>CM060456.1:28275000-29552329 GCA_030544415.1 Thalia dealbata | reverse complement strand
ACTAATGCTTCAAAATTATACCCAGTGAGATTCTATTCTACGCAGACATGACCTAAAGTTAAACACAGTGATGACACACTTTTATATATATAAATAAGAGGCACCGACACCCATACGGTGGATGGTGAGGTGGGGTATGCAGTAGATGGATTTTGGTGGTGCACAATGACTTGATGAGAAGGTTGGTGGATTCATGGCTGTCACCTGCGTGCAGTGCCTCCCCAGCTAAATATAGATTGCTTATTTAGAGAGAGACCTTCCAACTTGTCATTGTAATGTCATAGATGTCAGTTCTGCAGAGCAGGCAACCTGCACACATGCATCACGCCCTAATTAGTCAATCAACAGCAATTTTCTAATGAAAATATATAAAAATGAAGTAGTTGAGATTATACACAGGTTTTCAGTATAGTTAACTACTTGATTAAGAGGATAAGAATATCTCGACTACTATTAAAAACCACCATAGATCTGGGTTAAATTCTTGGTTCTTCCTGTTAAACCAAGATAAGATAAAGCTATTTAAAATATAAAAGAGCTATAGAAAGGTTTTTTTTATTAAGGTGGTAGAAATTCTGGAACATAACTGGCAAAACAGGTTTTTGACTTAGAGGAAACCTAGGAGCATAATGGAAAAAATGCATTGATCCTATATGCAAACAGGGGATTAGGCACCATCAAAAGGAAGGGCACTCACAATCATAGTTAGCAGTAGCACCACCCTATAGCTGTCCTGAGCCCTAACAAATGTGTTGCCCCTTGGTCCTTGTTCATGGCGGGTTAACATGGATTGATTTTTGTATCAGTAGCAAAACAATAATGACGGAGAAATTGATGGCGCCACTCTCATATTCACATTGTCTGGGGTAAACTTAACCTCTTTGCCTTCACATGAATTTTAATTACCAACAAGGAGAGCACAAGGCAATATACGCATGTTGCTTGGATGCCCGACCAAGGGCTCCCTTATCTTCCAAGTCGGTAGATTTGTTGCCTCTTCTCTTAGTGGCAGTTGTCATAGTCGTTTACAGAAAAAGTAAAAAGTCATCTTCAGAGACACTGAGAAATCCATCATCTTGGAGGCCATTCCACCTCTCAATACAACTCCCTTCCACTATGTCTGATCACATGAAGAACGGTAAGACACTTGAGGACTTTGAGCTCCTATCATCGACTCTTCATTTTGAGAGTACTTGAGTAGGACTGAATGATCTCTTCAAAACCTGCTTCAAGTGCCCAAAGAAGACGTCTTAGATCTTTCTCATGATATGCTGGGGAGCTCAATTCCAAATCACCAGTAATCAGAGCAGGAGCAGGCACCTAACTTGAAACAATGAAACCGGTTCCGATCTCTGATGGTAATCACCCGCTCATATATGTCGGAAATAAGTTTTATGGCTACATGGCAGTCAGAGCAAATGCGAAGGTTCTTAAATATACGGATGGGCGTTCCAGGACTAGTGCTAATCAGAGCAAAGCATATAGCAAGCCTCTCACTGTGAGCTAACAATGCCTGTTCCCTTTCTTCTTGCTGATCACCATTTTCAGTGTAATTGTCAGGAATACATGAGACTTGAGAGGTTGCATCAGGAATGTACCCAGCCGACTGCAACTTCTTTACCACCTCATCCAACATCGCGTACACTTCCTTTGTCCGAGGATGTGATTTGTCACCGGCAGTAAAACGATGAACATGACCATCAATTTCAATATAACTAATTCCAGGAGATTTCCTTGTTCCATTTTTCTTAATCGCCATCCTGAGATGATCAGCCTTGCCATGCCTACCCGATGAGCTATACATGTTAGACAACAGCATGTGGTACTCAGTGTTGTGAGGATCTATCTGCACCAGCTCGTTCATGAACTGTTGCCCCAAGTCTAGCCTTCCATGAAGACCACAGGAAGCCAGGAGAGAACCCAAAATGACTGCATTGGGGCGAAAGGGCATCTCCCTAACCAGTGCCTCAGCTTCATCCAACTGACCTGCCCTGCCTAAAAGATCAACCATGCAAGCATAGTGTTCGAGCTTGGGCACTAACCCATAAACCGGATTAAGCTCATGAAAAATTTTACGACCTTGATCGATGAGACCAGAGCGGCTGCAAGCACTAAACACATTCACAAAGGTGATATCATCAGGCTGCTGTGCCTCATCCACAATCATCCTGTTAAACAATGTCAATACTTCAGCGCCCATCCCGTGCATTGAAAGCCCGCCCAACAATGCATTCCAGGCGACGACATTTCTACGAGGCATCATCTCAAAAACTCGCCTTGCAACATCTATCCTTCCACTTTTGCCATACATATCAACCAGAGTAGTAGCCACCTTGAGAAGATCTTCATCATTGTCGTCCAACACATTGCCTGCTTTGGTGAAATGTGCATGGATCCATCGGCCAACCTTTAAATCTCCAGCCTGCGAGCAAGCAGAGAGAAGCGAGCACAGGCTAATGTGGTTGAGCTTTCTTACGGATAAAAAGCAATCATCATTGCGGAATAGCATCTGAGCAAGAAGTGATAGAGCTTCCTTAGGAAGACCAGACTCAATGCAGGCAGTGACCATGACAGTCCAAGAGACCTCATTTTTGTCGGGCATTTTGTCAAATATCTCACGGCCACTTGAGAGACCCTCCCAGCGTAGCGCGCCACTGAGAAGGGCAGTCCACGCGACGACAGTGGGTGCCTGAGGCATCTCATCGAACAGGCGGCGGGCGTCAGGCATGCGGCCGCAGGCAGCATACATGTGGAGGGCAGCGTTTCGGGCGGGGATGGAGAAGGGCGTACCGAGCTTGAGGAAGAGGAGGTGTGTGGAGGAACCGGCAACGGGATCAGCGAGCCGGGCGGAGACGGAGAGGAGGGCGAGGAGAGAAACGGCGTCAGGGCGAACTGCAGCGCGGAGCATGGAGCGGAAGATGAGGAGGGAGAGGGAGGAAGGGGGCAGGGCGGATATGAGGGCGGTCCACTCGGGGGTGGACCGTGCGGAGTCAGGGACATCGGCGAAGGCGCGGAGGAGAGAGTCGGCAGGGGCGGGGCGGAGCGCGGCATACATGTGGAGCAGAGGGGCAGAGAGGAGGAGGAGGAGTCCAGACTTGACGGCGGCAGCGTGGAGGCGGTGGGCGGCCGAGGGAGGCGCACGGCCTTGGGCGCAGGAGCGGAGGAGGGAGCGGTAGTGAGGAACCAACTCCAAGGCGAGAGCACCTCCTCTTCCTCCTCGCGTCCCCACTGCTGCTGTTGACGTCGGAACTCCATCCGCATGCAGCATGGACTGTCACTTCCCCGGCTGCGTTCACCGCCGGTTTAATAAAAGAGATGCACTTATTGATTCGTCAACCGGATGGAGTCCGGTTTAAGGTTCGTGCTGCTTCCGTGGGTCAACAAAGACACAGAAGACGCAAAGAACAGGTTTTATTGGCTAATAAATATGGGTCCCACGAAGTCGATGAATGATAAGATCCTGTTTGCTGATTGGGAACAGACAGGGGAGATGTAGGAAATATTCGAAGGCGTCGTCCATTTTAATACTTAGGTTCGAACCCGAATGCACAAGGCGAAGAAAATGGCCTGCCTCTCCTCTCAACTCAGCTCCGCCGCCGCTCGCCGCTCCGCCAAAACCCTAACGCTCGCTTCCGCCTCTCCTGCTTCCATCCTCCTCCGCCATGCTTTCTCCTCCTCCGACGCATCGCCATCCGCCGCCGCCGATGCAGGCCGCACTGATCCGGACTCCAACTCCGCCTGGGCTGCTGCTCCGACTCCCGAGAGCACGCCCTCCCACCGCTGGGAGATGTCCGGGGAGAAGGAGGAGCCGCTGCACGAGACCATCTGCTACATGATGGCCAAGCGGCCATGGACGACCCGCCTCCAGAACTCCATCCGCAACCTCGTCCCCATCTTCGACCAGGCTCTCGTCCTCGCCATCCTCCGCACCGCCCGCAAGCCGGACCACGCACTTCGCTTCTTTCGGTGGGTTGAGAAGACTGGCTTCCGCCACGACGCCGAAACCTACCAGGAGATCATCTCCCTCCTTACTCGCGCTTACATGATCAACCACGCTCGGTGCCTCATCCTTGACGACATGCCCGATCGCCTCGTTTCCCCGACCGAGGATATGCTTGCTGCTCTCATTGACGCCTATGGCCGTGCTCGTATCCCCCAGGAGGCTGTCAAGATGTTCCGCCGCCTCCCCGAGCTCGGTATAACTCGCACCGCACGCTCCTATGACGCCATATTTAAGGCAATCCTCCGTTCCGGCCGGGTTGCCATGGCCAAGCGTATCTTTAATGCCATGCTCAGAGAGGGCGTCGCCCCAGTCCGGTCCACCTACAACATCCTCCTATGGGGTTTCGGCGTCTCCATCAATATGGTGACGGCCCAGCGCTTTTTTTTGGACATGAAAGAGCGGGGAATCGCCCCAGATCTCCTCAGTTACAACACCATGCTCAATGGTTGGGTGCGCGCAAGGAAGATGGATAACGCCGAGAAGGTGTTTGCTGAAATGTCGGCTGCTGGTTTCACGCCCAATTCCATTTCCTACAACATCATGATCAAAGGTTATATCGGGTCCGGTATGGTGGATGATGGTCTTCGAATGTTCTCTGAGATGCGTGAGAAACGTCTGAGGCCCAGTGAGAAGACATTTGCAGGTCTCATGCCAGGGCTCTGCGATGATGTTGGGAGAGCAGCTGAAGCTCGAGATATTCTAAGAGAGATGGCTGAACGACGACTGACTCCGAAGGATAAGTCCATTTTCCTGAGGTTGGTGTCTTCACTTTGTGAGTCGGGTGACTTAGAGGGTTCTCTTGAAGTGCACCAGAAGATGTCCCAATTCAAGCATGTTGTGGTGGAACCAACCCATTATAGTGTCCTGATCGAGAGCTTATGCAAGGGGGGAAAGTATGACAGCGCATCGGCATTGGTAGATGAATTTCTTGAGAAGGAGTCCTCGGTGCTGAGTCCTCAAAGCTCCACCCTGGAACCATCTGCGTACAATCCAATGATCAAGTACTTGTGTGATCATGGGGACACAAAGAAGGCAGAAGCCTTCTTCAGGCAACTGATGAAGAAAGGGATTAATGATGAGGTTGCTTTCAACAACATAATCTGTGGACATGCAAAGGAGGGGATGCCAGAATCTGCAGCTGAGTTCCTTACTATCATGACACGTTGTGGGGTTGCAACAGAGGCTGATTCTTATGCATTGATGGTTGAGAGCTTCTTGAAGAAGTCTGAGCCAGCAGATGCGAAGACAGCATTGGATAACATGATGGAACAAGGTCACTTGCCTAGTGCATCGTTGTTCCGCTCAGTGATGGTGGCACTATTTGATGATGGTCGGGTGCAAACAGCTAGTAGGGTGATGAAGAGAATGATAGAGAAGGGGGTGAAGGAGAACATGGACGTGGCTCATAAGATCCTTGAAGCACTTTTCATGAGGGGTCATGTTGAGGAAGCCCTTGGGCGAATCAATCTGATGATAATGAATGACTGCACTCCTGATATCGAAAGGTTGCTGACTGCTGTGTGTGAAGCTGACAAGGTCTTTGAAGCCCAAAGGCTGGTTGAGTTTACCTTGGATATAAACTACGATGTCAGCTTCTCCAACTATGACCGTGTGTTGGATATGCTTCATGCTGCAGGAAAGACATTGCCAGCCTACTCCATATTAAGTAAGATTAAGGCCAAAGGTGGAATTGTGAGTGAGAAGGGCTGCGACGCTTTGATCAAAAGCTTGAATGCGGAAGGGAAGACAAAGCAAGCTGATATTCTATCCAGGATCCTGGCAGGGAAGGCACCTGCTGGAACAAAGAATGGAAAACGGGTTGCAAGGGAGGCCTGCTGAAATACATAGTATCAGATTATCATCTTGGATCTTTCAGTTTTGCCATAGTGAGTTGGTTCCCAGAAAACCACATACTGCAGGTTATTTTACTTGTTTCAATAAAGATTCAAATAGGCTTTATGTATTCTTTCCTTTTTCCTAAAATCTTAAAAAAAATGTTGTCTGGCTCAAGTTGACGTAGAATTTTTCTGTAGCCTTACCTTAAAGGTACTATTGATCGAAGTGCCCGTGCACCATTTCAATGAACCAACAAGTGAACAATGGATCTTCTTTCAGTATCTAGATTTTATATTGAATTTATCTTTCATTATATCCTGGATGACACTATGGCTCTATTTTATCGATCTATGCAATTAAGGTGGTGATATATTGGAAAAGTTGTTCTTTTTTATACGTTAATTATGTGAGTAGAGATATTCTCATCTGTCTTTTTTGATCTTACTATATAGAGGGATTGCAAATGTGACAAAATTTATCAAAGTTTCGGGCAACACAAAGTTGGTAGTGTTGTGTGGTTGCAGATGTATGTGAGAAAATGTTCATATGTGACTCCATAGCAGTCCAAAGATTTTGGAGGAAGGAACCCTCACAGTTTGGAGCATTCTTTAGCTAATGTTGTTTGATCAGCTATTATTCAATGGATACATAGGTCACTGCCGAAGAGTTTCCAGGTTGTAGATTTCTTGATCCTTGTGAGCATTCCCTCCACTTGATTTTAATCAAAATCTATAGATTTATATGTCCAGAAATCTTGCAATATGTAGAAGCTTATAATAACGAGATAGAAGTCTTATAATAACAGCACAAATATGAAACCCAGTACAGTGATGAAATCCTTATCAGAAATCAAACAGTGAAAACATATCAAGATCAAATTGGAAATTTTATGAATTCAATTAAAAGGGGATCTTGCCTCATCTTTACGCAACCCACATTCAGTCTTGTAGGAACAAATTAATTGATCACAGTACAAAATTTATGCGATGTGAATCCTGTGGGCATATAAGGCCAAATAAATGACTGTGCTGCTGCTGCAGCAGCGCAGATGGCTGCTGCTGGCCAATTCAATGATAATATAATTCATCATCTCTCATCTCTGCCCAAGTTTGTAAACTGAAGCACACAGAAGAAGGATCGATGTGCACGCAGGCATGTGATCCTCGTGCACGCTCTGCCTCCTGCATATTTCCGTGCAACTCACTCGCTTACTGCACCTAATTCTTACCACGTAAAAAAATAACGTACCTTCGTATTAATACTCTCTCTCCAACCAGTACAAGGGAGAGGAAGGGTAGGCGAATCCTGCGCTGCTGCTGCTGCCACGTCAACGGATATGTTTGATTGATCGAGTCATTGATTTTTAGACCAGATAAACTATCTAAATATATGCACACCTTATACCTACTCCCCATGATAACACGGTGCTCTTCTTCTTCTCAGCTACTTTACCTAATACGAGCAAAAGGGAAAGGAAAAAAGATTGGTCATGAGTTAAATGAAGTGATTAATTAAGTAATAGAATTCCCATGTATGGACTATGGAACAGGGAAGACCCCAGGTCAAGTCCATTTGAATCCAGCTTAATTTCCCAGCTTGGGGCAGGCAATTATCATGTCATTTACCAACCAGGTCGCTGGTTGTGGAGCCATCGATCCTTTTAACTTTTTTTAGTGCCTTAAGGATCAATCTCACATGTGAATTGTGCAGACTGGAGACTCAATGGTTTGGTTGGTGAGAGAGCACTGCCATGCTCCCTTCAAAGTTGACCGCAATGGTCCAAGTATACGAGCTTTGAATGGGAAGGGGCAAGGAGACTGAGATTCCATGCTTCCACATCTCACCTCACCAGCTCGTTCCTTGGATTTGTGGATCCATTGCATCTCCAAAAGGTACGAAATCAACACTTATTTGAGTGCGTCAGATTGCATGAGGGCCGATGAACAGTGCAAAGTGGTCGATTTAATAAATTGCAGCGTGATGAGGAGGAAACTACTAACAAATGTGCGTTGGGTTTCACCAACCCAATATGCCTCGGTCAGAGTTTGAGATCGCTATTGCCAACTACCCTCTCGAGCTTCCTATTTAAACCTCGCCCATTCCCCTTCCTTCCTCCTCAGGAGATCCCATTTGATCATTCTCCAGCTCGAGAACGATCTCTGCTTCCTCTCCAGCTCGGTTTTGATCAGAAACTTTAAGCTTCTGCCGTAGCAATGGAGTTCGCAGCTCAGGAGAATGGACTCTGCCTCATGGCGGCGGCGGCGGCAGACCCCTTGAACTGGAACAAGGCGGCCGAGTCGCTCTCTGGGAGCCACCTCGAGGAGGTGAAGCGGATGGTGGAGGAGTTCAGGAAGCCGGTGGTGAGGCTGGAGGGCGCGACGTTGAAGATCTCCCAGGTGGCGGCCGTGGCCGCCGGCCGGGAGGCGGTGACGGTGGAGCTGAACGAGGCGGCGAGGGACGGCGTAAGGGCGAGCAGCGAGTGGGTATTGGAGAGCATGAGCAAGGGCACCGACAGCTATGGCGTCACCACCGGCTTCGGTGCCACCTCTCATCGGAGGACCAAGGAAGGAGGAGCTCTTCAGAGGGAGCTCATCAGGTGAAGTCCTTTCTCCTCTTCGATTCTTGGTTTGTTTCTCCATATTTTTAATTAGTTCAGCTGTCTGACTCCTGGAATCGATCAATCTTCTTGCTGCAGATTCCTCAACGCCGGAATCTTCGGCTCCGGCTCCGATCACACATTGCCTTCTTCGGCGGCGAGGGCGGCCATGCTCGTCCGCATCAACACCCTCCTCCAGGGCTACTCCGGCATCCGCTTCGAGATCCTCGAAGCCATCACCAGCCTCCTCAACAGCGGCATCACCCCCTGCCTCCCTCTCCGCGGCACCATCACCGCCTCCGGCGACCTCCTGCCGCTTTCCTACATCGCTGGGCTCTTGACCGGCCGGCCGAACGCGAAGGCAGTCGGCCCCGACGGCGAGGTCATCGATGCGGCTGAGGCGTTCCGGCTCGCCGGCATCCCCAGAGGATTCTTCGACCTGCAGCCAAAGGAAGGACTGGCGCTGGTGAACGGCACCGCCGTGGGGTCGGGCATGGCCTCGTTGGTCCTGTACGAGGCCAACGTGCTCACGGTGCTCGCCGAGGTGATGTCGGCGGTGTTCTGCGAGGTGATGCAGGGGAAGCCGGAGTTCACCGACCACCTCACGCACAAGCTGAAGCACCACCCTGGGCAGATCGAGGCGGCGGCCATCATGGAGCACATACTCGACGGCAGCTCCTACATGAAGATGGCGAAGAAGCTGCACGAGCTCGACCCGCTGCAGAAGCCGAAGCAGGACCGGTACGCCCTCCGCACGTCGCCGCAGTGGCTGGGGCCGCAGGTGGAGGTCATCCGCGCCGCCACCAAGTCGATCGAGCGGGAGATCAACTCCGTCAACGACAACCCGCTCATCGACGTCGCCCGGAGCAAGGCGCTCCACGGCGGCAACTTCCAGGGCACGCCCATCGGCGTCTCCATGGACAACACCCGCCTCGCCATCGCCGCCATCGGGAAGCTCATGTTCGCACAGTTCTCCGAGCTGGTGAACGACTTCTACAACAACGGGCTGCCGTCGAACCTCTCCGGTGGGAGGAACCCGAGCCTGGATTACGGCTTCAAGGGGGCGGAGATCGCCATGGCGGCCTACTGCTCCGAGCTGCAGTTCCTCGGCAACCCGGTGACCAACCACGTGCAGAGCGCGGAGCAGCACAACCAGGACGTGAACTCGCTGGGGCTCATCTCGGCCAGGAAGACGGCGGAGGCCGTCGACATTCTCAAGCTGATGTCGTCCACGTACCTGGTGGCGCTCTGCCAAGCGATCGATCTCCGGCACCTGGAGGAGAACCTGAAGAGCGCAGTGAAGAGCACGGTGAGCCAGGTAGCGAAGCGGGTGCTCACCATGAGCGCCAACGGGGAGCTGCACCCGGCTCGGTTCTGCGAGAAGGATCTGATCAAGGTGGTGGAGCGGGAGGACGTGTTCGCCTACGTCGACGACCCCTGCAGCGCCACCTACCCGCTGATGCAGAAGCTGCGGCAGGTGCTGGTGGAGCACGCGCTGGCGAACGGCGAGAAGGAGAAGGAGGGCGGCAGCTCCATCTTCCGGAAGATCGCGGCCTTCGAGGAGGAGCTGAAGGCACAGCTGCCGAAGGACGTGGAGGCGGCGAGGGCGATGGTGGAGAGCGGGAAGGCAGCCATCCCCAACAGGATCGAGGAGTGCAGGTCGTATCCGCTCTACAGGCTGGTGAGGAAGGAGGTCGGCACGGTGTTCATGACGGGGGAGAAGGTGAGGTCGCCGGGCGAGGAGTGCGACAAGGTGTTCGACGCGATCTGCAAGGGGAAGGTGATCGACCCCATTCTTGAGTGCTTGAAGGAGTGGGATGGAGCTCCCCTTCCCATCTGCTAAATCATCATCCGCTGCTGCTTCAGCTGCTACTCTCTAAGTCCTAATTAAGTTTAGTTTGTTTAGTGTCGTTCGTTGCTCATTTCTCGATTCACCTGCTTGCTTTTTTTTTCCTCCAGCTTTAGATGTCACTGCTGGGTAATAAGCAAAATGTTATAAGAATGTGTTGAATATAAAAGTGCTCAATGTTGTCATGAATACATTTTAATAAACACAAGCAACTGCTGGTTGGTGGTGATGTTCTTTCTTGTGTTGTTCGCAGCCCAGTCCAGTTTGGAGAGGTTTCTTTTTTACGTTTCCTGCTTGAGCAAAGGATGACGCGTGCGAAGAAAATAAGAGGCAGTTCATACTATAATAACCCTTAGATATTAGACTTATAAAACTTGTACCCAATAGATTAGTTTATATCGGATATTTAACAAGGTAAATCGAAGGGTGATTAATAAGCCTCACTTTAAGTAGCATTCAATGGCCTCAACTCATTTTTAGGCTCATTTGCGCACACATATCCAGCGGAGGTGACTCACGATTCATACATTTAATGCAACGGCCAAAGGCTGACTGTAGAAGATTGGGCACGCATGTATAATTACATATAACCATCTGTACATCAACAAAATATATGCAAATCTATTCTGGGACATGGTTACGTAGTGGTTGTAATTACATATAACCACAATGTCAATCATCCTGAATGCAAAAAATCCCTCCAACTCCGGGTCAGAATCTCATATTCTGGGATGAAAGACAAGTAAGACCAAATCTAGGGGAGGAAAAAGGAAAAAAAATCAACCTACCTACCCCTCCTTGCTTTGCTCCCAATTGCCTTTCCTTTTCTAGCTACAGAATGATATGCCCAACACACCCGAGGCTTCTACCTATTAATATATACAGCCAGTATCCAAAATCTGTGGCCGGATGATACTAAGGATCCTAAAACGTGTTGTGGTCACTCATCATCTGAGATGCAGACTACATCTTCGTTAGAATTTGTAGAGGGTCCATGCCCATCTACACCTGTCTGTGGCAATTCAGAAGAAGCCATCGTAACATTGGATGATAACCATCTATCGAAATCAGCCATCTGAGGCATGTTTGGCTTGTTAGCCTCACCTCGAGTGTCCCCCACGTTTAAGGGCACCTGGGCATTAGTTTGATTGGCATCCCGCGAAACCGATATGGTATTAGAAAAAATTGGCGGACCGGTTCCATTCATCGGGACCACACACGGCCTTGTGCTGGTGCAAGTTGTAATTTGCCTCATGGTAGCTGAACCAGCATTAGGAGGGTGAGGGTGCTGCAGGGCAGCAGCCGCACTTGTATGAGCACGAAGACTCTGAGATGAACTTGATGCGTTGGCTCTAAATCTTTGGAGATGTGGAGCAGGGGCACGGGCCTCACTTCCAACTTTGAGGTTTGCCCGTGGTGGAAGCATCGAGCTGAAGTGTGGTCTCACAAAATTACTAGGGAAAACCGGAGAGGTTGGGTGGACAGTTGGACCAGAACATACAGGGGATGGTGGTGCTCGAGGTCTGCTCGATATGTGCGAATTTGGCACTGTAGCGGACGTTAGCGTAGCCGGGAGAGGCGTAGGAATGAAAGTTGTAGCTGGGAGAGGCGTGGGAATGAAAGTAGTAGCTGGGAGAGGCGCGGGAATGAAAGTTGTAGCTGGGAGAGGCGCGGGAATGAAAGTTGTAGCTGGGAGAGGTGCGGGAATGAAAGTTGTAGCTGGGAGAGGTGTAGGAATAAAAGTTGTCGGTGAAGCAGATCTCTGCACAAACTGAGGTTGGGATGACTGAAGTATCTGCTGCAAAGCTCGTGGACCTGAAATTCAAAGAGAATAATATAAGATGAAATCATTTTCTGCTCAATGGGTGAACAGAATGAAACAGAGAACACATCAAAGGTATACAGAGAATACATTAAAGGGTATCCGAGAGTAAGAGTAAAATGATAGTCATTTAACTACAACAAGTTTTAGAAAAATCCAACAATTTAAAACTTCTATGTAACATTTTGTTTGCAGCAATAAAGCGTGCAAGAAGATAGAGAGAAGATAGCTAGTCTAGTGATGATATTCCATATTCATAAAAGAAGCCAGATGGAAATGCACTTTTAGAGAATATAAAACCAGCTAGATCATAACTCCGCTCAATTAAATGATCAAACAAGGATCATTTTGATATGCTTAAATAAACATAATCAAGCTAGTAAGTCATAGGCAATCAAGTACAAATATGCACGGGAACAAGCAATCTAGCAGGTAATCATCTTCACATCCCTGGTCGAATAACCCAGTAAGTAATGTCCTATGCACATGTTCTTTACCCTTCAAGTTCACAACTCCAATTGTCCTGATATGGTCAGTATATTGTTCGTACGTTGGCTGATTTGCATGTGTTCGCAATACGAGATTATCTTGATGCTGAAATGTAATGCATGCTTATAGCCAAAGTTATCTCAACACATGGAAATATTGAACTGTCCAAATTCAAGAAGCACATCACGGATTATGACGAGAAGCAATTGAAAAGGTTGAATACAAACGCTGTAGCTCATTCATGAACCTAAAGGTTAAACCTATATTTTGGCAGCATGGTCTAGCGAACATTAATAATTATGTCATCATAGGCAAAGAAAAACGTATACGTAAAACCTTTTAACACATATTTGATTTTAACAAGTTGATGCACGTTCAAATAAGTAGATACAAATACGCTGTCCTTAAATTTCACGAAAGATAGATCCAAATCATAAATCCTGTACGTCTATTTCTGTTTATAACTTGGATCATGGACTTCTAACAGTCAATTGGAAAATTCACTACTGATGCACAGTGTCAGCTAAGGTTGATCAATTTACATAAAATTTTCCACCTGCAATTTATATTGAATTGTATTGAGTAGAGCTAAATTCAAGATCCAGATAACGACAAAGAAAAAAAAATCTATACATTTACAGGACAAGAGATTTAAAAATACAGAGATATATCAACAATATCATCCACAGCACGAGTGCCAAGCTTACAGAGACTTCCTTTGTGCCCCATACCTTGTGAAGATGAAGAAGCTCCTCCCTTGTTTTCAATAAATTTAGCCCTAAACTCCTCAGCTAAAAGCTGATTAATGAGGACTTTATAGTAAATTGTCTCAAGAATCTCCTTGTTTTGAATAAACTCTGACTCTGCATCCTGAAGTAGCATATCATACTTTTTCCTGATCTTCTCTATCTCTTCCTCACACATAAGTTTTAGTTGCAGCTTCTGTTAAAAAGACAGTAAACAAGATACAAGTATTATAATTTTAATGAGAAAAAAGTGAACTGGAAGGACACGTTTTTTTTTATAAAAAGACAACAGAAAACAAACCCTGTCATCATGCATCTTGGTGATTCTATCCTCGTGTAACCGTATTCTAGTTAGCTCATTTTTCAAGGGTTCAGATTGAAACCCTTGAGTAGGCATCAAATGCGTGAGTGGAAAGAGGGGATAACGAACTGATTCTGGTCGAATAGAAGTGCTTGTCAGATCATCATTGATACTGTGAAATCTGATTTCTGAATTTGATAAAACCGAATGGTCAGGACACTGAGGGACAAGGCCATTAATATTAGACTGTCCGAGCAGGGAAAATGGTGCTACAGCTGCCTCTTGCATTGTGTTGACGTTTGGTTGGGAAAAAGATTGTGTCTGAGTAGAAGGTTCTTCAATTCCTGATACTGGGATGCTTCCTTGATTCTCCACAGCTGATGACACCCTCCAAACAGGTGATGAATTGTTGAAAGAGTCTGAGGCAGCAGTGCAATTGGTAGGCAGCTCAACTTGTGAGGTTCCACAACAAGCCATATCTAAGGCAGGAGTTTCTTCAAGAATGTCATTGCCTTGGTTCTCCATATCAGCAGAGTTTCCAAGGCTCTCATTCCCATTGAGACGAGGTTCCTGCTCATGCATAAACAGTAGAGTTTGCTCAATTTTTTGAGTACCCAATACAAGCATGTATGTGAAGTATATGAAGTCTAGATGCAAACCTATAAATGAAGCAAATTCAATGACACAGCAACCTAATACCACAGAAAAGAAGTCATATACTGGAAAGTCCTCGATCAATTTGAAAAAAATCATTCCATGGAGTTGGAACGATGGTAGTTGTTTTTCAAGGGAAAAATAAAATTGGTTTACATATAAACATTAGATCATTAAAGATTTCCTAGAGAGAGATCACTTGATGCAGCACTGTAAACACCATTTAGTAAGTACAATCAATGTTATGCAAGTCAACACTCATGTCTAGGAAACAGAAATAACAGATGATCAAGAGTCTCTTAGTGCTCATCAATTAGACAAACGCACCTGGCTTGGTAACACATTTTCACAACCTATACTTGTTATGGAAGGTACAAGGGAAGGAGAGTCTGCCTGGTTCAGTGTTAAGGAAGATGTCGAGCATGCACCCTCACCATAATCTGTATGCCTGCCTTGTTCAATGTTTTCTGATGGAATGGATCCTAGACATGATATTCCAGTGTTATCTGCAACTCCTTGTTTCTCAGTTGCAAAAGTTGTTGCTTTCATAGCTGTGGCATTGGCCTCATTAGTTGCTAAGTTCATAATAGGCATCCCAGAAGCCGAAGCTTCAGGTTCCATGTGTATGTCAGCTGCTTCTGGCTGCTTAATATTTGATGGCACTTCCAAAGGCATCTCTCCTGATCCAAATGCTCTGTTTTGGTCCATACTGTCAGATTGGGAGACCAATTTACCAAACCTACTTGGTGGGCATTCAGCACCTCCTGGAGAAAAAATCCTGCACAATTCAGAGTTTTTGGCACCCAGCACGCTGGTTACCAAGTCACTGATGATCATCGGATCACCAGTTTGTTCACTTTGAGGATGCCCTGGTGCCCCAGAGATTAATCTGTCTCCTAAACCATCACGAGCATTATCTACTGTTACAAATTGCTCCAGTATGAATCCAGAATCAGACAAAGGAATATTATCAACAGATTCTGGTAGTTTACCAGCCTTAACCTCTTCTAACCAGTGATTTTTAAGCTGTTGCTCCTTATCCCTTGCAACTGATTGCATGTTTTTCAGTCTTTGACATTGGCAATCCATGAGCTTCCCAAATGCAGCCATTTTCTTGAAAAATTCTTCTTTAAATAATCTAACCTTGTTGTCTTTTTCAGCTGGATCCAAGACGACATCATTAATAAGTTCCAAAACTCTGTCATGTGCCTTTTTCATGCTTAACTCCAACTTTTCCTTGTTCATGTTAAAATCTGACATTTCCTTTTGTTGCTTGTGAAGTAGTTGTTCTTCCCTTTTCGAACAAATTTTGTTAATCAAATGAAACTCTTTTTCAACAAGCTCATCTTTTGAAGATCCAAGGTCTCCTTGTAGATCTGCAGGAGTCACAGGAGCTGGGACTTCTCCCTGCTCTGGCAACATTAGTTGTTCAAGAACATTCTGACTTTGTGAATTCTCTTCAAGCCCAACCTTTTCAATTCTATTATGATTAGATGCTGAAGAGTTTTGCTCATATTTGCTCCTTATGCTACTGTTTTGACGTAAAAACTTCTTTAGAATTTTTAATTTTTTATAAACAATTGAAACCTGCTGTTCATTGCATGTGAACTTCAAGTACTTCTTGGCAAGTGCAAGTGATTCCTTGTGATCAATCTTGTGCTTTAAGAAAGAAGCAGCTCGCCAGCACTGAAGATTCCAAAAGACATCAAGAACAATACAATATAATTGCTAATTGCATCATCTACAATAATAATATCGAATGATGATATTAAAAGATGTACCGACAAGACCAGTAGAAAAATCAGTTTGAAGATAAATGTTATGATCTAGTTATCGCCTTAATTGTGCGTATACATATTAATCTGGTACATCCTAAGATCTATATTTGGCGTTTGCAAGACCTAGAATAAGTCCTAAGTCCTCACCAAATAACCAAAATCCTTGCCTGAGTGGCAATTATCAAATGTATTAATCATGCTCACCTAGTTAAAACACATTGCAACTTCATTACTGTATGTCCATAGGATGCGGAGATCTTCAAGATCACTTATTTTAACCACAAAATCTAGTTTCCTCGTCAAAACAAAGTCTGAAAGGGAATACTTTAAATTCATTGATAAAGTGTTACCATAGTATGATAAAAAGAAGATATTAATCCTTACACATAATACGAGATTAGCCACACAAAAGAGTCACAATGCACATACAATAGAAATCATGCTAAAATCAGAAAATTCAGAGGCAGTCAGATAAGTTTTGTGCATATATCTTTCTACTTTAAAGCCAAGATAACAAAGCTGACGATAAATCATTATGCTGACGTTTCCTATGCCACAGCATATCTAATACGTCCTAATACTTCTACTCCTCAAACTCATGTCCATAGAGAACGTCAAAGCTTGAGTTCATGGATTACTTCTCCTCCTCCTCCTCCTAAAACCAAAACGAATAGGATAACCAAATTCTTCTTTTAGATATTCTAATGTGGACAAACTACCCCTTTCTTTCCAAAAATCACGTTTGTTTTGTATTAAGCAGAACTGAGCAAAGAAACCTTCCTAGTATAAATATGAAAACAACATGATAAGCTAAAAACTTGATGACAAGGATAAGTGTGGCAAATGACAGGTCGCTTAATAGATAGCTAGCTCAGTTCAGATCAGTAAATAGACAATGAAAATTTTTCTAACCAGTGAAATCTTGAAGGCTTGCAGTATGATTTCTGGTTCAGGACTGACATGATGATTATTCATTATATAATCGAGGAACACTTGAGCCATATCCTTAACATTCTCCTGCAAGTAAAATATGAAGCATCCAGCAAAGGAAACAACATAAAACTGCTGATAGTTCTGTATGGGAAAATCTAGTATCTTAAACTTGGATAGGCAAACAGCATAGAACTTCATAATGCCAGTTCCTGAATCATGCATAATCAGCTAGGTTGACAGCTAACCTATATCAACTAACTCCAGTTTATAAAGAGCATATAGGCACATCAACTTACTCATATGGAAGGGTAATATATGTGGCTACTAGAAGCTTTTGCATTTGATAGTAGTTTAGGAAATGGCCACCTAAAAACCAGATCAGTAGAGACTGATCAAATTTTCCTTTAAATTATCCAGAAGAGATACAAATAAATATTGATGAAAAAGAGAACATGTTCTATTGTATCTTTTCAAGGAACATTGTATATATAACTCCAGTTTCTCATGTTGAGTGCATCAATTATTGTACAAATGTTCTAAATAACCAACACTCACTATTCGTAAAGCATAGTTAGCCTTTACAACCATATAAAATCTAAGGGAGTAAGGGACGTTAAATATAAGTGCAAAATTTCTGGCCTCTAGTGCCCTCTCACAATGGTCATCCTGATTTTAGCTATGGAGTTATATCTTCAGTTTCTTTACAGTACCATAAGGATCAATTATGATGCATTATCTACCCACTTAAAGGCTTTACCTCCTGAACTAGCAGCCAAAAGATGCAGATGTACTGCCAACAAAACAATGAATAATAACCATCAAATAAGATAGAAAATGCAGACGCCAAGGGAAATAGATACTAGCAATATGCTTGGTGCAACTGATTCAGAACTTATTCATGTCAAAGGATGGGAAATAGAATGCAAGTGAAATAAAACAAAATATCTGAATCTATAAATTCTATTTGAGAATTTAATGCATGGGTGCAAGAGCAGAAGATGGGATCAGTGCCAAATAAAGATTTACTGCTATTACCTTAGTTTAAAAAGAAAGAGACATGTTTTTTAAGGTCAAAATGAGACGAGCATTTAAATTTTCTGCCAAAGTAAAAGCTACTCAAATTATAAATCTTTGAAAATTAAGTGCTTTCATTCAGCTAAGATAAATTCTTTCACAAATAGGTATAACAGCAAATGTGAAAAAAAGAGTTCAATTCTTTTTAAATACTTACTGGAAATTTTAATATCTCACAGAGTTCTGCCACCTCTGGCTTCAGCAAGAGATGAAAGCTCCTCTGAGCAGTCCGTAATTTATGTCTACCTTCCAACTCAATTTCATGAGGATTATCATCTGAGGTGCCATCGGAAATTGGAGAGATGTATGACGAAACATTTCCATGACTTGTAGGTTGCATATCTGCAACATTTCACGCACACATGATGGTAGATATTAATCAATATCAACTAGTGGATAAATAGATGAAATACTCCAATCAAAATTATAACAATATAATACCAGTCTCCATTTGGGAGCTGTTTGGAATAAAGGCTGCTTTAGCATTCCTTCCTTCAGCTTCTATTCTTCCGTGAACCCAATTTTCTGAAGAGTTTATCTCACTACCAGTAACTGTCTTCTTCTGCCTTTTCTTTACTTCCTCGTATTCTGGTTCAGAACAGATTGCAGGTTCAGACAAATTGTGAACCTTTCTGCGGCTCCTATGACTACAAGATGATTCAGTAATGTGCCTCCACTGAGGATACCTTCCGTCAAGCAAAGATGACCAGAAACTACATGGATCCTTATCCACCGAAGAGGCTCCTTCTTTCTCACCGATCAAAATAATGTTTCCTGAATATGATGCTCCATTCTGTGGAGCCTCTACCACAACAGAGCACTCGATTGAAGGACAGGCTGGTAGTTTCGTTAGTATTTCCAGTACATCATCAATCGTCTTATCAGTACCTCCTTGAGTACAAATGTCTGAGTTATCAAGTTGATGAAAGTCATCTAACTGATGAAAGAGGTAAGAGGCACCCCAAGTAAGCAGTGACTGGCAGACACTTGGACTTAAGTTCTCTATATTATTGTAAAGCACAATGTTTTCCTTTGCAAATATCAAACTCTTTTCTTCTACAGTAAAGGATGAGTACAGACGAAAAACTGCAATTCGGTCAAGCGGTGATTCAATAGTTATCTTTTGAAGAGAACGTATATCATTCAATGGATTCCAGTCACTATTATAAATAATAATAATATCAACTGATGAAAGCTTAATGCTAGGTAGGCAAGCACGGCTTTCAATTAGAAAGATAAATCTTCCTCTTGCCCTGTCATTGAAGTTGTTCATTGCACTTAGTCTCCTCGACATGGTTAATCCACGATCAACACGTTCATAGGAATTTTCACCAAATCTCTGACGAATAGCATCATCCAAAATATCACCAAGTGAAGTCCGTCCAGGTCTGCCAATTGACTATCATATTCAAGAGAGAAAAAAAAAGTGAATTTAAACATTTCTAGTATATTTTTTGTAAACATAAGCAGCATCGCTCAAAATTCTTTGACCAGTCATTTCTTCATGTTCATTTTCACAATTTATTCTGAAACGATACAACATACATTCCAAAAGAAAACTTGGAAAACAAAAACTTTAAAAGACACTGGAAAAAAGGAAAAAAAAGTATAAAACAAACGGAAGAAAGACGCAAACTCTCATTTTCACAATTGAATCACTTCATTATGAAAATATTAATATCTAAAACTTTAGAATCATACCAATAAACCTCATTTTTCAAAAATAAATTCATTTTTCTTAGCATTCGCAGTTGAGATTAATAAGCTGATCAAAGAAAATGTACAATCTGTGAACTAAGATATTTTATAAATGAGCTGGATAGAACTTAATATGACATTAATATTGTCTGACCAGAAATTTCATTTATAAAATATTCATGTACTACTGAACTTATGCTATTGCAATAAATGAAAGTTTTGAGAACTTTCCAGGAATTAAATCTTTACATTTGATGGGTAAAGAAGTTATCAAATTTAACAAAACTAAGAAACTGAAAATAAAACTAGTACCTAGAGGGACTGCAAATCAGACCAACCTAGTTAGGCCAGTCCACTGGGGTCAGCATGCTATTAATACCAATGACTAAAATTGTTGTACTGCCCAATACCAATGGCTAAAATTGCCGTTGATATGGTATGACATTTTTGTAAGATAACATAATTTCCACTAGAGAATATCTAGCCATGTACAGTTACATCCAACATGATACAGGCATTGGCATTTCAAAAAATTGATAAGCAAGGATAGTACTTAAGGCAGACTGCTAACAATATCCAAATCGATCTTGCAAGCCACCAAATATCATCTGAATGAATATCACAAACCTGAAAAAGAATCAAAACTCGTGATCCTTGATTTTGGACCATTTGGAGAATCTTGTCAAGCAGTTGTAGCTTCCCACTTGCATTTATACCAATATCCAAAATTGGGGCTGGAAAGTTTCCAACAAGTGAGCTCTGTAGATTCTCATCAACAAGGTAAGGATGGTCACAGCACTGCACAAATAAATAGAAAATACAACAAAATAAAATTGTTATTGGCCTTCTACATACAGAAATGTATGACATAACTGTCCCAGCATCCTTAACCAATACTATTTGAAAATTTGTACGCCAACCTTTTTAGTTAAGAATAGAGTATCAGGAAGAGCTCCTACAAGATCAGTTTTTGAACATGAACGAAGAGGAATAGATTTTGACATCAGCATAAAACAATATTGTTCAAGCTGCACATTAGAAAGACGAACAGGAACCCAGTACTCCAAAAACTTTGAGGGGCCTGGTTTACGCTCATATGAAACATAACGTGATAATCTTTCCTTCAATAGAGCAAGGTTTCCAGCAGGATCATTGATTGGAGAATCTACATTGCTTGCTGAATTACTGTCAAGCCCTGGATCAAGGAATGAGAGCAGATTGAGGTATTCAGCAGCACTATCCTGAAAAGTTTCAAGAGTAACATTATTAGAGTTAAAATCGAGGAAATCATGAATCCATAAAGGATGGTAATTTAATTACCTTCAACTGACCACCTAACAGGAGAAGCCTGAAACCAGTTGAAAGATGCTTAAGCACTTCCAAGTGTTTCGATGTTCTAGAATTCTGGCACTCATCAACAAACACAGCTTCCCAGCCAATACCTTCTAACGCTTCAAGGTCCTGGATAACCGAGCCCATATCAGAAAAGCTGGATGCACTAATCATACAGGTAATAGGAAAGGATATACTAGATAGGCATGACAGCATCATCTAAACTATAAAGGATAGTTAAAAACATGGTTATGTATCACATAGTACAATCAGTTTTTATAAGGATGGGTGACCAGATTGGTTCACTAGGTTATAAAGGCTTGAATACCATCCAGTGTGTGGTTCCAACAGTTCACCAGCTTGTGTAAGGCTTCCTCGCCTTTAAATTATATCTTTCGACTCTTTTTACTCTCTTGAACTCATATGTACTTGACCTCTCCCAACTCTCTCATAATTGCCATGATTTTTTACTTCCAAGCTCATCAAGCTATCCCAAACTAGATTTTAGTATTTAAAAACAAATTAATCCAAATCCACATTTACAAATTGCCATTGGCATGCTATCAATTTGAGAACGTCCACAGTATGATATCAAACTATTCATGGTGTACTGGGTCTTGTGTTACCAATTAGTGCCAACACCCTAGCAATGCAAGCAAATTCAGAATGGGATAGACACTATCCTTGGATTACTGGATTTGTGGGAATGAACAAGGATGTCTCCAAGATAAAAACAAGATCAATCTGCAAAACCAACCATACCCATAACAAGTGTTTATTCACTATGGTATCAGGGTCCATGACTGGACCAATATTGTTACCCACCTGAGATTCTAAAACATGATCTAAAGGGGAAGAATCCATAGTTACAAGCTTGTAGCATTTAGACTATAATAACTGATTAAGTGATAACAGAAAACACCAAATTACAAACAGTGTGATAAAAGCACTAAATTTGGTGTGGTAGCTGGTCCAAGTCTGAACCAATATCAGTACCTGATCAAGATGCTAAAACATGATCTAAAGGGGAGGAATACTTTAGTTACAATCTTTTAATGTATAGAGCACAAGAACAGAACATACCTCAATAACAACATCAGGATGTGATAAAAGCACTTGAAACATTATGCGACCACCTTTCTCATAAAATTCCAAATCTCGAATCATCCGCCGCACATCCTTACTTCCCTTATATATGACAAAATTAATGAAAGGTGCCAACAAAGTTAACTCAGTCTCCCATGTACAAAGTGAAGCTGCCAGAGAGATGATTAGAAATGGCCGACATGCATAAGACAGAATAGACAACACGAATAAGATGGATCTAGTAACTCTCTCCTGCAAAATGAAATTCATCTAATTAGGTGTAGCAGCTATATGTAAAAAAGGAAACAAATGATCATAAATTTCCAAGAAGTAGCAACTACAAAAAAACTAAAATAAAATACTATTCACACAATAAAAGCTATAGGTACAAGGATAATAATCAAATGATTCTCCTATGACCTCATATAGAATTTAGCAAATTAAAAATAAGCTATTGTAGTACACACATTGTATGCGGAATGCATCAGATATAACTGTCTTATAGGCCACAAGAATAAAAGGCAATCAAATACTACTTATCTTCTGTACAAATCTAAATGCTGAACAGAGACGAAATTCTACCTGCGCATCAATAAGAAGAGTGTTCTGATTTCTGTGCCAAAACTCGCGAAGCCTATTAATAGAATCTAGATGATCATTATCAAGTGTAGTTGGATGACCATCAGATAACCTTGTTAGTGTATGAAAAGAATTTCTCTTGAATTCCAGAGCCTGCCATAGCAAGTTTCATGATTACATAAACTACTGCATTGGTTAATGCATTCAAATTATGAACTTTACACTGAAATGGAACAGATAAAAATAAACATAAAGTGCTTTGCATGCGAAGGAGACAAAAAAAATGAGGTGAAACCAGAAATCAAGGACACAAAGAACAAGAAGGCACACACATGAATACGCAATAATCAAGAACACTCACAAAAAAATCCATGTCAAACATACCATTTTTAAAAAAAAAATCAGAATTTAAAAATAAATAAATAATGAATGTTAGGAGCCAAAAACAATATTATGAAAATTTTATAATCATTAGAAAAAAGTCAACGTTAGTTATTATTAATATTTATGATAAACGATAGTGGATTTGAAGTTATAATAAGTCATGAGGGGTTCTTTTTGTAAAATTCTCGGGTGTGTGCTACTCAACACACAATAACAAGGCCAGTAGCATATGAACCAACTGAAACCAGATACTCACAAGTAGCGTCCACAAGCAGACTGATAAATACCGAGGGTATCGGACTAGTACACCTTGTATTTAAACCATTATAACAAATCATTTATAACATTAAAAAAATCATGTAACACATTTTAACACATAATATAACTTAAAACATCTATTATTTATGATATCTAACAATATCTAGCAATGTGATTTTGAAGAAAAAAATCAATTAGAGAATGAATATTAGAAAATGTAGTTAATATGGATATTTTTGAGTTGATGTTAATTTGATTCTAAAAATAAATTTTAAATTAAATTATAACTAATTATAAGAAATAAGGTATAATTTTGTTGAAAATTAGATAATAAAATCAAAGCACGCCCTCGATGGGGTTCAAACCCTGGTATTATGGTCTTTAAATTTGAATTATGCAAATATTATGTTGAAATTCTGAAAAACCAGATCAGGCCACGGGTTGTTTCTAAATTTTCAGAAAATGTTGATCCAACTTTTAGTTTTCTTGACACAGTTTTTGACAAAAATCTGCAAACCAAACAAGTTTCTGAGTCAAGTTACCAAGTTGAAAACAAAAATTAAAAAAATTGTATATACCAAAAGGCACCTAGAGAAGCTTTCTTTTTTCTCTTTCCAGAAAATTTTCATAGTGGTTTTGAATCATGACCAAAGAGATGCAATTGGTAAATAAGTTCATTGCTTGGCAGAATGACAAACCTTGTCAGCATTGGAAGAGTCAAATGCAGCTGTTGCATTGACACGAATCTCATAGTCCTTCATGAGGGTCTTTGCCATAGGTGTGCATAAAAATGGAGAACTCTCAAGCTCCCATGTTGCATCTTCGTAACCAAGACCTTTCCATTTGACAAACCACTCACAGTAGCATTTTGCAATCTGATCACCAAGTCCATCAAAAAAGTCATCAGCCAGTTTCTGTGACATCAGAGATCTTTTCTGCAATAGGCGATGAGGCTCAGTCCACTCCTGATTCCATCTATTAACCTGAAAGATCAGTAAACAAAATAAGAATACTAACATAAAATTATACAATTTACATTTATTTCCAACTTGTAATAATAGCAGCCAACCTTGTTTTTCTGGCAGTTGCGATTGAATTTATTCAAAAGTGTAGGAGCTTCCAGAAGCAACTGGGTTTCTGAAACCCACTGATTATGGGCATGAGCAAGACCTTTATACTTGACAAGGTAATCCTTGCCATTTTGCCCTACTTGATCATGCACCCATGAAAAGGTTTAGCTACAGACAAAGCTACCAAAACAAATTAGCATTAAATGACAATCATCCTCACCCTCTTTAACGTTCCAAACAGATTCAATTCCTTCAGACACTGAGTATACACCAAACTCTATTTTCCTTTTTATGCAAAAAATACACATCCAAACACCAGGGGGATTACTTTGCAGGGGTGGATCTAAACAAGAAAGATGGCAGCATGTGTTGCATCCTTTCCCTCCACAGGACCTAAGACAACAGAGAATTTTGCTAAGAAACGAAGCAGCATCTCCATGAAGAGAATCATAAAGGCAAAATATGCATATTATTATTAGACAATCTATGTGTCCATACATATATACAGAAACCTAAGCTAATCATTGCCAACATAAAAGGACATGCTTTATTAGCTATCAGTGAGTAAGCATTAATTGAACAGAAAATAATTATTCATTCAACAGGAAATCCACAAAACTCACAGTTCTGTTTCTGGTTTTTTGCAAACAACACATGCCTTAGTCGGGCCACAATCTGTTTGAATTTCAAACAAAGGCTCCTTCAAAAGAGTTGAGCTAGTGTCTCCCTTTGCAATATCCATACAAGAAAATTCCTCTCTTGTCCTTGTCTAATATAACACATAATGGGAAATACAAATTATAACACCCAAAATATCAATTGTCCTTATCAACAAAGTACTATTATGAAGAAACAAATAGATAATTAAAAAGCCTAAGGAAAGAAAATTTTATCACCTCTTCCATAAGTGCATCTACCTTTGTTGTACAAACTGAAGCTACCGAAAAACTTGACCTATCAAATAATTAAAAGCATCAGGAAACATACAGATGCATCCGCTTTCATTAGCCATATTCCAGGGCCAGACATTAACCGAATAGATAACTGATAAACAAAAGAAAGCAGAGTCATTTAGTACTTCTCAGCTCTATCAATTTGGCTTTTAGTTTCTGAGACAAGATCTCCTTTAGATACATCGTCTTCCATAAAATTGGCAGCATGTTTATCTGAAGCAAATTTCTCATGGCCTTCCTACAAAAGAAAGTGGGTACTAAAAATTAACTGGCAATAGGCAGGTAAAATATTGCATCAAATTTAAAAACCTAGTGCAATTTCAGGTTTAGTACATATAGAGCAAGAATCATGAAGTGCACAAACACTTGGGAAAAAACAATAGAACATGAACCATAGTGACAGTACCACTGGATCAAAGCCAGCAAACCAGAGTGGTGGACCAATTCAAAACCAGTCAATACCAATTTGGATTTATGTTACTCATCCTATCAGAGCCATGAAATGAAACTGATAATCTAAAAAGGGACTGTTGAATAGCTAATTTTTGTATTGGAAACCATCACTATTCATCTGAAGTTTTTTTACATTCATTTCACCAATCTGAAACGATACAATATCATCCAAGAGGATATAAAAAGAAAACTTAAAACTTAAAAAGAAACACAGAAAAGATATAAGTAAGACATAGTAGAGCAAAAGAGAAAGCTTAAGCTAGGATACCACCTCCCCTTATCATAAGTCCCTCAATAACTCTCGGTGAAGACACAAAACTAACTGTAGTATAGAGAATCCTAGGTGAATGGGATCAAACCTTAAAAGAAGAGGGGAATAAATTATTAGTCGTTTTCTGATCACATGAGCATGAATCCCTTGCTTGCAAATCTTGGGCCCTGCATAATATTTGTAGCATTTATCAAGACTGAGCCATTCGGAAACTTTGACTGATAGCAACAGAACATCAAAAGAGCATCTAAATGGATATTTGCATAAATAAATTCATCACAGAAATCTATATTGAGCATGTCAAGTGAAAAAATTAGTCTACTGACAAAAATGACAGTGCATTTTTCATTATATTGAAGGACAATTCAAGTACAACAAAGCAGCATAAATAGTCACGACCTCTGCTTCAGACCGTGAACAGAGCCTTCTCAAAAGGAAGCAGTTGTCAGGGAATGCAGAAACAGATAAAAGATTCAATTGTTTTTTATTTTCTTTTTAACTTAGTTTTTTCTAGACTCAGTACCAACTGAACCATGAGACAGTTTACAGTTTTGCATAGCAACCATCACAGATAATAGCAAGGTTATAAATACATGACCAAAGTGGTATGTGGACCAATTGATTTCAGTTGTTTAACAAGATATTTTAGAGGCATGTCATCCACCACACTTTGACCATGGCCGTCACCTTCTGCCTACACCATCACCACCCTGCAAGTACACAACCATCGCTTCTTTTCCTTCCTTTCCAATTTTTCTTCTTTTTCTACTTCTTCCTCTTCCAATTATTCTGCTTCACCATAACCTCATCCTCTTCCCATTCTTTTTTTTTCCTGCATCTTCCTATTCTGATTCTTCGTCCTTCGGTTTATCATTTTCCTCTGTCAATTCTTTTCACTCTACTTCTTTCACATGCAAGACTACTAAATATTTGCTTCTTTTTCTTAGTCAGCATAACAGGTCCGGTACCAGCGTGTACCAGTTTGGTGGAAAATCAATACTCCCTCTAGTACTAAGATTTTAAATATTGTCAATATTTAAAATACCTCCAGGACCATTTCACTCTGCTAAATTGATATGCAAACCATGGAGATTTCAGTATGTCCAAGTTCATTTCTTCTTCACTCATTGTGCCACTCTTGCCCCCACCACCTCTACCTCATCACTATTCTCCTTTACCTCCTGATAGTGGCCAACAGCACTCCTGCTTATTCTTTGGCTCACTAGCACGCATCATCATTGCCACCATCATCCTCTAATTCCTCATTCAACATTGCCTTTGCAAGGAGATGAACGTCCAACGAAAGCCTGTTATGTATAATTGCAATCTCAGTTTCTTCTTTCTTTCTTGGAAGATTCTTCTTCCTTTGCTTCTTCTCATGTTTTTTCCTCTTCCTCTCCGACCTTTTTCCTTTCTGTTATTATTCTTCTTTATCCTTTCCCAGTCAGATTCTTCCTTTACCACTTCTTTCTCCTCTTCTAGTTCTTTTTCTACTTCTCTTCATGATTCTCTACCACAGTGCTGAACCAAGTACCAATTTTTCTACATTTTTCCATTGGTTCAGTCCATAACATCTCCACCATTATGCAGATTTTAATCCTTGTTTGAAATAAAATTATTATTTTATCAATGTATCTACCAAAGAATCAACTTCTCAACAGGGAAAAAAATATCAACCATCATCCATCATCTAGTCACTACGCTGACCAGTAGGCAAATGAAATTGAGTCAGGCAAAAGTAATAGGCATCAATGTTGATACTCAAAAATAAAGTTATGGTTGTCTTCATGATAATTAAATAAATTTGACACGACGAGAGGATAGGACATGGGAAAAGCAGTGGGTTGATAAATGAGAGGCTTCTGATAGTGTATCATTCCTAGATAAACATATTTTCATACCTTAATTGGATCCTAAAGCATCAAACAAATCAATAACATACTTATAAGAGGCTCATTCTATTTACATTTGTATCATTCAACTAGATAAGGTAAATTGAATTTGTTATTCCATGTCCAATATTTTTATGCATAACTTACTCCTAAAGCTTGAAAGAGAAAATCATAAACGCACATACGTGATTTTATTTGTCAGGTGTGTGTCATTTCATGCAGATAGAGTAAATTGTATCGTCCTTCAACTTTCAACTTCCAAATAAAAATGTGTCTCCACCCCTCTCCTTCTCACAAGGCATATTTTTATATGAGGCTATTGGCCTTGTATGCAACAAAAGAAAGCATAAGATAGGAGAACAAAGGAAGAGAAAATAGTAACACAATATAATATATAAATCTCTTCTGAGGTACATTATTGCACTGTAACTCAAATTAAATTGAATATGATACAAAGGAGTACCTTTGGTGTATGGAACAAATTCTGCACTGCTCCAAATTTTCCATTGTAGTCGAAGGGGAAAAAGGACAAGCATCTGTGGTGGGAACTGCCTGTACTTCAATGTTTTTGTCATTTGATGGTACTGATGGGTCACAATCAATACCGCAAGTACTGTTGGAACTTGATAAACCTGGTGAAATGGCCCCAGTTTCTTGCAAAAAGTCATGAGCAATTGACCTATACTGAGAAGAAAACTCTTTGGGCTTTAAGGCCCCCAAATCTTCCATTCTTGTTTTACAAACAACAGGTGCATTGACATCACCATCAGCCTTTTTCTCTGCATTACTCTTTTTTTTTTCTTTGGAAGTTTCACCAACTAAAGTGCACTGTAGATTTGCTACACTGTCTGCATACTGGGACTGACTTGGTTCAGCATGTTTTTGCATCATGTTGAAGCATGCTGATGTTGCATTTCCATCATCTGCAGGGCCCGACTCTCTAAGCTCTCCTGATTCCAGACTAGAACCCATGGCATATTCTTTTGGCCCTTCCAAACAAAGTTCCACACTCTCACTCAGTTCATCACACTTTCGTCCATGACACTCATCTCCGCCATCTGACATTGCTGTAGAATCATCTGCCCTCGAATCATAGTCGTGGGATGTTTCTGAGGAATCTAGAAATCTCCAGAGAAGTCAGATAGCATGAATACAATGAGTGGCAGACAAAAGAAAAATTACCTGGAATTTTAGATTTCTTAACCATTTCTCTTCTGTAGTTCCTAGCATCCATCATCTTTCTCTTTTTCGACAAAGGAGTAGCACTTCTCTTATGATTTTTAGACTTGTGCTCGCCTGGTGTGACCGACACTGATGTATTTTTTCCACTATTAACTAGATTCCCCATTTTCTTGTTCTCAGAGGAACCTGAACTTTTGCTGGAAAATACACAGGCCTTTTTAATTTTCCCTGACCTTCTTAACTGTCTCTCAGACTCTTTCTTCACTTCTCTTTCTGAGATCGTTTTCTTCAAAGGGGACGGCACATTTTGTTTCTCCAGCCGCTCTGCCCCCCTGGGAGATCTTCTCAACAAAGTCGCATCGCCCCTAGATTTCTTACTTCGGAGGTAAATATCTCTACTCGGAGTAGTGCTGCTTGAATCCTTAATTTCTTTTAATCCTTTCACAGTTGTCCTGCTCCTTGAGCTGCTTGTGTCTTCTTCTACTGGAGATTTTTTCCGGACCATTTGTTCGACCAGCTGATTCCAACAGAGAAAACAAAAGCGTTAACCCACACTAACATAAAGCGATAAAAGAGGAAGTAAAATATTCTCAGCTAGTTCCAACGATAAGACCTGATACCAGAAGTCAAAAATCAAAACACAAAACTACGAAGACATGCATAACCCATACTTGATCATTGGAAGATAACATATCAGGACATACAAGGAGAAGGAAGAAGAACCAAAAAAAAAAAAATACTCTAGGGTTAACCCAGAACACGTACCAAAGATCGCATATGAAGAAAAGCGTACATGAAAGCATATAATTACAAGAAGAAAAAAATAAAAGAAATTTAGGGGGGAAAAAGACCCTAACCTTAACGGCAGAGACCACCACGGCTCGTGGTCGCAATTGAAGACGTCGAAAAGGATAAAATATCTTGAAGGAAAAGGGTTCGCGTGGAATAAAACCCTGCGGAAGAAAGAAGAGTACCTGGAATCCGGAGGAGGAGGAGGAGGAGGAACAGCGAGATTGGGGGGAGAATTCGATGATTTGAGGGCAAGGTCGGGGAGGTCGCCCGGAAAGAAAAGAGAAGGGCATTTGCTTACAAGTGTGTTACGTTAATAGCAATATTATCGTCTATCGCACGAGTCATCTCCTGCCCATCGCTTGCCTCGTCGCCTCTACTTGCTCGTCGGTGTTCGAGCCCTCGGCCAGTTTACTATTATTTTTTTAGAACATACCTTTTTTTATTTTAAAGCAAAAAATATTAGATTTTGTTATAGCTGTAAAGTATTTCCCTAGTTATTTATTATGGTTTTCTTTTTTTTCCTAGAGTTGAAATATATAAACAATAATGCATTCAACTGTCGATGCTCGTTGACTAATTATCAACACGCAACCGGAGGGATGAGAATCAATTAATTGAGCAAAAAATACCATGTACATATCATTGCTCTGCTTAGATAGACATTCATTTTAGCATAAGATTTCCACAAATTGATATTAACTCATAGTGATGACTGGACGGACGGATATAATAAAATTTAAGCACCGGCAATCATGGACATTAGAACTTGCGAAGTTCACCTGTAATCTGTAACAATTAAGATGAACACAGAGCAGCAGTGCTCCATAATACTGTTAACATACCCAGTATTTCATGTCAAATGTCATTCAATAAGTAGGATTACAAGCTTCACAAACTACCATTATCATCCTTAACAAGCAATTAAATTCTACACGATAGATGTAGTTTTTTCAACTTGCGCACAGCTCGAACGGCCTCGCAAGACATATAAGAAGGTGTTTGCGAGTCGAGAGAGGCATCATCAGTTTGCACGGTCTCTGAGTACTTCCAATTCCATCTCGGTAGGGTCCGTGGCCTGAATCTCGTAGTGAATGCCATCAAGCTCTCGCCGGAATCTGTCCCTAGATGTGGCGTAGAGCATTTTCGATCGAATGCGTGAGATCGAAGGCGACCTGATGAGCATGAATCCATGGTTAGTTATATTTACAATAAGCTGATATACAGGTTGATTACGACACAAGAATTTTGAGCTAGTGACAAGATGAATCTCAAGTTCTGTCAGGTCTTGAACTCAATCCCTTGCTCCTGAGTACGGAAACATGTAAGCTTTTGCATGCTGGCAAAAGAATACCTCGACGAACACTTCCAAAAACCAATATGAAATTTATCAGGTTCATAGCACGAAGTTCTACAGAATATCAAAACAATTTTACTTGAGCAAGCTAAATCATCATAGGGGATAATTTTTGTGCTTAATGCCAAAGTAATTAGTCCGCCAATTTTGTCCATTTGACAAACATGAATTAGAATCCAGTTCAGTTAATGGAGATGAAGTATTAGAATCCAGTTCAGTTAATGGAGATGAAGTAGGAAAGAAGAAAGAGAAGAAGAAAATATTGGCCACTCATTCTGCAAAGTGTATTTTATTCTCAGAGAATTAGTCGTTAAGACTGTAACCTCAACTCTGCAAAGTGTATTTTATTCTCTATACTCTGGAAAATCAGGGAAGGTCAGTGCTTACATGGCAATAAGGATTGATATAAAGTAATAAACCAAAACTCCTCGTGTTGAAAGCAAACATCACCCTCCCATCTTCACTACAGCATTGGACATATGGAGTGGCAAGAAGGTTGATGGATAAGCTACATTCTTCAGAATGTTGGATAAATCATTTCAATGATCAAGAACTATTCTCTTATTAGATGTCTTCCCATCACATCTGGCAGATACTGTCCTCATTTCTCTAAAAAGTGTCGACTTTACATCAATTGGGTCCTTATTAGAACAATGGTAATCTGAATTTTTGGAGGTTCTAGGATGACATTGAGCCTCAGAATAATGAAGCCACCAATTTGTTGAAGCTAAGAAAATGGTTCAGTTAGAAGTCTCCATTCTGTCCTTGATATAAGAAGGAACTGCAAAGGACACTGTGTAGGAAATATGATCTCATTTGAATTCTTATAAAAGGGGAAGAATAGGTTTACTAAAAGAAATTATCAAAGTGAATGTGGTTAGAGATCCCAGATTGAATAAAGGTGCATGTAAATAAGCTGGAAAATGGTCGGGCAAAAATTTGACTTCAATTTACTACAGTTGTAGATCATCAACAACAACAATAGATCCAGTCCACAAAAGGCCTTATCATATATCTAAAAGAACCAGATGTTGTGTGCTTTCTTGGAAGCTCTACCTTGTTTCAGTTTTGCTTCCTGAACATGAAATTGTGAAATGCAGCAACTTTGTCGTGTTCACAAGTTAACTATTTTAATGGTTAAAATAAGCATGACGTCGAATTTTGAGGTTAAATTATGTGAGAAAAAGTAGACATGAGAATGAAGTTTAGGTAAAAAGAAAATTTCGTCAAGCTATGTGTAGTAAACTACCTGCCGCTATGAATAAGAAAAAAAGAAATTGTTTAACATTTCACTGCGAAAATAATGCTTATTGGTTCGACACAACTTAAAGCATCAAAGCGGTGACAAGATTCTTAACATTTAAGATAAAATCACTGGTAATGCTAAATATTGAAATTGAATAACTCTCAGTAATAGTTCAAAGTGCCCATGAGAAGGACGTGAATGGATAAGTCGTATGCTAAAGTGGCAAACATGATACGTGGCCAACCATGAAGGCAGTCACGTAATTAAAATCATAAACTTAAGTAATGTGAGAGATGATATATGAAATTTGAAAAGGCTAACCAGGCAACGAAAAATATTTTGCTCTTTTGGCAGTTGTCTTTAGTCACGAAATCAAAATCATAAATAGCGTAGCGACAGTCATTCTCAGGCAGCGAAGCGGTGAAATCATCATAACTCTCTCCTGGTTCTCCTGTCTTCTCAACAACTACCTCATTTTTCTTCTCATCAATCTTGAATATAACATATCGATGCACTTTCTTTCTCTGCAGTTCTGCAAAGGTGCTTTTGCTGTCTTCAGCAACGCCCATGCCCGACGAGGCATTAGGCTGCAAATAAACTAATTAGACTATATATCCACAAAAATCTATAGCAAAAACAAATTAATTTCAGAAATTAAAAGACTAACGCAATCTCATGGACCCATACCCTCCACAGATGCCAATAATATAGAAAAGGTAAATTACACCGACCAACCCATTGTAATTCCTAAAAATGTCATGCTGTTGGCTGAGGCACCAACTGCTTTGTAGAAGATTATTTGCGTGGTAGAAGAAGAAAATTGAAAAGGAGTAAAGGACTTGCAAGTAATCCTCATAACTTGCTATACTTTTCTCCGATCGTGTATAGATAAAGCAAGTTAGTCCAGCTATATCCATCGATATGGAAAGACAGACAGTAACTTCCAATCGATTAAGTTCAAAACAACGATAAGGAACTCGTAAAAGATCCTCACCACTTGCTACGCAATGTCGAGTATAGAAACATCAATTTAGCCCAACTATATCCATCAACACGTAAAGCTACTAAGGAAAATCCAACCAATTAAGTTCAACAATGATACCCCTACGAGCCCACGAAGACAACAGAGCTGCGCATTCTAAAATACGATTCCGCATCTAAACCAAAGCTGTTAACCAGAGGATTAGTAGAACTAAGATTGTTGAACCACACATAGATCGACGGAAGTTGGGGAAACAACGAAAAAAATAAAAGAAAGAAAGCTCAGATTCACAACCAAAACTCGGATTCGCCCCCCAGAAAAACTAAAAAGAGGGGAAAGGCAAGAACTGCGAAGGAGCGGATGAGATCGGAACGATTACCCTTCGGAACGACATTGCTTCGCGATTGCAAGAGGAGGCGGAGGCGGAAGAGGAGGAGGGAGCGGGGAAATAAACCAGCGAACGGAAGTAATCAAGATGTTTGTGCTCGGCTATAAATCCAAAACAACTGCGACGCGCCGCGCCTCAGGCAGTGCTGGATGGCCGGACGCCAACACACAACACGAAACTGACGACCTAATTTTAGCCACGTCCGAGCTTACGATACACGTCGGAATACTGTTGGTTTGTTTTCGGAGTTCCAATTTCTGCAGTCTATTTTGATCCGACGCGGTCCAAACCGGTCCGCCGTCGACGGTCGTGATGGCAACACGTTTCCTTTAGGATTTGGGAAGACGAAATTAGAAGAATAAAACACTGCGTTGAATCGACGCGGCTTCATTTCGTCGGGCTGACCTCATCGGCAGACTGCAGCCATTAAAAAATTTTAAATTTCCACGGCAAATTATTAGTGGCTTTTCAAAATTTATACCAACTTTTTTACTTTGAAAGCGGCATTTCTCAAATAATGCAAGCAGGTATTGCAAAAATTAGTCAATAAAAAGCTTTATATATACATATTATATCACCACACGGCTCCGAAAGCATACAAGGAATTGACTTCGGAACTTTGTACATCACAAGGACCTCAAAAAACATTAATTTACGACCGATCTCTAACCTACCAAAAAAGAAGGAAAAATCAAAAAAATATTTTTTTGTTTATTTTATTAAACGACGATAACAATAATAAGTGACTTGGGATAAAGTAAAATAAATAAAAGGTATGTTTTATAATAAAAAAAGTCGGGACTAAAAAATTAGGTTTCGTTTTCAGAGCGCGACAAATAAAGCATGCTTTTGAAATGAAGACTGGCAAACAAAGAAAAAAAAAATCCAGTGGAATTGGCCGAAAAGTTTCAGAAATTAAGGCAGCCAACCTGATCTTATTACCTTATTGCTTACCAACGCGAAGACTAATTAAACTACGTAGGACAATATTAAAACTGCTGCTGCTGCTACTATTTCAACCCGTATCTTTGAAGTTTGAAATATATCAGATCAGGTACAGATAAAAAGGTAAAGGAAGTTTTATATGATAATTTTTAGTGTTCAGTTCGGTGCATATAGAGTTTTAACTGATTCAAACTTTTTTAAGTGAAAACGTCGTCGTCTCAGTCTCCTCGCCGGGGCGTGAAACACGAATCGAACTGCATCGATCAGTGCGTCATTTTTTGAGGGGGTGACTAAAATTGACCTCATCGATCGAGTCTGCTTCTTTGACTCGCTTGTCACCATCTCCACCCTCTCTCTACCCATCGAGGGAGGAGGAGTTAAAGGGAGTCAAGTCGTCTGCGTTGTTGCGTTCCCACGTTCCGCTGGAGGACTTAAATACCCCTAAACCACCTCCTGCTGTCGATACAGTACGCGACTGCAGAGGAGAGGCGATCGATTGAGCGCAAGCAGAAATAGCTGCTGCTGCCGCTTAGCTGCAGGCGAAGATGGTGAGAGCTCCTTGCTGCGAGAAGATGGGGCTGAACAAGGGGCCGTGGACGCCGGAGGAAGACCGCCTGCTCGTCGGCTACATCCAGCAGCACGGCCATGAGAACTGGCGAGCTCTCCCCAAACAAGCCGGTAGCCAAATTATATCCTCCTCCTCGGATACGTGCGTTTTAATATTAGATTTGTCGCGTCTGCGATCAGGATTAATTTAATGATGCGTGTAGGATTGCTGAGGTGCGGGAAGAGTTGCAGACTCCGGTGGATCAACTACCTCCGGCCGGATATAAAAAGAGGAAACTTCACCGAGGAGGAGGAGGAGACCATAATCAAACTGCACGAGCTGCTCGGCAATCGGTAATCAATCGATTATCTTCTGCTTCTCGATGGATCAGTGCGGAATTTTTGGTGTAATATGGTGACTCTGTAGATGGTCGACGATAGCGTCCAAGCTACCGGGAAGAACGGATAACGAGATCAAGAACGTCTGGCACACCCACCTCAAGAAGCGAATCGGCAGGACGAACCAAGGCGCAGCTCAAGATCATATTTCCAAGCAGCATCAGCAGCAGAATAAGAAGAAGAAGAGTGCTCGAGAAGATGCGAAGGACGGCGCTGGCGACGGCGGCGTCGTCAATCTCCAGACTTCCTGCAGCGCAGATCATGTGACGAAGGAGGAAGTAGCGATGGTGTCTTCGTCGGATTTCGATGACAATCTGTGGGCGGATGCGTCCCTCATCGACTACGGTTCGGTTTGCAGTTTTCCCGACGTCGTGGACGACGACGGAGCAGATTTTTGGCTTCAGGTTTTCACGGAAGCAGGAGACCTTCTGGAGTTGCCTTGCATTTAGCATAAAGAAGAAAAAGAAGAAGAAGAAGAAGAAGAAGAGAGAGAGATTTAAAACTAAGACTGCAATAATTGTCAGTCCTTTGGATTGGATGGTGAATTAAAAACATCACGATCTAGATAAAAAAACGCATGCACACCAACGGTGTTGGATTACTATTAATTCCAAGATGATCTACCTCTTTTTTATATATATAGGAGCCCCTTTTTTATCTTTCAAAAGGAAGGGAAAGAAGTAAAAAAACCAAGCCATCATGACTGACCTAATTCAATACTTGAAAGCACGCTGTATTTTAATCGGTAAGCTAAAGGACTTTTGAAAAGAAAGCATGATAATTCATCAAAGCAAAGATCCGTAGGATCTCAGGATATTGTAATTTTTCCATGAGCAGCAGTCCCACCTTGTTTATTATTTTCACAGGCGCTGCTAGAAAGCAGCCATCATCGGAAGACGAACAAAAGAACGGACATATCAGATTAACTAAAGACCTAAAGATTTAATCTGCTCGCACGAGGAAATTGATTCGAAGGTTTCGAGCACGTAGAAGTCATAAAAAAAAAGAGTTGTCGACATTTGCGTACTACGACGACGAGTGGCTTTGTCCGACGACCCAATCCATTTAATACTGGGTTCAAACACGTGGGGCCAGTTATGAATGGGAAAACATTGCCGTGTGACTCTTTTGATTTATACGACCAATCTCTTCTCTGCTTCCTTTCCCTTGAGCCATTTGAACTCGGATGCAGCAGAAACTGGGTCCTATTTACTGTTTTTTAAGCAGCAACTGCAGATGTTGCTGTGTTCAGGAATTAACTTCCAATTGCTGTAGAAGCCTTGTTCAGGGACCTTCTCAGTTTTTTTTCTTTTAAAGGAAATGTGCAGTTTTCTCTTTACTGCTGTTCCTTTTACTCGGAAAAAGTAAATTGCTTTAGGATCATTGTTCTGTGAATGAAGTTGCTGTAAGAAGTCCTAATGAATCTTTAAAACCGAGATGCTGCAGTTAAAAGGGCAGCGGTGGTGGTCATATTGAGGATAAAAGATGGAGGCAAACTTTTGGAATCCAAAAGATACCACAAGAAGACAACTTTAGATATGATGGGGGGTTTATGGTCTCCTTGTTCGGATCAATCTCAGCCAAGGGAAAAAATAAACCCTAAAAATAAATTTTTTTGTGAAGCTGATAAATTCCTCCACGTTCATTCCATTTATCTCGCCCTTCTAAAATTATACAAAATATATTTTTTAAATACAATAAAATAATAAAATATTAAAAAGGGAACAAATGATATTTATACTTAAGTTTTGAAATGTAAATATACAGATATTTTTATATAATATATAATATTTAATAATAATGTGATAAAGTAGATGACAGTGACACTAAGGATACAGTAAATGTTATTTTAATAAATTGAATAATAGTAAAATGTAAACAAAGGTTTTAACATTTAAAAAATATCTATTTATTTATTTTAAAATACGGAGAGTGATATAAATATGATAATTTTTAAGGAAAATAATGCTTGAACTGCCACTTAATTAAAAATTAATGAATGGGTTTGGTCAAGTGGGTTGTTTGTCATCACTCAACACTCATAATCAGCACAATAAATGCTCAGACCTGCCAAAAAAATCCTCCATCCATATTCAATGTATACATGCATGCATAGGATCAACTTAATTTAATGAACCCACAACCTTAAAATAATTCATCCGAATCTTGAATCTTCCACATAGACCATTAACCTTGACTCCCCACCCTCCACCCAGCCACTGATTAAAACACACGAAGGAATGTTTTTTTAAAAAAAGAAATTTTATGCCAACTGAGTTATTTCAGTGAATTTTAATCATTTTTTTACATATAAATTATTTTATAAAAATAAAGACGAGAGAGAGGAGCATTAATTAATTATTTGTTTAAAAGAAATCTCACGTGGGAATTTACGCAAAAAGCTCCCAGAGAGGCGGGAGTGAAATCGATCGCAGCGAGGGTATTATAGTCACTTCAGTCCTAAAATTATTTACCCAGCTCGCGGATCCTATCCAAGCAAGCCGGGTCTTACAATTTGCACATCGGCGCTCGCCGGACGTCGATTTCGGGTACGGAGCGAGATGGGGAGGCAGTGCAGGGATGGTGCTTAGAGCGGGGGGTTGAAGGGGATGTTAGGGAAAACCGACTCCCCAGGTCGTCATTCGAGCTGGCGCCTGACCCACATGCCCACCCGCGCAGCGATTGGGAAAAAGCAGCAGCGCGATTGGGCGGTGACGGAGTGGGGGGGTGGAAGCGAGGGGGCGGAGTTCACCACCTCGCCTGACGTTTTCCTCCCCCTGTCACCGCCTTTTCTTTTCATCGCATCGCATTGCCAAATTAAAGCTTCTCCTGTCACCATCTCCTCCGCTTACAAAATTAGGTTAAAAAATGGCACTGTTTAGGTCGTCAGACTTCTCGGCGTTTGGAGCAAGCAACGAGGCCTTCTCCTCCTCCTTCGCCTTCTCATCGTTAATCTCGGCGCTCGGTTTGCACGTACGGGCGCTGCGCCTCCTCCATCATCCGCCGTCGAAGTCCCCCCCTCCCTCTGCTCGTGCGCCCGGCCGCTGCCTCCACCAGTGGCTCTCGGGTTATATTAAGAAGCAGAGGCCTCTCCGCTTCCAGCAGCTGTGGCAGCAGAAGCAGTCTCATCATCCCCGACCGCTAGCTCCATCAGCAAGGCGTGGAATCCGCTCCCCGCTGAGCCTCTCCACGTCCCCTCCGTCGACCAAAAAGAAGAAAGAGTAAGTGTAGATTCCGATCGAGCTCGGTCAGTCCATTAGATCCGCAGATTACTTGACCTCTCACTTCGATTTTTTTCTGATCTGTTCGAGGGACGAAGCAGTACGCAAACTCGGTGATCGATCGACCGATCGATCGAATTGCCGCATCGTTGTCCGTCGGAGCTTAAAAATTAAAAGAGAGGATCCAGCTGCAGGACCACTCGCTCACTCCCGGTTGAATTATAATTTACTCCGCCATCTCTCTGTGTTCTTTCTCTCCTTTGTTACCACGAGTAGAGGAGAGGATGGAAGTGGGAGATCGTTCGCTCCTAACACTCACATGCTCATGACTCGATCGTTCAAATCATCATCGTTTCCACCATCAATCATTCTCGATCGCCAACTTCCGCGAGAGGAGCGACGTCTTATATTTAATTATATCGAGTTCTGGACTGCTGCTATAATTGATTCGCCATGGAGATGATTCCCTGCCCGGCGGAGAGCCCTACCTCCGAGGGCGTCCTCGCCAGCCCCAGATCCCCGCCACTCGTGGCCGCCGCCGCCGCTGCTGCTGCGGCGGCGGCCGTTCCATCGAGCACTAAGTGCTCGTCGTCGCCGCCGTCGCTGAGCCGATACGAGTCGCAGAAGCGGCGGGACTGGAACACGTTCGGCCAGTACCTGCGGAACCACCGGCCGCCGCTGTCGCTGGCGCGGTGCAGCGGAGCGCACGTGCTGGAGTTCCTGCGGTACCTCGACCAGTTCGGGAAGACGAAGGTCCACACACCGATGTGCCCCTTCTTCGGCCACCCGAGCCCTCCGTCGCCGTGCCCGTGCCCTCTCCGCCAGGCCTGGGGCTCCCTTGACGCCCTCATCGGCCGCCTCCGCGCCGCCTTCGAGGAGAACGGCGGCAAGCCGGAGGCGAACCCCTTCGGTGCCCGGGCCGTGCGGCTCTACCTCCGGGAGATCAGGGAGATGCAGTCCAAGGCACGGGGCGTCAGCTACGAGAAGAAGAAGCGCAAGAAGCCGTCATCGCAGCCACAAACGCAAACGCAGGCGCAGCAGCAGCACTCGCTGCTTCCGCAAACCAACAGCCACCCGCCGGGAGCCACCGCCTGATGATGTTTACGCACGAAGAAGAGCATGCTCGACGTATGTTCTTGCTTATGGTAGGTATGTATGACTAGTTACGTATGCTATATATATATATATAGATCTTTAAATTATTTTCTAGCAAGCTAGGGTTTTATATGAAGCGGAAAGGGGGGGGGGTGTCTTTGAGCTACTTTGTGAAGTATATATTTCTCCCTATTTGTATTAATCAGTAGAAGGAAGTAGGACGTGGTTTATAAATGATATCTATATTTTAGAATTAAATGTCAAAGAAAGAGTAGTAGTTCTGATATATATATATATATATATAATATGGACTACTGTGGTTTGAACTGATAGTTCATGTGTACTTGAGATCTTGGCATTGACTGGTTTTAGATTTGTCATTCATGTTTATTATGAGACTGCCGTGACATCTGCCTGTTTCTTTTTGTGGTAGTGAAGTAGTAGTTGAATCTTTTCAGACTGCAAGGAGTTGCTCGTCTGCTTATGGAACTTGTTTCTTTTATGATCAGTATCCACTTTTATATATATATTCTGACAAATCTCTACTCATCTGCATCATCTCCGCTCTTTTTCTCAACTTATAATTCAGACGATACTTTGCCAGTAAGCATCTATATGTGAATTAATTAATATATGTGCCCCTCTCCCTATGTGCGTCACTTATATATATATATGTGTGTGTGTTTAGAAAGAGAAGGAAATGATGGGTCTTGTCCATTAGTTTTAGGTCTTGCTGCACTAATATTTAGACTATATATATATAGAGAGAGAGGAATTAATTGAAGTGTTTAAGTTCAGATAAAAGCATTCTTTCCATGCTCTCACTAATTAGCATGTGCTCGGCCTTTTAAGAAGTATTCCTATACAAACATATGTATAGCTATATATATATAGAGAGAGAGGGTCTGCATATGCTGATGAAGGAATTGTCTTGTTAATTCTTTTTCCTCTGATCAGTATACTTCATTTTATCTCTTAGCTTTGAAGTTACTACTTTTGTTTATGTTTCAGCATTTCCCTAACTAGCTAATGAATTTTAGAAGATGATCAGCATATTTCTTAGTTCTTTCCTTTTTAGAGAAAACCTCTTAGTTCTTATATATCTATATTTATGTATGTATGTATAGCTGTTCTTAAGTTTATTTTTTCATTATTTTCAAAAGTAGCAGCATATCTTTCACACATTTATATGTGACGAGATTGATCTATAGTTTGAGAAGTAGGCAGATTATGAATCATTTATTGATATATCACTATATCTACCTGACTAATATATATATATACGAAGGTGATATTGTTTATTTTTCTCTTCGGGCCATAAGTTTAAGATCCTTGAACTAAGACATGAAAGGAAAGCTTAACTAGGGCTAGCTGCATGTATATACACACATTTTATGAGTATACGTAGGTCTTGGATATATAAATTAGGTAACAAAGGCACAAATTATTTTATGTGTGATAAATATTAACACTTTAGTATGTGCCTAGCTAATTAAGTATGCCCTCTTGTGTGTGCATGAAGTACTAGGTATATTTATCATTCAACTACTTATTCTCAATGCTCATGTTTGAGCATTTTCATATGATAATTCATGTTTCAGGTCTATACATATATAGAGAGAGAGACTAGTTAGCTAGTTTGTAGGCCTCTCTCTGAATGTTTGAGGCGAAGCTTCTGATAATTGAAGGTAACACTTAAAAATCTTTTATGATGGTAGATTTATCCTTCTGTATTTGCCGATCCTCTTTTACCTTTTCCACGCTAGTTTATGGCCTAACTAGTTTGTTGTGTACACTTCAGTGTTTAAGGTTATACAAGTATGACATAAAAGATATCTTTTAGGATATACATAATATATTATATCAAATTTAAGAAGCTAATCAACAGTTAGTCTTATAACATCTGAAGATATATGGCAGGCACATAAATAAGAGTATACAAACACACGAATCTTTGTAGATATGCATGCAAATTATTTAAATTATACTCAAGATATATATTATATCCATGCTTGCGGCAGCAGCTTCAGAGTTGAGAGGGTTTAGAATTTGAACATAAACCATGCATGCGCTTTGCTTCTGCGGCTTAATCTGGGGAGAAGCATGATGGGGAAGGCCCAGTGGACATCGTGGTTTTTACTCCACGGGCAAAACCTAGTTATATATTAATTAGCTGATGATGAGCTGCTCGATCGATCCAAATTACTGGCTCATCAGCAAGATTACATGGTACGAGTAATAATGAATGTGTTAATTGGGGAGGAGGACCGTCCGTCAAATTTGGCTGCACGCATGGAATTGAAGAAGATGCATTCACGTACGCGCGAGGACAGACGAGACGATGAGCGTTGGAGCTGGCATTTTTGTTCTTTCCTTTTTCTCTGTTTCTGCTTCTGCTTCTTCTTCTTTCTCCTCCTCCTCCTCCTCCTGCACTGCACTGGGGAGTGGAGGGGGAAAGGGAAGGGTGTTTAATTTAAGTTGATTTGGTCAAATCCAAGCAGATTAATTAATGGCGGGGCATGCAGCCGAGTGAGTATTCTTCCCTCTTCTTTAATTTCTGACTCGCTACTATTTGTTCACGATCCACTTCACACTGATAACCCTCTGCAAAAGTGTACTGCACACACTCCCCTCTTCCTACCATTTATTTATATGTATATATGTAACCTTGATGAGTCTTCGAAAGAGAGAGAGAGAGGGGTGGCTCCAAAATCAAAATTTTATAATTAGCCCTCTCTTCCTGCAAACTCTGAGATTGCTGCATCCTTCCTTTTCAGACTCATTTGTTATTAGTTAGATGGATCACTTAGAATTAAAGATTAAAAGCTTTTTGTTTGAGTTTTTAAAGCCTGGTTACATGTATGTATATATAGTATAGCTATAATGTATTGTGGGAATTTTAGCATATTTTTAAAACTAATATGGCTGCCTTAAATAGGAAAAGTAATCAAGTAATCAACATGCAATCAAATAATTCATCTACTTAAAACAATAAAATTTACTTAATATAAAATGCTGTGAGTTTAACACCCATAATTTATTTTTTTATATAAAAAAATCAATCTTGATGTGGACTGATAGTGGAGGACAGGGATCACTTGGTACAATAATTAATCAGCAAGTGAGGGAAGATGTAGCATGCAGAGAAGAGCAGGGTTTGACCAAATGCAGTATAAGTCACCAGCCCTCTTTCCCTGCCTTCCATTTGTGTGTGAATTTTTTTTTTCAATCTTCCCTGCCGTTCCACTATTTGTTGCTGACACTGCACCTGTGCTTCTGATGCACTGACATTGTTTATGGTGAACCTGAAGATGGACCATCCCATCTTTGCCGCAGTGCAGAGTACCCTGCACTTTCCTCTTTCATATTGCATCAGTAAAAAGTTACAGTTGAATTGGATGGAGCACAAGGTAGGAGCTCAAAAGTTTGTAGTTGAATTGAATGGAACACAAGGAAACAGCAGCCATCTGGTACTCTTTTACTAAGTTTATCAATAGGGCTCGAATCGAGTTCAAATAGTTAAAAGAAAAATAAAATAAATGTAAAATGTCAGAGCTGGGTTGTGCCATCCAAAAGGCATGTCAAAATTCAGATAGAAAGAGTACCATACAACAATTGAGGTCCCCTACTGTTTTCAATCATGGGAATGACAATTACAACAAAGGAAACAATGCGATACATACAGTAATCATCACTATTTAACGACTGAGAATTTTCTGATATCAAAATTGGTGCTTAGGAAGGCCGACCTTTAAGTTCTTCATTCAAAATATGGATGACGTCTTTAGGAGAGTCGTTCTGTAGATTCTGCAAAGCATGCAACTCCTCAAGGTTAGCCTTCTTGAAGAGACGCCTAACTGCTAACTTCGAGAGAGCTTTCTGCAAATGTTTGCTGACGCATTCGTCGGTGCTGAAACTTGGATTGCACTCTGCCGTCACTGTAGATAGGTCAGGTGAGGGAAGCGCATTGGACCTGGATCTCCAATACTCCGTGCAGACATGATTGGGATCCAGTGCCTCGATTGCCTGAGACATGAATTAAGATCAATTTTCAGTATACGGATTGCATAACATGGAAGCAAACTCTTCACTGCTCTTCTATCTATCAGATCCTTTGTCTCTGGAGAATCAAGGTCCAGCAATTAAATTATTAACACCGAGTTCAGATATAATAAGAGCAAGCATTTGTTGGCACAAGAATGCAGTCTTGACTGCTGAATCAGCTCATTTTGCTTACTCAAGTTTATGTCGGTAACTCTACCCGACCAGAACAAGAATTGGCTTTTCCTACTTCCGTTCTATGTTTTTGTTTGGTAACTAATAGCAAAAGTCTTTAAAAGACCATACTCCAGAACCTTTCAGATCGTATTTCTATTCATTACTTAAGTTGAAAGCATAGGAAATTTTGCAACCGTAAAGGTAATATCGAAAGCAGACCAACCTGGGTGACTGTGGGTGATAACAAACCAAACATTTCAAGACCATCAACTGACCCCGGAGGCTGCAAAGGAGGGAGGTTAAGCCTTCCTATTTTGAGTAGCTTTCCGATTTCATGGTTCACCCTCTCTCTCACCATGTCCCAGCATTTGCTAGCAGAAACATTGATGAATATTTCACCTGGACTTTGCTCCACAGTAACCTGATTTTTCAGTAGCAAATAATGCGAAACTGAACAAAACGTTTTCCATAAACCCACAGTAAAGCTTACAATTGTATGATAGAGTGCATTTTAGGGAGTTACAAGAGATCTAGCCAAACCTCTTCTTTGTAACATCATCGTACATTTATTATGAACCTTTTTCAAACAAATTTGCTGTTTGTTCATTTTTTTAAGAATAAATAGAATAAGTTAATTACCATAAACAAAGGCCCATGAAATCCAGCATCCAGTATTTCCGAGATGTAGTAGCACATTTGTGATGGATCCAAAATGCTCAAGTATTCAACTCGACTTCTATACCCTGCATTTCAGGGCATGTAATAGAAAACTTATAAACGAAACAACTCCAGTAACAACCTCTTCCTAAAGCATTAATCTGAAAAGTGAACTAGGAAGGGGAAAAAAAAAATAGGCCATGAACTCTTCCAGGATCAATAAATTCAGTTACTAGAGAGCGGCGGATCAAAAACAAACCTTTAGGAAATATGACCTGGCTTATGGACCATAGCTTTCCAGAATGTATGGTACCATATGCCAAAACCTCAACATTCCTGTTAACCCTTTGTACCACATTTTCCAGTTGAGAGCCCTCTTCTAGTTGGTTGCCAAATGAATTTGGTGCAGGATTTCCTCTATTTTCTATTCCCCCTGCGTAGTCCTGGGGAATTTGATGACTAGATGCACCATCTGATGCTTCTTTTGCAGGCAAAACATCTGAACCTGGAATTGCAGCAGTTACTCTGGGAGCAGATTTCAGATGTTCAATTTCCTTGTCAGCGAGCAATTCGACCAATTGTTTTTTGGGTAAACTAGAGATACCCCTTCTGTTACTTTCCACAGCATTGTCGTCATCTAACGATTTGAAGTTTGAACTATTATGACTAAAGATATCAGTGTTCTTTTCTGCAGGCACCACACCTTCAAATTGTTGATAATTGGATGATGACATTATATTTGTAATTCTATGCACCGAAGACTGGAAACTTTCATCCATTCTGACACAAGTTTCCTCTTCACTATCCTCTGGCTTTTCAGCTTCTTCATTAATTGTAACCAAAAAGTTGGACTTTTCTATTTTCTCTTTAGGAATGTGAGATGCCAAGCTTAGCCCAAGATCAAGTTTGCCCCATTTATGAACTGCACTTAGCTTTCCTTTCAAAGCGTCCAATAGAACATTCAATTCATTGATATCATAGCGAAATAAAAAAATCCTTGTGTTCCAAGAACAGGAGCATAAATTCTTTGCATGAATTAGACAAGCAAACCTATCTGGTGAACATGGACAACTAGCCGCGGAAAGATGCAAATCATAGTGGCACAGAAAACATTCTCTTTCATTAGTGGCATCAAAACCAGCAACCATTTTATGTGACTGAGAAGAGCAAAGATATTCTCTCCTTATGCGTTCCATCTCAATGCGTGCCTACCCAATGAAGAAATAAGTAGGCTAGAATAATACTAAAGAATAGTGTAAGTAAGATGTGTTGTGTATTGAAGTTCACCTCGAGTGCCTTCACAAGGATTCCATCAGATCCACTTTTTTTTTCCCACCTTGCTTCCCCTGAGATGTCAGCCCTTGAGAATGATTTATTCCACTTGATTTTAACCGCTTCCCTTGCAGCCCCTAGCAACAACTTGTCATGGGATATTGTTACATCTCGTCCTTGTTCATGGTAAAGCTCAACTGCATTTTGCCCATGAGGTAACCAATCAAGAGGAGCTACAAAAACAGCTTCTGCACAATTGAATCCACAATTGAAACCGGAGTGATAGGCTCGAGGAAAAGTGAGGACAAACTCTCCTGAATACTGAACACACCGGTGAACAGGTACACCTTCTGATGTCAATAATGAGGGTGAAAATTGCGTCACCTATACAAGTAGTAGCCAAATTAATAACAGTAGTTGTTAATTGACTACATAAGTGCGATACTTTTTGGTTTGAACTGCTAGAAAAAGAAAAAAAACAAACTTATCGAGAATGACTTTATCAATAAGATACTCATAAAAAGCTAGATAAGTCTAATTCCTTACAAGATTGTGAAGCAAGTCAGGTTGTTCATCAAACAGATCTGGCAGATGTTTCTTCATAGCTTCTTCAAACTTTGAGGCATCTTTTCCTGGAACTACATACCAAACTTTGGGAGCACCCCGATGCAAGTAATTCAATGAGTATAGGTGGTGATCTTCAACATGCTGCAGGAAAAGTCAAGGGTAGATACTCTAGACTATAGTAAAATGATGTCCTCTTAAGGTCAATTTCATGCTGTCAAGAAAATATTTTTCCCAAATGCATAAAGCATTGCTTTAGCGCATCTGCCACATCAGAAGCGACTTACCCAACAGAATGAGGAAAAACACATTCCTACATATATCCATGGCACTTGAACACCTGGAATTTGTCCACTTTCATGGGAGAGCACAGAACCCGGAAGCTGAGCTAAGTTGCTTAACTTCCAATTTGAATGAGAAAGTTGATCATGACTCTCAATATTCTGTAAAGAGGATAATCCTTTACGAGAATGACTGCCAATAATGCTTGTGTCCAAATCAGCACCATGCAATACCTGATATAAGTGACTGTACCATATAAGAGGCACATATATGAGATAGAAATTAAAATTTTCTAGTATGTCCTAACAGTAGATAACAAACTCTAGAATTCATGATAAAATCCAGTGTGAACATTCATCGACTCAGTATGGTAATTTACACCTTAGTTTTAACCAATAGATTTCACCTCATTCCTACATGAGAAAACAAGGATGCCTGTTTTGGTAGAATAGACATATTTACAAAAATATTAACAATTTTAAGTATGAGATGCATATGTTTCAATAGAAATAGCACCAAAGTAAAGAAATAGACAAAAAAAAATTTAAAAAAAAACACCTCAATCTTCTCAGTTGGCCTTTCTACAATCCGCCAATATTCACCCTCAATATCCTCGACCGATAGTTCCTTTGGATTCCATGCTGTATCAATTTCTGAATTAATGCGAAAGTACTGCTCCTTAAAAATATCTGCATATTTCTGAAATGACTCCAGGTTGATGTTTGGACCAGGTTCAAACCCAAACCTCTCAGAGTTGTTATGATATCTAAGTTGATGAGTTTCTACTGTATTAACATTGCTCCCTGATAGCTTTTGCCTTTTGCTCCTCATAATACTATAATTTCCTTTGATCTTTGAAGAATTACGGTTCTGAAGCTTGTCCACTTGCTGGATACGAGTAGGAAATTTTACATCTTCCCACACATCCTTTTCTTTGAGAAGACAAATTGGTCTCCTAGAAGAAGGTGGAACAATTTTACATATTCCATATTTTTCAGCACTAGGGCGTATACTAGCTATGTATTCCAAGATATTTTTAAATTCCTGTTGACAGAAATAAAGAACCAGATAAGTATGTAGATATGAATCTCTACGAATTTGCATAGATTTAGAGATTGTAATACAGTAAACATTGACCTCTTCACTTGGATGGAACACAGGAGCATCATCAAGGGTAGGCTTGCGTGCATCTTTTGGATGCCATCTTGCTGTGACCTGTCACAGGACTCAGTCATATACCTGCTTAGAAGAGTCTCCCTAGAGTCACAGGAAAAAACAAACAGAGTTATGAAGATATCAACCTACCTTTTGACATGTTTGACATTCACTACATCCTCGAATAACCCCCTCTGGTAGGCAAGGGTTTGAAGGTACATTCTACAAGAGAGAAAAACTTACTAGTCAGTACAACAAAACTATGTATTATGTAATACATATTAAAACTCGTACTGACATGAGCACACTGGACACCATGAATACCTCGGAACTCACGAACGTTATTAAACCTAACCAAGATTGACTTACTTATTAAAAATAAATGGAGTCCATCTCCTACCTAGAAAATTAAATAGGTCAAATCCTTCGGCACAACATGCACACATGGATATAAACCAGAATCTCCGCAACAAAAAGGTACGGACCAACCACAAGGGTTCGGCCCCAATACTAGAAAGTTAATATCAATTGTTAAAAAAGATAAAACATACACTGGTTAATTGTTGCATTTCATTACCTAACTTATAATCAAGCAAATATTTTCCTACCTCTACTGACCTGCTCAAGATGCTCAGAGTCAGACTCTTCACCTGTGCAATTAACAAACTGGCTGTAGTTTGCCCAGGGTCTATACCGAAGAGACTTTCTAAGCTTCTCATCTGGTATAGCCTTCTGCATCATACAAGAAGCCTCTGTCATTACATCATCATCATGTACCCTTTTTAAGGTAAATGATGTAAGCAATGAGAAACCAGGTGGAACAGGATGTATTCCAGCAGTAGAATCGTTAACATGTTCTCCTGCACATTCTGTAGCCATTGGCACTGAAGACAAAGATCTAACCGTTACCAACATTTACATAAAATTTCACAGATAATCTTTTAAGCATTGCGATGATAGATGCATATGTATCAATTAGTAAGAATAACTAAATTGCAACATAAGAACCACAAAAGACTGTTGAATTAGATAAGCAATGAATATCCTGAGGTGTGACTACCCGAAGTTCCAACTCTCTTGATTAGGCTATTGCTGGATTATTTTCTCGCCAACACTCAATACATTAGCAGTGGTTATATAGGGTTGCAATCAGCACCATCAATTGGTATCATACAGTTGTAGACTAAACTTTCATATATTAGTTTCAAACATTTTTGTACGAAACAATAAAATGTATGACTGGTACTGTACTAGAATGGATTGAGGAGCTCATATATTCATGGAGATACAATGCAAGTAACTAAGTTATAGTTCTGCAGACATGCAGAGCTTTCGATATAAACAATAAGAAAACAAAGTTTAACAAGAAAAAAAAAATTTCTCATCTTCCATCTGAAGATGGGAAAACTGATGGATTGTGAATCAATAGAACCAATGCCAGGTGTGCAATTTCTAAGAGACCATATTCAAACTAAAGAGTGGAGGACGACAATGGCGAGTAAAGAAGTCTCTACTACTTTGGGATGCAGTTATCGATGGATAAGTTAAATTTCAGAATCTTATTTTCGAATGTTAGAGGCCTTAAAAGAACGGGGAAAAGAAGAATGGTAGATAACATACTAAACGATGAAAGGATCAAAATTTTTGCCCTCCAAGAGACCAAGTTGGAGACATGTACAGATTCAATAGTCGGAAGCATAACAAGCTCAAGTGCATTTTCTTTTATCGCTAGGATTCTATTGGTATAAGTGGTTGACTATTAATTGGATGACACAGTGATTTTTGGGACTTAGTTGCATCTCACTTTGGCAAGACTCATATATTAGCAGAGTTTAAATGCAAGCAAAGTCTTAGGGTTATTAAAGTTGCAAACTTCTATAGTCCTCCATGACATGGAGGTAAGGAATTTCTATGGCAGGAGCTGGAGGAGGTAGCTAGCCAAGATGAAATAACTATTATGGGTGGTGACTTCAACTTGACAAAAAATTCAGACGAGGGGGTAAGTTGTATGGGTCATCCCAGAGATTCCATAAAGTTCTCGAAACTTATTGCTGATCTGAACCTAATGGAGTTACCAATCATAGGAAAGGCCTTCACATGGATAAATCACCAAAAGCCACCTGCATTTGTAAAGCTAGACGGTGTAATGTTGAATGCAGCAGCATAGAATCATCTATATCTTGGCACATGCTTAGCAGGGAATATGCAGTTGTCAGACCACTCACCTCTCATTTTCAACTCCAATTCATATAAACGACCATCGGCTCACTTTAAGTACAAACATTATTGGTTGAAGCAATAAACATTTAGGGAAGCATTTCAGAAGGGTTGGGCAGTAAGTGCAGATTTATCGAATACTGAAGACCCACTAAAAAGTTGGATCATCAAAACTAAGAAGTTAAAGAAAGATCCTCAAGATATGGAGTGCAAATCTAACAGTCATAAAAACAAAATTCAGAAATGATCTAGAGGATCTGATCAATACACTCTCTGTCAAACCCGAGAAAGGGTCGATGCTGCAATAGGAGCTTGATAAATTTAAGGCCTAAAGGCATAAACTAGATGAATGTTATGTGGCTGAGGAGAAATTCTGGAAACAACAGGCTAAAATTCGACGGTGTAAGAATGGTGACCAAAACACAAAATTTTTCCATGCCAGTGCTAAACATAGGAGAAATCATTTTGGCCTGTTGAATCCCAATGGGAAGGAAACATTCGATCAAAAACAAATCGTACAAGGATTTTATAATTATTACAAACAACTCTTGGGGGTTCAACATCATACAAAACTTCTCATTAGGTGGGAGGAATTGTATCAACCCCATAAGATAGGACAACTTGAAGGATGAGTTTGTCGAGAAGGAAGTGAAAGGTGCAATCTAACAGCATGGGGAAAATGAAGGCTCCAAGGTCCCGATGGCTTTGTTCCAGAATTCTGCAGTTTGGGATAAGGTAAAGAGCTAAGTCATACAAATTTTTCAATCTTTCAAGGGAGGAAATGTTTGACGTCACAAGAATATCCCATGAGTTATACTGTTCTTCTCCGAAAAAAGCAAAGAGCAATTTCCATAGGGGATTTCAGGCCAATAAATCTTGAGCATAGCATAAGAAAACTTCTTGCTGATAAACTTAAAAAAATTATCAGAATCAAACCCAGATTGAAAAAAAAAAAATCGAAGGGCGAATGGAGGACAACATACTCTCGGATCGCTCGAAAAAAGAACCAATCTTGTCTTAGCTGTGAGATTCCGGGGATAGTGGGGTCGCGAGGCCGCCTGACCCCCTCGGCACCGGAGGGTGCATCCAGCGAGAGGGAGCACTTGGCGGCGGGCCGAAAAGGGTGGAAGGAGGGAAGGAGAAGGGAGGGTCGGAAAAAGGAGAGTAGTAAAGGGAAGGGAGTTATTGGGCTTCTCGGCCTTTGCCATACAAAGCCCAAATCAAAGCATTTTTATAGTTTAGACTTGCACTTAATTCTAATTCCCGATTTATTACGCTTTAATTGTAGATATTAAATTGTTAATGTTTTAAAATTAAATCAGTTCTATATTTTTCTCCAACCGTATTTAAATATACAGTATATTTAATAAAATCCTTCGATATTTTTGTATTTATAATTAGGGCCACTCTTTTTTCTCTGAAATAAGGGCAATTGTTGAAAAAATAAGTTAGGACGACATCTTAAATCATCAATATAAAGACCGATTACAATAACAGGCGAATCAAGCTTTGAAATAATATGTCACTAATTAGCCGAAGATTTTAATTACCGTATGCGTAGGTAGGTCCCACACTATTACTATTGTTATTTCCACACTTCTTTTTTACTCCTAAACGTCAGTAATCATTATTATTCATCATATAATAATATATATACTTTCTGTAAACCGTTCTCACTCAGCACACCCAACAGAAATCGATCGGTCCCCAATTAATACGAGGGAAACGTGCCGACCTAAACCCTAAAGAGCTACTTCTTTTTTTTTTGACTGCAAAATATTAACCTTTTGATCGTTCAAATTCGATTCAACTCAACTCCCTTCCTCGTTCCTTGCCGACAAAAACATCTCGACATTCTCACGGCAGCATCAAGCAAAAGCAACACAACCCCGAGCTCGTCTCTCTTCCGTCCAAAAGCAGCAGAAGCCGCCGCCGCCGCCGCCGCGGCGTCGCCGATCGCATGCAGCGGATCGTCAGTCGTCTACCCTCCCCCGGCGGTGGGGAGGGGGGGGGACCGGAACTTTTTAAAAATTTTATTTTCCTTTAACCCCTGGTGGATCACTCCCACAATCCAATCCATCCCCGCACCTGTCAACTTATGCCGCCGGCCGACCACACTCGATCGACCTCCATTTTCAACCTTCAAAAGCTGTTCCTCTTTTCGACACATCCAGTCAAAAAAGGCAGCCTGCTCCGAATCTCTCTTTTTCTCTCTTTCTCGCTCCCCTTTTGAAGGAATCATGGCTCTCATTACTTCGAACAGCTAGGAAACGTCTGCTCTCTGGACCATCGTTTCAATAAGTCGACACACTTCACCGATCTACATGCGCAAGCATTGGCCAGCCTGGTAATTAACTGTATAAAGCCAGGCCATGCATGCATGCCATATTACTTTACTTACGTTATCCTTCCTTTCTTCCCTCCCTCTCTCTCTCTCTATATATATATATATTATTAAGCTAGTTAGGATACTTGACCTAACCAAACGGTGGGGTTCACATTAATTGTCTTTATATCACAATGATTCTTCCCATCACTAGCTAGCTCCATACATACGTGTATATAGCGCTGGCTACCTTAAAACATAATCTTTCGTTTTAACTAAGCGAACGTTTCTAACAAATTAAAAGAAAGAGATTAAGGTACTGCTCTCTCAATAAATGACAGGAAAATGACTGATGGAGCGACTGTACTGCATCACTGTTGTTGTCATTGCTTTTTATCATCGCGAGTAATTAAACAAATCATAATGCTGGTATAAGATATTATTGTTCTGTGGTTACTGAAACCCTCTCGTCTCAATCTTTTCTATTTCTGAAGTAACATCCACTGAGAGTTATCAGCCTTCTGCCACTTTACTTCTCGCCTCTTATACACTGAGCCACTTCCTAATTTAAGGAGGGGATTAAAAAAAAAAGTAAATTACTGCTTGCTTGGGATCTCTAGTTTTCTGTATACAGAGAATTAATAGGGGAATTTAGAACCATTACATATATATTAATATGTACACAGTACACTGCATCTACTACATCAATCAATCTTAAGCAATATATATGTATAGTAATTAATTATGTGTATATATATGTATAGATAGATACATAGATTTATACGAGGCCTAACTAAATGTATAGAAATTGATCTATTAATCACTCCTGTTTGAAGAAACCAAATCAATGAATCGACGACGACGACGGGAGGGCCGGGGTGGTTAATTAGAACCGAAGAAGAGCTGATCCTTGGCAGTATTCCCGGCACCTCCGGCGATGCTCGCCATTAATTCGTCCTCGATATCCATCATCATCATGCCGTACTCTTCGCCGCCCAGATGCGCCTTGATACTCGACCCCATTACTCCGGCGGCGGCGGCAGCGGCTGCAGCCATTCTGGCGCTCTCCATGGACATCTCGGCCGCGGCTGCCGCTGGGAAGCCGGCGAAGAAGTTGTACTGCAGCGCTGCGAAGTTGAGCAACGCGTTCGCGCTGTTGGTCCCATCGTCGTGCGGGAGGTCGTTGAGGTTGCAGAAGTTGTTGGGGAACGAGGAGGAGGCCTCGTCGTAGCACCCATCCGCAGGAATTTGCTGGGCCGCTGGCTCGTGGGAAGGAGGTGGCGGTGGAGGAGGAGGAGGAGACGACTCCAAGTAGGGCGAGAAGCTGCTGATATTATTGTTATCCTGATCGTTACTGTAATTATTGTCGAAGCTGCAGCTCGTCGGATCGCCCTTCTTCTTGTTGAAGACTCGACAGAGGACCCAGTCTTCCTGCACTCACACAGCAAACCAAATCCAGAGGTCAAATTAGAATGCTGCATGCCGCTCGGAACAAGACAACTGCAGCTAGCACGCGTTTTTTCTTCCCTTTTTCTTTTCCTTGTTCAACAAGTTTCCCTAAATCTCTCTCCATCTCTCTCTCTCTCTTTTTCTCTTCTTTTCTCTTCTCTTCTCTTATCAGACACGTAATTTATTTTGCATGGATAATACACACATGATATATGCAAATCTCTTTTCCTTCTTTTTTTTCTCCCTTTACCTTTGGGGGCGTATGAGGGGTCTCCAGCCTGAACTCGTGCATCACCCAGTTGGTCTTCATCCCATTGGGAGCTCGGCCGCTGTAGAACACCAGCGTCTTCCTCATCCCCACAACCGCCCGCGTCCGCGGCTCGAACACCGTTCGATCTTTTCCGGTCGCTTTCCAGTACCCCGATCTCGTCGCTCGATTCGTCCGCGAACCCGTCGCGTATTTCCGGTCGCGGAAGCTGAAGAAGTACCACTCGTTCGCACTCAGCTTCGCGACGTCTGCGCTCGGAAGAAGGAAGAAGATTAAAAAGGATGGGAAAAGAAAGAAAGAAAGAAGAAGAGTATATATTAATTTATTCTACATGCAGGAACGGATCAATGTGTACATGTGATACCAATAATTCAGGTTATTAAGACGATTAAGACAAGGAGGTAGTAGCTCTCGGAGTTTTCTTCCCGCAAGCAACCAAAAAAATTACTACTCCTGCTTGGCTTATTCACTTAAAATGGTTAATAATCTAACACGCATCCACCGTTTGCTCGTGAGATGTATTTGGCCGAACTGCGCAAAAGGATAATTATTCCACCTACGTACTCGCAACAGCAAGGACGACGCATCTATGAACTCGATTTACTTAGATCTAAAACTTAAAGAGAGTTCAGTATGTTTCGTCCTATTCATTTCTGCACCGTCTGCTAATGCTCATCAAACGAACTCAAGAACTCTCTCCCACTCTCTCTATGTCTCGATCTACCTGTACATATATACATAGAGAGAGAGATGTAGGATTAATTACCTGGAAGCTCCCATGGCTCGCGAGTGTGGAGATCGACCTCGACCATGGTTCCCCCTTCGGAGACTCCCTCGTTGGAGACCTTCTTCTGGAGGTAGTGGCAGACGAGCTCCTCGTCGCTGGGGAAGAATCTGAACCCGGGAGGGAGGGTCGACTCAATGTCCCTCAGGCCCATCTCCGACGTATGATGTAGGTTGAGGCCGGCCGGAATCAGCAACGAGGGAGGGAGGAGCATATAGATGGAGTTAAAGGGGGTTTCTCGGGGGGTTGCGGGTACTTATAGAGAAGGAGGAGGAGGAGGAGGGGAGGAAGGAGATTAATGAAGGGGGAGGAAGATGGTTAATTAGGTTAGGTCATGAAAGCAGCGTTTACTATTTCATATTTATAATATTTACAAACCCTGCTGTCATATCGGCAGCGAAGGCGTGCGCGGCGGTCGTAATCTCCGGGACGACGAAGATGCGAAGGGAGGAGGGAGAGGGGGGTCCTGCTATCGATGCTTATACAACAAGAACTACTTGGCAAGATGATCCATCTCCACAAGAAATCCACCTCATCTCCTCCTCCTGCGATGGATGCTGCGACTTCGATGTGTAGCATTCCTCATCTTTAATTTAATCACATATGATTAATTAACACATACAAACAGGTTAATTATACACATACAACTCATCAGGATGGATGACTAGGACTCGCTACATCCAGGAAAGAAGGATACATCATCCTCATCATGGATGATTGGATACGAGTCCAGGAAGATGACGTAGCGTGGGATGGGACCGCTCCGCTAATTATTAGCAAAGGCCATGAGTAATTAATTCGTCCGTATGTGTCTCTGTGTGTGTGTGTGTGTATTCATCAATATCTCCATTAATTGTAATCGATTAGTTAACTGCAGGATTCATGTATTGGGGCTACTCCGTCAAAGTTAGTTAAGATGCAGATGAAGGTCACTTCACATCGGGGTGAGTGAATAAGTGAGAGATGATATAAATATTTATAGGAACTTGTGTGCATATATATATATATATTTTTGTGTTTACTTCCAGTTTAAGGTAGCAGGGGAAATGAAAGAAGAATCTATCTATCTATATATATAAATATATATCTAACTATCAATCAAGAAATAAACGGGAGTCCTCCTCTTCTTTGCTTTTGTTGTCTGCATGTGCGTGCAGGAGTAGGGTGTTATATATTCTCGTGATAAAAAAAAAAATGTGTGTTGGATGATGATGACGATGATGAATGAACAAACAGTGCCCTGATGGAGACAAAAATCATGCATCAAATAATGGAGAGCCCCAAACTGTTGGCTACCCAAAATGCCCCCCTTCCTCCTCTCTCCTTCTCCCTTTGAGTTTTGCTGTCATAATTTATGATGAAGTCATCGCTCGTACCGTCCATGTAAACCACTCTGGAAAAAATACAGTTTTTTTTACTCTACTTTATGCAGCAAAAGAAAAAACCGACTAGGGAATGTTCAGCACTTGAATCCTGATGGATCTGCCATTGTTGTTGCTGTTGTTGTTATCCATATCGTTGTACAGTGTCCTTGTATGTTTTTAAGGGGGCAAGGCGTGCAACCTGTAACTTTTATGGCAAAGGCAATGCCTCCTCACTGTAGGTTTTCACCATTCGCGCAGGTACATAACAGCAACTGGGAGATGAAGGTGATCAATCTCCATCATGCTGCATATGGAAGCCCCCTCAAGCCTCTCTGATGGCGGCTCAAAAGTCAATTTTGCCCGAACACAGATGTCGATCCATCAATTAATTAATAGAGCTGGAGAGGAGGTAGGGGAGGAACCGAAACATGCGTCCTAAATCAACTGGGGGCTGTGTCTGAGGAACTAATCGAATCGATCCAATATACATCTGAAGAAATCAGCAGGTTTCTTTCCGTCGTATATACGTATAAAAAGGGGGCCTTTTGCAGTCCGACCACACAACCTCTCCGCCTATCTCGTGTTTGTGTGTGGGGATATGCATATCAGGGACGAATTTATGGAGAAGAAGCATGAGAAGAAGTTGATGATGATGATGATATTAATGATCGATGCTGGATAATTCAATTATTGAACCTCCATGATTCAGAAACCTTCGTTTTGTTTCTTGCTTGCAGAAAGAGAACTCATCACTCCTCTCTCGGTTTTGTCCCGGCAGCCGCTACGGCCAATTGCGCATCAATTCCCAACTTGCTGTAGCTCGATCGATTAACTAATCATTCTTCGAACTCCGCTGCGGATTAGCTTAGCTTAATAACTAGAGCAGACACACACATATATATAAACGGCTGCCTGAGGACAAAACGGAGAGTGGAACAGCGCGGAGGGACGCAGCGTCGTCACCTTCGCTTGGACGGGCATGTAAACATCAAATCGTAATAATTTCAATCATTGAGAGAGGAGAATATAACGCACTTGCAAATAATTGTTAACACCTCAAAGGAGATTTTTTTATTTCTCGTGCTGCAGCTGTAGCTGCTGCTGCTGGCTTTACTGTTATAATATTTCTTCATCCACTCAATATCAATTCATCACTTCAGTCGATGAGATAAAATCTAATCGATCGGGGAGAGAGAGAGAGAGCTGCTGCATCAACGTCGAGCAAGCGTACAAATGGAATACCCTTCATTCACCAACTTTCTTCAGCTGAACATGCAAAAATGTGTCAGAAAAAAAAAGAGATGCAGAGGAAAGAGTTAGAACTCCATTTTATCTCCTGCATTTTTGGGCATATACCATATGCCTTGTGTGTGTAATGAGTAGATCGATAAAGGTGAAAGGGATTAATTAAGACATAGATAGATAGATGGGGGAATTAAGAGGCATGACGTTATCCCCAACCCCATGGAGCAGCACACTGTCTTTTATATTATGACAAGCTTTTATTTGCGTTAAGTTTGCCCCCTCCACCTCGCACTTTGCTTACTTGATTGGACACTCATTTATTTATCTTATAGTGTGTTCGTAGGGACAAAATTATATCTCCATACAAATTTTTTAAAAATATATATGTGTTTGGCATTAAGGAATAATTATCAAAGAAAAAAATATTTTTTATTTACTAATGATGACCGAGTTGAATCCATTTAAGTTAATTAATCATATAGATATATAAAAAAAGTGTTCTGTCAAATCAATCAAAGTCATTCATCCGAGAGATGTGTGTTTTCTCTCTCTCAGAAACTTCAACAAGCTTCTTTTATTGGATGCATCGAGTTGCATCCGACGGCGACAAAGTGGACAAATAGATTCATCGAAGCCCTCCATATCCCACCAATCATTAGCCACCCAGTTTTTATATATATATATATCGATAGTAAAACTAAACCTCAACTATTAACGCCTGCCTAAATTACGCTGTTCATCATAATTAGCTGCTACAGCGGATGGCGACCAATCCTCCTGCTCTGCATCTGCATATACGAGCGATGAAAGTTTTCTGTAAACCCTAATGTGTTCTCCGAACTTCTTGATTGATGGATTAGATCGGATGGGACACGAAGGAAGGGAGGGAGAGAGAAGAGAGGGGGGTTTTAATTTGTTGGTTGTTCTTGTCGTCGTCCATCATCATCTCATTCTCCAGAAAGCGATCGTTCAAAATTTGTGACATCAGGGAGAGAGGGAATAAATAATTTGTTCATAAAAAAAAGATGTGGAATTAAATAGTTTGGGGCTCCCGGGAGTGTCTTTATGGCTTGAGAAGTTGGAAAAGAGGTTGTCTACAAGCAAAAATTGAGGACGGATGGCGACTAGATTCTTGAAAGGGAAGCATGCATTTAAACTACTCCACATTTTTAGTTTCCTTTTCTTTTTCTCAACCCCTCCTCTTTCTATCGACTCAGATTACTGCACATATAGCTAAATTTATTTACTTGGGAGGTATCAACTTATATAAAGTACTCAACCAGGAGGGGTTAAATGGCTGGAAGTTAATTAAAAGTAGATGTAATTAGGTCACGGGCTTGTCCCACCATCAATGACTAATGATAATTTAGGAGGAGGACATAATACTTGGAAGCATCTCAAGCATTAAATATATAGAGGTTCTTAAGACAGGGAGAGAGGAAGAAGACAGATTAAGAGAGCAGCAAAGTTCATAAATATGTGTGCAGTTAATATTAATAATCAGCCACAGGCAGGGGAATCACTTGGAACAGAACAAACGAGGGGATTTGGGGGGACAAATGTAAGATTTTAATGCTTTAGTTGCTCCTCCAAATCAAGCCCCACCGGATCTTTAGGCTAATTGTTTGGGGGATCAGAGATGTGCTGATTAAATTACTTGTATTAATTAGTGCACGATGATGAGCAGATGAAACCAAGATTGGGGGCTTAAAAGTTAGAATAAGTGCCGCACCAGTTAATTAATCAAGGTCTAATAGTTGGGATCAATGCATGTCTACGTAGGCTTTGGGTAAGCATACTAATTGTTTTCGAATTGATCCACCCCTCTAAACTGCAGCCATCCAGGTCAATGTGTATGCTACAAGGTTTAAGTATTAATAGGCTTATATTCCTATACATACACATGCAATTAATTATCATCAACAACATCGACAACTGAGCCACCAAAGAAAGCATTCATGAACAGCATCTTCGGATGCTGCGAGAGGGATATGTTTATCAATAGATAGATAGGTAAGGAAATATATTATGTATTTAGATATATAATTTAGCTTTCACGATAATGGGAAAAGAGATGGACCTGACAAATGCAGCTTCATTGTCAAAAAAACAAAAAACTTGCAGTTAATGCTACATTATCAATGTATAATGTAAAGGAAGGTAAACTGTCCTATGTCTCTCTCTCTCTCTCTCTCACAACTTGTGAATGATATAAATAATCAAGCTGAGCTTACATTTTTCGACCACAATATCACCATATAAATAATGAAGCTGAGCTAACATCACATTATCATGATACAAGTAATCAAGTTGAGCTTACATTTTTCAACCACATACTTTTTACTAGTGCTTCAGATAACGCACAGATGCATAAATAGGACTGTTGAATATGTACACAGACATAGAAATAATTTAGAGAATAATCCAGAAGACAAATGGTAGGAGTATTAGGTCCAATCCAACAGTTGGCAGATCCAGTCTTGTGCCATGATTGGATTGGTTGGCCAACAGTTGACAAATTCTCCACTGTACAATTGTGGCATATCTTACCTATGAACAATTTACCTAAAAAAGACATTTTGTAAGATGTTTCTAGCCAATAATCAATCCTTCTTTCAATTGGAGAATATATAACATTTTACTAAAAATATTTAACTGCATCAACGGAAGGATGATCAAATCTCCACGAGAGTTGGATTTCTTTGGACTCTAGTACAACTAGCATTGTCCTCCCCATTTTTTCCAAAAGAAAACCCAATTGGGAGGGATTTAATATAAATATGGAAGAAAAGCGATTCTAGGCAACCAAATAAAAGAATAGCTGAGATGTGAATGGTGCGTGCATATATAGAAAAAAGAATACATAAATTTGACAGAACCTTTCGAATTAACCATGGATGGAGAGAGCAAGTAGTTGGCCTAATAAGAAAGCACCCCAAATAATTGACACAAGGGTCTCAATGGAGTCATCAATACAATCAAGTATATATCACTGAAGCTACCAACAGTACTCACTTCAATATGCTACTACAATACGACAATACACTGATTTTTTTCTAGTGGATAGGCATCGAAAATAGTTCAATTGTTAAAGCAATCTCATGATGCAGGGCCTTTCCAGCAACAGGTCTCAAGTTTGTAATAAGTCTGCACTACATGACTACTGACTAAACTCATCCAGTTCCTTTCCCCCATGCCGACATTGGTGGCTTAACATCATTTAGATATGCTGCTCCAATCAAGATTGGAAACAAACTGCTCCTAATATTTTGGAGGTGGCGATTGGGTTGGAAGCAGACCAAACCGTTTCTTCAGAAGGACGCGTTGTCTTGAGTACTTGTCATCTGGAGAGAAGCGAGCTGCATCACAGTGCAGACATGTAAGCGGGCTGCATCTGGAGTATGTGAAGGAGTATACATAGTGAAATCACATGCCAAACATAACATATAAAAGGACGAAAGAGGGATAAGTGGCTTGAGCCTTGTCCTCTACATAAATCCCGGACACTCCTAAACACATAACCAAAAAGTTCTGTTCTTTCATATTTGGCTTAGTTATACCCATGACTGAAGAAAATAAAGGACAGACTGGCGATATGCTTCTTCGGTAAACACAAATAATGAAGTTCCTCATATTAAGCTTAACCACAAATAATCTTAAGTTTGTTTAGGCCAAAACAGAACGAAAAGGCTCTTTCCATCCATATTTGGCTTAGTGACACTCCCACTGCTGAAAAATGTAAAGAATGCTCTGGCATTAAGCTTAGGTAACTCTGAATTACTGAACACAAATAACAAAGCACCTTATGCTAACAATTTGGAAACAATCAAGTAAGCACTGCAGTGTGAATGGGAGCTTAAATATTGTCCATTACTTAAGACAGCTGGAAAGCCTCAGCAACCGACAGTTTTACGCAGCCTAAAAAGTTAAAAAAATAAAGGAAGAGGGAAGCATCTGGCAGAATAAGTTCTTACCAGGATGAGCAGATTGTGTTGCCATCCCCACTGGTGTCTCTTTCTGCATGAATAAAAGACACAAAAACAAATTAAGTAAATTATTAAAATAATCATAATCTGAAAAGAAATTCACATGAGTAACAAGGTTCTAAAGAGACAAATTACAAGAAGCTAAAAGTCCGTGTTCATTCAAGAAAAAATTCTGAGAAAATACAACCACCAATTTCCCTCTATTATAATTTGAATACAAACGCTGAAAACTAATCAAAGAGGGAAGGAAGTAGCTACCTTGGTGGTGTAGACCTTGTCCCCATTCTCATTAATATAGAACTGGAGATACATCTTTGATGATGACAAACCTGAGCATCTCAACAAATTTCCAATCATAAGCATCCAATGAAACGGATGACAATCATATATGTTTTAGGAATATGAAATGAAATGGAACAGCAATGCTAAAACATAGAACTGTAAAACAAAACCTGCGAGAAAGATCATCATCTACACAAAACTTTAAGAAATATGAATACAAAAGGAAAATAAACAAAAGGATTAGTCCTGGCAATTCAGGCTTTCCACTCAAACCAAAACACTATCCAACAAGCATGCCAAAACACTGCAAACATATCCAAAATGCGTTTACTAAATGGGTGAAACATATTGATAATGTGCTTACTAAATGGGCGGCACTAGAAGACACAATTAACCCGTCTAATGTTACTGGTAACTATGTGAACCCTAACAAGAAGCAATGCTACTTCCAATCAAACTCGAACCTGCAGAAAGTAGTTTGCCTAACTATCTAAGTGATCTTTTTTACCAAGAGCAAGTCATAAATTATACATCCACTGAAGGCTCTGACTAGTAATCTTTTTCACCAAGAGCAAGTCATAAATTACACATCCACTGAAGGCTCTTACCAGCTGAAACCATCTTAGATGGATTCATTTTGATTATTTTTGAACGTTCATCTGCTTTAGGGTGTGGGGCTTACTTTCTGTAATCGAATTCTGAGATTGTAATTTATAAGAACGTACGGAATAGCTAAACTATCAACTTTGTATACATTTTATGAGTCGAAGAATAAATGTGGAGCAGCCACAACATCTGTTTACATTTCAATTTACTAACTTTCTTATCGTTATGCTTTATGTTTATGTTGGATGACTAAAATCAACAGAGGCATGCTCCTTTAGTTAAAATAAAATCACTCTTCACCGCATGGAAACATGCAACCGACAATAATGATTGTTGCCGTTAAAGGATAAATCCATCACAGAGAAGAAGAGTACATTTTCCCAGGACTTAAAATATTGAACAAACAAACTCTACCAAAAAGATGATATCAAGCATTTCATGAGCAAAGGTTAGGAAAAGACATCGACTTCACAAACGGAGAAAAATAAGCATTGAAGATTACCGAGGAGTTTCCAAACAGATCAAAAGAATAAAACAAAAAAATTTCCGCCAAGCAACTTCACAAGGATCCAATCTTTTACCTTTCTGCCCCGATACCTACAAATTAAAAAATTAAATCCAAACACGAACTCGAACAGGCCGAACCTGATTCCGGAACAGAAGAACTACGTAAAGTAGGAAGAGCAGGAAGTCGGAGATCGACGAGATATATATAGAGAGAGGGGTGGAAACAGATGACAGGGGAGTCGAACAGGGAGAAGGAAGTGGAGTACCCGGTTGTGCTGATCGGTGGATCGGCGATTCCGCAAGGTTACGGAGTTGCAGAGTCTTCTGGGGAAGAGGAGGCGGCCGTCGCTGCAAAATGAGGCGGGGAACGACAATGTTAGGGTTTTATCTAAAGGGTTTTAGTATGATTTATATAAATCACATGAGCTGGTCATAAATTTTTTAATTCATTTATTTTATTCTACTAAATTTTATTTATTTTTTATTTTTCATACTAATTCGACCTGATTTAAAATTTTTAATTAGATATTAATAAATTATTAATAATAACAATCATATTTTATAAAAAAAGAATTAAAAAAATATCCAAGTAAAAAATAGTCCAACTAATTAAATGGATGATCAAGGAGGCCGCATACAAATCTATATAAGTCGACAGCCCCCAAATCCAATCCCGCCCCCAAATCCACTCTCCTATTTTGCTCGACAAAGAGGGTTTGTCGATCTCAAACAAACCCTTCGCCATGGCGACGGAATCGGCTTCGTCTTCGAGCTCCAACCCATCGGCATCGTCCCAGTACGCCTATCCTGCCGCCACCTACTTCCCGCTCCCGTTCCATCTCCAGAATGCCGATCCCGCAGCTCAGCAGACATACATGCCGCCTCCCCAGATCCCTCCTTCGGTCAAAATCCCTGCGGTGGCGCCGTCGTTCCCCGTTCCAGCCCCTGTTGTCGGGGGGATGTACACGCTTCCTCAGTACCAGCAGGTGCGACCGTCCTCCGGTCTCTTGTTTTGGTTGCTTTTCGTTACTTGGTTCCGAAAAGTATTTCCCATAAAAATGATGTTTTCTTCTTTGAAGAGGTCATTTGCTTCATAGAATATTATTTATGTTTTGTTAGGGTTTTTATCGGTCTTTCAATTTTTTTTTTTTTGCTTCTGAATTCTGTTAAGGTGGTGAACAACATCGCATGGTGTTCTAGTTGAAGGTGGTGAACAATATTACATCTGGTTCCAAGCAGCCATCGATCCAATCTCGGATTTTGCTGTATACTAAAACTTGCTTTGCTAGTAGCACTGAAAATTGAGGACGTGTGGTAACGACTTGATTTTGTTAGGGAAGCTATACTCATTTATAGAAGGATAGAAGGTCGCAATTTATCTCAGAGGCTATGCTGAGCATGGTTCTTGATTTACTATAGGGCTCTTTAATTCTCTGACAACTAAAAGGATATTTTCCGTCAAGCCTATATGGTTTTTGATGATTATGGAGATCTTAGTATGATCTATGTACTTTCTCTATCCATGTTAGAGGGTTTAAAGAAATTTATCTATCTTATCAAGGCACAACAACTTTTCCAACGGGATGCGCAAACCATTACACCAGAGGCTTTAGAGAGTGTGAAAGCTGCACTCGCGAGCAGTGAAGTTGAGCATAAATCAGAAACAAAAAAGAAAGCAATACCGCGCAAAGCAGCTGGGCAGAGTTGGGAGGATCCAACTTTGACAGATTGGCCAGAAAGTAAGTTCACTAACGATATCCTTTAAGTCTTAATATCCATCTTTTCCTTCTTTTTGCGTGTATTCTCTCCGATGCTTTGTCGGATAATCAATCTTAGTAGTATTTTTGCTCTCTTGATTCAAGATTGATCTGATTTTAATTATATTGCTCTTAGATACATTCTGTACACCTATGGCATGAGATGAAAGCATTACTAAGGCATAATCAATCATACTAAATTGTCGTGTACTACTTAACAATTATATTACCTAAGATACTCCTTTGAGGTAATTTGGTATGCTGAGATACAGTCTACCTGCTACTTGTATTTTCCATTGATGGCAAGTTGGCTTGATTGCCTAAAACCTATTTGACCTTGGTACAATTCTTCAATGAAACCTGTTGGAAAGTCTACAAATACGAGTATTCAGAAAGGGAGGCAACACACCAAACTTTAGGTAGTGTCCTACAAAAAATGCATTATTTTGGGCCGTAGAACTGCCGTACTTGCATTTAGTGCTTAGGCAAGGCAAGTTCATGTAGCACCAAACGACAATATTAGCAACTATACTACTATAATAATTTGCTTTTTGACTAGGATGATGGGATCCCATTCATGAATGTAACACCCTCTCTCTACCTTTCTCTAGGTTGATCAGTGCTTGTGCACTGGGTGACCTTTACATTGAATTTGTTACGTCAGGCTGATGTATAAAACTATTTCCTAATGTTGCTTTGAATACCTAGTTTTTTTTCAAATTGTATCTTTAGGTTTATTTTTTTTTAGTTGGCAGATTTTTTTAGAAAGGCTAATTTGAGCTGCAGGAAAATTCCATTATCTCTTGGAAGTTGAATAAACTTCTCTAAACTATCATTGATTTTGTTGAATGTCTGAACCTTTTATGCTTATTGTTATGTAGATGATTTTCGTTTGTTCTGTGGAGATTTGGGCAATGAAGTCAATGATGATGTCCTTTCAAAAGCATTTTCAAGATTTCCTTCCTTCAACATGGCTAGAGTGAGTTGTTAATTATTTTCCACCATTTTTTCAAGTTTCACAATAATACTATATTAAGATTTTATTTATAGTGGGTCTGAGACCAAGTGATCTGTTGTCACATATCCTTGCTGAAATTATATTCGTTCTCTGCGGTGTTGTGAGAATATCACATTCTTCTGCCTAAGATAATTATATGTTAGAAAGAGAGAGAGAGAGGATAGAATAATGAGCAATATGCTTATTAAAGAAAACCATCTGTAGGTCTCAAATATTTTGTAGCATTTCTCTTTCATGTGCTACCTTTTGTCAGCTACAAGCAAATCCACATAAAGCTATAATGGAATCAATGTGCATCAGAACGATGATTAAATAAGATCAATTTCTCCTCTCACACAAGATCAGATTGGTAACTAGTCAAATATGTGTCTTGTGTAGTACTTGGTGACCTTCCAGCCCCTGTATTTATTTCTCATCTTTTCACGGCCTTAAGTAGTGTTTGGATCTAAATCTTTCTGTTGCAAAACATAGTCGCTGCAACTCTATTTCACCATATACTTTGTTGCTGTTTGTTTGGATATTTGTTCTATAGGTATTTCATCTCAATTGTTGTTGTTCCTTCTAGGTAGTAAGAGACAAGAGAACCGGAAAAACTAAAGGTTATGGATTTGTTAGCTTTTCCAACCCATCAGACCTTGCAGCAGCAATTAAAGAAATGAATGGCATGTATTTTATTCTACTAGTAAATGTGTCAATTTGCATAACCACTTCATTTAAGTGGTAGTGTTTATTCTCATTCCCAATACAACTGTTGTAGGTAAATATGTTGGTAATCGCCCAATCAAGTTACGTAAAAGCACATGGAAGGAGAGGACAGACGTTGATGCTTTGGAAAGGCAAAAGGTATTCTATATGTCCAATTATGTACATCTGGTATTTATTTAGTAACTTTTTCTCCATCTGTTGTTTCTAGAATCACATTCAGAAGAAACCGAAACAACCCAAGAAAGGTATTCTGCACAAATGAAGCAACAAAATCATGAACATTTACACACTACCCCGGTATGTCATTTAGCTAATTTTATTCAAATTGATTGTTTCGTGCATATTGACTTAGCTTCATATAGTGTCTTTATGAAAGGAACAAATTGACATTTATAATTTGAGATAAACTACAGATATCTGGTGTTAATGCCATCATGTGACTAAAGATGGTTACTGATTATCCGAATGATTATATTTTTCTATTTCTTTAAATAAACAATGAATTTTTGTACTTTGACTTGATGCTCACTGGTTGTCAATGAGAGAGAGACTAATTTAAAGCAATTAAATTATTCTTCTTGAATTCAGCTGTTAAATAAGTTTTATTCCTATGTTTTGATTGCATTGGAGCAACATATGAATATAGCTTAGTTGCCTCGATCTACTGCGGCCCAGTTCAGCCCGTATTGAGTTCAAATGCAACGCCAAATTTTAAGATTGATAATTTGAAACAACGAAGATCCTTTGACTAAGATTAGCCGGGCAAATGATAACACCTTTAGAGGTTGTTTTGCCCCAATGTCATCTTATATATGTAGATCATTAGTCATTGGCATACCAATAAAAGGAACATTTGCAGTAGCTCTTTTGCTCTACAGAGTCAGAACTGCTCACCATTGTTTATCCACATTGCTGGACACCATACACCATACTTGGCATTAATAGTCTCACAATGCCGTGGCAAAGCATTTAAAGGAATGGCAGCTTTTCATTCACTGCTATAGGAAGGGCCGTACTTTACAAGCGTATTTTCGATGCATCCTACTGCCATAGTTTGGCCGTCGGAGGTTTAGAGCAGATTTCATATCTAATATGTGGCTTTTAATTTAATGCTATAAGAAAAACTGTAGCTCCGTATTCCTTTTATAGATGTTGACTTTTTTAACCGTATAACTGTGGTATGCTCTTAAAAGTAGTGGTTCTCTACCTTATTTATATAGCCACTTTGGTGTATATATTTTTTGGTCATGTAAATGCTGAATGGCTGCAAAGTAAAGTACGTTTTATTTATGAACAGCTTTGACAAGGAACTGCTGAAGCCTCCAACTGTGTGCTCACTTGGAAAAAAAACCAATATTTCGCAAATGAACAACTAAACATGGTTGCATTGAGAAGCAATTCACTATGATGTCCCTCGTTGATGGAAGAGCCGTTGACATGTTGGTATTATAAATTCAAATGATGTGATTTATCCAACCCCATTATGTGGTCAGAGCAGTCGTTCTGCTTTTGTGCTACTTCCTGTCTATTATCATGGTCTTGACAGCAATTTTAAACTCTGAAAGATTAACTTTTAGTGGTGTAGATAATGCTATTTTAAAACTTTTGCCGTTGGAGTACTGATAAAATCTATTCTGAAGCCCATTAACATTTGATCTACGGTGCCTTCAACTTGTTCATGCTGGATCAAGTACCATCGTGGCTAGACATCATCCGATCGATTTGGTCATGAAGATAACCGTCAAAGCATTCGTAAACAAGAATATTAACGAACAATGGGAAGGCGCTCAGTTGTTGTCCATTAAAACGGGACTCTTGCTTGAGCGTATGCGAGAAGCATCAATCATTTCATCCATTGCTTGTTGCAAATTTTACAAGTAAGATGCTCACTGCATTGGTTTCTCATATGCTGTAAATCTTATTCAAAAGTTTTAAAGGACTGGGATATAAAACATAAAACCACACGAATGTTCTGAATAAAGTCAGGTCATGGCTTCTGGCCTCACCCTGATCATCTAAAGAAGAAAGGTGATAGAAATTCTGATCACTGCTTGCAAAATATCGAGTACCAGACTAAGAAGTGTTTTTTAAGGGCAGTCATAGACACCTTAAAACTTAGACATCTCCATCGGCATGCTGATATTGATCATTACCAGACATCAGGACGCAGCTCACCGGATGCTGGAGGCGTCCATTTTCCAGAGTGGTAAACACTCTCACCAACCTTCCATCCAGGAACATCTTTCATGATTCTGGCCTCATCTTCAAGATATTTTTTCCATTCTTTGACAAACCTACAAGAATGGGTGGTATCGCCATTAGTTGGCATACTTCGAAAAAGGAACCAGTTTGAGAACATCAATGCAGAAGATTACCTTTCATCCTCTTCAGCTTGAAGAACTGGCACTAAGGCTCTGCGAGCAGCATACTTTTCTTCCTTTATCGCGCTGGTACAAAAGTATCCATGAAAAACATATTTAGAAAATGTGTTGTCTGAATGCGTTGAATCAGATAATTCAGTAAAGAAAAAAATGTAGAGTTTGTAAATAAACAAGACAACCGATAAAAATAGAGGCTAAAAGGGCAATAGGAATGTTGCTACCATAAAGAAAGGAAAAAAGATTACGCATAACGAGAAAACAAGTAGGTTTTTACTACTTACAACTGCTTTGGATCATCCAAAGCATAAAGGTGCAGAAGATAAGCATGCGTGCCAATGCTTGCTGGATGTGTAATGAGTTACAAAAGCCAAGAGCATGAAAATTTTCTATTTAAAACTATTAAAGAAAACATGCACAGAAATTGTAAGCTGAATATATGCGAATATATTGTAACAAAGACTTCTGCATCAATGAGCGATATCAACTAGTGTATAAACAATCTGCAAAGCACAATAATATAAGTGAATGATGAAATCAAAGAGAAAAAAATATTTTACACAAAGTGTACATCCCTCTTGTTAGAGTAATTGGGCTCCATATGGGAGGATCGAGGTCTTGAGTTCAAGACTCATTGAGTTCTAAAAAAAAAAAAACAGAGAGTGCACAACAAATCCAAGTTGCAGGTACCTTCAATGAAACACTTGAACTATCAAACTTGTTTTCCTCATAACTCACTCACTACCCCACGATTCTAAGTTTCAAAATTCTAGATATGTGAGCAAAAAAAATGTACTAATTCATTCTTTCAAGCGTATGAATTATTAAATTAAACCACATAAGAAAAATCAGAAATGAGTACTTTCGTGTTCAAAATCTTTGGAGAATCTAGAACTTCCAAACTTCGATGACGCTTCTTAACTCTATTGACTGTTGGACCACGATAACTTCTTTTAAAAAATTATGTGCAACATTAGAAACATGCATATTTTTTCAAAATGAAACGGAAAAATGATAAATTTATATGAGCATTTGGGAGCCAGAACAAATTCAATAGTTCTCATTCTAAACATTGTCAAATAAAGTGATGATTGTAGGAGTGAAGGTTTAGGATACAGAATCCAGTCCACCTGCCGGTAGAGACGTGTCATCACAAGTTAATATCCAAGATGAAAACTGATAGGATTTTAGCATCAAAGATAGATACAGGAGCGAACAATCAACCAATTGATATGGGGAGACCAAAAAGCTTCTTCCAATGTCTCATTTCTGTGTCCAATGGAATTTATAGGTATAGGAAGAAGCCCCCAGAAGGATTCGCTCGTTCATAAAAAGAGAAACATCCATTCCAATTTACAAAGAATCCTGATCACCCAACCTAGATTCACTTATATGAAAACAATAGCATCAGATAATACATGGAAGCCTCAGATTCATATTCCGTTCCTAATCTACCAAAATTCCGCGGGCAGTAAATATCGATTGCATAAAAGCTAGATTTTTTTCATAATCTTAATTCAATGCTACAAATTTCATCATGTGCTTTTGCAAGAAAACACCGAAGAATACATCTCCGCAATCCTATCAGTTGTCCTCGAATGGGTAACTTCCAGATTGAGTACGTTTTTCACGCTCAGAATAGTCTAAAATCGAAATACTGTCTGTCAATTTCGGTAAGCACACAACATCGTCAAATTAGCACTTTTCGTTTTAAAACTCCACTTACACCTAAATCAACAAATCAACAAATCATTCCAAATCCAAATCAGAAAATGATAAACATACAACCAGAAGGGACCAAAACCGCGGAAAGGCGAGTCTAGGGTTACGAAGAAGCAAGCGACTGACCGGCGGATCTTGTTTCCCTGCCCGACCTGGTACATCCCCCACGAAAACACGCCGACGGCAGCGAGCAAGATGGCCACGGCGCTGGGCCCCGAGTGGGGGATGCGGCGAGCGTACCGGACCGGTGCGAACCCCCCCGGCGGCGGCCCGTCCTGCAGCATCGGCATCTCCTTCACGCTCGTCATCCCAGGCTTCTTCCTCACCACCGCCTCCGTCATCCTTCCCCACCGGCGATCGCGGCCCTCCTCCGAGTCTCCCTCTCCCCCCAATCCCCTCTCCTCCTCCGGTTCGATCTACCACGCAGCGACCGGCGAAACGGCGAAGCGCTTTATATATATATATCGATCGGGGGCTTCTTATCCAACGATGCAGACGAGGGGAGGTGTACAATCGGACGGTTCCAACGCCGCATCTGAAGATCCAGTTTCAAGTCCAATTGGAGACCATCCTACATCATGCCTGCGCTGCCAGGTGTTAGAAATCGACCCATCTCCAAATCCAAATCGACTCGATCCGGGCGGACCCAATTAGTCTCGGATTGGGCTCGTTCGCCTTCTCGGGCGAGCCGGGCGCAGCGAAGCCCTAAAACGCAGCCTACGCAGGCCGTGCCTCCTTTTTATTCACCTCTCTCATCACGTACCGTGACCCAACAGCTGTCGGGCTTATTCCGGTTTCCATTCTTGGAAACCATAAATGAGAGCATCGCGCAGGCATCATGATTCGTGAATGACTTCGAAGGGAAAGAGAGGCATCCGCCGCTGCCTTTTTCCAAAACTCTTCAGAAGAATTTTTACTAGGAAATTACCGTTATGCTCATGCTTTGAGCCTAGTGAAGTCGAAAGAGTAGGGGTGCGTCGGTCATTGCACAGGCAACCGACTCGCCTCCTGCTCCTGCCCCGCCCCGCTGCTTTAATCTGACACGTTGATTTCGCTGCAGTCTTTTTCTGCGGCTTCTATTCTCTCTCGACCTCCGTCCGGACGGGGGCGTATCGGTCATTTTGGAATCTCGATGGCTTTTTCGTAATAATCGGCCTCGCTTTATCGTCCTCCTATAAAGCCGTGCAGCGCAGCGAAGCCACCGACCGCCCCGCCGTCGTCTCCTCTCCCATGGCGACTCGCTTTTTGTTTTTGTTCGTTGTCCTTCTTGTCGTCGCCGCCGCCGGAGAGGAGGATCAGCAGCAGGTCCTGCGCCTGCCGGAGGCCGAGCAAGAGGCGGCGTACCTCGCGCTCGAGTCCGTCAACCCGTCCGTCCCCTGGCGCGAGCTCTACCCCGACGACCTCTGCCTGTTCGGGCCCCATGGCCTCGTCTGCGACCTCTTTCCCTCGTCCCGCCCGGACGCATCCGACGCCGGAGTCCTCCCTCACGTCGTCGAGCTCAATTTCGGCTACGTCTCCGACTTCTCCTCCAACCCGCCATGCGGCGACGACGCCACCCTTCCCACCTCCCTCTCTTCGTTCCCTTTCCTCCGCAAGCTCTTCTTCTACGACTGCTTCTCCGGCGCCAAAGCCTCCCTCCCCGCCGGGTTCTGGAACCTCTCCTCCGCCGTGGAAGAGCTCGTCTTCCACCAGAATCCCGCCCTCGTTGGGCGCCTCAGCGGCCGGGTTGGCGGCCTCTCTCGCCTGCGCCGCCTCATCGTGACCGGCACTCGGGTCTCCGGAAGCATCCCTCCCGAGGTCGGGAACCTGCGCGGCCTGGAGCTGCTCGTCTTGTCAGGCAACCGGCTCCATGGGCAGATCCCTGGTTCCATCGGCCGGCTCGCCCGGCTCAAGGTGCTCGACCTGAGTGGGAACCGTATTGGCGGGGAGCTCCCGCCGGAGACCGGGCTGCTGGCTGCGCTGGTCAAGTTGGACGTCGGTTCCAACCGGCTCGTCGGTCGTGTGCCGGGCGAGCTGGGGCAGCTGCGGCAGGTGGAGCTCCTTGACCTGAGCGAGAACCGGCTGACGGGCGGCGTCCCAGGTACGTTGGCGGAGATGACGAGCCTGCGAGAGGTACACCTGAGCGGGAACCCCCTCGGCGGCGAGATCCCGGAGATATGGGAGAAGCTGGGGAGCCTTAGTGGCATCGGGATGTCGCGGCTGGGCCTGGTCGGCAGCATCCCGGCTTCCATGGCGGTGCACTTGGGGAACATATGCTACCTGACCATGGACAACAACAAGCTCGGCGGCGTCGTGCCGGAGCAGTTCCTGCGGATGGAAGAGACGGCCATGGAGATCAACCTGGAGAACAACGCGCTCCTTGGCCGCGTCCCGTTCTCCGCCGGCTTCATGGAGCGCCTGGGCGGCAAGCTGAAGCTGGGGGGTAACCGAGGCCTGTGCCTGGCGGAGGAGATCGGCGCCGCCGGTCTGGTTCACCTACAGCGCTGCAACAAGACGGCAGTTCCTCACCCCGTCCTGTTCACTTCTTCGGGCTGTCGGTCATCGGAAAGCGTTGCACTCGCTGTGGGCGTTGTCTTTGTTTTCTGCGCCTTCTTGTTATTTTTTTAGTAGCTAAAGAAGTTTTTACAAGTAGATTCACACACATATAAATATAGCTTATATTTGTCCTTTTTTTTAAAGAGAAGGAGAGGACGACGCAGAAAATTAATGTGGATAAACTTTAGATTTGTGGTACACAAAAAGAGTACTTAGTGCAAATTATTTTCCATTTACCTGTTTCCTCTTTTTTTCCCCTTGAGAAATTAAAGGCTTATTGTTTCCGTGTGTATGCAAGCTATTGATGTGTTTAACATTTTCTATTCAACTTCAATACAAGGATTTTTCCAAGGTTAAAGTGCAATCATATAATTCATCCTCCTTGGGAGATTACAAGAAATCACACCGAAGTGTTTGAGGAAAAGAATAAACGAATGACGAGAACCCATGGAATAAGATTTTGGATCCGCACCGATGCTGGTGATTTTGGTTTTAATGTAAGCTGAGGGAGGTTCTACTGCGTGTTAATTGGGGCTTCCAAGCTAAGCTGCCTTTAACTGCAAGAGAGAATATAAACCTGCATGTTAATCTACCAGCCGAGTAAGAGCAAGAACGACACTATGAAACGAGATTTTTTTTTTTTTGTGGGTGACCTTTTTCAAGTATTTTGTATGAAGTCTCAATGCATCGTTACATGCTTGCTTTGCGTTCAAACTTCCTGTTACTTCATTCAAGATCTGTTACAGAGAGATGAGCTAGCAATGAGATAAGAAGCAAGGAAAGAGGTTTATAAAAGAAAGCAAGGAGATGGAACGACCTTGACAAGATCGTCTAGACCTTTTGCTTCCTCTAGCAGCACCTTGTTTTTAGACTTGAGGACGCTGGCAACAAAAAAGATGGAGAAAGTGGTATTCTGATCTTTGTCACCAGCTCTGACGCTCCTTCTCTCAAACCTTCCATACCTCATAAGATTCTCGTCCGCTGGTACGTCTCGGATCTTCTCTGTAGAGGCGTTTGATTCGTAGGCTCCGAAGCGATTCGGATTGTATTCCATACCCCAGATCAGCTGAATGAAGAATAAGCAATCTTAATCTCGTTCAAAAAAATGAATGCATGCACCAAAGCAAGTGGAAAAGCCTACCTCCCAGAGGTACAAAGTATCAACAAACGAGAACTCTCTGCGGAAGATAACCATCAACATTCGAAAGGCGAATAGATACTCCCCTCCATCTAGACTAGCTGTCATAATTCTAGTTTAAGTCACACCAATGTTGCTGATTTTTTTGGAATTTATTGAGGAATCATCATTGTTTATTAGTAACCACAGCAGGTTTTATGAATAAAAGTAATGCAAGATAGCAGACAAAATGCTTTCTCAGCATGCATTACTGAAACAACGATTAGCAGCAATAACCAAGCATGATGCCGCTAAGTGATAGTCTTTCATGAATGGATGGATCCTTCAATATGTAGTACAATGGTACAAGTATTCATAGCAAATCATCCCTGACTTATGCATAATTGCGTTTCATATGGTGCCCATAGATGTGACAGCAGCCCTGTCGTGATAATTGGTATTAGGTTTGACATGATAACAATCATCACTCCTAACATTTGATATGCTAAGCTGTTAGTTCAAAATGTGTTAAAAATAGAATGTCATATCCATCAAGCTCTAGAATTCAAAGTTCTTAGCCTGGTCCAATTTTGATGTATGAGTATGACGTTTCTAGAGTAGTTTATACTTTTTAGGGCCTTGTGCATTTTCAGTTACACCAAAGCAAATTATATGCAATCTCCTTGTATTGAATCCTTCAATGTCTTAATGATCCTTGATGGTTGTACTTGATTTGTTCAACATAAAAGTGAAATAGAGGATTATGTAGAACTGTTTGGTTTCCAGAACAAGGAGATTTCTATTGTTTCCTCAACCGCCTGGAGTCCGCTATAATATTCCAGGAAGTCAGCATTCAATAGAAGTTTACATAAACATACAGAAACTCAAAAGGTAATGATATTTTTTTTCTACGGATAAGGATATTGGAAATCAGGAAAGCTTAAAAAGAAAAAAAAGAATCGGATCTGGTAATGAGCAGGACAAAAGGAAATGACTACAGAACATAATAAATCCATTGAATTAATAGAAAATACATACTGATGTGATCATGAAGCGCCGGATCAACTGTCTTTATAATTGTTGAAAGTACAGTCAACTGAGATCGGACTCCAATGGAAGTGGATGTGCTTTTAAAATTGTCCCTCTTTACAATGGCAAAAGAAAACCAAATAAGTCACACCCAGCTATATATAAGATAATTCTCACATTACATCCCATCTTTCATGATCAAATGAGCCTTTCTTTGTTGGATTAATGGTGGATGTTTGCACTATCCCCACGCATACATGCAATAAAAGATCGATCACACTGCCTCAAATGCTTCCTAAATGGAAGAACATGATATTTATCCAGTATACATGCAATATAGGGAGTCAACAATGCCATTTACATTTCCTATAACTTCCGGTGCCCATCTTTCAGCTATGTTGCTTCCTAAATGAGAACCAATTGCATTTTAAGAGTCTCCTGCTCTACGCTGTGCCCACTGATGAAAATGGCAACCATGATTATATTTATTTAGGAATTACGAGGAACGGTCTTGAAGAGAGTATATTTTGCCATTGTCCTCTAATTCCATATGGAACGTAGCATCAAATGGAGGTTTCCCTTTAATCCATAGTCTCAGAATTTTACATAGTAAATATTCTAAGGAAAAGCTAAAAATGCAACATGGTTTAAACATTATCTCAGGGTAATTTATGAACCAAACATGAGAAGTCACCTACATGTAGAAAAACATGGATAACACACTAGACTAGTACGATGGAAAAAGCAAACTTCAGTACTTACCACTCTACGCATAAGACGTTCAAAGCACCAAAAAGCATCTGCTTCATTTTCAACGACCATCATTATTGGTGAACAAAGGTCACTCATTCCTGTTTATAAATGTAATACCGGGACTCAGGAGGTACTCCAACAACACTTTGTAGCAAATCGGCGGCATCAGTTTCTGGTCTTACCTTGGCAGTAACCAATGTCCTTGTCTTTCCATGAGTAAACCGCAAGAATATCCCATAGTCTTGCTTGATTTTCTAGGTTCTCATAGTAAAGAAGCGCCCGGTCTGTACGATTAACATCCAAGCCTGATCACAAGACGCAGAAACATCATTAGGTATTAGCACACAAGATCAGAACAATTTATTTCAGGAGGACGAGATCAGAGCATTATGAAAAGGTTAATGGATTTACTTGTGTCCAATAATAATATGGATGTGAATCTACATTTTTAAACAGTTTGTATGAAAGGGAGTTTTAGGAGCGCACTTTGGTTTTACTCATGACATTATAGTATAGTGATGTAATTATGGTTAGTCCTTCCTCATATTATTTCTGTTGCTTATTGCTTTGGTTAGCTATAAATATCAGCCTGGATGTTTGAAAAATCTTGCCTTACAAGTTACATTGACTTCCTACATGATATATGCCAATTATATTCAGGCACATCCTAGATATGATGTAGGAAACATGCAAATTACAAATATTGAATTAATAGGCATACAAAGTACTAGCAAGTATTAAAGACTGAATCTAATTTCAAACATTATGATATATTTGGTAATGCGTGATATGGAGGCATTGTAGATAAACCCATTCTACTGAAAATACAGATTGCCATGTTACCTTCCACAAGGCGTGGACATTTGAAGAAAATGATAAACATGATAGCATTTTTTAAGACGTGATATTGCAGAAGAGAAACTTTAGCTGCTTCAAATTGATAGAAATATTTCAAAATTACAGTTAATATTGAGCATAGAGATTTTACCAATTTGGTGTAGAGTACGCTTCCATTGGATTATCTCTTTGTCCCGAGTTGCCTTACTCGAGGATCCCTCGGTAGGTTGACCATCCTCTGTAATTACGGGTGTCATAATTACTTTTCCACTACCGATGTTATTATCCATCTCTTTGCATATTGACTTTAGATGCTCATATTCTGACCTGCCAAAACCATTTCAAATGGTTACGCTACATTCAAAGAACTACAAATTCAGTTGGAATATGACGACAAAAGTATGCAGAACAAGATCTTAAATTCCTAATAAAATAGATAATTAACGGAAAAGAATAATAATGATGCTATACCTTGGCATTCTAGTTAATATATCATGAAAAGAAACTGTTACCTTCTTTTTTCTCTTAATTGAGTACGCTCGTCAAATGTACTTTTAGGATCATAACACCCAAGTAGAAATTCCCAAACTGGGCCTTTAATTTTTGGATGAACTCCCTGACATTATAAAACAACACTTAGGTCATAGATAATCAGCACATGTCATTATAGTTTCCTTTCTCCCTGAGGATAAGAGAGAAAATATGCTGCAGCAGGTTTTAGAGTTTGGTAAAGCAAGATGTTCTATATCAGCAACGTTGTTTGGGAAGTTAACAGCACATGAATCTCCAGTTTCACCAGAAAATTTCATAGCGACACGAAAATAACAAAAACGTTGAGTAACTCTAAGCTCCATGTGTTTGTGGGATTTGAATACGTGCTACAAGTTATGGACACTGGACATAACCACCTTTGATCTATTATAACATTGGTTCTCTGACTAGGCCAACACAGAGATAAGGATGATCTCAAAAAGGCACCAAGGAATTTGCCCCAATATGAAGGCAAATAATGCCAGACAAGATGGTCCCACCGTACAAAATGTACAATGCTTGTTGGAGAAAGTACAAATGTACAATCAAATTCTAGATAGGTACATTACCCCTTGAAAAAGTAGGTGGATTTATTTGAGAGAAGAAAACAAATGTTGTATCGCAAATCTGAAATATCATTTGACTACTACACTGAACGTCTACACATGAATTGCACTCAGTGGTATTGACACACAATTATTGACTGCCACAAGAACCAGGGGGAAATAGATATTCCATGAGAGGCCAATGTCGCTATAAACCACAAATCTGAACACACATTTTTTACTATTCAACAGTAGAATTACTAAGGAAGATTGTGTACAGTGGATGGAATAAAAGAATGATCAATAACTCACCCCTCTTTGAATTCTTACAAGGACTTGTTCCATGTCCAGCACTCCCTCTTGGGAGAATGAAGCATCCCATCGTCTTGAGCTGAGAGTTTTACCAGGCTGCACCGGTTGAAATACGAGTCAAACACTTGATGAGGAAACACAAGAAATTAAATATAATCTGATCAGACAATAAAAGTTTGTTATTTTCAGGAATATTGGAAAACCATGGTCAACTTAGCTGATGAAACAACATGAGTATGCTTTGCTCATATATTCGCAGACCAGTGGAATAAATGTGACTGAATGTAGGCAGCTAAGACAAGCGAATAATCCATGCACGTGACTCATGAAGCTTATGGAAAGGAAGCTCTCCTCAAGGAAATAGAATTGGCTAATCCAACACACAGAGAAAAGAGAGCCTATCTCATTGTTCTAGCGATAACCTTTGTTTCTCCGTTCAAGGTCATATGAAGGTAAAAAATGGGCACCAAGTTATCTACTAATTGTTTTCAGAGTAAAAGCCTTCCACTAATGAATAGACATCTTCCCGTCCATTAGAGCTTTGGCCACAGATTACTGTAATGTGGTGAGCTTTTCAAAATCTCTGAAACTAATAAAACTGACCATGTTTATGTTAGTCATTGCAAGGAAGAGCCAAGCTTTTGGAGAAATGCAGCACAAAAAAATGAAAAGAGACAATCTTAGAGTGGTAGGTGAGAGAAATCAAATCGATGAAGAAACTGAACCTTGGGCTGGAAACGAGAGGGGGTAGTATCGGCAACGCAGTCGGGCCTGATTTCATAAAACGAATCAGGCTCTCCCCAATCTGGAGGCACCGAGGCACAACAGCTGAACAGTGCACTAGCTCGAATCATCTAGATCGAAATACAAAATCACCAAGAGATCGAAGGCCTCAACGCCAATCTCCTCCCTTCCTGAAGAAAAATAGAATAAAATAAAATAAAAACGGAGGAGAGGAGGGACCGGAGGATCGTCACGATTCCAAGGAAAAAAAGAGGAGGAAAATTTGTCAGGATGGTACCTTTTGGGGAAGTGGAGATTGGCCTTGAATCCTTGTCGATCGAATCACTGAGTTGCATTAAGGAGAGCAAAAAAGGACGAAGGGCGAGAAACAGGGGGCGAAAAAATAGGGCGAAAGGCGAGAAATATGCAGGATCGAATGGACGACAACAAGACGAGGCTCCAAATTCGTCGCGCTCTCCGAATCTGGGCTGCCAATTGAAGGCCACAATTTGGCGGGATCCACATGCCCCGCCCGACCTTGAGCAAAATATTTGATCGATTTCATTCGACAAATGCGAGTCGACGCTCTTTAAATCGGCCGCGCCTTGTTCCAATTTCGAACTGTACGAAGTCGAAGAATACAAGATCGATCATTCAACAGAAATCTCAAATTTCTCATTTATTCGAAAGAAGTCGATGCACTGCTACAACAAAAGAACAAAAACCCTATATGGAAGCGACTCCAGTGAGATGAAGAACAACGAACCGAACTGTACGACACATTACTCAATTTTCCAGCTTCAAAACCCGAGTTTTAACGATCCAACCTGCAGCCTCTGGCAATCGAAGCGAGGCAGGCATCTCTCTAATGCTCCTGATGGAAGTCCGAGCTCACACACTTCTGCCTGCGATCTTGTGTTTTGAACTAAGTAGTGCTACCAAAATCGATCCTTGTTAACGCTTAAATAGCCGGCCATTACTTTTCCGCCGGTGTTCCGCATGCCGTCGATGAGGTAGCACCACGTTGAACCCAGAGCTCCGACGAACAAGTCTGCTTCAGTTGCCAGTATGAAGTTAACAAGCGGATAATTTGTGCTGGTTTCCCTTCCCAGGCTCGCCTCGTAATCCGCCATCGTCATGTTTCCGAATTGGCGAGCGACATTTTTGGTGTAGTAGAAGTTCCATTGAGGATACAACCTCGTCTCGTCGACGACTACCTGCGTAGAGTTCGCACGTAACACGAGATCGATCGCAATATGAAACTTGAGCACAGCAAGAGCAAAAGGACATACCTGCATCTCAGTCGAGAGCCAAATGGTATTGAGATCCGGGAAGCGTCTGCGCATGCTGTTGGCGAGCTGCATGTAGTGTTCGAACCCCACAACCTCCATCTCGCATGCTTTGTCTCCCATCCTGACGTGCATACTAAGAAGTGGCCTTGGAATCCATGGACCGTGCACAGACCACACCAAGCGCTCGATTTCAGCTTCAGATTTGGTGACAGCCACCTGCACATCAGATGAACAGATGATACTTGTTCTTACAATCCGAGAGGAAAAGTGTGCAAAAGTTCATGGGATCTCTTATTCACTATCACAACCAGTTCAACGACTGTGCAGCACTTCTATCAATAGATTCCAACCAGTGAACAAACTTGCTAACCTTTGGCCAATCTACAGGAAGGTTTTTGATGGTCATCCTTGCTGCTTGCAATCCGAATGCTTCATGCCGAGCTACATTTACAAGATGGCAAGTGTACTCACTCTTAAACCTCATCAAGTATCTTGTAGCCTGCAAGGTAGTTCTTCTTACTGATAGCATTGCTAACGACAGATACTAGATAAAAATTTGGTACCTGAGCTCGCCACCATCTCCGATCCATTTTACGGTGTCCCCGAAGTAAAGTCCCATTTACCTCTGTCGTAGGTTGCAGAAGACTCCATGGCGTACCCCATAATCTACAGACTCCGTCGTGACCGTAATGTAAGGCAAGCTAGTGATCCTCTAGAATACAAAAGAAGCGAATATGTAGCAGATGAGGAATTCTATACCTAGGTGTTCTTCCAGTCCATATTTCCTTTGAGGTATAGTTGTCCTTCGCAGTTATAACTCTATTATCCCAAGCCTCTCGATTCATTGCGAGCTCTAAAGCTCTTTTGCGGCATTCGTTAGATGTCTCAGTGAAGAAATAGCAAGACCAGTGAGACCGTGATGAACCTACAACGTAGAACTTAGGATATAACTATATCTCCAAATTCAGTAGGAAGTAGAGACATGAACAGATATGCTTGACATTTTATTCTGGTCTACCATGCCAATGAGGCATCCTGAGATAGTTAAACAGACAAGAATGAGCAAAAATGATACCTTGGCAGCCATCATGATCTGCTCTATTGTAGTAGTTTGTGACAAGGATCCGATTCTCATTTATCGCAGTAGCAAGAAGCCCTGACATTCCTACTAGTTGGGCCCCAATGCCAAATCCCGGAAGCCTCTCCCAGTCAGCAAGCAGAAACTTCAGGTTAGGATCATTGCAGTTCTGTGGATGCTGGTGAATCCATATATCTTTCTGTACCAGTCTAGTGAGAGGAAAATTGTTTTCCTCTGATCCAGCTACCTGAGGATTAAGATTAGGATCCAAGAAAGATTAAAAACGACCATCATAGCAATGCTGTATACTTCGATGACAAAATTCTATTCCGCTATATGTTGGTTTGTCCAAGGCATGGCAATTTCAATACATTTTACAGATTATATGAGAAATGCTTGAGAAATCAAATGCAAAAGCGCTTGTTCTCCTGCATGTAACCAAATCAAATTAAAGGTGAAAGTTCAAACCGTTAAGTTTTTAGTACTGAATGAGCAGAAATTATATAGATAGCACCAAATATATATATCTCCTGATCAAACCAGATTAATACTGCACATACCCAAGGAGGATGAGCACCTTCAGATTTCAAATTGGAGAACTGACTCTTACTAGAATCCCTAGACAAGGTTGGATGAAGCAACTCTGTTCCTAGCAATCCTCTCCACAAGGTCCATGGAGGAAAACTTCCACTTTCCCCACGACTGTCAAATTGCTTGTACATTTCAGCACTCAAACTGCAGTTTTCCAAGTGAGGAGCTTTTGGCACATCAGATCTTCCAATTCCATCAAGTCGGTGCTCATCCTTTTCATCCAGCAAAGCTGCCCAAGCATCGTATAACTCCATAATTCTCTCTTCTTCGTTCGGCTTTACACCTTCTAAATGACTCCCTAACATATTGTTAGATGTGTGCATGTCTCTTCTGCTAACATCTGCAAAAGCAGGAAAAGGCTCAATTGTCTGAGAAAATCGAGAAATACAACTTGAACAACTATCTCGTGATGACCAGCATAAATGAAATCCAATTAGGCAAAAAAAACAGCAATAAGCAAGCAACCGATTTTTCCGAAAGTTGAAACCAACCAGGATTACTAGTCATTGAATCCTGAGATGCAGTTGGGGTGGTCTCGGAAAACACCATCCCGAATTCTGCACTTCTGAAGGGAGCAACAGCAACCAGGAAGAGATAACTGATGCAGACACCACAGAAGAAACCCAGAATCCATATGCTGCAGGGGGTGGAATTCCCCACTTGTATTGCTTTCTGGGAGAGAACCCTCTCAAGATTCTTCCTTGCTGCTGGCTCCATCACCAAACTCTCACACTTCGGACAACTATCCAATTCGCATAGCAGGAAGCTCAACCGTACCAAAATTCTATTCAAGTATTCATCCAAAAAGTATGATCCTCCAACCTAATTCTGAAGATATACGTTGTCTCAATAATTTAATCTACCACCAAGTAATTTATGAGCAAAATCAACTTCCAACTTACTGCGTGCTTCTTCTACTGTCGCATCTCCAACCAGCCAAGCAATGGAACAAAAGACGCTTCCTGAAAATCTTCTACAGCCTACTCTATCCACGGTCCCATTCCCCAAGTGCAGCACCACATGCTCATCTCCTTCGTTCAATCTGCAAACGAGACAAATTAGTCGCACAAATGACCAGCAAAAGGAGGCCGGTCTACAAAACGCGATGTGTCGGCTCATCCCTGACGTCTTGGACACATGGCACGCAATATTCTCACTCCGATACACATGCAAAGTAACAGGAAACGTATGAGGCAAAATTGATTAAGCGAGAGAAGGTGTTTTTAGAGGCATTCGATAACAAAAAAGGAAAAAGCCTCAGACAGAGGGGGGGGGGGGGGGGCGCACCTGACAAGAGAGCAGGAGGCCAGGTGGGCTCACAAGACTGACTCCTGCCTTCTACTCGCTGTTTCGGTCGGCCAATTCACGTCCAGGAGCAGCTTCACGTCGCTGCTGCAAAACCTTCGCAGCGGTAGGCCGGCAGCAGCCGCAGCGGAGCAGATGAAGAAGAAGGCCGACGACTCCGTTCTTCAAACAACCACCGGTCATCATTGTGGAACGCGCTCTGGCCGGCACAACTACACAACAATAATGACGCAGAAAAATACACAGCCTAAGGCTACACGAAGGAGAGGTAGGTAGACGAGGGATCGAAAAGGGATGCGAAAGCAAGCAAAGTGATACGCCATTATTAGCATGGAAGAATCATGGGCTTGCGTGAAGATAACTTCAACTTTTATGCATTTTGAATTCACAGCTCACAAGGAAACATATCTGATATAATTAACAGGTACTCGAATCCAATCAATCAACTTTCTGGTCTGTTCTTGTAACCATTAGTTATCACCCAAACCGGTTGAACTGAGCAGGATGAACACAATCAGCTCGTTTTTTTATATTTCGATCGATGGGTTGGACAAGGATTAAACAAGAAAGATGAGAGAAAAAACTTTTTCAGGTCTGCAAACTTAGACGAGTCGGGCTGTGTTCATGGCCCAACGGGCCCCAATCCGACAGACCCAGAAGGCATAAAGATGGGAGGACAGAGCTGGAAAATTAATCCATCCTTTCTCTGCTCGTAAACTGAATTATGTACCAAAAATGAGACAAGACAAATGAATGCTGATTTTAGATGGGTCTCCCGAGTGGGCCTTCTGCACACCACATTTTGAAGGCAGACTCTGAGATTGCACAGCTCAACGCCACAGTGGTAAGCAGAAGCTTTCACCACACTTGAACGGATGGACGGATGCGCTACTTTTTAGTCTCTTTGGAAAAAGCTTGCCTTGCCGAAAGCCAAGTCTCCTTCTTCCCATATATATGAGCATATCTTTCTCTTTCCTTTTCTTTCTAATGGAAAAGTATCAGAATACAGCACTCCTGCTATGGAACTTAACTATCCACCTCCAAAAGCCATCGCACCCACATCCTTCCTTTCTATCTTCCATTTCCCAAAGCATCCGCTCAAAAAACATCAGTGCTCAGCAAGATCGAAACTGGGAGGAGGTATGCTTAATTCAGTCAAGGAAGGGAAGCTGAGAACTGACCGCGATAAGCAACATGCATATTGTATTATTGGCTACTTAAGCGTGCAATCATTTTACATGATGAAGATGCTTATAATCTAAAGAAAAAATAAGAGAAAAAAAAGGAAGCCCGTGGCTTTTCAACGAAACGTCTCATCTCAGTTGTTTTTTTTTTCTTTCGCAGACTCCTGTTTGATCTTGACACAAGTCCACTGAGGCTGACACCTGCACATGTTTGTCATTAAATGAGGCTCTTTAAGAACCCACCAGTCTAAAAGGTTACTGGAAGGGGGGCAGTCATGGAACTTCATGCTCAATCTCTTCATCTTTTTCTCCTCCTCAATTAGTTTCAGTTTGACCCTGATGTTTCATCAAATTGGCTTCCATGATCTAGGTTCTTCTGTAAAGTTATTTCTGCAAAAGTTGTATCATTTGAACAACATAAAAACAATTAGGGGTTCATGTAAGTCATGCTGAGATGAATTTGTAAATCAGACAAGGTGAGCTAGAAGGATCAAACTGATACAAAGTTAAAACTGCAGGGCCAAACTGAAAACTGGCCCTAATATTTATCAGAAATGTCCCCATCTTTGGGAAACACTTAGGCTCCGAGCCTTTGAAGGAAAGCTTCAAGCTTGCGGCCGGTTGATGGATGGCAAAGGAACAAGGTCTGTGGAGATCAAAGGAGGTGGCCGCAATAGCTGCAACGGCAATGTTCTTCTTGTATTGCCTGCTCTTGTGCCTCCTTGTGCTGATCACGGCCGCCCAACCACAACAAGACCAGCTCAATCCTCCCTTCTCCTCTGTGCGGGGTCTCCTGTCTCATAACTCCATGGAGGATCTACGTCCCAAGAACAACTCAAACTCCGGCTCCAACTCCACTGCCAGGTTCCAGGAAGGGAAGCATGAAGTCCCCAGTGGCCCTAATCCTGTTTCAAACAGGTAGCGTGTAAATCCGATGTATGGATTGGGTTCTCTCTCTGCTTTGTTTGTTATTATTATTTCTTCCTTACTTTTCTCCCCTCCCGCAAACATGCATTGATCAGTCGCTACATTTGCTTCTTTTGCTGTTCTTGAACCGGAACGAATCATATTTGTAATCACAGAGAGAGAGATGGAGAGAAACCTGTTCGGCCTTCCTTTTCTATATGAAGCTTCAGTTTTCTTTCTTCAGATGGCTGTGGCTGTTGATTGCAGCGTACATTTTTCTATACGAACGCTACTGGCATGTATTTTTATTAACCAGGCTGTAAAGTTCGGCTAAAAGTTAGAAGAAGAACTGAGCCCAGTTCGAAGAATCGAGCCCGGTGGGTCGGGTCGGGCACCAAGAACACGGTGGAGACCCGATCCACGACCCAACAAGCAGAAATATAGTTACCTGTTTATACTGTAAATACCTTATTATACGCATGCGAAATAGGCTCTTATTATACGACCCTATCCAATAACGGGTCATATGCCTGCCACGTGCCAAATGGGAGAAGAAGTTAAATCCACGCTGACGTCAGTGCAAACGAAGGCTTCCCCGTAATAATCCCATCGACTTAATTCGACGTCCACGTCGATTTTTTAAAAAGCAGTCAACGTCCACGCTTTTATTTATTTGCTTATATAATATAATGTATTTGGCATCATCAGTGATGTAATAACGCGAATCCCCGGTCAATTTATTGGCCCAACGTTGAATCGTGCTCGGATCATTCACAAAACTCACTTTGCCAATCCTCTCGTATCCGCCGTATATTCCCCGATGTACGGTCGGATCTCTCACTGCGAGCAGCTACCTCGGAATGCAATAGGATGAAGCAGTGGGGCCCGGATTTGGTTCGAGGCTGCGAAGAGGACCAGGGGGGGGAAGGATACGTGGAACTACAGGCGTCGTTGATTTGGTAGGTTTTTTTGGAATAATTGGATCGACGGCTGCGATGAGATGTTTCCGTTTTCAAAGTGCAGGAGCATCGCCAGCTGCGAAGAGGTATTCTGTTTCGATTCGGTTTCTGGTCCTCCGACTGCTGCCGATCGGCTTCAAATCGGAGGTCGGCGGATCGCTTCTTTGATTCGATTCGGAAGATTTTTTTTTTTCTGCTCGGTTGAATTTGGAGTACGCGGAGCATCGTCATGGCGAGGAAGATGCTGATCGACGGAGAGCTCGGCCAGACCGCGGAAGACGATAAGCGGTACGATTTCGACCTCTTTGTGATCGGGGCTGGAAGCGGCGGTGTTCGTGCCTCCCGAACCTCTGCCGCCTTTGGAGCCAAGGTCAGCGATGAGGAATCTTCACTCCTTGTTTTTTTCTCCATCTCTTTGTGTTTGTTCCTCATGTTGGAATGATCGTTTCGTTATCGTGAAGAGTTAGTTGCTCGACGCTTTTACTTGTCTCTTGTCTATACGACCATGTGAACTATCAGAGCCTGGTCTTCTATCTTAATGAAGTTTTCCATGATTTTGGGTAGCTGTATTCATACACATTGATTAGATTTCTAATCGCCAGTTACTGCGACTACTTTTCATGTCATTGATCATTTCATCTGTTGGTAGCTATGACTTATGCTCTGGTCTCATCATTTTCGTTAGATTGCTAGTATTAGTTACATGTTTTGATCAGCTGCCGTCTTGTGAATCATGTAGGTGGCAATTTGTGAGCTTCCATTTCATCCAATCAGCTCAGAGGTCATTGGAGGAATAGGTGGAACGTAAGTTTGCCCTTTTTCTCCTTTTGGTTTGTTTACTATTGTTTATGATGCTTGCCTGTATGTGCCTTTGTTGTTATTTTTTTCTGAACCAAATCTGTAGGACAACTAACTCGTGGACAGTTCAAATCTATTAGGATTATTTTAGCTGAAGGCCTGAGTTAGGACCAACTAACCCTGGCTTATGAATGTGTGTGCTGAATGATGAACAACTGGTTCTCTGTGAAAATATCACACAGGAGTTCCCTTTATGGAACGTGTTGCTAATTTGATGGAATGGCTTTTAACATATCAAAGTTGTTCGTTCCTTTTCTTATGAAATGTGAATGATATAGTTGCATCGAAGATTGCCTTCATAAATACTGATGCATGTCTATGCTATAAAAAATTACAGTGTTGTATTAGTTGCTTAACTTCATCCACTGAGAACTATGCTTGCTGTAACTGCTATAATTTTTTTCTTTAAAATTATTTTGGAAGTTACAGTTTCCCTTTCTGATGATAAATCCACCTTTGTGATGTTCAGGTGTGTTATACGTGGATGTGTCCCTAAGAAGATATTGGTTTATGGTGCTCAATTTAGCGGTGATTTTGAGGTATCATTTTGTTAACCTATTGCTTCTGCTGCAATTGTACAGAGTTCTTGATACAGTGGAGTCTGTCAAAGTCAGTAATATGTAACCTGCAAATAGGTCCTCCTCTCTGTTCTCTTTGCGGTAATTCAAAGTGGAAGATAGTTTCTGGATATCTTATGCTTATGTGGTAGCATTATGCACAGAAATAAGCACAGACGATTTTTTTCATAGCATTAGCTTCTGCTACCTCTGACAAATGTTTAACTTGAGATCTAGTTGATATGGAAGAATGAAATTTAAAATTTGTATTGTTTCTATGCACATTTGTGAAAAGAAATAAGAAATTTTGCTAGTTATGTAAATGGTATCCCTTTGGAATCTTTAGATGGCTGAAAATATTTTTTTAGTGAAAGTATGGATGAAAATGTTGCTTTTACTATTCTATACTTCTATAGTGACATAATTCCTTTAACATGTGGTAACTGGTTATTTAATCCTGGGTGGTATGCTATGCCTCACAGGATTCTAGAAATTTCGGATGGGAGCTCAGTGACAAAATTGACTTCAACTGGAAAAAACTGTTGGAGAATAAGGTCAGCCAAATACTTTTTCTTTCAAATGCTACTTGCTTTCTTGCTATGTTTCCTTCCTTAAGTTGGATGATGTCTACATAGGCTTTCCAAGAGAGTAGAAATTATCATATAGGAATTGGATATGGGTAGTAAAAACGTGGCTCACCATTTATGTTAATTTTATTTTCTGCAGCCCTTTTCTGCCATTTAACCAGATACTAAGATATTCAGAGTACTTGGTTCAGAACATCCCTAACTTGCTATATTTCTCTTTGTAATTATAGAGCACTATGAACCCAAATATTTTGATGTGCAATATGGATCTATACTCTTGTACACATTCTCATGTTCTCTATATTGCATTCATTTCACCATTCTGAAATTATGCCAATTTGTCTTTGCTTCTAATTTTCTCTTTATACTATGTATAATTGATATCTGCTGCTCCGATGTTCATTTAAAATTTCTATTTATGGTGTACTAAAGACCCCTTTATCACTTAAACTTCTGTGGTCTCAGAAGCTATTTATATTTTTATTAATCTTCTGATTCTTCTTTCTAAAATCTCTTGAATTGACACATATGAGTGATGGCTAAATTATCTCTGCTGCTTATATATTTGTGCGACTGGTTTAATTTAAATTGAACATGGTATTGTTTAATTCAGTTGAACATTTTATGCTTGTCTTTCATATTGGTGACTTCCTCTTCATCCTTTGTCAGACCAATGAAATTACTCGGTTGAATGGAATATACAAGCGGTTATTATCAAATGCTGGTGTGATGATGATCGAAGGTGAGGGCAAGCTAATTGATGCAAATACAGTAGCAGTGACAGAGCCAGATGGCACACAAAAGCAGTATTCAGCAAAGCATATTTTGATTGCAACTGGTAGTCGAGCTCAGCGTGTAGACATTCCTGGGAAGGTTTGTGTAGTTATATGCTTGATATTTCTCTATTAAAAATCTATAGTATAACAACAACTTTCATAGTTTTATGTCATTCAGTATTTAAATGTTGCGACTTTTTTTGGCTTACAAGTGGCTGCAGTTTATTATAATTTTATTCTTCCATATAATTACTGTAGGAATTGGCTATTACTTCTGATGAGGCATTGAGCTTAGAGGATCTACCAAAACGGGCTGTAGTACTTGGTGGCGGGTATGTGGATATATGCTGTTGTATTTTACTCCCATATGTCAAATAAATATTTTCCAAGCCGCTGCTTGATATTTTTTCCAACTGAATCTTTTGATTTGCAGATATATTGCTGTTGAATTTGCTTCAATATGGAAAGGCTTGGGTGCCGAAGTTGATTTATTTTACCGGAAGGAGCTACCTTTAAGGTGGCATTTAGGTTTTATTTACTTATATGACTATTTTATTTGCTCATGTTTTGATGAAGCATATTTTATTTTCATATGCTTTATAGTTTTGGCAATACCTATTTTGCGGTGTGCTTATTTCATTAGGCCCACTAGCATGATGATTGATTCAGTTTGTGGTAAAATTAATTGTTCTAATGAGTATCTATTCCGTTAGATGCCCAAGTAGTTGATATGAAGTTCTCAGATCTTACCCTGTTTCAGTTGATATTGGTTGCCATTGGGTTCATGCTGAACACAACATTTCTTTAAAACTCTCCTCCTGCAGGGGCTTTGATGATGAAATGCGTGCTGTTGTTGCAAAAAACCTCGAAGGAAGAGGCATAAGATTGCACCCTGGAAGAAATCTGTCTGAGGTTTGGTTAAACCTGAGTACATTATTAATGAATGCAATGAGTAGAGACCTACCCCCCAAAAGAAAAAAAAAAATCATCCATATTATAAACAGATCTAATTGACTACTTGCCTACATGAACCCTATATGCATAAATATAAGGCCTTGCACATGCTACTTTTTTTCTCACAACGTGAACTAAACCCAATTAAGTGCAGTAGGTAGGTATGGATATTCCCTTGTAATTATTATTAATATTGATGGTACCTTTCTGCTAAAATTTTCATATTTTTTTCTTTTTTCAGTTACAAAAAAGTGAAGATGGGATAAGAGTTCTGACAGACAACGGAGAAGAATTTACTGCAGATGTTGTCTTATTTGCAACAGGTAAATAATTAATTATTAGGGTGTTTAAAAATGACATTCCTTTGTCAAAATTTTATTTGGTGGATATCTCAACATGGTGTGGCAACGGAAGAAAAGAAATTGACTGCTGAGTGTCCCTCTTTTTTTTAACATTTTGGAATTCTTAATCATATTTATTGTTGGGTTTCTTCTCTCTCTTCTATACCTTTCATTCAAAAAGCAGGCTTCAGCTGTATTAAATAAGGAACCCAGCGTTCACTGTGTCTTGGTAAACTTTACCTGGGTTCTATAGCATCTATTGACTAATTATGTTGAACAGATGTCTGTTTTGCTTCGATTGTTTGTGATGAACCATAATTTATATCGACTGTATGGCGGAAAGCCTGTGGCATTCATAAGTAGGATTTCATAAAGATAGTATTTTTACTTTAGGTTAGTTGTTTTATTTGCTAGGGTAATGTTGGTTCTATATTCAAGTACTTGTGCTCATTCCATGGTCTTTTGATCTTTCATGGATTGAAGATCAGACCTCACTATGGCATAGCATGGCCAAAGTGCTTATTATCAATGCAAGATCTAACATCACATTGGGAAATGCAGGTCGGCTACCTAACACAAAGAGGTTGAATTTGCAGTCAGTTGGTGTTGAGGTTGATGGGAAAGGAGCTATAAAGGTTTTTTTTTTGGACAGATCATTTCTGATTTATCATCCATAAGATGTTGGTAAGCCATTATTGCATAAGGACTCGTGCTTCTTTCCTAACTTTCGTTGCTTATGGTATAATTTCTAGGTTGATGAATATTCACGCACTACAGTGCCCAATATATGGGCTGTTGGTGATGTTACGAACCGAATGAATCTGACTCCTGTGGCATTGATGGAAGGAACTTGTTTTTCTGTAAGTTTTTTGTGCTTTCTATTTACCACTAGTGATTTTGGAGAAGACTTGATTTAGTGATGGAGGCTCATAGCAAATACTGGTTTATGCTGCAGAAAACTGTTTTTGGTGGTCAACCAACTAAACCTGATCATGTTAACATACCTTGTGCTGTCTTTTGGTAAATTTTACATTGAGCACAATTTTTTTCTGAAGCTAATGCCAAATAATTTTGGATGTTTGCAGTTGCATTAGAAATTATGAATCAAACAACTTTTTTCCTTTTCCTTAAACCATGAACTTTTTAAGCTCAGCTTCGTGCTACAAGTTTGACTCTTGGTATTATTCTTGTTTATTAGCATACCACCACTCTCCGTAGTAGGTCTCAGCGAGCAGGAGGCTCTGGAACAAGCAAAGAGTGATATTCTTGTTTATACATCATCTTTTAATCCTATGAGGAACGCCATATCAGGGTCAGTACTTCCTCATAATTGTTCTTAGTCTAATTTAAAAGAAGTGCACTCATCTGGATGGGAGCTTTCTTCATTTTCACTATTCTTTATGGTTCAGGAGGCAAGAAAAGACGGTTATGAAACTTGTTGTTGATTCTGAGACTGATAAAGTACTTGGCGCATCGATGTGTGGACCAGATGCAGCTGAAATTATGCAGGTATGTTTAACTAAAGCACAAGGATCCCAATTTACAGATGTTTATGACCTTTATCATTTTCCATAAAATTACGTGGACAGATATTGAAGATTCATATTAATTGATGAACCTTTGCATTGGTTTTTCCACAATTTCACAGAGTTTCTTGTCTGTCTTATCCAGGGTATTGCAGTTGCTCTCAAATGCGGAGCTACTAAAGCACAATTTGACAGCACGGTAAGAGCCCTTTTTAATTCAGTTTCACAGTATTGCATTTCTCAGAAAATATTTAATGTTACCATCAGATATAATTGCCGCACTGTCCGGCCACTTCTAATCTGACCTAAAATATGAAGCTGTATGTCACCAGTGCTATAGCATAATCGATCATTGTGGAAACTTCAAGTAAAACCAAAGTATCAAGCGTTTGCCCCTCACAGTGTATACCGCATTGTGGTCGCAACCCTTGTACTGGTGGTAACCACTTAATAGTTGCAGCCGTGACAATTGTCTGCTTACATGATTTTTTTTTGAGTGAAATCGGTAGTTGATGGATGGAGTTCACTTGAGGCCCCCATCAGACATAAATCTTGTTACATGCTTATGTTTCCGCTTTGATTCAGTGCCATCATTTGAATTTTTGTCATTGCGATGGCAGGTGGGAATCCATCCCTCAGCAGCTGAAGAATTTGTGACTATGAGGTCACTCACAAGGCGTGTCGCTGCAGGAACTAAACCAAAGACAAATTTGTAAAATAAAAGGTTGGTAATTGAAAGCCATCTTGTTTCTCCAACCAGAGTGATTAAACTTTTGCTAGAATTGGTATGTACTGTTCGATTTTAAAATCGGAACAAGGGCAGTGTAGTTGATTTCTGCCTTCATATTTATATTTCCTAGTTTTGCTGATGAGATTATCACCGGCACCCATCCGAGTAGCTGTTAGGTCGGATGTTTCAATCACAGCTTCTTTTTTTCCTATAAAATCTCATATTTCAAAATTATTGCATTTATAAATAGCATATGAATGATCCTACGACTTCTGCGCCTTCTTTAACAAACACTCATTATAATGGACCATCATTTGTTGCTGGATATCCCTCCATGTGTTGTTACAGTTATTGTTGTTTCTTAGATAGTAAACCTTAATAATGAATGCACAGGAACATGATCTTAATTGTTCCTTCCATCTATATCTCACAAACATAATAATAGCTTGTTTGTCCATCTTTATAATGTACAATAATATCTCATTACAAAGGTTATAATACCCCAACAGTTGAGTCCGTTGGATGCAGTAGATTATATTCTCTTTGTCCAAATTAATGCCATGTGAAGGTTGTATTCGTAATTCCTGGCCACTGTAATCACCAACACTCCTCTTAAGTTGCCGTTGATCCACAGTAGCCCGATTTAACTTCGTGTGAAATTTACTTCCTAAAAAGCACACAGTATGCTTGGATGATTTTGTGGAAACACATCTCATATCTGGTTATTATTTAATTTTTCTCCCATCAATTTCCATGCTCCAAAAACTATAAAACCCTTCCCACTCTGACCTATGCAGCATCTGGTGGTTAGGTTTTGTAGATTTCCCAGCTCATAAAATTAATAGCATGCCCGTTAAGTAAATGATGGAACTCCTTTTGCACACATTATTCAGCAGATGGTGGGAACAATTGGAATGGATGATGAGGAATAGGAATGCCACCGAGCTTTGGCTGTGTTCTGCGGAGAAATTTAAGGAACATATTTATATATCTTTGCATGATGAACTCACTCACAGTTTTAGTTACAGTCGCAGCAGCAGGCAGCCCACGGGCCACAGCTGGAGTCGATCCCTCATCCTTTAATAAATGTGGCATTTAATCGGGTGAGATGGAGAACGAGTCCAATCGCCAATTCTGACCGGCTCATTATTAATGCCATGGTAGCCTCCTCCTCCTCCTCCTCTTCCTCTTTGTTTTATTAATTACTATGAACTTCTGTCTCTCTCTCTTTCCTCTCTCAAGTACGTTATCATTTTTTTCTCTTTGCATATGAATCAATTGTGTCACCTACCGTCTCTCCCCTCCTCTCCAACAAGCCCATGATTCATTTTTCCCTCGGCCAACTCAGTATATATCTTTTGGGATGTGGTAGTATATTCATATGACGGGGGGCAGTTAATAGGGGGCTCATAAATGTCCATCCTACGTGACATTAAATGCCATGCTATCCATTATGACATCCCCTTAATAAGACGCGTTGCACTTGAGTTTGATTGACTCGAGACTTACCATCAGGTTCGATCTGAATTAATTGAGATTGGTGAATTTTTCATGGTTCACTATGGATGTTTTCTGAAAGCACTTCAGAAACCCTCCTCTGGAGTTCTCGTGCTGGATTAAGATGTGGAATATGAAACCATCCTAATTTTCTCCCGCACCAAAATAAGGCTTTAGGACAAACTATGTTTTCTTGAGTTCAATAAACTTTACTTCACCTCTGTTTTTTCTTCCCAGGCAGATTTCCTTCATGTGAGTTTTTTAAAATCAGGATCCTTACTAGCTAAACCAACATCATACTCCACTTTGATCACATATAAATGAGGTAAAGTCAGCATTGATGCACTCACCTACCCTTGTACTTTAGGCAAAGGAGTCAAACATAAGTGCGTACATATATATACCTAAATTAATATCCTAACAATAGTTATCTATCACATTATAAATAGATAGAATCAGATTAAATTGGTACTAACTGGTGAATGTCCTGCCATTACCTTTTTCCTCCTACCTAATTTTTGTCCTCCTAGTAAATAGATTAATTAATTAAATTGAAGTGGTACAGTAAGCAATTACTTTGAAGAGTGTACGTGTACCCAGTATCCCTTGCAGCACAAATATTACCTTGCTTTATTAACTAATAATTGGACCATATGCTGTATTGTACTAACACCAACTTCAACCCCCTTTCGAATGCCCAGCAACCTCAATGAAAATTGTACTAAAAACACAAACAGGAGAAGTACATAATTTGACGTCTGTGGTCACACCAAAGAAGATTAAAAGTGTTTTATTTTTCTTATTTTTTTATAATAATATATACGATAATACATAAGCATGAAATCATTTGGAAGTCTCAAATGTAATATAGTTGATATAAACTGATAAAAAAATAAATATTGAATGGGTAAATCTCGTATTAAAATTTTCCAAGTTAAGTGGACATATTAGTGGAAGTGCGTGATTGCGGGGCACTTTAATTAATTCATGAGATGTTAAAAAGCGCGCATTTATAAGGAATTAACTGCTGGGCTTTTAATGGCATGGAGGACGAGCACATGCCGTCGAATCGAAGGAGGCTCATCATTTAATGGCGTCGCCTGCCATTGGCTATCAATGAAAACACCAAATTCTTGTCCCCTGCCCCCATTTCCTCTTCCTCTTGAAATTTATTCATCTCTTTATTCACATTTAGAAGTTATGATGATCCCTCCCTCTCCCTCATTAATTCACATCTGACATCAATTAAATCGAAGCCCAACATTTAATTAATTAATTCATTCATTCATTGGACATTCATGTACTTCTTCCCATTCCTTTATTCCAGAAAAATACAACAATTATATAAATATTTTGATTAATTAATTCCATCCATCGACATAACAAAACAAAATGTAGAGGAAACCGAACCATCACAGCGAAGTTTAATTAAAATCGAGATCACATAACGCAAAAGAACACCGGCGGCGGCTGGAGATATTAATTAAAACCGCGGAGATCGAAGCAGAGAGGAGGAGGAGGAGGATGATGAGATGAGATATAATGGATCTGGATTTGCTTAGTCGCTGTTGACCCAGGCAAACTTCTCGAGGAAGGGGTTGACGAGGTTCGTCGGAGGGTATCCCTTGATGCAGTCTTCCCACACGCCCTCGTCTTCCAAATCTCTCTGCACCTCCCACAAGCAGCTGTTGCACTTGAAGCCCGCCCCAAATGTCATCATCAGCACGCGATCCCTCTTCCGCAGCCGCTTCCTCGCCTCCATGTAGGAGAGCACGTACCAGACGCTGCTCGCCGACGTGTTCCCCCACCGGTGCAGCGTCATCCGCGCCGGCTCCAGGTCGTAGCTCGACAGCCCCAAGCTCTTCCCCACCCCCTCGATCACCGCCCTGCCCCCCGTGTGCAGGCAGAAGTGCTCGACCCCGGCCTTGAAGTTGATCCGCCCCGCGGCCGCCGCCGCGGCCGTCGCCTTCGACGGCTGCAGCCTCTGCCGCGCCATCCTCGCTGCGTAGAGGACCAGCTCCCGCACCGGCAGCACCTTCGGCAGCAGACCCTGGAGGTTCTCCGTGAAGGCTCGCACCGCCGCCTTGGGGAGGTCCTTGCCGAGGTAGAAGCCCACGAGGCCGCCGTCGTCCTCCTTCTGGGCGGCGCAGTGGTGGGCGTCGTTGTTGGCCCCAATGTGGGTGCGGACGAGGCACTTGAGGCTCATCTTGGCCCGGCGCTTTAGCGAGGGGTCGTTGGAGAGGAGCATGGCGCAGCCGCCGGAGCGGAAGAGGCAGTTGCCGAGCATCATGGACCTGTCGGCGCCGCAGTACCAGTTGGGGCTGATGGACTCCGACGTGACGACGACGGCCAGCGTCTTCCCCCGCGTCCTGAAGACGTTTCGGACGAGGTCGACGGAGATGATGCTGGCGCTGCAGCCCATCCCGGAGAGGTTGAACACCTTCACGTCCTCCCGCATCTTGTAGCGGCGGATGATGCGGGAGGCGAGGGAGGGCGCAGGGGAGAACATGGAGACGTTGACGACCAGCACGTCGACGTCCTCCGGAGAGAAGCGCGTCCGGCGGAAGAGCTCGTCGAGGGTGCCGTTCAGGCAGGAGTCCATCTCGGCCAGGGCGTCGTCGTGGGTGGGCGACTCCTCCCTGCCCTCGACGATGTTCATCGGGCCGTAGGTGTCCTCTCCGATGCCGGAGTTGACGATGACCTTGAGCATGAACTTGTACTCCGGCATCCCCAGCCGCTTGTTCCTCTCCACAATGTCTCCGCTCAGCTCCGTCGAGATCTTGCGCTCATCCGCCGGCTTAAAGCACACGTACTCCAGCAGGTAGCAGTTGCGGTTCCTCCACCGCCGGAACGCCACCAGTAGAAGAGTCGCCAAGGTGTAGAGCAGCAGAGCCGTGGACATCGTCGCCAGCATCGCCATGAGAGGCAGCGATCGTCCTCCTCTTCCTCTCTACTCCTCCTCCTTCTACCTGTCACTTCTCTTAATGCTTTTGGTCAGTCATTTATACTATGAACGACTCCGCCATTAATGCGATTTCCTTTTTCACTTCCAATGAATCAATTCAACTCCCTCGATCGGCCCCCGACCAAAAAAATTTCACCCATCTCCGAGCACGGGGAGATCCTTTGTTTTTTTTTTTTGACCGAGGAATTAATAAGGGCAGGGGCTTCGAGTGCTCTTCAACTCGCAAGCTGGAGGTGGAGCGTGGACGGAGTTCATCAGCCCACCACCACCGCCATGAGACTCCACCACCGGATTTCAATTCTCTCGATTTGGCTTGTAGCATTGCAGCTAGCAGTGGATCAGCGAGCACAAAAATTAATTCCGGCCACCCACCGGCCACCGATTCATACTGTGTGATCTCTGTATCCAACTTATATTTAATGCTCCTCGATCGATATGTCTCCACGAATCATCCACTTTTCTTTGATACGAATGCTTAAATTAATCATGGGTCAACTACTATTAGAAATATTAATTCCTCTTCTTCTCCGTGTACTTTCCCTCTTTGCCTCCATGCATTCGTTAACTATTTTTAAAATTATTTTTTTTTTTGAAGAAAAAAAACTAGGTATTAAGCTTAAACCAAAAATATGTAGGGAAAAAAAATACCAATTCATTATTTGGTTAACCCTAATTTTGTTAATTTTGATGATCACAACAAAAAACCCTAATAATTTGGACGGTGGGATGGGTGTCATCTGAGCGGGAAGAGTTTTGACTTGTTTTGGCGCGGCCTCCGTGGAGATGACGAGACCAGGAATGGAAAAAGAGAAGGGGAAACGAGCCGAGTCCTTCGTCCACCACCCACATCATCCAGGGATCCCGAGAAGGGAGCCCGACCACCGTCGCCCTCCTCCTCCTCCTCCTCGCCCTCCGGTCCCCTCGCTCCTTTCTCCATCTTGTCTGCCTCGTAGCGCAGCCCACACGGCCACATTGGGGCTCGGCGCCACCGTCGGCGCTCCATGGGCCGCCGACGCCCCTCTGCAGTCCCATCGTCGTACGAGGATGACAACGTCGATGATGGCGCCGACCTCGAGTGGCCGTTCGGCCGCCTCGATGACCTCACCCGCGACGACCTCCGAGACGCCGCGTACGAGATCTACTTCACCGCCTGCCGCCCCTCCAGCAGCGTCGGCAGCCGCACGGTCCCCTTGCTCTACCCCTCCGACCCCATCGGCTCCCATTACGACGCCGCCGGAAGGGCCTCCTCCAACTCCGCCGCCGGCGGACCCGTCGGAGCAGGAGGGGCCAACATGGTAGTGGCAAGCCGGATAAAGAGAGCCCTCGGCCTGAGGACGAGGAGGGCCGTGCCGATGCGCGCCATGGCCCATCTATCGCCGCCGGGATTGTCGCCCTCCGGCGGGAGCTTGGGAGGAGGCAGCGGGATGGGTAGCCTTGGTTTGTCGTCCGGGAAGGCGAAGCAGCGACCCATGACGTCGGCGGAGATAATGCGGCAGCAAATGGGCGTCACGGAGCAGAGAGATAATTGCCTCAGGAAAACCCTCGCCCGCACCAACGTCGGCCAGGTTACTTCCTCGTTCTCCCTCGCAAGATTTTTTTTGATTAACAATGACGGTAGAACAATCTGCATTGAGTTGAATTGTTCTTCGATCGCAGACGGGCAAAAAGGCAGAAACAATTTCAGGCAAAAAGCCAGAAGGAATCGTCCTGCCTCTGGAGCTCCTCCGCCACCTGAAATCACCCGATTTCGGCCATCCCCACGAGTACCACCAGTGGCAGAGGCGGCAGCTCAAGATCCTGGTAGCGGGACTCATCCTGCACCCTTCGGCTCCCTTGGACCGGATGAACTCCGCGGCCGTGCGCCTCGCCGAGGTCATGCGCGCAAGCGTTCACAAGCCCATCGACACGAGCAAGAACTCAGAAACGATGCGCACCCTCTGCAGCAGCGTTACGGCCCTCGCGTGGCGCACGCAGAACGGTGCTCCGGCGGAATTCTGTCACTGGGCCGACGGCTACCCCCTCAACGTCTACCTCTACCTGGCCCTGCTTCGCGCGGTCTTCGATCTCCGGGACGAGACGGTGGTGTTCGACGAGGTCGACGAGCTGCTCGAGCTGGTGAAGAAGACGTGGAGCACCTTCGGGATCAACAGGATGATCCACAACGTCTGCTTCACCTGGGTCCTCTTCGAGCAGTACGTGAAGACGGGGCAGGTGGAGCCGGACCTCCTCACCGCGACGCTCACCATGCTCGGGGAGGTCGCCAACGACGCCAAAAGGCCGGACAGGGAGCCGGGATACGTGAGGGTCTTATCGGCAGCGCTCGGCAAGATGCAAGCCTGGTCGGAGAAGCGATTGCTCGAGTACCACGAGTGGTTCGATAAAGGCACAGTTGGGATGATCGAGAATGTGCTCTCTTTGGCTCTCTCCACTGCTAAGATAATGATCGAAGACGTCTCCAGCTGCGGATTCCCCGGAGTGTTCGCCGAGCGCGACGCCAATTCTTCAGAAAAATTCTCGCCGATAAATCGCGTCGAACTGTACATAAGGTCTTCCATGAAGAGTGCTTTCACCAAGGTGAGCAGGAACTAATGCTTTCTTGGAAGCCATCGATCGATGTTTGCTAATCAAATTTGTTGGTCTCAGGTGTTTGAGAACGGGAATGGGAAGATCGATAGCATGGAGGTGGAAGTAGAGGAGGATCCCAACGACACACTGGTGAACCTGGCCAAGGAGACGGAGAAGCTGGCCTTGTTCGAGAAGGACAACTTCAGCTCCATACTGAAGCGGTGGCACCCTCTTCCGGCCGCCGTCGCGGCGGCGACGCTCCATGCCTGCTACGGCACCATGTTGAAGGAGCACCTGTCCAGGATCCAGGGCCTCACGAATGAGCTGGTGAGGGTCATGCACGTTGCAGGGAAGTTGGAGAAGATGCTGCTTCAGATGGCGACGGAGGAGTCGGTGGACGCCGAGGACGGCGGCAAGTCCATCATGAAGGAAATGGTGGCCTACGATGTGGATTCCGTCGTCTTCAACCTCGCCAAGGCTTGGATCGAGGAGAGGCTGAGGATGGCGGCAGAGTGCGTCAGCAGAGCTAAAGACACAGAGGTAAAAAAAAAAGCTTCAACGATAATGAAACAGGATCATCATAACAATTTAGAAGATGTGTCGATTGATACTGATGATGGATTAAAAAAAATTCAACAACACAGAGCTGGAACCCGAAGTCGAAGCAGGAGCCGTATGCACAGTCTGCGGTGGACTTGATGAAGCTGGCCAAGGTGACAGTGGACGAGTTCTTCGAGGTCCAAGTGGGAGGAAGGGATGAATTGGTTCAGAACCTTGCAGATGGCTTGGATTCGATCATTCAGGATTACATCTCCTTCGTAGCATCATGCGGTAAATGAGCTGGGAGTTTTTTCTTTTCCTTGAACTCAGTCGAGGTGCATGTGATAACTTGCCGGTGCAGGTACAAAGCAGAGCTACATTCCGGCGCTGCCGCAGATGACGAGGTGCAACCAGGATTCCAAGGTTTTCCAACTGTGGAAGAAGGCCGCTAAGCCCTGCAATGCCGGCACCGACCCCGGCATCAACGCATGCAAACCCGGCAACAGACCGAGCATCTACCCGCGAAAGCGGCCGGGCGGAGCCGGCGACATAACCTGCCACCCCCGCCCCACGGCCAGCCGCGGCACGCAGCGGCTGTACGTGCGGCTCAACACCCTGCACTACCTCCTCCTCCTCATCCACAACATCGACAAGTCGCTCTCCTTCTTCTCCCGCTCGACCCCCTCGCCTTCCCCTCGAGCCGCAGTCCATAGAAGGCGGCGCACCATCGCCGCCAGCCGCTTCGAGCTCGCCCGCTCCTCGGCCCACGGGGCCATCCAGCAGGTGGCCGAGGTGGCCGCCTACCGCCTCATCTTCCTCGACTCAGCCCAGTCGTTCTACGACTCCTTGTACGCCGGCAGCGTGCACGACGCTCGCATGCGGTCGACGCTCAGAGTACTGAAGCAGAACCTGACGCTTCTGGTGTCGGTGCTCACCGACCGGGCGCAGCCGCTGGCGGTGAGGGAGATAATGAAGGCGTCGCTGGAAGGCTTCCTGATGGTGCTGTTGGCCGGAGGGCCGAAGCGGGCGTTTCTGAGGTCGGATTACGACACGGTGGTGGAGGACCTGGCGAGCCTGAAGCGGATGTTCTGCACGTCCGTGGAGGGCCTGGTGGCGGAGGAGTTGATCCAGAAGGAGGCGGCGACGGCGGAGGAGGTAGTGGCGCTCATGGGGATGTCTTCGGAGAGGCTGGTGGAGGAGTTCACCGTGATGGCGTGCGAAGCCAGCGGCACGGGGAGGCCGATGGGGAGGGTGCCGATGCCGCCGACGGCGGGGAGGTGGCATCGATCCGATCCCAACACGGTGCTCAGGGTGTTGTGCCACCGGAACGACGACGTGGCCAACAGATTCTTGAAGAGGGCGTTCGACTTGCCCAAGAGAAAGTGATGGTAGGCGTCTGACTCCAATCGTTTATAAATAAATACAATACACGAGTAACTGTTCAATTAGTTAGTAGACAAATAGAAAGGAGATTTGACTCCACCTCGTGTCATGCCCGTAAGAAAATTTTGTGCGTGTCGCACCGTGTTCTCCTTCTGATCATTCTTTCTTCGTGTTGTTTTCTTGGTGCATCATTGTGCATCAAACACATTCTCTCAAAAAATTTTAAACTGCGCATTCATTATTGTCAAGCCAAAGATGAAGAGTTTACACGTAAGGCTTTATCTACTTAGTGATTAGGAAAAGCAGAGGGAGAAGAGTGGTTATTAAGATGTAATGCACCGATTCAAAGTCCTGGCACTCAAACATTATTAAGATGTAATGCAACGATTTAAGCCACATTGCTTAAAATTAATGCAATAGAGTTAAGTTTCCAATGGACAAATCATAGCACGGCATAGCTAAATGGTCACACATCCGCACTAAATTTACATAAGTTGACTTGAGATCTGAATAAAAAAAACTGAGCATAGAAACTAGAAAGAATCCAAACTATTAGCTTTTCTGTTTGGCTCACTAGTGTTAGTCAGCAGCACTGAACTGAACTGGTGCTAGGCCTGCCTATATAATCACTCTGCTGATAACACTTGCAATCTCCGAAAATGACCATCTGATGCATTATAACTCGTGCCGTCATAATTTAAGCAGCTAGAATACATTAATCTAATCCTTGAAATCTTAATGTTACTATAGGGTTTAATAACTTGTTCTACACATCAGTCTAATACCTGAAGCAGAAATTACTGACTAATCATTCTTAAAATCTACATGAGATCACAACAGAACTAGAAAGCAAAACTATTGAACAAGATACTATCTCAGGGTTTCACTCGAGTGAAGGGAAACCAACTATTTCAAAACCGGTGATCATCTATAACAATCATTTGCTGAATTTTAGGGTAACCAGGAAAAATGCATCCAAGTGATCTCAAAGACTTGGACATGTCTCATCATCTTAAACATACCACCACTCATCTCCACATGGTCGTTAGTGTTGGGGAAACCGAGCAAGCATTTGAGAAGCACAATGATAAATGCAACATCAAACCATCAACGTTTCAAGGTTCTGGCTTCCAAGTGTTCTGACCTCCACATGCTCCTCATATCTTTTACACCACACCCTGAAAGAGACTTCACTTGAGGCGAGAGGCAGTTTCGTCTGCTGCACTGCCTGTACAAAAGGCATCAAGGGAAGAAACGATTATGCCATTGACAAATATCTGATTTACTACTAGGATTGGCATATCCCCTACTCAAAGAACAGTTTACTCCTTCCGTAAAGATGTCTCCACTACTCTGTATATCGCTAATCTTATCTTACATCAAAGCTACTTCAAAAGAAATGCATCTCTACATCTGTCAGATATCCTGAACCAAGGCAAATAACACATTTTTACACCTAATCCTCAACCAAAAGAGAAGAGGCATGGCAATAGGCAATGAGGTAAATCCAAACATACAAATTTCCAGTACTACCAAGTAGATAACCATAAGTCAATACCACAATATAGTAGTTAACTACATTATCCAAATTCAACATAAGAAAAGGCTGATAAGCTACTCTAGCCTGTAACCAGAGGGAGAACTAGGGCAATAAATATACTGGAAAAATATAGCTGCAGGAAACACACCTAATCGCACCAAACAGAACTGGAAGCTTTTAAAACATATAAGGTACCACTACTACTCAGAACTAATTCTTATTTTATACTACGAACAGAAGAGAATTGCAGTTAAACTACTGAGATCAAGTAGTCCAACCCGTGATTTTTTTTTCCTTTCCTTTGCTAAGCGCCAGACACAGTGACCCAAGAAGCTCAAAGGAGGAATTAGCAGCACAAAAACGAAAGTGATCCTCATACATGAATACCAAGTTTGAACTTGAAATCCTTGTGTAGCTACTACTGCTGGGATTGCCTGCCCTGAGGACCACCATAACCACCTCCATAACTAGCAGGACCACCAGAGGCACCATTCACCTGAGAAGCACCATAACCCCCTTGTGAAGGGTCAGATCTCCATGCGTTTGGATAGCCAGAGCTAGCATTAGCATCTCCATAGCCACCACCCATGTAAGCACCTTGTTCTCCCGGATTTCCAGCAGAGTTAGCTGGACCACCACTACCACGTCCACCAACAGACCCATATCCACCTTGATTACCATAGGTCCCTTCGGATCCTCCATATGGACCAAAACCATAACCCTGACCCATGTACCCAGCATTTCCACTTGGACCAGTTGGTGCTCCACCAGATCCTCCACCTGCTGCAGAAGCATTCCATGAAGAAGCCGCACCATAAGCTGTATTACCTCCATAACCTGCAGAACCATAACCACCAGGAGCTTGATTACCCCAGAGGTTCCTTTGAGCACCAGGGCCACCACCTACATAACCAGCAGTAGCAGCATTTGGATTTGCATAGGGTCCAGGAGGTCCACTGTAACCAGCGGCAGCACCCCCATAGCCCCCAACACCATAACCTGGATAACCAACACCATTATTTGCTGCACCATACCCATAACCAGGTGCACCATAGCCAGAGCCGCCATATGCTGGATATGCACCACCGGCAGCTGGAGGTTGCATATACCTACTAGAATCTGCTCTACCATCATAAGAGCTCGCATTGCCACCTGAAACACCATATGATTGATAGGGCCCACTTCCCATTGACCGCCCACTACCTGTGTTCTGATTTGCATCTTTTGGAAGGGCACGCTTGACTTCCACAAGTTTCCCATCCATATCATGGAAGGACTTCTGGAGAACTTTATCAACAGTGTCCTCTGAATCAAACGAGATAAACCCAAAGCCTCGAGGACGATGTGTGTTTTGATCATACATCACAACGGCATCTGTCACAGTGCCAAAGGATTCAAAGTACTGACGAAATCCCTCCTCTGTCAGTGTGGGAGGCAATCCTCCAACAAATATCTTCTTGGTCCTTACATTTGCACCAGTACCTGCACCACCTGACCTCCCAGCAGTGGGATTTCCAGATCTAGCAGAGGTTTGCTGCTCCTCTCTGGAAAGAGCTCTTTTAGCTTCCACCTAATGATCAAATCAGAAAGCACAGAATAAACAGCAATACTCGTATTAGAAAAATGTGCAAGAACGCAACTCTTATGCCATTAATAAAGCTTCACTACATCAAATGCAAAATGCTTTTCTACGTTGCAAATTGAAAGGAACCTTCAAAAACTTTCAGTAAAAAAATGAAGAAAAAAACATGCTAAAAAATACTAAATTTCCTTGTCTCCTTGGGAGAAATATACAGTAATCCGCAATATATTGCATCGTCAAAATAAGCCTAGAATATGTCAAATATACCAAGTCCAAAAAAAATATTTCCCTGGTCATAGAATATGATACCAAAAATCTGTAGTCATAGGTAACATGTTATCACGTAGCAACTGAGTATAAAGATCAAGTATCAGTATATAGACGCTTTTCAAAAGAAAAATCGGCACATGGACAAAATGATTGGTAATACATGCTATAGCTGATGGACAATATGCATCAAAGAAGACACCACAGCTATAATATTAGTATCATCATAGGAGCAAAATCAAAAATATTTTAGGCTCTAAAAGCTAATTAATTGCATACTTATTGCATAAAACCCCTGGAACCAAAAGGAGCCCTAATTAGACTAGTTACTAGTTACTTTCTATCAAACTTATATTAGGGACGGCTAGGTCACAGATTAGTCTATTAAAGATTTAACACCAATTCTAAATAATCAATACCTAATTTTGAATTATAATACTAACTGTTTTTATAGCACAAATTCAAAAACCACTCTAGCATAAAGATTTTACGTCAAATCCCTAACACTAATCTAACAGAACTTCTCAATCTCAGTACAGGTAAAAGAGATCGCAATTTCTGGAAAAGGAAAGAAAACCCTCAGATAACAATATTACAAAATACGAATCGTAAAACTATAATAGAAAAACCATAGATACGTTCACAACAACGGCTCCATTTCGCCGAATAACCTACAGATCTCAACGACGGCTCCGTTTCTACACCGGATCCAACATAGAACAAAATAAAAATTCCCAGAAGTAGTGAAGTGAGCTTACAGTGCGGCCATCAATCGTATGCTTGTCCTGGAGGACGCGGTCGAGGAGTGAGGGGTCGGAGAAGACGACAAATCCGAAGCCCCTGGGGCGACCGGTGGCCTTGTCTCTCATGACGATGGCGTCGAGAACCTCCCCGTAGTTCCCAAAGTGCTCCTTGAGCTTGTCCTCAGTTGTCTCCCACGAGATGCCCCCGATGAACAGCTTCCCCTCGTCCGAATCCATCTCTCTCTCTGCGGGATAACGGAGGGGAAGGGAGGGGAAGCAGAGAGGTCAGGGTGAGGCGCCGCCGCCGACTCGGGGAAGGGAGAAGGAGGCCGAACAAGCCCCAACCCGGTGGAAGACAAAATTATAAAGTTAGGTGAAAAGGAAGGGACGAGATGCAATATGCGCTTCCGAACAGACGGTGCGGATGAGCCGACTGATGGGGAAGGGTTACGCTGCGCTTCCGAAGAACTGCAGAAGCGTGGGGTTTTTTGACGTACGCATTATTTTATACGCGACCTATTTGTACGCGTTAAAGCCAAGAAGAAGAAGCTGCTGCACACCGAATGCTGATGCGATGCGATGCGCCGCGCCCACAGTATACGTCTCGACCCGGGCCGGGCCGGACCGGTCAGGACCGGGTTTGCCAAAGCGGTAGATTTTTTTTTTAACTGGACCGATCCAATTGAGCCGCTCTACTATTTATATTTTTAATTACATTTTAGAGCCTCTAAATCTTCAAAAAAGTAAAAGAAAAATTAAATTTTATACCTTTTGTTTTCATGTATAAAAATCTCAAATGCTTCCATTTTAACCTTCCCGGGCCACGTCACGCCAGGTGGCACAAATTGGCTGGTGATACGTCGGCACTGGGTGTGCAGTCTGGCAAAATGGATGGGGGTTGTAGATAAGGGAGGGGTGCCACGCGGCAGAGCTGCTGACACCCGAACCAGCACACTCAAAAAGCTTGTGGGTGGCGAAATTTTATTGACGGAGCCATTGGAGAACACGAAGCCGTTTCATCTTCTTCCTCTCCTTAACAGGTAGATCCCAATCCCTTCCCCTCTCCCTCTCTTTTTTAGAACTGGTTTGATTGATGTTAGAATAGGCACGCAATGAGGGCATTTTCCATGGAAGAGATTTGGATTTGGATTTCACTTCTCTTGGAAACGGCTTAAATTTAGCTTTAAAGGGCCTGGTATTGATGTAAAGGAGCCACGAGGAATTCTTGTTATGAATCAGTCGGATTTTTCAACGATTCAAGGGGAGAAGGGGAATTTTAGTAAGTAAAGTGCCATTCCATCACCATGCAGAAGCAATGTGTGATAAGTGGAGGATGCTTTCTCTCTTTTAATGGAAAAGGAAGTGAAAGCCTTCTGTAGGCTCCCTTCCATCTTTTATTGAAGAAAGGAGCCAAAAAATTTCATCCACGATAATGAAATCGTATTTCTATGTTAAAATCTTACAGTATCTCAATTTTGGTTTCTTGTACTTATGGAGAATTAAATTCCATAGTGTTCGTTGAGCTATCCTGGACAGCCTATTTCACTCCTGACCTTGAAAATTTAATTTTGACTATCTCGCCATTTCCGTGCAGAAGTAGGGAAGCTGCTGCTTGACTAAAATGGCTGCTGGTAGAATCATAACCCAGCTTTTAAGAAAGAGGCACCAGCTTCAATCATGTGTAAGCATCTGTAGCTCATCTATCCCTGTGACTGCTATTGTGTTTTTCTTTTTTATTTTTCGTTGTGAAAATATTGAGACCATTTCACAGAATATTTAATTTATTCTACGTTGTTTTAAGAATATTTTGTAGAGTTCATCAAGGCATATAACAATTTCCTAAAATTAGCATGTCTGTTTTGGTATGAATCTGAAAAGTAAAATAATCTTTGAAGGTAACTCCAAGTATGCACTTATGTGTGTGTTGTTTCCAATGCTACCTTATAAGAGTTTTTGTTTTACTAATAGAAAAAGCTTTGACTTCTAAATTCACCTTCTTCACTTCTGGTTGCCGATCGAAAGCATGCAGATAAATATTTGATATATTCTATATATGGATGGATTGATTTTTTAGAACTTAATATATGGATGGATTGATGGTAGAACCTACACATCGCGAAGTTGAGAACTTGCCAAAATTTTCTAATACAAAGGACCTATTTCATTATGTAGTCACAACATGGCACCTGCTATATTTTCGATGCCTAATATGAGAAGATGGTTCAGAATAATTGATGAGTGTAGATTTGGCCTTTTTTAACATTGGTAACTTGTTGAGAACCTTTTATGACTTGAGTATCTCCCATTTGCAGGCCCCAATTTTAGTGCCATCTTTTGCACGCAATGCAGATCAGGGAAGTGCTGAATCTGCAGGAATCACGTCTTTAAGAGCATTGGCAGTCATTGGAGCAGGTGTATCTGGTTTATTCAGCTTTGCTGCTGTAGCTTCTGCTGATGAAGCTGACCATGGCTCACAATGTCCTAGCTATCCTTGGCCTCATAAAGGCATTCTTGATTCCGACCAAGCTTCGTAAGTAAAGGACTACTTCATCGATTAACTGCTGTCACATGAATTAATCATTATGTTTTAGTAGTTAATCTGCATGGTTGTTGTAATGCTGGTAAATTATCTGCCTCATTGTATCAGATAAATTAAATATCAAGACAAAGTCTGCAGCAGATAATATTTCTTGTATCGAGTTCAGCAAGCTGAATGCTTCGGTGTACTTACATTATTTTATCCTATATTGAGCAGAATTCGACGTGGGCAAAAACTTTTCCAAGAAACCTGTGCATCTTGCCATTCGTTTTCTCTGTATTCACATCGAGATCTGGCTGGAGTGGCATATGCTGAGGAAGAGAGAACTGCTGTAACTGCTGATATTGAAGTGATTGAGGGACCGAATGATGAAGGCAAAGCCTTTGTGTGTTCTGGTAAGTTATGTCATCTAAAATATCAACCACATCAAAATGATCAAGCAACAGGTTTTTGGAATGGAGGTACCCATGCTTCGGACTTGAGCTTTATCACAAAGGTAATGCTACTAACTAACTCAATTTTATCTCCTTACTTTTTTCATTTCTTTTCTTCATGCTTATGAAGATCCCTCTCTTTCAGGCAAGACAAAATGGACAGAATTACGTGCTTACCCTACTTGGTGGCTGCCGTGATCTCACCGCAGGTTTCTTGGTAATACTCTTGCTCTGATTGGAATGGCATTCTCAAAAGGACATTCTGCGTCCAAGTAATTATCCGGATTTTTTTTTTTTTTTGCATCTTAAAATTTAAAAATGCATGCTTGTGTATCTGAGTTCCATAAAAATTGGATCCTCACCTCCATCCAAATGCATCTCTTTCTTCTTCACTGTTTGTGAGCTAGCCATTGATCTTCTTCCTCATCTGTGAATTTAGATTCAAGAGTACCTGCACCATAATCCCAACTTCTACGGTGGCATAATTGCCCTACCCAAAATGCTTGTAAATGATGCGGTGGAGAATGAAGATAGTGCGTCTGGCAACATGACACAGGTGATTTCCCAATTCTTCAAAGTATTTAACTTAGTTATTCCATTCCAGAGATTTAATTTACCAAAGGTTAATGGCTATGCTTGCAATTTATAGATGTGGAAGGATGCTGCAGCATTCTTATCATGGGCAACAGATCCTGAAATGGAAGAAAGAAAACTGGTAGTTGACTCTTCTTTACATTACTGATTACCGTATGTTGTTGGTCACTCTACATCCTTATGTTGTTTTTTCTGATCAGATGGGGTTCAAATGGATCTTTGTATTGTCACTCGTTCTTCTTCAAGCTGCTTACTGTCGCCGGCACCGCCTGAATAGATCAGTCCTGAAGTCGAGAAAGCTGATGCTCGATGCCGTCAACTAATCAACATGCTGAATCAGTGTCAGATTTGTAGTTTCCTGCAACAGCCTGTGCATCAAATACATATGCTATCCTCTAAAAACAAAACTTATGGAAGAGCATTGTACACTTATGGCATGCCACTCTTCGATGCTGTGAATCCTGTTATGTTACTTCAAGTAGAAATGGTATGTTACTCAATTTTATACTTTTGCAATTTTGCTTTCATTATAACCAATGCAGTAAAAACACAAGATATAGAGTTGAACTTCTGGCAACATATCGCGCTTTGGAGAAAAGATACTCAGCAAGCAGTGCCCCAAAGCAACACAAAGACTCAGAGTTCAACTACTGCGTAGGCATGTAAGAAAAGACTCCAGAACTACCGGCCATCACCTCCTCTTCGTCAATAGCTCGTTTATTAATGGAAGCTGAAAAGACTGAACACCTTCAATCAGTACTCATAGTACATTGGGTTTGGGAGTTTGAAGACTCTCCTTGCAGTAGTGTATCCACCAAGGCTGCTCCATTGGCTCCCAACAATTCCCCACAGCCTGTAGCCTTCCTTCTCTAGCTTGGCCCTCTCCGCTGCCTTGTAGTTCTCTGCATTGTTGTACTCCTCTTCTCGGGGCCTGGCAAGATCATACTTTAGTTGGATCCATTAAAGCTAGCTTTGGGGGGCAGATGGCCGGCAGGTAGAGAGACCTTCACCTTAAGATGAGTTGGGTCCATCCATGGTAGCCGACGCTGATGAGATTGTCAACAGTAGCCTCTCTGAGATCCTCTACTCTGGAGGAGAGGATGAAGACCTTGAGTCCTCTTGCCCTGATGGAGTGGAAAGTGTTGACCATGTGTTCGACCGCCGGGGCGTTGGCCTCCTTCGCCCATGCTTCAAAAGACGTCGCATTTGCCTTCATTCCTCTGCCACCGGGATCAAATTAATGCCATTCCTCATTTTTCAATCATCCGAGTTGAGTTAGATGCTGTGTACCCGAAGCGGTGTTGCTCGTAGTAGGGGACGGTGGACAGGAGGACGTCGTCGACGTCGAAGATCCATGCGTCCTTGCCGTCGCCGGCGAGCCGAAAGCTGTCGGTGAGGAAGAGGAAGACCTCCTCGGCGGCGCGCTGTAGGTCGACCTTGTACTGCGTGGAGGTCACGTACCTGCCGACGTACCCGACGCACTCGCCGGGCACCGACCGGAAGCCCCGGATGTTGTTGAGCTCCACGTTGATCCGCCAGCTCTCGCAGTAGTTCTCGAGGTTGTATACGACGGAGCGCTGATCCCTTCTGGAGCCGGCGGCTGTGAGGTAGCTGAGGATGTTCCAGTCGCCGGCGACCAGACGGCCAATGCTGAGGCCGAGGAAGAGCAGAATCACTTGGGCGCTCGTCATCCCTCCTCCACTTGATCCTGCTGCTCCTCCTTGAGGCAGGAGGAATACGAGGCAGTTAATTAATGAAGAAGGAAGCCGTTCTTACTCCATTAAGACGAGGCTCCAAAGCCGTAAGACCTTGAAAAAGTTGAAAAAGATTCGATCTTTTTTGTTGCGAGCATACTGTGTCTTCACATGCTCCTGATCGAGCATGATGCCGATCCTGCCTGCACTGCACAATGTGCATTCACGGGCGGGCACGGTCGGCAGATGGGCAGCTTTTGATACTCGTCGACTGCTTTCTGCGGTGTTTTGTCGAAGGCGAAAAGCTTCAGCCCAATCAATGCCCAGGAAAAAGCCCATCGATGAAGGAGGACATTATTGTATTTTTACAGTTGAAGAAAACCCTTGAAACCCTAATTGCAACCCATAAATAAGAGATCCCATCGCGACGCCTCGCCCGTCGTTGCGTCGCCGATCTCTCCGCCCTCTCATTTCAACATGTCGAAGCGAGGTTCGATCCCTTCTCTCTCTCTCTCTCTCTTTCTCTTATCCGATCGACTGAATTCGTTGCACATAGAGTGTTTTTTTTCCTATTTGCTTGCAATATTGTTGATTTGAGATGTGGTGAAGGGGATGATTTGGAGATCGACTGCTTTTGATGCTTTTGTTATCGATATGATTTCGTGATTGTGATATGTAGGAAGAGGTGGATCCGCCGGGAACAAGTTCCGTATGTCGCTGGGTCTTCCGGTGGCGGCCACCGTTAACTGCGCGGATAACACTGGCGCAAAGAACCTTTACATTATATCCGTCAAGGGGATAAAGGGCCGGCTGAACAGGCTTCCCTCTGCGTGCGTTGGGGATATGGTGATGGCCACCGTCAAGAAGGGTAAGCCGGACCTGCGAAAGAAGGTCATGCCTGCCGTCATCGTGAGGCAGAGGAAGCCATGGCGCCGAAAGGATGGCGTGTACATGTATTTCGAAGGTATTTCTTTTTCTATGGTTAGCTGTTTACGTGCATCATGCTTCTTTTTATATATCCTTTACTTGCGAATTGCTTTTTCTACATGTGTTTTGGTGTTGATTGCCCTTGCTAAGCAAACTTGTATGTTTACTGCGTCTTGTATCCTCTTGTTACCATTTGGTGGAAGCACGCATGGTGACCTACTTTTGATCTATAATCAACCTCTTGTCATCTTGTCTGAGTCATTTATACTTTGGCGGAGGGGTTTTTTCTGGGTGAAAATCTCCTTAACCTGTTTTGAGCAAACCAATTATGTTTTGTAAATTCTCAGGTAAACGTCACATAAAAAGTCTTGTGATGTTGAGGGTTCTTCCTGAAAGGTCATCTTTTCAGGGAGTGCCTCCGTCTTCAAGGCTGTCTCATATTCCATCGCCTGGAGGAGCAACATCGTTGCAGTTACCTCGTGGGACTTGCCATGAGACAGACAATCTCATAATTATTCTTGCTAAAAATAGTGACTTGCTTAATAAATCTGCCTCTGTATTTAGTCGATTTACATTAGGATATGATGATGCAACTCATCTATATTATGGTGTATTTATCTGATGATTCGGGAGATTTTTAGCCGAATTTCATTCTCTCGTTGAACCAAGTTAATCATATTTGAATATTGACTACTAAACGTCACATCCTAAGCCCTTGGAAGTCAGATGAACTTTTTAAAAAATCATCTATGCATCTAGTACCTCTAGATGTGGTCTCATATTCCATCATCAGGAATAGCCGCATTGCTGCGGCAGCAAACACGAATGACCTGGAATCTTTTAGGTCGTTCTATTACACATCGAAGCATAAAATAATCGGTCAGTTTATAGCAGCATGATGATTCAAAATTGCATCGTGTTACCTTTCTCGTGAATTATGCTTTTTCTCGAGTGTTTGTTTGTACACAGTAAGGATGAAGATGAGAAACTTGACACCATCATTTGCTCTATGTTTTTGTTTTTTGTCAGATTGTATTATTATCAGCTGCTGTAGAATTTAGTTCGAAACTGAAATGTGAAAAAAATTGCATGTTGCAGATAACGCTGGAGTTATTGTGAATCCGAAAGGAGAAATGAAAGGTGCGTTTGATCTTAAGCAAAACCAAGGCTTCATTAAGATATCAGTTGAAATATTTTACATCATCCTCTCAATTGTTGAGGCATCAAAATTATTCCTTCACACTTTTTTTTCCCTCAGGATCTGCAATCACAGGACCTATCGGAAAAGAATGTGCTGATCTGTGGCCCAGAATTGCCAGTGCTGCCAACGCTATCGTTTGATTCCCAAGCTTCTACTTTTGATGTAGATTTTGGATTCTTAGAGCAGTTTTGTTAAATTTATTTTCTGCAACATTCTCTAAATCAGATTGAGCCTTTTATGTCATGACCCTCCTTCATGACCTAATGTTTGGTTCATCGTACAAACTAGCTGTAATGATGGTCGGAGAACTACTCATCTGAATTCTATAAGCCACTCTTTACTTCACCATCTTCCTCATTTGGACGTTTGAAGTCTGCTTTGAACTGTATGGAAAATGACATCAAAAAAGAGGAAAAAAGAACTTTAAATCCAAATCTAATGGTACCATGTCCATGGGCTTTGATATGTATCAGGCTTGGATTTCTATGTACAATCGTTGTGTGTCCCAAGGGCTCTTAAAAGCGACCCAGTCCAAGGTGGAATGGAAACCTTATCCCATCTCCTCTCACCCATCGCCATTGGATCGCAGCTCCTCCACGTCACTTCTGTTATCACTCACTCGCTCAAGATAACTCGCATCCTCTCACGACTTCTCCGATTCCCCTTCCGTGCATAATTCATCGTCAGCTCTCCGACCTCGATCGATCGTTCCCTGCCAGTTTGCCTCAAACCCAAACATGGCTTCCACGGCGGTGGGCTCCTGCCTTTCCGCCACCATCACCACCCAACTCTGCTCCAAGCTCGTCTCCTCCGACGCCGTCCTCCGGCTCGCCTGCCACCGCCCCTGCCGCACGCTCTCCATCGCTCACGTCCGAGAGAGCCTCTACGGTCCCATCACACCCCAGAGCCTGAGGTTTCCGAGGACCTTGGCCGCGGTGGCGCAGGACGAGGCCACCGCCGCCGTCGAAGAGGAGACGGTGACAGACCAGGTCGGAGAAGTAGCAGTAGTTGAAGAAGAAGAAGAAGTCGAGGTTGCTGCTTCTGCCCCTCAGAACACCAAACTCTACTTCGGAAATCTGCCTTACAACTGCGACAGCGCTCAGTTGGCCGGGATCATCCAGGACTACGCCAGCCCGGAGCTCGTTGAGGTACACTAATTCTCGCAACAAATCGTCGTAATGATGGGTAATTTTGCTCAAAGTTAGGCTTCTCGATTAAGAACCAGAACCATTCTGCAGGTGCTCTACGACCGGGACACTGGAAGAAGCAGAGGATTCGCCTTTGTAACCATGAGCACTGTGGAGGACTGCGAACAAGTAATCAACAACCTCGATGGAAGCGTAAGCGCATCAAATTGACTGCTTTATTATCTTTAAAGACCGCATCAACTACCAAATTCTGATCTAGACAACTATCAATTCATGCCTGCTTCTTCAGCAATTTGGTGGGAGGACATTGAGGGTGAACTTCTCGGACAAGCCGAAGCCGAAGGAGGCGCTCTACCCGGAAAGCGAATTCAAGCTCTTCGTCGGGAACCTCTCCTGGTCTGTGACATCGGAAAGCCTCACCAAGGTGTTCCAGGAGCATGGGAACGTGGTGGGAGCTCGCGTTCTCTACGACGGAGACACCGGTCGATCTCGCGGCTATGGATTTGTCTGCTACTCGACCAAGGAGGAGATGGATAACGCCATGGAAGTTCTCAGTGGAGTGGTGATTAATCATCATTCCCTTTTTTATCTTTAACTTGTGAAAGGCATCTGCAAGCTGATTCGATCTACGTCTCTCCGTGTGCAGGAATTGGAAGGTCGCTCCATGAGGATCAGTCCGGCGTTGGGGAAGAAATCGTGAGGATGAATCTGGGGGAAGAAGATGAATAAGCAAGCTTCCACTGACAAAAATGGTCATCCGTGCTGCAGAGAGCATCCGTATGAACGAATAGGGAGGGGAATCAGATTTGAGGATCCATTATTTCCATTAAGTTTGCAAGTGTCATGTACAATTAATTTGGAGATTTAAACAAGTTTTCAGGGGCTTAGCAGTGATCACACGTTGCTAAAAGCTACGCTATTTGCTTCAATAATGTAATTGTTGACAGCAGCTTCAGTTAAATATGCTTTCACAGACTTTGACAGTGGTATTACTATAGATGGATAATTATTCTTAATCACCATGAATTTAGCAATTGAACGAGGAAAGAAAACCTTCTTAGTTAAATTTGAAACCGGAAATTTGCAAAATTTAAAGCTCTAAGCAAACAGGATTTATCAAGCCATCCTTCTATCTTAATAAAATAAATATCAATCAATAGTAGATTATTGAAGTCCCAGGAATAAAAATGGCACCTTTTTTTGTGCTCAGTTCTACTTGTGAACGCAAGGCAATATAAATGGATAGGTACGTTTAGTGCTCGAATCAAATGGCGTCTCTTCTCCTCTCTCCTTCTCGCCTCCCAACCTCGCTATGTTCGGCTGTCGCCCCATTCTTGAGCTCCCCAAATCCACGCCGCGCCCATGCGCTGCCCCTTTCTCCTCTCAAGAATCTCGCACGGGGGGAGAAGGATCGGGGCTGCCTTATCTCCTTTGCCCTCGCGGAGTCCGATTCTGCCGAATCCATGGGCGGCGACAGCGGGGGCGGCCGCGACCAAGAAAGCCGCGGCGACGACGAACTGCTCCCCCTGCTTCAAGAGCTCGCTGTGAGTACCACCCTTTCTTCGTTGCGCTGCAAACGTGAAGGTTTTTGGTATCCGTCTTTATGTCCGTCGATGCCCCCCAGGAATGTTTGGTTCTCCCTGCGGATTACCTCTCGAGCCTTCCTCGCGATCTCCGCCTCGATGTAAATCGTTTCTCCCCCTTTTGATTTGCCATGATGTAGCGATAACACTTCTCCGAAAAAAAATTTATTTTTTTATGTTGACTCAGTTGAATGATGCCGCATTTGATCTATCCAACGGGCGTGTATTGGATGAGGTACGCAGTTCTCCTATCTTGTCCACTTTGTTTATATTGGAGAATACTAATTCCCCTGTGAGGTGAGTACGGGAAAATGTTGAATCCATAAAGAGCGAAAAGTTGTCACATTTTAATATAATCCAAGTTTCAGTGCGGTGAGGAGGTCGGAGAGTTGCTTCTAAATCTTTCTAAAGCATGGGAACAAGCCGATACCTCAATGTCGAATAGCCTGGCAAGGCAGCTGCCGTCGTTGGAGAGCTTATTGACAGAAAATGTGAAAGCATGTAGGGATAGTAAGGACTGCGTGAAATGTTTATTAGTCCCTCCGATACTCTTCCGTATGTTATCTTTGTGTTGGATGCAGCTCTTGGAAAACGGTTGCTCTCTGCTGGAAGGAGATTTCAGGCGATGGGACAGTATGGTGATGGAGAGCCGAAGAAGGTTCAATTAGAATGTACTTTCAATAAATTCATCCCAAACTAGATTTTGAGTTGATCGATAGTTTGTTAGAGATACATATGGCTTTCACCTAGTTGTAAATCCTAAGTTTTGATCACATTTTTTAATTGGATGTATTTCATGAACTTCTTCAGATAGCCACGGCAATGATTAAGGCTGGAAAACAGCTATCTAAGTTTCCAGCTACTATTGGTGATGAAATGCCAAAAAGGGAAACCAGGACCTTCAAGGTAATGATCTGTTGTGATTTTGCGAATTCTGTTTGTAATGTTGATTATTATCTATCTAAAATTCTGTTTATTGCAGTTCGGTGAATTGCAGGTGGCTTTGACTGCTAGAAAGGCTTACATTGGTGCTGCAATTGGTCTTGTTTTTGGGTAAGGTTTGTTTCTTCACTGTTTCAATGGCAGCAAAATGGTATTCTTGGTTCCATGATGTGAATCCCATGAAGCTGTTGTTAGCCTGCACCTAGCAGTTAAAGAATTTCACAGCTTTATCTGGATGATTCATTTGCCAATTTCTGTTTAAGGTTGCCTTTTTTAATTGGTCTACTGATTTTAATTTTTGGACTTCATTGTAGGATTATTTCATGGCAACTAAGTCAGGGCATTCAAAGCATACCTGAGAGCTCTCTAGAATATGCAAATGACAATTCATTATTGTTAGCAAAGGTGCTTGATATGTGATACTTGAATATGTACTTCCTCCCATATATAGATATTTATGTTTGGAGGCAGCCCTACTGATTAATTTGTTTCATGATCTGAGACAGTCACTAAGAGGAACTCTTCTTGTATTGTTCTATTCGGGCACGATCTTATCAGCACTTGCCTCGATAGGCCTTGTCCTGTTAGGAAGAGAATTAAGCTCCGAAGGCAAATAAAAAGAAAATTGATGTTATTTACGTAAGGTATGCAGTTAGCCTTATTATTTCAGTGCTAGAAGCTCTTTTTTTTTCCTTTCATGATATATCTAGAATATATATCTATATGTTCCCATTTCCAAATTGTTGCATGACATGGTGCTTATGCACACCTACATCTGTGCATCAGGAGTGTTGAAGGAATGTCCTGGGTCATATCAGCTTCTTGGAATCAGTTCTCATAATAGAAGAATTAAAATTCCTACCTAGAGATGTAATCTTAATAATTGAGACCTCAATTCCTGTTTTTGGAGAAATGAAGATTGAGATTCCGGTCATCTTATTTAGCATCAATCTTCACAGGTAGAAGGAACTCCAGAAGTTTTCTAGCTGGTCTCCATTCCACTTTTACTTTTGCTGGTGATGGTATATTAATATCCGCAGTGAATGTCATTGTATCATGTCTCCCTGCAAGTGTGCAAAAACAGATTTGTCCTCGAGGAAGAACACAAAAGAGTTATCAGATTGGACAATTCAGAAGACAATCCTCCAAGTCTTATCCGTTATCATAGTGCGATTCTTGCAGCCAATGGCGTCAATTGATGATAATTTTTGTTTCTTTTGTGGGCTAATCAGACAAACATAACTATGTGAAAGCTTCCTTTCTTTTAGGAAAAAGAAATATACGTGTATATCTTTTTAATCTCTCAGAATGCTACGGTAATGTTCGTGACTGTTCTTTGTCATTTTAGTTGCTGCAGTATCTTCATTTGAGCCTCCCTTATTACTTCAATCTCTCTGTTTCCTCATGCAAAGAATTGTAGCAAGAAAAAGTGAAAAATCACACTGTGAAAGGGAAAACAGTGAACAAATGCAGCCGTTTTATTGTTGTGCAATCAAAATTAGTAGTTTTGCATCGTATAATATTCATTGAAATATAGTTAGATATAAATCTATTAATCATATGAGTTATCTTTTTGTAGAAGAAAAAAATTAATATAACCTGGAAATTTAATATAGATTTATTTTTTTAATAAGCGTTAATATAAAATTGGTAGTATCATATAATATTATTATTTTTAAATTTTATTATATTCCTCATTTATTAATTTTATACGATCAATTAAAAATTGATATATATATATATATATTAAAAAGAAATTGGATTCACCACTTTACCTATTTCAATTATTAATTAAATCTCTGCCTCTCCGATCTCCGCCGACGCGCTGTACTCCCTCTTCTCCCTTCTCTGCCTCGCCTCCTCCGCTCTTCTCCTCTGCTCCACCTACGCAGGCAGGCAGCTCTCCTCCCCCTCCTCCACCCATCCAGGTTGCGCGGACCGGCAGGCAGCGACGACGGGCGAGACCTGGAGACCGAGATCTCCCGCCGGAGCATTACGGGGAGAGACGGCGGTGACGAGACCCTCCAAGGTTCTTTCCTCACCCTTTCTACCTTCCATCGGACGGATCGTCTGTATCACGCAATGAGTTCTAAGGATCGGCCGAGCTCTCTATGGCGACTCTCCGACGAGAATCCGGTTCCTCGATCCCTATTCCACTCGGCAATCATTGATTTTTTTTTTTTTCCAACTCGTCTCAAGCTTTATAATCTACAATCGTTTGCGTGAAGAAAGCAACGTTCCACCGTCATACATTTAGAATCGTCAGTCTCGTCAATTCATAACTTTCTCTTAAACAAAGTTGTCGACTAAAGCATCGCTATGGTTTGAAGGATTTTGGGTGTATCCAAGATCGATGTTTTGGAACTCACTCAGATAGTTGCCGATAGGTGTTAAACTGGTTCACACTCCCATTAGTTTCTCATTAGGAAAAAGGAAAATTTTGAAACTTGGTCAAATTCTAAATTCATCTAGACGGAGGATAGAGAATCGATGGAATGAAAAGGAGATGGTGCGGTACAAAAGATTGTGCTACTCTTACTAATAGAAGTGATCAGGAACAGCTTGGTGGACAATGCAACATCAGAAGCTGTTAAGATTATCCCATTGGATTCACGGCAAGGTCGTGTTGTGCTATTGAGTTCGTTCATCTCATTTATTACAGTTAATTTTTGGTGTGTACATTCCTGAATGTTTATGTAGAATCTGGATCTAAGCTAGAGCGTTGTCTAGTTAATAACCACTTTTCTTCTTCTCTTCATATCTCCTGTTAAACATGAGTAGGCCTGTATAATCTGTTCTAAGCTTGCAATTATCATACTGATCTTGTGAGTTTTCTTTCTACTTATTGTTTCTGCACTACAGAAATAATTCATGTATATCAAGTTCCTCTTTTAAATAGATCTATTATTTACCTTAATGATGTGTTTAATAGTATATTATTTGCTTTGATCTGCAGTTGCCTGTCAAACCCTGGACCTTCAGTTAGCACATTCATTTATTTAGTATAAACAATAATCTGTCATTAATTTGACGATTACAGGAAATTTTCAATCATACAGATATTTTGAAGGGTGAACGGTGACAAATGGATGTAGCAGAACAAGGAGAATATTCAAAGAAAGTGGTTTTTGTGACAGTGGGAACGACATGTTTTGATGCTCTTGTCAAAGCAGTGGATTCTCAGCAAGTGAAAGAGGAGCTGTCAAGTAGGGGGTACACTGAACTTTTGATCCAAATGGGTCGAGGTTCATATGTCCCTTCCAAGGTTTACAGTCTTGTTATTTTAAACATCTGCATTCTTTTTGTATTAACCTTGTGGTGATAGAATAACCAACAATATTCAATTTTCTGTATGACACCCTTCATTATGTTGCCATTGGATAAGCTAACCTGCTAGCTTTTTTAGAGAACTATCAACCTGCTAAGTTGGTAAAGTCTTTTATTGATAGTGAAGGTTTTGGTTTCAAAACCCGCTTCATTACTAACCCTTTTGTAGAAAAGCATATATAAAATATTTGATTCGTCCACGGCTTAACTCCCTTGAAGGAAAAGAGGCCATAAACAATGTAATACTAATAATGTGTGACCAGCAACGTTTGACATGCGTGCTGCATTTTCTTCATTACCCATAAGTTAATGTGTTAGTCTGTGGAGTTTGTGATAATTTTTTAATGTAGCTGGAACTAACAGACTGAATCAATTTCCTAGTCATGGTACAGAAATAGCTAACTTCTCTAGTAGTCATCTTAATCATTACAAAACTGTAGAAATTTTTCCAGTCGAAAATGTCTTCATATGCATACTTTCTACTGAATGCACATCCGTCCAATTCCAGGTGTCCGGAGAAAATGGGTCTCTTGGAGTGGATTATTTCACTTTCTCACCAAGCATTGCCGACTACCTGAAATCAGCATCTCTTATCATCAGCCATGCAGGTAACTTTCTTCATTCTGTGGTGGGGGAACCACACTTAATCTGGAGATGATGTTTAATAGGAAAAGTATCTCGGTATGCAAATGCAAAACTTTATATAATATTATATTATATATATATAAGGAAGAAGCTAAGAAATTTAATATTTATCCCCTTTCTAGACATTTGATCTTACTTTTCGACATCAAATTATCCTGAAATTAATATGTTTTGGAAATAGTTTCTATACACAATAGCTTAATCTCACGGAGATAACATGAGCATTGAATTAGTTTGATGCCATCTATGATGAACTGCTGCCTCCTTATATAGATTTTACGTTTACACTGTAAATTGCTAGATGTGCCTGTACAATCTGGCTAGTGGCTACCATAATTCTAAGAGGTGGAAAACTTAGTTGCTACTTTTTACTGGTCTTTTCTGAAAACACCTTATCTACGTAGTTTTTCATCCTCGCTTTGCTGGAACCATGTACGCATTAGAATTTAACGCCATGAACTAAGATCAACAATTTCTCCTGCAGGGTCAGGGAGTATATTCGAGACGTTACGGTTAGGCAAACCCTTGATTGTTGTCGTCAACGAGGACCTGATGGACAACCACCAAATCGAACTGGCAGAGGAGCTTGCAGAAAGGAAGCACCTCTTTTGTGCGCGACCGCAGACGCTCCACGAGACGATTCAAGCCATGGATTTGGAGACCCTGGTTCCTTATTCACCGGGCACTCCCATGCCAGTGGTCACGTTGATGAACAGGTTCCTTGGTTTCTCGACAGAGTGATAGAACAGCACTTTGCTAACTAATAGATTGTTGAAGATTGAAACATTCCATTTCTTGGCCATACTTTGTACTATTAAACAGCTGTAGCAACTAGCAAATCCAAATGCTAATGCCACTAGTTCCTTGTAGGTTTCAAAAGGTACTGTACTTGTGCAGATTCATTTACTTGTATACATGGGGGAAAAAACGTCCATGGAATCTTTGTCGTGTACCCAAAATTTTCTGCAAAAGAAAATTAAATAGGCTCCAACAGTCCAACTTGGATTCAATATGTAACTAAAAAGATGATTCCTACTTGTGCCCCAATATTTACTTCTTCAGCAGGCCATGCACACACTTATTTTTGTTGGACATTTTTAATAAGATTTGGTCAACCTCAAATCCACAAAAATGTACAATGTTTTGCTACAGCTTACTAGAAACAGTAGAAGACTGATAGTGATAACAAAGGCAGTTGAGCAGGTGATTCCAATAGGATTTCAGAATAGAGGGTAAAACATTAACTGATCACGTAAGCTTAAAAAAATGAAGATACAAGTGCCTTTCCAGTTCAACCTGCCCCTACTTGATCTAATCAACCTTTGCAACTTTTCTCGGTTCAACTTGTTCGGTCACAGGGCATTTCATTTCCGTCCAACTGATTGGAACCATCGAAGCACCTGAAACAAATACAATGTTGGTTAATGTTGCTGCTATTGTTGAATGAAGCATCTGGTTTGAACTTGTAGTGCTTCATCTGTAATAACAATACATGTTTGCTTCTCTCACGTATGAGCACTCATATCATCACCCTCGATGTCGGACCAAATAACGTATATGCATATCCATGGCATGATGGTCTCGAGGACGCAAGCAAAACATTTACTTGGAAGAAATTAAAATTACAAAGCCCAGACAAAGAAAGCGCTTAGTTCTAGTCTAAAGAGAATCACTAATTATAAAAGGCATTTAGAAATATTTGTTCCGAGACCTTATCATTTGTGAAAACTATTGTTATGCTCCTTGTCAGTAATAAAAATATTGCAACAGGTGATTGATCACATTGACGCAATAATATACACAGCTAGCATAGGAATGCATAATTGAACCCAAAAGGTTTCTGACCAATTAAATTATCAAGAAGATTCGGGATTATACAGAAAAGCGATCAATTATAAAACTAGAAGAAAACAAAAGGTACTTCCACGAGGTCCCTATGTTACCTGATACACTTTGAGCAGAAACGACTCCAAGTTCAGGCTTTGCAGTAGAAAGGTAGTATGCCCTTGCATCTCCAAGAGAAAGCTTAGTGAAAGAGTTAAGTTGCATGTAGTATCATCAAATAGCAAAGAAAAACTGAGTTAAAAAAGATATAGGGGCTGTTTGCTTTGGGATAATCTTGGTTGGAATGTTTCTAAGTAAATCTTAGTCATAATAGACTAAATTTTGGTTGAAATATAATTCCAACCAAGATTACCCCAAAGGAAACAGCCCCATAAGGTCAAAATATTTATGATGCCAATCAAAACAGTTCCTTCCATGATCACTTGTGTTTAACATCCAGAATGGCAAATGAAAGGTAAGTGCTTAACACAGATATTACGGTATAACAAAATAGAAATGAAGGACATAATGAGCTAGAATTTCCGGAGAAAGTTACATGATGCAAAAAGTACTCAAGGATACAACAAGGGCCCGAACAATATCACCAGGACGAAAAGAGAGGTACATGTCCACCTTATCAATTTCAGTTGCACGAACATCTTGTTGCCTATTACAGAAAGAAGCAATCAATAATCTAATAAACTAAAGCCTTATTTCTTTTGGTAACATCTGTGAGAAATCAGAATATTGGTACAGGATGCCAAACCAACTGCGGTTACATATCTGCAACTCAAAAAATGGCACAAGTGTCCTTATTGTTACTTCCGCAGCAATTATAGTGCAGGTGAGAATATCACAGAAAGAAGGTCACCTAAACATCTTCAAGTTACTTTTTTTTACATATTAAATAAATCCCTCTTGCACTTGAGAAATACACCGCAAGAGGCCATTTTCTGATTGCCTTCTATAATGCAACAGAGGTGTGGGATTGTGTCAAAATGAAGAGTACAAAAGAAATATTTACTTTAATATGCCTTATTTGAAGTTAGAATAGAAAAACCAACATAGATGTTCTACGGATGTCAGTAAGGACTATAGAGATATTGTAGTCATTAACAGAAGCATTAAAAATAAAAAAAATTAATCTGGGAATTAAAGAAGCTTCTTCAACCTAATGATGCCAGTAAACTTTTCCTTCACAGCTTTAGTCCCAACACACATTATATCAGCTGAAGCCATCCGGGGCATCACTTTTGTAACCTGCAGAACAGTCTCATATTAACGAAGCTTTCCTAAGTCAGCAGGAAGAAAAACAGCATTGATACCGATTAAAAGGAAAAAAAAAGCACAGACAGTTAATATAAAACAGGTAAAGAGCTACAGATAAAGCCTTGAAGTTAGTAAATTTGTTCTACAAAGTTAGTTAAAAAATTGTTTTTGCTTCTTTTTATGAATAATAGTTTATCCTAGGGTAGTAACAAATGAAAATCATTATCTTTACTAATATTATCCACCTTGCTGTCCATGCTTCAAGGTTGCAAAAGTGCGATGCATCACAAGGAGTGCACTTTTTTTTCCAATTATGTATTAATTTGAATGGTTATGGTCAAGGAACTTTCACTGAAAGCATATTACCACTTTTGGTGGGAACCTAAGAAAGTCTTGATTAAGAATTTGGAACTCTCTACCCGAACTTCTACTACTGCAAATGAAGGATTTCATTAAAATTATGGAATGTGAATTCCAATTAACTTTTTTTTTGGTTCTGAGTATTCCATGAACGGAACCAAAACCAATCCTATATGTTCATTAGCCTTGTTGCACTTAATTTACATGATAACAGTAATACTTCGTATCCCATGAATAGAACCACCCTGCATAAGCAATACATTATGCAAGGAAGGTTCAAGCTTGGCAAAGACTGCTGCCATGGGTAACAAACCATAATAGCACCAACCAAAGTAGACGCGAGAAGAAAAAGGAAACGGAAGAAGGCATACTCGAGCAATAACCACAGAACCTAGCTGTGGGACAGCACCCTGGGGCTTATGCCCGACGACCTCCACAGTTGATCTCTGCGAAGCAAACCAACCAAGAACTGTAAAATCCAGAAACACTACCCATATCTAACCCTAAAAGTTCACACGGAAAGTTAAAACAAAGCAGGAGAACCTCGTCCGCAGTGCCAGGTTGGGGAGGGATTATACGGAGGACGCCGGTGATCGAAGCACGCACGGAGCGGCCGTTGGGCGCGACGTAGGACCCCCTTCCTGCGATGAGCTTGCTGGCATCGCCGAGCAACTCCCCCGGCGTGACGAGCTCGCCTTCGGCTTCGCCACCGCCCGCCGCCATGGCCATGCCGCCCCCGTAAATTTCTCGGCTCTCCGCCCGTAGGGGTCTGAATTAGAACCGGATACGGGTCGGATGTTAGAAAAAAGAACCCGGAACCGAGCCGCATAGAGTGGGCTTGAAATCATAATGGGCTAGGATCCGTTTATCGTCTGCTACCCGGCCCGTTACTAAGTAGATCAATTAGAAGAGAAGAGGAAAGAGGAAAGAAGAAGAAGAAGAAGAAGAAACTGTTCATGGACGCCAACTTGATGGCCATGGCCAGTTGACCCGCCTTTGCAGGGGGAACAACCAGCAATTGATGACCTAACAAGGAGAACCTACCATGAGGAATGACGACTTTGAAGCATACTGAACATTTATATATATTGGGGCCACCGTTCACATATAATTGATCAATTGGTGCCTCAACTCAATGTCAAAAGTCCCAAGCCTCTGCTGCTAATGCAAGGCCAGCCAAAAAAAGATGAAACATCATTGTCCGTTGGCATCAGTCACCAGTTTCCAAGGGGAAATAGAAAGCCCCATTTTTTCAACTCAACCAGGAAGAAAAGGAGGAGGAGGAGAAGAAGAAAGGGACAATTTTGCACTGTCATTTGGCAGGCGTGTGTCATGGAGCAATCATGGGCAAAGCAACAAAACACTCTCGGGTATCCATGCATCATCACCAGCTCGAGTTGCTTTGGTTTTGCTGAAACCAGATTTGAGCTCCCATATAGACCCAAATCAGGGCACCCTCCACTGCAGGAGAGTTGTGGGTGAAGCAGCTGCAACAGCTGGGCAACAAGTTCTCAATCCCTGGAGGGAGGAGAATTCCAAGTACGGCTTCGGATCCAGTTTCCAGCTCGCCAGGCTGATGTGACTCCTTGTTGCCCTGGCAAGGAACAACGAGTCACTCACAAGCACTGCTGACGAGCTAGAGCTGATAGCCCAGTGGAGGGGCTGTGGAATCTGATCATTCTTTCACTTGTGCACTCTGGGTCTTCGATTAAATGATGCACAGGCTCGAGTCCCTTTCCAAGCAGGAATCCTAAGAAGAAGAGATAACCAGCTACGACCAACACCAGGCCCACCCTAAAGAATTTAATATAACGTGTGCTGCATTCCCGTCTCAGTTAAAATTTCAAACTTCAAGAGGGGAAGGGAGAAAAGGAAAAGCAAGCATGGACATTGATGGCCTGACTGCTTCACTGCGTCTGTCTCAGCAGTAACTATTGACCCAAGCATCATCTTGGGAAGCGTGGTAAGTAATCCAATTGTCTAGCGAAGCATGCAATGATGCGTTCATATTAAAGAAAAAATCAAGTGCTTACATCAACGAGGGAGCAGGAAAACAAATGGAGGAAGAGAGAACTGTTTACTTGGCCGGACGAATGCGTCAAGGGGGTAGAATACAATTCAGTCAACTGGTGAAGCTTTGGGTGTCAGAGGCATGGTGGAGGGGGGAATACTGTTGGCCTACTTATTGCCCGGTTGCGTGTTGGTCTCGTCTCTGAAAGATTAGATCACCGTCGTTTACTTCAATTTTCTCTCGCTGCTGTACTTTTTTATCCAGTCTACAAATGTACAGGCCGCAACCGAGAGTAATCAGAAATGCTCCATAAACTTGCAGTAGAATTTAGTAAGCAAAAGTGCGGAGAACATTGCCTCTCTTGGATTCTGATCCCAAGAGATCCTTCCGCATTAATTGAGAAAAGACTTCTTCCATGAAGGAGGAGGAAAAGCTGTAAATGTTCGGTCAGTTATTAGCTTGGATCAACTCTGCATTACTTTTCTCATTATTGAAGAAGTTTATTATTGTCTTGAAATGCAATAATAAGAGACTAATGATGAAAGGAATATATACATGCTGTATTTTATGATCTGGAAAAACTGTTCAAGTTTTTCGAATAATATTATATGCTTGTCCCACACAAACAGTGCGATAGGTATCATTTTTGACTAACAGGCATTTCATGGTTTATATATATACATATATGATGAGTGGCATAAGTTAGGGGCTTTTGTCATTAAAGAATTCAATGGAGCAGGATTTAATTAACCCTAGAAATAGTACTATAAAAGCTACTTTTCCTTAGATTGGCTCCAAAATTTGTTATTGTTTCCAAGGATAAAAATGATTTTGATGTCAGAGATGAAATATAGTTGATTGGACCACTAGCTTTTACTCTGCTCAGGAATCAGAATTAGGATATTACCAGAAATTGCAAGAGTTAAGATATGCAGGCAGACTAAGTCATAAGCTAGCTAGAGCTACTGGAAGGCCCTCCCTCCTCTCTCTCTCTCTCCCCTCCCTAATTAATCTCACAGTGCAGGACTTCATCATGTTCATCAGTTGGTCTCGTGACTGTGCATTAAATACGCAGAAGTCTTGTTTCCCTCATTAACTAGGAAGTTTCAAGACAACAGTTTCAAAGGCCAGTAAAAGCTAGATGAGATTCCCCTTTACCACAAGGACAAGCCGCTATAATTTCCGAGTAGTATGCGAACAGCCAGTGGACTGTGACCCTTCATGCACCTTGTCACCTTCACTTCCGTCCCCTGTCCCTCTCTTTTCTTCTCCTTCTCCTTCTCCTTCTCCTGCTGCTGCTGCATTTGCATTAGCGTTAATTAGGCAGCCCAACCGCTCGATCTCTCTTTCTTTCGTATGCGCACACGCAGGAAAAACAGTTAGATCCTTCTTCAAGCTTATATATTTGTTTTCTCATCCGTCACTACCACCGCCAACTCACAGCACTGTTGCTGATCATCACTTCCTGATCCCTCCGCATAACGCCGAACTGAAAGAAAGCAGCTGCAGATGAGAGCGAGAGATATAGAAAGGTAGGATTTTTATAATTAATCATGGGCGTTGTCACCAGCAAGTGCCGGCGCTACGGCGGGCAGTACAGGAGGAGGACGGAGGAGCTGAGGGCCAAAGTGCTGGCCCTGGAGGAGGAGATGAAGGAGATGAAGCGGGCAAGGGAGAACGAGGTGCGAGCGTTCGAGCGGCACGCCGCGGCGTTCGCGGCGAAGGAGGAGGAGTGGGAGCAGGAGAGGAAGAAGCACCGGGAGGAGGTAAGCGGGCTGCGGAAGCGGCTGAAGGAGGAGGAGGAGACGATCGCGTGCATGGAGGAGGAGATGGCAGCGAGCAGGGGGGACAAGGAGTGGTTCCGCCTCGGCACCGACTACCTCGTCGAGCACATGAAGGAGGAGCAGGCCCGCCGGGAGGAGGCCGTCGACAAGTGGAAGCAGCTCTACCTCGCCATCAAGACCGAGCTCGACGATCTCATCCAAAGAACTCGGCAAGGTAATTAAACCCAAACCAATTTAGCATCCCATCATCATCATCATTCATCAACCTTTAGACAAGCAGATTGGGCTGAGGAGGATATATACACAACAAGATCAAATCTTTTTTTTTTTTTGCTTGGGTTTAACTTAGAAACGATTACTGAATTAATGGTGAGACATGGCCATCTGAGGATGGGAAAAAAAATAAATGAAAAAAGTAGAATCCATAAGGAACAGGAAGCATGGTCAAATCTTGGATTACCAACAGTGCTTTACAGCAGTAAAAAAACACATGGAAAGATAGAACCAGCAGGTTATTTGATTCCTGATTACTATTCCATCTATCAAACAACTGAAACCAACAACGGCATTAGGAAGATGATAAAGTTCATTAAGTCACACATGGCCTGCATAATTAATCAGATTTGGTTGATGATCCAAATAAATGAATGGGTCCATTCATTTATGAAGCGTATGCTGACATCCGCGAGTAACTTGTGTCTCAAAAAAGCTTCTTTTTTTTTCTCTTCCTTCATAGTGGTGGTATATGAATGAGTGGGGGAAAGGGGAAAGGGGAAAGGGGAAAGGATCGTATAAATATACCTCTGCATACCCTCTTTTTTTCTCAGAGTTTGTTCCATGTCAATGTGTATGGCGTTATCTTATGAATACTGCCATGAAGGGGAATATGTCCAGTGATCCCCCCACACCCCCTGTTTTTATGGTCTCCTTTGCATTGCATGGAGGCCACATTATTTGCTTCCATGATTGCCAAGGGACCACGTGAATGGGGTCTTCTTCTTCCCTTGGAGCTCAAGCAATGAGCTCAGGCTGTGCAGATAAAACCAAAGAACAGTAATAGATAGTAATGGTCGTCGATAAAGCGAATAATCATCCTCTCTAATTTGCTTGCTTGGGTTTTACTGCTGCAATTGCAGGGGAGAGGTTATACTTTGGAGGCGAGGAGGGGGTGATTGAGCGGCTGCAGCAGGAGGTGAAAGCGAAGGAAGAGACGGCGGAGGGATTGAGGTCACGGGTGCACGCGATGGAGCAGGAGGCGTCCAAGAGAGACAGGGAGATCGATATCCTGCGGCAGAGCTTGAGAATTCTGGGCAACAAAAAGAAGAGCCGCATCGGGAAGAGCCAACTCAAAGCCTTGTATCCGTGAGGAAGAAGAAGAAGAAGCAGATGAAGGAAAAAAAAGAGAAGCAAACAAACAAAGCTTTTGCTCCATCAAGATCGCCTCCGTTGATTTATCTATATAAACTCCAATAATCAAGCATATATATATTATAAATGAGAATGGAGAATCAGAATAGTGATCGTTGATTGAAATGTTATATCAGAATCATACGTATAATTACATGTCTTCTATGTATATTTATATAGATATAGATGTGTGTGTGTGAAATAAATTTAGCTGTAGTTTTGAGTATATTAGCAGAGTTTTTCCTTTTTGCATCAAATGCAAGGAAGTGTAAAGGATAAAATAAAATCTTTCACTGAAGTGGAGAGAACAAGAAATAAAGATAAGTTTCCGATAAATATGTATTCCTGCCAAACAAGTTGTACATAATAAAAGAAAGCCAGCATAACCATTGATTAGAGTAGATTAAAGAAAACATGTATATGCATTGAGAAAAAAGAAGGCGTTTGTTGACAGAGCCAGAAAGTGAATTTCCATACACTTCAAATCATATGGAATTCATAGGAAATGAATCAGAACATTTTAAAAAAAATCAGCAGCCAGTTGAGCTGGATGGCTTTCTTATGACATGGGGTGCCCAGAGCAAACCCATCTATCTATCTATATATCCCTATGACAATGGTATACATTTAAAATCAAAGAAACAGAGTTACCCTTCACAGACTTTAATTGTAATCGCCATTTATAACCGGATGATGAGAAAGGTAGCCATGTTCACTTTTGCTTCTTCTCAATTTATATAAGGATGTAGTTTTCTTGGATCTCAAAGGACCAGATCCTTTGTACTTGGTTTTCGTTTTGGTATTCAACCGAGAAACCGAGCAGGGACCGTCCGGTTCATACGATGGGTCTGAACCATACTCCATGGTGATGAAGGGAGAGCCATGCCCATGAGACGATTGCAGAACCCCACCCCCCCTCCACCAGCTACTCTCAGCACCAAAATCTCCTCTGTGGTCATAATAGTCCAGACTACGGGACGACTCCTTCTGGCTGTATGAGTTTTCTAAACTCTCGTCCATGTCACTGTATATCAACTTCAGGGCCTGTACGACTTCTCCCATGAATGGCCTTTGAGATGCCTCGGCATGGACGCACATTGATGCTATGGCTGCAACTCTAGCCACATCATCTAAGTTGCATTTTCCACACAAAGATGGATCCATCAGTTGCTCTACTCCTTCCCTGGTAGTCAGGAGAGGGCGTGCCCAGGTCACAAGGCTCTCTGGCCCTTGGGACTGGGACATGTAGACAGGCTTTCGACCGGTTAAAAGTTCCAGCAACACAACCCCATAGCTGTAAACGTCACTCTTAACAAGCAAATGTCCTGTCATTGCATATTCCGGTGCCACATACCTGCAATTCACAAAATCTTCTATCAGGAAAACATATGCTTCGGCAATGACAGATTGGTTCACGAGTCAAAGTACGATAAACAATAAAAAAGAGTGGTCCACAACTACGCAAGAGTATGGAAGATGTACAAGTTCTTATGTTTACGAATCTAAAACAACGGAATGGAAACTGTTCGTAGTTGGCTTTCCAAGCGAAAATTTATTCTCGTTAATTAACATAAACGACCCATTAACCCTTGGCATGTACTACATATATTTCCCAGGAAGAAGAGAGTTCAGCTAGCTGCCTCTATCCATGACTATAAGTCATATGGAGAACGTCCTAGTGTATCACATCATTTGAAACGAGAAATTGCTCCCTTGATTTTTCCAGGTTCCATCATCAAGCAAATTGTGAAATTGAAATAGTACTTACCCAAAGGTTCCCATTACTTGAGTCGAAATATGTTGGCTGACTTCAGATGCTTCTCTTGCCAAACCAAAATCTGTCACCTTGGCTGTGAAATCTTCTTCGAGCAGTACATTACTAGCCTTAAAATCACGGTGTATGATACGAGGGTTGGAATCTTCATGTAGGTATGCCAGGCCTCTGGCTGCACCTAAGGCAATCCTCACCCGAGCATCCCACTCAAGGGTACCTTTCTTCTTGTCAACACCTGAAAAAATCAGCCAAACTTACCTCCTTGAGATTAAAGCAGATGATTGGATAGTCGCAGTCAAGTATTTGAATACATATGGTCATACTGATTTAGACAAGAAAATGCTGTAAGATGTAAAGTTCAGTGTGGCTAAAAGCACATTGAAGAAAAATTAATTACTCTTTTATATATATTTTAATACACGTTTGGACCAACAGAAACTGGTGGATGCAGTATATTAAAATATTAAGATCCTTCGTTGCAGTTTTTTCAGAAATCAACTAGAGTACGTAGACTTACAAAGAAAGACATCAATTTTTTTGAAAACAATAAGCCAATATCCTTAACGAAATCAACGAACTGAATATTAAGCTTTCAGTAGCTTTTAGGGACCTCTTCTCAATATAAACTTCCATATTGGTCAACTCAAGCTAGAAACAGGCCTTCTGAGAAAGCTTTCGCAATAACAGGAAGCATTTAACAAATACACCAAATGGCCATGTGCAAATAATAGTTTAAATTTACAACACCAGAAAAAGAATGCCGAAACATCTTTCAGTAGAAAATGTAGGTAATCCACCAAAGAAGCATATCACAGCAGATTAAAAAAAACTAGAATTCTTTTAGCAAACAATTCATGTTTTAAAGTTATTGACAATCCATAGGATACCAATACCTATTTGGTGTATCTTGTAGGTATATGTCCAATTTCGGATTCTGAATACTTCAATATACTTTGATTCTAGACAATGTTAGACAGTGTTACAGTGAAATGCTGATAATGGGTTTACAATACAAAAGTTAACTCTGACTAAAATAATAATAATATATTGACTAGTAGTTCTTTCCTCATAAATTCTTGTTCCTTTTTTAGAAATAATTCAGTTTGTTGTTTAAAATAACTATTCAATTACAAATTGTTAGGAATAGTATTTGTCTTTAGTTACGTCCATTCCTACTCTTTTCAGGATGCCATATAAGCAGATTTATAATCTCATATTTAAAAAGAAAAGTTAGAAAGCCTCGTACACAGGAGGACGAATGAATTGTTGGCCATTTTGAAATAAATAAAACCATGAAAGAAACATTTTTTTTATGAAACCATTGAAGAAGCATTAAGTTTGAATACCCTATCCTACAAGAAATTCTAAGACACATACCATGTAGATGGGATTCAACACTTCCATTTCGAATAAGCTCATAAACCAGACATCTTTTGTTTCCTTCAGTGCAAATACCCATCAGTTTAACGAGATTTCGATGGTGCAGCCGACTAAGCGTCTCTATTTCTGCAACAAAGTCACGTTCTCCATTTCGATTCCCTTTACTCAGCAACTTGACCGCAACTTCACTTCCGTCATCCATAGTTCCATGATAAACGCATCCAAAACCACCTTCGCCCAATATTTTTTTTGAACAGAAGTTATCTGTAGCCTTCGCAAGCTCAGAGAATGAAAATGTCTTTAGTGAAGGTGGTAAAGAGACTATAGCTGAAATGACAGTAACTGACGGCGAGCTACCCAAGCCATTTGACAAAATAGATCTGAAGCCTGCATAAATAATCTAGTCAGTGTTCCTTTTGACTAAAATAAATTTATCAAGCTAACTACATAAATAATCTAGTCAGTGTTACTCTACCTGGATTATTACTGGGGTAATTATGCAAAAAAGTAACAAATAATGAAGGCCTTGATTATAATTGTTGCTACAACAATTGAGCAAGTCGATCAATCATTATATCCAAAACAGAGAGCCACCATTAGTCTAAACTCAACTTCATCGCATCCTTCAAGGTAGAAACAATGGCAATAACAAACTGGAATAATTTGTTTGAGAATGCTCAATTAAGAAATCATAGGAAACCTATTGATGACTACCCTAGTCATATGGCAGCATGGAATACTTGGGAACTGACAACCAAGTTTAACTTACAACGATTGGCATCAATAGCATAAAGTTTTCAAAATAATAGCAAAAGCATCAAAAAGGATGGCATTCAAATCAGGATGAAGGTTTGTATGATAAGAAATCAATGAAACAAGAGATATGCAGCATTTTCTTACCGGATCTTCTTGCAAATGATCGAGTATCAGAGCTGACAGGAACAGGTGGTTGTCCAAATTTTTTCCATTTTAAGATAAAAAAGATCAGACCGGTACAAGTTAATATCAGAGTGACTGAGGAAATTGCAATTACAGCAATTATTCCAGAATTCAGTTTCTGTGTCTTGCTCGTTGGAATATCTGCTGTGAAGGGATACTGATGTTTTCCATCACTAGTAGGGCCAAGCCCAATAGATCCACCAGGGGCAAATGGCGGGGAAGAAGGAAGTCCTGCAGCAATGTTTTGCACAGGTCATCTACAACATATGCATAATTCATATCGACTGAGAAAAAAAATGTAATACCTGGATACTGAACATATATCAGTTCATAATCACCAAACAAGGATACGTTTACGGACACTTTTTTCTGCCAAAGCCTCTCATAGATGAGCATAGCTGTCATTGTATCAAACTTCTGGCCTAGTGGCACCAAATAAATTGTGACACTTGTCTTCTCTTGATTCTCGGCAAGACCAACAGCAGCCATGATTTTTACCTGACTCTGTTTCAAGAACGTGCCTGTTGCCATCTCAATTTCAAATTCCAAAATATGTGTAAGCAATCGGTATGGAGCCACCCCTAAATCAATAGCTACTCGAATAGGCAAAACACAACCACAAGGTGAACCAATTGGAGTTGAGGTGAGTGGTTCGGAACATATAACATCATCACAGTCTGCTGAAGATACAAGTTATAAGTTATCAGGACGGATATGCTAAACTAGCCACAATAACTTACAAGAAAAATGAACTGCATTGCCAGAATACTCAATATATAATCACGAAAACACAGAGAATCTAGGTGTCTTGCTAACTTGGTAACAGTCTTCGTTGTTGATAACCAAGGCTTTGGGTTCAAAACCTACCTTCGTCCATTGCTCTTTGTAGAAAAGGAAAAAAAAAGGAAGCAAAGACATGTATTTGTATGGATCTCAAACCTTGACCTCGTGCAGGAGCAGAAGATGTTGGTGATGGTGCATGAGGAGATCTTGGTGATGGTGCATGAGGTATCCTGTGATGATGTTTTGACGTACGACTCCGAGTGTTTTCTAGCATAGCTAAAATAATTAGATGCTATGTCCAAAAATTTAATAAATTTAGAATGAATCGACATCAAAGTACCATGACCCTCTGGAGCATATGCTGGGGCAGGTCCTAGTCTGCTTTTTGTCTTCCACGGAGCTTCAGGCGAGTTAGCTGGGCTTAATTTAGGCCACAGATTGTTTGTTCCTGTAAGGTGTCATAAAAAAAAACATGGAAATCATGAAAACGTAATAGCCAGCTAATTTTTGTAGATAAATAATTCATAATCACAAATTATAAGTTGGGACAAAGGAAAAAAAATAAAATTTCTTTGTAACGAGACCAACTATACTGTTCTTTCGTAGTTCGAAAAAAAGAAAGAGGACAGCATTGTAAAAACACTGGAAGCGTAGTAATAGAAGAGTGCAGTCAGTAAAAGGGGAGGAATCCTAAACAAAAGAAAAGGTGGATACTTTTTTATTTCAAAATGAAAAGACGAAACAAAAGAAATTGAAGATTTTGATCTTAAGATAACAACACAGAGCACCCCTTAACAACTTCATTCTTCTCCTTTTATATATAAACACACGCACGGAACATAATTATCTAATCTACTGAAGTACTCGGATGCATTATCGCAAATTATCAGCAATTCGTTTTCGTGTTGAGGTCTCGGCGAGCAACTACGGAAAGCTGGAAATCCACATTAGAACAATCAAAAGAAATCCCAGATCGAACATCAAAAACCAAACTTTCCAATCAAGTGACGAACGAACCAACCGGCCGGATCAAGAGCTCGATGAGAAATACCGGAACAAAAAGGGCCGCGGTGGAGACAGAGCAGGAGCATGGCGACAAGCACGAGCATTTTTCCCGATCGGGGAAAACCATCACACGAGGCACGGATGATCCTCCATTACATCACCAGACGACGCAGCGAAGAAGTTACCACCTTCCGCAGCATTGTCGCCAGCATTTTCTGCTGACGCTGGTGCGGCCGAAACCCTAGGCGCCACCAGGCACATGCAAGGCCACGGAAACGGCTTCCCGACCCGCTCCTCGCGTTGGTTCAGAAGCCTAGGAGGAGGAGGAGGAGGAGGGGGAGCGGAGAGCGTGAGCACGGGGCGCGTGCACAGCTCGACGGCTTTTAGCAAATTGGGCTTTTGGTGAGAGGGAGAGGGGAAGAAAGTTAGAAAAGCGAGAGGGTTTTAAGCAGGAGCTTCTTCCTCTTTAAGATTTCAAATCCAGAGAGGGAAACAAGAAGATTATTGCCATGTGAAACGTGTTTCCACTTCCATTCTTATACCAGTCCTTTTCTTTTTTCTTTTTTCTTTTCAACGAACAAAAAAATCATAAAGTATAACTATCTCTCTTTTTTTATAGAGGTGATGAGAATTGGATTTTTTTTTCCAAAATAACTACAGCTCTATTGAATCTACAGCATCCCATGTAAAATTTAATTTTTATAATAAACAAGTTTACGCTTATATAATTTTTTTTTATAAATTTAACTAAAACTTTGTGTTTTTTAATGCACTCATGATAACAGACAAAATATTATATTATTAAGCGTAATACCAAATTCACTCTGATTATACCTAATACAATATATATATTCGATGAACATTGAACTCACTGTATATAATTTAATCGTTCTAATAAGTGAGCAAATTTTATGCAGCATCAGTCAGATTATACAATTTTTAATCCTTTGTGTGCGTATATACATCGTAGCAAATAATGGACTTTTATTATTCGAAGTGATGAATAGGAAGGTGATGAGTTGGAGCATTTAGATGCACTGTCACTCCCTCACACTTGAAACGTGAGGGTGGAAAGGAATAGAAGAAGAAGAAGACCACCTTCCTACGTTTCATTCATAAACCATATCAGCTTCTTTTTGATTTGGTAACAAATTAATTGCTTCTCCAATCTCAATATATATATATATTTAAAAAATCAAAAACTTTTATTTTTCTAGTAATTTATTTTTTAAATAACATTCTATCAGATTAAATTAATTGGGGTCTATACGGAGTTAATACTCACTGATTTTTTTAAAAAAAAATAGAAATAAGAATATAAGCTATATAGGATGGACTTTTTGAAGTTGTTCCATCCATAAATAAATAAAATTTTATAGATCGGGGGACCTGAACGAACAAATCAAGCTCATGCACGCACTACACTCATTGCAGCAGGCCGAGCCAAGAAAAGAAAAAAATGATGAGCACTTTGAGACCACGTCCACGTGGAGGGGGATTCATTGCACTTCATGCACGACTTGACTTAATTAAGCGTCTGATGATGATGATGAATGATCGTCTCTTCTTATAATATTCATAGCCTTAATATATATATCACACACATTACATGACATAGATAAGAAGGTCTTCGTCTTTGTTGGGTAGAGTGTATATTTTTCTTGCCGTGGAAGTGAATGGAAGGGGGACGAAACCCAACGATCTCCGTATAAAATTAATACATCACGGCCGGTAGTATCAGGGTCTATTAAATCACCTAATGCTTCGTTTCTGTAATATATGCAGTAAAAAAAAAAAGAAGAGAGGCCCGCTGTCTGCTGCACCGTGCGGCCTCCCCGCAGTACCGGAGAAGAACCCTAATTTCTTCGGGTGATCGCTCTACATATCTACTTCTGCATGCAGCAGCAGGCAGCAGCACAGACATGAATGCATATAAATAAATTGAATTCTGCTGTCTTTCACTTTTAATTAATCAGTCTTCGCGAAGACGAAGAAGAAGGGGGGGCAGAATTCAAAGCTTTGCTTTCTACGCCATCTCCTCTACCAGTCCAAACTCCCAGAAGTCTAATAGAAAAATACATCTTCCCCCCACACCCACCGAAGCCAAACAGGCTGCGCTGTGAGCAATTAAGGAGACGGATTAATTAATTAACTACGAGGCCGGCTATGTAGCTAGAGAGAGAGCAGCAGCAGCTCTTCTTCTTCTTCCTCTTCTTCTTCGTGGATGCATGCATATTACTCATGGCTTATCTCTGAGGTGGCAGTTAGCCCATTCAAGTTGACATTAAGGTCTTTATTGTGGTAGGTCAAGCCTTTATAGAGGGGGTGCCTTCAAGCCGCCTCCTCCTCCTCCTCCTCCTCCTCTCCCCTCATCATCATCATCTTCGCCTCACTCCCTCCTTCCTCCTCCTCCTTCCTCCTCTCCTTTACTGGCGACCAGACTGCATGCTGATCATCTCGGTGGTGGTCACTGGTCATGGTGGGGGCTCCGACGATCCATTAATATCTGGAGAAATAGATAGATAGATAGTTTTAAAGAGGAGAGAGTAGCAGTGAGGAGCACACAAGTGTAGAGAGAGATAGAGAGAGGGAGGGTTGTCCTTTTCTTGCCCGCTGCCTCCGGGGTGGGTGAGCGTAAAGGATCGATGGGGTTCTGATCCATGTGGTTTTAGGCTTTTAGCAGTCGCATTGGGTTAAGGGGATTCGACGCCGCTCCGCTGCCTTTTTTCGGGCACTAAAACAAATGGAGTTCGAGATCAGGCGGAGGAGGAGGCGGAGGCGGAGGAGAGTCGTAAGAGAGAGAGGCAGTATCAGGGCCTGCCCGACCATGTCTTCTTCTTCTTCTTCTTCACACCTTCCTCTTTGTCATCTTGCTTCATCTCTTCTTCTCCTTCTCCTCCTCGTAGTCTTCCTTGGCGACGCTACTACTTCTCTTGCCCTCTCGGCTTCCAAGTCCAACCACACCAGCGGTCGGCGAGTCACGACGCTTAAGCTGGCCAGGATTCACAGGCACCTCGAGAAGATTAACAAGCCGGGCGTCAGAACCATTCAGGTATACAGTTCCCCCTCCCCCTCCACACCCAAAAGTATATGTTCTGTGGATCCACCTAGTTTAATTCTAAATCCATCTCTAGAGCCCCGATGGAGATGTCATCGACTGCGTTCCACAGCACAAGCAACCGGCTCTCGATCATCCCCTTCTAAAGGATCACAAGATACAGGTATGTATACGCGTACGTGTATATATCTATCTATTTATATACACACACGCACACTCCCGCACGTACGTTTTACTGAACTATTCTATATATCAGAGGGTGGTTCCAGAGAGGCCAAGGTTGAAGGGGGAAGAGGGAGCTCCCAGGAGCTACAACACGAGCAGCAGTAGGGAGGACGCAGCACGGAGGGCATGGCAAGCATGGCACCACGTGGGACACTGCCCTAAAGGGACTGTTCCGATAAGGAGGAGCTCCGTCGACGATGTCCTGAGAGCCAAATCTCTGTTTCACTTCGGCAAGAAGAAGATGACCGGCGGCGGCCCTCTTGCCAGGAGAGCCGATGCACCGGATGTCGTCAGTGGCAATGGCCACGAGGTATATTTATATGTATATATATACATGCTTCTCCTTTGCTCATAGATGCTCAACGTGAAATTAATCAGGCTTTGAAAAGAACATCCACCAGCTGCATATGCAAACTCGATCACCCACACATTTTCAAAAAAGGGGGAAAAAAACCCTTTTTAGTTCATGTACCCCAATATGGAGGATCATAGCAAAGCAGCTAGCAATAAAGATGTGGGTTGGATGCGGAAGGTGGATGGGGAGAGTGATGATAATAAATGATGCTGTACAATTCAAATCGGAAGGAGAGGAGTTAATATATGCATATGAAGCTTCCTTTTATCTGTTAGTTAACTTCTATATATATATGCTTGGGAGAGAAGAAGATATCAAAAGCTAAATATTATCATTATCATTAAAAAAAAGAGTCTGCATTGAATGCCAGTGGGAGGCAACCATCATGATTTCATTTCTTTACGTTCAATGCTGCTTGCTGCCCCGTCACCCACCACCCAAGCAGTCATGATTATATATATATATATAATTAATCAATTAACTGCAGCTGGAGCAGTTAATTCCCATGCATGTGTTTCCTGGTTTTGCGAGGCATAGTTTATTATTAGAGGAATCAGAATTCCATCCGGTTGACTGACGCATGAATTCATGCATTGCTTTATATTTAATTACACTTAACCTTCGTTTTTTGATCACTGCTTGCAGCATGCGATTGCTTACACGACGAGCAGCGGTGAAGTCTACGGGGCGAAGGCGACGATGAACGTCTGGGATCCGTCGGTGGAGGAGGAGAACGAGTTCAGCCTCTCGCAGATTTGGATTCTCTCGGGATCCTTCGATGGCTCGGATCTCAACAGCATTGAAGCTGGTTGGCAGGTATTCATTTCTTTAATCCTCCTCCTCCCTCACTCTGCCAATTTATTTTTGAACCCGAGTCGATGTGCATTAACTGAGACTTCACTAATTTCCAAAGCTTGGCTTTCCTTTCCAAGCCTCCTCTACATCTTAATTTAATACGCTCAAAACGTAGAACAGCTAGCAGCACACACACACTGTGCTCCCAAGAAGTCAATGGGGGCGCAGTGCATCACACACCGCCATTCATGGAGGAAGAAGAAGAAGGCCGGATGATGAGGGCATCTAACCTTGTTGACTTTTTAAACATAAATCTCCCCTGATCACATGGATTCCCAGCTTCATGCATGGATGGATGAACTGGGTCTGACTGACTTCAGCTCAGCATATAACTTAAATCTTCAAAGAGTAGGTCAAGACCTTAATGGATTTTTTAATAAATATTTTATTCATATTATATCTGTTAAGTTAGTGAGCTATTTCCACCTAAAGGACAGAAATAGTATCCTGGAGAAGGTAAATTTTGCTAAATCTACTTCCCATTTTCCTCTCCTCTCACATTGCAGGTTACTGTTTAACTCAGCAGTATAATAGTCTCTTTTTTGTTTTCAATCAATTACGCTTTCAAAATTTATGCAAATAATTGTTTTTTCTGACTAAATGCTAAACATGAATGAAAAATAAGAATATTTGAAATAAAGGATTTACCAAAACCCTTACTGACCAAACACTCTCTGAGCTTAGCAGCAGAGGGATGCTTGCATCAAGCTCCGGGACTTGCACTATTACCTGCATGAACGGCCTGTGTGTATTTACATCATAGTGAAAATATTTGTCTCGCCCACTCCCATTGAATTGGTTGTCGGAATGTCTTAAAACACAGAATAATAGGCATACCAACTCAACAGTACCTTTCTCCATTAAATGTGCAGTTATCAGTCTCTAGTTTTCTTTCGCAGTTAAGATTAGAGATGGTATTTTGAAATGGTATGGTTGGTTATCTGAAGCTTTGTATTTCTTTCTAGTCAGGTCAGCCCTGAGCTCTACGGAGACAGCAGGCCGAGGCTCTTCACATACTGGACGGTGAGGGGGAAAGCAGAAATCAACTGAGTTGACTGATTAATTTGTTTGATTCATTAAAGTTGCAGTAGAACATCTTGAACTGACCCTCCTTAGCTCCATTAATTTTCTAATGCCAACAGAGTGATGCGTACCAAGCAACAGGATGCTACAATCTTCTCTGTTCAGGATTCATACAGACGAACAACAGGATCGCCATCGGCGCAGCCATCTCGCCGGTGTCATCCTTCACGAGCAACCAGTACGACATCGCAATCCTCGTATGGAAGGTAAGGAGACTAATCATCATGTCTAGGGCAAAAATTTATTGTATGCCGATGAACATGTATAAAGGAGAGTGTGTGTATGCAGGATCCGAAGCTGGGAAACTGGTGGATGAGTTTTGGGGACAGCATGCTGGTGGGCTACTGGCCGGCGGAGCTGTTCACGCACCTCTCCGACCACGCGACGATGGTGGAGTGGGGAGGGGAGGTGGTGAACATGAGGCCTCGCGGCGAGCACACCTCCACCCAGATGGGGTCGGGCCACTTCGCCGGCGACGGGTTCGGCAAGGCGAGCTACTTCCGCAACCTCGAGGTCGTCGACGCCGACAACAGTCTGACCTCGGCTCAGGCGATAGCGACTCTAGCTGAGAACACTAAGTGCTACGACATCAAGAGCTTCTCCAACTACGACTGGGGCACCTACTTCTACTTCGGCGGACCGGGCAACAATCCCCAGTGCCGATGAACTACCTACCACTGCGTGCTCACTACTATTACTACCTGCTCTGGTTTCGATTCTTTCTTGTGACAAGAGGCCACTTCGATCACTTCCCCTCTTTTTGCTTCACAACACAGTGTGATCTCCTCCATTCTGTATTGTATCCATGGAAAGGCTAAATGGGAGCGAGGGGATTAATCATTTTGGGCTCTAGTTAATTATATTTTGCTGCAACCAATGTGCTACTGCTAAGCCTTACTATATCTACATCTAGTGGCGTGCAGCTTGTATTCTTTCATCCCTCTCTTTTGTGCACTCTGTTTTCTGCAATTAATGAAAAAGCTGTGAAAGCAAAACTAAACGATTCATCATCAAATCATTCATCAACGATTCATGGGTGTCTAATAACATGAGATTCCGGACCTGCTTGCTGCTGTCTGCCGAACTGAATTCAAGTAGGAGGTGATGTCCGCGAAGTTAAAAAAGGGAAAAGTCTGAAAAGCGCGCCAACCTTCCTGATTAATTACCATGGTCCAGCTGTTAATGTATCAGTACCTTCCTCTGCATCCCTGCTTTGAATCTGAAACTGGAACAGCTCACATTCATCATTCAGAGAAGTCAGAACATACTGCACAAGAGAGATGGCTGGCTGGGTGCTCATTGCAGTGGCATTTACTTCTTTTGATGAGAGAATGACCCACTGATTCTTCTCCTCACAGTGCAGCGACGTTCTGAAAGCTAAGAAGGGTCTCTGAACATTAAGATGGTGGCTGCTTGCCGAAGTTTTTGTATGAAGAGAAAACTCTTCATTCTCTCCTGGGTGACAGGAATGAGAGATCCAGGCGCTTATTGTTTCTTTCCGAGGTACCTAATTTGTTTGCTTGGAGAAAGGAAGAAGCAATATTTAATTATATATGGCTGCAAGGGAAGAGAAGGATCATAATATCTCGGCTACTGAATTGATTTCATGTTCTAGTTTTAGAAGAAATAGGAGGAGCAGAGTCCTCCAATCTTCGAATATATTAACTGAGAACTAAAGGAGCACGGAAAACCTCAAACATGAAGAGTTCTGTAAGTTCCAAAATTAATGACAGTTCCATTTCTTTGAAGGCGATGAGATGAACACACGTAACTCATAACAACAATGCCAAGTGCTAACTACACATTAATTATACCACTAACTTTAACCAACAATTAATCACTAAACGAAAAGACGGCCATATGCTTAATTAATAGTTGAAGAGAGGTTGAGATCAACAATGCTGCTGCTGCTGCTGCTCAGGTACGTTCATCCATGGCCAGAATGGTGCTCAAGTTCATAGGGTTCATGTACTCGTTGGATCCAGTCATGAACTGGCTGACGATGATCCGGTTGGCCCTCTCGGAGGGATGGAACGGGTCCCAGAATGCGTAGATGTCCCTGTTGGGGCACAGATTTGACAGCATGGTGCAAAGACCGATCCCGTTGAAAGGTCCTTGGCCGCAGCATGCCACTTTCGATGTGACGAAACCTGCAAAAGTATCGTAGACGATCGATGTTATAAACAGCATCAACAACGGATGCATCATTAAGTAGGTAAAACGTCAGTGCCATCAGTAATTGGACATGAATTGAATGAGCCATGTCTCTGCTACTGTAGCTCAGAAGCTCCAACAAATGGCAAACAGAGAATTAAATATCGGAGCGCAATAAATACGTGCATCTTCTTCTTCTTCTTCCTAGTTTCTTTCTCTTACCGAATGCTTCCGGGTTGGTGATGAAGTCCATGTGCATCTTGTAGGCATTGACAGCTACGAAGACGTCAGAGCCAAATTTACTGTTAAGCTGGTTCAAGAGGTCGATCATCTGCGGGTTGTACAGGTCAGGAACCCGCGACAACTCCGGGTCGCAGGCGCCGGTTCTGCTCCTGAGCGCAAGCTCCGCCGGGACGCAGCCGAGCGGCCCAACTCCGGTGACGAGCACGCGACGTGCACCCAACTCATACAACCTCTGCACAGTTGACCATCAGCATCACCGAAGAAGAAGTATATAATCAACGAGAAGAAGAGAGACAGCGTACATACCGTGAGGACGTTTTTGTACTCGGAGATGAGATAGCGGACGTAATCCGGGAGAGCAAACTCCCGAGATCTGGCAGAGTATGGGACGAGGTAGTAGTTGTTGACGAAGTCGTTTCCTCCGACCGTGATCAGAACGAGCGCTTCGTTTACACGGCGTTTCGTCTGCTCCGGGCCGATCACGGAGCTCAGCCGCTGCTGGTACTGCTCGAAGTACTGCAGCTGCTTCATGATCCTAATTATGTTCGCCTGCAAACTTACATTGAATTAATTACTTACCAGAATCACGTACGTAGATTAAGATAAGAGTTTGGCTGGACTGCTTACAAATTGAATGCCGGTGTCGTTGAGAATCCCGATCCCCGCAGACGCGAAGTTTGCGCCCACCAAGAGCTTCTCTCCCTGGAGCTCAGGGCTCAAGTATGGCAGTGTGGGCTCAGCTCCAAGGTATTCACCTGCGCGTGTATGCACCAGCAGCATCAGTAATTGGCATTTTAGTTAAGCAAGTGATTACCCGATCGATCCGTGGGACGTAACTGACTATATCAGGGACATTCTTCCCATTGGAGAATCGCCCGGTCGGCCGGGAATTGGGCGTGTCGATTCCATAAGGGGGCTGATCCGCCCGGGCGGTGGTCATCAGGTAGTTGTTGTTGCCGTTGTCCACCAGAGAGTCTCCAAAAACAAAGAAGGCACGGGCGGCCGAGGCCGACAGAGGAAGCCACCCTGCCGCCATCACCAGCTGCAGGGCGAGCATGAAACGAGCCCAGGACGGGGAGGCGGCCATGGCCATGAACAGTGACTACGGATCGAGTAGTGTAATTGTATATCTCTGGAGAGCATGGAATGACAGGGAGGGGTTTATATAATCTGCTGGAGGAGTCGGGAGATGGCATTTCACCCGATCCACCAACCAGTGGAGGCCATAAACAGGCGAGGGACCATCCATGAATTAATAAAGAGCTACACCTTGCCTGCCTAGCCATGCAAGTAGCTTGGTAGTGTCCATGACGCAGGGGGAGCCTTAATGGAGTTATTCTACACTCTTCAAGTGTTTGGTAGGAGCTCTTAACTCCACCTTCCCCTGGTCCTCCTCATTTGGCTAATACAATGTTTTAATACTTAATGACGATGACCGATGACAAAGACACTCCAAGATTCTATTACCAATAACACAGAAACCATCCATCTTAATTGCTATAGAAAGAAGATGCAACGCCTGATGGCAACAAACACAATCCATAGATGATGAGAACGACCTTAGAGATTCTAATTATTCATGTGTAGCTACGTTAAAATCCCTAAGTCGTCCAAGGTTGCTATTACTTTTCACCTACATTAAGTGCGCTTGAACGCTCTGCCCTTTCCTTATTAACTAGACGTCTACTTTTAGCTGTAAACTAAAAGTAGCAATAGAAAAACACATACATATATACGAATCTTCATCTTACCGAGCATAACAAGTACCCTGAGCCATGCAATGAAGCTTTAATTTACGGCAGGTAATGGATTCATCTATCTTCTTTTCCAGCTTATCTCCAACTAAGCCATGTCGGGAGTTATTACTTCTCACTGTACGCTAGCTAGCTGCAATACAAGTAAAAATGAGCTTTGTGAGATGAAGTTGCCCGTCTCCTCCGGATATAGTGAGGCTGTCAAAGATGTGGTGATCCAAAAAGCTCAAGAGCACGTGAAAGTAATAAATGCCAATGTCCAACTAAGGTTTCACGTCAAAATGCAAGGTAATAAATCTTCACCTAGGTCAGACCACTGTTGAATCCAAATATGGTGGATCTGATGGGTGGAAGACCTGCTGCAGTGATCGCTTCTCTCCACAGTGCATAGAATACATCATTCCCTTTGGTCCTCCCTCTCTCTCTATATATACGTTGCCTTCCCTGTTGCACCTGCAGCTTCAGCATGGTGGGTGAGGTGAATGAGTGGTGCTGGTAATGAAACCTGTTTGCTTTTCATGCAAGTAGTTCATGCACCGATCTCGTACAGCCGAGGCATGCCTGTAGAATTCTGCATCTCATGATCTCTAGATTGATCCAAAAAGAAGAAAAAAAAAGAAAAGGAATTCACCGGTTTTCCGGCCATTTAATCCCTGGCCGTGCCTTTAACCTGTAACCTGACTCGTCGTCCTTTCCGATGGTGGATTGTCCTTGCCTTTATAATGTCCTCTTGGCTGCCTCTCTCGGTCCATCTCTCTCTCCCACCAGTCCATAATACTAGATGCCGGATGGTGAAGTACACAATCCTGCTACTTTTTTAGACTCATTATTATCAAAATGATGCTTTTGCAGCTACTGCGAGTTGAGTGATGCCATCGAGTTTTGAGTCTTGGTGGAGCTACGCAGCAACATTGTGCAGATGGGATGGCTGAGCAACCGACGATCAACATATATCCATGGAGCTTGAGGATGAGAAATGTTTATTACTGCGCGAGTTGATGAGGGTGCGACAGAGACGGAGGAGTAGCTCTGCGCAGTGATGACCAGCATGCATGTGGTATGTTGGAACATGAATTCACTAGCTATAAATGAACGTGTGGGGAGCAGCACAAGCGTCCATGTTTGATGCGTTACTAATGCAACCAACTACCCCCCAACTGTAATTTCAAGCTAACACTGCAGTTACTGATGTTTTGGATTAAATATTTTGTACTCATCATCTTCCACAAGAAGAAAATAGTCAATTACATATCATTTTAATTTTACACCGATGTTGAACGGGGTTTTGAATCGGGCCTGAAAGTGGGCTGCGGATGATGTTAGTTGCTGTTTCTGATGAAGGAATTCGGGTTTAATTTACCAAACAAGGCATAAAATTGGGCCCAAAATAGAGTTAATGGAAATATGGAGAAAGGGGGGACGCGCGATGGCGAGAGCGTGCTGCTGCTCGATGGAGGAGGACCTTCCTGCAGAGGGGGTGTCCGTCTCGTCGGCGTAGAAGCTGTGCATAATGAAATAGTCTTCTCGTGTATTAATTTTTAGCGTAGTTAGGGCTTAGTAAATTATCAAGTGACCGTAAAAATTGTCATCATGAAGTAGAAAGTCTTTAGAATGTAGGAATTGTTAAAGAGTACTAGTAGGGATGGGTGTCATCTCTTGTTATCTTTTTGTGTTTGTGTTTTTTAATGCTTTTAAACTCATCTCATGGTATTTGCATTATCTGTATCTTTTTGTTGGATTTTTCAATATCTCTCTCTTTGTGGGCAGAAACTATCTGCAGAGACAAGATTGATTTGCTTGCGAAAGAAGAGGCCACTTTGCAAAAGATTACCCTGAAAAGAATACAAAGATTACTTTTAGGCTTTGTTTCGTATGGAATAATATGGGATTTCAACTCAAATCTTTGTTATGGTTATAATTTAACTTGGAATCCCATATTACTCTATACCAGATAAGGTCTTATTTCTGAAAATATTCTGCATTGTGGAGAAAGAGAGAGAGAGGGCATGCTTTGTCATCATTGCAGAAATGATCATTCACCTGATGATCTCAATGTTTGCAATTCTTGGCTGCCTCCTTCAAATGCTTGTGGTAATTAGATAATTAGCGGTGAAATGTACGCTGCTTTTTACATTGCATTCATTTCTGCAACGGGAGGTGCAATGTTATTTCTGCAAACAGTATGGCTATCTATTACCATGTGGTATAGGCTTGATGTCAAAAGATAAATCTTCTGTAACAATTGAGCCCATCTGGTCAGACTGGATTGGTAAATTGGAAAGATGCATGAGACTCTTTTTCATTAAAATGTTATTTTCATTACAACTGGATAAACTTGAGATGGCATCTATGGCCCCTCATTCAGGGGTGTGCAGAACTGAGTGATGATAATACTGCTGATGCATCACCATCTATATGTTACACTTGTCATGAAGAAGGACATTTCGGTTGGGGTTGTACAAAGTAGGAACAGGTATATGGTACTTCTGAACTTTCTGTAAGCTTTTGTTTATACCATTTGTAGAATCATAACTTTTATTAGCTATGCAGTTGGCTAGAAAAATTCGCCAGTTATCAACACCTAATCCGAGAAGGAGATTAAAAGAGCCAGGGCATCTAAATCTGCACCTCGTGATTTTGGAAAAGAACCAAGAAAGAAAAAGAAGGTATGTTTGAAGATAGACGGAACATGACACCCTTAAAGTCAAAGGGTGGTTGGATCGTCGACGATCCAGGTTAAGGTGATCTTCCTAGCTAGGAAAAAGTTAAGAGCAAAGAAGTATTCATCAGAAGACTTTGGGGGAGCATTCTTGAAGTTCCTACAACCGTAAGAAACGGGCTCCTGATTCTGGCGCTCCATCAAGGACCCAGCTATGGGGACTTTTTAACATAAAGTAGTCGATTACTCATTGTGAAATATGTAAACTTGTGAGAGTTATATGAGGAAATGATGTCACAGTTTTCTCCGTGCTGGTGATTTTGAATTAAAAATCTCTGGCTTACTTGTGGCCTATACAAAACTTGTATCTGTCAAACAAAAGCATGTCAATCCCACATACAAACTCTATCATTTCAAAGTGTTGTCTTTTTACCTTTGATGGATTTATATTCATTTAGGAGCACCAACCAAGTGCATTATATGCATCAGTGCAAGCTATACAGTTTAGAAAACAGGGAATCAACATCAATATTTTAAAAACTAAAAACCATCTCTTCCCTTTGTTTTAAGTGAAGTCTGAAAAGGCGGCAAGTCTTTAGTCCCCAGGTATTCTCAAGTCTCACCTAAATCAAAGATGAAACTGGAAGTGTTTATTTTGTTGGTTAACCTGCAAATAACACCTACGCCCTGATGAAGTTGGTTTCTTTATCTCTTAGCATTTCATCTCAACATGTAATCGTCGTAATCCCATAACTGGTGGGTTAGCAATGCCCCTAGGCTTCCTTTTCGAGTGATTGTGGAAGGTTGTACTAATTCTTCTCCTCGCAATTCATCCTTCTGCAAACCTTTTTCTTAAAAGCGAGTCATTTTTAGTAGTTTTAGTGAATCAACTTTTAATTTTGTTGAATAATTGAGATGGAGACTGCACCGTGGTCCTTTGACAGTGGCATATATAGAAATGGAAGAGCAGTCGCAGACTCCATCACCAGATGAGAGTGGCAAAAGGCGTTTCTAATAAAATCCAATATGTAAAGAGGGAGGGAGGAAAGCAAAGAGCTCAACTGCACACACATAACCCAACTCCATCGCCTGCACTCGACGCCCCGATCTCCCGTCGCCGGAATGGACTGCTGCCTCCTCTGCTCTCTGCCGACGCTGCTGCCGCCTCCGCCGCGGGGCGCTGTCGCTTGCCTCCGCCGCCCTCCCACGCCGACGACTCGTCCTCCCGTCTTTTCTTCCCTGTCCGCCGTGAGTTTTTTTTTTCCAAGGTGCAGTGGGATTCATGAAATGAGAATGAACAAGTTGGTTTTGCTGTTGTTGTTTCCTTTTCTTCATGGTTTTCTCCGATCTCCGCTGCAAGTTGTCATCATTTTTGCAAAGACTCGATGCATTTTTGTTCTTTTTCCCTCTCCTTCGGCTTCTGCATCCATGAAGGAAGTAATACTAAGAATCTGAAATCTGCATTTAAATTTTTTGTGTTGGGGTGATTGAATTAGCAGAGATAATGGTATTTTTAGGCAAAAGAAAAAATGCAACAAAAATAGAATCTCACAATTTAAAATCATTATTTTCTACTATAAATACTAAAAAAAAAGTTCATCATATAAAAATGTGGTTGTACTTAAAATTACGCATTATTTTTTTAAAAAAACCAAAAATTAAAATATTGCAATATTGACCTGGTTCTTTATATATATATATATTGAACTTATTAATTCTTTAATCAACTGCTGAATCCGAGTTGCGCGAGAAGGTGAGTCGGAATCGGTAGATGACCCGGTCGGTTACTGATTCCCTCCCTTCTTCCGGCAACCCAAGCGGACGCCCACCATTTGCCGTGCGACGCGATCACGCCCGTCGCCGGAATGCTCTGCTGCCTCCTCTGCTCCCCGCCGCCGCCTCCGTCACTGGGCGCGGTGGCTTGCCTCCGCCGCTCTCCCACCACCACTCGTCCTCTCGTCTTTTCTCCCCTATCTGCCGTGAGTTTTCCCACCATACTAGCAGTTCATTGCCGGCCATGCCGTTGAGGCCGGCGCCGAAAATTGATTTTACCATCGATGTTTCTTTTTCTTTTTAGTTTCGCTTGTTTCGTTTTTTATTTTGGAGTTAGAGCTTGGAAGCATATTGGTGTTTTCGTGTTGAGACACTGTGTTCATGATTGGTTTTACGGGAATCAAACCTCCAAAGGTTCATGATTGGTTTTAAATTGTCAATTTTTCGATCAGAAGGAGGTAAAGAAAACACAGCCCTGAGACATTGAGTTTTTCTAAGCATCAACTGGCCCCTGCTTACATGTTGATTATGGTAGGAGGAACGGTTCCTTTTTCTCTTTGCTTTTTTGTTTTCGTGATATTTTGGCAAACACTGGAACTAATATTCCTAGGATGCATAAAGTTAAAACATTCAGGGATGAAAAGACGTAATTATTTCAAGCTTTTTTCATTCATTCTACGATGATGCTAGACAAAACTAACCTAACAATATTCGTTGTAATGTTTGTTTGCATGAAGAGGTCCCTCAATGCTGTCTACCCTGGCACCTTGGTGGGTTTATTCCTAAACAATAGAAGGAATAGAAAGCCTGTTGCAGAAGTTCGAAGCAACAACAACTTTGAGGGACAGGATAATAGTTCCAAAGTCGATGAAGATAGCAACGGTGTTGCATTCCAGGCTCAGAGCGAGAATGTTTTGGAGATGCAGAATAACCTCCAACAGCAGGTTTTGTTTTATACTTTATTTGGGTGTGCTTCAAAATATTTAATTTGCATGCTCTATTTTCTCGTATGATATATTCACATATGTCAGAAAGCACGTTCCAGTTAGTTGATTGTCTCTCTCTTTTAACGAGGTTATTCTTCATGATATGTTTTTCATAAATCTTTTACACCTGCGTAATTATTCCCACCCCTAGGAGTCAATGTGGATTAAGTAAATAAAAACTTGAAAATCCGGTTAAGTATCATACTTTATCTTTTTTTTCTTCTCTTTCACTCTCAAAATGTCGTTCTCCCAAGAGACAACATGGACATTTTGTTATAGACAAAAAATTTCTTTGGCAAGAGTAGGAAAATAAGTTATTCAGATAGTCAAAATCACCTTTTTGGTATCTAAAGCTGGAGATATTATTAAAATGAGATCTTACTGTTTAAATATATATCCATTTTTCTTTCTGGACTAAGTAGATTAGTTATTTACGTGTGTTAGATAACAGTGACGGAATTTAAAATATCTTTGGTTGATTGCTCAATTTGGTTTACTTCATATTAGATGTTAGTCCATGACGTTTAGTTATTTGCTTCCTATCTCTTTGGAGGTTTCAATGTGCCCTCAATTGATCTGTGTTCTTTGTGGAATCATGAATTTGACGACTAAAGTCTTCCTTCTTGTTTCTGAAGAAATGCAATAATGCATCACTAGATATGAAAGAGGAAATTCTGAGTAGAAATGAAGGGTCAATGGTTTCCACTATGTGATTGTTACTCTACATAACAATTCACATATGCTTGGTTTCTCTTTATGGAGTCAAAAGATTCAGCCTTATGCTTCGTGCTATTTTTTTTATGCTAATCTCCTTAAATTGCTGCAGATTACTGAATCATTGAATATAATTGAAATTATTGATTTGAAGGCAAAGGAACAACCTAATGATCAGAATAATAGTTCTATCTCAAACCTTGATATCGGAGAGTTTGATACAAGTGGCTCTTGGATTGCTTCTGACAATTTTGCTCAGTCAACTGAAGCTGGTTCAGCTAATGATGGTGGGCAAGTCGTAAGTGGATTGGAGGTTGAAACAATCTACACGAGACTGTAGATACAAACAAACATATCAAGTTTAATTCTTTTATCCCAGTAGATAACCCTGATATATTTACTGAAAAAAATTATCCAGGGACCAGACGAACAAGAAGAGGTGCCATTTGAAGAAAAACCAGGTCCCTTGGCTGGATCAAATGTCATGAATGTCGTAGTAGTAGCTGCAGAATGTGCTCCATGGTCCAAAACAGGCATTTACATTCCACCTTAATTTGGAGTTATTTGATGTTACGGATACATCTCTTGATTTTATGCCTTTCTATTTAGCCTATATATATATATATATATTGATTAGGCACTTGCTATGGTTCACTACTATGATAGGTTGTTTAGACTTATTTCTTAGCAGTGACACATGTTGACGATCTCATATAGGTGGGCTTGGAGATGTTGTTGGAGATTTACCTAAGGCCTTGGCCAGGAGAGGACACCGAGTAATGGTACTCATTTATTTGACTACGGTCTTTTCATGTTACTCTCATATAAAATGTTAATAAAATCAATGAGTTGACGAATATCAACAATAAGTTTCTTTCGAACAATAAAATGTATGGGTCCTACATGTGTGCCTTTCTTGTTAGGTTGAAATTATTTGCTACCTACACTGGATTATCTTAGCAGGTATAGTAATTTTATTGATTAGGTAGTGGTTCCAAGATATGGCAAATATGCTGAAGCAAAAGAAGTAGGAGTTCGGAAAAGGTACAAGGCCGATGGGCAGGTATTTATCTGTTCAATATGAAGCTCTTGCTATATATTAATCAGAAATATTATTTAACACTTGATCTCAAACGTTTTCTGTGCAGGACTTTGAGGTTACATATTATCATGCTTACATTGACTGTGTTGATTTTGTCTTTATCGATGCTCCTGTTTTCTGGCACATTGAAGATGATATATATAGTGGAAGCAAACGGGTAATCCCTGTTCTTTTAACTTGTAGTTATTATTTCTGATTCCCATTAATTTGGTTGTTTCAGCGCAGTATCTAAATAGAGCTTCACAATTTACAGTTTTATCTATGACAATATATATCGATCATACTGACTGATTTTGATGTCTAAATTTAGGAGATCTTGAAAAGGATGGTTTTATTATGCAAGGCAGCAGTTGAGGTACATTTTTTGAGCATGACCCTGATATCAATAGAATCATAGTTCATGCTATATAATATACCAGTACTAATATTTGCATATCCAAGTATAGATCTTGCTTTTTGCTGGTGTTGGTGGTGAAGTTGTTAGCTTTACTTCGATAGAGTGGTGTCACTAAGATTAAATTAAAAATTGATATAATCCACCTGTTGTCACCTCAAGCGTAAACATGGAATCTCTTTTCACTAATATTTTATTTTCCTCCACTAAAATTCCACATCTTAACTATCTGCTTTAGGAAAAAAGCTTATGTTTCAAATTTCATCTCAGAATATAACACATCATGCTAATGATTTGTCAACGATTAACCTCCTCTCAAATCCCCCTTTCCTTTTTTTTTCTGATGAAATGGAAGTGAGCAAGTCTGTTCGCTGCCAGTATTTGTTGAGAGAGGTAATCAGTATACAATGAAGAAACTGTACCAGCTGTTGCGGTTCATGAAACTAATACCACAGCTGATACAGAGAAGAAAAACCTCCAATGGCTACTGGATGCTAAAAAACTTATACCAATACTACAGTTTCTGAAACCGATACCAGTTGATATGCTACCTGAAACTACTGCTGCAGTTACCGATTACTGAAGTACAGCAAAGCCTAGCTCGAAAGAGTGCCGGCGTTAGCTTGATTCAGCAGCAGCTGATGCACAGCAGAGCTTTTCGCCAATTCCACAATTATGTTTCTTAGCATCTTCATTATCAAAAGCAGAATGCGGTTGCATAAAGTCTAGAAATTGTTCTTCTCAGAATGTTTGGAGTTTCTATATACCGCTGCACTTCTTACTTGAATGTCTCATCAAAATGTATAAATTGTCGTTTCAGGTTCCCTGGCACGTCCCATGCGGTGGCGCCTGCTATGGAGATGGGAACTTGGTCTTTTTAGCCAATGATTGGCACACTGCTTTGCTTCCTGTTTACTTGAAGGCCTACTACCGCAATGCAGGTTTGATGACATATGCCCGATCCGTTCTCGTCATACACAACATATCTTACCAGGTAAATAATTTATTTTCCATGCACTGTTTCATCAGAACTCACACGAGTTTCTCTGTTAGTGTTTGCAGATATTGCATGTATCCTCTTAAACATACAAAATTTTCACAACTGCATTGGTTAAATGAACTCCAGGGTCGTGGTCCACTAGACGAATACTCCTGTCTAGATTTGACCGAGGAATACAAGGACCTTTTCGATTTCTACGATCCAGTCGGAGGTCAACATCTCAACATACTCAGAGCTGGTCTGCTAAGTGCCGACCGTATCGTCACCGTTAGCCATTCTTATTCCTGGGAGCTACGGACAAGCGAAGGCGGGTGGGGGCTTCACGGAATCATCAACGAGATCGGCTGGAAGTTCCATGGCATCGTCAACGGGATCAACCCGCAGATATGGAACCCGAAGTACGACGAATTCCTGACTTCAGACGGCTACACCAACTACGACCTGGAAACGCTCCAAGTAGGAAAGGCGCAATGCAAGGCTGCTCTGCAGCGCGAGTTCGGCCTTCAGGTCCGCGGTGATGTTCCCATCATCGCCTTCATCGGGAGGTTGGATGGTCAGAAAGGCGTAGAACTCATCGCAGAAGCGATGCATTGGTTCGCCGGTCAGGACATACAGTTGATCATGCTGGGCACGGGGAGGCCCGACCTCCAGGACATGCTCCGGAGGTTCGAAAGAGAGCATAACCAGAAGGTGAGGGGCTGGGTGGGATTCTCGGTGAAGCTGGCTCATCGGATCACGGCGGGCGCGGACATCCTGCTGATGCCCTCAAGGTTCGAGCCCTGCGGCCTGAACCAGCTCTACGCGATGATGTACGGGACTGTTCCGGTGGTGCACGCGGTGGGCGGCCTCAGGGACACGGTGCAGCCGTTCGATCCGTGCAGCGAGACCGGGTTGGGGTGGACGTTCGATCGGGCGGAGCCGCACAAGATGATCGACGCGCTCGGCCACTGCTTGAGGACGTACAGGGAATACAGGGAAAGCTGGGAGGGGATTCAGGCGAGGGGGATGCAGATGGACTTCAGCTGGGATAAGGCTGCTCAGAAGTATGAGGAAGTCCTCGTACTGGCTAAGTATCAATGGTGATTGGTTCACTAATTACCTTGCCACCTCTTTGCCAGAGCTCAGCTTGCAATTAATCTTTGTCCACCGCAATGCATTTGATGGGGCTACTGATGCATGAAACTGGAGTTGCAAATAGATTGGGTTCATTCCTTCTTCTCGCAGCATAAGTTTAACTTAAATAACGACATTAAATTTTGGTAGAAAAAGTAGTAGGGTTTGTGTGGGTAGTATACACAGGTGGAATCCTTTTGGTGAACAAATGTGTATATATTCATCCTTTTAATTAGAATATATGTCAAAGTTGGACTTCAGGATCGTGGAAATATTATTCATCGTGAATGGTGGTTAATTACTTGATGTGAGCAGGAAGTAAAGTTAGATAGCACTACAAAGCCTTACCTGCAACTCTTACCTTGAGGAATTCACAACATTCCGTATAAATTTAAAGCGACTGTAAGTTGAATTGAATTTATGTACCATCAAGTGAAGATATTTTTGGCTTTGTTTATTGTTCACTCTGTGAGATTACCATTTTGTAGAAAACTGGAATCAACCTCCTGAGGCACAAAGAAACAAAGAACTTAAAACAAATGAATAAACATACATTGTAGCGTGAAGAATACACTGATACTGTTTCCCTATCAACTAAACTACACTCGTATGATTTCAGCTATTCATGCTGTAACAAATTAAGCCAAATACTCTTCAACTTGCACTGATGGATGCAGTGCGCATATGAATTTAAATCCGTCAAAGCTAAAAACAGGAGTAAATCTAATTACCTTTCTTCGGAATTAGATAGTACTATAATGAAATAATAGAATGTGTGGGTTTTCACATGTTTGCTCGCCAGATGCAAGTTTGTGTAGGCCAAAATTAAACCAGAAATTTTCAAGCTTCAAACAGGTGAATCAGAAAGCACCATTGGTACCTTACCTATATCAAGAATGACCGGAAAATAAATAAATAAATGGCAATTCAAAAGGTAGCATCGAGCATTCTAGGAATAGCTAAGTATAAGGCCTCCAGAACTTCCCTGATTGGAAGAACTGTGTCATCATTTCCTCAAAAATTCCCCCAAGTTTACATATTTCACAAGTAATCAATTATTTTATGTTGAAAAGTCCCCATAGTTAGACCTTGCTCGAGGGCGAGAACCAGGAGTTCTGGTATAGGCCTTCCATTTCTTACGACTATGGGAACTTGGAGAATGCCCACTAAATTCTGATGTATAATTCCGTTTGCTCCTTTTCACTGGTGTACTAGGAGATGGGTAATTCTTTGCTCTTAACTTTTTCCTAGGAAGATCACCTGGATCATCAACAATCCAACCACCCTTTGGCTTAACGGATGTCATGTTCCACCTCTCTTCAAATACCTTCTTTTTCCTTCCTGATTCTTTTCCAAAATCACGAGGTACAGATTTAGATGCCCTGCTGAATCTCTTATTCTCCTTGTCAAATGTCCGAGGTGTTGATGATTGGCGCGTTTTTCTAGCCGACTGCATGGCCAACAAAAATTAGAATCCTAAAATTGGTATAAATAAAAACTTGCAGGAAGGTCAGAAATTTCATGTACCTTCTTCTTTGTACAACCCCGGGCAAAATGTCCTTCTTCATGACAGATGTAACATACAGATGGTGATGGATCAGCAGTATTATCACCACGCAGTTTTGCACACCCCTAAATGAGCAGTCACAGATGTTATTTCAAGATTGTCCAGTTAGAAGTAAAATGGCATTTTAATAAAATAGAGTTTTATCTTTCCAATTTACCATTCCAGTGTGACCAGGTTGGGCACAATTGTAACAGAAAACTTCTATTGGACCAGTATCCACAAAGTCAGCACAGCATAGATGGCCATACTGTTTGCAGAAATAACATTGCACCTCCTGTTATAGAAATGAAAGCAATGTTAAAAGTAGTGTATATTTCACCTCTGATTATCTAATCACCTCAAACAGTTGAAGTAGATACTCAAGAATTGCAAACCTTGAGATCATCAGGTCCGTAATCATTTCTGCATGATGACATAACGTGCCCTGTCTCTCCACACCGAAGACAAATTTCAGGATGCAAGGTAACCTTTGTATTCTTTTCAGGACAATCTTTTGCAAGGTGGCCTCTTCTTTTGCAGGTAAAACAATCTTGTCCCTGCAGATGTGTTAATGTCATTGGTTAGAGTAATAACAACAAGATGTGATCGGTTTCAAAAATAGATGATGCAACACCATTAAACGAGTTAAAAAGCATAATCATAAAACAATTGTAAGAGATGACACTCATTCATAGTAGTATGCTGAACTGTTATGACAGTATCTTTTTACATTTCTTATATTTTTGAAGTTCGAAATGACAATATCTAGAATATTTGACAATTAACCCTAACTATGCTAAACAGAATTACATGAGAAGACTATTTGATTATCCAATGATTGAATACATCCCTATACTTGCAGCATTTGAATAAAAAAATATTTTTCAAAAACAGCTTAACTGATGCATCTTGGATGCGCAAGCATTTAACTATACAGTGCTATTTAAAGAGATCTAAGTGACGACATAATTAAGATGGGGCTTATCAAAGATTCAAGTCGTCAGGCAAAGAAAAGAAGCATCACAATGCAACTGACCATCTATTTTATAGGTGCAACTGAAACATTGTCGTCACTCACCTGCAAGCACTGCCGTGAAGTATGACCAAAAAAGCCACAAACAAAGCAAGGTTTCTGCCGCTTCTCCATTGTGCAATTTGCAGCTAAGTGGCCCTCTTCACCACAATTGAAGCAAGACTCACATTTATTCTCCGCAGGATCGAAATACCTTGGCCCTCGCTTATCAAATATCCCAAAGAAGATTCGAATCAAAAACCCCTTCTCCATGAACACCAATTTAAAATAAAAGAAAAATATTTAGACTCACAAGAAGTTTCCTGAAAACAAGACTGTTAGATGCTTCGTTTTCTTCAGCCACCACTAGATCTATCTTTACCGGTTGCTCCTCTTCATCACCTACAGCAGCAAGTGGCTTCTCTTCATTATCAATTGCAGCAAGCGATTCCTCTTCATCGCCAACAACAGCAAGTGGCTTCTCTTCATCGTCTTCGACTACGGAAACAACCTGCAGCAAAAAGGAGTTCCTATCTGAGTGCAAATATGCGACGACAATCCATCGATATCAGATTATTGCCGTCGTTAGCTCCTAATTGAAGTGGAAAACTTACTGCCACCTCCTCGGGTGGCGGGAGCTGCTGCTCCTGCTGCAGTTTCTTCTTCTTCGGCTTCTTCGGCTTCTTCTTCCGCTCCTCGTCCATCGGCGGCGCAGCCAGACCGCCCACAGAAGAGGATGGTGGGAGGGGCTGGTCAGATAAAACAACCCCCGCCGTCTCTTCGGGTGATGAGGCAGAGGAAGCACATGAATTAGAGGCCGGGACGGCGGCGCCGGCGTCATCGGCCCTCTGCCGCTTCCGAGCCTTCTCGACAATGGCGAGGCTGAGGTCCTCGTTAGCCTCCTCGTCATCGCTGCTGGGCACCGCCGCAGATCGCCCCGCCTCGTCCGCCTCCTCGTCGGGGGGAACCGTCTTCCCCCTGGATCGCAACTTCCTACCCATCGAAAGCGTGAGGAAGATTAATCGGAACCCCGGATGCCCTCAAAATAAGCTCAACGGGAAGGCGGAGCCGGGGAGGGAGGCGGTGGCAGCGGCTGGCGAAAACCCTAATTGGGCATCATGGAGATCTCATGCCTCAGCGATACGATGACGCATTCACCATCGCCCGCCTCTCCGGCCTGTATAGCGTGAGTGTATTCTCCAGTGATTAGGTCATGTAAGGTCGGATCAAACCCAATCGGGTTCACGGCTCACTCGATGTGGCTTAATTTGGGTTCGTATATGACACGATCAATTTGACCCGGTCAGTTCGAGGGAACTTGGATCGAGAGGTACCCCATTCGAGCCAACCCACGCGATGCACCCGACTATATGCCCCGCGGCCCCACCTAGATCCCCATAAGGAAAACGGGTAAGAAAGAGGTGTGGGAAACGGAGAGTCGCGACACCGCTGTGGCAGTCGGTCGTCTCACGGAGAGGAGCAGCAGCCAGAATCAGCACCGTTGCGGTTCTTGACGCCCACGTGTACGGAAGGATTGCTATTATTGGCGAAGCTTATCGTGATCCGGCGGAGCACGAGATTGTGTTGGGTTTATATGATTCCTTTCGTTTTTTTTCACTCGAGCTATTTTTAGCGCTTCGAATTTTTCTTCGCTGTTTCCTCGCGAGAGAGAGAGAGGCTCGAGTCGGCCGGCCGGGAAGCAATTCTTCCCGCCGGCGATCGAGTTAGACGCCGCCCGGAGATTTCCAGTCCGACTACCGACTCGTGTTCGGGAGAGAAAAAATGCCGGCCTCCACCGTCTTCTGACGCTCTCTCCTTTTCTCTTCCATCTCCGTCGTAGAAGCCAAACGAAAAGGTAATCTATAACAAAAAAATTCCCATTTTTTCTTTTTAACCCACCATCACCATGCGAGCAATCTTTTGCTCGTCTTGAAAGCGCCGATCGTGAAACCGGGAGAGGAGAAAAATGGCGGACGAGACGACGATGCCCCAATCTTCCCTCTCCTCGGAGGCACCGGCGTCCGCGGCCGCTCACTTGGCCGTCCACGGCCGCAAACAGGTGGCCCGCAAGAAAGCGTCGAAATGCGGGCCGCGGCTCGCGGAGACGGCCGGGGAGACCGCGGCCGAGTGCACGGCGATCTGCTGCTGCTGCCCCTGCTTCCTGCTGGACCTCCTCGTGGTCCTAGTGGTGAAGCTGCCGGCGGGGCTGATCCGGCGGGCTCTGCGGCGGCGGAGGTCCAGGCTGAGGAAGAAAGCCGGGGCCCTGAAGCCGAGACCCGGCCTCGCCGCTGACGTCGACCTTTTGAACAAGCACCGCGGTGCAGCGGCCCAGGTGCTATCGGGCATGGAAAGCCGTAACGAGGAGGCGGCCGCGTGCCCCAAGAGGTCGCCGTCGGCGGAGCTGTCGGAGCTGGAGAGGGTCCTGCGCGCGAACTTCAACGGCGCTGGGTTTTGGCGGAGCCCCTCGCAGAGGGAGCACTGAGATGGAGAAGGCCATAATTTTGAAGCAGCGCGGAAGCAGCAGCACCGCACCCACCCACCGCCATTGATGCGCTCTATGAAAGCTTGAAATTAACCTGCGCTAACTCTTCAAGGTCGTCGTCGGGATTGGCATGAACGAATCCTCCGGCCGGGTGATCAAATCTTTATTGAGATAATTAAAACAAGAAGAAGAAGAAGCAGGAGAAGGAGAAGGAGAAAATGAAAACAATGTTCATGGTGGTGGTGGTGGTGGTGGTGGTGGTGGTACCAGCAGTTCATGTTTGAAATAATATTAATGCATGCACTTTTTAATTAATGCGGCACAGCTTCATCATTCATCGATCGTTGGGTTATTTTAGAAAATGGATTTCTTTGTTTTCTTCTTTCTTTCATGATGTACTGCTAAAACTTCCATTTCGGATGTAATCTGCACCGAAGAATGTACTACGTTAGATTGAGTTATTTAATGGTTTCCCCGAGCGCTTAGACGCCGGGGGAGAGTTTGGTGGAGATTGTGCTTTTTTTGGTGCCCATTCCGAAAGGCGTGATTAATTCATCTCGGAGCTTCGATATGTCCGTATACATCTCCTCTTCACCGTGGAAAAAAAATATGAATGAATGCATGCAGCTTAATTCATTCTAAATCTGTATTCCTTATCTTCAATTTATATATATATAATAAGCACGTTATTTAATCTACCTTTCTTTATCAGCTCCATTGCCACACCTCCTCCTCCTCATTCAATGAGACTAGGGGCGATAGCTGGTGTTCCTGGAGCATCTGTTCTTCAATATGATTCCTGCTTTCGGTTTTGCCGTATCAATTATAATTTATTTAATGACTTCTTAAGGCGGTGGGGAGGCAAAATGCAATACTTTTACCTCCTCCACATCGCTCGTCGCTCTCGTCCGCTGGGTCGTCGTCGAGGTCGTCTCCGGCAGCCGCAAACCGAGGAGGTGGAGGTCTCGCTCCTTCGCCGAGGGGGCCGTAGCAGCTCGCCGCAAGAAGCGCTGCGATGCATGCTGCACGAAGCAGACCACTAACCAGTAGCAGTTCGAGCCGCCGTCGGCAATGGCGCCTGAGCAGAAGAAGGGGGAGGTCAGAATTCAAGGTTCTGGATTATGATATTTAATTGAGTATTTAGCAAGATTAGCTGCTTATTTCGTTAAAATGAAAACCTAGGTGATAAATTTTTCAGATGTACAACTGGAAATATGGATGGTTAGATTGACTAATGACGTGGGAGAGGCAGAATCTACTGGGGCGTTCTTCTGACTGCTGCTTTAGGATCTGACAGCGACGTTTGTCCTCTTCGACGAAGGTCGAATTCCGTCTCCAAGGTTTTCTTCCCCTTTCATCTTCTCTTGACTTTTTTCTAAGCGTTTAAATGAAAATAATAGCGATATTTATTTATACACGTCGAAAATAATGAAACCAAATCATTTGCTCATAAATATGTATATATATATATATATATATATATATATATATATATATTGCGTTCATTCATTCCCATGGTAAAAGGTAAAAAAATCCCCAGAAGTGGATGCCCTGCGATTAAAATTTTGCATGGTGGTGGATTACTACGAAGGCAATTATTGTCCTTTGCTCAGTGGGCCAAACTGAGGTACTTCGTATTGTACTCGGTCACATGAAACTTCGCAGTGATGCAAGGACATGATTGCGTCTAAGGATGCACTTCAAAGTCTGAAGTTGTAGGGACCTCATCGACTACTTATTAACCCTCCAGATGATGCGTGTAGGACCAGCATGTTGGTTTCTACTGGATTGGAATAACATCTAAACTTGTGATAGGATCCTCAACCCATGAAGTTAAAAGGGGGGGAGGAGAAAAAGAAAAGGAAAAACTAAGAAAAAATCCAGCAATCCGATATGCGAATGAATTTTCAAATTCCATGAGTTGGCACAAACTCTGAATCTCCTGGCATAATTGAGCAGGTATTTGGACAGAATGTTGTCTACAACAACATAAATCTATGCCTCATCTAAGCTTGTGATACATGGAAGGATTTTACATTCCACCCAGTTGCAAATACAGACGAAAGTAGTCATGCTGACTCAAAAATATCGACCTCTACCTCTAGAGTTGTAAGCTCGACCACCGGAATACTGACCACGACCTCCAAATCCGCGGCCCCTGGCACCCCCAGCAAACTCAGTTCGCTCGCTGTAGGAGTCGTAGTGACCGGCGGCATACCCACGATGCGCATCGCCGAATGTACTGACAGCATTGGCTGTGGAACCAAAGCCATGGGCCTCGTTAGCTCCAACATTGGTTTGATAGCTGTTTGCAGTGGCCTGCTGATATTGCTGCTGCCGTGCCTGGGATTCTTTGCGGAGGAATTCTTCCCTGTGGGTAGCTTGACGAGCTCTAACCGCCAGCAGTTTTTCTTGATACTGTGCATTGATCTCATTCAATCTCTAAGATAACGCAAGAATTTTGATATCAGCATAATGAACTGGCTGGATGCTGAAATTTAAAATAGGGAGAAGGAAGATTTTTTTTCATCAAGAGCAAGAAGACATCTACCAAGATGACCACGTATGCCATTAGATGGGAAGGGCAACAAATGTACCTTACACAAAGAAAAACTTCCAGCAATTGCTGCTTAGTTTACCATGAAATGGAACAAACGATTGCACATAAAATCAGGTCTATATGGGAGACACCTATGGCAAACATTAGACGGTCAGGTAGTACAAGCTAGGTTACCTTAAAACCAAAACATAATTGGAGGATTATCCACCTACTTGTAACTCCATGGGACCACCAAGGAAAGTGTTCCTGTACTCTCTACAATCTTCTATACCTAGCAACGTTACTGGTTACTGGACGAGGCTTATTCACTGTACCTAATCCACTCAAAGAATGACCCCTCAGCATCCACTGCCTCTATGATTTCCCCACAAAATGATCAAGTTATAATCTCCAACACTAGGATTCTAACAATGAAATGACATTCTTGTCTCATTGTGTAGAACTTATGTTATTTTTGAGGACCATCTAACTAATGCAACTTACACTCCACCAATCACCGTATACATGTCATCATAGGAAATCTTCGGCTGTATGCACTGTGTTGTTATGTGTTGTCATTGGAAATCTTCAGAGCAATTACCACGCAGAAGGTGAAATCACTTAAGTATTAATAGTTATGTCCACAGCATTAAACAGTTGTCAAGAACTTGCAAGATCCCCCTAGTTTTGTTCCAAACATCAAGATCCAAGCTTATCATTACTGTTAATCTTCTTGAGGGTGAATCACCTGTGTTTTCATAGTTTTGTCTACAGCCTCTAGACAGTTATCAAATACTTGAAAATAGATCCGCCAAGTTTTGTCAAAATATTTTCAAACTTCATGATTCAAGCTTATGGTTAGTGTTTAATTGACCGACTAATTTGGACCTCAATGTGGATGTTGGATCTACATGCGTACATACTTATGAGTTCATTGGCTCCTCAATTAGAAATCTATGCATTTATATTAGAAGCAGACAAATACCGTTTGCAATTAAAATTGTTTGAATACTTAATGTGCATCATTTGCAACTTATAATCATTTAGCTATGCAAATTATCATCTTATTTACAAAATAAATTAACTAAATGCTCGATATCAGGTTTTTCGCATTTATATTTTTTTTACTATTATTTAGAATATGCAAGCCAGCAAGTTCAAAATGCAGTCATTGAAAGTTGCAAATTCAGTGCAACTTCTACTAACTACGAGTAGATTTGTAGCTAATAACCATTGCCAGGTAACCAAACTCTTGCAACTCACAAAGTCACCAGAAATACACTTGCAACGTATCTGTTTGCAACCAACCAGACATCTCCTTAAAGAAAGTCAAATAGGTAGAAAACTCAAATAGGATAGCAAACTGCCATTGCTAGTGCTGGGGTTTAGTGCAGGTGTAAGATTTTTATATATAAATATATATTTGATAAGAGACGTACCTATAATTACACTTAGTACCATTAAAAATATGCCAAAAACAGGTTAGGTGGCACAAACAACCTTATTCCCAGCCAAGTGCTTAAATAAATCCTGGCCCTCTAATAACTAGGCATCTAAGCCATTATAGAAGCTCAAATTCAAGCTGCTAGGTGGTTGACTGTGACAGCATTGAAGGGCAGTGAAATAACGTCTAAGTCAGATCAATTAGATAAACCATGCATGAAAGAGATTAGCATAAACCACTTATTTTCGAACATCTCAATCTCCAAACTAATAATCTTTCACAAAACAAAATCTATGAGAAAACAGCAAAAAAAATGTCCACACCCTAGCAATATAAAATTTAAGTTTACCTCTCTGTGTCTAGCATTTTCTCTGTCTTCTGCTTCTTGTTGCTCCTTGGTCAGGCTCATAAGATCATTGAAAAATTTCTGTTCAAGTCCTTCAAAAGTTTGAGGAAAAGTGCTATCATCAAATCTGGCCTCCAGCTCATCTTGACGAGTTTGTCCTCTTGGATCTTTGCTGCTCTGCATCTCCATACCTAATTTCGAATCAGGCATTTGTCCCTCATACAACGTGCGTGCAACATCATTTCCGTGACCTATGCCAAAATTCAGCCCTCATTAAGTTCAGTGACGATGAGTAGACATTAAATTTTAACAGCCATTAGAAAGAGTGAAGCCATAAACATTTTTAGCAAGGGAAATTCACCAAAATACACATGTTTAATTGCACTCTGGCATGAAAGAAATGACACTTCCTTCTTCATATGATTAAGTGTTTTGCAGCACCAAGCAGTGGAGTGGAAAAGTTGGAATTGCCACACCAATCTAGTATGTGATCACAACATCTATATCAGAAATATTTAAAGAATAAAAATTTCATGGAACATATTCCCTTTCATGATTTCAAAAAAGTAAAAGACAAACATTCACAGTATTCTTTTGCTGATTTATTTTAAAGTTATTATAGGTACAAGCATTTCCAAAACCTCCATTAGAACATCCATCCATGTTTTCCAAGGTATGACTTTGAACAAAAGCACTAGCACAAAGCACAATCTCTGTCCGGGCATGTAAAACTATATGATTCAGAGCTTATTTCTACTTGTATGTTGTGTGAGCTAAAAATATAATCAGTTCCTTTTCATGCACTATAAAGATAAGAGTTCAATCAGTGAAGAAATAGATCAAATGATAAAAAATGGCAATGCAACTACTTCTCTACTTCGATATCAAGCCAAGCAGGACCTGCCTTCTTTATATGATTGAGAGGGGAGATGATTTGATCCCTGTGGCCCATCCCTATCCCACTGCCATTGTCCATCTGGCTTAGAAGACATATACTGATGCTCTTCCCCAGAACGGAAAGAATCTGAACCTCCTGAAAAAAGACTCGTACTGGAGTTGTGTTGTAATCTCTGTGCTGATATTTGCTGCATCTGTGCAGCTACCATAGGATTGATTCCTGAATCAGGATATTGTCCCTGCCGCCTCATTTTTCACACTCGTAAAAAAAAAATCCAGTCTGTTAACACAGGCAAAAGTGAATTAGAAAAAAGTAAAACAAAGTTTAAAAAAAGATATACAAAGGCATTGAAATAATATATGTTTTTTAAAAGTATAAGGGCACGTAATACAATCAGTTCATAGAAAACTTATTTGCAGACTAGAAGTAAAGAAAAGGTATATAATACCTACGCCCTTCGCAATGAAATTCCAGTGATACTGCATTTTTCCATACCAAGAATCAAAATTAAGATGCAAATGAAACGAGATATTTTAAGATGAATGCAATGCATCCATCTATACACACAATCTATTGGAATGCAGTATCATAAACTAATTCTAAATGCATTTTAACGAACGTAGTTTCTGAAGTGGTTTGAACAAAATGCATCCAGGTCACTCTACCATCATAAATTCCATTGTCCCAGTTTCACCTAATTAAAGAGGCAAGGTGTTTGGATAATAGAAATAGTCTAGAACGTATAGTTACAATCTTCGATTATTCGATTTTGTGATTAATCAAAAATTCCTCCTAAAAAAATAAAATTATGCCTCAAGACTTCACTTGGCATTCTGATAGAATCCTGATCTCAGCATCACAAAAATAAGATGGAGGTTGTCAAAAGTCGGTTCTACCAGCGAGGGTCGTGGAACTGGTTCACAGGGTAAGTGAGCAAGGAAGCTGCAGCTCCGTCAACCGAGGATGCAAAATAGAGGACTAGGAGCTGAGGGAGAGCGATGGAAACAGGAAGAATTTACCTCCGGCTGAGGGAGATGTTTCGGTGGCCGCCACCCTTCACCGTCGCCGCCACCGATCGATACCGCCGCCGCGGGGCAGGAAGGACTGAAACCCTCGCGTGAGTTTGAGGGAAAACCACCGGACCGGGCTTGGCGTCGTCCCTTTTCGTTTCTTATGTTTTCCTCAATATTATATTTTGCGTTATATGAAAATTAAATAATGAGCATATGCGGTATTATCACTGGGCGTGTTAAAGACCCGATAAGTTAAGTTTAAATTTAAAAGGAAATTAGAATTGGGGTTCGAATTGAAATTAAAATTAATTAATCGATTTAAACATGCAAACAAGCAAATTAGTTTTAATATAACATCAATCGAGTAAAATTTATATTCAACTCTCAATAAATCAAGTAAACTTAAGTTCTAAAAAATAAATGAAGTAAACTTTAATTTTTTCTTAAACCCTCGCTCGCTCAGATCGAAAGCCCTTCTCCTTCGAACGTTTCGCGGACCGATGCGGACGCAGGCGGTCGCCAACGCCGCCGCCGCCTCCTCCTGGCTATCTCTGGCGAGGCGGCGACTTTCATCCGCCGCCGCTGTGGACTCGGATCTCCGCCGGTCCGTAGAAGAGCACCTCCAAGAAGTGTCCAAGTTCGCCCGGTCCCCGGTACCGTCATGCTCGACTCTCGATCCTCATGGAGGTCCTCTTTCTGTGTCTAACTTATCCTTTCTTTAGTAGAAGAAGGCGAATTCACCGCCGCCGCCGTACTCCATTGTGAAGGGGGCGCTCGAACGGACTGACGGGCTGGTGCTCCGGCGGGCGTACCGGGAGGAAGAGATCACCATATCGGTTAAGCGCCGCGCCCTCCCCATCCCTTCTCCTAGTGGAGATAGCGAAGATTGCGCCGATGATGTGCGGCATGACTTCGTCAGCGAGCTCTTCATCCGTGTAGGTGTTGAGAGGCCTGGACGGAGCAATTCACTTCTTTTCCTCTGTGGGCTGTATCCGGATGCTGTTGGAATCTACTCCATATGCTTGCTACCAAAGTCCAACCCTGACTTATACTATGGCCGTGTCTTTCCGTAAGCTGAAACCTTCCACTGTGTCCATTGTTATAGTTCTTCGTTTCTCTAATCTTTCCTGTTTCTATTTGCATTTATTGTGAATGGAAATTCTTGTGAAAGTTTTCTTTTCTTGATGCAAATAAGACTTCCAAAGTTGAGGGAAGGGCCTGTCGTTGGTATCCTAATAAAACAATTGTTTGGGTTGAGTAACTCATCTATGTTCATTACTTTTTAAAGTGAACTTAATGCAGTCCCAGTGGAAAAGTTCTATGGATTGTCAAAAATATAGTATTGCTCAGATTAGAGATGTGATCCTATCTTGAATGCCGCAGCTATGTATTTGTTTTTCTTATGATCCTTTTTTGTAGTTATTTGAAGTTGTTTGTGTCAGTTGATCTCAAGTTACTCCTCTAAGAGCTAGCATTTTTACCAGTAATCTGGAGTATATTAGTTTAACCTTATGTTAAAGAAAAATAGGCGCATGTACATAATTAGTTAACCAAGATATTTAGATCGTGTTATTGTTCTTGTACATGATTGCATTTAGCTGCCGGAACTTAGTTGGTAATATGTGCACTTTGTATGTGTTGCGGGTTTTGTGTATTTTCCCATGCATGCAAGTTATGATATTCAAAATGATTCGTAGTGTGTTTATTTATCATCTTCATGCTACTAAGTAAAAGCTAAGCATGATAGTGGTTGTAGGCTTTTAACATTCTTCTGGATTTATTGGACTGTCGATCAATCCTACAAAATCTAGTTATCAAATTGCCTAGAAAAGTCATTTTTCTTCCTTCTGTTTCTCTGCTTATTGCAGATTTGAGTCCAGAAGTTGCTTTGTTTATGTATGGTATGTCAGTATGTCGGTCCTTCCACCCAGTGGAAAACATAAATTGGTCAGATCAAGTTCCCTGTCCTCAATGAATAAAAAGATGTAGATAGTTTGAGATCTGTTTGGGAGTCAGCCAAAGTTCCTCAAGTTATCCTCTTTGTGGTTTTGCTGCATCTCTAATGATAAACTAGAATAAAGTTATATTTTGACATTACTAAGCATTTCATTGTATCTTTCACACTAAGGGTGAAATTTGATGCAAAAGTGAACATCCCATATGCTGGATAAGGTTGCTTTTTACTGATTATGTTGGGATTGTTGCACGTATGATTTGTCCAATTTATGCATTATCCTGATTTGAACTTGTCATAAAACATCAGCGATCAGGTTTGATTATAATTCAAACAAAATAAATATGGACGATAGAATTTTACCTTCTCTGTTCTGGTTGATTCGCAGGAAGTTGAATCAAAAATTGAGGGATGAGTTCTGTCTCTACCTAAAAGAACGTGCAGTAGACGAGAACCTTTTCCCTTTTCTACAATTTTGGCTGTACAAGAAGGATCTTCGCATTCTCATGAATTGGTTCAAGAGTATCAGTAAGTTCGTCCATGACACGAAACCAGTATGAGTTCTTCACGAGTTAGGAAAAATATGTATCTTATTATTCATGCCATGTCTTATCAATCTCTTCCAATATCTATACGACAGTAATTCTGTAATATCTGACATGCCTTCCTTCTTTTGGTTTTTTTGATGCTGAACTATAGATCAAGTCTCATGTTTTCAATTAGGTGTTATGTGAATGGGTTGCCAGTAAAACTTCTGCTTGCATTTTGTTCCTTAATCTTGAGTTGTGCACTTTGGTTTTTTTGATCAAAATTTTCATGTGAATACCATCATTAAAGCTGCATCGTGCTTACAAAATCCAACCACATAAATGAACTCTTTTTATTGAACTCACAAGTGCATAATTCAATTACAAAAACACTACCGTGCTCGCATGTTACTTCAAGGTATATATATCAGTCGCTTTGTCGCGCCTGTGATTCCGGCGACTGCTGCCAACTGAGCGAAATCGCATGTATCCTCGACAAAGCCTGCGCAATCTCCTCCATCCCCGGCCGTTCACCGGCGGCCCTCCTCATGCACCTCTCTATCAATCTCACCATCTCAATCGCCAAGTCCATCGGGTAATTCCCCTCAAGCCGTGGATCCACAAATCTTCCCACCTCATCCTTCGCCGCCTCCCCTGTCCTCCCAACCACAGCAGCCAAGCCACCGTCCCTTCTCCGCCACTCCGGCGCCGCCCTTCCCGTCACCATCTCCATCATCACCACCCCGAAGGCATACACATCGAGCTTCGGCGACACCAGCCCGTGCTCCAAGTACTCCGGCGCCAGGTAGGCCTGCGTCCCGACGATGTGCCTCGTCAGCACGAACTCCTCCCCTTCGGCCCCCTCCGACGCCCTCGCCATGGCGAAGTTGGCGATCTTTGCCCTCATCGATTGGTCGAGCAGGATGTTGCTGCTCTTGATGTCCTTGTGCACGTACGCCGGCCTGGTGTAGCTGTGGAGGTAGCTGAGCCCGGTGGCCACGTCCAGCGCTATCTGCGTCCTCTGCGTCCAGCTCAACACTTTTGTGCCGCCGCCGCCGCCGCCGCTGCCGCCGCTGCCGTCCAGAATCCACTTGTTCAGCGATCCGTTCTCAGCGTACTCGTTTATCAGGAACCACTGGCCTTGGTGGAAGCAGACGCCGGAGAGCTTGATCAGATTGAAGTGGTTTATCTTTTTCAGGATCTCGATCTCCCTCAACACGTCCCTGTTGACCATCTTCACAGCGGCGGAATCGCCGTTGAACACGCCGCGGTAGACGGACCCCTCGACCAGGCACTCGCGGCTGAAGTCCTCGGTCGCCAGCTGCACCTCCTCGAACTTGTACACCCGCAAGGTGCTCCCGATCTCGGATAATTTCGAGGTCATATCTTCCGATTGGATCTTGTAGTTCTTGGACGACGAAGTTGTCGTTCCGTAGGTGTCCGAATCGCTGCTCTGCGGGAGGATAATTTTGCCGGCTCCGACCGTTTTATCCTTCTTGTTTCTGGCCCTGACGAGGAAGTAGCCGCCGACAAGCGCGGCGACGACGAGAGCAGCCGCCGCGACTCCGATCCCGGCGTAGAGCCCCGCGTGGTTGGACTTAGACTCATTCCCCGTGGGAGCGGCCGGCGGCGACTGCGGCGGCGAGGAAGGGGTTTCGAGCTGAGAAACATTGGGCTCGGTCTGCAGCGGGACGATGAGGGTTGTGAAGGGGTAGATGTCGGATCCGTTCAACTGGTTCGCGTCCATGATGCTCTGTTGGGAGACCCCGAGCCGCTCGCTGATGAGGTTCACGGTGTCGCCGGAATCCACCAGGTAGCTGAGCAGGTACCTGACGCCGCCGGCGATCTGGCTCTGTGTGGGGCAAGCGCACCGGAGAGGGACATTGATGCGCTGTCCGGCGTCGAGGCGGTCGGTGCCGTTGCGGCTCTGGTTGATGAGGGCCTGGCAGGTGGAGAGGCCCTGGAAGGTGTTGTTGGCGATGATGAGGTAGGTGTCGCCGCTTTTGACCGAGTAGGAGGTGTTGAACTGGTAGTACTGGCCGGAGCAGGAGCAATTGACGGGGACGAGGAGCTTCGTGGCGGCGGGGAAGGAGGAGTTGGGGGCGACGGAGTTGACCTCGGAGAGGAGCGAGGGGTCGACGGAGGAGAAGAGGGATGAGATGGAGGTGACGGAGGTGAAGGGCCGCTCGGCGTGGAAGGTGAGGTAGGAGCGGCAGAGAGGCCCGGAGTTGCAGGAGTAGCCAAGGAGGGAGGAGGCTTCGTGTCTGTTCCGGCAATCGGTGATGTATAACCCTTCGTAGGGCTGCTGGGAGCGAAGAAGAGACGGGAGATAACAGAGGAGGAGGAAGAAGCAGAGAAGGGGGAGACGTTGAGAGGCCATGAACGAGGACATGGAAGGAGGAAGGCTCTAAGCTTCTGCCCACAGAGAGACAGCAGGGAGGTTGATTCATTCGGATTGCTTCTGCCGATTTTATTCCCCGTTGAGCCGCTTTGAAGTAGAAAGCAGAATTTTCCTTGTTCATGGTCTGTTAAAAAAGTCAACGGAAGAGATTATGGTACGAGAGACTATTTTTTTATATGATTGCATTTAAAACCTAATACTATTTCTTAATTATACTTACATTTCTTCATATTTTCAAAATTATAATTACATCCTTCTACTACCCCTAAAATTTAACATCCTGTTATAGTTTTTATTATTCTTAAATTTAGAGGGTTATAATCCAAAAATTATTATAATGTTGACTTTGACTGTTTTTGTAGGGCTGTCTTTGTCATCACCAAAGGGGATTGCGTGTGCTGTTAGGTTTGACCAAGACCTGACAACGTTGACCTGGCTCTGAATGAGCTCTGGGCCGGGCTTAGCCAAACCTGCAGCAGGTAGCCTCTGTGGATTTGAGGTGTTGCAGGCAGCCTCCTTGTCCTTGAATCCTACTAAAACGAGGAAATGTCCAGGTTGAAGAATGATACAGAGGATTCACCTCTGAATCAGATTCAGTAAACTACTGCAGAGGATGAAATGAGTCTGTGACTAATAAGAACCAGCAGTGGTGGCTGCCATCAGCTTCGTGAGAGGCTCCAAAGCGCTTGCAGCAAACTTCCTGGCGAACAAGTAACAGATCCTCGACGGCCGATCGTTGTACGTGCAGTTCTGCTCGTGCTTGATCCTCTCCAGAAGCGTCCCGTTGACGTCGCCCTTCCCGAAGGTCTTCGGGTGCGGCCGGCCGTGCCAGTAGGCCCAGGTGATCGTCCTACCGGCGATGAGCTCCGGCGCCCTGATGCTTAGCAGCGTCGGTATGTAGTGCTCGTCCTGGAGCACCATCTTGCCGCGGAGCTCGTGGAACTTGGAGTAGTAGGCCGTGTCGTTGACGATGACGGCCGCGGCATCGCGGCCGACCTCGAACCACTGCGCGCCCTTCCGCCACTGGTCGACGGTGATCTGCGGCGCGAGGCCCGGGCGGTACCGTCCCCGGGCGCCGGGGCCGGGGTCGTCGAAGGCGTCGACGAAGCTGCGCTCGGAGGTCATCAGGTAGCGGTAGGTGAAGGTGAAGTTGAAGAGAGGGATGCAGGTCTCAGAGAGGAGGATGAATCTTTCGTTGGAGGGATCGAGCAATGCGTTCGCCAGGAGCCGCCTCTCGGCATCGACCATCGACAAGCTTCCCCATTTTATCACCTTCATCGATTTACAAGTTTTAAAAAAAACATTGGAGATTGAATCAGGAAAGGAAAAAAAAATCAACAGGCGGCGGATACCTCGCTCCGAATCTGCCTGCCTGAGAACACCGACGCCGGCGTGTACCGGCCGCGGTAGGACGGATGAGAGTGGATGTAGATGGAGAAGAGCCCCTGGTGCCCTGCAAAGTACGTCTCCCAGAGAGACGACAGAGGCAGCGGCCCTCTGCTCAGGAACAAGAACGCAATCTTCGCCGCCGTCCTCGACCCATCCCTTCTCGAGTCACTCACGGCCAATGCTTGGCGGAAGAGCGCGGCGTCGTCGGTGATGTTGTCTGTCAGGTTCGCCGGCGGCGGGGAGGCCAAGGATTCATGTCCTCCTTCTCCTCTGAGGCGGCTGAAGCTCCACATGTCGGAGGAGGTGCTGATGATCGAGATGGCGATGACTAGGAGAAGGAGAAGCACTGCAAGGATCTTTGTGAGAGCTGCGACCTCTTCTGATGAGAGAACATTGGACGTGTGAATCGAGCAGCCTTCCCTGCTTCTGCTTCTGCTTCTGCTTCTGCTTCTGTTGTTGCTCTTCATGGCGGATGAAAGATCGTGTGGGTTGGCGGATTTTTTTTGCTTTACATTTATAAAAAGAGAAGCGTGGGTTGACTCGTGGAAAGCAAGGTCGGCAGATTTCCAATTCTCTCTCTTTTTTGACTCGTTCACTGGTTTCATCCATCTCAACTTCTCAAGATCTGATCCGACTGCTTTTTTTTTTCAAGCCCTAATCTTTATACGAAAACAACAGATTAGTTAATAGTCCATTTACCATATCTACTTTTTATGGATGCCTAACAATTGGAATCAATTTGCAGCAATGCCGTCACATTTATTAGGAATTAATTATATCATATAACATTTTATTTGCCAAAAAAAGACAGTTTCTACATCATAGCTTCTTCTCTTTACTGCCAGAGGCAAATATACAGCAGACCGATTGATTCATAATAACTCATTTCCTTTTCCTGTTATTCTCAAGCCACTCCAAGATGCCCTTCTCTGATTCAGACAGCAGATCGGAGCTCTTCTCTTTCAGCGAGCCCTCGATGAACTCGAAGTAATCCTTGTAGTTCCTCTTGTAGTAGCCCTCCAGCCTCTGAGGAAACAAAAAGCAAACCCCATGAGCTTCTCTTTACCTAAAAAAGTTTTCAAAAGGACTGAATGGGATCAGGACCTCTTTGTCGTTCTTCTCCTTGTTCTCCTTGGACCTCTTCAGATATTCTACCATGTATTATCAGATATATACCTTTATCGGTTACCAAAACCAGATAGAAAAAGTTGCAGTATGTATAAACACACATATATACACATACAGACCTTGGAGAAGAGCCTTTTTTGAATCACCGACTTGTGGAGCGGCGGCTGCGGAGGAGATGAGCAAGCTCAGGAATCCCCTTCTTCCGAAGCCATTGTTAGTATTCCTCAGCGCAGCGTTGCAGACTGAACTCAGTGAAGCAGCAGCGGCTCGTTGGGAGGACAAAGAGAGAGATGAACTTGTGAGAGCAGCCATGTATGCAGTATTATAAAGATTAAATTGTCAGCAAATATAGCTGGGTTGGGTGGGTGGGTGGGATGTATGCAGCTGAGATTGTGATTTAGGGTGGAGGAGCAAACAAGGCCACAGCTTTTAGTTCATCCCCATGGAAAAATGGATGAAGTCTCACTTTTGAAGTACCTATTTTGCCCATATCTTTTTATAAAAAAATAATAAATAGAAGCTCCATATAATCATTGAATTATACATCGTAAGAAACAATAAATCGAATAATTTTTATTATTATTTGAATCTGCATAATTAATTGGGTCAAACCCTAGTTGGGGTCTGGTCTACTTCGCTAGATGAGGCCCTAATTATTGCACTTGATCTCCTAATCATGCGCAGATAGATATATATATAAAGAGAAAGGCGGTACTGCTCCAACCTTTTTATATGTTTGAAAAAAAAATTGACTTCTGTTCTTGCTTCCTCCCCGAGTGTAAGGAAGGAATGGGTGATGAATAATGTAAATAAATCCAGCAGATATATTGATTGAACCCTCCCAAAGTTAGCTGAAGGATAAATTACCCTCCAAAAAAAAAAGAGGGCTGGAGTTTTTTTTTTATAATAAGATCGATTGATTACATGTATTCTACCCACTCTTTAGAACCATCGACGGCCCCGCTCCGGCGCGGGTCATCCTCTCGCAGTCCGGGCACATCGCGAGGGCGGCCGCCGGAATTTCCACGAAGAGCGGTGGCGGCGATGAGTTAGACGAGAACTTGAGAGCCTTCAGCTCCTGCAGCTCCTTCCGCAGCTTCTGGTTCTCGTTGGTCAGCATCTCAAAGTACTCCCTCAGGACTCCGCGGTCTTCCTCCGTCTGCTTCAGCTTATTCCTGCACTCCAAACGTCTAATAAACTACTTCCACAATTCTCAGACGATATAATTAACCATTGATCAACCAATTAATCACCTCGCTCTCCGGTTTTGGAACCACACTTCAACCTGCCGTGGCCGGAGGTTCAATTGCTTGGCCAATGCTTGCTTTTGCTTCTGATTAATTAATCGTCAAAGCGAAGAGATTCCATGATAAGCATCCATGAATTCGTATATGCATATATATTCATATACTGGACTCACCGGAGTAAGAGAACTGTTCTCCTTGAACCGCTCCTCCAGCATGGCAGACTGCTCTCTCGTGAGCCTAAGTTTCTTCCTCGCCGCACCGCCGCTGCGCGCAGACGACAGCGGCGGCGCGGCCGCCGAGCCGGCAGCGTCGTCGGAGGGGGCGGAGAGGCTTAAGCTGAGGGACGGTGGTGCGTCGGAAACCACGCTGGCGGCGCAAGGATCGTCGGCCGACGCCGGAGCGGCGACGACGCAGAGGCCAAGATAAAGGCCGGCGTCGCAGATGTGCCCCTGCGGATCCCCCATCCTCTCCATTGCTAAATAGCAGGTTTTGGAGCTCTCTCTAACGCCTTTACTCCTTTATACTGATTTGCTCGAGAGGTTGAGGAGATGAGGAGAGGGAGGGGAATCGAAAAGGGAAAAAGGACGATGATGGCATTAATGGGGAGTCGTAGGAATTAATTAAACATTTAGAATTGGGCGAGTGTAGAGTGATACTTGGAACACGGCACAGATCGATATTATTAGTTTATATCGTAGAAAAGTTTGGAAACCTAATTTTCCAGTGTATACTGCTTAGAAAGGAGAAAGGCCGATAACTGACGACCGACTCCAAACGTGGAACGGAGGAGATGAGAGCGACAAGCTGATGCACCACGCTTTGAAGGTTTCATTCATCAGTATGATTCATAGATTTATTTTTCTTTGGGTTGTTGATGGAGTGGAGAGGAGAGGACAGATGGGCAATAAATTTCATCTCTCTCTTTCTCTGTATAGTTTTATGCAGGTCATTGATTATTATCTGATCTTACACTTATTTGGGCTAAGAGTAAGGCTGGAAAATAATTTAAAACATAAAATGTATTAGAATTAATCACTCCCAACCACTGTCAGAATCTTAATTAATTGTTGCAGAAGTTTAATCAAATCTGTCCTTATATTATATATAAAGTTGAGATGATGTCAGGAAATTAAAAGGATAAGGAGAAGTTGGAATTATTGGAGAGTGCAGGATTACGAGGATAACAATAAAAATGAATGATGGACGATCTCTTTTCAGCCTCTCACTTTCACATCACACGTATCCCCCTCATCAACAGCTTAATCTGCAGAAGATGATGATGAATGCAAACGTTGCTGTATGTTTCTTTGCCTTTCTTTTTCTTGCCTCTGTGTTTGCACAGAAGCATGTAAAGTGTGGAAAGCATTTGAGATATCTAATCAGCATCCACTAAATTAATTAAGTCAAAAAGATATGCCAATCATGGCCTGCAAGTATATATGTCTTTGAGAAGTTTGCTTCTTCTTATTTAATCATGAAAGCAGCCAACAAAAAAAGCTTTTTCTCTTTTGTCGTCATGTATACTTTATGTTACTGCATGCTGCTTCGGAAATGAAACGGATGTAATTCGTAATTACTTGCAGATGAGAGCGTATAAGCCCAATACATCGATCGCATCATGTCTGCGTTTAGCCCAAATTCCATCCAAGGACTAAAAACTATTCTGCTTCTTGTTCGTGCGTGATCTCCGGAGGATGTCTCTCGCACGGCGGCGAACGGTGGTCGCCTCCCAGTTGGATCATTTCATCAAACAACGGGGCTGCAAGTAAAGAAGTCGCAGAACCGCACGCTCGGTGGTCCACCGCGGTGGGGTGACGGCGGCGGCCCGGCCCCCTGCGGAACGCCGCCGATCAGTGCAGCAGCGCCTGCTGCGCTGAAAGATTGTGGACATGCTGGTCCACTTAAAGCGGAGGCCGGTCGGGTTACCGTCTCTCTGACATGATCTTTGAGCACATCAACGCTGCGTCCGACTTGTCGTTCAAACAGAGTGAGCCGACACAGAGCGTAGTTTGGTCGTCGGCAGTATCTTTCTTTCACTGATGCATATCTCAAACACCGCGGACTAAAAGCTCAGTAGATTTCTAGTTGATCCTGGTCTTTAATCATCGTTGATTGGAGTAAAGCGCGTTGCCGTTTGTCCTTGTCAACTGGATGCTGTTCTTAATGTCTGGATAGAGGTTTTTTTATGCGGCTGTCAAGTTTGACCACGAAGAAGGAAACTTGGATTGCAGATCTACTTGCAGTTTTAGACTTTCAAACAAGGAGCTTTTGGTTTTGTCGCATATATGCCAGTTGTAATCCAAATCCAAGTAAAAGTGGATATCGTATCATCATAGATACAACTCGCCAGAGAAGTCTAGTAATCAGCCAATCCATAAGAACGAAGCATAAATTGCATATCAGGAACAAAGACTTCCAATTAATTACTCCAACTGAATAATACAACAAACGCCTGCAACAAAGTGATGAAAATGAAGAAAGCATTAACCAGCATCAACGCTCACACTTGTTCTGATCCGAGCAAGAAGACAAACTAAGCACCCACTTCTTATTCTGAGCCCTGCGACCGCCATGGCTAGCGGCATTCTCCTGCTGCTGCACAAACTCCTCCAGCCGCCGGAGCGCGAGGTCGAGCGTCTCCGCCGGCACGTTGGCGAAGCAGACGCGGAACCACCCGGGCTCGGCGCAGTGGAACGACGAGCCCGGAGATATGTTTAGACCGACCTGGTACACCATCTTCTTCCACAGCTCGATCTCCACCTCCGGGGTGTCGGACGTCATCAGGTGCCTCATGTCGACCCAGCAGAAGAGCCCCGCGTTGCTCTCCAAGCAACCGATGCCGAGACGCGCGAGCCCGCGGACGACCCGGTTGTGCCGCTCCTTGATCCGCCTCCTGTTCTCGGCGACATAGCTTCCGGCGAACTCCTTGTCGCCGAGCAGAGCCGAGAGCAGGTGCTGCGTCTGCGAGGAGACTTGCCCGAAGCTCGACATCTTTGTGGCCGCGGCCACCACCGCCGCGTTGCGGGAGTATATCGCGCCGACGCGGAACCCCGGAAGGCCGAGGTCCTTGGAGAGGCTGTACACGACGTGGACGCAGTCTTCGCCGCCGCCGGCGTCGACCTTCCTCCTCTCCTGCATGACCTCCACGACGCTGACGAACTCCGGCGGGGCGAACGTCGTGCCGGAGTAGATCTCGTCGCTGATGAGGTGCAGGTGCTTCTCCGCGACGAAGTCGAGGAGGACGTCGAGCTCGCGGCGCGTCTTGGTCGTCCCCAGCGGGTTGGACGGGTTGGTGATCAGCACTCCCTTCACTTGGAGGTTCCGCCTTTTCGCGCTCCGGTAGGCTTTCTCGAGAGCGGGCTTCGTTATCCGGAAGCAGTCGGAGCTCGAGCAGTCGACGGGGACGATCTCGGCGCCAGTTCGCCATTTGAGATCTCTGTCGAACCTGCAAATTAATTGAACGAAATGAGAAAATTATAAACTATACCAATCCCATGCATTAAGTATAACATTGACACAATACCCGGGATAATATGGAGTCGGGAGAAGGAATGCATCGCCTGGATCAGCGAGACAAAACATTAAGATTTCATTGGCAGAGGTGGAACCAGCCGTGAGGACGAGCTTCTCCGGCTCGAACATTACCTTGTTTCCTCTTAATTCTCCCATGAAATCCGCCAATGCCTGCATGCAGTTGTGTTTATACCTTCAGTCAATCGATCAAAGTTTATCCGTAAGCAATACTCGATCAAATGTATGCTCACTCTCTTGAACTCTGGCAAGCCGTGGTAATCCTGGAAGAGAGCAAGCTCGCGGAAGGCGAGGGCGCCCCCGGCTCGCCGGAGCCCGGCGGCGGCGCGGTGGCTCTCCAGCCACGATTCAATGAGGTCGAACGAGAGCTGCATGAAGGGAAAACTCTGCGTATATATAACAATAGTGAAAGCAGGAGATCGAAGAGGAGAAAATTAAAACTAGAAATCAACCTGGTTCTCGGCGAGGCCCATCTGGATGATGCCGGTGGGATTGCTGAGGGGATCAAATGGGTTCTTGTCGTACTCCTGCCACCCGAGGAAGTACGAGGAGTCCTGGCCATGGCTGTTGCATGCAGCCTTCCTGGAGAGCATCGTCTATGCGTTATTATGTTAATCTTCGATCGATCGCTTGCTCGAGATACAGAGGAGAAGCTAGCGTTGCAGATTTATATAGAGAAAGCGAGAGCAGCAGAGGGAGAGAAGAAGAGACTGCGGTGGTTAGTCAAAGGTGGAGATATGGGAGGAGCCGGCCATTTGTCTTTACCGACACGCGTAGCTGCCTTTGGGTTCACCTGCATCGATGTTGGATCACCCATCACCATCGCGGCCTCCAATAACAGGGGGCGGAGCGGTGTCGGTGTTGGAGCAGAGCAACAGGACAAACATGTTTGCTCTCACTGCTTTCCTGCTTCTATATATCTCTCTCTATATATCAATTTTAGGGTTCTTCACAGTGTTCCAATTTCCATTTTTTTATGTAAATGTGATCAACATTGTATAGAATAGGCCAACAAATATAAAAGCTACCTAAATTATAAAAAAATTAAAAATTTCAATCAACGTGAATTTTCTCTTTATTTATAGAAGGACAAATCTTTAATTTTCCCCTGGGAGATGATTCCAGAACAACCAGCTTAAATAGGAAAACGTGATTGATTGGAGTTACCTGCAAGACAATATATTTGCGGCACCAATAATTAGGTCCTCATTCAGCTGCCATAATGACCATGCCTGTTTCCAGCCAAATCCCTATCTATCTTGTTGTGTTTTAATCAGGAAACAGACAAATTAAAGAGGTGGAAGAAAAAAAAGATAACTCCCTGATTACAATGAGCATTATTTTGCCGCGCAAGCATCATCTTCCTCTCTTATAAGTACCAAGATGTTCGTAATGCAAAACTATGTAATCCCTATATATATGTGGCATAAGGAGAGAGATGAGGTCTAGAAGGGTTTTCTGTCAACTTGTAATATGACTGAATGTGATTGAGAATCTGAGATGAGATACGGCTCAATCATCATTACTGGATTATGTTTTCCTTTTTCTATGCAAACGACAACGAATCATCAGAGAAGCTGCTTTAATTATTAACTTCTTTGATCTCTCCACGCCACCAGCTGCATCCAGGACCATGTCCGAGGTCTCAAGAGACCTCCATTATTACCTTCACGGCTCGTCAAAAAGCTCATTACTGCAACTCCCCCGGAGGAAAGCCTGAGCATGATGTGCTCCTCTTTGAGCTTCATATGTATTGTCTTGGAAAGGGAAGGCGGAGACGCCGTTCGTGCCACCTTGTGCAGGTTGAGATAGCGGCGACGGTGGAGGGTGATGAGCTCGGACAGGGAAGCCCCAGATCGCCGAGGGTAGCGGCGGCGTTGCGCTGGTGAGGTGCTGGACTAACCGGCGGAAGCCCCAGCGGTCGACGTGGTAGACCCGCGGGGGAGGCCGCCGCTGCGGCCGCCGCCACGGTTTCGAGAGGGGCATGCGGATGATGCGGAGAGGCGGCGGCGGCGGCAGGTTATGTGGCTCTGAACTGCTTCTTCCGCGGCTTGCGTCGGGCGGGGAGGTGTTCGCCATTTCTTCTCTGGTTCCGTGGCGGCCGGCGATGGAAGTGTGGGCCGCTCACCTCGTCTCTTTTTATAGAGGAGGAGGAGGAGCTCCCCTAGCTGCACCGGAGCTGGGCGGCGCCGCCTGCGTTCTGTCTGTGGTTGGTAGCGAGGACGCCACGTGAATTATTACTAGGGAAAATTATTTCTGCAAAGAAAATGACACCAAATTTTACTGGATGCATCATTTCACGTTTGTGAAAAATTAGGGTTTATAGAACATTATGAACCGTAAGATCTACGACTCTACGTGGGTGTAATTTCTGTCACTTTAAATAATTAAATAGTCAAGTTATCCGGCTAGAGAAAATTTTAGGAGTAAACAAACGCATGCATGCAACGTCAAATTTGATGAATAACTTCAGACAGTAATATGTTTAGAAGTCATGTAGCACTCCAAATCTTGCATCACTGTCGTCGTCTAATTAATTAACCCCGGGGTTTAACTTGGGAGACTCTTTAACCTTTCACTCCATGCACAGTGCCCAAATCCCATTTGAATCGATATATTTATCTATGTACACTTTTTTTCAAAACCTGGACTTCCTTTTGTTGTTCTTCGGAATTTTGTAGGCCATACAATTTTTTTGTCAGAGCGTCAGTTTTCATGGATACCTTTTGAAAATAAAATCAGATGAGATATGATGTCTAGGCATATCAAACTCAAATAAATTCTTCAAACGTATGAATTTTTAACTTGTTTCTCCACCAGTATAAAAAAATGAAAAAACACCCACTGTCGCTTAATATATTCTCTGTAGTATATATCTATAAACACCAAACATTATTACATCCAGCTTATATATTTATGGTTAAAGTAAGAGGAGAATCTCCCTTCTCAACAGTAAAAGATTTGGATAATTTGGCCCCTGAACTGGTAGTGATTTCGACAATGTAGCTACCAAGATATCCTCTGAATCTAAATTCACCGGAGGCATCTGTAGTTCCATCAGCGCGAGATAACCACTCTTGCTTCAGTTCAAGGAACCTTTTTCCAGCCTCGTTCATGTTGCCTTCAGCATCAACCAGATGTGAATGATCCCTGCAGGTGAACAATTCCCAGAAACCCCACAGCACGACTCCTTCAACAGCAGGATGCGCGAATGCTTCCCGAAGAACAACCTCCAGGTCGTCTGCTCGAACGTATTCGTTTTCCGCGGAGACGTCGAGTTCAGTTAGCCAGATAGGGAGACCCAGCACTGCCAGCTTGTCCAGTGAATCACGTATGATCTCTCCAACTGGGTTACTGATATGGCACTGTACACCGATCCCTCCCACGGGTGCACCTTGTTCCTGTAATGCGAGGATCTGATCGATGTATTTTTCGGGCGTGGACTTGGGATCGCATCCATCTTCGACGTTGTAGTCATTGACATAGAGAACTGCAGAAGGATCTAGCTGGTGGGCTTCTCGGAACATGTATGCTCTGATATCACTCCCGAGCCTGTCTTGATAGAATGATCCATGGAGCATCTCATTGTTGACATCGTAGTGCCTGAACTTACCTCTATACCTAGCTAATAGCCCTCGGAGACGGTTCTGGACAGCTACCATCAGATCGTTGCTGTTCAATGATTTCAACCATGGCTGAACAGCATCGTCTACTTCCCAGAAGATGCAGTGCCCTCTTGTCTGTTTCCCATGTTTCTGACAGAAAGCTAACAAGTCGTCCGCATCTTTGTAATTGAACTTTCCTCGTTCTGGTTCCGTGTGGTACCACTTCAACTCATTCCCAAACACAGCCCAATTAAAATTTTTCAAAAAGAAATCAACAAATTCCTCATTTTCGATGTTTGATCTATTGAGACAAGCCCCCACAGGAAAGCTGTTATCCATCTGCCTAATCTTTAGAGATGCACCAACAAGGTCCTCACGTCTACTACCTGAAAATTTAAGGACGACATCCTGCTTTCGTATCTGCCAATTGATGCATTAAAAAAATAAAGCTTAGAAAACAACACAGCAGAATCAAACTTTTCTGACATATAAGTTCACGTGTTAAAGTTGTAATGAAAATAAAACATCGACAGAAATATACCTTATCAGTTTTTTCTTTTAGAATGCTGTATCTTGCCTTCCTGTCCACTGGAAGTATCTCCATCTCTGACACCAACAAATCAACGCCCGGTGGAGGGCCCTGAACATAAACTATAACCTTGGATGGTTTTCTTTCAATTCTGAATGATCCTTGTATCTTATACCATTTATCATTATTTGCCTCGGTTTGTCCCCCATTCATCCACTGATTGTCTACACCAAGTGCCACATTAACACTATGAGGACCACTTGCTCCAGATCCTATACGTACCCAAGCAGAAACTTGGTAGGTCACATGTAACACAATCCTGTCTGTAATACTCTGGGAAGGGCCCATCCAGGTTTCCTTGCGGTCTGTTGTCAGAATATGATGTTTGCTTACTGGTTGAATATGACGCATAGAATCTTTTGCAGAAGGAGAAAACTCCTGTGGATTAGTACATATGCTCAGCTTACACGAGCCAAGAGGACTCCACCAGTTAAGACCATCGGTGAAACTGCTGTTTCTTATTAAATTATCCCCATTTGACATGGTATTCGTCCTAAGAAAATTCCTTTCATTAATCATATTATCTCTAAATCCCTGAAAAACAAAAGAAGCAATATTACGTCCTGCATCTAGAAAAATCATGCATTTTCCGAAACATCTATCGGCATCTCCAACGTTAATTCATAAATATATATATTTATGAACTTTGAAATTATTTTCTCAACTAATTCTAAATCCACCAGTCCAGTCTGACCAAGCTCGTTGATCCAGATGATATAAGATCCATATTGTGAGTTACCCTCCCTATCATTTATTTTTCCATTAATTCAACTACTCAACAACAAAAAGGTTTCTTTAAGAATGAAGTGGCGACTTCTCTTTTTTAAAAAAAAATAAAAATAACAGGCAGCGTATCCTCCCCTGGATTGCACTCCCTTGTCATCAAATAAAAGTAAAAACGAAGTCGGAAGATCTAAACTAACCTCAACATTTGGTGGCACTGAAATTGCAGCTTTCTTTGCCCGCCTTACAACTATACTGTCAACAAGCATATCAACACCTGGATGTGGCCCTTCTAGAAACAGAATGGCTCTTGAAGCAACACCATTCACGACAAACTTTCCTCGCAATTCCACCCACTCCTTGTCCGATGCCTGAGTTCTTTGGAAAAAAAATTGTGGTTAGGAAAAACAAAACCAACTACTGTGCTTTCTTTAATCATAAGGCAAGGGATTTTATCAAAGGGGAGGTAGTCGACAATAAAGCATAGCTTACTTAGCAATGCCTATATATTGTTCCCGACCATCTGGTGATTTCACCCACAAAGTTGAACGAACATCAGCATTATTGGCACTTCCAAGTATCCGAACTACAGCAGTAACCTCATATGCAAGCTTCCTAGTAATCCTGCCAGTTATTTCCTGCTCAATTCCGTTCCAGGTTTGCCTCCGTTCAGTTGCTGAAACAAAATATTTTCCTTTGACAGGAAGTATTTTTCCATCCCCAAGAGAACCATGCAAGAGAATCTTGCATCCTCTTCCAGACCAATTTCTTAACCCATCTTCAAAGTGTGGATTATATACTATCTTTGCTTCTCCAATGGTACCACAGCACGTACTCATTTCCTGTCAATAGAAGGACCAAAAACGTTCCACAGCTGAGGATAGAGGAGAAATGCATGAAACTGCAGTCATGACGTTACAGAATGAAAAGCAATAAGAAGACAGTATTCGACAGTACAACTTTTGTAAAGTTGTCTTTTCATTTTACAAAAAAATATTATTTATTTTATCTTTCATAACTATTTCCTTTCTGGTAGATTCGTACAGATTCAATACCAAGATTTTAAACCTTGACCAGAATTAATAAATTTTCCATTATCATAAATAAATGAATCTGTTTGGTGACAGCAAAGAACATTGCTTGAGAACATATATAAAACAAGGCAGCTTAAGATAATATTTTCTTTGAGTTTGAGATATGACATACATCACAAGTGATATGAATAGAATCAATCAGCAGGTCAATGCCAGGACTAGGCCCTTCCACGTAGAAAACCACTCGTCTTGGCATGCTAGTCAATGAAAAGGAACCTTCCAGCTTCTCCCAGCACCCTTTAGAAACAGAAACACTGCAAAAAATGAATGTCATAACACATAATTCCTAGAAAAAGACAGATAAGAAAAATATTATATTAAGTACCTCCCAATGGACAGGTAGGTAAGAGAACGATCAGAATTTTCTAACTTCAGTGTTGCTTGGACTTTAGCAGGTCCATGGAGATCTCCATAAACTCCAACAAATGCTGCAACAGAATGCTTTATACCAAGTGTAACTTTCCCAGAGATGTCCTGCTCCAATCCTTGCCAAGACTCATTCCTCTGTGTGACTACAGCATAATTGTTCCCTGAGTTTGGTCTTACTCCATCCAGAAAACCAGACTCCTGTGAGGCTACATAAGCATGACAGCAATTGGGAAACCAAGACTCAAGCACACATGAGAAATCATGGTTTGAGATGATGTTCATCTTCTGGCCAATTTTTGCAGAGTCTTGACTAACCATTGCTTCCGTTCTCTGCTCAAACATCTCGAAATTAGAAGGAAAAAAAATTGGTTCCTTGTAAGGTTTATCAACTTGCACGTGCAGGTCTCCTCAAAGAAACTTGCATGTGTAGAAATGTCTTGCTTCATGGAATTTAAACAGATTACCATTTTTGGTATCCTCTTTGTTATTAGATCCACACCCATTGCTAGTGTTGCAGCTATCAGATTCCTTTTCCGTAAGTACAGGACTATTCTATTATAAGGGAAGAACTGACATCTAGTTATTTGTCCTTAAATTTTCTACGGTTTTCATAAAAGCCAAATGCTAGGTGCAATAGACTTCTTATTTATTATTAATCTAGGGCAAGTATGTGGCCTTACAGTTAGGATCTTATCGCATGCTGTTGATTTTGGTTAACAAGAAAGGTAGGATGGCTAGTAAAGAGAAGTCATTTTGTAAAGGCAATAACTGAGGGAATATAACTCAATAGGAGAATCATAATATATCCTTTCCGGGCAAAGAAAAGGTACCTCATAAGAGATATTTACAGAATCTATAAGCAGGTCAACCCCAGGATTAGGTCCTTCCAAATAAAACACCACTCGCACTGGCTTGCTTGATAGTGAAAATGAACCTTGCAACATCTCCCAGCAACCTTTGGATACCAAGGTCCTGAAAGAGTCACATTTGCTCCACAGAATTATTGAGGGGAAAAAGAAAGAAATCTATTAATAAAAAAGTTAATTATACTAGTTAACACACATTACCTCTCGATAAACATATAGCTAACTGAAGAATCTGAATTTTCCAGTCTCAGCGTCGCCTGAACTCCAGCTGGTTCATCAAGGTCGCCATGAACACCAACAGATGTCGCAACAGTATATTTCACACCAGCATCAACCTTCTCTGTGATGTCTTGCTCAATGCCTTGCCAATTTGCAGTCCTATGAGTGACTACAGCATAATTTTTCCCCGAGTTTGGTCTCACTCCATTGGGAAAACCAGAAGTTTCTGATGCCACATAGGCCTGGCAACAATTGGCATGCCAAGACTCTAATCCATTTGAGAAGTCGTGATTTGAAACTATATTCCCTGAGTAACCAGCTTGTGCACCGGCACTCATTTCGAACCTCTGCCCAAAAAACTTGCTTTTCAAAAGAACTAGATTTGATAATCATGCTACATTTAACGTATGGCCGGGTTTAGAGTGTGACCAATGTCCATACAAGCATTTCGTAAGAAACATCAGATAAAGACCATACTCATGATCCTTGTAAAAAAGTATTTTTTTGGGGATATTTCATGAGCGTGTTATAGCACACACCAAATCCCGAAGATGTTATAATACAAAACGTTAGATCGAGTGTGACAGTAAATTCTTAGCCATCACCGTTCAAGACTGCAAACCCAATCAGCATTTTAAACAACAGAAAAAAATATGTTTTTTTAAGAGAGAGGAAAAAGGGATCCCACAAGCGAGAAGACAAAAATAGTAATCAATCAAAAAGAAAGGGAAAAAAAAACGAAGCAACGCCACACCTGAGAGCCGCTTCCCTCGCAATTGCTACCGCCCCTGCCGCTGGGTTGTGGATCGGCCGCCTTTTCCTCTATTTCCTACAACAGATAATTTTGATCAGCATGGGCCACAAAAAAAAAAAACTCAATCAATCAGTTAATCATAAGAGGAAGAGAGGAGGTGCACCATGGGATTCGGCGGAGGTTGGCGCTTGGAGGAGGAGGAGCTTCTTCTGGGCAAACGGGGACAGAAGGCGGAGAGAGTCGTAAGGCACATCGATCGAAATGGCAGCTAGCTATTAGGGATGCGGATGTCCGTGCTCGCTCTCCTCAATACATCTGTTTCCTTGCTCAGTACCCGCTCCGAATAGCTCATCATACTTCCTTCTCCGTGGAATTGCTTCGACTACGGAGATCCAACCACCATGGAAAGCAGCAGCTTCCGTAAGGTGCGAGGTCTTCATTATTCTTCGTAAAAAGAAAAAAATTCTGCCACTTCGGCTCGCAAAAGGCGCTCGTACGCGGGCCGAGCCGCCCGTGCCGACAAGGCCAGGCCCGGCAAATCACAGTTCTAAAAAAAAAAATAAAAAAAATAAAAAAAATAAAGAAAAAAAATAATAATTTTATTCTAAAAACTGAAGATACAGGTCATTCGGTTCAATTTCTCACAAAATACATTGGGTATTTATAATAGGATTTATGCCGGGTATTTATAATAGGATTTATGCCACAGGAGCCACTAATTATTTCGACTTCAATGTAAGGTGAATTATTTACGACTATATAATATAATATAATATTTAGATATATTTAATCGAAATTGTAATAATTTTCGCCTCGACTAAAATTCTCCACTATTCCACTTGAATAGACAATACTCATTGAGTAGCATCTGAACACTGAACAGATTGATCTAGTTCAACTATCTTCTTGACTGAACTACGATTTTTCTGTGTATTTTTTTCAATGGTCATACACACCTCCTTTAAGTCCCGCTTCTCTAGAAGTTCCTGTTCATCAAAAATATTATTTTCATGAACTTTCTGTTTACATATTTTGGGACGCCATACTCTATCCTCTATCCTCTTTAATTCTTAGGATATTTTGAAAACATGCATTTTAACCTCTTCTTAAATTTTTTATCTTTTGTCGATACAAAAGCTGAATAACAAAATATCTTTGATTCAACATGACCAGCAGTAGATCCTATCATTGTTTTTCCTTGCAAGACATACAACCTATTCTTCTGCAAAGCCTTCATGATCACTGAGGTTCTTTTAGTGACTTTTAAAACTCCACCTTGTCCGGTGAAAGTATAGCCAAGTGCACCAAGTGTAGACAATGAAATTAAGTTATGCTGCAATTTAGGAACATGCAAAATATTAGATAACACTTTAACAGAGTCATCATGTAATTTAATTTTTATAGTTCCAATGTCGATTGCTTTGCACGAGTTGTTGTTGCCCATCTGAACTTTTCTACCTGTAGTTGGGTTATAGGTAGAAAACCAACTTCAGTGCGAAGTCATATGAACAAAGCATCCTGAATCAAGGATCCATTCATCTTTACTTCTTGAATCACCAGCATGGGCCACCAAAACATCCTCTAATTCGCTCTCCTGCTCTGCATAGGAGGTTTTAAATGTTTTATGTTCTCTTCTTTTATGTTGATGCCTGTTCTTCAGTTTAAAACATTCGGCCTTAATATGACTCATCTTCTTGCAATAGTGACAAATTACATCTTTATACCTTGATGCTGATCTAGATCCAAAATTGCTGCTTTTACCAATTGAAAAAGCGTCATCGTGATCGTTTCTTGAATTCTTCATGAGCTCACGTTCCAGGAGCTCCCTTGAATGAAAAGCAGTGATCACTTGTTCAAGAGTGATCGAATCCTTCCCATATAACACCATTTCTTGGAAGTTTTTGAAGGAATGCGGGAGTGAACATAATAGACACATGACTTTAAATTCGTCTTCAATCTTTACACCTATATTCTCCAGATCTCCGATAATTGCTTAGAAGGAATTGATGTGGTCTCCTATTGGAGTACCTTCTGTCATTTAAAAAAGAATTAGCTTTTGTTGTAAAGCTAATTTACCTGTGAGCATTTTTGTTTTGTACAAACGCTCCAATCTCTTCCAAAGTTTTGCTGGTGTGTCTTCTTGCAACACCTCTCGAAGAACTTCATCTGACAGACAGAGGCAGATGACACCAAGTGCACGTACTTTAGCTTTAGGTTCTGATGGTGTGTCTTCTAAGATAGTTTCGTGAAGATCTTCTCCTGCCAAAATATGTTTTATCTTAACTTGCCAAAGTACAAAATTAACACTTCGGTCAAGTTTTTCAATCTCAAACTTCATTATCGCCATTAACAAAAAAAAATTGTGAATCAAAAATTTGAACAACTTGATACCATTTGATAGAAATAAGATAAATCATAGTTCTAAAGAAATAATGAAATCACAATAATGATATAAAAAGAATAAAGAAGAATATAATAATTTTATTCTGAATACCGGAGATACTCGGATCGGTTTCTCACAAATTACATTGGGTATTTATAATAGGGTTTATGCTACAGGAGCCACTAATTATTTTAATAGGTGGCTTCAATGTAAAGTGAATTATTTACAACCATATAATATATAGATATATTTAGTCGAAATTGTAACACTCCTGACTCATCCAGCAGTAGGAATGATCTCAATACCTGCAGCACATCCAAATGCAGACCAAATACAACCCATCAGAACATGAAAGTGGAAAGTTATTTACGTTTAATATTAAGAACATCAAATCTAGAGATTCACTACATGCCTGCCTTTCTCAGAATAACGATTGGGGAAACATGTGAACGTCCAGTGAAACATTAATGTTTATGGATCACACTGCACCGATTCAATACTTTCCTTAATCACACGCAGGCTGAGATACTATATAACAGCCACAACGGAGGACGCTCTCTCTCACGCACTCGCATCCTGACTAAAGCCATGGACAACTTCAAGGTCATCACCGTCCTGCTACTGCTCGCCGCTGGTATATACGCACAGCTTTCTACATGCAGTTTGCATTACTTCTATATGATCTCCATGTACGGGTAACAAAAGTGTGTGTGTCGGCAGTGGCGTTGGTTTCGGGCGACCATGAAGGCGAAGAGTGGAGACCTGTTGCAAGCTTCGACGGCCGTCAGGCGCGGCTCGCCGATGCTGCGACCATGGCGAGCAAGTTCGGCAACAATCCAACTCAATACTGCGCAGGGTGCAGATGCTGCAACAAGAATCGCTCCACCTGCTTCGACACCAAGTGCTGCACCGTCGCCGTCTGTGGCGACATGGGTGCGTGCATCACCCTTGCGCTCTCATGCGGCTGCGACAAGTGCAGCCGTTGATGTCATCCTCCGTCCGATGTAATATTTAATATTATCCTGCTTCCATCAAAATAAATTTAAATTATAATTCCTGCTTGTTTTATTGTCTCTCGACTTTTAATTTCATTTCTAGTTATAATTTAGACTTAAAATCATAAAAATTGAATCACTTATATATATATTAAAATAATAATTACCGCAGAGTTGAACAAACTTTTAGTCAAAATGACCGACTAATTTACCGTATGGATTTTTTAATGAAAAATTACAACGCCCGTTCGGTTCAACCGTCGTCCTCGTTAGCCAAGCTCGCCATCTTCGTCTCAGCGTCGTCCTCTTCCGGCTCCTCTTCTCCTGCTCTTTTCTTCTCCGTGGATCCATCTTCCTGCTCCTCAAGTGGTGAAAAGCTCTGCAAAAGAAGCTTACACACGGGCCGCGCCGCCCGTGCCGACGGAGGGCTCGGCCCGGCACGGGGCGTGCGCTCGGGCGAGCGCAGCGTCGCTTCCTCGCTCGTCAAGCGGACGAGCAGTACGCATGATCTCAATGCTTGCAGCGCATCTGAATACAGCCCGAACACAACCCATCAGAATAACAATACCAAATCTAAAGAATCGATTCATGCTTGCCTTTCTCGGAATAACAATTGTGGAAACACATTAACCTCCGGCGGAATATTAATGTTCGTGGAGTTACATCTCCCCATTTCACCGATCCAACAGTTACCTTAATCGCACGCGTGCTGATACGTTATATAACAGCCACAATCCGAGGAACGCTCTCTCTCGCGCACTCGCATCCCAAACAAAGTCATGGACAACTTCAAGGTCATCACCGTCCTCCTGCTGCTCGCTGCTGGTACGTGCGCAGTGCTTTCTGCATTACTTCCATACGATCTCCATGTACGTATAACGAAAGCGTGCGTGCGTCCGCAGCGGTGCTGGTTTCGGGCGACCATGGAGGCGAAGAGTGGATACCCGTCGCGAGCTTCGCCGGCCCCGGCGGCGATCGGGCGCTGAAGTTGGGGATCGGTCGGAATGAATACTGCGGAGGGTGCAGATGCTGCAACAGCGATCGCTCCACCTGCATCGACACCTCCTGCTGCACTGTTTCTGTCTGCGATCCATTGTTCACCTGCTCCACTAATGCCTACGCATGCGGCTGCGACCAGTGCAGGGATTAGATGTCAATTTTATCCCGCTTCCACCAAAAATAAATAGATCGAATAAAACGAGGCCTTTCGATGATCCTTTTACTTCGTTCAAATAAGTAGAATTTTAATTCTACTGCTTGTCATTAAATTTTTAAAAATATAAATAAAAAATTATGCAATGTCATCATTAGTTTCTAAATCATATTTTTAATGCTAATTTATTTTTCATTTAATAAATATATCCTATCATTTAAGTTATAACAAAATATTCCATGTATAAACTTAGAATATACCCTGCCATCCAATACCTTTTCTAGAACGGAAGAAATGTAACTATGAAACGATGCAATATTCTATGATAATTTAATTTATTTACTAAAAAAATTATAGAAGATATTTAAATTAAGAATCTTTAATTATAAATATGCCTAATTCATCATCCTACTCAAACCCTCAAAAACTTCCCAATTTTATTTCAAAAATAAATGATACAATTAATATTCAATCTACAAATTTAGAAGTCATTTATTAATTGCCTAATATGAAATAAGAGCTATAAGTGATCGCCGAAAAAATTACACTGGAACAGTATATAAAGCCCACCTTCTGCCGTAATTATTCTGAGTTTTATTCTTAGTTATCGTTTACTTCTTCTCGGAGCCATGGAGTCGATCAAAGTCTTCGTCGTCCTGCTATTATTATTCACTGGTACGTAGCTTCCCTTTCCTATCGCTTCCGATCGATCGATCGATCCTCTTCTTCTCACTCGAACAAGTGCTGCAGTTTCGTCGGCTTCAAGCAGCGGTGAAGAACACGAGTACTCGCCTGCACCGGGTTCGGCGTATCTCCAGTCGCCCCCCGGCGCCGTGATCATGGCCGGCGGGCCACCTTTCCAGCATTGCGCGCCGTGCAGGTGCTGCGCCAAGAACGACAGGAGCAACTGCAAAGACGTGCAGTGCTGCCACAAGTTGATCTGCGGCCAACCCGGCAAGCCCTTCGGAGTCTGCTCCCTCACGCCCATCTCCTGCGACTGCAACAACTGTGCTTGATCCATCCGACGAAGACGCTGCTTGTTTTAAGTTTCTGCTGTGTAATGGATGAGTTGTCCGAACAATAAGATAAAAATAAGTTAATTAATACATCTTGCGTCGATCAACGGTTCGGATGATAACGCTGGATGGATCGAGGGTTGTGATGTGATCTGCCTTCCCCTCCGTTCGCTGCGGCTTAACAACGAACACCTTCTCTACGTTCCGCTGACAAAATATCAAAACGAATCGGATGTGAGAAACTGCTGCGTCCACAGCGTCAGGATGAGGGTCGGGAGCGCTTGATCTCCACAAATCCCTCCCTTCCCACGCATCAAGCGCACGGCGGTCGCAGTCCTCGCCTCTGCTCCTCGTTCCCCTTATCCACCACCAACCCTCGCGCGCTGCAGTGACGCTACGGGCTAAACGCCTAAGAGGGGTTGGATATTTCTTCGTTGCGCTCGCTTCCGAGTCCTCTGCTTTCCGCCCGTGGGAGGAAAGGATGGAGCAGAATGGTGAGGCAAGTCGGCGAATCGCCACGCTCTCCGGCCACCTGCATCCGCCCAGCCTCCAGGTTAATCTTCTCTCCTTGCGTCGCAGGGATGGTTTGAACGCGAAATATGAAATCTTGGAGCAATCGTGCGATATGAGAGGATTTGTGCTTGTTTCTTTAAATCGAATTTAAAAAAAAAAATGAAGTAGAGTTTTGATGAGGCAATTGGGTTTCATGTTACTGATTTTCTTTCTGTCCATCACTTGGTTGGACGACGTAGGCAAGTTTTAGAACTTCGTGCTGTCTTTTGGTCACGAATTACATGCTGTATCCAGGGAAGTTCCTCATTGAGACGCTCAAATTGCCGCGCGAAAGGAGGAGCACCCGGATTTAAGGTCGCAATATTGGGTGCTGCTGGAGGAATAGGTCAGCCTCTTTCGTTGCTGATGAAGATGAACCCGCTGGTGTCTGTTCTGCACCTCTATGATGTGGTCAACGCACCAGGTGTTACAGCTGATGTTAGTCACATGGATACTGGTGCTGTGGTAATCTTCCCGCTGCCCTCTTCCTCTGCATGGTCTCGAAGTTCAATTCTAATGTCTATGTGAATAGTCGTGGAGATTTTGCTGCTGAATTGAATTCTTCTTCTTTATTTCTAAAGTATGCTGTCCTGTTCTTTGTTTACCTAGCCTTGCAGAAGCTCGACTTGTTGGGCTCTGTGGTCAAGTTTTGAATTCCAGTAGAAGCTTAGTGGGTCATCAGATTGATTTATGTTATCCTTTACATAGTCCTGGGCAAATAATTGTCGTTCGTATCGATGATTAAAGTACCGATTTTTCCATTTCAGTAAAAAGAACAGTACCTGTGCACGAGACCCTCGCAAATATGGTGTTTAGAGAGGGTTGGCATCCACAATCTTCTCTATTCATAGCAAATTAGTTATTCTCTATCAATGTGTAGAACCTTCTCCTTGCATAGCAAAGAGTATATTTCTGTGACCATAACCTTGTTATCCAGGATCATAGCTGAGAAAATTTATTGTTGTGGCGAGGGTCATTTTATCAGTACCAGTTATTCACTAGTCTATGCAAGAACTATACCTATATTATTATTATTGACCATAAATTGATTTTTTATATATTTTTTGGAATTGTATAGAGTATAGACTAGTTTAGCTCAACGAGACTGATATAATCTGTAACAGATCATATTTTAACCTTGGTTGAAATAACAACGGGAAGTTGTGAATATTTTACAAATTTACTATTGTGGAATCACTTTACGGGAGAAAGATACGATCCTGCCGTCCGATGTGTATAATTCAAAGCGTATTAATTAATACGTAATGCAAACATATCAATTCTTCATTAATATAGTTCAATGTCGTAGTTCTTGAGACTTGACTATATCCGCACAGGTGCGAGGATTTTTAGGTGCACAGCAGTTGGAAAATGCACTTACAGGAATGGATATCGTCATCATCCCAGCTGGTATCCCAAGAAAGCCGGGAATGACAAGGGATGATCTGTTCAAGATCAATGCTGGAATTGTTCGAACACTTTGTGAAGGGATTGCTAAATGCTGTCCTCATGCTATTGTGAATTTGATTAGCAACCCAGTGAACTCTACTGTTCCTATTGCGGCAGAGGTTTTCAAGAATGCTGGTACATATGATCCCAAGCGGCTGTTGGGAGTGACAACCCTTGATGTAGTGAGAGCTAATACTTTCGTGGTATGACTCCAAGTTGTTATTCCTAGTGCATAATTATATTGTTATTTATGACTAGTTTAAAATATTTGTTCAAATCTCATGGTAAATAATCATTTTCATCATAGGTTAGGATGTGTTACAGATAGCCCAATGACAGAATAGATAAATGTACTTGTAATCTTGTTAATTTTGTACTGATTGGCCATGTATGTAGTGATTAATGAGTTCTACTGTCATTTTGTTAGTTTATGTTCCTTATTCTTCAATTTCAAAATTTTTTGAAGTTTTCTTTTCTATGACGAACTCACAGGCGGAAGTATTGGGGATTGATCCAAGGGATGTTGATGTGCCTGTGGTTGGTGGTCACTCGGGAGTTACTATATTACCCCTTCTGTCACAGGTTTTCCATGTTCTGTTAAGATACCTCTTTAGCTTCATTAAATCTTTGTACACGTTATGTCCTAATTATTCTCCGTATTAAGGAGTAACTATGCCACTGTTTATGAAGGTTAAACCTGCGTGCTCCTTCACCAAGGAAGAAATTGAATATCTCACCGACCGTATTCAAAATGGTGGAACTGAAGTTGTTGAGGTAAAAAGAACTTATGCCAATTAAGCGTATCCTCGCACAACCCGATTAATTAGTACAATGAAGAATTCTTCCTGGATTGGATAGTTTTCATGATATATTTTGATAAATTGCACTGGATTTAATCTATTCTGATAATTGAAAATTGATGTTTCATCTTCCGCATGAAAAGGACAAATATTGCTAGGTTACATCTTCAAGGATATTGTGGCCTTTTCCCAAATAAGAGTTGCTTCTCACACATTCATTTACAAAAGTTCTACGCCAATTTTCATTCATCGAAGGAGTTTACTGGATTCAAAATAAATCAGAAACTACATTCTCCGTATAATATTGCAATATTAGGCACCTGATAGCAACACCCAATCATTAGAAGAAATTAACGCACAAATCACCGACTTCAAATAAGGCTTGTTCAACCTAAGAACTTCAAGCTGTCTTGCCATGTTGAGAATGGCCCTGCATTCTAGTTTTTTTTTCTGGTTATGTGATTTAATTACTAATGTTTTGCCTTTTAAATTTATCATGTAACAATTTTTTAATTAATGGTACTGTAGGTAAAGCAGTACAGTTTCCTTTATATTACGACGCCAATGCAAAATTTCTGGTTTTATAATCTCCCCCATAATTCTAGAATTCCACCTCTTATTGTTTAAGTTATAATTATATTAATGGTATATCCCACTTCTTATTGTTTATTCCTCTTTTCCAGGCCAAAGCTGGAGCTGGCTCCGCAACGCTGTCCATGGTTAGTAGGCTTCTTGGTTTTTCATGTTCCATTTGCCTTCAGTTTTCACATTGCTGCTTCAGAAAGGTAGAACTTGACTAAAGTGGAATTAATTTTTCCTTTAAAAAAAAAAAAACAACTGCAGGCCTTCGCCGCAGCTAAATTTGCAGATGCTTGTCTGAGGGGATTGAGAGGTGATGCTGGAATTGTGGAATGCGCATTTGTGGCTTCCCAGGTAAACTATTTATCATTCAGTATCAACGCATTTTATTACTCTGAACTGTCTCATCAGCGTTGAGAAGAAAAAAAATTCAGGTGACAGAACTTCCATTTTTTGCAACCAAAGTACGATTAGGTCGAGCTGGAGCTGAAGAAATCTTCCCTCTAGGGCCACTTAGTGAATATGAAAGGTCCGTGTTCTTGTTTTAATTGTCTTCGATGAGTTAATATGCAATAATGTAAGCAAGTTTTAATTCATCTACAATGTTTGAGCAGGGCCGGCTTGGCAAAGGCAAAACAAGAGTTGGCAGGAAGTATTCACAAGGGCGTTTCTTTCATCAGAAAGTGAAAGCCTTGAGGTATACATATACATCGAGACGTTCCATCTTAAATCCTTAATCCTACTTACATTTAGATTGTACAAAATGCTCGGTACATTCTTGTTGTATGACCGCAGACATGCTGATACATGTAATCGACATGATTTACATATATTTTGCTATTATGGGGTTTAATCAAGCTGATGATTGATGGTTGGTGCTACAAGCAGAACAGAGGAGACTGCAAGAAAATTACTTTTGAAAGGAATATATGGCCGACTAATTTACTGCATACATTACTCTGCAAAACTGCACACCTCCTCCTTTTTTTTCATTGTTTTGGTGAAAATGATCGTCATTAAAAAAGGCAGAAGAATTTTTGGAAAACAATATCTCAAAGGAATACAAGAAAATAAATTCAAGCTCCCACCGAGGTTTAATTTATTTTTAAAAAATTCCCGAGTTTATCGAAAATAAAATACACACCTATTTTCTAAATTTTACATGTTTACAAGTTTTGTAAAATTTTCAAACTGCCACGTAGACAGAAGGGCTTTTTTTTTTTCCTAAAAAAGTAATTAAAGTATGAGCACTAAATAATTTACTTATTTAGTGATTTATAACCAATAAAAAAAATTATGGAGGACTTATTCCCAAATAAATAGTAACGACGGTCCTTTAGGGTTTAAGGATCGCGTCCTCGTTTCCCTGATCTGTTGGCTAGCCGGGAAATGGCGTCGCCCTTGAGGTCCGCCGTCGTGGCCGCTGCCAGATCGGCTGTGGCCCGCTCCAAGCCCCTCCTTCCAAGGGCCTCGCTGTCGACGCGGCGATCGTGCCCTCATTTTCGGAGGTGAAGCCACCCTCCCCACGAGAACCCTTTCCTGTTTGCCTCTTCCTCACATCTTTGATTGGGTTTCTGTAGGCCGGCGGCGTTGGCTTCAGTGGGCGTCGAGTCGTTGATGCCGCTTCACAGCGCTGTTGCCTCTGCTCGTCTCAGGTCGTTCATAGCGGCTGATTCTTCCTGTTGGAGTTGGCTCTCGCAAGGTAAATGATCGTTTTTTCCAGTTAAGAAGTTACTCTTTTGGGAAAAAAAGATGGCTTCTGTTTGGAGCTAAAGTATCTTTTGGACTATTTCCAACTGGAATTTTGGTTGAGGATTTGATTATGCTGCAAGCCGCGGTTGACGCACCATTATATGCTAATTTATAAAGTGTTGCAAAGCCTAGGCGAGATTTATTTTTTATTGCATATTGGAACTTCTTTTTTTCTGGAAATTCTGATGCTAGGTTTAAGCAAGCGCATCTGATGATGGATGTGAAGAGTGCAATAAAAATAAGGTAAGGAAGGTTGCCCATGTTAGGAACTTGAACCATAGTGCCAATCAAACATGCTTTCATTTCTTTCTTTATCATAGTTGGATATTACTAAGTGCATTTCTATAACAATTGTGTATGCTCTTGAGTGTGAACTTAGTTTTTTAATAACTTAAGGTCATGACATTTCAAGCACAATGAAAATACGTCTTAAACTTGTTACTGTAGAATTAAAGTGTTTAATCATTGGCCAGAAAAAAATTAATCTTCTAGGTATGGGGAAGATATAGATAGAAAGTGATCCACTCTTACATTATGATCCTTCCGTAACTGACTTTTTGTCACGCAGATTTTGTCAAGGCTTGCCCTCTGACAATCTAGCTACCTATACGGTGATAATGTAAAGCGTCAAGTTGATTCTAGTAGTAGTTGCAGAGTTGCTGGATGATAACTCATATCCTGGACATAAAGAAAAATGGTTGCCAGCTTACATGAAACTCTAGTTGCCCTGATGCATCTTCTGGGGCATCTTAAGATATACGGTCAAAATATAATTGTGATAAAATGTCAAAATTTCAGGTTTCTTGTTAAACTTGGTGGTTAGATTGTTCCAGTGGTGAAGAATTCTATTTGATTATACCTTACAGTGATGAACCGTGACAGTATATTCCGTATGAGAGAATTTTATTGGGTGCTTGTATGTAAATTATTCGAGGTGTGGAACCTAATGCTACCAGTGTATAGTGCCATGCCTATTTTTCCAAGAAGGGGCTGGTGACAATGCCTCTGAACTTGTGTATGGATGTGTGCAGGACACTAGATGTGGCCATTTATGTTATTACCTACGTATTCCGTTATCCTTAAGTCCCTTTTCATGCAGAGCTAATAACTCGGTGAGCAACTTTTATTTCCTCGGGGAGTTCTGATTGTGGACAGATGGATGCTTATCATAACCTGATAATTAAGTTGCATTGAGGGCGGAAACTAGGAGATTTCAGGTCCTGATACCGTGCTAGAACGTAGTGTTATCAGACTCCTTCCAATGTCCTTGTTCCATGTTTCTCTTTCATACACAGTACTCTCTCTACCTTGGGCTTTTGCTGTTGGTCTTCTCAGCATCTGCATGAAAATATATTATCATATTCTTTATTCTAGCATTGCTGATTGATCTCCTGCTTGGCACGCAGATTTTGCTGTCCCCCGGTGATGAAGGAAGAATTTTGGGATTGCTTTTTGCCGGAACCAGAGCTGCTCCTGTTGACGTCTTTTCAGTTTGAGTAATCTCTCGTTGGATTCCTTTCTCCTGTTGCTGAGTTGCCTGAATTGCCTTTTTTTCCTTCATTATTCCGGCTGTCCAGTTTCAAGTCAGCACAGTTGCTTCTCCTCGTCATCATATCTGAAAATTTAAAATTTCTAAACTGCGGTACCAAATTGTAAAACTTAGCATTAAACTCTACAGCGAAAACTGTAGGTATATTGTATGTCGGTAAGTCAGCTTTTAATTCTTAATTATTTATTACGAATTTTAAGTTTTATAATTATAATATTTGTAATTTTATTATCGTATTATAAATTCCGAAGTTTCAAAAAGAAAGGTGAGAAGATTGCTTTTGGATTTTTAAGAATAAATAACTTTTTTTTTGCCACGTCAAAAATTGTTAACACGGGCTAAAATTTCATCTCCAAGTTCCATTTCAAGTCAACTCTACTCCCACACTCCCGGAACTTAAAAGATCACCCAAAGTGGCACGAATCTTGAAGTGATATCTTTCAAAAAAATTAACAATCCGTGGGGGCGGAACGGAAGCTCCAAGCTCATCTTCGTCTTCCAATCCTCCAATCGGGTAAGAGAGTGAGAGAGACGGGATGAGAGGGAGCGGGTCTCAGAATTCCACCGTCGTCTCTGTGGCCGTGGGTCCTCTTCGAACCACCACCACAAGCTGCTCTCTTTATCTGAAGCCGCCGAGGTGGTCGAAAGTGATCGAAAGGGGCCGGCGAAGCCGCAGAAGCCTCGATTTCGATCGCTCTCCCTGGGAGTTATGTGGTGTTCCCTCATGCCGTTCTTCTTGTGGTATATACGGACATTCACCTTGTTCAATGAGGAAAGGTAGCATTTTTGTTGCTTCCTCCTTCCTTTAGGTCTCTCATTGCTTCGGTTTGGGCACCGTCGCATATTTTGGGCTTAAAAACGAGGTTTTGATGGAACTAGCATATTAAGAAGAGAGAGGAAGAGGGGTAAATAAGCTGCAAGTGGCTTCATGCAATCCATTCACTTGGTTGGGTTTTTTTCTCCTGAGATGTTCTCTTTTTTCCCCTTACAATTTTGAGCAGGAATCGGTTTTTTTGCTCTCATTATAAGTGAAGAAGAACCGTTAGAATACGCTCCTTTTTGTTTTCTTTAGTTTTCCCGTGCTCCTCATCTTTATCTTTCGGTAGCATTTTTGTTGCTTCCTCCTTCCTTTAGGTCTCTCATTGCTTCGGTTTGGGCACCGTCGCATATTTTGGGCTTAAAAACGAGGTTTTGATGGAACTAGCATATTAAGAAGAGAGAGGAAGAGGGGTAAATAAGCTGCAAGTGTCTTCATGCAATCCATTCACTTGGTTGGGTTTTTTTTCTCCTGAGATGTTCTCTTTTTTCCCCTTACAATTTTGAGCAGGAATCGGTTTTTTTGCTCTCATTATAAGTGAAGAAGAACCGTTAGAATACGCTCCTTTTTGTTTTCTTTAGTTTTCCCGTGCTCCTCATCTTTATCTTTCGGTAGCATTTTTGTTGCTTCCTCCTTCCTTTAGGTCTCTCATTGCTTCGGTTTGGGCACCGTCGCATATTTTGGGCTTAAAAACGAGGTTTTGATGGAACTAGCATATTAAGAAGAGAGAGGAAGAGGGGTAAATAAGCTGCAAGTGTCTTCATGCAATCCATTCACTTGGTTGGGTTTTTTTTCTCCTGAGATGTTCTCTTTTTTCCCCTTACAATTTTGAGCAGGAATCGGTTTTTTTGCTCTCATTATAAGTGAAGAAGAACCGTTAGAATACGCTCCTTTTTGTTTTCTTTAGTTTTCCCGTGCTCCTCATCTTTATCTTTCGGTAGCATTTTTGTTGCTTCCTCCTTCCTTTAGGTCTCTCATTGCTTCGGTTTGGGCACCGTCGCATATTTTGGGCTTAAAAACGAGGTTTTGATGGAACTAGCATATTAAGAAGAGAGAGGAAGAGGGGTAAATAAGCTGCAAGTGTCTTCATGCAATCTATTCACTTGGTTGGGTTTTTTTTCTCCTGAGATGTTCTCTTTTTTCCCCTTACAATTTTGAGCAGGAATCGGTTTTTTTGCTCTCATTATAAGTGAAGAAGAACCGTTAGAATACGCTCCTTTTTGTTTTCTTTAGTTTTCCCGTGCTCCTCGTCTTTATCTTTCAGGTTCTCTTAACTTTGCCGTGTTTGCAAATGCAATTGCTGATTATTCGTTAGCTCTAAAGGATGTACATATCAGCTCTGTTTCATTTTCGTTTCCTTTTCTTTGAAGATGTTGGTATTTATAAATTTTTTGTACGATTGTTGGTGCAGGTGATTTCGGTTTCGAAATTCTCTTGTTGAAATTCAAAAGTTCTGTTTCTTGGAGAATAGCGTGAGAAGATTTTTTGGCTGATTATTCTATGAGATGAAGAGTTTTGATCCTGCCAAGTCAGTCTGTCATGGACGGAAGATCATCCTTCACACTCCTGATGTCACAAAGTCATCACCTTGGTTTGATTTGAGGATATTTTATGTAAGGGTGAAGAATTTCCAGATAGATAATTTAACTCCTGAGCATCTTACTGTCAATCACATCTCCCTGACTCCTGCCACCGTCATTGAAGCGAATGGTAGAAGAAGTAGCAATTACTTTGGTTATGTTTCTACCTCACTTCGAAGGGACAGAGTGGATAAGAGATCAGAAGAAGCCACATTTGTCAGCACGGACAGTATTAGGATGTCTGGAAGTGTGAGATTTGAGATCTATGACAGAGAATGTCTGCTTCTTACTGGCATCCTAGAGCGATGCAGTTCCAATGGTCTCAATGGAGAGGCAAAGAGATCTAACAAGAAATGGAACATAAAGTGCCACTCTGCAACTTCAGAGAGCATGCGCTTTTTAAAGAGTAAGCAAAATATGAATGCAGAAAAGAAGCAGCCTGCGATTGAGATTTATGTTGCTGGTTGTTTCTCTGGTGCCCCCATTATACTGACCAAGACTCTTCAGTTTCGTTTTCTCAAGAAGCATCAGATGAAAGTGATGCTGGATATGATTCCAGAGGATGATACAGCAGAAATGAAGAACATGGAGGTATCTACCATTACTGATTCTTTCATCTAACATTATATTAATGCTTTTAGGTGGATGGTTTCGTTCATTTGTGAACAACCAGTTGCAGTTTCTGACATGGTGATACTCTCTATTATGTGCAGTCATCAACCTATCAGTGCAGCAAGCAGGTGGCCGATTGGGGCATCGACTGCGGTGGCACGCACGCAAGAGCTGAATACTTGGAAGAAGAAGATGGGGAGCTTCCATGGTTCAATGCTGGTGTTAAAGTTGGTGTGGGGATCGGCCTTGGTCTTTGCCTGGGCGTTGGAGTATTAGTCCGCACTTATCATGCCACTGTCAAAAAATTTGCCAGGAGATTATTGTAACGCAAATAGCCCATCCCTCAAAATGTTTTTAGTGTGATATGAAGTTTCAGTCATACTGGTATATAATTGTTTGTAATGAAAAAAAGTGGAACGAGATAAAACGCCGTCTGTGGGAATCGAACCCACGACCACGTGGTTAAAAGCCACGCGCTCTACCGGCTGAGCTAAGACGGCTCACATTGTAAGGCGTTTATATATCTCAATAAGTTTAAATCTAGTCATGAATACAGAATCAGCTCTTGGGCTTTGCCTTTATAGATTGGGCTTGATCGGGCCATGGCATGGACTTGGGGCTTTGTCTCTTAATGAATCGGATGAGCGCAAAGGAAACCGATCCGATCCGATGCGATTCGATCCAGTTAATTCCGGACCCAGATCAGATCAAAACCAATCCGACCCGAATTAACACTTTCAGGATTTAGCTTCGCTCGTTCCTCCTCCGGCGGTTCTTCGCTGCTGGCAGAGATCGGGCGGCGGAAGGGCGTCGGCCTCGAGCGTCGACGGCAATCAAGCTCCGGCTTCTGGAGAGGGCGGCAGGCGTCGACTTCTCAGTCGTCTCTTCTCCGGATGGATGCCGTCTCGGAAGCCAATATGACGCTGATTCCTCCTCTGAGGTCTCGCCCTTTTTCTCCCTTCTCGCCGGCCGCTCTTCTAGAAATTTGTTTCTGGGTGCACTTCTAGATTTTTTTTCCAAACTTGGAAGCAAGGAATAATTAGAGAGAAAGATGGCTAATAATGAGTTCATCGACCACACCCGGTTTGTATAAATAAATGGAGTCGGTTATTAGAATCAGTTAACGACTCGATTAAACAGGGTGTTATAGGGATACATATGAAATGAGGTTTTTATATTTGTGGTACTTTTATACGATGGATTTGATTCTTTGATTGGTTCATGATTTCCGCAGATTGTGTTGCATTACATACAGAAGAAAAGCTGGCCACCCTGCTGGTGGAGGCTGCTACAGATAGCATGCGTAAATTCTAGTGCGTCATTAGCCTCTCCAGTATAAATGACAAAAGCGCTTGCAGCCAGAGGATGCTTGATAAGTATGTCAAACATATAATTAATATGTTTTTTATACTGCATTTTGCCGAATATGTGTCATTTGATTTTTTTTTCTTCCTTCTTGATTCCTGCTGATTGTGTAACTAGGCTGTATTACGATGCTAACAGTGAACTGCGTGCAGATCGGTGGGGAAGTAATCTTGGGGGTTACCACTATCCTAGTCCTGCATTCCACCAAGATATTACCTCACTGAATAAATTGATCACTGCCACCTCAAAAGCGGGTGATTTAGCCTCCGCAGAAAAAATATTCAATCATATAGACAGGAGGGATGTGGTTTCATGGAACTCTATTATGTCTAGTTATGCCTGGCACGGACGGTATGAAAAAGTGCAGAAAGTCTTTTTAGAGATGCATAATCATGGTTTCACTCCCAATCATACTTCTATTTCAACAGTTTTGTCCGCGTGTTCAAAGCTCCGTGCCTTAGCCCAGGGCAGAAAGATCCATGGGCTTGCAGTAAAAACATGCTCAACGCGAAATGTGTTTGTTGGCACTTCTCTGATCACCATGTACTCCAACTGTGGTTCAGATAATTGTTTAATCCAAGTCTTCAAGGAGATAGACTGCCCCAATATAGCGTCATGGAATGCATTGATATCAGGCTTTGTCCTAAACCTCCAGATTGATGATGCCCGACAAGTTTTTAATATGATGCCTGTTCGTAATGTTGTTTCCTGGACCTCAATGATTCATGGGTACACTGAGATCAAGAAAGTAAGGGATGCCCTGAGCTTGTTCAACTTGATGCCTGTCAAGAACTCCGTGACTTGGTCTATGATGGTTGGGGGTTTGGCTAGCAATGGAATGAACAAAGAGGCAATCAAAATTTTCACTAGAATGATTTGGAATGGAATTCGATCTACTGCTGCTAGCATTATCAGCGTAATCAATGCCTCATCTGGACTGAAAAATGTTAAGCAAGGTAGAAAATTCCATGGCCATGTGATAAAAGTTGGATTCCATAATTATGAAAGCATTGAAGCCTCTTTGATTTCAATGTATTGCAGGTGCTTGAATGCGGAAGAAACAATGCAGGAGTTCAGGAAGATGGAGAGCAAGTTCATCTGCTCTTATAACTCTCTGCTACATGGTCTCATAAGCAATGGAAAAGTTGATCAGGCAAGGATGCTTTTTGATGATATGGATGAACATGACCAAATATCTTGGAATTTGATGATCAATGGTTATGTTAAGAATAAGCAAAGAGATGCTGCTTTTGAGTTGTACTTAAAAATGCAAGAACCCACTGTTGAGACAACAACTACTTTGATGATGAGCTTCATACATGATGGACTTCTACATGAGGCACAAAAGTTATTCAACATGATGCCTGAGGTCGATGTGGTAGCATACACTACCTTGATATCTGGTTATTTAGAATATGGTTTCATTGACAAGGCCATGGAGCTTTTCAGAAAGATGCCTGAGCGCAATGTTGTGACCTATAATGTAATGATATCTGGCTTTTTAAAACATGGGAAGATATCTGAAGCTTATGACATGTTCAGTGAGTGCTCCATGCATGACACTTCTACTTGGGACGCTTTGATAATAGGATTCGTCCATAATGGTTTGCTAGCTGAGGCATTCCTCCACTACAAGAAGATGCTACTATCTACTATACGCCCTAGTGAGTTGGTTATAGCCACTCTTCTCAGTGCTTCATCAAAGCTGTCTGTGCTGATTCATGGACAGCAGATTCATTCAGTGGCCATCAAGCTTGGACATGACTCCCACATGGTGGTTGAAAATTCACTGTTAAACATGTATTTCAAATTTGGTGATGTATTATCTGCTAAAGAAACTTTTGATCAAATGACAATTCAGGATGTTGTGACATGGAACGCAATGATATATGGATATGCATGCAATGGTTTCGGTAAGAATGCCATAAAAATGTTTGAGGATATGAGAGCTACTGATATAAAGCCAGACCATGTGACATTCATTGGCCTATTGTCTGCTTGTAACCAGATTGGCTTGCTCGAGCGAGCTCAATATTACTTCAATCTGATGTGGCAGGAATGTGGAATGAAACCTAACCTAGAGCATTATGCTTGTATTGTTGGTCTTTTATCTCGGATGGGCATGGTTGAGCAGGCTGAAAGATTTATTTCTTCAATGCCCTGTCAACCTGATTCCAAGATATGGACTTCAGTCTTGAGTGGGTGCAGATCAACTTGTAACATTAAGTTAGCAAAACATGCAGCTGAGGAGCTATTAACATGGAATCCAAGTGATCCAATGCCTCTTTTACATCTTATTGATGTATATGCATCAGCTGGTAGATGGGATGATATAGTAAAATTGAGAAAGCAAATAGATGATCGGCAGTCTAACAAGCTTGCAGGATGTAGCTGGATTTAAACTTGTTTTCAAAGTATACGTTTGCTGTTTTTTAGTCCACAAAAAATCCATTTTTCTTTAAAAAATGAGCAAGGTATGAGTTGAATTAAATATGTCAAAATCTACTCATGTTTTATTTATTTTTCTTCATGTGCCTCTTGTCCTCTGGGAGTGTGCACTTGCTCCGCATGGTTTGTTAGATGTCCAGAGGAGAAAATTTTGTGCCGTTTATATTTTTTGGTCTTTAATTTTAATGCTCAGTTTTCCATGCCATTAAAGTTGAATATTTTTGTTTTATCAATTGGCTTTCTTGTACTTTTTAGCTAGGAACAGTTGAAAATTTTCTTTTAAATAAGTTGATTGTGGCTACTTCTGGCATTATCTTTTCCCTTATATTAACCATGTCAGGTTTGTACTTATTTCCTTTTAACATTTTAGGAAGTGCCAGAATATTTTCTCTTGTTTATTATGGACAGGTTAGCGACGCAACTTTCTTTTTGCTGTATGTATAAATTAACCTTGTGGAAATAGATATATTAGGTCCTTTTTTGGTTTTGCTATAGTTGTTAGTGGAAAATATATTGTTCAGTTTTAGAGTACACATGATTTAGTTTATGCAGTTTTTTCCCTTCTCTTTGAAAATATTGATTTTTTAAACAAAATTCTACAGTAGTTTGATGCAGATGATTAGCTTTATGTTCAGATGCAAAAGTGCTGTTTCTTAGAAATTCCTCTTCCAGCTCCAAGAATAGTGTGAAAAGATGATCATTATTCTCCAAAGATGGGGAGTTGTGATCCTAACACCACGGAGGAGTCAATCTTGTGATGGATACAAGATCATCATTCACCCCCTTATGTCAAAAGGTCCATCACCTTGGTTAGGTTTGGGGGTATGTAATGCGAGGGTGAGTAGTTGCCAGATTGCTATATCAACATCTGAGCAACTTACTGTCAAGCAAATCCCACTTATCCCCCATTCTATAACTTCCAAGGGACAGGGTGGATAAGAGAGCAGAGGAAACAAACCACGTTTGCTAGCACAGTATAACGATGACTGGAAGTGTGAGATTTGTGGTCCATGACAGAGATTGTCTACTTATTGCCAACCTGGAGTATTATAGTTCTGATAGTTACAATGGATGGACAAAGAAATACAGCAAGAAACGGAATGTGGACTGTGAATCAAAAATGTGACCTGGCATGAACCTTTTAAAGAATAAGCAAATGATGAATGCAGAAATGAAGTTGCCTGTTAATGGGTTTTATAATGATGGTTGTTTGTCTGGTGCCCCCATTATCTTGAGCAAGAATCTCAAAGTTTGTTTTCTCAAGAAGCATAGGGTGAAAGTGATGCTGAACCTGATTCAGATGGTACAAGATAAGTGAAGGACACAGAATATTGAGGATTTTTTTCAGGTACCTATTGCTTTCATTTTCCTACATCTGTAACATTTCTACAAAGATATGGATTTTCATTTACCTATGTTCTGTTCAACTTTTTTTAGTGGATTGTTTCGTTCTATTCAGAGTTGGAAGTTGATTCTTGTTGTTATCTGGAAGGATTTTAATAGTCATAGCCTAAAAGCTTGATCCCCATTCTTGATTCACCAATGCACTGTGTTCCTTCTTGTCCATGGCTATCGAATAAACTGTTTGTGATAGTGAGTTTTGGGTTGTCACCTGCATACTTCTTCTGTTAGGTTCCTACTCACTTCAGTTCCGCTAGTGCTACCTTTCTAATTCATATAATTCACTCCTTAAGCTCTATGCAGCTTTTTATAGTCCTGAAATAGTTTTTACTTGGTTGAACATTTGTTAGACGTTGAATTTCATGAACTATGCCTATGTAGAATCGTTGAACCCCCCATCGCACTCAGTCCGGATTACATAATTTTGTTATTTGTGGTACCGTTGATTTTTTTCTTCTCTTTCATGGCAGCATAAATCTCATACTATATTATTAGTGTCTAAGTTCAATAAATTTGTTGGAAGAATAGAAAAAAGAAACAAAAATAAAACTTTTGATCAATCTATGTGCCAAGTTTAGTACATATTGATGCTTGCATCTGAAATTCCTTGAGAAATCAACAGCTTACGATGAAAGGAATCTCACTACTCTATTGCTAGCCAGGACTTTGAACCAATAGGGTACCTGCAGTAGCAGGGTTTTCATTGTTCTTTTCATAACCTAATCCCAAGAGCATGTGAACTATGCCTAGAAAGGAGAGCCTTAATATGAGGGTGGCTTAAACTGGATTCTAGTAGAACCCTACCCCACATGAAATATGGAACTAGTGGCCATAGACTATGTAAGCTGTGCCTATAAGGAGAGCCCGTAACATGGGGGTTGCCTGAACTTGTATTCTAATAAAACCCCTTCGCCCAGAAGAAATATGGAGGAAGTGAAAAATCATGGTACATCTGTTGGATCCCCAGCTTTTCAGAAGTCCTATGAGTCAATGACCCACTGTGTTGTTGGTTATATTGTACCTGGTGCATTTATTGGTTATTCCCCAAAAAGAGTGCTGCTCGGAATCCTATGATGAAACGAGTAAACACAATTCAGATACAAAGTCTACTGATAGAACCTCAAGAGACTCTATGTTCCACATATGAAAAAGATTTATAGTTACCTACTTGAAGTAGTCACTGCATTTGGTTCATTTTGAGCTGGCAATTTACTTTGAACCAGCGCCATCTATATGTAGTCATTGCACTGATTTCACTCGTCAGTAGTTTTCAGCTGACACTTACTCAACCAATTAGAGCCAGTGGTAGGGGAATATGAAAAAGAAAACTTTGCTCTGGGTTATAAGCCTTAAAGTGGACATCCGTTGTAACTTTGATGTTACCGTGACTTTCAAACTTATCATAAATTTGTTTTTGACTTGGAATCATTCCCTTTTCAGCTCACAATAAATATTCTTTCTTTCTTTCTTCCTGCTGCAGCATGCATTTGCCAGTGCAGGGTTGGTGATTTTTCCAACATATTTGCTGTATGAACAAGCATACATGTGCTGGGCGCCATTCATTCTCAGATGAGATGAAAAGAAGGCCATATAGAATCCAGGTTCTGCCTCGAAGACTGGAAAAGTTTGCTACATTCACTTTCTAGGCAATAACAAGGTCTTTAAAGTCGCCAAGGGGAATGATAGATACTGCATTTTGGAGTCCCAGGACGACTGTAAAAGATTGGTATTACTCTCTAGGCTATATTTCATCATTGTAAAATAGTAGACTTGCCTTAAACTGAGTCCAACACGTTCACTTATAGGATATATTTATAATATGAGACTGAAGGTTGAAAATATAGAATAATATAATATGGATTTGGTATGAAATGATTTATCATATTTAATATGGAATAATATAATAAAATAAACCTTCAAATGTTCCATGATAAGTGGGAAGGTGGGGTTTGTCGCTTGGATTTATCCCATTTGAAAAAAAAACTTATAAACAGAAGAAATCCTTTAAGAATTCCTATGAAGACCATTTTTTAAATTCAAAGTAAGTATTCTCTTTGGAGTCGCGTCCTCTGCATTCTAAAAAAAATTATTCTAAACAAAGGCCAACGGTCGATGCTTTAGTTAGAATATTAAATATTTCATATAAATGGTTGCCTAATATATTTATATATATATAATCGAATTATCGAACAGTATAAATTAAATATTCAACGTTTACTAAAATTATCATTTCATTGTTAATAAAAAGAAGGAAAGAAATTGATGGCAACGGAACGCGTTACGTTGTTGTCGTGTCGGACTATTTCTGAGCGGTGGTCGCTGAAAGCTGCCGCGGAGGAGTCTGCCTTTATATTTGGTGGCTATTTTGGCCCTATCGCCAGAGGAAGGGAGCGGGGAGACAGATCTGAGGAAGAGGGGGAGGCGCGACCATGGCACTCGCGAAGGCTAAGGAGATCGTCGCTAAGAATCAAGTTGTTGTCTTCAGGTCGAAACTCAAGCCAACTTCATTTCCCCGTCTATTTTCCTTCCCCCTTTTCTCTTTTATTTGATGAATTCTTTGAGTCGAGAAAACGAAGGTCCTGTTTACCCTTTTTTGTGTTTGTTTTTGCCTTCAATCTACTTCTTCTCTTTTTTTGATGGGGAACAGCAGCGATTTGTTTCTTTTTATTTTAATCGGTAAAAGGATGGATTTCGCGATTTTTTTGGGGGGAACAGTTGCAATTTGTTGCCTTTTATTTTAATCGGTAAAATGTGGCCTTTGCTTCTCCCCCTTGTCTGTAAACCCTAATTTTTACCACAATCTTTTAGACTATTTGTCAATATATGGTTCATATCTGGTCGATTTCGGCGCCTTATTTAGTTTTTTTTTAGTTAGAGTGGTAGAATTATATATTTTTGTGTGACACCAGTTTATGATGATTGCAGCAAGTCATTCTGCCCATTCTGTACCAGGATTAAGCAGTTGCTCAACCAGTTGGGTGCCAAGTACTTGGCAATCGAGTTGGACGTTGAGAGTGAGTGGCCTTTTTTGAAATGATTTGTCTTGTTTTTTGTCTTTCTTAATTGACTGCACAATGTTTTTACCACGCATCCTCTTTGTTCTCTGTTTCAAAATGTTGATTACCTCTTTGAATTAGATGTTTTCTATTTCTCTTGGCATCTAGCTGATTGTGATATTACTCTGCTGAGCGTTAACGATTCAGATAATAAGAACGCTTTTTCAAGCCCTTTAGTGGGTTTATCATTAAAATGTTGGTACTAGAGCATAGTGTTTCCATTAGAAAATGTTTTAAAAAAATAGGGAAATAATTTTTTTTCCTTGTACAATTATTTAATCGTATCTTATATAATAAATGGCTACTGGGTTGTGGGTTTGCAAAAAATTACCAATTAATTTAAACATAACTGATTTTTTTTAAAAAAAATTGTCCACCCATTATAGCCTCCTTAATTTAAAAAATGTCTACCAAAATTTAGATTCACCTCGTTTTTTAACTAAACCTCCTCTCTAGCTTCATCTCATTTGATCCTTTTATAATGGCGGTGGACAGTATCCTCCCCACTGCAACGAGAATGGTATGTGTTGCTATATTGTTTAAAATAATAGTAGTAGTCCGATCCAATATGGATTCCGGTACTGGTACCTGGAACCATGTTTAAAAAGTCTCTTGGTGCTGAATTACTACCGGTTTGTCATATCTCCCACTTTATATGCACAAGTGATTGTCCTGGTGCCTTGTGAGTTACCTTTTCCTTCTCTATATCCTTTAGGCTGCTAATTTCCTTACTCTTGCCTAAATTGTTCTCCAATTTCGAGCTATTCAAATGGTGATCATGCTCTATTTCTTCCTCTTTTTACTGGATGTCATGCTCTATTTCTTCCTCTTTTTACTGGATGTTGTTCGTAGCTCAGCTCATGCAACTTATACAATCGTATTTTCGTGGGTTGTGTAATGCAAAAATTACTAGGGAATGTGGTGGGTCAATTCTTGAACAGATCTTTACCTTTTTGGTGGAACTGCACGGTTTACCTAAGCTATAATGTATATTCCTTTCCATGTTTTGTTGAGCAAAATTACTAAAATCTGAAATTTACCAAGTAGTTGATCAACTCTTTCATAGATCTTTGCCCTTTATGAAGTTTCAGGTTGCATAAGTTACAGAGTACATTTCGTTCAGCAACCCAACTAAAACTGCATCCACGTCATTTCTGGATTAAGAAGTGTTTTGCATTAGCTTTCCTGAAGATGTTGTATAGAACTACAATATTCATGCCAAGTTTCATATATGTTTAAAGATTGCTGATTTGTTAACTAAGATTGTTCATAGATAGATTATTTTAGTATGGTAGCTTAACTGAAAGATAAGTTTGGTCCTTTGCTATCAGCTTAATCTATGGGATAAGTGGTCATCCAATCCTGATTTTTGGCTTTGTGATATTCTATTAAGGTGATGGACCTGATATACAAGCTGCGTTAGCACAATGGACTGGGCAGAGGACTGTACCAAACGTTTTTATTGGTGAGAAACATATTGGTGGCTGCGATGGTAAGTTGTCATCCCATGTAACCTTGATGAAATGATCTTAACTATAGTGCGCATGACCTTCCATTTTATATTCTGGGCATTGGGTGGTTGGCTACTACAAGTAACTTATGTGTCAGTAATATATAGTTGAAACTATATTTATAATGGCAATATTTATCCTTTTCTTGGGTTAGATTAGATTATATCAGACAACTAAGCAAATTTAAGATCTTGCTTGAGAGCACCTATCGAAGGAAGTTTTTAGAACTTAATGAATCTTGAACCCAAGACCTCATGATCCTCCCGTATAGAGCCCAATTACTCTAATCAGAGTGGTGTACACTTTGTGTACACCTGTCGAAGGAAGTTGATTAAAGTTTTTTTACATTTGTGATACTCTTTTGATGAGGAATTTTCATCCCTAACTGGTGATGCGTGTTTTCCACAGATTGCATGGCACTGCATAAAGATGGAAAGCTGGTTCCGCTGCTGAAGGAGGCTGGTGTTACCATTGCTTCTACGGCGTAGTCCGTCTAAACTATAGTGCCATGTTATTACCCTTTTCAGAATAAACATAGAAGAGTACACTCTCAGTGTCATGTTATTAGCCTCTTCAGAATAAACATTGAAGAGTATTCTCATTCAAGTGTGTATGCCAAATATACTACTAATGCGATATCTGCACTTGCATTATTCCGTATACATGATGAAGTTTTTGTTATGGAATGCCAAACAAGCGACGGGAGGCAGCCATATATTGCAAAGAGGCTTCTTCTTCTCCTTTTGGCGTCCCCCCTCCTCTTGGAAGCCGCCTCCTGCAATTAATGAATCATCTATTGAAAGCTAAAAGCTCCCTATATATATATATATTATCTGCAGACCCAAAACTTTCTTTCTAAAAAAAAGATTTCTTGGGCAATGCGTATAACCTTTTTAGGATCGTCTCAGGGGTTCTTTCTTGGGTTGCTCAGATACTTGATAAAAAGAGGGAATGATGTGATTACCAAGTTGATCTGATTCAGGTGATTCCTCCTCATTATCACTGCCAACAAAACTTTTACTAAATGAATAATTATTTATCTCACATCAGCGTGGCTTTAGGCTTAAGATTTTTCTATTAAATCTCGAGATGTTTTGAGTGAGTTGGGGAGACCCAAAATCATATGGAATATATCCTTCCAGATTAATAATTAATATGGAGGAGGAGGTAGCATTGACCTGGGAGAACCCCCGCCATTTTCCTGCTTGGTTCAAAGACTCCAATTAGTACAGCAAGTTCAAGTTCAGTTGGGCATTGAAAGATATATGGTTCATTCAATTCAATCTGAAGCCCTCTTCCATCTATCTATCTATATATATATATAGGCGCAGCAAAAGCTAACACAAAGATATATATATGTATAGGAGATGTACATCATTCCCTTCCTTGCCAAAAGTTACGTAGCTGCTAGCTCCAGTACTAGTACTACTGCTGCTGCTGCTGCTGCTGCTATTGAGTTCTTTATATATTATACATGAGTGATCTGGATCAAGAAACCTACAGCCAGCATCCACTGAAAAGAAAAGTAAACTGCGTACTTTTAACATACGCATGATATATATATGGGTTGATTCCATTTTTCAACAACTTTCTTTAACCCTTCGGTCCCTTGTCTGAATCAGTTTTGTTTTGAAAAAAGAAGAAGAAGAAGAAGAGGAAGATACCTCCTCCTCCTCCTTTCCGAATCAGTTTTGTTTTGAAAGGAGGAGGAGGAGGAGGAGGCCGTGTTAGGCATCTGCATTTGAAAAAATTCAAAACGAATTCAATGGAAGAGAAGAGCTGTTATCAGTAACTCTGAGCGGCCGGAGAGGGAGGGGAAGGGGGAGGGCGGAAACAAAGCAGTACACTGGAATCAATGCAAGCGCGCATGCATGAGATTTGCCCCCAAATCAATTGGATGGATCTAATCCGGCTACATAACTAGATGCTGCATGCGCCACGCCATGCATGCATTTCTGCTAAACAACAAAACCGATAAAATAATTACGTTAATTATTGGATCGATGCTGCTTGCTGCTGCTGCTGCTGCTGACAAGGAAGGGGAAGGGGGGGAGGGGAAGATTTCTTTGGCCCTTCTCCCTGCTCCTGTCGGAGAGGCGTACATGTGTTTTGTTTTCTTACGTGCGCGTTAATCCATCGAATGCATTGATCGATTGTCTCATCGATTCATAAAATTATGGTTAATCATCAACTACCTCGATCGATCCTTGATATCTATCTATCCATCCATCTACTTGTTACAGTCTACTTCCCATTCATTCATCCACATCTCGATCTCTTCTCTCTTCACTACTACTCTTTGTGCTTTCATGATATGTCATCCGAGAGAGAGGTGTCGTTCTTGCGTGTGCCCAAAACTAATGCCTTTGGTTGGCTTGTAATATGGCGCAGCAATCTGCAGATTGCGTGCAAAAGAAAGACCTTAAATTGCTACAAGTATGCTGCTGTGAGTTCCTCTTGTAATGATCAGAATGAGAGATTGTTCATGCTTTTACCCCTCTCCCTCCCTCCCTCCCCCCCTCTCTCTCTCTATATATAAATCTAGTAGTGCAGGTAAAGAGCTTGTCTCCAGATCCAGACAAGATGGTGATGATGACAACACTTACGATGGTGGTTTGAGAGCTCAGTCAGTCAGGACAATCTAAACTATCCCCCTCCCTTTTAAAGAAAAAAGGAAAAAAAAACTAAATTCTCTTTTAATTTCATCACTTTAAAATTGGGGAATTGAATTGAGGGATAGTTCATCCATATTATATCCCAATTACAAAGTGTATGAAGGAATCCCAATTAATTTTTGAAGTAGGTGGTGGGATTAAGGGAGGGGAAGAGACATGATGATCGACACTGACTTTGGGCCCGGCGGCCGATGCTTCTTCTTTTTTTTCCTTTTTCTTTTTGTTCGTTTGTCTTCAGCCAGCCGAACATGCATGCATCGAATCCAAGTTAAAACACCTCCGGCAATCACATGCATTAATTAATTAATTACAAGAAGAAGATAAAACACACACACAAAGACATGCATGAATGCATCGCACAAAGTTGACCTCTCAGTTAAGAAAGAAGAAGAAGAAAAAGAAAAAAGGGGAAGACATAACTGATAATACACCATCAATCACACTTTTAAATCAAATATATCGATCGGCAGATTACTTAGTGAGCAGTTTCGGTGATGCACGTATCAGGTAGGCTGTCATCTTTTAAACACACCAAATGAATGGACTCCTCCTCCTCCCTCCTCCCTGGCCACACTGCACAACCTCCATCTCAAGTCACATCCGACATGACCATCTATACTTTTTTTTTCATATAATTTTAAACCTAAACGTTTCATTTCATCTTAATATATATGTATTCCACATTCAAACTTAATCAATAAAACAATTAATCAGTCAATATTGATAATATATATACAGACACAAGTGCATCCAAAAATGTGTGCAGGAGCAGGTACACCAAAAAATGCAGAAGGCATCCCACTCTGCAGCTCCCCCTCAATCCACATCACCTCTACATATATATATATATATATATATGGATGGATGAGTTTAATTGTAGTAAGAAACAAGCTCCAACAAAAGCTCTGCAACCAGCCATGTGCTCTCATCCCTGACCTTGTTTTTTCCTCTATTTTACTATGTATGTGCGTGTCTACACCCCCAAATTAATCAATCCATTATCCGGTCTAAATCAATCAAACACTAACCCCAAATCCACAAGCATGTTCCACACAGATTATATGCATAAAGCCGATCTCTTTTCATACCACTTATATAACCTGTGAACCAGATCAATATTTTTTTTTTCCTTCTCTGGAGGATGATCTGATCATCTCAGATCTCGGGAAAAAAACAAAAAAAAATTGATGTGGGTTTAATTAGTTGGATCCACCTCACGGTTGGCACATCGACAAGCAACACCTCTCTGTCAGTCTCTTTCGTATTCATTTCATTTCTTTTATTGTTTTTGCCGACCATTATGGCAAATGTTAACCTAAATGATTGAGTAAGCCGGATGGTAAATATATATATATATATATATATATAGTTGATTAAAAAAAAAAATAGATTGTGGCAGAATATTGCAGTACTCATGGGAGTGAGGAAGAACACTGACAACCCACTTACCAAACAAAAGAGAATAATTTTGGAGTGAGTAAAAAAAAAAGAGAGAACAACAGCAACAAATACACCAACCACACATCATCACTCTCCAACACACACACACACACACACTCTGCTGCTACTCCTACTCAACATATCCCTCCTCCCTCCCTCCTCATCATCGCATTCACTGATAACTGAACATGGTAAAGAATTAAGATTAACAGACCAAGAAAGGAAGAGACTGAGAGGATTTATATACATACATATATATAAAGAAAATGAATGCATGTATGCAGCTACATAGAGAGATATATAAAATAGGGAGTACTGTACTGCCGTGCTGATTGATAGGTAGATATGTATAAATTTATACAGTTAATTTTGGAGATGGGGAAGGGAAGGGGAAGGGGGGTTGGGATTTGTGACATCAAGGTGTCTCATCAATGACCCGAAATGGGGAGAAAGGGGGGGTGGTGAGGAGGGGGTAGGGATGGGGGCTAAATCCACTAAAGATGCCAAGCTCGCCCCTACCGAGGGAGGGCGGAGGAGGAGGGAGGGAGGAGGGAGGAGGGAGGCGGAGGGAGGAGGCCAAAAGGCTATTGATGGGGACAAGGGCGGGGTTATACGAAGGCGGCAAGGGTGAGGCCGCGTTGGGGGCTGCCCTTCTTTTACTCCAATGGGAAACCGAGGAATCGTCACATCATTTCCCGCACTCAGAGGCCCCCCTCAAGACAGCGACAACTGCTCCTACCTTTTTATTTAATTTCCCACCTCCCTCCTTCTCCTTCTCCTTCTCCTTCTCCTTCTCAATTCCTCCTCCTCCTCCTCTTCCTCTTCCTCCTCATCTGTTCGATCTCTCCTCCATCACCTCCGCTCGTCTTATTGTCCTTTTGGTCTCTTCTTCTCGTGATATGTATATATATATATATATCTGCATTTTCTCCTGCTGCATATTTGATCGATCCTAAAAAAAAAGATTGCAGTTTAACGACGATCGATCCATCATCCAAACTTGGAGATCGAGTATACTCATGATCAGCTGCATACAGTTTTACGTGAGCACAATCTTCTTCTTCTTCTTCTTCTTGAACTTGCTGCAGATACTGAATACCTCCCCCTGATAAAACCAAAAAAATAATAGACTTAATTTGGGAGTAAAAGATCATGTGAAGTGGCATCAAGGACTAATTGACCACGGACTTGCAGTATTATTATGATGCATATATAAATGTCGTTTTGCAAAACAATATCACTCGGCAAGATCAACATAGGACAAGTGATATATTGCCCTTGTCTCAAGTTAATCCTGCATAACATTGCTTTTGCCATATGTGTTAAAAATTAAGGTTTACTAATCAGAGGGGCAGATTAAAAAAAAAATTGTTCTTTTAAAAAAAGTAACAATAAAATGATTAGTAGTTTCTACACGGACGAGTTTGAGTTATGAGTTAGCTAGAAAAGACACCTAGTAATCCTACGGGAAAGCAGGGAGTAGTAGCTGTCACTCACCGGGAGGAGCCTCCTTTTGTGTTACTTTGACCGAGTAATTACTCACTCGAGATCCATTTAATTTATCCGTCTTTATCCTGCATGCTTACAACATCCAAAAGAACAAGAACATTTATATATGTATATATTTTATAAAATTATATGATCAAAAAGAGATTTTTTTTTTCTTTTTGTTTACAAAGGAGAGAGAGAGAGAGATCATATCACGAGAAATTAATAGGGAAAGCAAGCGGACACCTTTCTGCGCTGCGTTGGCCGGCCTGGCCGTACGCCCTTGAGTGGGTTCCCCCCCTTCCCCCGGGCATTATTGCCAGAATAGAAACCCTAAAGCCATGGCGCATGCCCAATATCACTGTGACCAGCACAGAAAGAGGAGGACCTCCATCACCACCACCACCTCCACCACCACCACCACCACCAGCAGCACCACCCCCAGCAGCAGAAGCAGCAGTAGCTGATCCCACTACTACTACTACTACTACTACTACTACTACTCTTCTCTATTCCTCCTCTTCCTTCTTCCTCCTCCTCCTCCTTTCCTCCTCCACCCGATCATCCTCCTCCTCTCCCTCTAATTCGACCTCATGGATTTGGTCTCTCCAACTGAGCACTTGTGCTACGTGCGTTGCACCTACTGCAACACAGTTCTTGCGGTAAATTAATCAATCCACACAATATTGGAACCACACTATCTATATCTATATCTATATCTGTATCTATATCTCTTCTTTAATTTCTACGTACGTTATATATATATATATAGAGAGAGAGAGAGATCAGTAGAGGTTGATCAATTTGTGCGTGCGTGCGTGTGTATGTTTAGGGTGATTTCATCAGAAACATGTTTTGCTCCTCCAGGGTAGGCAAATTATGAACTGGTAATTAGGTGTATTGTCGTCATACCCTTTTATTTGTTGTTGTTGCTCGCACTTAAAATGAGATCCGCCGCTCCCCACTGATCCAAAAAGAAGAAGAGGAAGAAAAAAATAAAACTCCTCCATATTATGTGTGAGCTGCTGATTTGAGGAAGAACCTGTTCAAGTACCATTTTGTAGCGTTCCTTGCTCCTGGATGTGTTGACATCCACAGTGTAATCGCTGTTCAAGAAGCTGTACACATGCAGAGGAGATCTGTGAGGGGCTTTCTTTGAATGTGACACTTTTTTGCACAGTTGCTTAATTAATTCTCTCTTACAAAATACAGGGGAAGGGTTGGATTTTTGTAGGTGGATTTGCAGGGATGTTGCCGGCCGGCTGCAGGATGAAATGAGATGAGACTCTGATGATTTGGTCCACACCCCATGTAGCAGATGATGATACTGTAGGATCTTTGGCCGAACTATAAGATCTGCCGCCCCATCGTTCCCCTCCTCGATCGATCTCTCCTCCTCCTCCTCCTCCTCTTCTTCTTCTCTTACCAACTTCTTGCTTCGACTGAGGAAGATCTTGACATGTATATGCATGCCTATTTGCAGAGGATTAATTTCTTAGCTAACATAGCAGCGATGAGCTTTTTAATCGTTGCCTCTACTTCTTGCGACATGAATTTTACATAATGCTGATCTCACTGGTTCATGACATGTGAAAGACTTAATAATTCTTTTCCTCCAATTGGGTGCAGGTTGGAGTTCCATGCAAGAGGATGATGGACACAGTCACTGTGAAGTGCGGCCACTGCAACCACCTCTCCTTCCTCAGCCCCAGGCCCATGGTGCAGTCTCTGAACCCTACTGATCACCAGATCGGTCTTCAGGTTATTAACTCCACCTCTACTACTACTACTACTACTACTTATCATCAAGCATCATTAAACCTACGTATTATGTTTATATTTTGCGTTGCACTTTATACCTTCAAAAGAAGCAGCTAGTTCACCCATTGAGAGATCAAAATTATGTTATTATCATATAGCTGATATGCTTTTGAATGAATAGGGTCCTTGCACTGATTGCCTGAGAGGGCAGCCTCTGCCGCCATCCTCATCAACATCAAGTGAACAAATGATTCAAAAGCCACAATTTGTTGTGAAACGTATGATTTTTTCCTTTTTACTATTCATTCATTCATTCATTCATTCATTCGTTACTGAGCAAATCTAATTGTAAACCATTGCAGCTCCTGAGAAGAAGCACAGAATGCCTTCAGCCTACAACCGCTTCATGAAGTAAGAGTTAATTAATCCTCTAATTTAATCATCTTTGATAATATATGTATTGTTTATGCCATATATATATATATATACATAGTGCAAATAGGTCTCTAACTTGACTTTTTAGCTGTAGACTGAGAAGAACCCTAGAAGCTTAAACTAGCTGATAGCCAGCTACATTATAATTCTAGGACTTTTACTTTATATGTGCGTGTGCGTGCATGGAAGAAGCTGCCAGATTCAAATCAAACACTTGGAAAAAGTAGTCATGCAGCAGCAATTGCCTGCATACATTTAAGGGGGCATGAAATCATGGAATGAAAAGAAAAAAAAACTACAATGTATGAGCAAGTAAAAGAAACGGAACGAAGACCAACACACTGCTAAAAGAAAACTTTTTTGAGTTCAAACCATTGACAAATGGCCTTCGCTACTGATGAAGAATTAATCAGTATCGTCATCTGCAATGCCCTTTAGATAATGTTCTATTATTGTCCTTGTTCTGTTGGGTGCTTGAATGCAACTAAGACCAAATCATGAACACATCAGAACGGTGACAGAGTGACAACTCATGAACTCAGTATCTGTAATTATCTCTCTCTCTCTCTCTCTTTTTTTTTTTGGGGGGTTTAAATCCTGAGATTTCTCAGTAGGTGCAATTATGTATTTTGTCAGTATGTGTTCATAACCTGTAAAAATTATATATATATATATTTATCATCTCTTCACATGCAGGGAGGAGATACAGCGAATTAAAGCAGCCAAACCAGATATCCCTCACCGTGAAGCTTTCAGCATGGCTGCTAAGAACGTATGTATTATATGCTCATATATAGAAACGTATATATAAATATATGCACAGTAAGTAATCAGTAAACTACTTCCTGCATGTATATTGAGCTGATTAAAGTGGGCTAAGTGCGATCCTCGTTGCTCAACTATCATTTCAATCTCTGGTACTGGAAAAATGGCTGCTGCTCCTCATCAGGTGGTAAGAATATATACATCTATATATATATAATCTCTCTCTCTCTCTTTTACTTGATCTTTCTTCGTTGATCCTATTTTAATGTGTGTGTGTGCAGGAAAGCAGCTGCCCTACAGTGGAGAGCTCCACTGTCCTCTACAAGCAAATGGAGCACAAGGATTAGGTTTCTGATGAAACTAAGAACCAGCTATCGATGGAGCTCATGGTGTTAAATTTTTGCTGCTTCTTAATGTTCCCCTATCTATCTTTATGGTTAATTAAGCATCGACCGCTCTCTCTCTAAATATGTCCGTCGCTGTTCGCTGTAGTTTATTTTCTTAGCTAGCTAGCTTTATATAAGATTAAGATATGTGACGAGGAGTCTAAATTATGGATATTGCATGCATGCGCCTGCAAAATATTAGGAGAAAGATTGTGGCAGACTGCTATATATTTACATGTATTATGTGTTGCTCTCCATGTGTGTAAAATGTATTTTCATGCATGATTAATTCAGACCTTATTAAGTATTTGTTGGTTTAGTTTGATCTCTACGTGCATGCATGGCTTCTTTCTTCTTCTTTTTCTTCTTTGTATACGTGATTTCTTTTCGTGCTCTAACCAGCAGCATAATAACCAGCAGTATAATGTCCTGAAAATTATGATTACATTCTGTGTATATATTACCACAAATTTTGATTTGAAGCTTCGTTGATTAATTTGTTCTTCTTCCTGCCATCTCCTCTATCTTCTTCTTCTTCTTCCTTTTCTTCTCTTGCGCTAAAGCTTCGTTTCATCGGCAATGGCGTCCCGTTCGACGACGGACTCGATGTTTGAGGCTTCCGGGGGGACTCGTGGCGTTCGACGAGGAGACGTCGATCACCCACGCCGCCTTCACCGGGGAGTACACGACTGAGTTGAACGCCGCCGCCGCCTCCGCCGACGACGACGACGACGTTAAACGGTCCCACCGAGCAAGAAATCGCCGCGGTCGATGACGCTCCTCGGGCTCGGAGCTGCGCGTGCAGTCATTTCTACGAACACTTATTGGCCTTCTTGATCTTGGTATGGCATTTATGTTTCGAGTCAAAGAGGAGGCGGAGAAGACTGCCGAGGAAGATGATCGCCCCTACTACGAGATCGCGAAGAAAGCACGGGCCGTCATCGCTTGGAGCCAAGGTATAATGCTAGTGCCATTGCATTTCTTCAAACACCTGGTCTGCAATCTGCATGCCGCCGGTCGTTCTTACCATGCGCTGCTGCACCGTGCTGGAGTTCGAGATGGCCCTCGCAGCGGCGCTCGACCACGAGGGGGCGGACTGCTGGGAGAGGGTCCCTCCGAGAGATGCCGTGGGGGATGACGGCCAGAGAAAGAGGAGCGCCGCCACGACGACCTCGTCCATGATGTGGGGCACAACTTGGAAGGCCGAGCCCCATCTCCTTTCTGTGCTGTCGACTACGAGGCAGGTATTTATTATACGCATCGCGACCAACTTTTTCGTCTGCATACATTTTCTTCGTGCTGCTGTTACTGCTCTTGAGTTCGTCCTGGCATTTCTTTCCGGTCCTTTCTCTAACAGAGAACGGATCAGATGTTTATGCCGAGGAAAACATGAACAAAGAGAACTAGAGCAAGAAACACCGCGTCAGCCTCCCTTCATCTGTTCTTCTTCTTATTATTATGACTTATTTCACCTTCTTTTGTCATTGAATCAGGAACTGGCAGTAGTTAATTATCATCCGTGGAGTAGTCTTGATCTCCCAAGAACGTCGACAAGTTTCAATTAATAGTTTCTTGAAATGAGTAGTTGTGGTAGAAGATTCCAGTTTATTATTTCTGCACGTAAAGTCTAAGTTTCTTTTTCTCTACATTCTCTTTTGTTTAATCTGTGTTTGTAATTTTCTGGAACAGTATACAAACTTTGAAAGAGAAAAAGAGTTTAAGCTGGAAAGTAAAGAGATATCAGCACATGATTAAGTTCCCAATGCTTGCCGTTTTCTTTCAAAATCTTGCTAATTTTTGGCAATGAGCAGATGGAATTTTGGACTTAAAACTCCTCTTTCATCTCTCCAGCTTCAGACTCGTTTCATCAACAATGGCGTCATCTGCCTCAGATCCCCTAACTGTGGACGTCGGAGGAGGAGAAAAAGACGAATCGAGTCCAGAATCACCTCTCCGTTTGCAGCCCTATTCTTAACATACAAGGAAGGCTCCATTTTGGGTTCTTAACATACATGGATTAGTAAAAGTAGAAGAGAATTAGAAGGGTAAAGACGATGTGAGTTTATACCCTAACGATTCCCATAAATTGAAGGCTCCGTCACATCAGAGATGGTTGGGGGATACTCGTCTTGCACTTCTCCTCCACCAAACGCATTGCTTCAAGGTAGAGGAATTAAATTGATTAAAATACAAGGAAGAAGGATTCAGACGAATGATGGAACAAGATTTCCTCCTTTTTTTCTTCTCTCCTTCTTTTCCTCTATATAATCCTCTGCTCTCTTCTTCCGTTCGATCACAATCACTTCAAACGCTGAGGATGATGCTGAGAGAAGTCTGGACTCTGGAAAATTTCCATGTCTTCTCAAGGTTGGCTTGCATCCCTCGTATAATTTTTTTTGAATGCCTAATTTCTTTAGTTTGGGATTTGAGTATTTTTATTTTTATTTTTATTTCTTTAGAATGATGATTTTTCTGGTAGGTTGAGTAAATTATAGTTCTATTTTTGGACCTTCAATGTTTAAAAAATAATTTTTTTTCTGTTTTAAATCTTTATTTCAAATTAATTCAAGTCCTTCTCGTTCATTGACATTCCTACAATTATATTCTACAATTGAATTGCACAATTATTTTTTATCTTCAGAAAGCCCCAAGGCACAAACATATATAGTTCTATATTTGATTCACTTCACCAAAACTACTTGCATTGTGATCTCCAGGTATAAGTGAACTGAATTCTCCATTGAAGTCACCAAATCAAACAGCTGGCCGAGCCGAATAGAATAATTGCAACACTTCAGAAATGCAAAAACAAGTCCTCTGTCTACCCTCATAATAACTTGCTAGCCGCATATTGAAAAGGTCCGCAAATCCATAAGAAGTAGATAATCTTCTGAGTAACTAGCCAGTCTATTCCGACCAGCCGACTCAAATAAGCGTATAGTGATCTCCCATGAATAGAGCCACACGTTGGCCCGCGTTAAGGCCTGACCGAATGAAAGAAATTTGTTCATCATAGAGTAAAAATGAACAAAACAAATTACCAGGATTACACTTGGATAGCTCATACTGTAGATGGCCAATTTAGGCAACATAAGAGATGCAAATCTATCATGAGGAAGATAAAACACTAACACTTGATACAGAGAAAAAGAATCAAATTTGTCTTTTGGTGTACATTCTTCTACAAACCAGCGACGCAGAAGACAAATGCAGTACAAGAATCTAAACTCAATTTACATTAGAGAAGATGACCTTGACGAAGAGAGGCCTGACTCCAGACAAGTAATCCTTATCTCTTTTCGGTGTCCCAACTTTGAGCAGATTGTGTTGATATAATAGATAAAAAAAATTTCTGGTGAATCTGACACCGTTTCTAGACGTAAATTAGCAACCAAGTCAGAGCAACAAAAAGAGCCATCATGACGCTACTCATCAACTCTGAGGCATCATTTGGTAACCATGGATATGAATCTGGAGGAGGCATGACGCAGTTATCTCCGTTGAAATACACACGCCTCGGAAAGGCCCATCCCTTTTCAAAGGTGAAGGTTGATGGGTCCTTCCTGAAGAGAAGTTCCGATTGTGCATTTCCATAAGGTCCAGCTTGCATGAGCAGGTCATTGTAGTATTTGACACCCCACAGCATCGCAGTATCATCTGCCAAACCAAGTCCAAGTAAGATTTCAGTTGTTGGAAATAACTTCAGCAAGACATGTTCTGAGTTTAATTGTTTTCAAGTCTAGAAGATAAAAGAAAGGATACTAGATCCATACAGGTAGACCCAAGTATCGGGTACCCCTTGTGAAAGTATTTCAGACTTCAGAGAAAATCATTGTGATGACATTTTGTAGGATATGAGATCACTGCATGGGATGGTACTCCCTGACCCACATTCCAATTGTACAGATAAGACTAAGACTCAAAAGAAAAGAAACTTACTTATGCCTCCATATGGTGTCAATGCCTTATAATTGAAGCTAAACAGCTGAGTGAGGTTGTCCATGTTAGGATGTTGGATAACAAGGTTCCACTGTGTATAGTTCATTCGGTAGTTGAAATTTGTTATCGCAATCTTCACACGCCAGTACTCCTTGTAGTTGACTTTAACATGCCAATGCACTCTTATTGGGCACATATGTGATGTACACTGGACCAAAGGTGCGAAACTGTTTTTACCAGGACCATTTACTGCAGAAGCTAAGTAAGGTGAATCTCCTCTGCCATACAAAACCAAAGACATCATTGTTAGATAATTTGAATTTGTGTTTGTGAGATGATTACAAGGTTAGCTTTGGTACTCACTCCACACAGCTTCCTGGTTGACTCGCATTATTGGAACACCCACAAGTGCATGTGGGACAGTTAACAATTGTGTCATTGTAGAAAGATGACAGTGATACACAACAAGTAGGAGTCTTCTGAGCAAGAAACTGGGAATATGTACATGTAACGTTCCAGGTCACTGCAAATAAATATCGAATAGCATTAGATGAGTTGGAGGACCATCATTGCTCAAGCATTGACTTGTTAGACCGTTTAATAGGGAACCACACATCAACTTGATTGGTTATAATCTGGCAGAATCTAATTCAAAATTTCAAGTACTACTTTTGTGGTTTATTTTTTTATCACTTACTCAGAGCTTGGGTCACTCTCCTTCCATCTTGTGTCACGAACTTTGTGGGCTTCACAATCTTTGCAATGCCACATGTATACCCAGGTCCTGGAGCCTTCAGGGTGAAGTTTTTGGGTAGACGAACAGTCTTATTGGTGGTTCCTGCTGCGCCAACACTAACCTGGAATGAACTTGCAGCATTTGCTGGATCTTGAGCCCATGAGTTAATCACACCTCCTTTGCAGCAATTGGCAATTTGCATATTGTATGGAGTTCCCGGAAGTAGATCAACGACTGTTGGATCCTTCTTACAGCAATGCGGAATGTTTGACTTAAATCTTGAGCAATCACCTTGTTCAGTAGTCTGAGCTCCAACCATAGACCAAATTACCTCTTTCTTTGCCCACGTCCAACCTAGTGTCCACCCAGGTGCTTGGATATGGCGATACTGTTGGTAATTGAACATAGTGACAACAGCCTGAAAACAATTTTCATATCAATATCTTGATGGTAGATGCAAGTCACATGCTAAATAAATGGAGAATAATAATGCTTCTCAAACATATGACTAACAGCTATATGTTGAAAGTTGAAACAATATGTTATATGAAAATAAGAAATTTTCAGGAAAACGCAGCAGCAAGTTTTCTCTGTACTCACAACATAACCATCTGGGGTCCATTGCATGACATCCCACTTGATTGTTATATTTCCATTTGGGTCCAGCGCATCATAAGCTTCTGTTAAAATTCAATGCGTGAATTAGAGAAGAAACATGACATCTAGATAAAATTAGGCAAAGAATCTATTTGGACCTATTGGAAATAGAGAATGCATACCCTAGCATCAGAAATGGAATCAGAGTTTGGATCCTAAGGGAATAATTTTTCTCCAAATACTTATTTGAACAATTACTACGGGGGGTAAGCATAATTATTTCAGTAATTTGAAGCATTGAGCATCGACAACAAGAAAGGTATGGGTTAATTCAATGCTCTGCAATATCTATCTTGAATCTTTTTCCATAGGTTCACCAAAAATGTACAAATGGGACCCTAATGCACAAATTCATCAGTCGAAATGAACATGAGAAACATGTGTAGAAGCTTCGATAAAGAAAATCCAATTCTACAAGAATTTTAGCTTCGTGAGAAGTGAATGTTCTCTTTCTGCAGGCATTCAGATCACCAAAACCGTACCTTTTCCACAAGCAACTCAGAAAACAAGCTTCCGGATCACATTTTATAAAAATAAAACCAATAGGACTTTCAAAAACGGAATATGATTAGGTAAACATCCAGACCCTGCCTCACGCGATTAATGTTTCCATAAAAAGAATTGAATGCGTAATCAGGAAAAAGAATGAGACAACAGAAATCAAATCCTGCAAAACGAGGCGTACCCTAAAGCACCAAAAACTCTCCTCAACCAATTTTCCACCAACAAGACCGGCGGATCTCGACTTGTTCGAGGTACGTTCCGTGTTCAGAAGAACAAAGCGGAAGAAAAAATGCTAAATCATTTAGAACAAAACGGACTAGGAACCGACCTGTGGATGGGGTAAGGGAGGAGAAGACCAGGAAGAAGAGGAGGGAGAGGGCTAAAGGCGGCAGCTTTCCGACGGATCTGGTGGCGGCAGCCACGGAGGAGGTCAGAGCAGCCACCATTGCTGGTTCAGGGGAGGGGGGCGATCTCAGATCTGAGCCACCGGAGGAAGTAAGCAAGCACCCCGCTCCTTTTCCCGGAAGCTTATGATGATGCAATTATAAGTGTTTTTAGTAGTTGGGAACAGAGAGCACCTTTTTTTTTTCCCCCTCTTTGCGAGTCGTCAACCTCACTCTCCATATGCACTCTTCTTCCTGCCGCTGCCATGTGAGTGAAGGTAAAAATGGAGCTCTCCGGCCTCCAGCTCAGCATTGAAGCTGTCCTCTTGACTCTTAATTTCTCCACATTTTTCAATTATTATGATGGGCAATTTTATAATAAAATGCAAAAGGAGTTATTTACTTGTAAATTTTCATTTACCCTTACTTCAAATTAAATATTCAAGTCGGTCAATGTTTAATTCAACAAAATTGCGAGAGGGTTACTTTAGTCCATGTTGATCAAGTGTCGGTAGCCAGCGCAAAGACATGTGCGTCGGCCACGCAATTATATCTTCTTCTTTTTTATCATGTGATGGCCCAACGCACCCGTTAACCATTCTTTATTTCATTATATTTCAGCATCAACACGTATATATTCTGGAAAAAAATTAACGAACGAGTTGCAAGTAAAAAATACATTTAAGGATGTGATTAAAAATCTTCCCCTCTTATATTTTAAATAAAAAACAAGTCAAAGCCCACATTATTAGCGGTGAGTTTGAGCTGGAAAATTCTTAGAACGTAACAACGGTACAACGTACATATATAGAGAGAGAGATAAGAGCCACCAAAGCTGAAAAAAGCATTGGCAGCACATGAACAGCTCATGTGATAAGTGACGGTAGTTGATGAGTCCGTCCTTACTCATTATAACAAGGTCACTTAAAAAAGTAATCAATGACGATTTCGATTGTTGTTCAGTATTTGCCCGGGATATAAATTCTGCATCCTTCAAACCATAAGGCGGTTAACAAGTCTTGACGAACCAAAAATGCATGGGGGTGGGTGTAATTAGAAAAGGAAAAAAAAAGAAAAAAAGAGGCCAACTTCTATAGGTGAAACTGTCCAACTAGTTCGACTAAAAAACTAACAAAAAAAGAAACACCAATCCCGAAAGAATGAAACTATCAGCCGCCAGCAAATGCTGAGTCAAAAATTAGCACGCCCCCAAAAATTAAGTTTTGTAAACTATAGATAAAGAACCTACTCATGGAACAAATCATGTTTGTTGCCTTGCTTCTATATGTGAAGAGACTAGATCATGGAATGGCCTCAAGCTGCAGCAGCGGCTGGCTTGGGTCCTCTAGGGCGGCCGTTCATGCCATTCCCGTTCTGAAATGCTCGCTGCTGGTTGCCATCGTTGCCACGGGTTGCCTGATTCCAACCCCGACCATTGTAATCGGTGCGGTTCCTGAACTCGCTCCTTCTATAGCCCATGTTGTTGGGGGCAAAGCTGCCTCCCCGTCCCCTGAAGTTGTCATTACGATAAGCACCTCCTCTTCCTAATAGAAAACGACCTCTCCCACCATTGGCATTTCCATTATTTGTAACCACCCCGTTCACAACTGAAGAAAGGAAATGAATCGATGTCATTATTAAGAAAGAGGCAAAACTTTTCTTGATAACAGATGAACAAGAAACGATCCGGTTGTAGAGTCAAATAACAATTATATCAAGGAAGAGCATGGAACAGTGGCAGTCTTCGGCGAATTCATCTTCGGAATATAAAATGCTTAGGACAAATGCTAACATAAGGCTCGTGGAGATTGCCAAGTACGTGTATGTTCTGCATAAAGCAATTTTTAACCACTAGCAGTAAAAAATGGAAAAACAACTGAATATATCATTTCGAGGTAATGCATCAAAAAAAAATTTAAAAAAAATGCATGCAAACCCAGATACTTGCCTCGTGTGGTCGTTCTCTTCTCTTCCACAATAGCTTGACGGCCTCCAACGTTTACAGGGGATGCCTGTAAGATTGTATACAAATCCATGATAGACCAGGCCAATGTATCGAAAATTAAATTGAAAGCATTCCGGCAACTAAGAACATTCGCATAAATAATATTTTCACTCGGAGCTGATTTGGTATTTGGCAGGAAATTTTTCACTAGTGTTTTATAAAAGAGGCGTGGCAGAGTTGCCAATATGATAATGCGGACTGCACACGACATTAACAGTAGTACATGTGATATTTAATAACATATACATGCTTTAACTAGGAACAGAAGCCAAAGTTGTCCAAAAACCATTTGAGTACATCAGTCTCAATGAAATACTATGAGTATCTGTACCAATTGACAAGTATAGAATGAAATTGTGACTCCAGCTTCAAGTTATTGAATGAACTGAGATGGAACGCAAGACATGACTCAAACTTTAAGCTCGTCATAGAAACAGAAATGGCTATAGCAACAGAGTATTAATTTTTCAACTGTAAGTTAACACAGGTCTATATCAGAGGATTACCCAGAAAGTATATTCAAGAGAAAGCGGGAAGTGCCTTCAGAGGATCAGCAAGTTAATTGGCACACAAGACTAGCAATCACAAATTTCAGCTGACTTGAACTCCTACTATATTCGAGAAGTAGAGGGTTTCATGATTCCTGTGGCTACTACAGAAAGTTTAAGAAAACAAAAAGGGTGGATTGGCAGCATCCTTTAGGGATGTAAAGGGTTTATGGGGCATACAAGTGCATCTACTCCAAAAGGAAATCTAAGAAATGTCTAACCACACACGATAACGTCCCTGACATATTTTTATTGATATAAACAATTTCAGCAGTTTATATAGATTAACTTCTGCAACAAATACTTTCAAAACCTTTAAAATAAAATCCACCATAGAAAAGTGTGATACCTCAATTGCAGCTTGCATAGAATTGAGAGACTCAAACTCAACAAATCCAAAACAATACCGCTCAACCTGCAGATATACAGCTACTTGAGGGGGAAAACAGAAAATTAACGGAAGCTAGAGAATCTAACAAACCTTGTGGCTTCTAACTTGCACACCACCAGGCTTGATGGGTCCAAATTTCTTAAATTCTTCCTCAACCTGCTCAGCTGTTGCATTTACAGATAAATTGCGTATGTAGATTGAATGGCCTTCTTCTGAAAATAAGAAAGAATAAAGTTATGGAGAATACAACCATCAAAGCAAAATAGAGCATTGAATTCAAGAAAAACCTTCAAGAATGTTGTTATTCTCAGGCACACCACTGCTAGCAGGAGCATCATTAGCTTCAGGTACTTGAGTCGGTGATGAAGGCATATCCACTGGTTTCTTAGGAATTGTTGGAGTAGCCTTTACCTTGTAAGTCACATTGGCTGGTACAGGGTTTGGGTTCCCCTTCATCACCTTAACCTACAAGAACATAAAAATTTAAGAAACATCAATTCATCAAAGACCTAATACATCAAACAGGATATAAGAAATTATGGGGGAAGGCCAATAACAACAGAAAAATAAAATACTGTTAGAAAAACTAAAAAGTAGCTGCCACTCTTACAAAATAACCCCAGGAGGGCAGTTAACTTACAATCGATGCATACGACTTCTTAGGCACATCATCATCAGCCCCAGAACTAACAAGTTCATTCACTGGCTGGGGATCACTGTTATCAACAGTGGTTGGTGGATCCACAACAACCTCACCCTCAACACCTGAATCACCATCCTCTGATTGGTTAAGTACTTCCATATTGTCAACAACCTCAGATAGTGGAGATTGAATAGTTTCTGCATCATGATGCTCCAAAGAAGTTGGTACTGCAAATACAAGAAAAGTCAATTTTATTTCAAGAGAAATAAAGGTAGAAAAAAATTGTTGTACCTGTTTCAGGTATTACTGGAGTTGGGGGATCATCATCCTGGCTGTCATTACCCAATATCGAATACACTTCTACTGGGTGCACTTCACTTAAAAATCTGAACACATCATTTAAGACAAAATAACCACCACTTTCCTGGGGAGCAAGAAAAAATGATTGTGAAAATTTCTGCCGAACATTGTCTGGTCCAGTAAACGTTCCAGTCACTACGATAAACACCCCATTCTGATATGAAAACTGAGAGTCAGCTGTCTCTATTTCAGTGAAACAGTTCCTAAAGTCGATGGACATTATCTGCTCATTAATGTCCTATCATTATTCAAAAACAGACAAAAATTAGATAGCAAATCCAAATAACACAAAATCTGAACGCATTGATGATGCTTATAGATTTTTAGAATATGAAATCACATTAGATTATACAGACAGATAAGAACAGGTTCAGTGAGGAGTATTGACAGATATCAACTGAAAAGGAAAAGCAGGCAAAGGAACGTGTATAATAGTCCCATATACAGCACGAACTGATGATACACTAAAATTAATTGCAATGGTTCTATGCAAAATATAGGATGCCAACTCCACTTGTCCATTCAAAATTTCTGACATCAAAAGGTGATCCTAGATTTCCAACTCCACTTGTCCCATTAGTATACACACATCATCCAAATGACCACTTTACAACTGCTCACTTTCTTTATAACTTTATACCAAAGAATACCTACAATATGATGGTGCAGAAACCCAGTTTGTTATAATAGGATTCCTAGAACATTGATGTATTGCAAACTAAAAACAAAGACAAATGAGTCTTCTAATAAATAAATAGATGTGTAGAGAATCATGTAATTCAGGCTATTCACATAATTAATCGTTCACAGTATTCTGACAATTTGCATAGACAGTTAGGTTAAACTAAATAAACAAGTATCTGAACAAACATTTGATTGCTTATAACAATAACTAAGCTTGGGAGTACTGCAACATTTACTAAGAAACATACTTGCATCGTTGTGACTGATGTCATCTCTCCATCAGAATTCGGGCGTTTTACCATACTCGAGTCCTGATAGAACTTATGAACCATCTCTGGTGACTGATGAAGTATGTGGTAATACTGTTCCACGAATGCATTACCAATCTGCAAACATATTACATACAAACATCAGACGTTAAGAAAAAACATAACAAGGTTGTGAGGAAGAAATTATGATAGAACCAGATCATACCACTTGTGGAGTTGGAGGGGAAACAAGAGCTGCAGCTGGTAACGCCATGCCTGTAAAACCGTGATGAAAAATATTTTTAGAAGAAGCACTATGTAATGCATCAATAGCAGGAATTTAAAAGAGTGGAATAGAAATTAAGAGTCAGAAGTAGATAAAAACAATCGCTTAAACGAACTCAACTTTTAGCAAACATAGTAAAACAAAAAGGAATTACTAAGAAAGCACTCAACTTTGGTGTTTAACAAGGAGATATTATGACATTATCCCAAATATATTACCCCCATTAAGCACATATGCAGAATACAATAGGTACATGGAAAGCAGCATGCTTCATGCATAATTGATCAAAATAAATTAACCAATCAAAAGTTTTATGAAACATTCACCAGTTCCTACAAGCTATCATATATCTTAAAAATAAGCATCCGCATAAGCCGTACAGAGTATCTAAAAGATAAGCAGGGTCAACATTTTGTTTTAAAAGATAAACAACGAAGACACTGCAGTAATGCTTAAAAGGATAAGCAGAAAAATTATTCCCGTCGACCTCCACAAGAGAGTCAAATCAATCAACCACCCGGTTATAGGGATGAAACCCAACACATTAAGCACAAAATCTAGGCCTAAACAGAGTCGATATCGAACCAAATGAATTCAGCATAAAACAAGATCAAATGGACGATGGTACAAAAATCGAAGTAAAAATTCATTTCAACCTCAATGTGCACAACGGAAAAAAAACTACACTCGTATATCATCATTACTACTTGAATCCAAAACCCCAATGATTGCTATCTGCCACAAAACAACCTTGAAATCGATGACACCACATAAATCCAACAAGATCCAAAACCCTAAATCAACGAAGGAGACGGGGAACAAAAACCTGATAGCATAAACCCCTAACTTCCAATCACCAAAGACCAAATCAAACAAGCATGTGCACGCAAACAGCAGACACGACAGAACCCTTCCTGTATGGTCGTCCTTTTCCTACCCTTCATCTCCTTCTACGAACAGCGACGACACTACATTATTGTACTTTTCTGCCAAACAAAAACCATCTACGGGAACAAGAAACCACCAAGAAGAGAAGGAGAAGTATTCTCAAATCAGAGAACAAAAACCTCATAACGTAAAGGAAGTGCTCCATTACCGCGATGAAAGGGGAAAAAATAAAGAAAGAAATGAATAGGACCAGGCATACCTCTGCCGCGATCGAAACGGTGAATGAGGAATGGTCGAGGGCGGAGCTCCTCTTCGATCAGAGCCCTAGGAATCGCACAAGCGAATGAGGGAGAGGAAGAGGGAGAGGCGAGCGCCGCAGGGGTTAAACAACGAGGAACAGAGGCTTTTGGGGTTCTTAAATACTCATACTCCTCTAACGAGAAAAAAGTGATGATTTGAGTGAAAAATATAATGTTTTAAAATATTATTCTCTATCTATTTAATTCTGCTTAAGAGAATCTCGTAGGATTTTTATATTTAATATGCAGTGAATTTTAAATATTAATGGTGAAAACAAATAATATTACAGTAAATTCCAACAGTCATAATATTATTCATCGCATCATCCTTTAATTTACTATTTAAAATGAGTTGGCAGTCTATCTATTATTTTTTAAAAAATTATCTACAAAGTACACATGAATTTTATTTACGCATCTATTAATTTTTTTCATATGTTAAAATTTAAAAAGCGTTTTTTAGTTACATAAAAATACAGTTAATATATTAAAATAAATTTTGATTGGATTTAGTGCTTTAAAGATCCGAAAAATAAATTAAATTTATAATAAAAATATAATATGATATACAGGTGGAGGTATATTAAAAATAAATTATAATATACGTCCAGTTCCAAGTCCGTCGCTCCGTCGGGCGCCGCCGTTGGTTGTCGGTCCGACGGCCGAGATCACTCCCGATCGACAGCGCAAATGGAATGATCGGGCGGGCTCGTGGAAGTTACGCGAACTCGGTGGCCGGGACGGAGACGAACCGGCGGACCAAACCGGAAGAGGAAGAAGGGGGCGGGCGGGCGGCGGGGTTCATCGGTGGCAGCAGCACAGTGGAGGCGGAGGCGGCGGCGGCGGCGGCGGCGGCGGCTGGGGAGCTGCCTGACCCTCGCGCGCGGGCGGTGAGGGCGGGCAGGCTCAGCCCCTCCTCCCCTCCCGTCTCCTGCAGCAGCACCTGCACGTGCTGCGTCCTCCGTGGCCTCCCCTGTCCCGCCACCTGGACGTCCTCCCCCGCATCGACGTGGAGGGAGACCGTTCTGGAAACATCGCCGTAGGGTGGCCCCACGGGGGGCGCATCGTAACAAAATATGCGGCAATGCGTGATGGAGGGTAAGTATGTAATTTGAGTCTTGGAGAACGAATGCGTTAAGAGGAAGAAAAAATTAAATTGGAAAATACCACCACCCCCCGTTCGTTCTATTTAACTGCCCGCCCTCACGCCCTGCTTCCCTCGCCTTCTCTTCTTCCCCCTTCCTCCCCTCCCCGGGCGTTCCCGCAAAAAAAAAAAAAACCGGTGCTTGACGCCGCCGGCGATGTCGCCCCCTGACTTGGACGCCACCCACCTCCTCCTGTTCCTCCCCAAAACCGCCGTCTCCCCCGTCATCGCCGTGGCCCTCATTGCCTTCTCCGTCCTCTGGTTTCGCCCCGGTGGTATCGCGTGGGCGCTCTCCGGGCCCCACCCCTGCACCATCCCCGGCCCGCCTGGCCTCGTACTCGCCCTCGCCGGCACCGCCGCGCACCGCGTGCTCGCGGGGCTCTCGCGCTCGCTCGACGCCGTCGGCCTGATGGCCTTCTCGGTCGGCCTCACCCGGTTCGTGGTGGCCAGCCACCCCGACACCGCGAAGGAGATTCTCGGCAGCTCGGCCTTCGCCGACCGCCCCATCAAGGAGTCCGCCTACGAGCTCCTCTTCCACCGCGCCATGGGGTTCGCCCCCTTCGGCGAATACTGGAGGAGCCTGAGGAGGATCTCCGCCACCTACCTGTTCAGCCCCCGCCGGATCGCGACGTTCGGCGAGCACCGGAGGGCGATCGGCGAGCGAATGGCGGCCGATATCGGGGCCCTCATGGGGAAGAACGGCGTGGTGGAGGTGAAGAAGGTCCTGCACTTGGGTTCCCTCAACAATGTGATGATGAATGTTTTCGGCAAAAGATTCGATTTTGACGAGGAGGAAGGGATGGAATTGGAGGCCCTGGTGAAAGAGGGATACGAGCTGCTGGGGGTCTTCAACTGGGCCGACCACGTTCCTCTGCTAGGGTGGATGGACGCGAAAGGAGTGAGGAGGAGGTGCAGGGCATTGGTGAAGAGGGTAAACGTGTTTGTGGGAAGAATCATAGTGGAGCACAGGGAGCGGAGGGCGGCCGGTGGGGGCGAGCTGAATGGCGATGGGGACTTCGTGGATGTTCTGCTTGGTTTGCAAAAGGAGGAGAAGTTTTCGGATGGCGACGTTGTTGCAGTTCTCTGGGTAAGAGTTTCTATAAACAATGTTTTCATGACTACTCTGCCATGACTTCTATGCTGTTTCTTTTGGATGCTGCTTAAGTTGACTCAATTCTTCCCGACCCTGTTTTGTTCTGTCATCGAGAAGTCAATCAAGTCTTCTTTCAAATGACCATAGTCAGATATCCTGGATACCTGTGCACTATTTTTGTCCCTTCTAGTGAGCAAAATACTGGTTTACCGCATCACTAGTTCACTGCATAAATGCAGTCGAGTAGTCTCTCCCAGATTTTAAGGACTACTTATCAGAATTGTCTTGGTTCGTGTTGATGTTTTGCTTTATACTTCTTATTGATTCTTATGAATTCATCCAAAATCTTTTAAAAGACAAAGATTCAACGGGATCCAAGGCCTTCACTTTTAACACATCAAGTCAGTTCAGGAATAGCAGCAGCCTTAGAAGCTCTCCGTATTGTTATTCAGCTACAAGTGTGATGTCTTTAAACTTGATACTGATGGCATGGCAACTCAACTTTGCACGGTGATCTTTGCAGGAAATGATCTTTAGAGGAACCGACACGATTGCAATCCTCCTGGAATGGATCATGGCCAGGATGGTCCTCCACCCCGACATCCAATCCAAAGCCCAGTCCGAGATCGACGCCGTCATCGGCGGCTCCCGCAAAGTCTGCGACGCCGACATCGGCCGCCTGCCTTACCTCCAAGCCATCATCAAGGAGTCCCTCCGCCTCCACCCGCCCGGTCCGCTCCTCTCCTGGGCGCGCCTCGCCATCCACGACGTTCGCGTGGGCGACCACCTCATCCCTGCCGGCACCACTGCGATGGTCAACATGTGGGCGATCACGCACGACGCCGCCAACTGGGCGGAGCCCGAGGCGTTCAAGCCCGAGCGCTTCCTCCCCGACTGCGGCGGCGAGGAGGTGAGCGTGCTCGGGTCCGACCTGCGGCTGGCGCCTTTCGGTGCCGGGCGGAGGGTCTGCCCGGGGAAGGCCATGGGACTGGCCACCGTCCACCTGTGGCTGGCGCAGCTGCTGCAGGGCTTCAAGTGGGTGCCGGCGGAGGGCGCCAGCAGAGTGGACCTGTCGGAGTGTTTGAAGATGTCGCTGGAGATGGAGAAGCCTTTAGTTTGCAGGGCGCTTCCCAGGAGCTGAAATGTAGCAGTAACAGTAGCAGCAGCTCACTCACCACATAGAAAGATGCAAGGCAGGAGTTGGAGATAATTTTGTCGCCCAATTTCTCCATCTCACTCTACTCTGCAAGTGACTTGTTAATAAATTAATTAGCTACTAAACTAGCTATAAAATTAAGTGCATGGTTCGATGTTAATCACACTAGATGGTTGCTCAGTTTGTAATAAAAACCTCCTGATGAATATATATATATATAGGTGAAATTATATTACATGTAAACCACTGAATGCAGTGCCCTGGTGTTTGGATTTGCAAGTGTTTTTTCTAGTTCCTTATGATCATCATTACAAGCAGACATATGCACTTGTGTGTGCTCAAAATTAGGATTTGAGAACAAAGACTTGGATTCTGATCCCAAAATGAGAAAAGATGAGGAATGATGGTTGATAATCTTGGCCACATATATGCTATCTAAAGTGGTCTTCCTTTACTGGAATTGCATCACAATATACGCTTAACAGTTTTCTCTTTAGTCTTTCTATACTTCGGGCCATAGCTTTTCTACTGTCCTAGTCATATACTTATCAAACACTTATCATGACATCATCATTCTTTATTCCCCCTCACCCTTTTCCAAGTGCCATCCATGCCTTTTCACTAAGCATGCTTCTAAAAAACAATGTCTTTAAAATCAACTTCACATGGCTCTCAGAATTTGAAGGGCATCAGTTTTTTTTGTGGATCAACCAGATCGATCTCAGTTTGATTCGTTCGTAGAAACAACGTCGCTTTCTAGCAAATTTATGCAATCTTAGGATAAATTCACCTGCGTTCAATACTCTACTGAGTAGGACAAGCAAATCATTGAGGAATAAGAATCCAAAGCAGCCCCTCCCCCCTCTCCCAGTGATATGATTCCAGGGACTTCTTTTTCTTTATGAGATCCAAATCCAACCTAGAATATTTGGAGCAACAAAAGCTCCACTTCTTTCCCCGTCCAAAAGGATATGTGACAGGCCCTGGTGGATATCCCTTGAGAATAATTGCAGCCTGATCTCCTCCTTGTCTCCTTTCACTTGCTCCTGCGGTGCTCTGCCAAGTATTCCTCAACTCTCACATCACCCATTTGGTGCTTCATGTCCTTCGGATAGAGAACATGATTGTCTAAAATATCACGGGAATCTATCTTCTTTTTTCTTTTTTGCCCCTGCTCAGTGGCTGTACATTTTGTCTAAAATCTTGGTACATATCCAAGACACTTCCAAAAAGAAAAAGTTTCTATAAAAAAAACATCCTGCTACTAGTTACTAAGTTGAGCATCTACTGCTGGATGGAGTGTTGTAAATTGTTCCTTCATGCAGGTGATCATAGCCAAGCAAATTCTTTGACCATATGCCTTAGTATCTGCTTTACATTCTAATAGTAAGTTAAACTGTTCAGTGGGGAAAAGCCTTTGTGATTTCAACTGGTGGTTTGATTCATCAAGCATGGAAAGAACTGCCTCTTGGACCTTCGAGTATTTTTGTTGGAAAAGAAATATGAAGTTGTATAAGAAGAATGCAGGGATGCAGGCCGGCCGGTCTTCTAGATTTGGGCCAAAAAGTAAGCGAGCCGCCGAAGCTGCAATTGAGGGGGAAAAAATTGTGTTTTGCGCGGAATTGGATTCCTATGCCCTCGCTCCTCCATGGAGTTGGACGGCCGGATGCCTGAAACGGCGGCGCCGCACCACCTCCCCGAGCCAAACTGCGTCTCCAACCGCATTCCTCTTACCGCCCCAATCTACTCTTCAACGCTAACCCTAACCCTATCTTTATCCTCACCACTGCGAACTTTCCGACGGCTTCGATGCAGCGGGGGGCCATTCGCCGGTCCGGTTACGAACCCCTCCACCTCCTCTGGCCTCGGGCCTGCAAATTCCAATCTTGAAGGGTTCCGTGGGCCGCCACATGAATTCGCGGCGCCGGAGGCCATTCGGCTGTACGGTGCCGGTCCCTCCGGCCGTACCCCTGTGAGTTTGACTCGGTGAATTTCCATGTTTGTCATCTCCAATTCTATCTACAATATCTTCAGATCAATCTTCCCCTTTCGGTTTGATTGTCCATTGCCATTTTTCGTCATAAGATCTGATTTACCCAATGACTGCGCTTTTTCAATGTGTCTACGGATAAGGAACAGAAGTTATTGCGTGAAAGTATCTAAGAATTCTTGTTTTGATGGTTCACAAGTTTGGTTTCGATTCTTTTTGCAACATGGATTATTAAACTTATGTTCTGACCTTTGCTGTTTCAGCAGACCGATCACTGGGCTTCCACTCTTACTTCCCTTCTTTCATCCTGCTTCTTGATGAACGTGCAGTTTAATCACTATTCTATGCTTTGATATCTCCTGTATGTCCAAGAGATATCTTCGATAGGCTCGATTGATTTGACTTGATGTTTTTGCTTTTATGGTTGTTCAATTTGTTGTTGGCTACAAGCATAAACCACCTGCAATCTCATTTACAGGTCCCACTGGAGCCTGTGCAAGATCAGGTGAAACACCGCGGAAGCCCTTAGGAACCACAGATAACGGCAAAAAAGCACAAGAAGATGTTGCAGAAGCTGCAAGAATCTATTCCAGCTGCTAGCACAGACAATCAGAGGATGGAGAAAGAGGGAAGAAATGTAGCTCGATACAGGTGGAGGATCTCGCAGCCAAAAGGTTAAACTCTGCAACACCTTCAGTGTTGTTGTCGACAGCCTCAAAAGTATACTAGTACCACATTGCTTGGCAGAAGCATGCAACCATGGTTAAAAAGCAGCAGCAGCAGAGAGAATGGTGCTTGCTTTAGTGTTTCAGTTGGGAAATGGATGAAATCGCTGTAAATATCTTGAGTTGTACTGCTAGAGCATCAAGCATCACAAGATTCATGCATATCTTGAGCCGTATTGTATGGAATACGTAAAAAAGGATATATAGAGGTTCTTTCACCAGAGATGCTTAAGAAGTCCCCTTGTCATTCAAAGGTCGTTATCAAAGAGACATCATGGACTGCTTTGCATCACATAATCTCTAAACTATGCATCCATAGATGGAGTGCTTAAACTGAGCTGATGGCCTTTTAATTCTGCGACCGAGCTCAACAGTTTAACGAAAGCTCGTAGCTCAAAAAGAAAATTAATTGAAAACCCGCGGGCGAGCACAAGACGAGCACAAGAGATAGGACAGAGGAGGAAGATGTATATATATACACACACATATAATTCTCCTCGATCGACCAAATTAAGTTAACCTCTTCAGTTATGGAGAGGGTTTGGCCCGCTCGGCACGAGCTTCTCCTCAGCGCCATATCTGGGAGCGACTACTTCATCTGCTGCCGCTGCTGCCGCCGCCGCCGTCGCCGCTGGTGTTCTTGGACCTTGGCAGAACCTGCAGGGAGACGACAACAACGATGGCAACCCATTCAAGGTGGAGGAGGAGGAAGCAAAACCAGCATTGCTCCATTCATAGCGTAATTGGCTGCCGAGTGGTGCCTGAGGAGCTTGATGATCATGTAGTGATGCCGCAGAGAGCTGAGCAATCGCTGCCACCAGCAACAGGAAGAAGGCATGGAGCGTGGCGGATGGATGAATAATAATTTTCTTCATGCTCCGCCCAGCTTCAGGCTGTCAATGGCAGCAGCAGTACCTCCCCAAGGAAAAAGAGAGAGAGAGCAGCAGCAGCAGCTTGCTGAGGACTTTTGGTGAAGGCTTTTATTATTTATAGCCCAATTAGTCACATTAATGTTTGTAATAATTACATACAATAAATATATGTACAAGAAAAGCATTAAATTTTATAATAAATAAATATTATTATTTGATAGCTAAAATTAATTATTTACAAAAATATATATTACATCTAGTGGATTTAATAATCATGAAAATAAAAAATTGTAAAGTAATCCATATTTAATCATTATAAATTCTTAATTAGGCTGAAAGAAACATTAATTAATTAAATAATGTACTAATGAAAACCAAATAATAATTTTATATTACACTATTCCTATAGTTAATAAACAATAACATTATGAAGAAACGAGGTCTTCTAAGTTGATAGACTTGGCACCAGTTTCTCTTCCTATTATATTTAGTTTTATTGTTAGGGGTGTCTTGTCCTTGCTCGAATGGGTGCAGACCCAATTGAGTTAAAGTTGCAGGAGGTGGGACGCATGCAACTTGGATCACTTCATCAGATGAGCACGCAGACGCAGGACTTAAATGCTTAGGGCAACCTGGGGCGTAGGTGTGGGAAAGTTATAGCAGGCTGTGGCTTTCAGTGCTGGAGGCTACAGAAAAGATGGTACAGCTGACATTTACCAAGGGACCATTTGGATCTTTTATAGAAACCAATGCCCAATGGAGGGGGCTTGTAAATGCAATGTGGCTGAACAAACATTTGTATCGACTTAAAATGTTAAAGGTCCACTCATGGTTTAGATTTCATGGGAGTAATTTTTCATGTGGTCAAATTGGAGTTTTTGAGAGTATATATGCCTATGTATTCAAGAGGTTTAAGATGACAGCTGACAATTAGAAAAATAAAATGGATATAGAGATGACAGCTGAGTGCAAAACTTCAAACATGTGTAACTATCCAACTAAGAACCTGATCCTATTGTGTATGCAATCAGCATGTAAATCCATGGTGTACTCATAATAAGCATTAAGAGAGGGATCAACTTAAGTTCATCTAAATATGGGTACTTGAACTCAGTTAAAAACATAATCTATTGTCCTTCCTAAATGGGTAGCTGAGATTTGACAATTTTGAAATGTTCTTGTCTGGCTTGCATTGTCTATTTGTCCTGAACCATGACATGTAATTTTACCTGCTTATCAAGTTTCAAACAGCTGGAGCCAAAGCTCATGGACAGGTACAATTGGTGCAATTTTTGTTTTGTTGTTCTCAGAAGTTGCAACACTTTTTTTTGGATGGAATGAGCAGTATGAGATGCAAATGGCAAGTGGTAACAATCTGGAATGCACAAAAGAGCTACCTGGAGCTTCTAATTCAACCTGGATGCTTGTAGGCTGCTTCATACACAAACGCATGAGTCCGATTGATGTAACCTTGCACCGACCAGAGCCACTAATCAGCAACCCACAATTTTTCTGCAACCAAACTGTTTGTTTTCTGCCCGCATCAGCATACAAGTATACATGATAAAACAACAGAGGGTATGAAGTAGGGTTGAGGATAGATGGCTAGACAGGTTCCCATTCGTAAGCTCTGAAAGTAATTCTATTCATTCATAATTAGTTAGGAAATTGACTCCATACCCTACTGCTACATACTGATGAAAACTAGAGACATTCTGCACATCCAGAAAAATAGTAAAGTTGGTATAATTATGGCTAAAAAACACTTTTAGCTGAAACCGAAATTAGCCACTCGATCCAAAAATCTGTAAACCATGTATAAAGGCTTAAGTTTGCAAGACAGATGATACCTTTGATTGGTAATCCCAGATGCTCAAACCAAAGAAGATGAGCACTTTTAGGATAGGAAAAGTCCGGGGATTCTCAAATATGAGAAATTTAACCAAATCTAGGACATCAAACAAGAGGAACCATCAAAACAAAGTGGACAGCCCTCCTGTTTAAAAATGCCATCCAGACTTCCAACAGTACAAGGCTATAAAGCCTACCCTACCTTTTTTCTGGGTGGAAAGCAATCATACTTCAACAAGTAGCAAAATTCCATTTTCACCATAAAATAGTACTGGAGCAGTGGATCCACAGTATGACTCTTCTCAAGGTAAAAAGTTTGGACCGCCACAGCAAGCTCAAACATGCCATCAATAAAATGTCTTAATCTGACGTTAAGCTTACCAACGATGACAGAGGCTCCACATTACTTTCCTCTCGTGGGCTTCGAATAAGTCACCCCAATGAGAGTCGCACTTACTTTTCTTGCCAAAACTTCTACTGCACGTCCCAGTAAATAGGATTCGGCAGTCTTAAGTACATAAAAATCTTAATTAGCTCCACAGGCCAAGATATCTAAGGAAGAGACCTTCTTCTCCGCAACGAATCAACTGCAAGCACACTAGTCCAAGCCCCCTTCTTTCGTTGGATTACACCACATTTGCTTTTAAACTGATGCTCATCTTACGTCTGATAAAAAATGGAAGCATCAATAAAAAATATCTTCTAAGTTAGGATGCTTACCTCCTCTAACTCACAGAGTTCAGTGCTAGTATGGTCATACTTTGGGAACTTTTTCCTGCAGGCCACTGCTCATCAGCATCAGTCACAGAATCACCAATTAATAAGTCCCAGCATCACATAATAAGCAACCTGACCACCGGCACATGCTAAAATTTCAGCTTCCACCATTTCCACTTTTTTGCTCATGAACATCACATGTGAGCTAGCCTTAGGATCGAAAAAACTACTGCTCTGTTAGGGCCTACCACAGATAGCATAGTGCAAATGATTCAATCTTGGTTTTCAAACTTCAACCTTAAGGTACAGAATTACCCTTGCATTACATATGGTCTAAAGGGCTGTCTGACTGAGGATCATGCTGTGGTAACTTATCAGATGACCAACGACAGGCTGCAAGTATTTGGGGTGTAAGAGTTCCAACACATTAGGCAATTAACCTCAAGCTGCTTCCTTATAGGCATGCCTTTGTACAGACATAACTTAGAGGCAATTAGGCATAACCTCACCGACATAGATGAGTGATAATATATACATGGTGATCATGATATACTTATTCCAACTGAAAGAATTGCAAATTGCCTTACCTTGGAACATAAAACTTATCAAAAATGAAACCTTAATCCATGTACAAAATACACATTCCCCTTGTATGTGAGAGCTCTTTCCTCAACCTCAGGACACCAAATATGTCCTTGCAACTCCAAGTTCCCCTCCATAGATGCTGTTTGCCACACAAACTGGAAGATACTCAGGGCTCTGCTCAGCTGCATAATCCCACTCTTAATTGATGCCTCATCACACGAAGTTAAAATTTTTCCAATGCACAAATATGATTTACCTCCACAACCATAAATTCCTCCACAAACCTCAATTTCAATTTCTCTAACAGTTCCATACAGATAATATAACAATAAAATAAACAAACACTTGGAAGAGTGCCCTAAACTCTTTGATAACTTCTTTTGGATTAGGCTATCCTGTCGTCGAATTTCCTTGTGACTAATATCTCTATCGACCAAGATGTCTTTGATTTGGTACAATCCTTCTTTCATCTTATCAAGCTTGGACATATGATATGCCAACTTCTTCTCTTGTCTCAAGACCTTGGAGAGATCATCTAACATCTCAAGTACTTCTTCCCATCTGTGTGATGGTTGTGGCTCCTCAACCTTTTTCAATGGGGCTGGTCGCATCCATGATGGAGAAGAAGAACATGAAGGATTCTCGATATCAGTCAAAAACTTAAAACAGTTGGACAATATCTGCTCACCCATCTGTGAGGCCTTAGAATGGCATGTGAAGGAGTCCATATCATGTTTCAGGTCTCTGAGGACCTCCTCCAGTGCTCCCCGCCATATATGGTGTTGTGTAACTTGTGCACATATTGCTAAACGTACATGTTTCCTCTTCTGAACTGAGACATTAAGAAACTCACAGACTCTTGTGAGTGAACTCAGTGTGATCGAGGTTCTTTGGCTTGGTTCATTGAAAAGCGCAGGAGATACAACTGGTGCAGCCAGCACATTCATCTTTTTTTGCGAACACTGAAGTGAGATGGGCTTGATGAACATTTTAGCCAGTGACTCAAACGTCTGCATATGGCCAATAAGATAGTCATCTATGATCATAGAGTTATCATTAACGTTGAATAACCTCCCATTGATCTTCTCTATATCTTTAAAAACACAAGTCAATCTGATTATCTTCGCATACGCTGCTTTGTACCACCATTCTGACGGCAACAACTCTCTGGTACAGAATTCATCAGCTTGGTGGTAGAATGCTAAATTCCAGTGAGGAAGGAAAACAATAGATTTCCTTATCAAAGGTTTATGGCAAAAGGTAAGAGCAGACTGAATCATGTGCTAAAGTTGAAAGATTCCAGTGCTCTATATCCTGCAATTACTATTTGAATTCAGCAAGCATCATTAGTTGCAAAAGATAGTCATCAATTGAATACAGTAGAATTATGAAGGTGCAGTTATTGCATTACAGAAGTATTGACAAGAGATCTACTGTGAGTTCATGATCTCATCTCTTAGTTTCAATACAAGAAGATGCCTATTATCTGTAGAAAGGAACAATATCTAATTAAGTCTGAACTAGGGAACAAGAATTCTAGAAAGCCTTAAAGTATATAATGTATCTATATAATTCCTAAACCGTGAAAGGGTCCAAACTTGATCTACGTTAATATGTATAAAAAACGATAACAAGACAAAAAATACATAATGCATCTATTAATTTTTGAATTTGCATAACAGCCATTGAACGATAGCAAAACATAAGGAAAACCCCAGCTTTCCATGGCCTAACAGAATAGAGCAACTGAAGGCAAAAGCTTTCCTTTATAGTACTAATCAATGTGCACGTAAAAATTGTGGCTTGTCCCAAGATCAACCCATATGTTGTGCATTTTCTATCAGAAAAACACAAAAACATTTTTTTTTTGCAGAAACATATGAAAGAATGTGGCCACAAACGCGATTATGGAACGAACAGAACGGTGAAAGACAAACTGAACCAAAGGTTAAAAAGTAGATCCACTCACCTTAACAAAGTGATGCGGAACGATTATCCTCCTCAGGAACCCAGGTCTCACTCCGACAGCTGGAGGAACTCGAGATTGCCGCCAAACCTTCACCCGGAATCAAGCACAAAAACAGGACTCGAGGCTTGCGGGAGGCCGCTCGATTACAGGTATCGCGGAGGGAGGAAGAGTGCACTGCTAGTGAAGCGGGCGATCTAGGGTTCTTCCCGGCCGCGGCGGCGTATGGCGGCTGCTACTTAAAAACCCAATAAAACCTAAAATTATTCGTTTATCGCTGTCGAGACCCTCCACTCTTTTGAAGTGTTCAAAGAGGTTTTCGAAACAATGTCATTTGCTATCAAAAGCGAAACCAACTTATTAAATCTATATTTTATCACAAATAGGTTTATGCACAAGTACGACTAAAATCTCGATTAGGATGTGTTTATTGATTCAAAAATCAAGGCCACACTTGTTTGTTTCGGTGCAAATAAACACATCATCAGTGCAAATTTGGCTTCTTTGTGCCTTTAGCTTGCTAGCACGTTGATTATATACTTGCAAATGAGAATAGCATAATGCTTCTAGCATCGTCTCATCACAACTCAAGTTCATCGAGGTTACATGGTTGCATTCTACATTATAAAAAACACAAGAGGATTGTAGCAACAAGAACGATTACAACGTTGACAAGATATATGCCGGTAATTTACATGACATGGTACACAATTTTAAAGCAGATTAATCATACAAGTCGCTTTAACATTGTACAATTCTGAGCAAGCTGCTCCATTGCGGAACTCATACATTTTAGGCCTACATTCTTGTGTAGTTAAGAGATTATATGAACAGCACTTGCAAGTAAAACTAGTGCTTTGGAGATGCTCGAGTAGAGGATAACCAGCGTATCATAGTACTCCATCACCTAATTGGCACTGTATGACAGGTAAGTATGTTGCAAAAGATTTCCAGATATGTTAGAGGGCCAACTACACAATACTTCCTAAGCTTGAGAGAGAGCTTATTTTGAGTATGTTGCAAGAATAGATAAATACTTCACACCGATTGTTGGTAGCCTTACAGCCAATTTGGAGTCTGAATTTTATCCGATATTGTATTGGGACCTTGATCATCCGGAAGTTTCTCTAATGATCGGTATTGTAGCTTAACACTCTCTGCATTGTCCAATGTCTTCACAACATACCTGCTTATGATACAACTGACGTGGTAAAGATTTGGTACTATAAATCAAGGTAAATTATTTGGTGAAATAAGGAAAACCAACTTGTGACAAGTAATATGCGAGAGATAAAGAAACCAAATACAGTTCAATATAGGCTTCTAAAATCAAGTGTGAATCAAATGTACATTATTAAATTTCATAGTTTACACAAAATACATTTGCCACATATTGTTACTAGAGTTAGTACATCACCCATCTTAAATATATCGTTTAACTCTTGACTACATAACATGTGTTTATCACCATCAACAAATTACATGTACTATTTGATTTAATTACGAGTGGATAAGCAATCCTTATTATTATGCAAGATGCATAAATTATTTCATGTATTTCCTTCTAGATGACCTATATTTTTAAAACAAGTCAACGTACTTCTTGGGACAAAAAAAGATGGTGGACAAAACAAACACCATTGTCACGCATAAACCCTCTTCTAATTGCTCTTTTCTCCTAACAGCAACATGGACTCACAGGGCATAATTGTCCTAATCAGTATAATAGAGCAAGAAAAATATATAAATCATTATCATTTCACTGTCACCACAGAATATAGATCGCCATATCTGTATGTTGGCAATGTACGTTCTAATCTAAGCATAAGCATTGTAATATGGCATAATAAGAAAAAAAATAGAGAGTAGCAAAAGTAACTTAATACCAACCATCCATTTAAACACTGTGTAGTCACAACTGCCACACGTCCAACAAATCGTTGTGGGGTCCTCTTGTTACCCTGAGAAACCATGCCGACATAAACAAAAAATTACTACAAATGACAATGAACTTTAACGGTTTATCTTTCTCACCTTGATAAGAACCTTGTCAGAGACAGCAAATGGAAATTGAACACCTTTACCACGGGAAAGATCCATGGAGAAAGAATCATTGTAACTGAATTTTTCCTTCATAAATAACAGAAGAAATTGTATGACTGAGGGAAACTTATATTACAAATAAACATGCACACCATCACCACCTCAAGAAAATGCTCACCTGTTCAAATTTGTCTCTTTTTCTTCTAGATGCCTTCAGCTCATCTTCACGACGGAATGCCTGAACAGCAGCTCGAAGAGCTGGTGAGTGAAATCAGAAATATAAGACAGAATGTTGAAACTAAAACTAGCAAAAATGAAGATCAGACCTCATTAAGTTGTATTAAGTTTATAAACTAACACGACTGAGGATATTGGAATGCTCCAAAAAGAAGTTACAGCACCAACCATAGTTTCATATTTATGCAATTTTAAATGAAAAAACAATCAAATCATAGCAAACAGCACAAAAAATTATGGATAGATTCTTTGGCATAGTCTGTAATCTGTTTGTCATTATTATAAAACTTTTCAGCCAACTATCCATGAAACTTCAGATCAAGCAGATGTTGTTTGTTTATAACATGACAGTAAAACACTTCTCAGTTCTTTTATCTATTTTAATTTAATGTCATATTAAAAGTGAGAGAGATGAAAGATTAACACCCCTTTGTCAGGAGGCTGTGTCTCCTCTTGAAAGAATAAGCACAGCGAATATAAATATCCTCATTATGGGTCATGTCATTTAGGTAACATTATAGAGATCATAAAACAGCAAAAAAGTGAATAGGAATGTGTTTCGACAAGTATATAAATGCATGGCTAAGATAATAAAAGTGGATAAAGTGGGAGAATTAAATAATGCTAAAAGCAATAGAACTCATCAAAAACTATTACAAGCCCGTAGACTTTTTGGCAATTTGTCTGTACCTTTTGTTCTTGGCTTTGAATCTCCTGGTGAGCTTATAAACGCATAATATTTAGAATGGCCAAGATCATTATTTTAGTCTCAAAGTCATTCCAGATTATTGAAAAGGGTTAAAATGTCTTATACAAAATATAATATCCAATTAAAAATAATGGCCAGGATCAATACCATTTCATAGCAAGTCCAATAAACATAAGATTTATCCATGATGTACTATACTAAACAATCATGGAGAATCATGCATATGTAGGTACATACTAAGAATACCTTGCAAGAATGGAATGACAACAAAGCTATGTGAAAAAGAAAGAAAACAAGAAAAGAAAAGAAAAACTACGATAAGTTCTACAGAAGCATAAAAGTCAGCTGCTTTTGATAACATTTCTTTATACCATAGCAAAAATTAAAGACTTACTCAAGTTTGGCCGTACTGAAAATTCTGATATAGGCTGGGAACATGTGTAACAAGTTTTCTGCATGTTAAAGCAAGAATATGTGTTAATATGCAAGTAACGATAGGGTACAGGTATTCTAAAACTGCTAAATTTTAAACTAGTAAATCTGAAATACTAGCATTAAAAAGTGCAAAATGAATTGAATCGCTATGCAGTGTTCACATGAAGTTGCAAATAACTTATAGAACATATCTTACACCAAGCTACCAATATTTCTTATCTTATAGTTAATATTTTGTAAACCCAGCACCTCATATGGATAAGCATCTCTTTTTTATTTCAAAGTCTAAGTAGAACATAAAGTGAAAAACATGCGGAGTTTGGAGAGGCCAAGACAAAAAAAGGATGGAGGATAATCATAGTGATTGGTAAACAAGTTAGTGTTCCATGGGTCCTGCATCTCATATCCTCAACCACGGGTTACAATTTCAAAGATGAATGTGGAAACTATGCCAATTTTGGAGGGTCTAGAACTTGGAAAGATGAATCAAGTACATCCATCGTCATCTCCCTCTTCTTTCATCATTAACTTCTCGGTTTGCCCAACAAATTGTGTTAATGCTTTCAAAAAAACTAATAAGTTTATAACCGATTTGATTTGAATAAGGGAATTGGGTGTATCTGATGAGGCTCAACACATTATTTATATATGCTGTAACACATGCTAAACAGACAGCAAAGAAAAAGTTTCATATATGTGGGTGTTAGTGAAACAGTTAGGAAGGAATTGTTTATCAGATACCTGGACATATCTTACCATTTTATATACATGTTGCAGTCCACTATTTCCAAAAGAGTGTCCACACGAGAGTAACATTGCATCATCCATGAGGGTACCCCTAAAAAGCATACATGAATAAAACAAAATTAATTGATAAAACAAAAAGGCTAAGGTGAGCATACACGACAGCCCCGCAATTGCACAATCAAATAACTAAGTGAGCATTATAATCTTGATAAAGTTCCAACTAAGTACTTTGGAAGAATTTGCACTAGATGGAAATCATGAGTATGGCAAAGAACTGTTTGTATATTTAAATTTGAACTGATAGTTAGTTTGACATGTTGAAAATGAGATCTCGGAACTTGGTTTAACTTGTTGGAATGTAGAATGGGTTTCATAATATTTGACTTTCATGTACTCAAGTGTAGATTGTTAGGAGTTCGAACACACTATGACTTTAAAATTTTAAGATGTCAAGAAATGGCCAAATTTATTTATTCTTTTGTATTCTGGGAACTAATAAGAACGGAAGCATGAGTGGCAGGACAAAGGAATTGCTTGAAAAATGAGCATCGATGTTAAAAGATTTTCTAGACTTACGTTATCGGATCTGATAACTGCGTCCTCAATGTCTCCCAAAAACCACCACCTGCTAAACCGGCCTCCCTTCTGCCATTGAACCCACAGCCATTCTCCTTTCGAACTTCCTTATGATGGGAGGACCCATCACCCCCAGGTAAAATATGTGCGTAGTATGGTTCAGGTTCAATGCCTGCAACATTCTGGCCACCGTCCATCCTGCGCTCCTGGTATGCTTGCTCTCCTAAACCCCCTCTGCCTCCACGTCCATCCTTCAGCATGACTCCTCTGTTCAATCCTAGACGCCGACTGATCCACAGTTAGACTCCGAAGACAACATAAAACTTCACATCAAGAAAGAGGTGGGATTTTTTGCTTCCGGGCTTTACCGAAAGATGAATGGTGCTCCTGTGAAATCGCCCTCTCGTCGCAGATCTTTTCCGAACTACTCTGTACACTACCGCTACTGTTGTAGTTAACCTTATTATTACCTTCCTCCAAAGACACCAGAGCATCTCCGTCGTCAACATCGTCGTCCTCGTCATCTCCATCCTCGTCCTCGTCCTCTTCATCCTCGCCCATGTGCCCGTCGCCGCTCTGCGATCTTCCATCCATGATGCCGCCCCATCTCTGGCCTGGCGGTGGGCGGGGATGGAGGTCCCGGAAGAACCCAGCGTCTCGGCCGCCGGAGAACATCTTGTCGCCATCCGCAGCGCCAAACCCCGCGGCGGCCCTCACCGCCCGTTGACCGGATTGCTCCCCGTCTGCGCGGGAGAAGGGGAAGTGCTCCCCTCCCTGGAACGCCATTCTGGGGGCGAGGCCGTTCTCCGACGTCATGCGGGCGGGGAAACCTAGCTAAGGTTCATCGGATCGGCACATCGCCATCAATCTCCTACGAGGACTCGCGCCCCCGAAGGGGGAATTTGAGCTCAAGCAGGAGGGAGCGGAGGGTTTGGGCGGACCATCGACCATCACAGCCAGGCCAGCCAGCGAATTCGATGTAGCGTGTCGGACTGTCGCAGTCGCGGGTTTGGAGGCGGAACGGAAGCATGAGGTGCATCAAGATTCGGGATGATAAGATTATTATGATGTGATCAGGGCATGTATTATTTGTGCAGTTCGCCCTGAATCGCGCTCGGCCATCAATTTGACCGCCTCCTCCTTCATCCTTTTTCTTTGCCCCGTCGCCTGCAGTTTCGCCATCCGATCACGAGCTGAAATGGCGGATGACTCTTCGGGACAGCCATCTATCTCGCCGGAGTTGGCCCGCTCGGCGTCGGCCGCGCCCTCGTTCCGCCTCCGCACCCATAGCCTCAACTCCCTTCGCCTCCGTCGCGTGTTCGACATCTTCGACCGGAACCGTGACGGCGAGATCACCGTCGCCGAGATCAGCCTCGCGCTCGATCGCCTTGGCCTCGAAGCCGACTCCGGCGAGCTAGCCTCCGCCGTCGCCTCCTACGTCCGCCCGGGCTGCAGCGGCCTCGAGTTCGAGGACTTCGTGGCCTTCCACGGCGCCCTCGGCCAGGCCCTCATCGGCGGCATCGGGGACGAGGAGCAGGAGGAGGACGAGGAGGAGAATGACATGATCGAGGCGTTTGCGGTGTTCGATGAGAACGGAGATGGCTACATATCGGCGGCGGAGCTACAGGCGGTGCTGCAGAAGCTGGGGCTCAACGAAGGACGGAGCTTAGACGGGGTGCAGCGCATGATCTCGGCAGTCGACGCCGATCACGATGGACGAGTGGATTTCTCCGAGTTCAAGAACATGATGCGCAACATCGAGCTCCCCGTCTCATGATCCATCCAAATCCGATCGTCATCACCGCGGCATATGATTAAATCTTTGAACTGCGATCCCTCGCCGGAGCTCGTTCGATATTTTTCCCACATCTCACGCAGCGAGATTACTGTTTTCGTGTTCCTCCTATAAGATATGATATTATACGTATGCTTTTAAGTAAATTAACATTTTTTTTCCTTCCTGGAAGTTACTATTTAATCAATATACGAACTCTGTCTTGGTGTTTCTATCCCTGTTCAATTACAGCACCACATTCTTCCTCTTCTGATATCGACTGCTTTGATGTTCTGATATGTTTTGGGACTGGAAACAGATTGCAGACCTATTTATTCAAGTGCGCATGGAATTGCTCTGTTTGTTTGTTTACGGATGGGAATGAAAAATATTGACCGGTAGTTTATACTGATTACTCACTCCTATTTATCAGATCCTGGGTGCATGAATTTTTTTTGGATATTACAGGCAACGGCAGATTTGTGAGAATTTAAGGTGAAATTTTAAATTACACTTAATTTTGATCAGTGTATTAGATATCATCGAGCGGAAAAACAGTAGATATCATCGTCACACCAATAAATAAATTAATACTTTAACTACTTGGATCCGTGAAGCATGACTAATATCATATCAGGCTAAGCCTAGCAGGATATTAAAGTACATCGTATCAGGTGTTTCATTCAACCCAGCCCGCTATGAATTATATTAAGTAGGATACTAAATTATGTTGTGCCGTAGAGCATTTTATCTAGCACGTATGACGCTGCAGTTCGACGTATTACATATTGCCTGATCGAGTCATTGCGATACGACATGTGTTGTCGAGCACCTGTGATCAGCATAGTGCGTGATCGAGTCATATCATACACGGTAACTAAATATGGTTCGGGCGAAGTTAGGCACATATTAGTTACAGGTCGTCCGATCCGTAATGGATGGCCTACCGTCATGATCGATCGAATCGGCAGCAATTTGCGGACGAAGTATGGCGACGTAGTGAGAGCGGACTTCGCACACGGGCAGCTCTGCCCTCCGATGACGAGGCAGGTACGCGAACCGGGTGAACGTGGATTTGATATGTAAAGGCTGACGTGTGCGGCCGTCGTGTGGCTGAGGTTCCAACACGACGCCCCGTCCGTCGGCGTCGCCACCCGACCCCACCACCGCCTCCACCGGATCACGCTCTCCGCTCTCGGACCGGAACTCCAACCCCCATAAAGCTCTGGTTCATAAGGCCGCCTCAAATCCGCCCTCCCCCTCTGTTTATTTATTTATCCTCCCCTCCTCTCCTCTCTCTCCATCATCCTCCTCTCCTCTCCTCTCCTCTCAAATTCCTCCTCTCCTCTTCCGCCGCCCGCTCTCTCGCCCTCCTCGATCGGCGATGGTTCCTCCGCGAAAAGATGACCTCGGCCGCGGCGACGGTTCCTCCGATCGGATGCCGGACGGAGACGCCTCCGGCGAGGGATTTAGGGCTGACCGCGGATCCGGATCGACCCCGCCGCCCTCGGATCTCGGGCGAACCGACGCCTGCGGCGGCGGCCGCGTCGTCGTTGAGAGGCTGAGGGACGTCCTCCGGGGCGAATCTGATGGCGATTTCCATCTCGAGGGCGGGGGTCGCGAGGAGGACCAGGTGCTGCCGTGGCTGCAGGCGCTGGATCTGCAGGTTCTCGGCGCCTGCCGTGCGGACGAGCGGTCCAAGCCTCTTCTGAAGCTCAACGTTTCGAGCGGCCCCGCGGAGGAACGGCTGCTGGCGCAGTTAACCCAGGTTCCCGTTCTCTCCCTTCGGCGTTCTGGAAATTCTATTATGCTGCTGACTTAGTGAATAACGTTTTTCTTTTACTTGCATCGATTTCATTTTATTCATTTTTTTTTCTTCCGTTTCCTTTGTTTATGTTAGGTTTCAGATGATGCCCTTATCTCTTAAATGATAAGAACGTGTCTCTGAAAAAGTCTTATTTGATTGTATCCCTTATTGGTTGTATCTTTATGATCCGAGTGCCCTCTTTGAAGTATGAAGCTACGCTACCGATTAAAATATGGTCATCTTATGATATTGATTGTTCTGTATTACTCTCACCCATCTAGTCCTATTTTGTCTTTCTAAGTAAATCATTTCATGCTTGCTGTTTCTAACTTTCGGTTGTGATGGCCAGCATTTTGAAGTGTCGGAGGTGGGAATGCTAGCAAGGTGCTTGTGCATTCCTCTTGTTTCTGTTCGCGTAGGGAAAGTAAAGAAGCAAGGGAATATTTTATGTCCAACTGCTACAAGGTAATTGACAAACTTCATATTGATCATTGGATGTGCTTGCGTACTGATAACCATTGGCTGGTAATCAACCAATGGCATCTTCATTTTGATTAGTTGCAATTTCCCTCATGAATATTTTTTTTCTACTGTTATGCTGAGAACTAGTTTATTGTGTTTGTGCATGACTTGTTTTTTTAAAATTTTCTCATATTTGGTTGTTTTGTTCTTCATAAATGCATTTACAAGCCAGATTCTTATGCCTCTATGAATTATATATACATAATATCATAAACAAGTCCATGTGAGAGACAGGAAGGGAAGTAACTTTTTTTATTAGATCAAAATTGTTGGCCTTTTGACAATTGTTCACTTTGTTGCAGTTCTACATGACAATGGAGGTCAGTTCTAGTTCTCATTTCATTATGTAGTACACTGTAGATCCCTCTCCATTAGCTTTCAAATTGTTTGGACATAATTCAACTTAAAACTATATCTATTAGATGGTTTTCATTAATCTCTGAACAACACAAACTTGGGCATTCAATAGTATATTATTTATCTTCAACAGTATGATATTTAATCTTTTTTGGAACACAGTTGATGTTTCTGCTGGATTGATATACTGAAAAACCTAAAGGATACACTATAAAGCCACCACCAAAATGCAGATATACACAGAAAAGAAAAGGGAAGAGCACTGAGGGTCACATGAATGCCGCAAGTTGGTTTAACTGATTACTTTCTAATTTCTTTCAAGAAGACATGACCCAAGTCACTGATTATTTGAACAAAGTTCCAAGAAGGTCAATTGGAACAAATTTGTCATAGACTACATAATTTCTTCCTCGGGTAAATGCATAATCATGATAGACTCATCTAAAGTCAGAAGTTCAGAAATCAAGATAATTCTACCTATTTGCCAATTTGATATGATAATCAGCATCTATGATTGCATGAGTATTTAATAATAGTGTTGACAGTCTCTAGGAACTAAATTTCTAACAGGCTAAAACTTTTAGGGATAATTGAGTGTCTGTTTCTGTTAAGGCATTTGGATTCGTGTTGCTAAATAATTTGAAGTATATCATAATGAACAATCTCTTTCGATTCTTTACCTCCCATGTTGACTTAGTTACAAGTTTACCTATCGACTCTTACGTTTAGATCTACATAATTAGTTTCCATTTGCAGTGTAGATGATCTGGTCAAATTATGCCATTTGATAATGTGAAAGCTGAGATAATTGGTTTGAGATGTAAGAAAAGTTAGGGCCAGCTTGGCTTTTTCTAACATGGTAATAGATGGTGGATATGTTATGATATTTGGCAGGTGTTCTATGTCCCGAAGTTGAATGAATTTCCCGGCCTTGTCTTGGATCTCTCTTTTTAGTAGTATGTAGTTTTCTCCGATGAGGTAGTCTTCTGTTAGGATATGAGATCTGACTTAAACTTTGTAATCTTGAGTTTAAGTTCTCCATTTCAAGTGTGTGGAAAATATACCATCTTTGCTGTTGTTTATGAATGAATGCTGGATTCTATGTCTCAGCTTATTAGTGATGGCATTGTTCATCATTCCAAGTAAAAATATCTTTTGATTTGTAGGTAATTGGGCGTGTGTGATGTTCTGTTAAGATCTCTGATTTATGAGCAAAAGAAGGTAGTTTCTTACATGGACTTATGGTATATTATCAGTACAGACTTGCTAGGATATCTGCTTGTTCTGCTTTTACCCTATTTTTGTAGAAATTTCATCTATAATGCGTTTCTGGTGCATAAACTCACAAACTTCTAGTCTGATATTGGATATTGCATATATTTCAATTTTATGAATTATCCACTACTTTTATGTAGTATGCTGTCCAGTTAATATTGTCGAAATACAAGTAAAAATATATTCTTGGAATGACTGTGTTTATTTGTTCATGTAGTTGTATTAAATGAATATGTTACTTGCATCTCTTATTGTTTTCTCCTTTTCTGAAACTTGATCAGCTTTTTCTGAGGAGAAACACAACAATTTTCCCATTTAGGTTATTGTCTCGGGTCTACAACTTGATAATGATGCTAGATTTCTTAAAGTTTCAAGGAAACTACTAGTTTGCTCTATACTTTTGGCTCTGCATATGGACTGCATAATGCAACCGACATTCTAAAATTTTTCATTCATTCATCTGAAATTGCAGTAGATTCACTTATCCTAACTTTTTTTTTGTATCGTTTTAACTAATGTGGTTTAATGGTCTAAAAATTTGTCAAAACAAAATATAATTGTTGCTATGCTTAATGAAATTGGTCTGCAAAGGGACTTTTTTTTTGTTAATTCACAAAAATCCATGTCAATCAAAGCATGCAATATAATTCTGTATTTTTTTGGTTGAAGCTTGTCATATGCATGCTGGCTCCATAGCTTTGACGATGTGATGGTTCAGATATAACTTGTACTTCTAAGATATCCATTCAAAGAAATCTCAGTGTGACATCAGGAGGACATATGATATTAGACTGAACTACCGAGGTAGTTTGATTACATTTAATCTAGCTTGCATCCCTCAGTCAACATCCCTAAAATATTTGCATATATTTTCCTATGAGGATGGTATTTGCTTATATTTTCCTATGAGGATGGAAATTGTTTAGGACTATCCTCTATTTTTTATTTTTTATGTTTTTTTACACTCTGCAACCTCTCACCCGTTTGCCTAGGATGCACAAAATAAGTGCCAAGCTAAAATCTACATGATTTAACTGTTTATCTTTCATTAGATGTATAAAGCTAGATTTAGGACTTCATTAAATAATGTTGCACACATTAGTTCCTTTAGTTGTGTTTTCTGAAGATTATTCATGCTGAACATGTATTGAGAGATTATTAAACCTTCCTGTCTTCTCCTTGTACAGGGGACAGCTGAATCTCAATATTTTGCCGTCGTCTAATATCCGCATATCATTCATTGGTGATGATGGTTCTTCGGAGAGAGTGGCTATTTTGAGTAATAATGTTGATAACTCTGATGTGATTATTGAAGAAATATCAGCCGATACATCAGGGCGTTCATTTATGCTAAAACTCCCTGGAAGTCAAGTCTTGTACTATTGGTGTTCTGAGAAGTCAAATGTCCATGGACATGAATTGCTTGCTAAGGTTTGTCTTTGTTCCTATTTCTTCTCATTAGTCTTAATGCTAGTTGGTTTACTCTTATTTTAATTCATATAGTTTATTATGTTGAAATGTCTATTCTGTCACAACCAAACAATAAGGTATGCTTGTTTCACTATGACCAATTTTGTTATTTCCAAAGCTTTTCTGAAAACCTACACTGTAGTGTAACCATGCTTCATTGCACACTGCAACTGGATCGAACCAGTGACATTTTCGAAGGAGTGTTCCTCCCAACCAGTCATTTGTTGAAATTTAAAGTATTTGATTGTAATCTCTTTTTTTCCGAAATTTTAAAATCCCTATCAATTTTTAATTAGCTTATGTATGCAACAGATGAAAGACCTAGTAAGAAGGAAGCCCTCTTTATCTTGTCTTACTGGAATCCCTGAATCGCGACTTGATTCATTTGCAATTCATCTTCGGGCATATCTTCATGGGTGCTCAAACAATGTTGAAGTCAATTCTGCTGCTTCATCGCATGGTTTGCTTGGTTCTACTTCCAGTGGAACAGAATGTCATTCTTCATGTGCAGTTCCAAAATCATCTCGTTCACGCATTATGGCTGCACATATAGGAAAGGTGCATTCTTTTTACCAAGGTAGCCTGACTCCACGATTAAACAGCTTCAAGGATGAGATGCCAAGAATATTATCCGCTATAAGAAGCAGGGAGAAAATTAAACGGCTTGGCGATATGCATGGTGATATCCATCTAAGCACACCAACGAGGAGTGCTGAACTGGTTACTTCAATTTCTGCTTCATGTACAGACGACACTCTACATTCCAGCAAATCCAAGGATGACAATTCAAGGAGCACCGGACCAAGTTCTTATTACCTTCCTGATCTCTCTTCCTTACCTTCCCCTCTCTCTTCATTCAACCCGGTTCACCTTCCTCTTTCACAGGCAAGTGTGCCAAGTTCATTTTCTCCTTACTACTGCTGGTGCCCCCCTTGCCCATCTCCGTTGCAGTATAAGATGACCACGTCAAGTCTTTCATCTGTGACCCCAGAATCCATAACCCTTCCACCTCTAGCTTCACTGTTGTCTGCAGCTGCTCCAACAGTTACATCTGTGCCTTCTAGACTGCCTATTGATGTTGCTGAGCTTCGAGCTTTCACCTTCCCATCTCTTGTTCCTGATCCACTAGTTCCTTCATCCATTTCTGTATCCTCATTGGCCATGCCATGCTCACAGCAGCTTCCGATATTTACACCTTTCATGTCGGATCCCATAGTCCATGTGCCGGTCATTGATTTCTGCTCTTCTCAGGGGTATCTGGTCAGTGCTGGACCTGCTATATCTTCCGTCATTTCACCTCTGCTTCCAAACCTTGTAAATCCTCTGATCCCAAAAACTGAATCTGTACTGGAGAAAAGTGCGAGGGAAACACTTGAGATGCTTATGGCATCCGCACCCACACCATCAGGCCCACAGTTGATCAATGTTCTCCCTTCTGTTTTCAACAATTTGGATGAGAACTTCTCGTGTGCCAGTGTGAGTTGTACTACATTTTCAGTTCTACTTTAATTTCACTTTGCATTTGCCTTCAGCGATTGCTTACTTGTTCAATGCTTGGATATGATGCAGAAGATGAACTCTCAATCTGATGCCGCAGCTGCTGGCTGTCAGTTGTTTTGTGATGGTACATTGGATGTAGATGCTGTTTCATCTGATGAGCTATCACGCTTGGAATTAGACTCCTTGGAAGGGATCTTCGATGAGCCTGATAATTCTATGAGATGCAACGAGCAGCAGGATGACCGTAATGAACCTCCAGAAGATCGTTAAGTCTCTAGGACAGAATTGGACATATCAGCATCTACGGATACGATAGGTTGTATAAATATTACAAGAGTAATCCGTAGAGCTCGCAGGCCATTAGATTTTGCAGTTAAATGCTTTTGTGTAGACCGCGGGAAGTGTCTTCAATGGCAGCAAATTGTAACTAACTAATTGTTTGTATTACTTCTTTTGTTCAATTAATAATATTCGATGGTCTAGTGACTTGATCTTGCTGAATGGCGGTCATCATCTGCCATCTGCCATGTTTGATACGTTCATTCGTTGGTTGTCTGACCTTATTTTTGGGGTTTTTAAATCTCCCAAAGTGCGATCATTATGAACTTTCCAACTTATCATTTATTATTTCCATTACAGAATTGGTATGAAAGTTGTAAAATCTCTGTTTCTGCTGTCTTATTTGTTAAGATTTTGATTCTTCCTTGAGATTTTATGTAATCAAGCTAAAAGTTTTTTTCCAAATGATTGGTTGTATAATTGTTCTTCTTTCTAGTTAATAATTTAAATTTATGAACAATACTAATGACAAATATGCATGTAGATGTGGCTCTATTATCATATATATTGGGATCAAGTAGTTTTAAATACAGGCCTGTTATTAATAATGTTTTTTAAGTAAACGTTAAATAAAATAAAAAAGCAAGGTTGGCCATGGCTGGTCCGAAGCGCACAGAGAGGGATCGAACAACACAAAACACCAAGATCTCAAATTCATGACAGAAGAAGAAGAAGAAAATGAAGCACAAGCAGAACAAATCCGCAGCCGATCTCCACTTCAAGCCGAGCACGGACGTGAAAGGCCTCCGGTTCGGCAGCCAGCTGCTTGTGAAGACCTTCACCGTCCGCCGCGCCTCCGCCCTCGAGCTCTCCCGGATCATCGACGTTCCGCCCGCCTACTTGAGCCAGTGCCGGAGCCTCCCTTTCCCCTCCACCGCCGCCTACATCCCCACCAACTTCACCATCTTGGCGCAGCGCGCGTGGAGCACGCTCACGCTCGGCCTCGGCTCCAACAACTCCAAGGTGGTCGTCTTCGTGTTCGAGTCGGAGGACGCCAAGTCGGCGGTCGACTGGCAATGGCCGCCGACGATCCCGCTCGGGGACGTGAACAGGAGGCTCCTTCGGGGTCTCTTCGGCTACGAATTGTCCAGGTTCAAGTTCAGGAAGGGGAGCCTGACGTTCTACGTGTACGCCGTCCGGCGGACAGGCTCCGCCGGCTTCGCCAGCGCCGATGATCTCAGGAGGATTCTTGAAGCGGTGGCGGCCCTCAAAGATTTCATCGACCACACTGCCATCCTCGCCTTTCCCAGCCGCTCAAGTATTACCTTTTCCAATCCTCCAGTTCCCATGGCAAAAAATCTATAGATTGTGATGGCCATCTCAATCGATCAATCCTCTTCTACGAAACTTTATCTTGTTTCTGTTTAGTTTTACACCCATTAATCATTTGCAGGAACGTCTTCGTTGACAACACATTATTAATAGTGCTGCTACATGCGACAATCCTAGTTAATATACTCTTGCGGTTGAGTCGGATGTTTTAATAATTTAGAGATCAACATCATTCTATCTGGGAAGAAGGGGTGCCATTGCTTGGGGAAGATGAACTTAATTAGTTCAAGGATGACTTTGTTAACCTGTTTTGCTCATTCTTTACCTTTACCTTTCTAATCTGCAAGGGCGACTAACTAATTGTGGCAAATCTAAACTATTCTGCACACACAAACGCACACATATACTTATGCAAAGCAATAAAACAAGGAGCCTTTCTTACTTCAAACAATCAATATATATTAAAGTGACAGAGAGTACCAGCCCATACAAGTAGTAACAAGTGAAGTCGTTCAAACTGCCATGGCGTTCATCCCCTGGTTAATACCAGGCAGATCATACATAGTTCGCCACAACCACGGCCTTAATTTATTCCCAGCACACAGAACGCACAAGTAGCACACGAAACACACACCATTCATATGGTCATTTCACTGAGAGAAGGGACTTCATCAGCAGTTGCAGGGGTCGCAGCTGCAGTCATTTCCACATTTGCATCCGCCGTTCTCAGCTGCAGGGGCCGTGACCTCAAACCCTTCAACCTCCCTGCACGCATACACCAACCCCTCACATCAATCTCCCTCTTTCATATCGACTATCGATTTCAACAGCAAAGAATCAATACAACTGCAAATACCTCTTCTCTGGTGCAACTCCAAGGATCACGGTTTCAGTCGCCATGACCTTCTCCTCCAAACCCGGGTACTTCTTGCACCTGCGAATCAAACAGGCAATCAACTGCACATCTTTGTCCGTTCCAAACAAAAAGAAAGAAAGAAAGGAAAAGAAAAAACTAAAACTCTCTAGATAGGTACCCTCCACCGCAGTTGCAGTTGGATCCACAGTTGCAGTTCCCTCCGCAAGACATGATTTCTGCTCTCGAAGAAGGAGAAGAAGAACAAATTGTAGATATGGAGCAAGAAGATATCTGTGGATGCTGAACGCTGCTCCTCCGGATGCCGCTACTTATAGAACGAGGACTCCATTTAAAAAAAACGAAAAGTCTACTCTCCTTCCTCACCGCAGAATTCAGTGTTTATGACGCCGATTTGGAGATTTTTCTAACCCTAACTCGTCCTTCACTGGTTGGATACGTGCAGGGTGAGGCAAAGAGAAGTTGACTTTGTGCTAATTATTGATTAGGTTAATAGTATGGCGTGCAGGACACAACTTCCTCTCATTGGGTGGGATGGCATTGTTTTTTCCGATTTAGAGGTGTTTTATACGAACACAGACACCGAGAACAAGGAGAATGACATCAATATATTTCTTATCGATTGTGAACCTGGTGGTGTTTCATCATCAATTACGTCTGTCATCGCATGGTTAGACTACAAATCTGTGTTTTTAGATAAGTGTGCTACTGTGTTCATGTCAACTGTGTGCGGTGGTGATACAGTTTGTGATGCACCGAAATAAAATAAATTTTGTCGCAGAAGCAGCAACCTGTTCCTTTGTTTCTTAGTCATATAAATTTATGTACCAACCTTATTCCCAAGACTATCAAATAAATTATAAGATTCCTTCTACTTCTTCATCCTTATTAAATCAATACATTTATGGAGCATAATATATATTTCATAGTTTTTAAATCTATAATCTTTGGTTTGGTTGTGATGAGAGTTCCAATAAAATTTAGAACGGTTCATTTTAATTAGGTTTTGAACTTACAACATAATAAAGTATAAGAAAATATAAATGAATTTGGGATTTTTTATTCTTTTGTATATAATTTTAATGTATTTATCATTATAATATTATTTGGCAGTAAAAAAATATAAAATTATAATAACCTTTCTAAAATTCTAAAATAAAGTAATAAAATACAGAAGCAAAATATTATTCTATAATTATAATCTATATTATTAGAATAATATGTTAATATTACGTATTATGAAAATGTTAAAAGTATATGTATTATTAGAATATTCAGATAAAAAATAAATATGGGATATTTTTTTCTAAAAAAAAGGTCTCATTTATTATTATATCTAATTGGGCCTAATAAAAATAATAAAGCACTTCAACTTGGGCCTCATGGGAATTAAAATCACAAGCTAAGTTTTTTTATTTTTTTCTTTAATTTTGTCATATAACCACCCTATTTCTCAATATTACAATTTAATTATTTTTGTTCCGTTGATTCATATGGTTTTAATTAAGTTTCAGTATGGATGTGAAGCCAAAACAATAAGCTAATATAAATCATGGATGAATTTTAAATTAGACGAAATGTAATCTATTTATCTAACAACCTCTATAAAATATTTATTTAATTTTAGTTTATATTATAGTAATTAATTATTATAGTTTAATTTTCTCATTTTTTTTTATGAAATAACATAAATTGTTTAATTTCGCAATAAATTTTGTTGGATAAATAATTGGTGCAATTATTAAAGGGATAAGTATATATGGGCTGAGGTTGCCGTTTGTCTTATTTATTAATGCGTAAGCAAATCCCACCGACCTGATCGTGTGGGTTTGGGCGCACAGCGGCGGCACTCCCTCTCTGCATTCCTCATCGCTTCCTTCGATCCGGCTTCTCCCCCGCTTCCCTCTCCATCGTCCATGGCGCCGCCGAGCCAGGCGAGCCTCCTCCTCCAGAAACAGCTCCGCGGTGCGTACGGATCCTACCGCTCCGTGGCTCTTCTCTTCTCGTTCGCGATTTGGGGAATTTTTCCATCTCACTTTCTTTCCTTTTTTTGCTGTGGCTCAAGGATTGTCGCTTTCTTGTATTTGGATCAGATCTCGCTAAGAACCCGGTGGATGGCTTCTCCGCCGGCCTGGTCGATGACAGCAATGTCTTCGAGTGGAACGTCACGATTATTGGGCCGCCGGACACGCTTTAGTGAGTGATCGCTTCGGGGATTAGCTACCTGTGGTTTCTTGTTCAATCGGATGATCCTTTTTTTTCTCTCTCGATCGCCTCTTTTCTTGTGTTCAATTTCTTGATTTTATGTCATGAATTTGAATCTTTTGGTTGGATTAATCATGGGGTGTGATCGAATGCATTTGTTACTTGTGCGAATGTGATTCATCATGTTACAATCTTCTGATGTTTAGTTTATAGCCAACGCCAACCTTTTTTCTTGAGGGTTATGCTCCATTCTCTGATCTGAGATTTTTTGTTACTTCTTGTTCTATGGCTGCAGGCAAATGTGAGCGTTATCTGAAGCTGCCAATGCATTTTTCTTCCCTTGGTTCTCTTTATTGATTTTAGCAACTGAATTTAAGTTTCTCTTATGTATATATGACATTGAGATAATAATCAAAATACTATGCGGAGTTTGTTCTTTATTCTTCTGGGCGAGGAAGACATTTATGGTTATTCATCTGAATCATGCCAAGTTTTCCACTTTATAAAATTATGGCAGTGACCAAATTTTTGTTCCTGAAAATAAGGTAATGTATAGTCAGGGAAAGATTAATTTACTAATCCTTCTTTGGGTTCGATGATTGCAGTGATGGTGGCTACTTCAATGCAATTATGACCTTTCCTTCAAATTATCCTAACAGCCCTCCTACAGTTCGATTTATATCAGAGATGTGGCATCCAAATGGTTAGACACGTTTTAAATTATAAAACTTCCTCTTCATTTTTCTTATGTTCGATGGATTTCCAAGGTCATATCTCTAATGTTTACGCCAGTTTACCCTGATGGACGTGTTTGCATATCAATTCTCCATCCACCTGGTGAGGATCCAAATGGTTACGAACTTGCAAGTGAGCGTTGGACGCCTGTGCATACGGTACTAGTTGTGGTCATTAAAACTACGTGATCTAGTACTTTTTCTAAAGTTATCGATCATTCATTTTTTGTTGTAATAATTAATAAGAACTTCGAAATTGGGGTATTTAGGGTAATTTAGAAAGAATTTAACCGAATATTTTACTTAGGTAGCTCTAGCTTGCAAAGATGATCTTTTAAGAGAAAATTCCCAAATATTAAAAATAAAAACTCTATCTCAACAATGTCAGGTTAGTTTTTCATTGATATAATCAATTTTTAAAATTTTAGTTGTTTTGAGGATAGATTGAATCAAAATATAGAAATATTTCCTAATTCAAACTGTCGAACTGGTAGATATAACTGAACCTACCTGCTTTTGCGTTTGCCCTTTTCAATTTGAAATTGTGGGTCTGCCACGCTGCTAAGAATAATTGACATGGCAGGTAGGGAAGTAGGGCTTGCTTCACTTATCACTTTATATTTATTGGTCTCTTCCTGAAACATGGACGAAAAGGTTTATTTTCATCTGGTGATATTTGTGTTCCAACTTGCAGGTTGAGAGCATAATTTTGAGCATCATCTCTATGCTATCAAGTCCTAATGATGAATCTCCTGCAAACGTTGAAGCTGCGGTAAGTGAAATGACATACCATCTATCTATTCCTCAAAAGTTAACCTGTACTTGCGTTCTAGAGAGAAAACAACTTAGACATCCATTGTGTTTTGACTCAAGTAATATCGGCTATGCTTAGGTATATGCCACATCTTGGACATAGAAATATCCTTTCATGTATATATATATTAATTGTGAGGCAACAACCCACTGTAAGATATATGTTTTCTTCACCACTGACTGCATCATAGAAATTCCGTCAGAACTTGTTTTGTTTTAGTTATGAATACCTTGTGAGTTTTTCAACTTCTTGATCTGACAAAACTCGCATCCTTTGCTTTGCAGAAGGAATGGAGAGAGAGAAGGGATGAATTCAAGAAGAAAGTCAGCCGCAGTGTCAGACGATCCCAGGAAATGCTGTGAGCCTAAGGAGAGTGATGGAATCACCAAAAGTAGGCTTGTACAGGGAAGATTGACGTTTTGCTACTTAATTCTCTCTTTCAGCCTGTGCAGATTTTCTTATCTAGTAGCTGTTGCTCCTTTTCTCCATCTCAAAAAAATTGTTGATAGTGTGGGGTTTCTTGGTTCTTCATTTTGTAATGTTGCTTTGCTCCTGCTCCATTCTTCACTAATATTCTGTTTTTGGTATTTTAGCTTCTTTAATGGATATTCTTCATTAATTCCCCTTACGTTGCTATTTTGTTGTTGCATGAAATTGCTCGACTACCTGCACCGTCTGTACGTTGCATATTTCCAGTATCTTGAATTATATAGAGCAGGATGGTTCGGTTTACAAATTAAGCGGTTCACCTTTTTTTTAAAAAAAAAATCAAAAAAAGAGTCAAAAGCACCTAACTTAGGGGGTTTAATTTACCAGTGGAGATACCAGTGCTTGATTGGGTCAGCAAAAACAATCCATTCTATTTATAGTGGTTCTTGACCAAATGGATTAATCAATTAAAACCATGAAAGAAATATAATTGTGAAAAAATAAATGTAGGGATATAAGATAGAAAAAATACAGGAATAGAACTTATATCAACCAATAATACCATATCGGAAAGGTGATCGTTGCAAATTACAAATTCAACTTGTTATAACATACGCATCTGAAATGTAACAGAAAAAACATTGACCTGTGTGGATCATGATCCAGGGAAGAAGGATCTTTCAACATTTAGCGTGAGATGTAAGAAAAAAAATATTGAAACACAGAGAACAACAACCAAAGCTATCAACATTGCTTGTAGCGACAAGTTGGCGCTCAAGAAAAAGATGACCGCAATTGCAGCACTTTGCCACAGCTTCAGTTGTGCAAAAGCTGGTTCCTGTTAGGCAAATCACAAACCATCCTTCAGTATTATTCTTTTCGGTGCAGCATAACGTAAAGGATTCACAGCAATGTTATATCAATGTCTACATCACCACAGAACTGTAATCACCGCTTCTAGTTTTTAGCTTGCAAGAATCAGGCACAAGATAATATACTACTACGTTAAATTTGATTAGGCATACCTACTTTGTTATATTCTCAAGCGAGTAGCTTAAAATGTATCGCAATAAATAATTCAGAACTCAGTGAAGACTCATAATAAATAAATTTAACTTGGCACACGGTACAAAACGCTAAAAGCTAATGTACAAAAGGGTTTATTACCTTATCGTTCTTGTATATTATTCCAAGTAATGCGCTCAGCTGAGTGTTAAATACTCCATCTCCCACACCCCATACAACGGCCATGAGAAGTGGGCATATATAGCCAAGTAGTCCACTTGGTGGTGAACTGTGATAAGTAGAAAAAAAATCATATCCATTCCAAAAATGAGGAGTCAAGTCGCTAGGCTTCAGTTACACAATTGATTACTCCAATTTTAACAAAAGGTGTAAACAAGAAACAGTAGTAGATGTCGTAAATTGGAACCTGTAGCCAAAGAGAAGCCATAGGATGACAATGATCTGGAGAGAAGCTCCACCCAACACAATCAAGGTGATAGAATACAACCCAGATGTAAGTCTCCCAGCAACCAAAGAACACTGTAAACAGTGATAGTATATGAGAGGATCCAGTCAATTAAACCATTCATTTAATCTAGAATAATGCACGCATACAATATAAAACTAAACCCCGAAGTTCTTGGGCAACCAACAGTAAAGAAATAAGCAATGCATCAAGCCAGTGCTGATGATAATTGTGTTGAAGAAATTCAATTCATTTTTATAAGAACTAGAGAAGTAGAAAAAAATTGACCCCAACCTCAATTAGAAGAAGACAAAGCAAAAAGTTTGTGAATATAAATGGATCATCGAACTTTATGGAAAACAATTCCTTAAACACGTGCAGAGAAATCACTTACAAGAGCATCGGCAGCCCCATATACAGCCATGGCACCACCGACACCAGAGACACCTAGTGATGGTGTTACAACTTCTTTTGTGAATTCAGCCCTGATATCAAGGATAAGCTCAATAATAATTGACAATGCATGTTAAAACCGAAATCAAAGGTGTTGCGGTGTTTACCACACAAATGCTTGTTGTAGACCAGAATACATAATGAGAGGTATGGTAAACAGCATTCGCTTGTCAAGTAGAAGTGAAACAACAGATTTCAGTGCAGAAACTGTGGATGAAATTGTTGCAGAGTTGTTTTCTTTGTCATCTCTTTTTGATAAGAAGCACATTAGAATGATGCCCACTACCGTGCAACAAAGAAAGACGGTAAATAATAGATTTTTTCCAGCGATTGTCTTCTCATCCTGCACTAGAAGTGAATATGCGCAATGCTCAAACTCATAACCAAATTCAACTGAATAAATTTATTTAGGACAACGTGATCAATTCAACAGTATGCAAGATTGGACAGCCTTCCACATAGATACACCAAAAATTCATTATTACAAAATGAAAACAAAATAATTTTCTTCATGGTAGGGTTTTCTTGAACATGAAAGATACAGCAACCTAACTGTAAAGAGGACAAACATCAGAGGAACTAAGCTTAGAGTTAACAAAGTGGAATTAAGCCCTTTTGCAAGAACTTGTATTCAAAAGTGTTGAGACAGAGGTTCAGTGCAAAGGCACATTGTTAACCAAGGATAGGAAGTTTGGAAACACTATGAACTTGTTCATACAAACCAAGCAGTATCTCCACAGGGAAAATATCACATATTTTAGACCAAGATCCTGCTTCACCATTGTTCATATGTTAACTTAATGAGTAACATTTCAAGCACCAATTTCATCATACTTCATAGTCTCTAGTAGCATTTTTAAGCCATCCTCCTTACTCTATGTTATTTCTCTTGAAGTTGTATTACTTTTATTAGCAAGAGAATTCAGAGAGTACAAGCCTCATCCGTAGAAATGTACAGTATAATGATTGCCCAGACTGATACATTACCATGATACACATATAAATACAGTATCTCATAATAATAATCTAAAAAATATATATCAGCTTAATACAAACCTAGTGTCATGCCTCGGTGAAATTTAAAAAAAAAACAAACTTTCTCCTTCGATCAGTCATATTAACCTAAAGGTTGTCACTTTCTCCTCTAAAATGAAGATCAACGCTCTCCATTTTCAATTGTCGTGTATAAGAGTATGGAGACAAGTAAAGGAAACTACAGTAATACATAACCGTAAGTCCCAAATGGCAGTGAGAAACAAAGCTAAAAAAATTAACTTGGAAAGCAGTACAGTAGACTGTCAAGGTGATGATGTGAAATTAACTCACCTTCCTATCATGCAAAAGAGCAAGTGAGAACATATTGCCAATTACCTGCACTTTAATCACAAAAACGTTACTTGAATGGAAAAGCTCAGCAGCAGTTCTGATAATATAAGAAGAAAAGCAAGCGGCTGCCCATTCAACTGCTTTGAGTACAAAAGTAGGCACTCCCTTAGGACCCTTTTATAAGGTAACAAAGAAGCTATTTGTACCTGGTGACTAGCAAACATTCCCCAGAACTCTCCATTGAAGCTACCAATAACAGTCCCTTCGTGCAAGTGGCAGTCTTTCGCATGGTCAAGAGCTGCTGATGTAAGATATGTACCCTAAGACAGCATAAAACAATGTGCTATCACTTCCATTGTAAATAGAACATAACGCAACTATATCATACAGCCACCCACCTGTGCAACCCAGATGATAGATGCAGTAAAGCCTAGGTACAGTGATGCCGGTATCATCGTGTACCTTTTGATGTTGAAAATATTCAAATCAAGTAACAAGAGTGAATTGACCACCTTAAATACAAATTATCAAAAACCATTTCTTTAAATTTGTCATGATCAATAGTGATAACACACTTTCGGAAGAAAACTACAAATGCAACTAAATGAGACCAAAATAGCCAGTAATAACAAAAACAAACTCCCATGTGGATTCTCGTAGGGCTTTATCCGTTCTGGTGGGTGACATGTGGCCCTAGGCAGTTTAGTGGGGCAGGCCTAACACTACTCACTAAGCTAGTGATTGGATTGATGGGACTCATAAGACTATTATTCGAGATCACTTCTATCTCTCATTTGCATAAAAATTCAACCTCCAATGCTATAGCCAAGGGATCGTGCCAATGTCACTAGATTGTCTGGACAACAACCTTGACTATAAAGAGTCGATACTACCAAAGGTTTAAAACCCCGGTATCGGACCTCATACCAGGCATCGGTGGACCAGTATGATACTACAAGTATAGAACCAAAATGCCGATAGAAAGAGTTAAAATGAGAAGATATTCGTGCTACAGTTTCTACAGCAGCTCTACCAACTAGTTTAAGGGCTAAAATCTGTGGAATAAGACTAAAGAAAAGTACACGAACTGAAACAATTGAGTTTAAATGATCAGCCTGGTTTATTCAAGATACCATGTTAATAGTTTTCAATGTATGATATTGGAAATAAAACATTAGCATAAGAATTCAGAAAGAATGCACACCATGATGGTGTCAAGTTGGAGGCAATAAACAATAAATATCCACTGGTCCCGAGGACAAGAGCCGTCTTTGCTCCTAAAAACCTCACCACCGGAGACGCCACAACCGAGAAGACAGTAAATGACACGTACAGAATGCCCAACGAGGTCGTCCCCAAATCTCCTTCCTAATCAAAACAAACGCAATCAAAAATCGAGCAAATCACACAGCCAGGACATAGAAGGGAAAACCAAAAGGGATGATGACCGTGTTGACGGTGCTCTGCAAGTTCTGGGCAGCGCCGTAAGCGGAGAAGACGAACAAGAAGGCCAAACTCAAGATGTGCACATCCCTGGTGTGGCTCCTAGCTGGACGCATCTCGGGAGAAGAGGACGTGCTGACCTCCACGAGAAGAGGCACCCCCTCGTCGCTGACTGCGCCACCGCCGGCCATGGTCTTTCTGCTGCAAGAAGAACCCGATGAAGAATGCGGCCGACGAAGCTTTTTAATGTAGGCGGGGGCGATGATTCCCAATTGGGATCTCCACGGAAGACGCCACGGGAATCAATTTCTCTAAACCTCTCCAACCATTTATTGTAAAGATTACCATACAATGGGAAGATCCACCGTTTATTTTTTCACATCTGCGGTGATGCTGAAGTTAAATCCGGTCGCGCATGTTTTAGTGATCCGGTTTATTCGAACACTTTGGAGCGGATCAACCAAGGTTGCCAAGGGCAGGTCAAGTGGCGCTATCAATATTGATCGGAAAATTAATATTAAAGGCGCAGGGCGACGGCGGACGACCGCCGGCAGCTGCCTTTTGGTGGTTCTCTAGGGACAAAAATAAATAAATGGACGCTGGAAGAAGGGATTTCAAATTTGAGGAAGAAAAATAACACCATGTGTTTGCCTCCACTGGCAGAAATATTTATACAGAGATTGAGCAAAAAAGAGAAGAGAAATTGTCTTTTAAAACTTTAAAGCATTTTACACAAACAATACTGATTAATGTTTACTGAACACCATCAGATGGATGGAGATGAAGCAAGAAGACAGTTTTGATACTTCATTCGACAGAAGCATCAGTGTACTGCCATGGGTTGAACTCGATGTTTGTGATGTCCACCTCCTCGATGGAATCACAGCCATCAGCTTTGGCCCTATGTTCAGCATATCTGCTATTGTATTCGTAAACTTCCAGATCTCCCCAAGGTGTTGGAGCAACTTCACTCGTCTTGCTGAACCATTTTGGAGTAAATTGATGCCCATTGGCTTCCCTGGTTCTTTGTTCAGCCCTCTGCTTCTCCTCCAGCCTGAGAATTGAGAAACCAAACATGCGTGAAGTTCAACACGGTTTCAACACAGTTTACAAGGGGCTAAGAAGGGTAGTGCTGCATGTTTTAAGTTTTTAAATATGTAACAATCAAAGAAGTCCGTACCTGCTCTTCTCTGAACCAGACTTCGACATATCACCTTTCTCGAGTGCGAATCTGTCGGGACGCAACCTAGAATCTGATGCCAGCAGGTTCTTCGGAGCGGTCTCGAAGCTGTTAATCTTGTGGGCAAAATATGTGTACTGGAACTTGTCATTCTTCGGGGCAGCTGCAACTCTCCATACCTGGATAACAATAGCCAATCGTTTAAACATACAACATCCGGTGTTATCCAAACACAAACATATCTGATTGTAATGCATTTTGTGCCGTGGTGAATGGTCTCTGAGAAATACAATCATGAATTTGATCAAAGGAGCATGAAGATCCTAACTGAAAGGAAGTCAACAGTCCAACACTAACTCCTCGAACCCTACTAGTAATTCTAGATGCATTTCTAAAGGAGAGCATCTTAAGTTTCCAGTCTTTTTCTATTTTGACAAAATGTGTCCATGTTCAAGCCAAAATTACAACCAAAAGAATGCTGGTCTTAACTGAGCACAGAATGCAAGAGCACATGAAACCAATACCTCTTTCAATTCAGTGCCAGAAAGGGGCTCCCCTTCCTTATCGCATGGTTGACAACTCATTGACTCATTCCATTTCCCAGTCATCAACACTCTAGGCTCTTCTTCTGCATCATATACGTACCCATCTACTTCATAACGACCAGCCCTGAGAAAATTTCCATTAAATGTAATGTATAAGTCAAAAACTCAAAGAAAACAAAAAGAAACAAGTTTATAGTGCTAAGTTCTGGAGATCGACATGTAAAAGGTATCTGTCGCACCAAAGACAAGAACATTGATTGTTGCTTTTTGAGAATAAACGGATAGTTGATAACAGACTGATTGTCCATTATATCAAGGAAAACCTACTGCCTAACTACTGATGGTCCATAAATGGTAGCAGTATATTAGACTCAGTATGACGCTCCTGAATCAACTAAGAAAGTTCAAGAACCATAGGCTGCACAAAGTCCATGCCAGCTGACATTCTATTCTTCATTCATTTTGCTGCTTTAATTTGTTTCTTTCCTTTTTTCTAGCAGCAGGTTTAATTTATTCAGAAAAGCAATCCAAGTAATAAGCCATACCCAAACCAGCCACATGGTTGAAAATACAACACAACTTTGTCTCTGGTAGTCAAATTCGTTATGACCATCTCGCCCGGTGAGTCAATCCATGTTCGCCCAAATATAAGGTTATTAACCTTGGTGGGAGGAGGAACCAAATCAAATTCTATGCCAGCTTTCTTGAGCGTCACTCTTGTCCTGCATTCTCAAAAAACAAGACCTTTAGCAACTATATGCACATTAAAATCAAATTAAAAGTTCCCTGCATGCAGCGGATCGTAATCTTGTTGAAATGACCACATCACTTATATATTGACCTAATGTGAAACAAATAATTTTGTCAGATTTTAAAGCCTGGGTGCTGTATAGCGTGCTATATCTTACCTTCCAATGGGAAAGACTTCTAAGGAATTTCCTAAGAACTTGGTCTTCACTTTTGAAGTAATATCATAAGTAAAATGCTCATTCTCAGCATGAGCTACAGCCACAGGAGGATGATGGCTGACCTGAAACGGTATAAATATTGATCAAGTATGCTACAAAAAAGTTTGATGGGAAAACTAGTCTATCATACCACCGAAAAAAGAAGTCTTTCCACGATTAACCGAAAAAGTTTCACAAAAGAGTGAACGTAGATAGAAACGGCAGCAAGTAAGAGCCAACTCACCTGTTCAGCAATAAATGTGATGCCACCATGATTAACCATTTCGTATGTCTCTCCGAGGATGGGATTAAAAGGCTTCCATGTACGTTGTAAGCAATAATAAACAGATATTGCCCAAGAAGCTGCATTGTGTACCTAGAATGTCAAAATAACTTCTCCAATGGACACTTCTCATACCAAAAAAAAGAAGCAAGAACTTACAGGCATAGGCCATTCGCATATAAGGATCTTCACATTCATCTGCAAGATCTAGCAAGTAGGAGTATTCCATTATCTGCAAGTTTACACAATAAAACCAATGTTACAATGATATCTGTAAATTTACCTCAGGAACAAGGTGAGTGTATGGGGGAATTTTGAGAAAAAACTTTTGGTCAACCAAAGTTATTCTTTCTTAACCTTAGAATCATCAAAGATATAGATAAGAGGCAGCTAGCACCTCTGTTTGGCTAATATTCCTGTCTTGAATAACTGCAGAATTGATAAACAAGGGAAATGTTGAAGGGAAGGAAAGAAATTGGGTGCCTATTGGGAAAAGTTAATGGTTGAACATCCCTTGATAAGAGAGGCTAGATATGCATGTGAGCGAGTCCTCAAACTCCAACAAGGAGTCCAGTAAGGTAAAGCATTGATGAGTAAGGATGATAGGTTTGGAGGTTTGATCTTGATACATTGTACTAGCACAGGCTGATGTATCCTTGGACAGTTTAGCATCTTTTATATCAATACTATATTTTCTTTCTTTATATCATTCTTTTATCTCACAAGTCCGTAAGGTTTTTTTTTTCTTCAAAGAGAAGTAGGTGTTCAATAGAAGGTAACTAATCTATCCCTGTCAAACACATACCTCTGCTATCTTCTGAAGGACTGTCATTGGCTCAAAAATAATGACAGGAAGTGTTACCAGTGATGTAACATCTGAACCTATGTACTTGTGCATCACCTTCCAGTAGCTATCTCGGTCCTGTGAAAAGAAAATATATACAAGTAAAAATTAGGTTCATTTCCTAAATAGTGGGGATCAAAGAAAATAACGGGGATGTGTTAATGGATTTAAATAATGTATAGGATGGTTCATTTTCTAACAACTTCATATTTTAGGAAAAAAAACCAAGTAATCAGATTTAATAGTTGGAAACAGTTCTACAACACAGGAATGGTCAAAGGAAGCACCTCTTGTTTCCATCTTCCTCTTTGAGCTTCAGCTTCAGCATCATCGGTGCCCCCTTCTGGGTTTATCACTTCTAGCCCTTCATAGCCCGTTGATCTGAGGCATCAACCATTAAAAGGGAATTCTAAAGTAAAACTAAACTACTACACCACTGCAAAAAGCCATTGTTCGTCTAATGTAAGTTTCATGATTCACGATCAACCAAATAGAATCAGAGATGCTTGCAAAAAAATAATATGCAGCCTGAAAGATGATCAGCATGAGGAAAATTTAAATTGCAAAGAAAGAAGTTCCGCTGCATACCCGCTAACAGATTTCTGCATAGAACTGCCCCAATTCCGAACGCTTGAAGCGATCGAGGAGAAGAGACCACTAGAAGCCGATTTCTGATTCCCGGAATCCATCTCCAATACCCTAAAAACTCGAAGATGATTGCCAGAGAAGTTAATATATAAATCGCGACGAGAACGCGTTGAATCCCTACTTTTCGAAAAATAGGAAGCGTGTTGAGTTGTATTAGAGATTTCATTATTGTGGTTGGAGGTGAGAAGACCTGCGACGACTGTTCGGAAGCTTCCAAGCAACGATAAAATTATTGGAGCTACTTTATCTCTTTTTAAATTTGATCTTTTATTTATTTTTCTTTTTAAGAAAAATACAAGCGAATGGGAGATAATTAATTGAAAAATAAAAGAAATGAAAAAAAATAGATCTTTTTATTTAGAGATATCGGGTTATATATAAATTCAATTTTTTATCATAATAATTGGACTAAAATTATCAAAATTACTTAGTTAAACACTACAGTTAAAAATATTAAATCACCCTGAATATTAGGATGATCCTCCATCATTTAGTTAGATATTTTTATTTTAACCAAATATTTACTATTCATGATGTCAATTGGTAAGTCCAAGTATACTATTCATGATGTCTATATGTAAATCCAATGGATTATATTCTAATGCAAATAATTTTGATTAAATTTGTGTGAAATTATAGTTAATTCAATTCCTTCCTAACAATATCAAAAGGGATAATAAAGTTATATACATATATTATGATTAAGTAAAAAAGTTTCCTTCTAAGTTTTAAACTTAGACTTACATCCTACATTATACATTTATTGATGTAATACTATTGTTTAAATAATATTATTGGGCACATCAGTAACATATCGATATCATATCATCATAACTTAAAAAATAGTAATAACTTCATATTAGCATTGATGTATAAAAAAATTAAAATAATAGTACTATGCCAGCAAATGCAGAATTCAAAATACAATGAAAGAGTAATCGAATCTAATTAACTGAGGAGAAGTATATATAATTATCCCATACAAAATTTAAAGATAGGAAATTAAGCTTACTAGCTTTCTCAGGTGATCTTGGTGAATTGACAGCAACTCCTCCAGGTAATATGAACAGATTCCTTAAATTATGCAAAAATGCAATGGAAAGAGCAACAAGCACGGCTGGACGTCCAAGTCCATCGAATATTCCAACACCTTCGATCATGAGTTGACCTGTCCAAAAGTTGAGTTAAATAAGTTGTAAGGAACCCAATCTGCCGTTGTGAAGAAGCCAGACGTGTCTGCTCACATATGTTGAGTTTAAAACAGTAAAGATATGGGAAGAGAAAAGGAAAGGAAAGAATTGGCTTGCCAGCAAATTTGCCCAACCCGTTCAAAGCTCGGTAGAATTCCTACCAGCAAATGTGCTTTCTTCTGGCACCTGCAAAGCTGCAATGAATTGTTAATTAATGCAAGCAAGTTGGACGATTAATTCATGAGATGGATGGGACATCAACTGATTGATTAAGTTAAGAAGAAGAGGAAAAGGGAAATGTTATGTTATCCAGCTCTTACCGTGTCCGTGTTGCTGCTTGCAAAATCCATGGCCCACCCATATTTGACCAGCAGCTTGGACCACGTCAATCTCTGAAAGTATACAGCAGCAATTACTATTGATTTCATTGACTTGCTCTCTTCTTCATCTCCCTGCAATCGCCTCCCTCCCAATTCAATACTTCTCCTGCAACCTTGTACAAGGTCTTCTAATGGCGTTGGGAGAAAATAGAAGGCAGAGCAGAGAGGAGCTTATTTAGGCGAAGAGCTTTTTAACCTCCAGCTTCCCTTATGCAGGTATCTGGCCATCGTTACTCCGGCAGCTTTAGCCAGGGCAAAGAAGATTCTGAAGACAGCCGTGAGCTCCGACCAGATCATGACTTCTCCCGGACATCTACGTCTTCGTTATATAGTGCTCGCTCTGCTTCCAGTGGCAAGACGAAGCTTCCCAGTTCAAGCTCGTTCAGAGTTAAAGCTCAGGAATTCGCTTCAGGATTCGTCACTTGCTTCGTGCCGAGCCGCAGGAGCACCGTAGAAGGAGTAGATCATGAAGGCGGTCTCAAGGATGCATCTGATTTTTCAACTACGTCCTCCACCAGTACGATCCCCTTTCTTTATTCCCTTCTTCGCCTTTAATTATCCTGCTAACCAAAGGAACAAAATCTGATTCATTTCAAAGTGTTCAACTCTTTAATTTGCACCAAGACCACCATGAATCCCCCTTCTGCTTTAGTAAACCATCAATTTGCATTCGTTCAGAAAAATTAAACGAACTCCTCATTTGAGCATCACCTGTTCCGTCAAAATCAATAAGAATACATAAAGTTGAGGTCTATTCCAACTCTAAGTACCAAAACAACTAAAGATAAGTAACCAAAAATAGTTTTTCTTTGCAGATGTTTCTCCGGGATGAAACCAACTGCTAATCTCATAATAGTATCTATGAACTATGAAAACCAAAAAACTACTCCATGCACAAAACATGATAAGACGGCATCTGTTACATTGATCAGCAGACTGTTAATGTGAAATAAGAATTTTAGCATATAGTAGTCATCATGATTTGCTTTTGCTGATATTTCCCTAAATACAGCATTTGAGAAAATAATTCTCTCAAAAAACAACTGTTGTGATGCAGCTTCAAAGTTATCAACTGTAAGCAGCAGTAGCAACTATAGGTTCAGAACTAATGGTCCTTACAACAGAAGTGAATCACCGCGAAAAAATCTAAGCTTCTCCGTAGAAGAGATCAACAAGGCCACTGCAAACTTTGCTTTGGAAAACAGAATTGGGCAAGGAGGTTTTGGGGCCATATACAAGGGGAAACTGAGAGATGGATCCCTCATTGCTGTTAAAAGAGCCAAAAAGGTGCGAGGCTTTTACTGATCAATTGGCAAATATAGTACTAGTTTCACTCAGTTTTCCTTTCCTTTTGCGGTTTGTCTTTTCTCAATTAATGGTTGCACTTAATAATGAGGTGTTCACGGCAACTGTACTGACCGATTGATATGGCAGAATATGTATGACTTCCACGTAAATGTAGAGTTCAAGAATGAAATTGAGACACTGTCGAAAGTAGATCATCTGAACCTAGTGAGGCTTCTTGGATACCTGGAGACAGATGGTGAACGTCTAATTATTGTCGAGTATGTCAACAATGGCAATCTACGAGAACACTTGGATGGTAGGTGATATATTTTTCTGCAAATTAAAACACGATTCATTCAGTGAGAAACAAGTGCAAATGCTTCCTTTCAGGACAATGATGCTTGCGATATATAACAGTTAATAATAGATTTCTTCTACTGAAAACTTTGACGGTAACTTTAATTAAGCCTTTGCAGGAAGGCGTCGAACTATTCTAGAGATTGGAGATCGGCTCAATATTGCCATTGATGTAGCACACGCTATTGCCTATATGCACACCTACACAGGTAAGCACTTGTGCTTCAGTTTGGACATTACACATCCAAAATTTAAAGCTTCAAAGCATACAAAAGACAAGGAAAGTCCGTTGTAGGAAACGCTGAGAAGAAATCTAATCTTAGAATGTGATGTTGAAATCATTAGCTGATGGTAAATAGATATCAACAATCGGTGGGTCAATATTGTTGATGTTAAAAAGATAATGAAACTAGGCTTCAAACCTTCGATTAGCGCAGTGCTTCCATGATTCGCACGAGTGATCTGTCTACATTTGTTGGGTTCTGTAGATCATCCCATCATCCACAGAGACATCAAAGCCTCGAACATCCTGCTGACGGACAAGCTCCGGGCGAAGGTGGCGGACTTCGGGTTCGCACGACTGGCGGCGGAAGATCCAGAGGCGACGCACGTCTCCACCCAGATCAAGGGCACCGCGGGGTACCTCGACCCGGAGTACCTCCGGACTTACCAGCTCACGGAGAAGAGCGATGTGTACTCCTTCGGCGTCCTCCTTGTGGAGCTCGTCACGGGGAGGCACCCCATCGAACGTAACCGCGACAACCGGGAGCGCATCACCACGCGATGGGTACGCATCCGTCCCCTCGTCCCTTGCCTTTCTCTTTGATTTCATTCTAGTGAAACGTGGTGGGTACTGGCAAATGCTGTTCGCGGGCGGCGGCGGCGGCGCAGGCGATCCGGCGGTTCAAGGAAGGGGGCGCAGTGATGGCGATGGACCCGCGGTTGCGGCGGAGCCCGGCGGCTATGGGGGCGGTGGAGGGGATGCTCGTGCTGGCGGAGCGGTGCCTGGCGGAGGACAGGAGGTCGCGTCCGTCGATGAAGGAGTGCGCGGAGCTGCTGTGGGGGATCCGGAGGGACTACCAGAACATGCTGCAGGGGCCGCGCCCCTCGGCGGCGGCGAAGAATGCGGAGATGGAGGAGCGGCGTTCCACCAGTGAGGGAGAGATCAAGAAAAAGAACGCCATGGATTTAAGAAGCCAGTAAGCGGTTGGTGACTCATCGCCATTTACCGAGCTTAAGCTTAAAAACTAGCAGCAGGTGATGCTCTGTTTTGTTTTGCACAACAAAAACACAAAATATCAAATTCTTTTGCTGATTTGATTTTTATTTCCAATGGAAGATTTGTATAATTAAAATTATTTTTGTCGATATGGACAGCAGTTTTTAAATTTTTTTAAAAAAATCAAAGAATTTATATGGCCTTCGTGTGTATCTGGAGCTCTTCATTATTTCTATTGTTCGTCTTCTCCTCTATTAAGCTCCGCTGTGCACTTATTGTTCCATATTTCATTTCAAATCTACCCATTGGCCTCCTCCTCCCTCCCTCCGCCGGAAGGGAAGAGTCGATCGATCGAGCACCGCCGCCGCCACAGCGCATCACTTCACCTCCTCGCTCTCATCCTCATCCTCCTCGTCCTCGCGGCCTAAACCTCGTCGGCGAAAGCGAGGAGGAAACCCACCGCTTCCACCACGGCAGATACAGGCGGCAGCAGTTCATCAGCTACGACGCTCTCCGCAAGACCCGCATCCCCTGCAGCCCGCCGCGGCCAGTCCTACTGCAGCCTGTATCTGCCATTACCATGAGCTCCGAGATGGAGAGACATTGATTTATTTCTCTCGCCATCATCACGCGGTGAATCATCTTCACGTACTGCTCGAGAGGAGACGCTCAAGCACTAAGCTCAAGGAATTAATTTAGGGTTGCAAACAGGGATGGATATATTGAGAGCTACGTGTTGCATTTATTGTGATGGATTATTCAAATCTATTATCCTGCTATTAGAATTAATCGTCATAATCGCTACAGCGGCGATGATTGAGATCTTTACCAACCATGTGTTCGTATCAAATACACAGTTTTCATGTATGTCGATCGATCGGATTAATTAATTGCTGATGGGTACGTCGAGCAGTAACCAAATAGTTAGGTAAACCCAGCTCAAGATATATAAGTTTGGGAGGATCTCACACAACCTACGGACAACGTACAATAACAGCACTTCACTTTCAACGTACATATATATGATCAGTGGTGACAAAGAGTGTTCAACACACATCTTTTACCTTATTACGTACATACATATCATGTTAACCGATCAACTATATATACTTCCAAATAAACACACCGAGGGCGTCGATCGTTCCGCTGCTGCAGTAGTCCATCACTTAACCCTGCAGCAGATGAATTAGAGAAGAAGAAGAAGAAGAAAAATTTGAAACGAAGTCCATGCGCGCATAAATAATTATAATTACTTGGAGCAGTCGACGGTGGTGCTGATTGGGTAGGGGACGCTGACGCCGCACATCCCCGGGACGCGCTGGGCGATGCCGAAGTCGATCCCCTTGATGGTGGCGACGTTGGTCTTGAGGCAGGTGCAGGCCGCCTGGCGGTCCGGCGTCGTCTGCGCCCTCCCGTTCAGGGTCTTCACCCCGCTGCAGCAACCCGCCGGCAGCTGAGACACCTGGCGGCGCACGTAGGGGATGCACGGCCGGAGCAGCGTGACCACCTCCCCGCACGTGATCGCCTCCGCGGCCGGCGGTGCGGCCGCGAGGACGGCTACGACGAGGAGCAGCGCGAGCACGGGGAGAGCGCCGGGGCGTGCCATGGATCGGCGGAGGGCCGCTGCTGATCGAGATTAAGATGGGCGAGGAAGGAGCGGGGCGAGCGAGTGCGGAGGAGGATGGCTCGCATCGCATCGGGTGGGGGTTTTATAGGGGGGCGGGATGTACGTGGGTGAAAGGTAAGAACAGTAATCGATGCTTTGGGTTTTTGTGGTTCGAAACGAACGAGACCGGTGGTTGGGAGATACGCCCGACCGAAGAAAGAAGTTAATGCTCTTTAAAACGGTAATCTTTGATCCAAATAAACCTACATTTCCCATGAAAAAAAACAGTACAGCCATTAGAGTTTAACCGTAAGAGAAATGAGAAGGAGAATCTAGAGAAAAAAATCCTGGGTAATTACGGTCAGGCAGTTGGAGTCGATGGGGTTATAACAAGAACTATTTTTTTATTAAATATATACATGTAGAGTAATTAACTTTTGGATGTTTAGATTTTGCATTACCGGTTCAACTAGTTATTTATTACGGCCTATTGAGAAGACTCCGTTGTATTTAATGCACAGACAAAAATAATTAATCGTCTCGATTTGTCTCGCTATTTCTTGCCGGTTAAAACTGGGAAAGAGAAAAAAAAAAAACTACACTGCTACTGCTTGGATAAGACATCCCATGCTGATTAAACAGCATGAATGGAGCATCAGCACTGCTGTTAAGTGCATGAATTGGGTATTCCGGAAGTGATTGGGAAGATACTAATCGGACTGAATAAATGCTAACAGTTATAGGATGCCATCGGCTTTTATGACTCGGTACGATGGTGGGTGGAGAGCCATAAAGGCATGCATCTAAAAAGAATGCCTTCGCGTTGAGTGGAAGGAGCAGGGGAATTCCATCGAGCATCCGCCTCCTCCTCCTTCCATCGAGAAAGCGATCGCCCATTAAATGGCACCTTCCATCCAGGGGCACTTGTCAGATCCGCTTGCCCAAATCCAGAGAGGGTATTTTAAAAATTCTATCAAGCAAATAATTAATGACCGCGGTTATTTATTTTATCTAATTAAAAGAATCGCATTTATTTTGATGCTTATGAATTATAAATTAATTAATATGTCGTTGTTTACCTTCTCCACCTAATTGTTTTAATCACATGCTTACATCTTGTATTAAGATCCTAATGTTGACACTGCCGGCTACACCTGTGCAACATAGGATAGCCGACAATGGATCCAAAGAAAATACAATGCTTAGGCTTAGAATTATAAAGATCTAGAACGAGACTGATATAATTAAACCAACATATACTACTGATTCAACATGGAATTTGATAATTTATGAAGGATACATGAGAATACATAGATCTCTCTCCTCTGAACGTTTATTTAAGCTAATATTTAGAAGGAATTAATTTAGTAGCGAGGAGTTTGCTTATATCCTTTTTTTTTAAACTATAACTATAAAACCTAATTAATCTTTATAGAAGAATGCACGCCCTTTTCGTTTTGGTAGTGACGTCATTTTTATACTTATTAAATAGTAAAATTCTCTCATAACTAAAAGATATTTGATTTGTTATATTTTTAAAAAATAAAAGGTTTCAGTACAATAATTTTAGATTATTATACATCCAAGAAGTATAAAACAGGTGAATTTTACTGAATAAATTTTTTAAAGACACACTTATTAAAATTTATTGAAGTGGATATAATTAGAGTAGGTGTAGTAAGTTATAAGAATATTATAAGATGTTTTCCCTAAATTTCAAACTGCTTTCTACCTCAAAGCTGCTTTTTATATATATATAAATCCTATATGCAGAAGGCATAAAAGGTAAATAAAAATATTAAATTCAAATCGGCATATCATGATACATCCAATTAACAAATACTAAGCATTATACTTGAATACGCTTAAAAGATGGTATAAAGGCACAAGCTGCGTAGAAGATGGTATAACAAATGAGGCTCTAATTTATTCGTCATCGTCGTCGTCGTCTCGCGGAGCCAGGTCGAGTAGGACTTCACCTGACCCGCCTACGCGCGTCCTCGCCCTTCCCTGCCGCCGCCCGTCGAATCAGAACATCGGGGCGAGCAACGAATCGTCCCCCTTCGCTCGCGATTCCGCGTGAGGCGGCCGGCTGGGAGATTTGATTTGGCTTGTGTATATAGGGGTTTTCGTTCTTTCGGTTGCTCATCTTGGCCCGTAGGGAATGGCAGGCCTCAGCAACGGTGGGCTGCTCTACCACGAGATCCAGGAGGGGAAGCTTTGCGCCGTACACTGCGTCAACACCGTCCTCCAGGGGCCCTTCTTCTCCGAGCTCGATCTCGCCGCGCTCGCCTCCGACCTCGACCAGAAGGAGCGCCAGGTGATGCTCGAGGGCGCCGGCCATGGCGGAGCGTCGTCGGGGGACTTCTACGCCGAGGTCTCGCATAATGTGTCCATGGGTGGCGATTTCAGCATCCAGGTTGGGTTTTCTATTATTTTTATGATTTCGTTTTGGTTGATTAAAGCGGATATTATGTTTGTTTAAATGGTTTGATTTTGAAGAAACTCAGAACCCTAAGTTTGACCAACTCTCTCCTTGGTTCATTACCGCACCAATCTGTCAATAGTATTTGTATGTTTTGATCATTTTTCAATTTACGTTTTCTTTGTGCTTCACATAATGGGTCCATGGGCGGAGATTTCGGCCTGCAGGTAGCGTTTTCGAATAACCTCTATGTTTCTAAATTCCATTCTGACAAATAAACCCTAGAAAGTTCTGGGTCTATCTTGTTCTATTACCAGCATTAGTCTGCCAGTAACAGATTTGTATTTTCAGTAACTCACTGATTAAGTTTTTTTTATCCTAGAAGAAACTGTGTTTCTTATTGCTTCATTGCCAACTCTACTCTATCAAATACTAATTCATCAGTTTGAGATTTTATAATTGGTGGGCTTTATTTACCATGGCAAAAGATCCTGTGCTTTTGAATTTGTTTCTTATTTCTTTGTTTTGTCCTTGCACTTTTAATATCGTTTGTGGTGCCAACTTTTGCAGTATTTTGATTATAATTACGTTCATTGGTCAGATTTAAATTGACCAGGACAATTTTTTTTGAATAAAGATAGATAGAGAAAAAAATAGTTTAAATTTGGATGATGTAACGAAATGGACATTCTTGTGGATATCCGAAAGGTTAACGAAAACATCAACTTTGCTCTCTCCAGACATCTTCCCTCAAAATTACCTTTCATGTACTCGTTATCCCACATCACGTTGAAATCTATATGGAGAATCCTGCTTTAACCTTTGGGGTCTCTCTTCCACCTTTTCTGTCCTTCCCAACGAATGACTAAAGACTAGCAAAACCCTTGCCCTAAAGGCCACCACTCAATCATTGGTTGGATACAATTTGGGGGTGTAACACAAGGCATCAGATCGTAGATAGAACTTCAAGGGAATTTCCATATCCCCATTGTCATGGCATGTTTGTTATGGTGTAATGTGGGACGGAATCCATATTCCCCTAGTTTTTTATACTTGAAAATTAGAATGGGAATGCATTCCCACCCTTACCAAGCACACTCTTAGTGCAATAGGGGGATTTTACATAATAGCTTGAAGCTGTCAAAAATTATTTGTTAACATGCTTGAGGGTCCAAGCTGACCAGTGATATTAATTACATGGATGAGTTGTTTTGTGTTAGCATTCTTGGTTTCACATTCATTATCCTTATTTGGATGGGAAGGTAGATGTTAACACATAACATGATCTTTAATGAGAAGTTAAGAACATGATATGATGCTTTGATTTCTATGAGGAACAAGGAGAAAAGGGAGGACTTAAAAAGTATTTTGAGAGTGAGTTGAAGGAGGAGGGTACCCTTGAAGAGATGATTGCCATTTTTTTTGCCATCAAAATGGGACCCTAGGCCATGCTAGTAGCCATGTAGCAGGGACATGGTATTTTCTATCATTCGGTGCTCTGAATTGATGGAAGCACCATATTTGTAAACATCAATAATCATTTGTATGTTATGAATATTAGTTCAGTTACCAACTTGAAACATTGAGGTACTTCCTAAAATCTTTAATCCTTATTGATGGAGTGGCCCATTTTTAATTGCTTCTTCCTCTTGATGCTTATTTTCCATGTTATTGCTTCACTAGCTAGCTCTTTGCTCCCTTTTGCTTATCTTGCTATAAATCTTCTTGAGTCACACGGTAGATGTTTCGGTATTTGATTATCAGATTTATGCTGTTTCACATGAATGGTACATTCATATGCCTATTAGATCAACTCTAAATGAGAAATCTTGTGAACATTAAATGGAATTTGGGAGAACTAGTAACATGTTGGGATTATAGGTCCAGTAGCATTTAGGAGTATAGTTTGCACAATTAGTGTTAGGACATATTAAGAATCTAGTATTGTATAACGACATTGCCACCAGTTGTTAGCTGCAGTACTTATTCTTTCAGTGTATTATGGATAAATTTGTTAGCTATGTGAACTTTTATGTATTCACAGCATGTATTGTTTATATCCTAGGACATCTGTATTGGTTGTGATGTGACTCTGGCATTAATTCCATATCTTAAAAATGACAAAGATGTTAGAAACTGAAAGTTTTAATCTACCTAGGTCCAAATACATGGAGTGCACTCTCACTATGAAAGGGAAGAATTAAGAAATGAATATAAAATTTGTATAAGTACAAGTTTCAGATACTTCAGATCTATCACGGAATAGGCTTGAGAGATTGGTACTCTTTGTGTTCAAATATGTAAGAGATAAAGTAGAATGGGATTTTCAAAATTTTATGTCATCATCGCACAACTCAAATCACAGATACAAATCAAGAGTTCACAAATGACCTTTAAGTTTATTCCAGGGTCATGTTTAGTTGGATACAATGTTGGACAGGCAACAACATATACAGAATTTCTTTTTGAAAAAAAAACATTAGCCAAGAAAAAAAGTTGTAATTTTGTTGTATACAGACACAGATACCATAACTTAATAATTCGCAAGTTATTCCTAAAACAAGTGACACATATTTTTGTTAACTAAATTCTATATTTATGTGTTTTTGTTCTATTATCCTCTGTTATACACAATTTCAACTGCCCCTATAGAAGAATTTTGAACTTGAAACTCCTTTAAGCAGGTTTTGCAGAAGGCTTTGGAGATCTGGGATCTAGAAGTTATACCTCTCAACTCTCCAGTGGCTGAGCCATCTACATATGTGCCCGAACACGAGAATGCTTTTATATGTCATCTGCAGGACCATTGGTTCTGCATCAGAAAAGTAAATGGAGAGTGGTACAACTTCAATAGTCTTCTCCCAGCCCCCGAGCATCTTTCCCAGTTCTACTTATCAGCTTACATCGATTCCCTCAAGGACTCCGGATGGAGCATATTCTTGGTAAGAGGTAACTTTCCCAAGGATTGTCCAATCCCACATGACACCTCAGTTGGCTTTGGGCAATGGCTCACTCCAGAGGATGCAAAGGATATAGCAAAATCATGCAAACAAATGGAACAGTCAAGCCAAGATGCGTACTCAATTGAAATGAGTAACATGGCTGAGCAAGAGGAGGAAGATCTGAACGCTGCAATTCAAGCTAGCCTGATGGATTCTACTGGTTTTCAAAGTAGACCGGAAGCAGTCGAAGATGAGCACAAGGCTGTAGAGTCTGCTACCATAAGCGTTAAAACGGACTCGCCCAAGAGTTTGACACAGCCCTCCCCACATGATGCTGAGGGAAGCCAATCCAACACGGATGCTCCCAATGTAACTTCTGGTACAGAAACCCAATTATCGCAGGATAGCATAGATCATTAAGGCTTTGCTCTTCATTGAATTGTCAATTTCTGCTTCCATTTTCAGGTGCTCTGTACTTTGAACATAGTTTTAGTTTTCACACATTTATTTCAACGTCCAGACGATGCCGATTTCATTTCTATTGTAGGATGGTCGGTTTTCTTCTTTAGATGGTTTTCTATTCCCGCGATTGCGATCCGACGCTTTATGCAGCTGATTGAAGCCGGACAAGTCTTGCTATTTTTTTTTTCTTCTAACTAGGACGTGGTTAGCTTCTGTCTTCAATATGTTGTTGAAATAAATGAGTTATTTGCTTCAGAATTTTCTTTCCCAATCCCATGAGATTTCAATTTCATGATGGTAATCCCAATTTTATATTTGGTTGCCTTTATGAGAGTTTGAACGAAGCTGGACCTTTATTATTTATTTATGTATTTATTTATGCTTATATCAGTCAGTCTTTGGATTTTTGCGTTTGCCAGAGCTATCTTTTTCTTTTTAGTAACGTCAGCTGCAACTACGGATGCAAGCAGAACCCACCACATCCACAGAGAAAGAGAGAACATTACCTCCTTGTCGCACGCAGCCACGCTCGGCTCTTCTGTCCCTTCCTTCCTTGGTTCCGAATAGGGCAGGTAGTAGTAGAAAACCCTGCCCGTGGCTAAACCCACAATTCCCGCTCAAACCCACTGAACTGCTCCATGGCCAAGCACAAAGACCTCCCCCTCCCTTCTCACCTCTTCTCTGACGCCTACTACTACTTCGAGGAGGCCCGCAGCAAGCGAGCCGCTCCCGCCCTTGGAGTGCGCGAGGAAATGGCCGCCGGCGAGGACTCCGTCGCCTCTCTCGCTTGGCATCCGGCGCACGCACTGCCCCTCTCGAGCGTGGCAACCCACTGTGGCCCTTCTTGCCTTCTCCCCTCGCCGTCCCTGCGGTTCCTGGAGGAGCACAGGGACGACCTGCTTCGGGAGGCTGCAGCCCAGGTGGTGCGGCTGCGGCTTCGTCACGCCGGCCACTTTCAGGACATGCACGAGCGCCGGCTTCTCCCACTGCCGAAGAAGCCATCAATCCATCCCCCTCTGTCCGCGGTGACTACCAACGCGAGGGCAGTGCTCGCGCCGCAGCAGCAGATGCGGGCAACCCAAGTACGCCCATCCTGTTCTTCCTCTTCTCTTAATCCTCTTTCTATAGCGAAGTTTATTCACCAAGGGCACTTGGCAGCTCCATTACCTCGAGCAGCAGTGGCCTGCGGCGTGGCAAACGCAGGGCAAGGCGAGAGGAAGCCGCCCACTTGGCCAGTGGCCGCCGCCGCCGCCGCACCCTGTTCGACCCGGGAATGCCGTGAAGGCTGTTTTCCCTAGCAGATCCGTGGCAAAGAGGGCGTCCACCGGGACCGGCGTCTTCTTGCCCCGCGCCCACGGAAGTAAACCGGAGCCTCGGAAACCTCCAGGTGAACTGCCTTTCAAAGATTGCCATTAAAGATTTTGAATGTGGCAGCGGCTTATTTCTCCATGAATGCATGCAGCAGCTTGCTCGACCGTGCTCGGTCCGGCCAGAGTGGCTCGTGCTTTAAATTTGACTCTCGAGGAGTTGGGATCACAGCGCCATTTCGCCGGCAAGAGTTAGTAGTCCCCTCTAACATGCTCGCCTTTGGTCTGTTTTACTTCGAGCTAACCGCTGCATCTAACATGCTCGATGAAATGCTTCCTCAGTCGATCGTCGTGATAGCCAAAGCAACGCCATGGCCTCGCTCCAGAGGTCGAAGAGCGAGCTCGTTCAGCCCACTTCCATCGTTTCCAGGGAGACCCATCTTCCCAATGAGTGGACCTACTGATGCTGCTTGCTCTTGCGGTACTCCGTGACAGGGAGTGGGAAACCATGACGGAAGATTGAAACGACAGGAAGCGGTAGCGAAATTAACATCATTTCGAATCTGAACAGCAGCAGGGGAGAAGGAAAGAACAGGCGCTGCCTTCCTGTTTTGGAGAAGGGTGGAGGGAGGAGCTGCCTATCTTTCTCTTATCTTTTATATCTTTTTTGCCGCAAGTTCCCTCTATTTTTGCGTGCCTTCTGTTTTCTTCCCTGGTACTCACAGGCAGATGAGCTGTTCCTGTAATAAAAGCTTATCAATTAGTGTGGTGGACGCTTGCTTTATTTCTTAATTGCTCATCTATTTTAAGATGCTCTCTGTCCAATATAGCCATGGTTATGAATAAATACTCACGCGGACGCGTCCTGGTTATTCAATGAACATTATTTCTAAAGCCAAATTAAGATTCATAAAACCATGAAGGAAAACAGAAGCTCTGTAAAAGCATATGTTATAAGTCCGTTCTCACTTGTACTGCATTGGACGTCGATAATATTAGCTATATAAGTGAGGAGGGATATATTATCAATGGGAACAGATGGATGATTGATATATTTATCTTACGTCTAATTAAAAGTTATTTTTTAAATTAATACTTTAAGATTAGTATCGAGCGATTAAGTGGTATCCATCTGGTAGCTGGAGGTAAATTATAAATACTAGAAGATTCGACACTACGAACGGTATTCATCCTCTGTACCTTCGTAGAAGTTTTCCTTGCCTTCGTCAAAGTAAAAGTTTCCATCGCCTTCATGATTAAGTATTTATTCAGAACGGAGAGAGTAAAGCCAAAGCCGGAGCCGGAGCAGGAGCCGGAATCAACTTTTTCCTTCCACGTATAATAATAATAACAATTCCCTCCTCCGAAGAAAGCTTTCTAATTTTATTAATATTCTCTGTTTTAGGCCCCCCTTCTGGTTCTCTCTCTCTCTCTCTCTCGCTCTTTTTTTTTTTTTTTGGGTTTCCGATTTGATTGCGATTGCGCTTCTAGGGTTTGGATCGCCATCGCCGAATGGATTGGGGGAACGTGACGACGGAGGATCTGATCGACGCCCTCCGGGAGGTGGACTGGTCCTCGCCCCCGCGCCCCGTCTCCGAATTCTTCTCCCGATTCACCTTCCCCCGATCCCAGTCCAAATGGAACAGCCGCGTCAAGTGCAACCTCTACTAGTAAGGATCTACGGTCCCGCACGATCTGTAGATAGGATTTCCCCTTTTTTCCTTGAGTTTGTCGTTCGAACTGGCACCTTGATCCGGAATTTTCTCGATCCGAGAGATTGCGATTTTTTTGTGTCGATTTTTTTTTTGTAATTTACATTCAAGCTCTTTTTGTAGTAAGCAAACATGTGCAGTATGGTGTTACTAACATGCTTGTGTAATTTTTTCTTCTAGCTATCGCACGAATTACTTCATCTTGATGATCTTCATCCTAGGTAAGATGGTGCCATCCCTGATATTTTTTTCAATTTGATTAGATAGCTAAGAAGGTGTTTCTTACTCCATTCTGTTTAATGTTTACTTGGTTCCTATCTCTTTTATTGACTGGACGTGCAGGGTTGGGGTTTCTTAGGAAGCCTTTGGCAATTGTTGCTGCCTTTTTGACAGCCTTAAGCATTGGTTTCTTAAATGATAGGTAAGATATCACACCTACTTGAGCATTTAAAGGTGTTTCTGATCAGTACGATCCCCCTTTTTTTCGATGAATGTGTTTAGAGCAAAATAAATATTGACATTCTAGTATCTAGTTTTGGCTGTATTTCAACTTTTGGCTCGTTGCTGGTTCCTGAATTGCTTGTCCTTTTTATACGAAGAATTGCTTATCTCAATCTCATACCATGAGGAAAAAGAGTGACATGAGATTGATTTATTTGCTATTATAATCTAATGCATTATAGTCTAACAAATACATGAGTAAATAAATTGAACCTAGTGAAATAAGTGCCCTAAATCCCATTGTTGATGCTAGATATTTCCATTATCCAAAAATTAGGCTTTTTTTCATAATTAGACCCCCCAAAAGGCCATCTTGTACATTCATATGGATTTTCCACACACTATCACAAATTCCTAGGTATGATAGAATTTGATGCCAAAAGTGGAAAATCTACGATCAGTTTTTTCTTCCAAGAAATGTCTCACAAGTGTAGTAATTTTTATTCTTCATGTCTCAATGCACTAAACTCCACTAATGAGGTCCCAGGGCACACCGTTATATGCAACTGTGTCCTTATATAACAAAATGGTTGCTTCTGCAGCAAGAACCATAATCTCTAGTCTCTATGTTATAGTGGAGCAATCTTACCATAGTGTTGAGGCTCATCAAGTCACCCTTTGAATTGTGACCCTTCACCATTTGAATGCCCATACTGTGTTCCAAAATCAATGATCCTTGTACCATGCATATATCAAAATTTTGGTCTCTAATTTTATGTAGCATGAGTAGCAAAAATATGGTTGATTTGAAGTTTCATTTTAAATTAAATTAACAAGTAATAAATATTATAGCCATTAATTATGGCTTATAACAATATTAGTTGGTGATTCCTTCCACCATCACGCTTTATGCTTGCCTACTAAAATTCTGACACAACTATGAAAATGACTTCCCCTGTCTAAGTTTTACTAAAGTGCATTAACTTTTTCACAGATTAGTTTTTAGTGCAAAACTTTATGACTTCAAGCCAAAGTCTCAGAATTGAACCCTATATGACTTTTTTAAACGGATCCTACAGAATCATGAATCATCTGAAATAACTGAGCTTGCACCGACATTGAGTTGGTTTTGCGTAGGATGGCTTGTTTACTATCATCTCCTCAATATTCCATCTGGTATTATCCAGGGTGAAGGCTGAATTAAATTGTCACCAGATGAGATGCTGTTAATACCATTTCTCAGTTGAGGGTTTTTCAAGCACTGAGAATTATCCATTCATGTAGTTTTGATTTGAGATAGGTGGAGCAGAATTTTGAAATAAGTTGGCGTGGGTTAGATAGGAGATAACAATGGAACTCTAGTCTTTAAACCTAATCACCATAATTAAGTGAAACAATTTCTCAGGGGAATTATCTGTCCGCACTTCGTTGATGCATGTGAACTATCGAGTTTTTGCATCTGATGTCAAGTGCACACAACTGATTCTTTTTGCACTTTTGGTGAAAGTGTATGCTTATGTCTAACTTTTGTCAGCCTGTTCTACTACTTAATGTATTTGATTTGAGGTACGCCAATTAATTTATGGTTATTGCAATGCCTTGCCTCTATGAGCTAAGTTAACGAGGAAGCAGACAGAATATTCAGATTTCTGACTTTATGATTTGAATTTTACAGCTTTGCAGTTACTTTCAATGAGAAACTGACGAGGACTGTTCGGCAATTCTCCCCACATTTAGCTGCAAAGTTGAGGCCACCTATAACGTAAGTGCCTCTAAATTTCTTAGTGTTTTTTTCTTGATATTGATGTATGGACTGACCATCAGTTGGAATTTAAAATATCTAGACCTGTTCTTCGTGGGCGGTCATCTGCAAAAAGAGCAATTCATATATGTGGACGTCCTCGCTGGGTGTTTGTCTTAATATTCTCAGCAGGTTTGTACTAGACTCGGCAATCGACTTTACACAATCTTGACTTATATTTTTTTGTGTATATGTGAATTATTCAATATCATCTCATTGAACAAGCTGATGTCAGCTAGCTGCATCCTGTGGCTGACCTCCTGCAACCTCCTCACAGTTCTTTGGGCACTTCTCCTTGGGCTGCTAGGTATCAAGAGAAAAAAAAAGTTTTTGCTTTGTTTTTTTCCCTCGTGATTAAATTTGTTGGTTTCATACCTGCAGCTGTTCTACTACATGCGAGCTTTAGAACACCTAATCTAAAAGCACGTCTTAACACATTCCGTGAGGAGTTCCGTGCAGTATGGCGCAATTACAGTGAGCTGTAACCGCATTTTTACGGAAGTTGGTACCTTACAAGCTTCTTTCTTCCTTTTAATCTACAGTTAACTTCTCAAAATAAAATACAAACTAAACTTTGGGATAAAATTATATTCTATTGTCCTATGGACACTAAATTATGCTAGATGTTTTTAGCTCAGGTAATGGTCTATATAAGGCAAGCTATTAAGTACTTTGCAATCTTTATATATCGTAATGGTTATTTAACTAACAAGTTTATTAAGCTTGAGAGTGATGACTAAAGAAGAAGTGTGCATAAACTTTCTGCCACTTCCGAATAATATAACTATCTTAATATCATGTTTTGTGTTCATCTTTTGGTCCAGGATCAACAGCGGTGAAGTTCATCTTGCTTCTTGACGGGCTATCGTATGCACGGATATCTTGTAGATTTTTGATGCCTTCATTTCTCTTTTAATCTTTTCCCACTAATGAATCCGTAGATATGTTAACTGTGAAATATGAGATCTCCAGTTTCATGTTCCAAGTCTGTATTCTTTAGTTGGGAGTCTCTTTCATGCTCTGAAATGATCACTCCGGTCCATCACTCCAAGTCTGTATCTCTTGGTTGTGCTCAATGTGGTCTTTCATGCTCTATAATAACTCCAATGCATCAGTTGGTAGGTCCTAGGTCCTTATCACTTGTGCTCAGTGTGATGTATCCATGGTGAACCATTTGATGTACTTAATTCTTTGGTTTACATTAAGACTCTTAAATCTTGAATGAAGCATAAGCCTATTTTTTGTATCAGAAATCTGATTGATGCTTGGTGCTATAGCTACATATTTTTTTTGGAAAAAAAGAAAAATCATGCTGGGAGCAGTCCAATCTTACATTTGATATACTGAATGCAACGAAATCAAATGACTTGGTTACTTGAAAATGAGGTCAGATTTTAACTTTAATTAAAAATCAAAATTAAATTAATCTTTGTAATTAAAATTTAATGAACTTACAATTCATACCAGGTCAGAATTCTATTTAGTAATTACCCCATGCTTATAATTCCTAATCTTTGGACCTGGGGAGTGGGAAGAAGTAGTAAACCAATCATCATTCCTTCGGCGGTGAACGCAAAGCCTTGCGAAGAAGTAGTAAACCAATCATCATTCCTTCGGTGGTGAACGCAAAGCCTTGGGAAGAAGTAGTAAACCAATCATCATTCCTTCGGTGGTGAACGCAAAGCCTTGCGTTTCGTGGAGAGAGGAGACGGCGGGATGCACGCGCACGCAACCACCCAAGGCCTGCGAAGACCTCCTTTTCAACTGCAGGCGTAGAAAATAACACGCAGAGGCGGAGCAGCCGTGTGAAAAATACGTCCAGGTTTACGGGCGGAATTAATTTAGTCCTTCCCACGCAAATACCGATCGACCGACAGCTCGTTCTGGAAACTGTCGGTTTAGGCATTAGGGTTCGAATTCGCTGTGGTTGGGGCAAGAAAGGCGGGAATTTTCCGAGGGAATCAGGCAATTGGAAGCGGTTCCGGAAGGGACCGCCTAGGGTTCTTTGGGTGGGCGGAGATGAAGGTGATGTTTGGGAGCCCGGGGACTCGGACCGGGCTTCTGCTGAGGACCGGGCAGTGGGTTTTCGCTGGGGCGTCGATCGCCGTCATGCTCTCCGCCTTCGGCTTCTCCAATTACACCGCTTTCTGGTACCCATCGCAAAATCCTTTTTTGTTCTATCAGCAGGTCTCTCTCTCTGTTTTTTTCGTCTCCGATTTGACTGCCCTGAGCTTTTTAGCTTAAATTCTTCGAAATTTGTGACTTGCTGGATATGTTGTCGACTACTGCTGCTAATCCTATCCCTAGTACTATACCTGACAGAATGATTGATGATACTGACTATTCTAACTCATCTAGGAATTATGTGGAGCTCGAACGAGCTTTAACCTACCCAACCCAAGCTCTTGCTTGGCGAGTTTGCAGCCATATTGGTGCCTGAAACCAAACACAGTGCCTAAATTCCATCTGTACTTATTCATGTAGTATTCTGACATAGGAATTTCTATGGATATAAATAAAATCTGTACTGGCAATAGTTATCTCCTGTTAATAGTATTTTTAGGATTACGCCTTCTAGGTACCATTTTCCATTTCCTCAAAACTGAAAAGTAAAGAGTATTTATATACATTATGCTTCACCAGAATACAACAAGTGAAACGAGTAATAAAATTATTAAGGTCTTATATCTGTCTAAGTCTATTTGAATCATTTTGGAGTATGATGCCATGTCTAAAACTCTTTCGTCTTCAGATTCCATAAATTGATCAACAATGTTATGATTCAGATTAGTCTTGAAGAGACCGTTTCAAGTTTAAATATCATTTGGAATGTCTAATAGACTATTTTTGCTGATCTTCCACATCATTTGAATGCACTCTTTTTTTTTGAAAAAATTAGCTACTTGATTGCTTCTATGGGACTACAAGCTTTGTGGAGTTTTGGGCTTGCATGCCTTGATTTATATGCTCTGAAGGTGAATAGAGATCTACACAACCCTTTGTTAGTAAGCTTGTTCGTGGTGGGTGATTGGGTGAGTATGTTTAACTTCAACATAATTATCAGTAACCATGCTAATTTTCATGGCTTTCTTGGATGCTGAGATTAAGTCTTCATGATTAAATTTACTCATAGGATTTTTAGGTCACCACCATAACCATACAAGTGCTACTTGAATCCTATTAGAAGATTTGAGGCCTCAATCTTATTACGACAAAATCAATGAATCATCATATAGTTGATGTTAGTGCAGGTCTTTCTTTGTCTGTGTGTGTGTGTGTCTATATATATATGACCCTTGTGCCATACATGAATGCAAATTACTTTTGATCCATATCATAAGACCATTTGTGATGCACCAATGCTGAATCAGATATAAAACACTATCGTATTTTTTTTCTCTCCCTATAAATCAATCAGTTATAAATATGTACTACCGATCCATTTTGAATGCGTTGCAAGCATTTGAATGCAGACAGGTTTAAGAGAGTAAATGAATAAGGGAGATATCATGTCGTGGTAAGAAAGATGGGGCTGAGAGCATAATGTCTCAAAGCAAAGACTTGCAATAGAATAGTAAGTTGACACAAAGATTGGTAAGAAAGATGGATGGTACAAATAAATTACTTGAATAGGAAAAAGAAATTTAGGGTTTTATGGCGTTGTGACTTGTAGACTTGTCCTCTTCTCCTTCTTAGATATTCAGTCTTCTTTCTTCATTTACACGGTTTGTATTTGTGTTCGCTCTGTTTTAGTATCAATGCATTTAAGTGAATTTGGTATCATGTTGTCCACTGTTCATACATCATTTTGGTAATTTCATCATTGTATTTATGCATGCAAGTTTCCATTCCAAGAATGTTCTGGAGAATTTGGATAAAGCTTGAACTCTAACTAAACTGGTTCTCTTTCTTAGGTTGAACCATGACGATTGCATTGTTCATTTAATTTGTCAGAGAGATGTGTTTTACTTTAAAACTTTGCTCTTATCTTAGAACATCCTAGTATATTGCTGGCTGCAATATGGCTTCCTTCTGTATTCTGTCCCTTTCCACTCCTTCAATGTCTATCCAAACATGGGCTAAAAGCCACCGTTAATGCAAGGAAGCCTTTTGCAGCTAGATGCTCATCTTTTTTTCTTTCTTTAAGCATTTCCCCACAAGGGTACATATCTGATGCTACAGTGTTCTGTAACAACTCATGGTATACTAATTATACGCTGTGATACTTCTGTAGGTAACAGCAGCCCTATCACTTGCAGCAGCATGCTCCTCAGCAGGGGTAACAGTTTTATTTGTGAGGGACACAACTTTCTGCAGAGTTTACCCTCAGTTTTCCTGTGGCAGGTATCAAATTTCCACTGCCATGGCTTTTGTCACCTGGCTTTTGGTGACTGCATCTGCCTTGGTCATGTTCTGGATCCTGACTTCACATTGAAGATTGTGTGCATAGATTACTTTTTTACTTTTTCTTCCTTTCTTCTGAAAGAATTTTTTTTCCTGTAAAGAATCAAGAAGGAACTGTAATTTTAGCATCACAATTGTGTTTAAAATTTTTGAATTGTACTGTGGATCTGGTTTGGACATAACAGTGTTCTCTCCCTCTCTCTCTTCTTTTGTGACCCTTCAACATGATGTTAATACCATATACTAAAGATATAAACTTGAGTTATCTCCTAACAGTTCCGGTAAATTTTATTTTAAGAATTAAAATTTCCATGTCTGTTAAGATGATTGAAAAGGATTCATAAGCGTTAAATTTTATGCGATGAGGATGTAAAAAAAAAAACCATCAAAATTTTAGATCTTTCGTTTCTGTTGGTTCAGCTCATGGTGAAGAATGATTGCACAAATATTATTTTTATTAAAAAAAGTAACCCTATAAAATATATAATCAAAGGCTTACTGATTACTGAATTAACTTAGGTTTTTGAATTATATATATATATATATATATAATTAGAGTAAAATAGAGAAAGTATTAATCCGCGCGCGGGCATTCCGTCCACCCTCTTTCTACATCTTTCATTCGCCAAATCGCTTCCCCTTTCAGCTTTCCACGCCACTCTATCCATGGCGGATGCTTCCTCGAAGACCACCGTTCTGGTCACCGGTGCTGCTGGCCGAACAGGTTATCTTCACCTTGTTGCGCCTTTCTAAGCTTTCGCGTTCCGCTTTTGTTATCGGTGCTTCTCGTTGATCCTTTTTTTTTTCTTTCGTCATGGATTTTGTTTTATTTTATTAGGTTAACGGTAGATAAGTAGGAATCGTTGGTGTGAAACTGGATGTCGGATTCCGTCTTGTAAGTAGATCTTCGAATTGACATGGAGAGATTTGCTTGATTGTGTTTTATCGTTTTTTTGGGGGGTAAGAAATTGGAACATCATACTGAAGATTTCTTGAGATAATATATCTCCATCTAAATAGCTGACGAGTGACGAGTGAGATAGAGTTGCAGACGGTAGAGGAGGAAGAAAAAGGCTGCTAGCAAGGAGTAGATGCAAGAGAGGAGTATAACCGCAATGGAAGAGGATTGCTGGTGATAAATGGTGGAGAAGAAGGGGTAGCGGAAAAAGGAGAGGAGGAAGAAGAAAGAGATAATTATACGCACTTCTAGGGTTGGATTGCTGTCCATTCAACCAACTATTACTGGTATGGTCAGCCTTAATCTGAAGTTGACCAGAAAACAAGAGAGAGATCCATAAACAATCATGATGCGGACAAATTAGGAGACCTTCACATGCTCTTTTTTAGCACAAATGGAAGCAATATGCTGTAAAAAAGCCAATATCTTAGTTAAGTAGTCTCTATAAATTCATCCCGGGATAGAGGCGTAAAGACTCCACTGGGGTGTGCATTGCCTTCTGACTAAAAAAACTCTGGGGACAGTATATGGCGTGTTCTCTCCATTCTTCACCTTGCTTGTCTCTCTTTGAATTCAGGACAAATTGCTTACAGAAAATTGAAAGAAAAATCAGATCAGTTTATTGTTAGAGGCCTAGTTCGGACTGAGGAAAGCAAAGAAAGAATTGGAGGAGCTGATGACATTATCGTAGCTGATATAAGGGATGCTGAGAAAATTGTTCATGCTGTAAATGGGATTGACGCACTGGTCATTCTCACAAGTGCTGTTCCAAAAATGAAGCCAGGGTTTGATCCAAGCAAAGGTGGGAGGCCTGAGTTCTACTTCGAAGATGGATTATATCCTGAGCAGGTACATTATCTTTAGTCAAATGTCATGTAATCGGCTGTTTCTTGAAGTTTCTTCTTAATCGGTAATGAGTATTCATTGATTCAGGTTGATTGGATTGGGCAGAAGAATCAGATTGATGCAGGTGCGGCCTATTTTCTAGATAATTGTCACTCATACAATTATGTGCCTTTTTAAACAATATCACCCTTCTGTGCAGCCAAAGCTGTGGGGGTGAAGCATATTGTTCTGGTTGGTTCTATGGGGGGACAAAATCCCAATCATCCATTGAACAGCCTCGGCAATGGTAACATATTGGTAAGTGGACTTAACTTTCAAACTTGAAATGGTTAAAGTTAGATTCTGTTGCTTGCTTCTATTTCTTTTTGATGCTTCATATTGTCGAAGGATAATATTTAATCTTATATTTCAAAGGAACATTGAACTAATAGCTGGTTCATGTGAATATCCCATTATCTCTTATGCGAAATAGTTCAGCTAATATGAGCCCCGTTTTTTTATGAACAACCAGTATGAACCATTTAATATTAAAATGTCTTATTATGTCAAATAATTCAACTACGTCCTCTCAATTATACAAAGGTGTAAATAAGTAGGATAGGGCCTGGATAACAATAATATGACAGACCACATGATCAGCTTTTACTTGATTATCTGGCGGCAATGATCTTTGTGGATAACCAACTTATGGAATTATTCAATCTGGCCATCAAAATTATACTGTCTTCATCAAATACTTTGTTAGTGGACAATATTCTTAGTTGAATGATATAGGTAAACCGAAGGAATTAAATTTCTTGCTTCTTGTGGAAACAGGAAAGCCAATATGAATTTGCAATCAGGTAAAGAAAATACGAGTGCTGCTACGGAGTTGCTGAATTTTGAAACTGCTTATTTCAAAAGTGGAAGCCCTTATATAAGGGCTTATCTATTCTTTCATATTTTTGTCAAACCCCAACTTGAAGTCTTAAAACATATAGAATGCTTTTTGTATAAGAAAGAGATAATGTCGATGGCCTTGTTAAGAACACCATCTGCTGATATAAACAAGAATCATGTTTCAATTGGTGCAGATATGGAAGCGCAAGGCAGAGGAATACTTGGCAGAATCTGGTGTGCCATACACGATTATAAGGTGCCATCTATATATCTGTGCCAATATTTCCTGTCTTTGTAATTTCTAAAGCGGGTCAGTAAACCGTACTAAGGACGTAGGTCAATCTAGAGTGGTGTGTACAACCTAAGTTCTTCACAAGGAGAATTCTGAAGTTCGAATGTTCTGATGCAGCTATTTACTGGTGACAAATCTTCTGGTCCTTGTTCCTAGGAAGAAAGATTGCGTGTTAGATTTTGATACCCTCTTTGATGAGATTACCTTAGTTCATTTGTACTGACCAACTAGAATTATTTAGAAAATGCATAGCCGTACTACGTGTACTATAGTTCTTAAAAATCAAATATAGGCAATAATCTCACAGTCCATGATACATATACTGGATACGGACAGCCAAGTGGGATGTCTTTCATTAAAAAAAGGGCACGCAGAATATAACTATGAACTGATGACACCATTTTAATCACTGGTGGACCAGGGCTGGTGGATTACAAGATAAAGATGGTGGTCTTAGGGAATTGCTTGTAGGAAAAGATGATGATCTTCTCCAGACTGAAACTAAATCCATACCAAGAGCTGATGTTGCAGAAGTCTGCGTCCAGGTACTACTGTTGTATCTATTCACTCATACTAATTTCTTCATTCACATCGACAATCATGATTCCAAATTATAGTTCTACCCCATATCATACAGTAGACTATGTCACGGTCAACTGCCAGTACCAGAGAATACAACTTCTCTAACGTGCTATTAACTGGTTTAGACCACTAAAACCCTGCTCGCTTGTCCTGAAGAGCTAGTGATTTATCACTGAAAAACTACTAAAACCCTTCGTTCTACTTTTTATTGTTTGCCAGTGATTTTATCACTGAAAAGCTACTGAGTGATAATTTCATAAGAGATGCATAAAAAAAGGCATTATTAAACAGGAATGTTCTAGGTGAAGTTGGACGTTTCCTACGTATCATTTTAAGTATTGATGACCTTATTTCCACTAAACAGGCTCTGCTCACGGATGAGGCAAAGTTCAAGGCTTTTGATCTGGCATCAAAGCCTGAGGGTGCTGGAACTCCAACAAAAGATTTCAAGTCTCTCTTCTCTCAGATTACATCTCGTTTCTGAACATATAGATTGTAAGCTGGGCAACTGAATAAATTAAGATAACAATTGTCCTGATGGAGCTCTCAAATAAAGGGTTCAGTATGTTGTAATTTGCAATTACTGCTAAGATTGAGCCATTGGAATCGAAAACCTAAACCTCAAAACTCGGAACAAACTATCCTTTTCAAAATCTGTTAGTCCATGGCAGCTGATGTGAGTGGATAAAATTTATAGTTTATATATTGCGCTTCATTATAATAGCAGTAGAAATTTGTGCATCAAGTAGACAATGCATGTTCGCGGTAACAGGATTCGTTGCACTCTTGAAAATTATACCTTCACAAAAAGAAGTACAAATCATTAAACAACATTAGGTAAACAATTCAGTTGAGCATCTCACTAGCTATACGTACATAAAGGTCAGGCCAATTCTTCTTGCAATTCACTACTACTACTACATGTTGGATAAATTTTTCAACATCTAATATTGCTATGAAACATCCAGATCAGCTATCAGCACTACCAAGGAACACAACCTCAGCACTTCCAATATAGTGAGAGCCTTCTACATGTGTGTTTCTATACCTCCAGAAATATTCCTTGGATAGCCCCGTCACCTGCATCGACATTAAATAATATTACAGACTCTAGTTAAGAGAGGGAAAAAAAAAAAAACCGTTGCAGATCTTCTTTACCTTTAGGATTCCAGTCAATGGAAGATGTGTATCTACTCAATAGTATGTACATACTGTGGAATCTACAGAAACAGAACTAGGAGGAATAGTTAGATTTCCATGTGGAGAGCGCGAAAGAGATACGCCCTTTCCATCCTTCCAGCAGCCATCGTCCATCGACATCTCCTATGAACTCCTTGTGGTAGGACTTCAACTTTTGCTTGGCCATCTCTGTGATTTCAGGGTCCAACTGAAGTTGTCTGAACCCTGCTCTGAGGTTCCTCGCCTGCCACTGCTTGTACGTCTCCGGCCTTTCCACCCTCTCGGGACCTTCGCAGGCGATGACATTGAGAGCATCCTTTCCGAGGATGTTCTTCTCAATCAGCAGCCTTGACTCATCCTCTCGTGCCACATTCTCCTCGATCATGTCAAACAACGCAGAGAAGTGGAACAACGCTTCTCGAAAGCGTGTGAGAAAGAAGGGAGAGTTGTACGTTCCATTGACAACCCCAAGGACGAAGGCAGCAGGGTTCAAACTTCTTATGGTTTTCAGCACCACATCCCTCGGGCTATCCTCAACCATAGTCTCGTCCAAGAGCTTGTTAAACTGGAACAAACTGTTCACTATAAGCAGTTCATCTTCATCGATGTTGAGGTCCTCAGCTTTGATATTTTCCCAGTTGTCTGCAATCCCGTGGAACTCAAAAGGAACGCCATGCTTGCGGGCATATTCAGCTAACCGTCGACCAGTTTCATCGACCCGCTCGCTCGGACGAAAGCCTGGCCTTGGCACATCAATGCCCGTAATCCGCAGCCTCGGGGGACCTTCCGGCCTACTAGCGAGACGGTTCAGTAAACACGGCCATTGGAAGCCATGATATATGCCAAAGTCTATAATGTGCAGTCTTGTTGCATTCTTGGCCAAGTTCAAGATGGTCCTGTTAGAGAAGAAGTAAGAGACTTTCTTGAAAGGGCATGCGCACATGTAACCGTGGTAAGCCTTTAACATGTCTGCTGCAGTGGTGGGTTTTGCCACGATAGAGTGATATATCTCACTGCCTGTGCCAGCTAGGCGCGCCTCAAGGCCCTCAGCAAAGCAATGGGCCAGCCTCTGATTTCCATCCCCATAGGGGGACGAATGCTGTTTGATCTGCTTCAACAATTCATCTGCACTTCTTCGATCGTTCGTTGCCACGGCTTGAGCACAGTGGATGAGAAGTGTTGTAATGTCAATGACCTCTTTCTTGGGTTGCGGCTTCCCGCGACCTTTTCCACCACCTGATCCTTTGGACTTAGCCTGCGGCTTTACTTTCTCTTCCTCATCCTTTGCACATTTTTTCCGGTTACATCGTATGGCCTCATCAAAAATATCAGTAGGAAAACTCTCCACGGTGACAAGCGCTCGTTGTTTAGTGCTCCTACCTTCCTGCAACTCCAAATCATCATCATATCGAGTCTTTGTACCCCTTGACCAATGAATCCCATTGTCTCCATTCTCGCTCTCTGTTCTGATTTCAGTCAGTTTCTTCTCTTCTGTAGGCTCTTGAGGCAAGCGGAAGTCACCAATCATCAACTTGTCGTCACTCGGAAGAAATTTGCGTGCTTCCTCAAGTCCCTTCTGAAACTGCCAAGCAGGTGTATCAGGAACATGTAGCGAGTCCGAGAGATACTCTTGCAACATACCATTGACATTATCCACAGATTCATCCACCGTAACAGGATCCATCTGCAGCTGATGATACTCAATAGGATCATAAGGCCAGCTATTGCTTGCAAGAATGCCATTGCTCCCATTAGAATTCACATTACTGTTAGGACTATCCGAATCATTACTAGAATTCTGATCTGGTGAGAAGGATGATACATCACTGAGGATCTCGTGGAAGGGCTTCTCTGCAGCTAATAGAGCTGGATTTTCTGGGTACAGATCGTACTTCTCATCCATATTCTCCTCCATCAGAATTTGGCTGATGTAGCCAAGCAACAGATCAGGGGAGAATTCAGGAACTTCAGCAGACTCCACCATCTCACCAGTTGCAGCCAAAGATGTTACAGGATCAGAACTCGTTGCGGAGCTACGAGGGACCACATTTGTCGAATTGTTTGGGAGATGGATGAGGCTGTTTTCATCTAAGCTGAGATTTGTTTCTACTTCAGTGCCACCATTCTCTACGTTCAGGTCTAAGAAGAGCTGACCATCAATCACTTCATCCAAGATGTTGCTCATAGTTGATGCATCAATCACATTCGAAGTGGAGTGGCCAGTGAGACTGCTTTGATACGAAGGAGATTGATTCGCGGGTCTGAGACAGTTAGGGTCGATCTGGTACATCAACAACTCATCGTGCTCAAATCCTTTCATGGTGTCCTCCTCCTCTCAAGTCTCGGAATCGTGTGACTACTACCTTCTTCTACGTAAGATTAAACAATCGAGCAACTTCATTATTCACAAACAAGCTTCTAACATGCATAACGAGAGAGAGAAAAAACATCACAAGATACCTACCTAATAAGGCATACAAAGTAAGGGAAATCGCCCACAAAAAGTTCAGATAGTTCACCCAAGTAAAATTTAGATCTAACTAAAAAGAATCGAGACAAAAACCTTATTAGGGTTCGTGCACGAGATATTTCTACCGGCTAAACCATCTCTCGCTTCCCCGAGAGATCGAACTAACACGATCCAACAACTCAGAAAGTATCACCGATCGACAGAAAAAGTTAATAAGCTCCTCACCCGTCGGCCGATCCTAAACCACCGACACAAAGCTAGAAAGGGAAGCGATCGCAGTGGAATCTCGGAAAGCATCGAAGATGAAAAGAGAGCTCGAATCAAGGATTTGAAAGGAATTAGCAGCAAGGGAAGGATTGCTCTCACCTTAACGCGATGCCGAGAAACCAGAAGGGGGGTTGCGGATGAAAGGAAAAGGGTCAACGGTAATACGGATGAGGTCCAGTTGGTCCGCCCACAGCTCAACAGGCATCCGCCTGTTCTCCCTCCATGTATATATATATATATATATATATATTATTGTACGGATCTTTTACATATTTATCCCTCAAAATGTAAATAGCTTTGGAAATACGTGGATTTTGTTGATGATGTATTTGGCTCTTCAAATCAAAATTATTGTCTTTTTATATATATAAAATTTATAACGTCAAACCGGTTTATACTTTTTTAATACCTAATACGAGGAATAAATAAAATATCTTGTCGTTTCATCGGGAAGCTTCGTCGAACCCAACGACGGACGACGGGCGACGGGCGACATCCTGCCTCCGCCACCGGCTGCTGCTGGTCACCCAACGCGAAATTAAACACGTGGGGGAGGGGGGGCAACCGTGCACGCCGGTGACGCCGTTACGCCACGCTGGAATGTTGGGGACGGTGATAGTTTCATTTTAGCCCCTATGACTTTTTTAATTAAAAGTTCGTCCTCCCTAATTATAATTTATATTTATATTTTCATTGGGCCATGTATTATTGATGCACTTCTTGTGTGTGTGTATATATATACGTTGTAATTATTCGTGGGATTTTTGCGAGGAGTTAATTTGGGAGGCCTGAAGTTGAAGACGGAGGGAAGTCGTTCCATTTTATTTTATTTTTTCCCTGGCTTTTGCTTGTTTCTCTCTTCTCCTGTCAACGTTGGTGCCCAATTTGTACACCGTCCATCTTTTTTTTCCCCTTTGCTTCTTCTGCCCTATTGCGAGATTGCAATCCCCGGCGTCTTCCAAGGGAAGTGCAGCATCTCGGTTGCCTTCCATTGTTTTTTTTCCTGCGATGCATGCACTCTAGACATCCGCATTGGATTCTTAGGGCTTCGGGATTTTGAAAGGTCGAGGGGAAGAGGGATGGGCTCCGGAAAGGCGAAGAAGAAGGCGGCATCGCCGGCGAAGGTGGATCGAAGCCCCCGGGATCCGCACCCTTTGATCAAAGGTGAGCGATTTTGCTCTGATGATTTTATCTGAAATGACTTCGCAGTTGTTGAAAGTATCTTGTTATACTACTTCTGTGAAGCCTTTGCGTATTTTGTCTCAAAATGAGAAAGAGGTCATGATTCTTCTTCTTTCTTTTTTTTCTAAAATTTTTTTGATCTGACGATTTTGAAATGTTTGTTTCCCCATCATTTGGATAACATATATTATCGCTTGTGTGTATTGATTTAGGATTATTTTTTTTAATAAGATTAATCCATGAATCAAATTTGGCCAATCTGATGCTATCCAGGCTATATAAATTTCGGTTGTTAAATTTTTCCTTGGCTATTGGAGAAGTGCCCGATAAATAAATATATTTATATTCTTAACACTTCCTCCCATATGAGTGGACCAATTGGGTCCACTTTGTTTTTGTTTTCCTCAAAAAAGACTACATGGACAAACTACTTGATTGGACTGTGCCAAGCCTCGTATATGATCTGACAATGCAACTTAATTATGGTCCTTGTGGATGGCTATTAAATTCAATGAAAAGGTTTGTTATTAATCATGTATGAGCTTTTCCTCTACGGTTGATTTCAAATGTATGAAGCAAAAGCTTATATTCATACCCGGATCCCTGTTAATCATGCTTCAAGTGAAATTAGTTATTATAGCCTTATTCCTGCATCTTTCCCACTTAAGCACACACCGCATATTTATAATCATTTTTTGTTCTGCGAAACTATTCAGGAGGATAGATGCATTTGTTTGCTTCTTGTAGAGAAGAAAGCTTATTGAGGTCATAAAATGTCATAAAATAAAATAAAAATATACATTGGGAGATAAAAACTTAATTGCTTCTTTTTGACATATATCGATCAATGTCTGCTTGGTGATTAGATATTTCAAATTAATTATTTTTTTCTTTTTGGCAGAGCTTAAGAAGAAACATCAAAGGGACTTACAGAACTTGACATTGTCAAAACAGCCCGTCAGAACTTTAAGTTTTTTCATCATTGCTACATTGCAACATCTTAGGCATTCACTTGCATATGTTTTCAAGAAAGTTGGTTGGCTTATCGTCTTGACTATCGTGCTAACGGCTCTTGGTCTTTTTCTTCTGAATGATGATGGCTCCCATGAGAAGGTATTTGCTCATTCCTTTTATCATAATTATAATGATTTTTATTATTGCAATAAACAATTATGCAAAGTTGCACTATTGCTACATTCACATGTATGTCCAAGTTTGTTTTACCAGATTCACAAATAATTATAATTTTGTTGCAGTTTTGGCACTAAAACTATTGTCGGTACTGTTCCAACTTATGATGCTCATTCTATTTTTTGTTCGAAGTTGAAATCTCCGGTTTGAATTTTCCATCCATATCGCTATGCATATATTGGTTTTATGTGGTATATCAACACAACACAGTAAATTAATTAATTTCCCCTCTTTACCTCCCAAATGCGGATAATTTTCTTTTCTAAAAATTGAATTATATTCATATGTATATGTTCGAGGTGTCGCTTAACTTTGATCTTTGTCTGATTTTAGCATATTCAGGAGTTCCTTCGCTATGCAAGATTTGGGGTGTGGTGGTTGGCACTTGGGGTGGCATCATCTATTGGACTAGGTATGTCTATATTGTATTTAAGAGTATATCTAGGTTGTGTTATCTTCTTGCTACACCTAACAACTATGAGTAGGATCATTATTCATCAAGTTCTAGTCGTATTAACATTTGCATCGTTCCAATACTTTACTTTCCAAATAATTTATGCTAATCAACTTTGCTTGATATTCGCCAGGATCTGGGTTGCACACATTTGTCTTGTATTTGGGTCCCCATATTGCATTTTTCACCGTCAAGGCCATGCAGTGTGGCCGAGTTGATTTTAAAGCTGCACCATATGATACCATACAATTGGATGGAGGGCCATCATGGCTTGAAAAGGACTGTTCTATGTTTGGGCCACCTATATATCAATTATTGCCTGGTTCTCTAGTGAGGGTTCCTGTCAGCAGTATACTTCCCCATGTTCAGATTGAGGCTATCCTTTGGGGTTTGGGTACTGCTCTTGGAGAGCTTCCTCCATATTTTATTTCCAGGGCAGGTAGCTTTGCCAACTATATTTAAATACACTGAAGTTTGCATTATATATGAATAGTATGAAGTACAGTTAATGGTTGTAACGTCTTCCTAAATTTTCTCTGAATAAAAAGTGTATAGCTAGTCTAGTATATAGCTTGTTCAGACATCACTGAATGATAGGTACTTAAAAACATGGTTAAATATTATCAGCATTGATTCCGTTGGGAAGATTTTTCTTTTACCTACTTATTTCTATCGTCTACGTAATGTTAGCGGTTGATTGATTGTTTTCTGACAAATACAAAATACAGCATGTTTGTCAGGAAGGAAAATGGAAATTGAGGAACTGAGTGAACCTTCAAAAGAAGATGGATTTCTGTCTACCTCATTAAAACGAATTAAGTTTTGGTTCTCCACTCACTCTCAACATCTTAACTTCCTCACGATATTAGTACTTGCTTCGGTGAGCTTTCATTCTTTCATTTACTTGTACTAGTCCACATTTTATGGCTTTCCTCTAAATAAGGATAATTACAGTTTCAACCTTTGCATTTTAGGGTAATTTCACTTAAACCTTCTCTAAGTTTTAAATATATCTTTATAATCCCCTTAATTTCCTAACACACCCTTATAAGCTTATATAAACGAGTCATCCCAGTTATCAGCACACATGCTCGTAGATAATAGAATTTTTAAACAGGAAGATAACTGCAGGTTAAATTTATTTAAATAATATAAAAAAAATTAAATATATTAAAATTAATAATTTTGGCTGGAAAAGGTTATGATTAAATTTAGTAATTTACTTAATAGTAGTTTGTAAAGCAATTTTCAGGTGCCAAATCCACTTTTTGATCTCGCTGGTATCATGTGTGGACAATTTGGAATTCCATTCTGGAAATTCTTCCTCGCAACACTGATCGGAAAGGCATTGATAAAGACTCACATCCAGGTAAATTGATGATCTTAGTCATTATGGAATTTTCAATATATTGTGGAATATAATTTATTTTCTAAATGCATATAACACTGCTACTGATGATGCCTCATCATTCATTACGACACAATTCAATTTATGACCTCTATGTGGAGTAGCTAGCAAACTACTGAAAATAGTCTTCACCATATTTTGTGATGTTTGTACTCCCTTAATTATCCAAGCTAGCTAGCTGTAAGAGTTAATAATATTCTGTTAAAATATCAATAAATAAATAATAGATGGGTTCTTTGATGATCAACTCATATTATGCCTTTTTTGTCAAAAAAAAAAGCTTTTATTTTCTTGCCTTCCTACTTATTACAGCAAATCATATTAAGCTTTTCTGCTTTGCAGACATTTTTTGTGATATCTTTGTTCAATAATCAACTCTTGGAATGGGTGGAGCATGAGTTAATTTTGGTGCTTGGTTTGATCCCTGGTTTCTCTTCCATGCTGCCTAAGTTAGTTGCCAAAATGCACATGGTTCAGAATAAATATATAGCATCGCCAGATACAGGATCAGCAGTTTCAACTGAACAGGTAGAAAAGTACAAATCATTTAAATGCTTATGTTTTGATTTTTATGTTTCCTCTTTTAACTCATTCACTGTAAAGAAATAAATTGAGCATCGTTAGTGAAACAAAATTTAATATCGTTGAAAAAATATGTGAATGGAGCTTATATCGTTAAAAAAGAGGACAATTTTCTCAATCAATAACGAAGTTTGACCCATTTTACAACTAATTTATTTCAGTGTGATAAAACTTTGCCTAGATAACTACTTCAGGCATACCTTTGCTTATATTAAAATTTTAAATTGGTAAACCAACTGGTTGTTTTAATAATTAACTATCTGATCTTTTTTGCCTAAAGTCGCAGCGTTGGAAGGTGTCCTTCAGCATGACATGGAATGCTGTGATATGGATTATGCTCGCCAACTTCTTTCTAGAAATAGTGACAGCCACAGCGAGAAGCTATCTGCAGGAGCAACAAGAACTGGAATTAACTAACAAGAAAAAAGATCATTAAAATCCAAGTGAGCTGAGCATATATACGATTGCCACTCACGCAGGCAGACAGCTCTTCCTAGGAATCGAAAGATTGGATGCATTCGGGAGCTGCCTTTGCTGTATACAGTGGTTTCTACAGAAAACCACAATTTTGTCTTCACCAAGAGGTAGTCTTTGTTGGTAGGTCATATTAATTATTCGTTTACAGAATGGGGGCAATGGATGTAAACTCTCGTGTTCGTTTACTTGTCATTTGTTTAACCCAATTGGATCTCTCTAAAGAAAGAAAAAAAGATTCCAATTGGCGGTTAAAAAAGAATTTAATACGATATAAATTTATAATACCATATTGATGCTGCATTGCTGCTTTCAATAGTTATGGCTGTTGTTCTTCGTTATGATCTTGTGAGTGTCGTCTTTTGCAAGGGGTATGTATATATCCCCGTCAGACTATTCAACTCCAGTTCCATTTTTGTCAACAAATTATATATGAAAATTGCCCTATTGCATCCTTTTATATACTTTGAATTATGTTTCAAACTAAGCATTTCATTTAAACTTCTTCAACGTGATGTGTATTAAATGATAAATCTCCATGTTTGTACAGTAGTTTGTAATAGTTCGGCCAATTCTGAATGAATGAAGACAGTGTCGGTGGAAAAGCTGTTCACATCGACTTCATTCATATTTCAACAGAGAATATGGAACTAGGAATATTAATTAGGCCCTTTCTCCCAATGTACAACTTGTATCAATTTTGTTATCAAGAATGATGCATCTTAGGCTCCTCATTTATTAGTCTTTTTACCTGTAGATCGATTTTGCTACATCGGTGGTTCTTCTTATTTGCCATGAATTTTTAGCTGGATTTCTGTTGTAATTATAGAGGTTTTATGTCCATCTTCGTCACTTGCCTTATTAATCGGAAATATGAAATTGGTAGTAGAGCATCTGCCTGCTAACACAAGCATGATTCAAACTCATAAAATGAAGATAACAGTCAACGAACTGACAGCCATAGAAAACACAACTCAGTGAAGAGTTGGGAAGATACACGTAGAGCATCATCGCCTACGTACTACTGCTACTACATTATACTTAATGGTGATCGTGAGCGAGTGTTCAACACACACACCTTTCACCTTATTCCGTTTAGTAAAACGCAGTCATGTGTTACTCCGCTGCCTCACTTCACCCTGCACACAGAAAATTTCTCCTCAGTTAGTCATGTAATTTGCAAATCCAACGGGATGAATGGCACACAGTTGAAGATTAGGAGCAATTAATTACTTGGAGCAGTCGACGGAGGTGCTGATGGGGTACGGCACGCTGACGCCGCACTTGCCCGGGAGGCCGCTGGCGAGGTTTGGCTTTACGGTCTTGATGCTGCCGACGCTGGCCTTCATGCAGCTGCAGGCCGTCTGCCGGTCCGGCGTGGTTTTGGCCGCCGCATTGAGGCCCCTCACCCCGGCGCAGCACGTCGCCACCTGCGTCGACGCCCCGGTGACGTAGGGGATGCACGGCCGCAGGAACGACACCACCTGGCCGCAGGTGAGCGCGTCCGCAGCCCGCGGTGCGGCGGCGACGGCGAGGAGAAGCACGGCCGCGGCCAGCATGAGGACTTGAAGAGCGCCGGAGCGTGCCATGGCTAAGTTGGGGCAGGAAGCAAGAAGCAAGTTAGCACTCGCTGCACTACACTGTAAAATTAACTCTGATCAAGAAACCAGCAGTGTGGGAGGATGAGTTGCTTGGAGGAGTTTGCGGGGGTTTATATAGCACTAGAATGGTGCATGACAGCATGGGCCATCATCCATCGAACAAATTAATTTTTGGGACGTGATGATCATACGGATGTTTCCTTTAAAAATTGAAAAAAAAGTTTCAAGCAGCAAGGTGGACCATACGGGGTGGTTGAATCTAGAATTCAATTCGACTGAAATGGATGAAGGGTCTGGAAGAGATGGTTCATGATAAGTGATAAATCAATCTCTGGCTTTCTCTGTCATGAACAGGAACCGTGCATGTGACAATTGAATGCATGTATTTAATACGGTACGATTGTTGGCTTCATAAGTTAGGGGGGGAACTCATGACGGTGGGTGGGTAATATGGATTTTTTCTTCTTCTTATCAATCCATGTTCAGACCTAACAAATTGTTTTCACTGGAAAAGTTACTGGATCGCCAGCACTTGGTTTCAAAAGCTGGAAAGCTCTCCCATTTAATCAGATGCAGCGATGAGAAAACATGTGGACCGCCCTGGAAAAGTACTGAACAATGTTTCTTTTCAATCTGTCCCTAGCCAATGGCAAATGCAGAAATGTTTGAAATTTACAGGTAATTTTGTATCTTTTACCCCTTTCCTGAATCTTGTAGATGATATCACAAACCAAAGGATGCCAAAAACAGCCCGTGAATGAGGTGATGCTTGCACATTCTGCATAATGTGGCATGGTTTTACCCATTGTGGTTTTCTTTCTGTAGTCAGCAGTCAAACGGCTTCCACAACGCTGTTTCTCCATGTTTTTGCACATAAAGAGAATCTGTCTTTTTGAAAATGTCAGGATATAACGGGCAAAACGATGTTTTAAGTCATGATTAATCTTCAGAGTTTTTATCCAGCATGCCTGTTGTGTAATCACTCATGTAGCCTCGTAGTTAATCCTCAAAATATCTGTCCAGTTTATAAATGCTCCATCAAGGTCCACTTGTAATCAGCAAGGCAATGCATGCAAATGTTGCTCCGCTTCTTCTATAGTGAGGAAAGGCACCACCCTGCCGGTGCAATTTAAAATCACAGAAACAATGATCATTCTTCATTCTGCTAAGATACAAATCTTCCAAAGATATCTCACGGAAGTACTCATATTTTTCCATCCGCATTACTATTGATGAGTGCTTTCTGCAATTGACAAATAGCTCCAGAGGAGAAATCCTCCATCAAAGAAACCATCTGTAGTCGGCAAGGAAATGCATGAAAATGTTGCTCCAATTCTTCTATAACGAGGAAAGGCTCCACCGTCCGCCTGCCTGTGCGAGTTTACCACAAAAACAATGATGATTCTTGACTCTGCTAAGGTACAAATCTTCCAAGAACATCTCATGGATATTCTCATAGTTTTCCATCTTCCTTGTCTGTTGCATTAAACATTGAATCATTTAATGCAACTGACAAATAACTTAAGAAGAGAAATTCTACATCAAAGTCCACTTGTAGAAACCAAAGCAATGCATGCAAATGTTGCTCCAGTTCCTCTGGAATGAGGAAAGGCATCCTGCCTGTGCGAGTTTGCACAAAAACAATGATGATTCTTCACTCTGCTAAGCTACAAAATCTTTCAAATATATCTCATGGAAATTCTCATATTTTTCCATCTGCCTTCTCAGTTGTATCAAACACTCATAAATTTTTTCTCGTTCCTTGTGTATTTTATCCCTCACAAGAAACTCATGAACAATTCCATTTACCTCGATCGAACTACAACCTGGCGTCTTCTCAATTCCTGTGTCTCGCATCAGCTTCCTCACCTTCTCAGCCTTATCTCTCATGTTTGATTCCACGTACATGTTTGCTAGCAACACATAGATTCCACCATCATGTGGAGTCAACTCAATCAGCTGCCAGGCTGCACGTTCTCCCATGGGAACATTACCGTGAATTCTGCAAGCAAAGAAAAGAGCACCCCAGACTGCTGCGTCGGGCTTGATGTGCATGGACATCACCAGCTCCTCAGCCTCTTGCAATAGACCGGCTCTACCCAATAAATCAACCATGCAGGAATAGTGTTTCAGTTTGGGATGAATGTTATACTTCGATGTCATTTGAGTAAAGACAAGACGACCCTTATCAACCAAACCAGCATGACAACACGCTGATAAAACCCCTATGAAGGTAATTTCATCTGGTTGTAATCCAATCCCGGTCATCATCGAGAAGTGGCTTAGGGCATCGGTGGCATGCCCATGACTAGCTAAACCACAAATGATTGCCGTCCAAGTTAGTGCATTTCTTTCAGGGATCTCTTTGAACACCTGGAGTGACTTATCTATGTTTCCACACTTCGCATACATGTCCACTAGAGCAGTCCCCAGTGCCACATTGATGCAGAGCTGATGCTTCTCAATGTACCGATGAGCCCAGATTCCTATTTCTAAGGCTCCAAGTTGGGAACACGCGCAAAGAATGCCAACCATGGTGATCACATCGGGCTTCACATTGGAACCTTGCATCTCATGGAACAAAGCTATGGCCTCCCTGCCTCGCTCGCGTTGAACATAGCCATTAATAAGTGCATTCCAAGGAAACACATCTTTCTCTGGCATCTCATCGAACAGCTTTCTAGCCACCCTCAAGCATCCAAATTTTGCATAACCCCCGATCATAGTGGTCCATGACACCATAGTCCTCTTTTCCAGGCTATCAAACAAAGCCCTTGCAGGATCTAAACTCCCACACTTTAAATACATATCCATGAGCGCATTTGTCAGCCGAACCGTCTGATTAATTCCCAATTCTGCTATACTTTGGTGAAACTTCCTTCCGAGCTCCAAATCTTCCAACTGCGCACAGCATGCCACAGCTCCAATCATGGTGATCTCGTCAGGCATAACCTTACCAAGTTCCATCTCTCCAAGTAGGTCCAATGCTTCTCGTGGACGCCCATTTTGCACATAAACGTTAACCAAAGTGTTCCAAGTAACCAAATCTCTAACAGAACTTTGATCGAACAGGTCACGTGCATCTCCCAAACGACCACTCGTAGCAAACATATGGATCAAGGCATTGATCACGAAGACATCCATGTCGAAGCCCCATCGCACAGCGTGACTGAACACCATATCCCCCAATCGCAGGTCTACCATTCTGCCGCATGCTTTGAGTAGCACAGGGTAGGTGTAGCTATCGGGACGAGCATTCGTCCGGAGCATCGACTTGTAGAGCAGAACCGACGCCTGCGAATCCCCGTGGTCGGAGTAGCCTCGAATGGCGATGTTCCAGCAGAAGGCGTTGGAGTTCCGGAGGCGGAGGAGGATTGCGGCGGCGTGGCGGAGGTGAGAGAGGTTGACGCAGGAGGCGATGAGGCGGCTGGCGGCGAGGGCGTCGGAGAGGAGGCCGGAGAGGGCCATCTGGGCATGGATCTGTTTGAGGTGGTGCAGGGTGCTGCATCGCGGCAGGAGGGAGAGGAGGGGGTGGGCGAGGATGGATGTGGCGTTGCTTGGTTCGCCGGAGTTGGGCTTTTGCCGTTGAGGAGGAGGAGGAGGAGGAAGGGTGTGGAGGAGATGCTTGAGATGAAGGGTGGAGATCGGGAGGGAGGACGGCAGTCGAGAGATGGAGAAGACGATCATGCGGAGAAGAAGAATGAAGCGTGTTAAGTTGCAAGCGAAGCGGAGCCGCTTTCGCATATTATTTTTTTCACACTAATTAAACAATGTGGCATACTGATTACCGACCTGATATTACGCCAATGGCAACCCACCACGTAATCCAACGACGGAGGAAAACTAGTTATCCCGTTCACCGGAGGTCATCCCAACCACTCCGCCATTCTATAAATAGAGACCCCTTCCTTGTCGCTGTAGCTTCTCCTCCTCTCTCTCTCTGTCTTTCTAAATTCCAAATCCGAAGGAAGAGCAAATCACATCTCCACGGCGCTCGCTCCTCCCTCCTCTTTCCTTCCCCAATGTTCTCAGATTCCTGGATCAAGGTTCCTCCTCCTTGATCGCTTCCGGACGAGGTTACCGGTGGCGGGCCGCGGCGGCAGCTTCGTCATTGGGTGGTGGAAATCTAGGGCTCTCGCACTGGGTACCGGTCGATCGATATGGGGTTGCTCTTCGTCGAGTCGCTGCCTGGTCCAAAGGTCTTCAAGTGCCGGCGCTGCAAGGTCGACTCGGCGTCCCACGACGCGATCATTTCCAAGGACTTCCACGGGCGGTATGGCCGGGCTTACCTCTTCAAGAGCGTGTGAGTAGTTGATTCGCTGTATTAAGTTTTGGTAGCTCTTCTTATCTTTCCGGAATTTAGTTTGTTTTTTCCCTGAAGTTCTTGTGGCACAAACATCTCCTTAACGCATGAGAGTGTCGCACATTTCCTTAGTGTATTGTTGGTTATTTTTCTCGCTGTGAAATTCTTGTAGTACCATTGGTAGATCGTACTACATCATGCAGATAACCATTGCATATCTATACTGCATTAATCGATTAAATAATATTCCTCTATCTAATCTATAGACAATGCCAGTTCATCATATGATTGGGGGTGAACCATTTACGGTGACTTCGATTTGGTCTTCTTATCTTAATGGATGGGAATGTAAGTGGCGGTACTAGATTACTTAATACCATCAAATTCACCTCATGGTTAGAATATTTGATCATATGCTTCATGATATGCTGTGGCTACGAAAAATAATTCTCTAGAATTTGCAAGTGCAGATGCAGTTTGAGCTGTAACATTCAACAGTAAAAATAGGGTAGCATTCCCCTGTTTTCCCATCTTTTACTCTCGGATTCTGGTAACAACAGGGTGGCAAATGGCACAGGTTGAGAGAAACACATATGGTTAAGTGACCTCCTCCCTTGCTTCTCATTTGTCTAAGCATCCTCTTCACAGGTCACCACTCGTGGTGAAGACTGATATTGTGAGTCAATAACAAGCTGGTGGCTGTTGAACAGCCAAAACCATAAAACCACATGGGAACTGAGAGATCAAACTATAAAGCAATAGCCTAGAATGGCGTAGTCCGCATGTTGCCTCTATGTTAGTACTTGTTTCTTCCGGATGCATTAATGTTACTAGTGCCTGCACACAGAAAATTCAGAGTAGAAGCAAAGGTTACTTGTCTGTACCAACCATATGTTTCGGATGTGTTTTCAATATTAAGCTTGGCCATAGCATTAGCTTATGTTAACCACTAAGGTCTACAACTACTTATGTTTGAAGAGGATAAAGATAAGCACATGTAAATGCTACATGAGAAGACTTAATCCTAAGACAATACAGATATATAAAGCTATTTCTGTTGTAGGAAAGTTTTTATAACCAATGTTGAAATAAAGAAATAATGGGAAAAGTATGGTAGGACTACACAAACAATAAAAAATTTCCTTTAGCCTGAGAAATCTAAACCCAATACGGAGAGAATTAGAAATATATTCATAACCATTTGATCGGATACTGCTCCAAATGGATATATTGAGATTAAAGTGGATTGGAATGGATATCTCCACCATTTTCACCACCATCAACATTTCGTGACTGATGTAGTTTTCATTCACCTTGACAACTAATTAACTCTCCTTAGTCCCTGCTTTCTTATGTGGAGTTCTTGCATAGTTGGATTTAAGCTTCTACATATCTCATGCACCACTAAATTAAAGAATCAGGAAAATAATCAGTTAATGCATTATATTGCAACAAGGTGAAGTCATGTACAAATGCATGGATTACCATGATGTGTAGCTGAAATGACTTTTAGATATAGCGTTTGTAATTTCTTCCTAAAACGAGTACTCTTTCATTTTAAAAAATTCTAGGGTGAATATTACGCTGGGTCCCAATGAAGATCGGCACCTCATGACTGGATTGCACACTGTGAATGATATATACTGCAGTTGCTGCCAACAGATCCTTGGCTGGAGATATGTATGTTACATGGCTTTAAATTAATTGTTAGCTTCTGTTATATTGTATTTGCATGCTTTGATCGATTTTATGATTGATCGACATATAAATTACATACCCAATATTCTCAAATTGATGGGTTTCATACAAGTCTATTTTGTTTCATGAGTCAACTTATGAGTTGGTTTGTTTAGGTCCTTTACTTTGATAGATTGACTTTTGTAGCTTCATGATTGATAATGCAGCAAATCGATCTTGCCATCTGTCTTTAAAATTTTTAAGAGTGAACATCTTAAATGCTTTAGTTGCAGAAATAATTTTTAAGAAAGATCATCTCATTGGCATTCATTTATGTATCCACTTGTTTTATTTCTCGCACTATTCCTGAATTATTTTCCAAACTGTTACATACATTGTCGAATTTTACTATTTTTAAAAAAAATCAGTTGCTTGTATATTTTCCTTGCCTGCTCATATGCTCTATTAATATTTTGGTAGGAGAAGGCATATGATGAAAGCCAAAAGTATAAAGAAGGGAAGTACATCTTGGAGAAATCTCGGATGCTGAAGGAAGGCTGGTGACATGTGTATGTGCCTGGAAATTTCTAAGATCATGAACATTAACACAAGCCTCGTTAGTGGCAGCAGCCCCTCAAAACTAAGACGAGGCTGCATCTTACATTCTTGGTCCTGGGTTCAGTTGGGAATAATACGAAACTAGAAAACAGTTAGGTTCCACCAACTAGCCAGTATCTTGCTTGTTCTTTCGGCCACCCATCTGCAATCATACGGTTCGTCGATCTTTCGTAGAATGTTGTTGATGCTTTGTTTTCAAGTGTGCTATTCTTTTGAAGGTCTCGATTCACCTCTTTCTTATGTTTTGTTCCAAGACTCGATTTCTAATGTGTTTTATCCTTAGGTTTAATTGTCTAAAAAATCTCAACTCATTAGCTTCAATTACAATTACGATCTCATTGATTTCTTTTTTTCTGAGGAGATTTCACTGAGGTCGAAATATGTCACAGATATCAGAATTAGAGCTCAAACAAGTGTAGCTTCTATCTCCCTCAATTCTCAAAGTGTAGAAGTACAATGCCTTTAGACGTTTAAGAGTTGAAGATTGCATTGTTATCACTTTTTAGACTGGCAATGATCTTATGGAGATGGATGAACCTTCCGTGGATTTGATTGTTTTACTTCTCTCACGACAAATTTCCTTCCCATGATCTTTCACAAGTTCTAGAAAAAAAGATTTGGACTTGAGAAGCCTGTCATACCTCCATGCAAGGGACATGAGATAAGAAAAGGGCTCCCTCCCATCACCAAATTAGATCCGAGTTTTGGGCTTCTACGTTGGCCCAATTATCTGCTCTAGGATGGCAAAGAGGCTGAAATCTGTGCGCCTCTTCCAGCATATATTTAGTCAAAACAATTTCAACATCAATGGAAGAAGCAAGCATTGGTTAAAACACGCGCCTGATTACATTGGTTTAAACATCAAGGCTGAGATCTAGCCTTGAGTCAACACCAATCTAGTTGGGAAATTGTAAGGGCTTGTACTTAATAGAAGGGTGGGTTGGAACACCTTCTAATTACCAAGGCCTAAGATAGGATGTATTGAAGATAACCTAATTTATCCATGATAGCTGAGACAAAATCCCTGCCTATTTACCAATTAATCATTTAAGTGATAAAAGCATTTCAGGACTACATACAAAACTTAGTAAGCAGATATAATATGCTAAATATATAAATGAGCTTTCTACACCAGTTTGCAACATCAAACTATGTGTCCTAACTTTTTGGGGCTGGTCATGGTTTCTCCACAAAGGAGCTTTATTGAGGTGAACATCCTAGTCAAACCGAGATCAACAAACCACTTTTTGCATCCACAACAAAGCATTTGAAATCGATATTTTTGAGAAGAAAAACCTAGCAAAGTTGGAGGACTGATTTTGAACTGTCTCTGCCATGCAAGTTGATTGAGGCTAACTCTGTGCTGTTTATGAATACCAGCATCGCGTATAAATTTCGAAGGTTACCTTTATGACTACCATCAGGCCATGTTTAGTACCGAGCAATTTAGAGAATTGATTGCTAATCTAACCTTACTTTTAGTTATAATTCATGAGATTTTAAAACCAACCTTCAATTCCTCTATACCAAGTTACCAACAAACATGGCTGGCTTAACGGAGGCCGGAAGTGCTTGCAGCTCCAACTGGCTCATGGACTGCTTGCTTCCAGCATTAGCCATGCCCTCCTTTTGAATCTATTTCTGGCGGTAGGCAATGTAGTCGGCGAAATGCAGCAAAGGTGCCACCTTCCCCGGATCGAACTCTGCAAACTGCTCCTTGGAATCTTTCAGCAACTCCTCCGCGAATTCCTTCGATTTCTCCAGTCCCAGCAGCTTGGGGTATGTCGTCTTATCATTGGCGAGATCCTTCCCTGCCGTCTTCCCCAGCTCCTCCGATGATTTAGTCACATCAAGGATGTCATCGACCACCTGGAACAGCAGCCCGATGCAACGAGCATACTTCCGCAGCCGCTCGATCTGCTCCTCCGACGCACCACCTATAATGGCGCCGATCACCACCGACGCCTCCAGAAGAGCAGCGGTCTTGTGGAGATGGATATACTCAAGCCGATCGAGGCTAATTGGGGCACCGAGCCCAGTGGCCTCGACATCGGCAACTTGGCCTGCGACGACGCCCTGAGCCCCAATTCGCTGAGCAAGCTCGACGATGGCACGGACGACGCGATCGGGGGGCACGGATCCGTCCGCCGGGTAGGACGCCGGATCGGCGAGATGGCCGAAGGCCAGCGCGAGGAGGGCGTCGCCGGCGAGGACGGCGGTGGGCACGTCGAAAGCGCGGTGGCAGGAGGAGCGGCCGCGGCGGAGGTCGTCGTCGTCCATGAAGGGGAGGTCGTCGTGCATGAGCGACATGGTGTGGACCATCTCCAGCGCAACAGCTGCGGGCATCGCGCAGGCATCCCGGCCCCCGGTGAGCGCGCAGGCGGCGAGGCAGAGGACGGGGCGGACGCGCTTGCCGCCAGCGAGGACGGAGTAGCGCATCGCCTCGTGGATCCGCTCCGGCGGGGCCAGGGGGAGGGCCGCATCAAGGGCGCGGTCGACGGAGGCCGCCTTCTCGAGCATGTAGCGGTTGAAATCAAAGGGGGGCGCCGCGGCGAGTTCGGCAACGCTGACCCCCGCGGAGTGCGGCGAGAGCGGGGCGCGGCGGGGGGAGGAGGCGGAGGGGATACGGAAGGCAGCCAGCAGCGCCGGGCGGCGGAAGGAAGGCGAGAGAGTGGAGAGGAAGGGTTCGGGACAGAGCGGAGTGAGCGAAGCCATCTGCCTTCTCGGTTGCTTCTGTTCGCCTTCTCGCTTGTCGTTTTATTGACGGCAACGGAGGAAGAAGAAGAGGGAAAAATCGATGTTGCAGCTCCTCCAGGAGGGGAAAAAAAAGGAAAAGGGAAGATAAACAAACTACGGAAATTTCTGTTTGGTCGAAATTTGAATTTTTCGCAATTTATACTTCTTTTATCTCAATTTTAATTTTTTTCACGTCAATTGACCTCCAAATCTCCATTTTCTTTTGTTAGAGAATGCCAACACTTTTTAATATTCTCAAGCATTAAATAAATTTAAATATATATATATATATATATTAGAATTTAACGAGCATTAAATCACAGTCTGTCAAGTCTTAATCATTTTAATATATTCTGTGTATAATTCAAAAACTATAGTTGAGAATTTGTCTTTTATTAGTAGGCACCTGCCAAAACGATGGAGTGGAAGTGAGCCGTGGAGGAGGAACGGGCGACCAGCCAGCAACAAGCGATAGTGGGGAAGAATTTGGTGAAGCACAGCAAGGTGGGTGGATTTTAAAGTGATGCCAGCCGAGTGTTCCTCCAGTGAATGAGCCCATCTTTTTTTCCTCCGTGACGTGTGTTGGGGCTCGATTGGTGAAGGATGGGCAGACTAAAAAAGGACTTCATTAGGCAAGTGCTTTTAACTCCTTCAAATGATAAAATTCTTAATCATGTGGTCATAAAGTCATACAAGTTAGTAATCAGTGATGAAACTCTTTATCAGAGATGATCATGGGTTGAATCAGCATCGAAAAAGGCGATGAAATTTTGAAAGAAAACGATTCGAGGTAATTGTCGAGAACTGTAGCTGTACAAAACAAAACATAGTTTGAAACATCTGGAGCAAACATGAGGAAGAGCCACATTGGCGTGAACTTGAAAATTGAAGCATCATTTACTTACTTTACCAAGCCAAAAGAGCAAGGGAAACTGAGCCGCAACCATGAAGAGCAAAAGATAATGATTTCTGCTGGAATGCTTCTCATAGCTCATCCCTCCACATAGAATAATCCTCTTCATGGTCTTCACCAGGAACACCCCCAGGCAAATGCAGATCCACGGCAGTAGAAAATAGTAGGAGAAGCTCCAGATAATCCTTGCAAGAAGAGCGAGAGACATACCAGCAAATCCATAACCAGCATATGCCACGATGTCGAGCAGCGGGGACTCGCTGCCGAACGAATACACCAACCCCTTCAACAGTAGAATTTGGATGAACCAGCCAGCTATGCCTTTTGTGAATTGCAGGCTCAAAGCTTCTGGGGCAAAACTGAATAGGAAAAATAATTCACAATGCAAGACATATGAAGTCCGAAGAAAGGAAGAGCTTTTTTGCTCGATTACCTTCCTAAAACTCCCAGTGAGATTCCTATAAGGACAACATAAGTACCAAAAGCCATTAGGGGGATGTATAAGTCTGGGGCATTTATGTCTTGAATCGGAGGCTTGTATGAAAGCCTCCCTCCAACTGGCTCAGTAATTCTAGTCCAGTGTCCCTGGATGGAGACAGCGAATGAAGAAGGTAAGGCTGAGCTAACCAAGAGAGAGAAGCAAGTGGATGAAGAGTTTCTTACCCTGTGCAAGAAAGGAAATAGGATCACCTTCAGTTTGTTCCTCACATATTGGCCATTCACTTGAAAGTAATATTGGGGATCAGATAAATACTTGTTAATCTGTTAATGAAGTCATACGACGTCAATGCACCAGTCAGATGATTGACATGCTGAAAGAGAACGAAATATGACTATGGAACTTGGCAATAAGCATACATTGCTTTGCATGAATTCAGAGCTTGATCCTAGGAATTTCTCCCCATAAGCACCGAGCCCCCCACGTATGAGTCCTGATCCAGCCCCATAGAAGGCATTCCCAAAGGGGTTTGCCTGAAAATTAGAGGGCTGTTGGGATCCAAGACTATTGTTCATTGCTTGAGTACCAGAATTCTGCGGGCCCATAGGGGAAGAAGTGACAAAATATTCATAGTACTGCTACACATTAGTTTACTTTCAGATTGCGAAAGGAATGAACTACACCACAGCATCAACAGCCTCAAGTATCAAGCAAGTCAATTTTGAAGATTCGGAACTTCTCAATATATGATACAGCCCCAAGAGGAGATACAAAGAGAGAAGAAAGGAGAAAATTAGCAAAAAGAAGCCAAATTTGTGTGATTCAATAATCAAGTCTACCTATATGTCATAGCGCTCCCACATTTGTTGCACAAATTTTGATAAGAAAAGAAAATATCAAACCTAGAAAAGAGCTAAATTAAAGCATAAATCATGGAGGAAATGTGCAGCAGTCGGTAGAATTTTCATAATGAAATGAAATTATGATATCAGGGTGTGGATCACCGATATTTACTGCTTATACCGGACGAATAAGGTGGTAGGCAAAATATTGGAAAAAAAAGATGTGCTATCTTAAAATGTTTTTTATATTTAAGCTTCTTGATATTTATTTTTAGAAACCACAAGTATAATAGTAGATGACATCTATTAAGATATATACTTTGGAATAATTAGTGTTGTATCTCCTAATATTTAAGATAACACTATGGCTTATAATCCCTCTATCTTTAGAAATGCATAACCAATGCGCGAAAGATGTATGCAATGACTGAATCTAATCAATCCCAAATTAAATTCCTAAAGGTATAGAATTAACATGAATGATTTATTTTTTAATCTTAAATTAACATGCGTGATTGATAGAAAAAAAGCTGCCCTAGAATCCGCTTCAGCGTCGCCACCTACATGAATACTTCTGCTTTTGTTATTAACAAGTAGGAACTACTTCCCTCTGAAAAACCAAGTAGGAATCACAATTCTTAAAAGAAAAAAAAAAGGTTGGAACTCTGCTTAATCTACTTTCCAAAAGCATCTTGATAACAAACTTCCGGTCTAAACTGTACTTGGAAAACAAAGCCTTTCTTCTTTTCCTTCCCGGTGGATTACCTCAGTCTGCACATCTAATGATGTTCGGCATACTGCACTGGAAGCATATTACACCAGACTGAGTTCGTCCCCGATCATGCTCATCCAATTTCTCAGACACCAAGAACAAAACTCCCAATACAGACCCGCATAAAATCAAGGAGAATGGTATTAAAGAATATGGTTGAAGAAAAGCGAAGAGGGTTTTCAGATCCACAATGTCGCAGATCTGAGAAGTTGGGAAAAAGAATCGTCTTTTTACGAACTCACAAGGAAAAAAAAAATCGAGGAGAAGGCGAGTGATGGTACCGATGATAGAGCTGACGCAGATGGGGGAGGGATCGGCGACCGTCCGCCAGCCTTTGACACGGAATGCGCCTGCGGTCGAAGGAGACGAGCTTTCGAGACGATGGTCCCTTCGATTTCCAATCTGTGAGAGCTCTCGAACCACCAGCCGAGGACAAATAGAATAAATAATGGTCGCGTAGAAAAGTGTGAAATGGTGCTCTCAAAACCATTAATGGCACCTTTACAGTACAATAAGTGCTTTCATTTAAACAAAATTATATATATGTATATAAAAGATTGAAGACATTAATTTCAATATATTCATAATTTTTTTGTGTTGTATTAATAAACTTATGTAATTGTGGAACTTGATGAAGATAGAGGATGCCAAAGAAGAAATAGGGAAGATAAATTCATCAAAAAAAATAAATAAGGAAGATGAACGGGGAATGGATTATAGAAAACTGCTCTTTTTGATAAATGTAAAATAAATTAGATGATGAGTAAAAGATCAAATGTATACTCAGATCATATCAACACACAAGTGCAGTAACTAATCACTTCAGAAGTATAGTAACTGAGCCAGAACTCCTAAGATTTATTATCAGTAGTCCGTCAAGAATGGTGAAATCAAACATTAGTAATAAATACAGTTACTTATGAATAGATATGTTTACATGAGCAAAACAAGTTAACAGAACTATTCCTGTGGATTTCCAACCTTCAGCTGCCTTGGGAGACTGCTACGCTGACCTTCTCGGGAGACTCTTCTTCTACATCGATGGTCTGACTTGGAGAAAAGGGTGATTCTGGGCATTCCGATACAGTTGCAGAATCCATGGATAATGGCCAGAATCTGGGTGTCACCAAATTAGAGCTAGAAAAGAACGGAGATAGAACTTCATTCATAGAAGGAACTGGTGAAGAAACATCGCTAGCTCCTTCTATGCCATCATCAAATTCGGCAACATTATGCATTGTGAGCTGGTGGTACTCGACGATCTCCCTTAGGAACCGGTTCTCGCGCGCATACACAGAATTCTCGTGCGCTAGTCGGGCCTTCTCGGCTAACAATGTCTCCAACTGGTGGCGAATCTGCAACGTCGGATGAAAGAAGTAGAAGTCATACTGCAGCTTTTTGCACTATTACTCAAGGTTTACAACATTTGCATCATTTGCAGAATTAAACATGCCAATGATATGGTTGAAAAGAGCAGTGGAGAAAGTAGGAACGTACCAGGTCATCATCTGCAGGGTTAGTTCCCTTCTGGCGATGCTCCCGTAAGACTTTGTTCTCTTCCTCAAGCTGGGTGCAGCGCTGCTTAGAAAAAGCCAAGTCTGCTTTGACAGTTTTTAGTTCCCTCAAAAGAAGCTTGGCCTTGGCAGCCATGGCATTCGCAACCTGAAACAGGGAAACAAACATTAGACAATTTTCAATTTTTTTCTCAGTATAAGTTAGGCGATTTTCTTTCTCAAAATAGGCCAGATTCTACATAAATGTCTTTTAAAAAAAACTGTCAGGAGTGTCAGGTTGAAGAATCAAACCAACTTAAACGGATCTTGTCATTTCAATAATTCCAGCTACAACTAGTCTGCCACAGTATACATCAGAGAACCTTATTCATTTGATACAGTATATTTTCTACTTGATTAAAACGAATTTAGCAAGAAAGGCACTTTACAAGGTAAAAGGTATAAGGAGGCAAAATAGTCATATATCGCACGGTGAGCACATACTTTTTTGGAAGACTTCAATTGTTTCTCATACTCTTTCAAATCAGTCAGATTGGCATGATTTGCTGCATGAGGATTATCACATAAACTCCCAATCTGCAGCTTCTTTGTTTCGGAAATGATGTGCGTCTTATTTTCCCTGGTTGTTGATATTCCCTCCTGCGAGAAATTTAAGATCAGAATAAAACAAATATTGCAGTGATCCAATTATAGAAGCATGCAGACACTTAATTTCAAGGTTTAAGAAAAAATATTCCACAGGTTTGCGATTTAAATAAATTTCTAATATTCCACATGTTCATCCATTGATTAGAATAAAAACTTATTAATATTTTAAATGTGGGTTTTGAAGATAAAAGGTTTACGATTTGAAATATCTAACTATTTGACAAGGAACTTACTTCTAAGGTATTTCTTGTTGTGCCACTAATTTCTTTCAAAGAAGAAGTAGTTGTTTCTTTCTGAACTGGAGGATCATCTGCCTTCCAATATCTGTCAGCTGACCATTTCGTTTCGGCCTGCATTCAGCATTGAGAAGCATACTTAAAGTTCGTGAAATAGACGACGGAGATGGTAATAATAAGTATCAATGAATTCTGAACCCTTCTACGGTGCAAATCGTCTAGATTGCAAAAGAAATCATCGATAACAGCCTATTGACTCTGTGGAAGAGATGAAACCTGGGCATCTGCTGAATTAAGCACGTGGGAGCTGCTGCTATCATGGATTTCAACTTGCCGGCAAGTTTTATCATCTTCAACAATAGATTTAGCTTTTTGAGCCAAAATATCCCAAAATCCATTTCTGGAGAACCGCGAAGCTTGCCTTGATGAATATTCGTAAATATTTGAACCCTGCATTTTAAATCGCATGATCATTATATCAAAGAAAAATAGCATTTGGACTAATATCCAGGATTTGTTTTTTATTTGACCGTAAGTTTTTATTCAATTGAGCAACTAAACAACTTTTAACATCCCACAGCACCTACGGCAATCATGAAAATATATCACCATCCTCGTAAATCTATATGCAGTGTTGATATATTAGTTTAGATCAACATAGATCAAATCCTTCTTAATCCGTTAATCTGCAATCATGCTTCCTCTGGATAATGTTCAAATCCCTATAGATCAAGTCCAACGATTTCCATAAATGAAGCATATGCGAAGAGGCAAATTGATCGAGCATGAAGCAAAAACTAATCGTTCGGCCAATTCCGTATTTCAAATTGAGAGATCGACGATTCCAGAAAACAACGGCGGAGGAGATTAAATAGAAGAATATCAAACTTTCGCTAAGAAGAAACAGAAGAAGAGCATCGATGCACCTGCTTTTGGTAGGTCCGGGACGCCAAGGGGGAGAAGGAGGAGGGGGAGGGCACGGAGGAGTAGTCGCTTCCGTCGCCGTCCTGATCGGCGGGGACGACGCGGATGTCCTCGAAAGTGGTGCTGCGCCGGGTGCCGCTCCTCCTCCGGTACGCCATTACTTCATCCGGCGCGCCGCTGCTCGCCGAAAGCCCAAAGAAACTAAATGCGAAACAAAAAAAGAAAGAAGAAGGAAAAAAAAAGAGCGTTCTAACAAACACCAACCGTCACGGCGACCCGCTCGGTTGGGGGTGGAGCGCTTCAAGATTCGTGATTTGATTCGTTTGGGACGCGTGTCGGCAGCTCAGGATATAAGCGGTGGGGCGCAGAGGAATGCAGCGGACGGTGATTCCTCGTTCGTCGATTTCAAATAATATAATAACTTTATAATTTGATTTAAAATGATAGATTATTAATTTGATGCGAAATTTATGATTTGGTTTGGATATTTTCTTATATCATGACATGACGCAGAGTTTGATGTATGTTTTATTAATCGAAATTAATTTGGGGTCATCATCCACCGAAGAAGGCGCTGCTATATATATATATATATATATAGAAATTTGAGGGCGCAGCCTGCACGTGTGTGGTTCAAAATGGGCCACCCTCCTCCGATCCAGCATTAAGATCGAAGGGTCAAGATTGGGTGTGGCTCGATCATCAGGCCATCACAGGTCGTCCATTCGTATGGGAAATAGATCGATCCTCGTATAGCATGCAAGTAAAAAAAAAGCTCATCATCCCGTTCATTAATTAACAGCATCGCCGGCGTCTCCTCATTATTTCGTAGCCTTTCTCGGCCGTCGCTGGGAGCTAGGACGATCGAGGAGGAGGAGGAGGAGGAGGAGAATGAGTTCTGATCCGTATCATATGCAGCCACCGCCGCCGCCGCCGGCGCCCCCGGTGGGAGTCCCTCCTCCTCAAGGTACGTAGGAATTGATCGATATGTGGTTTCCCCGTCGGGTGGCTGTTGGATTCAAGAGGGGCACGGTGGTGATTAATTAGGTTACAAAGCGGAGGATCACAGCAAGGAGGTCCGCCCGTCGTCGTCTGCGGCTCCGCCGCCGCCTGCGTACCCGCCGATGGGGTACCAGCCGCAGCAAGGAAATTACCCTCCGCCGACGGGGTACCCGTCCCCGGGGTATCCTCCGCAGCCGCCGCCGGCGCCGGGGTACCCTCCGCCTGGATACCCGCAGACGGGATACCCGCCGCCATCAGGATACCCCCCGGCGCCGATGTACGCGCAAGCGCCGCCGGGCTACCCGCAGCAGGGCTACCCACCACCGCAGGGCTACCCGCCGCCGGGGTACGCGACGCCGCCGCACTATGGCCATCCTCCGCCGCCGCCCCCGCCGCCACGGAGCCACAGCGAGGGCCCTTCCTGCTTCGAGGCATGGTAATGCATCACAGCAATCTCTCCGATCGTGTTGGTCTCCGCTTTACACGTAGTTGGTATAACAATTCTTTTCGCTGTTTGTGTTATTATTACTGAACATATACCTAAAATTTTAAAAGCTTAGGCATGATAAGATCGAAATCAGGTAAAATAATTGCTTCTTCTCCATCACCACTGAATAAAACATGCAATGATATTGATGATATAAATTGCAAGGTATGTTATGAGAAATGTATAAATATTAGTCAACATTTTATCTGAATACTTTTAATTTATTTATCTTTTTTGTATGGTTTTACAGCTTGGCTGTTCTCTGCTGTTGCTGCCTTCTGGATGCATGCTTCTAATTAATTAAGATCGGATCAGAAAAGGTTGTGTAGTATATATATATTTATATCTATTTTTTGGTCTGACGTTAAAAAGCCTCAGTGATATGACCACTTCATAAGTGGATCAACTTTTTGTATGTCTCTCTTTTAAATTTACATTTTTTTATAAAGACTGGATAAATCGAGTGTGCTTCTGCTGCTGTGAAGCTTCTTATACTTGTGCTGTTGATGCTTCTTGAACATCTTCATAAATAGTCAGGCCATGACAGGAATAATTTAGCAATGAAGAAAAATACGACAATCTTAATGAGAAATTTCGTCTTTAATTCATCACACTATAGAGGCTTTTTTGCTGCCACCGATGTCTAATTTCTTTGCTCTATCAAGTGGACGACTTCGCATTGGGAGTGCTTCTTCTGAAAAGATAAGTAGCTTCTCCGAAAAATATTCTGAATTGGTTAAGATAACGATATAATAACAAACAGATCAGCAAGCCAAGCTAAGTTGATGGAGAATTTATTGTTCCAACAGAAGTCTTGGTTCAAAATTCATTTGCATCATCATTCTCTTTGTAAAAACACACACACACACGCACACACACTAAAGGTTGTTCTGATAATATTAACAAAGTAACCAATTGTGCAAGAACAATCATCATGTAAGTGAAGTTTTTTTTCTTTTGTACATCAATTACAGCACCAAATGGTACAAGGGGGTGTTACTACTTACATACACCACTTGGGTTATCAACAAAAGCCGAATCATTGATCGGTTATTGAGGAAAAAAAATATTGACGATTTGAACAAAACATGCTTGATCAGAATCTGTCAAGGAACTCTAAATTTCCAAAGGAAAAATCCAGGACCAGTCCTTAAACAAGTGTTGAAAATATTGGTCACTGGTGATGATCTACAACTGTATGGATCATTAGCCCATGAATAAAGGGCTTCCATGCACCTCTATTTCAAAAAAAACAACAAGTGCATCTGGATTGTGAACACCGTCACCACTCGGTAGAGTGCGACAGTCACCTAGCTGTCTTGATCCCTTTGATCGACTAATGGAGCTGAACCTTTGCCCTCCTTTGAAGAGGTAGAAGGAACACTGCCGTTGCGGCCAGGAGACGATTCATTTGTCTCTGGTTGTGTGGGTGACGGCCTCATATCTTCTTCGATGGGTAATGTACGTTTTGATCCCTCAAGAGCTACACCAAGTACAATGTTATCTCCGAAGGCAGGTCTGGCAACTTGTGGTTTCACTGTCGGAAACCTCTCGCCCTCGTTCTTAACATCAGCCTGCTCGGTGGACTCTGATATGGAAGGCTTTTGGCTGCCCGGTTTTGTAGTTGACTGTGTGGGTTCCAAGTTCTCAAGCTGTGTTGTGGTGGCAGAACTGGAAGACGATGCTTCTGCAGAGTCGGGGTTACTGTGGTTAGGTGAAGCATCCCCAGCATTTGCCGTCTTCTGTTGGCTCTTGTCAAGGTCATCCAAACTTGCATCCTCAGAAGTTGAAGTTGGCTTTGGCTCTGCTGCTGGATCCATCTTGCTGTTTTGGTCTTCGTCTGCACGTAAAGTTAAACGTGGCCGGGCTTTGTCGTCAACGTTGACCCTTGCTTTCGTGTCAATCAAAAGATACGGGCGACTGACTGCAGCAGGATGGTGGTAAATGGTGTCAGTAAAAGGAATATTTTCTACATCCGGATCACCGTAAATTTTCTGTACTGTTCGGATAGGAGTTGCAAGTCGAGCTTTGTGATGGCTTATGACTGTCAGAAGATCCAACAAAACAGCTTCCTGTTATTTTCAACAGTCATCATTTTCTTATCATAGAAAATTTCGGAGCAATAAATAGCAAAATAACTTCAAGATACTTGTTCTCCAGAAGCCAAAAGAATCGTAAAAAGAATTCACAAGCACCGGCTGTTGCCGCACAGGTGTTACACTATACATCCAACACAAATAAAGCAAGGGGAATGCGCAAAAAAGGATGTCCAATAATAGATGGGTTGTCCTCAACGTTAGTTGGCTAATCATAAAATGCCCCGATAACCTAATACCTGAGCTTGAGTTGGTGATATACTCTCTTTATCTGAGTCGGGTCCAAGAAAAACTTAGTTCTCTTTTTCCTCTTAAATCAATTTTTTGACAAAGAAAAATTTACTTGTTCCCTAAACGCTCTAGAGTATTTTAGTTGTCTTAAAACACATCATATTCAGAATTAGGATTCAAATACTGAGGAAAGGAGAGGAAGTCATTTGAAGTAAATGTAACTGTCTTTAACAATGCCAACTATTTAACCAATGCTGCCACTAGGTAAAACCATAATAAGATTGAAAAATAAAATTTGTTGTGGGATACTTGAATGTAAGAAAATTAAGATAATTACTAGAGATAATTTGTCCTTACCTTTACACACAGATATTCTTCAAAATGTGAGGTCTTCACAAAGCATGAAATTAGAATCTGTGATAAGAAATATAAAAGATTTTACGAACCCAAAGTGAACAGCAGGTAGAATAATGTCAGAAGCAGCATGTAACAAGCTTAACGAACTATTAAATTATATTCATCATAACCTGAAGAATGGTAAACAAACTTAACGAAATATTACATAGATAATTACATTCATACCCTTTCTCCTATTCTCTAATTACACTTGAGCCCCCTTTAAAACAACATAAACTTTCCCACTAAGTTTTAAAACATACTTATGCACCTTCTGCATTTACTGATATGACAATATTTTTACCATATCAATATCACATCATCACCACATTGGATACGATGTCATCACTATTTTATGTTATGATGAAAAGATGCTGATATGAATAATATTATCAAAAAATTATCATATTAAAAAATGAGCAGTGCAGTACACAAAGTGTACATTCCTTGGGTTAAAGTAATTAGGCTCTATACGGGAGGAGGATCACGAGGTCTTGGGTTCAAGACTCATTAAGTTCTAAAAAAAAAAAAAAACAGTGCAATAAGTGTAAATGCAGGGTTTAAAACTTAGATGGGAGGTTTATGCTATCTCAAAGCTTAGAGGGGTTGATTATCTTTGGATTTAGAATAAATGAGATTACAGGAACAACCATAGATGAATCAAGAATTCAAAGGTGCTTCAATAAACATATCTCGTTGGTTATTAAAAACTATTCTTCTACCAATCAGGCTATCAGGAAAACCCAATAAGAACATCAACAAAAATAAAAAATTAGGTTTGTGGAGATTTACCAGAAGTGCTTGACTTTCTGGGTCAATGTTCTCCAAAAATACCCTCCTATGCAACCTCTGCTGCTCGATTTGAGGATTTTTTGCTAGAACTTTTCGCATATCTGCTACAATATTCTACCCATAAAAGAAAACTTCTAATTTAATACTCAAATAAGAAAGTGAAGAGAATGAATGCTAGATGCTTGAACTAGGGATCAGAATAACCATTGCTCAACTGCAAAGGTAGTTCGTTGCTACTCACATTGATTTTATTAACATCCAAATGACTGACGGCAAGATGTGTCTTGATTCTCCAATGAGTTTTCTGAGTTAGATTTCTCACAATATTAACAGTGAACTTGTGATTAGGAATATGAATTGCTTCACGATCGTCACCTCTTATGATAGTCGGAGACCACCAGCCTACATGCTGCAGTATTGTTTAATCCAACATTATACATATGCAAGACAGTTTCCCGTATCATTCTTATGCATGGAAAAAATAATGACAGAAGTGAAAGCATTTCCAGAGTAATAATATAGGCAAACGGTTCAAGAATTCTTTCAAACAAACAATTAGAAATATTCTGTTGCAAATTAATAAAAAAATCTTATTGTTTCCTCTTCAATAGAAACCAACCTCAACAGTGCCAGAAACCTCATAGCCCTCAATCTTAGTCTGAATCCACTCATTGAGAACAAATGGACGCGTTGCATGTATCATAACACTTGAAAGGAAATTTGTAAATATCTGTGAAAGAAGCAATTATAACTTCATCAATGCAAATAACATTTGCATACTTCGAATGTTTTCAATATAAGTTTGCAAATTTTTAGATGTCTTGCAGAAAAGAATACCTCACGACCAGCGAGAGTCAGTAGCACTGTTCCAAGACCACCAGCAGTGATCCACCTCTGTGTCGAAAACCCCAGCAACTCCATGAACAAAGAAATTGCTGCGACCCATATTGCTGTATAGACAGCTTTTCCAGCAAACTCATACCCCATCTGGATAAAAGAAACTAAAACTTTTAATAAACACACATCAGATATAGTAATAAGTGCAGTATTAGTGTTGAGTACAGAAATCAGATCGATCTAATTATAACCACAGTAAACAAGTTAAGGAAATTAATGAACATTAGTAATCGAAATGAATCAAAAAAAAAATGTTCTTGGTGAATGATATGGATTGAATACTTTTCTTGTATCATCAGGACCACAAGCCTCCATGAAGAACTTCTGTGACTGCTCAATAAAGCTGGAAAAAATAAAATACTATTATAAACAGGCAGGATATCAAAGTAAGTAGCAACGTCCACTTTTTATAATATAGAAACAACAGTTACATCTCACCTTGACAGACAATATGAGAATGCCAGCACTGTTGATAACGATCTTATAAAATTTATAAAACGTGTTTTAACTGCTTGGCTTGTTTCTGATGGTAGGATTACAGGATCCAAAACCCTGTAAAATTGTAATTTTTGTTTAATAAAGAAATTACATAAAAAGCTTGGATTCCATCATCACAAGATGCCAGAATAAATTGGAAACCTGCAGATAAGTAGTGATCCAGTCCAAAGCAGAAGTGGCTGCAGATATGAGGTTGAGATATGGTATGTTTTACTCTTTTTCCAGTTACTGTCATTCTGTAAAAGAGAATTGATTAAAAAAACGTAATATATTATAAACTGCTGCTGTGGATTAAAGATAATCAATGACCACACGTAATACATACACGGATAATGCTTCTCAGGAAGCGCATCAATGGCCCAAGACCATATACAGCAAATGCAATGATCCCGACAGCTGGGACTAACTCAATAAACTGAGGATTTTGAAGAAGAGCATTGTATGACCTATCAGATCAAATGTTAAAACTTACGTATGTCCGCACCTATGCCATGAGGAATAAATAAGAAAGATGAAACTAAAATAAAGGAACGTCAATTAGAATTTTTATAAAAAGTACAACATCTATCCAGTTTTTTTTTTGAAATAGAAAATTGCATTCATTTCACCATTCTGAAATGATACAATATAACATCCAAAAGCATTCTATCCAGTTATTCCCATTAAAAAAGCTACAATAATAGAACTTCCTAAATTCAATGATAAAACTTCGATGCACTAGAAAACAGAGTAATTTGTCATAGAAAATACAGCTACAGTACTCCATAGTCTATAGTCTATGCTACGGGATCGCCTTTTTTTAGAACTTAGCAAGTCTTGAACCTAAGACCTCAAAGACCCCACTTACTTTAACCAGCATACTTTGTGTATGCTACAGGATAGCCTTGATAAGAAAGATTTTCATTGATGAGAGAAGTCTTTTCACAAGTATTCAATCCAAAAGACTGCCTCAGGAATAGTGTGACCAAAGTACATTTTTAGTATTTCATCAAACAAAAACACATGTTTAGTAAGAGAACACTTACTATATAGCAATTGTACAAATGCTAAGATTCATAAGTTCAACCATCAAATATGTGAAGAATGGATAAATGATGTGCTAATAAATAAAATCCATGAAAATAGGACAAAATAAGCCATGGATATGTTAATAGAAATTTTTGTACATATAAATTTATGTCTGAGAAATACGGGAATTTTTACTTCCTAATGCATACAAATCAATAAAATTTATTTTGTTAAGCTAATTTCACAGTGAAAATTATCAATGACAAAACATAAGTAACATTAGGCATTCATCTCCTCAATTACAATAATATTATGCTTCAAATGAAAAAAAAATCATAAGTAGCTTGAAATATCAATATCCATCTAAAATAACTTTAATTTCAACAGAAAGTAAAACAAGTAAGCAATACTGAATTAACAATCATGTGATCCACGATGGTTATGCTAATAGATTTCATAAGGTTTCCTGCTAACATATATATCATAGCAGCATGCCATAACATCCGCTTCTGACGCAAATGCTCGATGTTATTTTTCTTATCTTCAATGTCAAACAATAGATAATCTGCACTATCTTCTCTAAGACAGGATACATATGAATCAACTGATGTGGTACTAAAGAAAAGTCTTCTACCTCACCACTACCCCAAATTCTAAAAAGGGAAGTGAGAAAACAGTAGGGCAAGAAGAAGAGTAATGACAACAGCAACATACACCACCTTTTGAGGTTTCTCTAACACTTAAATAGAAGGGTTAGTAGCATTATGAAATAGTTGATCAAGTGGCACAATGATCACCTCTAACATTCCTCTATTACCAATTTGCACATACACAAAAGACCAAAAAAAACCCTGAAATTTGAGCATCACTCTCTTCTTGTTTATTATGCATTAAATAAAAGATTACTTGGTCAAAGTCGTCGAGGTAAGTCTCATAAAAGGGATCGTGTGCGTGGATGCTAGCAAAGTAGAAGATTGGCACTTGAAAACATTGTATCTGTATGAAATGCAGAATGCTGGCTTGTATATCCTATCTGCAATCCCGAGGCCCCATGCATCATGTCGCTGCAAAAAATTGTTAGATGTACATGAGAATAGATTATAACCAATTTTCACGACTATTTACATAAGTTCATATCAGAGAGTAATTATTCATTTTGTCTACTGAATTCAAAAGTAAAAGTCCAAAAACAAATTTAAAGGAGAATGAATTTTACATTTAGAATAAAATCACCAGGACAAACATAGGAAACAGAATGCATTTCTTCATAGATGAACAAATGGGCTCTTTCTGATGGAGAAATGGAATGTTGCAAGTGCACTTTGATGTGAAGTAGTTTCTGTAAAATGCCTCAGATAAATAATTTCAAAGCTTATTTTGGCATGTCAGCAACTGTCCCACATAAATCATGCTAGAATCAGATTCAAGTTAATACGTCAAACACAAGTGCTATATTTCCTCAACTAATATGCATACCTAGTATAAGAATTTCAATCGAATAATAAACTAAAATAATGGAGAAAAAAGCAGTTCAACCACCATTAACAGTTTCAGTTCAGCATGTTCTATCTTGATTCTTGTGAGGTATGCGACAATGAAACTTTAATTTGATATTGACATATATCTGCAAGATGCTATACACTACAACTATCTGGCAAAAGTTGTATCTGTTAGAATATTCCTAAATAGTATAATCCTAAAGAAAATTTAGATATAGAAATACTAACGACTAAATTTAGTGAAGAAAAAGGTACTTTTAAAAGAAGAACATCATACTAAATCAGAATAACAAATCTCCCACTAACAAGAACACTGAGACTACTATACAAAATAAAACACAACATGAATGAGATAACCTGACATATTACATTTGATAACAGTTGACGTACCGAAGCACATGAAGAAAGGAGAAATGTCCTCAATTGGTGCAATCTCTTTGGTTTTAAGCTCTATGACATGATTGGTGCTCATCAGACACTAAAGAAGAATCAGGTGACAAATCAAATAAAAATGAAAACGGATTGTATTATACCTTCAATTGGTTAGTTGAGCTAAAGCCTTGGACAAAGCTCATTTCATTGTAGAAATGCAAGCATGATCCAGTAGCCATTCTTGGGCGGACAAAATTTCAGCGATAAATGATTTTAGCAGAAAAAAGACTCGCACTTGTCAGAGAACTGTCAGTGAGTGGAAGCCCCAAAGGCCCCTGGAAACCTCAAGCCTGCAAATGAATTGAAAACGGAACTGGAATGACTAAGTCAATGGAAACCTCAAACCTGTGATGAAATTAGGAAGAAAACTAGAATGCAAGAGAAATCATCAAGCTTTTGCATTGAACAAGCCACTTGAATGCTTCCCAACAAGGAGGGATCCAACACCATGATACAAAACCGAAAAATAGATGGTCTGATGCATATAAGGAAAAACGAACAAAATCGATCCAGAATGACTATATCACCATGCAACATATCGGCATCAAAAATAATATGAAGCGAAATTTTGCTTCTCAAAACTCCAGTCACTCCTTTGGCATTGATTTCAATCAATTTACTGATTGGTAGCTTACTGATTTCAATCAATTTTTTGCTTCTCAAGCAGATAAAATACACAAAAAACACATTCCTAGGTTATCCCGATCTGCTTTGCCCAATTAACTCATGAACAAACCAAAAAAGGAAAGAAAGAGCAATTAAACCAAAAAAAAATCTAAAATCAAAAAGATAAAGTGAAAAAAAAACGAATCGGGATGGAACTCACCTCTCCAGGATCCAAAAAAAAAAAATCGAGATCCACCAACTTGGCCGTCGTATCCCAAAGATTATTACAAGAAATGGGGCGCCTCCCGATGCTTAGGAGAAGGGATCAATCAAAACGGAGCTAGGCGAATCGGAGACGACAACGGGGGCGGCGAAGTCGATAACGCTCGCCGCGTCGGCCACGTGCCTTCTTATCGTTTGGCTTCGTCCGGCGACTTCATCCCTCGCACGCGCGTAGAATTTGTGATCCGAGAATAGTGCTGTACGTACGCGTCGAATGGACGCAGCGATACTTACGCACAAACCACAAACCAACATCGGCTTCATCTGTATGTCCACCTCAGCGGGGGTACAATTAGACTTAAGAAATAACAATTAATTTTTACGTGCATGTAAGTAAAACCGCCTTAACAATTTAATAATATATTTTTTAAATTTTTTTTTAATCATTTAAGTAATGAATCTTTTTACTGAAGCTATTTAATTTATTCTATATTAATTATTTTTAGAACTTTGTATGTATAAGTACACAGAGTGCACAGCAATTAGGTTAGAAACAAAAAAGAATGAGCATGGGTAGTACAATTAATTAATCCCGGATAGGATATCAGACTGTAGCTTTCAAGGAAACTTTTATACCTACGTCTACTATTTATAATTAAAACAAATAGCATTTTTTAAATATAAAATAAAAGAAATAAGGCGAATTAATACATTTACACGTCAACAATTCTTATCATCATGAGATAAATATAGTAAGAAATTTTTTTATATATAACCAGGCCAACTAATATATATATTTTTTAATATCCGTGTTACACTGAAAGGGTCTCATCCATGCAGATGCCTTTATATCCTCGATTGTGCTCTGGAGTCACTTCCTGCACCTCATCAGTCATCCCCTTTTTTTTTATAGCTTTGCAAATTACATTTAGTTATACTACTTTATTTTCTCTTAATCTATTTCATACTTAACTTGGGTATGAAAACTTTGAAAGCCCAAAAGTTTCAAGACAGATGAAGCCTTCTACCTTAAAAATCCCTTTTTTATGCAACCAAATTTTAGATACAACGTTGGACCCTCCCACGTGTATGAATAAAAACCACGTGAAATTAATATTATCAGAATACGACACGTCTTGTCAATTAATTCATCCACGAGTCAATGGCTTTTTACTCGTTTATTCCACGCAAAGAGCAAATTGAAGTAACCAGGAATCAGAAATAAGTTATTATATAGATATCGCTGGTTTTGTGTGGGAGGGACCGAGAGCGCTTGAGACACTGCTCGGACTAATTCATGCATGCACTCCGCATTCATATTGCAAATTAACGCGCATGAGGAGTTGGTTCTCCAAATCACTCGCTGCGTGCACATCGCATACGTTGGAAATATCCTCCAGTTTGAACCGGGGTTAATAACGAGGATCTAATTCCGTGTTGCTGGACAATGAAATGCTCCGAGAATAGGTGCGAGAGAAGCTTCCTCTCTCCCCTTCTCTGTATAATATACATACAGTAGAGAGGAGTTGCAGTGCACGCCAAGCAGAAGAGGCTAAAACTTAGCTTATTCTGGTGCTGCTTAAAAGCAAGTATGACCACGTACGACCCGGAGCTGCATGCGAGAGATGTCACTTGTCAGAGCGTGCGGAGAAATATATATATTCTTCTTCTTCCTGTGCTCCTACTGCCGCAGACCAGCAGTTCGAAGGAGAGCCCACATCCGTCCATCCGTCGCATGCATGCAAGCATGGCAACAACAGCAGATAGGCGTGACCTTTGACCCTCCCACCTTCCATTTTCCCTGCGGCAGCTGCTGCAACAGACCAACCATATGCTTCCAAACTCCTCGCCTGGGCGAGTCCGCTCGTCCGAGTCGCCGCCACGTGACCGCGTGTGTTCTTCGCATGCGTTTTGCGCTCGCGGCTCACGTCGCTGGGATGCCTCGGACGGCCGGCTGGGGAGGCCGAACCGCGTGAGCGCGAGAGGGAGGGGAAGGACGCCGAATGACCGCCCCGCCCACCCTCGCCGATGGCAGCGCAGAGCAGGGCAGGTCGGAGAGGGGAGAGAGGAGAGGCCTCAAAAAGGCGCGCGGAAGCCCGAGGAAGGAGGAGAGAGAGAGATAGAGGGTCAAACGGCGGCGCGAGGACGTTAGCTGTCGGGCTGTCGGTTGGCCTTCCGTGACGGACCTTTACCCTTCTGAGGCGGCCTCCGTTGTCCTCCCCCTCCAACTCCGTTTACTCCTCCCCCGTACCGCCACCCCCTACCGCATCCTTTTTATAACGTCTCTCGTTCCTTCATTCCCTCACTGGCTTCCTCTCCCTCCCTCCCTCTCTCTCTTCCAGAGATTGCCGGGCCTCTGCAAAGCCTACCGAACCTTGCTCCATTGACTCTCCTTCTCCTTCCGCTTCTATATATGCACGCATCAAGAAGGAGAACAAGGCGTGCCAACTCCAGTCCCCCTAGATTAATCAGGCTCTGCGAAATGAGGATGGTGGCGGGGGCGGCGGAGGAGGAGGAGGAGCGGATGGTCGTGAGATGGACGGCGGCGGCGAGCCCGTACGAGAAGGTGGCGAGGATGGCGAGCGGGAACGCGGTGGTGGTGTTCAGCGTCAGCGGCTGCTGCATGTGCCACGTGGTGAAGCGGCTGCTGCTGGGGCTGGGGGTCGGGCCGACGGTGTACGAGCTCGACCAGGAGAAGGGCGGCCGGGAGATACAGGCGGTGCTGGAGGACCTCCTGGCGTCTGCGGCCGCGTCGACTTCGTCGGCCTCGTCCTCCTCCTCCTCCTCCTCTGCGGTCGCCGTGGCCGTGCCGGCCGTGTTCGTGGGTGGGAAGCTGCTCGGCGGGGTGGAGAAGGTGATGTCGTGCCACATCAACGGGTCGCTGGTTCCGCTCCTCAAGCAAGCCGGTGCGCTCTGGCTCTGAGCCGCCGCGGCCTCCGCCTCCGCCGCCGTCGCCTCCTCTGGGGATGACGTTCATTTGAACGAGCGGTAACCGACGCCCGCAGAGACGTCTGATCACAATACGACCGACCCATGATGGCCATCGGAGGCGGAGTACAAGGAGGTTGGGAGGGAGACCGGCGGGGTGGTGGGCAGGGCGTAGAAGGTCGAGGGCGGTGACAGTGCTGACCTCGCAGACGACGGCAAGGTCATAGAGCTTGATGCCGTCGTTGGCACCGGCGGTGGTCGCCATAACCATACGTTAACGATTCTTGTTTCGTATGATGTATATTAAAATATTTTAAAATAAGATTCAGCTCTTTTTAATTTTTAAAAAAAATCCTTCTACTTCTCCAAATCTATTTCCTCTTCGATTGTAAGCCTCTGGGACCGTCGTCGACCCTGATCGTGGGGTTCGATTTCGACCGGAAAATTCTCCCGCCGCCGCAGGATCGAGGTTACGCCGCCCACCGGCGGCCGCACCCGCGCCTGGAAGAGTCTCGCACCGCTCCTCTATTCGGCCCAATCGAGTGAGCCAATGTGGCCCAATCCAGTAAACCAAACCCTAATAAGAGAGAAAGAGGATGTGCCCAAAGCCATTGATGTGTGGACCAACGGCATAGATTTTGGCAGCTTGAGTACGTCTTCGATTTTTAACACTAAATAATCTGATACTTGTTTTTGGTTTGGAGGCCCTCTTTCTTTCTTGCCCAAGAAAGGAAGGAAGGAAATCAACGTCCCGTCGTCGTCGCAGCCGCCGCCATGAGGATGCTGATGGCGATGGCTGAAGCAGTCGGAGAGAGCGCGTCGACGTTGTGGGCGCTGCAGGAGAGGAGGCTGTCGACGGTCTTCCACGCCACGCTATCGGCGGCCTCTTTTTCCCTCTTCTTCTCGCTTAACCTTTGTTATCTTCTTCTGGTGAGGAGATGATGTCGTCCATGGCGGAAGAATTAAGTTAGTCTTTATTGTTTCATGGCTTGTTATGTTTTTAACTGCGACTTCGTTCTCTTTCTATATGTAGTATAATTATTACATTTCTCCAACTTCTATGTATGGAATACTATCGTTCAACTAACTGGAATACTAATGACTTGTTATGAATTAACTTCCCACTGAAATTATTTTAATTATTTAGTAAATATATGTCATCTAATAGTCAAAATCAGAGAGATGTTTTAGCATTCTTCTCGCTTATTTTAAGAAGAAGAGAGAATTTTTTTTAAAAAAAAACTAACTCCACCGAGACACAGACAGAGAGTTGGAGCCAACAGAGAAGGAATTAAACTACCTATCCAACTCATGTTAACGATAGTTGATCCCAACTCTCCTTTGATATATAAATCCATGGCTGAATCCAGCAGTCCGCATTGATCTCCGTCTCCTCCTCCTCTGCTGCCGCCGCCGTCTTCGTCTTCTCAGTTTGTGCAACAGCAATGGAGTATGCTATTTTGCCCAATGGAACGGAAGTGATTGCCTATGTGTACTGCTATCCCCCAAAAAATATCCACGCCGGTGGGCTGTGGCGCGTCTCAGCTCCACTGTATCAGTTTGCCCTACCCGTAGCCTTATGGCAGATGGTGCTCGTCTGGTGCGTCTCTCGCACATTGGCGTTCCTCTTGAAGCCCTTTCGCCAGCCCAGAGTCATCGCTGAGATCCTTGTACTCAAATCTCGCTCATTATTACTTTTCGGTCGATTCCCTGCTAATGGTTTCTTCTTCTTTTGCTTGATCTGGAGCTTGCGTTGGCGTTGTCTGCAGACCGGCATTCTCCTCGGGCCAACGGTGCTTTCAAGGATCAAGCTGAACGACGATGAGGGTGGCCCGGACAACCTGGGAGAACTCCTCGTTCCGAAGCAGAGCTTTCGACAGATCGACTTCTTTGGGCACCTTGGGGTTCTCTCCTTCCTCTTCCTCGTCGGCGTCGAATTCGACATCAGGATGATCACCAAGATGCGGAAGAAGGTGGTCTTTGTTGCGGTGGCCAACACGTTCCTCCCCTTCATCTTCGTCGTCATAATCGTCCTCGCCATGGACATCAAGGCGCCGTCGTCCATCTACCATCCGACGCACGTCGTTTTCGTCGGGCTCGCGATGGTCGTCACTGCGTTCCCGGTCCTCATCCGGCTCTTGTCGGAGTTGAAGCTCCTCAACGACGAAGTTGGCCAGACCGTCCTCCCGTCCGCCGTCCTCACCGACCTCATGGCGTGGGCCTTACTCACGATGACGCTCGTCCTCCCCACTTACAGCAACGACGCGATGGCCAAGGCCTTGAGTACTGCCAGGGAGCCGATGAGGTTTGCGTCGGTATGGATCATTCTTTGCGGCATCGGCTTCGTGCTCATCTGCTGGTTGGTTTTCCGGCCGATCATGTTCTGGATGGTGCGGAGGACGCCGGCGGGCCACCCAGTAAGCGACGTCTTCATTTTAATCATCGTCACCTCCTTGTTGGCGGTCGAGCTGGTGTCGGACACCATTGGATTGCACGCGGTGTTCGGCGCATTCATCTTCGGGCTGATGGTGCCGCAGGGGCCGCTTTCCGTCGGGCTTCGGGAGAAGCTTGAGGAGTTCGTCGTCAACATCTTGTTGCCTCTCTTCTTCGCCAGCACCGGCTTCAAGACCAACTTGTCTAACATCTCCTTGGAGACAGAGGAGGATGAGAAGATTCTTCTCGGCTTTGTCATTATGTCTCTGGTTTGTGTGGCGGTGAAGGTCGGCAGCAGCATGCTAATCGCGCAGTACTACTCCTTGCCGGCATCCCACGGCTTGTCCGTGGGACTCCTCATGAGCGCCAAAGGCCCCATCGAGATGATCATCCTCAACATCGGCAAGCAGAAGCACGTACGTGATCAAGTAATGATTCTTAGAAAATTTTCTTATGCAACAATCGCTAGCTGATTAGTGAGTAGATTTCAGGTTTTTGATGGGCGAACGTACGCGATCTTGATGCTTCAGTCGGTGCTGACGACGTCGGCGATAGCACCGGCTGTGGCGATCTTGAACAGGGCGACCAGGAGCCGGTTCTCGTACAAGAGGCGAAACCTGGAGCGGAGCCGGCCGGACAAAGAGCTCCGGATGGTGGCGTGCGTCCACACCTTCCGCAACGTGCCTTCCCTCATCAGCTTCCTCCAGTTGTCCAACCCCACCAAGCGCTCCCCTATGTTCGTCTACGCCGTCCACCTCATGGAGCTGGCCACCCGCGCCACCGCCATGCGCATCGTCCACGAGACTGGCGTGAGCAAGCGCGAGGGCCGACGCGCCGGCGCCTCTTCAGGCACCGCGATGCGCTTTGAACAGAGCATCTACATTTCCGCCTTAGGAAGCTACGAGCAGCACGCCGGCGCCGGTGTCTCGGTGCAGCTGCTCACCGCTTTGTCCCCCTACTCCACCATGCATGAGGACATCGTCAAAATCGCCGAGGAGCGCTACGCCACACTCGTCATCCTCCCCTTCCACAAGCAGAAGTCGGTGACGACCGGGGAGTTCGAGGAAATTAACCCGTTCATCCGAGGCGTCAACCAGAGCGTCCTTTCTAACCCGCCTTGTTCGATTGGCATCCTCGTCGACCGCGGGCTCAGCCGGAGCAGCCGATTCCCTTCCAGCCAACAAGTTCCCCAAAACGTGGCGGTGCTCTTCTTCGGCGGCCCCGATGACCGCGAGGCACTCTCCTACTCCTGGCGAATGGCAGACAACTCGGGGATCAACCTCACCGTGGTGCGCTTCATCCTTAAGAAGGAGAAGGAGACGTCGACGAGGAGTAGTGCCTCTTCACCGTTCACCTTGACCCTGGAGGAGCGCGCCATGATGGCGATAGAAGAGGACGGCATGCAGCAGCTGCTGGACGATGAGTCCGTCAACCGGTTCCGGGTTCGGTTCATCAGCGATGAGAATGTCACGTACACCGAGAAGATCGTCGGCAACGCCGTGGACACGGTGGAGGCGATACACGCCATGAACGACGGTCACACGATGTACGTGGTCGGGAAAGGAAAAGGCATGGAGTCATCGCCGTTGCTCCGTGGTCTCATGGAGTGGGCCGAGTACCCGGAGCTCGGGCCCATCGGGGACCTGCTCGTGTCGTCGGACTTCGGCGATCGACCGGCGTCGGTCTTAGTAATGCAACAATACTCGGACACGTAGTGCCGCCGGCCATCATCCCGCTGAGCTCCTATGGATCAATTCGGTAGTCGTAGTCTTATTCTTTATATTTGTTCATTTTTTTAAACAAAAAGAAATTTGTATAATTTCAAAATGCAGTAGCTAATCTCATTCAGCACAATCAATTTTCCATCTCCAGAGACCATCAAGAAAAATTAAGATCAAATCAGGACAATGAGAAGACAGAATATAAATGAAAGGATGTTAATTAATTAGAGGCCGCTGCAGAATCCCAGCATTCTGTGTCTCCCTGTTACCTTTGCAATGGAGAGCTCCTCCAACCATCCAATTATCCTACTTCTGCTCACGCTACTCTCTCTCCTCAACCTCACGCCCTCCTCTTTCTTCCTTCCAGCCCTCACCTTCGCCTCCGGCGGAATCGGCTCTGCCGCCGCGGGCGAGCACTTGCAGCTCAACCCAAGTCCGACAATGAGCCTGCTTGTGGCGGCCGCCTTGTGATTAGCATGGCTAGCGTCGGCGTCGCTCGGCCTCTGGCCGCCAAATCCGCTGCCGCTCTTCGTTATCCGCCGCGACTTCAGATCATGCAACTCGATTTCCGGGGCGCCGACGACGCCCAGCCGGAAGATCCCCCACCCTGCGCCTGGAGCTGAGCTCGTGCTCCTCCGACCGGTGCTCCTTCTCCTCGCACCGCGAAGGCACGGCTTGGGGCTGGGATGCGTTTGGAAGTGACCGGAGACCTTCGACAGCGGAGGAGGGTCCAAAGCGTTGACGGAGTGAGCGCTGCTGGATGAGTGGCTCCTGCTGACGCTGACGCTGCCGCTGCTGTTGCTCCGGTTCGCGGCAAAGCACAAGTCGACGCAGTTGGGCTGCGAGAAGCACCGACCTGCCCCGCGACCGACGACGGCCGATGCGCAGTCACCGGTGCCGGCAGACGGCCGGAGTGGCAGGATCCGACCCTGGAAGAAGACTTCATCGGCTGAGCACATGGTGGCTCCGGCGGTGGTCGGAAGAAGACCTCCACCCTCCGATATCCAGAACTCAAAGTCATGCGTCGCTCGATCCGTCGGGCTCATGGAGCGTGACAAGGCTTCCTCCTCCTCTTCTTCTTCTTCTTCAAGCGTCTCCCATTGTGGCAATGCTTCTGGATATCTGTCCATCTTCTCCGGTCTGGAAGAGTAGCAGAACGTCGAGAAGATTTATACGGACAGAAAGAGAAAGAGAAAGATGGAACAGAGGAGCAGGAAAGATCAGATGCAGAGAGAATAATGTATTAACTTGTGAGACATTCCAGGTGTGTTGGCCTGAGAGCCGGGTCTCTGCGAGTGCAGTGCCTGAATACTCTCTGCACATACCAAGTGTATCGAACTGTGGGCTGGTCTTTGCATGCGTCTCTTTCTTCAAACAGTCCTCTGACAGTCTTGATGTTGGAGGCCCCTGTTTTGTTTTATAGCGAAAGCTCCGTGACTTCTTTCATCAAGCACATACAGTGTGTGTATATATATATACATATATATATGCTTTATTTATCTGCCACCACCAGGGCAAAAGCAATAAAAAATATTTAGCCGAACCGGATGAACCGGAGGCGGAGGGTCTTTTCGTCGGATGGGCGGCGATCGATGGCGCTGGAGCACCAAACCATCGACCGTCCGCGTTAATGTCGCCTCCTTCGAGGAGGCAGCGCGACGTTCTCTTCATTAATTTTCCACCCGCTGCGCTCGGAACCACAAAAAAGAGGTCGCCATGAATGAACGAACGTGTAAATCTCCGTGCTTCTCCTTCGGCCTCCTTCCAAAGTAAGTCTTACATCCTCCACTATCAACCTGATTCCGATTCAATCCGTCGCTTGCAATCTCCGATTCTGCCTTGGTGGTCAAAGACATGGAGTAATTGGACGACCGGCGAGTTACATAGCGGCATGGCCTCCGATCTCTTTCAGCTGGAGTCAAGGTCCTCTTTCTCTCCCATCCCTAATATCATTTCGAGCTTGTGTGAATCTTCGGTGGTAGTGGTAGTTCAATTGGGTCATATTCGAGTATGATAGCTTTGGAGCTATCGAATCCCTTACTCTCCAGGGGTTGGCTGATCCTGTCTGTGGTTTCATTATATTTTTCTTGTTCAAGGAATTTTATTGCTTTTGTTGAAAGATAAAGGCTAATGGTCTAAAAAAAAGGAAAGTGAAAAGAGGCTCGAATGCTCTTTATGTTAATCATTTATTTTATGTTTGGTGTTGATTAGCATTTATGCAGCATTTGCTTCCGGTTCTTGTTCCATTAGCTTCAAGTGATTAAACTTTGCTATTTTTCTTTCTCTTAAAGGTACCTCAACGAATGCCAAAAGCAAGAAGTTCTACCGAATTCTTCAATCTTGTCAGGTTTCTCAAAAGTAATTGACTAATCTTCCCTTCACATCTAATATAATTTTTTTGCATTATAACGTCAAATTGTTTGATCATTATGTTGTTATTCGTGTCTTCTTCAAATGAACACACAACATCTTCATAAATTCTAGTAAGGTAATTTAACGCAATTTAAAATATTCTTGTTCAGACTGTTATCTAACCTTCAATGGTGTGGTTATACGGTTACTTGACTATTATAAATGGCAATATTTAGCTTTCCTGATCATGAGAAGACTGATGTTGAATTTTTCAATCCGTTTAGGAAGATCTGATGCAGAGGTATTTACCTCGTTTAAACAACGAAATTAAGTTACAAAACGAAATTAAAAACCTTGGTTTCAGTAAGGTGTTTAATTTGACAAATGCCGAATGTCCCATACTACCTCAACCTTCTACAAGCCTAGGGTTGCATAATGATGTGTTTCCTGACTCGATAACAGCTATGCATGGAACATCATCTCATTAACTTGTAATAATGCATGGACTACTCCAATGCGTAGCTCTAGGGCTGTGAACCCAGTAATGATGGACTGTACTCCAGTACGCCAATCACCAATAAACCAAACCAGGTAGATCTTTTATTTAGCTTTAAAAAGAAAAAAAACGTTTAACATTGTTATTAAACTTTTTCAATTTTCTTTTTAGTGGCTTACAATTTTTTGTGCTTGAAGATCTGTACCTGATTAAGATTTTAAACTGGTTTGTTCCGCTGCTTTATTTCACTTCTGGAGTCTAAATTGTCAAACAAAAAGGAATAACAATATAAACTGGTTAATCATTGGCTCCCTCTTTTTTATAAATCAAGTGTTGTTATCCTATTATTGATGAACCTCGTGATATGTAGTTCCAATGTTTATTTTTTCTTTTCTCAGGTAAAGAATCAAAAGAGGCACTTGGAGCAATGTTGCTTGGAAATCTTCATTGACCATTTGGAACTTGCTGACATTCCACCACTTATAGCAACTTTCTCAGAAACCAGTTTATCTGATATTGATTCAGTTGATATCTGTCAAAAATCATTCAATGTGTCACTAGATGGAGAATGCCTAATGCTTTTACTTAATGCAGTGAAGCAAAAGCTTCGGATTGTTGATCTCATTTGTTCATCACTTCCAAAAGATGTTTTACGGTATCACCTACAGAACTTAATGATGTCTTATATGACATTAGGGCTAATGTTCTAAATAAAATTCTTTTACATAAGAATTATCAACTATGCAATGATTCATACAGATTAAAACTGAAACAACCATTAACAGACTGCTTCTGAGTTGTGATGTCGTGAAGTTACTTGGAGCCATGCACCATGTTCTTCTATGGAAATCCTAAAAGCCATTACAGTTGGTGATATAAGAAAAAAATAATTCAGAAACAATTCAGGGTGCTACAAACAAATTGATAGCACTGCTTGTTGATTGTCTATGGATACTTGCAAAAATGTGTGTTAATACTTGTGAGCTCTTCATTAAATTGGGCCAATTACATGCCAACATCTTCCGTATATGCTTGGGCATATAAGGATAATAGAAAACATTGTAGATTTTCCACCAACTTTGTTTGCAACTTGATAGGATTTTCTTTTCTCATTTCCTTTTTTTATTTTGAAGAAACAAGGACACGGTGTTATTTACTGCTCCTAGTTTATGTTCTATACCTCTCTAGGCTGTTAAGATACCTTGATAAATTTGGGTAAGTTGGAATCGATTGAATAGAGGAAACTGTCACTTCCCTAAATTGTAGGATTCAGTCACACTGGTCCATCAAACATTTTACCAATTCTCATTGTCAAACTTCCACATAAGATGGAAATATTAAGCCTTTGGTGACAAGCTTCCTTGGAAAAAAATTGTTGGGACTTTATGGTTTGTTCTTCTTGTTGAATGCTTACTTTCAAGAAAACATTTCCAAATTTCACTATATGGTGTCTTAATAATCTTAGTGAATTTTACTATTGACCGTACTACAAGACTGACATTGTTATCTAGGGGATTTTTGAATTAAATATCCTGAGTCCTGAGATCTGTTAGGGTTGACTAATCTAAATTAAGGGTTAGCCAATCTACTAACGGAGATGATCATGGTCATTCCAAGCACGGATTATTTGAGAATGTTATGAAGTATGTTTTGGTGTATTATGTTTGGTTTAGAGGATCTTTTTCTTAGATGTTGGTGAATGTTCATGATATGATATTTCTTGAATACTGTATAAGGTACTTGATTATTTGTTTCATATAAAAAAATTTATGGTTTATCAACGTAATTAGTTCATTCTCTTTTTTCTTTCATAGTGACATTTGCCAGAGGGGTGGAACATGTCAGATTTTAAACTTACGCTTTTCTTCTATTCGGAAGCTCAACATGGCAGGGGAATTCATGCAGTTGCACACATTGAACCTGGATTTTAGTGTTCATTTAAACAGCTTTCACATCAATTATTTTTGTTGCATGCCAAAACTAATGCGGCTCTCAATGTGTGAAACAAGAGTTGCTGATCTTTGGATGGCTAGTGCTGCATTATCAAAGCTTACTTCTTTGGCAGAACTTCGCTTTCAGAACTGTTTGTGCTGCTATGATACCAGGCCGTGCCCAGCATCTAGGATGATTGGACAAGGAATTGAAAAGGCTTTTGCAAGCAAGCAACCATTTCCTTCTTCTAGATCCCAAAATACAGCAAATGGCAAAAATTTAGAACAGAATGTGCAGCATTCAACAGATGATACTTTTGGCAGCTTTTGTTCAGAGAATCACACATTACTACATCATGATTTGCTTGGAAGCATTAGTGAAACTTTATCAGATGAAAGTGATCCTGAATTTTCAAGTGGTGTACAAGCAAGTTATAATTTGAGAAATATATCAGATACCTTTTCTGCAATTGATGGACACAACAATTCAAACATCTTGGAAAGACCACTAAAATATTCTAGATCATCCGAGCTCCTTTCTTCAGCAGCAGCAACTATTCCAATTTCTGACGAGGTAATGCATCCAGGTGGAAGATTAAATAATAGCAACTGTTTTATGGAGCATGCAACTCATAGTGAATTTTGTTTGCAGCTTGACCAGATTGATGATTTCTCCACCAATGATGTCTTATATAGAGATGAAGAACATTCAACTAAGATGATGAACATAGGGAGCCCTACAAGGACCCCACTAAAAGATCATATTTCTAGTCATCCTTCACCCATTTGTTTTGAGAAGCACTACAGAGAATATATGATAACATCATTGCCGCACTTAAAAGTTTTGGATAATTTACCTATTGGATATGTTGAGAGGGAGGAAGCAAAATTAACTTTCAAGACATACTTCGAGAGTGCACCATATAATAGAAAATATGAAGATAATGTTATCAGTATTTTGCAGAGGCGAGAAATCAGAAGGGGACAGATGTATCCTAGAGAAAGTAACGACTCGTTTTCTAGGTCACTTTCTGCTGTTAAAGTAATTTCATCTCCACGACCTCATCTACATTCAGTTTTTGAGTTCAGAAGTAGTTCACATAATGAAATGAAGAGCTTTCGTCCAAGACAATTTGAATATCATCCTACAGATCCAAGACTAATGGTCTTTGGAACGTTAGATGGGGAACTTATTGTTATCAACCATGAAAATGAGGAGCTCATTGGTTACCTTCCACCAGTAGCAACACTAAGCAGCATTTTAGGTCTTTGCTGGCTTAATAAGCACCCTTCCAAGGTAAGCTGTCCAACTGTCTCTAAATGCAGACCTTGTTTATCTCCTGTCTTGATTACTTGGGTAATGCTCCGATTTTGTGTTTGTGCTGTTATTTCTAGCTCCTTGCTGGCTCAGACAATGGTTCTTTGCAAATATATGATGTTGGTCAAATGGCATCGAAGTTGACCGATCGACATTTCTCCATGGATGCATCTATGCACACATTTGATGATTTTGAACAGCTGACATCTGTTCATGTAAATTCAAACGATGAGTACTTTCTTGCTAGTGGATTCTCAAATCATGTGGCTCTCTATGACATAGGCAGTGGAAGGCGCTTGCAAATTCTCAAAGACCTTCACAGAGAACATATAAATGTTGTTAAGTTTGCTCACCATTTTCCTACTGTCTTTGCTACTGCATCCTTTGATAAAGATGTTAAGTTGTGGGATCTGAGGCAAGGTACTTCACAGCCTTGTTATAAAGCTTCTAGTTCGAGAGGAAATGTGATGGTGTGTTTTTCTTCTGATGATCACTATTTGCTTACATCAGCGATTGATAATGAGGTAAACATGTAACGTGAGCATCTATTTACATACCTATATGTCAATGATTTCTCAACAAACTTTTCCAGGTTAAGCAACTCCTGACTATAGATGGAAGACTCCAAACATCTTTTAACATTGCTTCCACCGGAAGTTCTCAAAATTATACAAGGTCGTACTACATGAATGGAAGAGATTACATCATCAGTGGAAGTTGTGAAGAACATGTTGTTCGAATATGCTGTGCTCAAACCGGAAGGAGGCTAAAAGATGTTCATCTTGAGGTGATTGCGAACTAAAAAGTTTTTTCTTTTTTACTCTGCCTTACAGGGGTTCTTTTGTCAAGTTCGGAGAGATCTGACTTCAGCATATGTTGCTGCTGAACAGCCTTTTGATTTTATCCAGAGGTTAAAAATATCTTTAGAAGATTATTTTTTGGATAACCTTCAAAAATATTTTTAGCTTTTATCGACTTGGATTATGTGATAAACCTACGTATAGACAATTCTGTTTTTCAAACTTAAAAGAAACTGGGAAAAGAAAGTATCCTTATATTTCTATATGGCAGCATTAATGCATGACTTGCCTCCTGCTTGCAGGGTCGAGGTTCAAAAGATTCCATGTTCATACAGTCTTTGAGGGGTGATCCATTCAGGGTGAGAAATTTATTATCGGATTCTCCTTATATTATGTGACTTTAAGTAGAAAGTTTTGCAGTTGCTATTTGATACTGCTGCTGTCAATATATTTAGTTCTGTTATTTCCATTGAGATTTTCTTAGTCTCTCTCATTTTGTTTAAGATTTTACTTATTTTCACCAAGGTTTTAAGAAAATTGTATGCTGGTGATATGCAATCAGGTCATTTCCAATGAAAAATTACTATATCATTAACATCATATGGTAATAGTTGTTAGGAATTTAATCAATATATTCAGCATGTTATGCTTGTTCAACATAATTTAATCAAAATATATGTTCATTCGATGCAGGCTTTTCACATGAGTATCTTGGCAGCTTACTGGCATCCGTTTACTAAATCTGAGATCATAAAGGTACTGTCCCCTAAACTAAGAACCAACCCCTCTGTCCTGATGACCGTTGATTTATCACATACCATTTACAACACTTATTCAGGTAAACTTACTACAAACCGAAGAATGCGCCGGAGAAAACACATCCAGCCAACGTGCACTGATTTCATCTCGACTGGGAGGCTGATAATTCGTTGAAATTAGATTTGTTTTCTCATAGATAATAATGTAAAAATATCAGATAGGGTCGTAGATAAAAACTTGATCCTAGCATCAGTAAGATGAAAAATTGGGCCCAATTAATTATACGTTCAACAAAAAGAAAGTATGCAGTTAGCCTCTGAAATTTGCTACAATAACTGATGGAATTTGCATGGAAAAGCTACAAAGGGTGCTCCAGAGCTAATACATCTTCACCTCAATCAGGCGCCTTTGTGGACCTCCTTTTTCTTTTAGGGAATGGAGTTCTTTCAGGGCTATTATATAAAGGTGAGATGTTGGAGAAAAATGAGGCAATTTACCCTAAATTTTATCCCAGAGGAAGGAAGGTTCACCTTCCTACCAAGCCTTCACTTTCACAACCCAAATCATGACAAAACACATCGTGATTCGTGAAGAGGGAGGGTCAAGAACTACTATTTATATGCACTTAATTGCCTTCAGTACACTACTTCAGAAGTCAAGAGCTCTTTAACTAATTCAATCAGCACCTGACCTTCCTAATTTTGACCCTGTTTTCAGTTCATCGTAGTGTAGCATCTACATATATTGCGCACTCTATCCCATATACATTTCTTTTTTGTAATTACAAAGTAAAAAAAGAATTGATTTTAAAAACACTACTGCATTACTTAATCTTTTCTCATTGGCAAAAAAAACCCAACTGTAATTAATCATTATGGGAGTTGTAGAGTTGCAGTAGTTTTCACAAACCTTGAGAAGAGAGAAGCCACCACCAACCCATTTGAACTTGTACCAAATCCTTTTCCCAAAACTTTAAGATAAAAAGTGCATCCCTCATGTTAATCCACATGATCACATGCTGGGTAGTCCTGGCCACCAACCCCATGCTGACCCTCTCTTCATTTCCATCTCTTTGGTTAATTTTTCTGTAATTTTATGATGATGAGTTTATCTCCACAGCCCATGCTACCTCAGCCAGTTCTCACAGTGTAATTAACTAAATCAGTCCAGGTTTAGTATAAACAATCATCGATAACAAAGATTTTAAAATGTGCCCTTGTTTGGTTCACTTTTCCAATATATATCATGCTTAATGTCAGATTGTCAGTTGCAAAAATTCATCTATTAGCATCTGTCTCTACTCATAAGATCCAATATCTAAACTGAGCCCCAATGCACAATTCTGGACAAACAAACTCTTCATTTTCCCATTGCATTCTCACTCCAATTCAAGCCACAGAGTTTGTTTAAATAACTTGAACACAAAGCAAAGCTCACTTCAATCTCAAGCAAGACACATTGAGTTCAGCTAGCAGCAAAAACCAAGATTGGCTCATCTCAACCTTTAAAGTTGTTAAGCTTGGTAGATGGACCATACACATCACAACCACCAAGAACGTCCTCCTCCTCCCCCTCGCCTGGACTAAAATGGTTAGCAAGGCCGGCATCACTGCAACAAAATTTAATTCACCATGGCCGAGTCCATCAAGATCTTAAGGAGATCGTTCCATGTCTTCTGCAGGAGCTACCACTGCTTGGCCTCCGCCGCCGCGCTCCTCGCCGTCCCCTACTCCATTGCCACCCTCTTCTCCCAGTCCATGCTCCCTTCTTCTTCCTCCCTCCTCCGGACAGTCTCCTCTCGCCTTTGGCTGCTGTTCGAGGCCTCGGGCTTTCCCTCCTCTCACTTCTTCTCCCTCCTCAATGTCAAGCTGTCCCAGGCTCTGTTCTCCTTCGTCTCCACCCTCCCCTTCAACGCCACATTCCTGCTCCTGGCAAAAGCGTTCGTCTTCCAGGTGGTGGCCCAGGCGCCGCCGCCGCCGTCCCATCCCCGCCGCCGAGTTGGCCGCTTCTGGCTCCCTTCCCCGGGCTCTCTCCTCCAGCTCTACCCGTCTCTCCTTCTCACGCATCTCTTCAACTCCTTCTTCGTCCTCTCCGCGAACGCCGCCGTCCTGGCCCTCCTCTTCGTGGCCTTCAGCGTCATCGACTTCTTCGACGTCGCTTCGAGCGGGCTGACCCTGGCGGTCTCCGTCGCCGGGGTCATTCTATACTCGTTGGCGCTCGCCAACGCCTTGGTCACCTGCAACATGGCGATGGCCGTGGCGGCCATGGAGCACTACGGGGGGCACCTCGCCGTCCTCGAGGCGCTCGTGCTCGTCCAAGGGAGGATGGCCGTGGCCGTGACGCTGGCCCTGCCAGCGAGCCTCGGGGTGGCCACCGTCGAGGCGCTCTTCCATTACCTGATCATTAGGCCGTACACGGAGTACTTGAGGCCCCGACCGCCGGCCATCTGGGAGACCTTAATTTTTGCTTATTTGTATTCTCTTTTACTGGTTTTTGACGCAATCGTTACCTGCATTTTTGTGAAGAGCTGCAAGGTGGAAGAGAAGGATGCCGTGCAAGTTTGAACGCGCACTTTGCAATCTGTTCGAGTAGCTAATTAATCTTTTGGTTTCTTAATTAGGTTTGAGTTACCGTGCTTATGCCTGCACTCTGTAACTTCTTTACTTGTGGTAAATATTTATGAATAAGATTCAGCCGAGGTAGATATTACTTTGAAAAATGCCCTTAAAATGTGAGAAAAAAGATAAAAAAATATATTTTCACGTGCATATATAAAATTAATGAAGAAATAAATAATTTTCTACTGCTGTGCTGAGGCGACAAATAGAAAATTCCTTCACCTGTGCTTGTATTATCCACCCCTTTTGAGGAGCTGAGCTGAGTTCAGTTCTCGTCGTCGTGAGAGAAGAAGAATGATAACAGGAGGGACAACATTTTCCTCTGCCTTCAGGCTCTCCCCTCTCGTCACGTCGAGGAGAAATGAAAGGCAGCTCATCAAGCCTTCCTTCGCAAAGAAGGAAAACGCAGGAGGAGGAGACAGGTCTCAAGCAGGAGAGTCCACCTTCCCTCTCAGGTTGTCGAAATCAGTCATAGCTAGATCTGCTATTGCTGTCCTTGGGCTAGGCTTCCTCGACGCCGGGTAAGTCTCCTATTTTGCCCATTTTAGTTGTGTAGTAATTGGGTTTTGCTCTATTATTTTGTTCACCAGTAGTGCTCCTGAGAGACGCTCTTTGTTGTCTTTTAATTGTGCGGGGATTTCGATCAGTGATTTTAACCGAGGAGAAATAGATTCCACGAAGAAAGATTTAGGTTTTCTCTTGGTCTGAGTGGGATTAGTTCGTCGTTAACGTCCAGAGCTTCAGAATCCTGTGTGATTTTTGGTGATTTCTTGTACTTAGGGCAATCTTTACGGCAATATAAGGGTTGCTGCAAAATTAGCTATCAGTTTGGTAAAGGTATTTATAAAAAATTGGGTATTTGTAGCCTGACGTTGAAAGCCGACACTTTTGCAGCATCGTAGTTCACCTATTTGTTGAATTGCATTGTTTTGAAACCTTTGCTAAGATATAAATTGGCCCATATCCTAATAGCTTAAAGTTTTGAGATCGATTGATGCTCGAGAGGTGAAGCATAGCGATAGTAAAGGGAAGGAAAGTTGGAGGATGGTTGGTACTGAATTCTATTTAGGTCTTGTTTGGTATGGGGTAATTGAAGGTTGGTTTCCAAATCCAACATCATTTTAAGTTTAAATTATAACTAAAAAAGGGTTAAGAGTTTTAAAGCGACCTTCTCTTACCCCATACCAAATATGATTTGAGGGCTTGTTTGGTATAGGATAATATTTGGTTGGAGTGTTACCTTATACCAAACATGATCATCATCAAAATATTCATCATTTCAATATAAAGCTAAATACTTCTCCAGGAATCAAAAAGATATAGTTCGATTAGCAATTCACTCTAGGGATGTAAAGTACCCACCGCTCTGTGACGATCATAAGGTACACAGCTGGATAAGTGGCTCACTATCCAAAAGAATTTACTTATGGATTACAAGGCTAAGATAATTCAGCATACAGTATTAAGGATGAGTACCACACTCCAATAATAATATAGAGTCTTTGCCTTATTTATCCACTCAATCATCTATGCATAAGCTTATAGAACCATACATCTGTTGTTTTCTATACTTTGTGCGCTGGTTCATAGCTATAGTTTAATCCAACTTAATCGTGATCGGGATCAATATTCCGAAATAAATGAGGTCTTTCCCTAATAATTTCAACTTTTGAAAAGAATCGATCACTTGATCTAAACTTAGCATGCTCAATTCAGCATGATGACTCCACCTGTGTGAGCACCTTCCACACTGTTCCACATTCAAACAAATTTAGAAGTTCATCTTCCAGTCTCTTATCACGTTGCACCACAGTTTGAACAAAAGTTGGTGCCAGTTCCATCCTCAATCGCATTCGTTGGCCTATACAGACAACACAATCCTAACTTTTAGAATTCCTTACCACATAAGCGAAAATATGGTGACTCTCAAATTATTCCATTATCCATATGCTGAAAAGAGCTAATCTGCACAATCCGGAGCTACAGCTGCATTTGGTAATCCCACGCCACTGTTTTTCCCAATTGAGCTCTGTTATGGCGTGTGATATAAAACATGCTCGAATCCCCATTGATTTTTATTTAATAGGCTTCTAACTTCCCTCATCTCAGCGTCACAGAGATGGAAAAAAAATCTGTAATCGAATTGACTGAGCAGACTATTTATCAAGATAGCACCTTTGCTTCCCCCAAAGCCTTCTGACATTTTAAATATAATACAGGAATCATAATGCCTAGAGTTGTACTTATAATCTTCCACTAGTGAAAATTATGATATCCTTAAGTATCATATGAGGAACTTTGAAATGTGTAGCTATAATTAGATGTGATAAACTATTCCTGAATTAATTTGCTTTATTTTTCTTTCATTTTTTACATTTCTTAAGTTGATGCTTTTCTGCTAGTATAGCAGTGTCTGAAAATGAATGAACGAAGACATGAGAAATTAGATCTTCATATAGAAAGCTTTCTGCTTCTGGGAAGTCGAGAAGCATGCATCAGTTTCAAAGGTTGACAAGGGGGATTGATAGAGTTGTCAACTTATTTAAGTGATAGTTTACCCCCAGCAAGCTTAAGCTATTATGAAAAGACTTAAATTTTATACATTTACACTTCTAGCACTTTTTTTTTTTTTAGAACTTAATGAGTCTTGAACCCAAGACCTCATAATCCTCCAGTATAGAGTCTAATTACTCTAACCAGAGGAATGTACACTTTGTGTGCATTTACACTTCTAGCCCTTGATTTGAACTTTTCAGCACTGCAAGATCTTAATTTTTTTTCAATCTTTGGAGTTGAGTACCCTTATAGTTTATTCCAAGTTCTTCTAAGTCGTGAGTATAATGAACTGGATCAGGTACAGTGGGGACTGGTCTCGGATTGGGGCAATCTCAAAGGAGACTGAAGAGTTACTGAAAATTGCAGCTTACTTTGTAACTCCGCTGTGTTTATTTCTGATACTTCTTGTTTCTGACGGTGAAAAGGATTTATAATCAAGAGGATTGCTTCTGTATGCAGATTCCTAGACTTGCACTTCCTTGTCTCTTGATCAGTGGACTCATCAAGTTCTATAAAACTAGTTCACTTAATTTCCAAGATAAGGTTAAATTATGGAGCATAGATGATGATGTAAAACTAAAAATATGAAGCTAAAATTGAGAGGTCATGATTAAAAATTCATAATGATAATAATAATAAAGCTATAAGTATCAAATCCTAATCCTCCTATCCACAACTAGAGTTTACTTAATTACTCATCAATAACTAGCTTTATAATGCACTTTAATTATTCATCAATAACTAACTTTATAATGCACTTGCACTAAGTTTATTTCATATTAATTTAACTCCTATAATTTACAAAAAAAATGACTCAATTTTTATAAAAAAATCACATTTATTATAAATTGAATGACTTGTGAATTTGACTTCATAATTTACTTTATCATTATTATCTCAATTAAAAGTTTAGTAAAACATGGGGATAATTTTTTAATAATTAAATTGAGGGCATAACAATTATATTAAAACAATTCAACTGGCAGAGTCGAGATAATATAAATATTAGCCAGACCCAATTTGGTCGGCTCCATTCCTTCTGCCCGTCGAGCTCGATTTCTCCACTCGCTTCCGGGACTCTGAAACGGAGATCAACGCTCTTCCTCTTCTTCTTCTCTTGTTCTATCCTCGCTATCCTTCCCTCTAACAGGTAATCTCGTGTTTCTTTTCGATTTTTTTACCGCTGCTGCTAGCGGAAAAAGGTTGGGCTATTTGGGTAGAGTTTTGAATTTTTTTCCTTCTTTTGGTCATTTGTCGTGTCTGTGTTCATTTCCTTTGATCATTCGGTGAATTAGGAAATCGTTTGTTAGTTTATTCGGTTCTTGCTCTGGATCGAGTTGCATATCTTCTGCGGTTGGGAATTTTAGGGTTTGTTCGAGCTAATTGCTTGATAGATTTGACTATGGGCAACCGATTATGCATTTGATCCATCTTGCGACCAATTTATTAGCTGATATTTTAGTTTGCTGCTAATATAGCTAGAAATGGACTTAGGCAGGATATGCTAGATTCATAGTGTAGCAAGCAGTTGTTTCGACCTTAGTGTTTTGATTTGCATGATTACATACCATCTGATTTTGTTCTGTCTAGGTTGAGCTTTCCCTTCCCTTACTGCAGGCACATGGTATTTGACACAAACCAATTTGAAACAGAGGGAGTTTTGAATTGTATTCTTTTTCATACAAGTTGCTTGCTCTAGTACACCATTTTCATCGAAAGTGGAGTTTACTTAAGCTGAATTCCCAATTTCTTGGGATAATGTATGCATTCCTCGGATGACATTTTGAATTTATTTGATCGGAGCTGTTTCCATATATTGTATAGAGTAGATTCTCTACTGATTTCATAGACAAACTTTCATGTTTATGAAAATGAAGTTTAATCTTCAAGAGGTAAATTGAGCATTAGTTTCAAAAGTAAATTTTCGTTCTGATACCATATGGATGCTTAAATGAGGATGAACTCTTTCTTGATCTCACCATTACAATCATGGCAAAAAGATCTTTGCTAGATGATCGCATTAAGATGATGAAAATGACATCCTTAAGCGTTTCCTTCTGATATGGTGAGATCTTTCTTCGTCATACTTAAGATGATGAAAATGGAGTTTAATCTTCAAGAGGTAAATTGAGCATTAGTTTCAAAACTAATTTTTCTTTCTGATACTCCCCATATGGATGATTAAATGAGGATGAACTCTTTCTTGATCTCACCATTATAATAATGGCAAAAAGATCTTTGCTAGATGATCACATTAAGATGATGAAAATGACATCCTTAAATGTGTCCTTCTAATTTCAGGTTCGCTTTGTTTGGAGACGATTGGCACTGATCTCATGTGAGAAATTGATAGTGTACTATCTATCCACTTTCAGTTATTCATAATTAGCTTGTGATGCATTTTTGTCCCCTGCAATGTGGAGTTTTGCGACAAAAAAAGATGCTAGGGAATCTAGCTCCAAGAGCATTGGTGCTACATCAAGCATGCCTAGTCCCGATTGCTCAGATGATGAAGTATCTTCCGCTGCCAGCAAAGAAGCAGCCTTGGAGTGCCCAATTTGCTGGGAATCGTTCAACATTGTAGAGAACGTGCCTTATGTCCTGTGGTGTGGGCACACTCTGTGCAAGAATTGCATCCTGGGGCTTAAATGGGCTGTTGTCAAGCTTCCGACCACATCAGTCCAGCTACCTTTCATCATTTCCTGTCCATGGTGCAATCTCCTGTCCTTGAGGCTGATCTACAAGGGCAATCTCACATTCCCACGCAAAAACTACTTCCTACTCTGGATGGTTGAGGGAATGAACAGCGGTGACAGGCCAAGAATGTCGGCTGATTTTGTTCACGAGGGACACCGGCCCCCGTGGCCTCCGACTGGCAGCCTGATCAGGGGAAATCATGGTCATCGTCACCATGGCATCCATGAAGAACTTTCGGACATCAACCAAACTCATTCAGGCTCTGTTCTCGACTACTTCAATGCCGAGAGAATCCAGGCTTCCCTGCGCAAGTCTCTAGCTCTATTCGTTCGATTGACTGCAAAGTTTCCACTTGTGATAATCTTCTTTCTCATAGTAGTTTATGCCATCCCTGCAAGCGCAGCCGTCATAATCCTTTATATCCTTGTGACTGTCTTGTTTGCCTTACCTTCCTTTATGATGCTATACTTTTCTTACCCTGTCTTGGATAGGCTTGCGAGGGAAATCCTCACTTGACATATTCTCCTCTTCCAAAGATCTGAATCCCGGGAATACATGAAAGAGGAAATATGGATATCTGGTTGTTCGATTTACTGGTCGATATGGCAGTCTCGAGTCTTCTACAGAATGGTGTTCTACATCTAAGTCTAAAGTTCTTTCTTGGGAACTATCAGAACTGTAATAATGTACCTTTTTTATATGATTGTATGATAGAGTGACCTTCTGTATTAAAATTTTGGTTTCTTGAGCAAACTCTTCCCAATCTTATTTACACCTTGCATGGATCCATTACATGTTAGATGGATATTATTACTTCTTATTCAGAAAAATACAGTTAGTTAGGATAGTGAATAATTCTACTATTCATTTCTTTTTTAAAAGCTTAAAGAAACTCTTGGGACAAAAAAATGAGTAGAGGAATAATTTTAGCATATTATTATTATTAAATGTTCTCTTTGAGAAACGTATTTTGATATGCTGAGGTGCTAATGATAATTAACATTGTATTTTAAATAACGAACACATTTAATCATGTATTGTTTGGTGGGTTTAAAATGTATTAGCACCTTACATTCTCGAATCAAATCACGTGAATCTAAATCATCTTAGCTAAATTACACTCAATTTTCCTTATTTTCATATTTCTCATAAATTAAAATGAGATAAAATATGGTCAATAAATAGTCAAGCTGGGCTCGGTCAAAGTCTGAAACATAGAAATCAAATATAATTATAGAGCTGGAAGATGTGTGACAAGTTACAACGTGTGTACTTATTCAGTCAAAGATAGATCAAACTTGATAACAAATCTAATTTAAATTAAATTTTAAATCAAAATGTTTATTACATAACAACTGGTTTATATTTAATCAAAACATATTTGGTTTTGGAACCAACATCCCCATACATCATTAATTTACTAAAAGCATGAAATTAAATACAAATCCAATTAAGTTGATCCCATCAAGACGACGCTTAGAAAATTCATGTTCTATTTTTTTTTTCAACTTTTTAGTCCAAAATGATATCACCGGGCTTTTCTTTTTTGAAAAAGAAAACAGAAAGAAAGGTAAAGTGAACGATTAAAAAAAAAACAAAATAAATCAATCATTTCACTATAGAAGGTGGGCGTGAAGCGACAGAGAAGGGAGTGAGATTGCTTGCTTCCATCTCTCGCTCTCACGCCGATGTCGGGCTGATTCGGTAACTCTTCCTCCTCCTCGCCTCCTCCGCTCCCTCCCTTCCTCCGTGAATCCGTCGGATCTTTTTGGAATTGCGGCTGCAGGTTTCGAATCTCATGCATCTGACGGGTTTTGCCGGCAGATTATTTTTATTATTTATTTCTTTTCCTTTTGTTTCCGAGCTCGATTGGGGGGTGTGCTGCTTCTGTTGCTCGTGTGTTCTGAGGGCTTTGGATCTGCATGGTGCCAGTGTTAGTCGTCCGAAATTATTGTTGCTTTTGGATTCTTCGGATGTCCACTGTGCTTATTAATTTTGTGCAATATGGGAGTGTATTTTATTTGGTCTGAGCTTCGATCCTTTTTTAGGTGACCGCATTTTTTTTTCTTTTTGCAGAGTAATGAACTTTGATCTGTTTTCCCCGTAGCCTGATTTTTCAGATGCTGTTTCTTGATACGCGGAATTTTTGGACGACTTGGTAGTGTTTCTCCTAAGTTTATTTTTTGTTTTCACTTTCGTCGGTTTGGGGTTCAATTCACTTCATAAGCGTTGCTTGTTGCCTGGTATTAGCTTTTAAAATTCTTTGCTCCTGCCTGGTTAGGCTGATTTTGCATTAATTGCACGTTAATTAATTTTTTTTTCCTTCATCAACTACTGTATTGATTATTAAATAACAAGTCTGGTGATGCAATCTATGGTGCAACAGTTAATTTTTATGTAATTTAGATTCTGTAGCAATAAATAATGATCTGCAAACTTCTAATCATTGTACTTATACTTACCTTTTCTTGTAACGTTGCTTAGGTAACTTGCTTCTTACCAATTTTGTTTTTTAAGAAATATTAATAATTTGAAGGTCTTGGGTAAAATATTGGTGAAGATAAGGAGATAAAAATGACAGCTTATTTGAGTTAAGAGGTATTGGGGAAAAATTGAATCTGTGAGCGGGTTTAAGGAGGTAATTTCACATGATGTCTTGGCTGATATGAGGGAGATAGAAACTTCATGGTATGTAGAATTGATGGTGCGTAGGGGAAAGATTGTGTGAATGTGAGAAAGAGATTATAAACGTGAGATTTATGCCCAAAGAAAAGGCTCTGTGAAATCTTATTTTCTAGAATGCCTCACGCCGTAGTGTTCTTCATGCCATAATCCAATTCCCAAGAAACATGAAACCACCCCTAATCCATAATGTTCAACACTCTAGAAAATATGAACCGTTGGATCATCAAATGCCAAAACCAAAGTTAAAAAACTGACTCAAATAACTGCTATTCTACCAAATAGCATAAAAAATAGATCTTCCAACATAATTTAACCCAGATAAAATACTATCGACTTAAATCCAATAACTTGTCAGCTCTTCCCAAGCTCAAACTGAAAAATCTTGAACAAATGTCCTAGTCTTGGATGTGCATGCTAAGTTTATTCACAATTAAGTAGAGTATGCCAGCTTCAATTGGAGCTTTATGCCATCACCTGGAATACTGATTTATCTTAATTTCAGATTTGAGGCTTCGACATAATCTGCTCCGTTTTATTTATTTGTTTTTTTAATCAAACTTTATTTGACAAAAGAGATCATTATAATTTATTTGGCAGCATTGTTTTTGAACCTCCCATTTTACACTTTTAAATTTACTGAGCTTGAGAACTATTGGGATTTACCTCTAGAAAAAGATTATTTATGCATTATGGCTATTATTGACCTTCCATTCCTTTGTTTATTTTGTTGATGATATGATTCAAACATTTAAATGCCTTATACATATGGATTTAGGCTCAGGGAAATGAATGGTATGCCCAATGAGAGCAAGAGAATGTCACAAAATGACCAGATTGAAGTACCATTAGTAGATGAAGATATCAGCGATGGATCATCAAATGGAGGACATCACGTTTTAAAAAAGGGACCTTGGACCACAGCAGAAGATGCTATTTTGATTGATTATGTCAAGAAATATGGCGAGGGAAACTGGAATGCTGTTAAGAAGCACACAAGACTCTCTCGATGTGGAAAAAGCTGTCGTCTAAGGTGGGCTAATCATCTCAGGCCAAACTTAAAGAAAGGTGCTTTTACACCTGAGGAGGAACAATTGATCATTGAACTGCATTCTAAGATGGGCAACAAATGGGCTCGGATGGCTGCATATGTAAGCCTTCAAATTAATTCTGTGTTGGTAATCATATATGCTGCACTAGTGACTCGTTAATTTTCGTCTTTATCGTCTACGATTTGATTGAGTAAAAATTTCTGTTGTTCTCAGAAGAAGTCCCTTTTCCTAAATGCACTTTGGTTCATCCTGTTAGAACGGGCACTAGGTGAAGTCATAATGATTGGTAAAAACTTTCAAAAGCCAGAAGTATTTTTAATAATTTTTTATGCCATTTTATTCACGTGAAACTTTCAAGCAAGAACTTCTACAATCATTTAGGATAGCATTCTTTCTTACGATTCTGATCTATATTTCACCCAGCATTAAGGTGATTTTCTCTCTTTTTTGTTTATTGTCCTTTTGGAATTCTTCCTTGTGGTGATTTATAATATGCTTTGACGTCGATTCCTCCTTTCCCAACTTTCCATATACAGTACTTAAAATACGTTTGGACTAATGGATCTGTTTGATGAGTCCTGTGTTTCGTGCACTTAGAATTCTGATAGTCTGTACTGTTTTGTTATGGTATGACTTCACTACTCAGAAGGTGGTTAATCAGTCAAACCACAAAATGCATCCTTAAAACCATGACTTAATCATGTAAATAGTTCTGCTTATGGAGAACTATCTGGCAACTTGGCAACTTGGCAAAACATAAAAAATTTCACATCATTATGGAAAAATAATATCTCAAGGTAATAACCTAGGTTTTCCAATTGGTATAATTGTCTGACATTTTAGAGTATCAAAGTTAGTCTAAAACTCTCAATTGCTTAAGAAGATTTTATCAACCTAGAGAATTTAGACGCTGGAGGATTGGTAGGGTTTAATGCTTTCTAAAATTTTCTATTAATCATACTCTGGATGACTTATTTGAAAATTGAACGCATGTAATAGTCTAATCAGTATTTGTTTTTTACCTCAATTTTGCCTTTTCTTTGTCCCCATGGTGATTCAGTGCCTTTTAATTCTTTTCCAGTTACCTGGGCGCACTGATAATGAGATCAAAAACTATTGGAATACACGAATAAAAAGACGCCAGCGTGCTGGTTTGCCCCTTTACCCTCCTAATATAAGCTTTAAGGTCTGTGATGAAAATCGTCATAGCATGAGTACAAGTGACTACAGTTACGGTGATAAGCTGCCTTCTGAACTCCTGGGAAACAACTTGGACATCCCTGCTATTATATTTGACAACTTTGATGCTAATCATGGGGCTTTGTCCTTTGCACCACCATTTCAAGATATGCCAGTTGGTAATATGCTGCGTCATAGTTTTGGATGTCATAATAATGCCTTCACAGATCCCACGAGTTGCACTAAACAGCTTAGAGACTCTGAAAGTTTAATTCTTGGCATACATGGCCCCGTCTATGGCAAGCTTCCAACATATGAACATGTTTTATTTGAGCCTCCAGGAAAGGCACAATGGAGTTCTGTGTTAAGTTATCCATATGATCCTGATCCCAGCAGCAAGAGTCTAACACCTTTAGGTGGTTCAGTCCCTGGTAGCCATTCCAATTTAAATGGCACCTTCTCTGCTTCTAGTCCTGCTTGTGGGACGATGAAGTTGGAGCTCCCTTCACTCCAATATAAAGAAACTGATGGTGGTAGCTGGTTTGCATGTCCATCGACACCTTTAGAGGCAGTCGATGCTTATGTTGAATCTCCCCCAACAACTGTCTCATTACAGTCAGAATGCATTTCTCCATGTGGTAGCGGCTTGTTAGAAGCATTACTTCATGAGGCTCAGGCACTAGGCAATGAAAAGAAACAAGCTCCTGAGAAGATCACTAGTTCTTGCGGTTTCACACCTAATGCTATGGCCGAGAATTCAGCAGTAAGTATCATTGAGAAATTGGATGAACACAACGATCCAATTTCTCCCTTTGGTCATTCAGCTTCATCAGTCTTAAGCGAGCACACCCATCCAACTAGTGGCAGTATGTTGGACGAATTTTCACATGCTATCTCTTCAAGTAAGCTTAACTTTGAATCCTTCTTCCTTCCCCCTTCTTCAATTTTAGTAGTCCTGATGTATTGCAAAGTATTTCTTCCTGTTAAGCATTTTATGATCATCTAGAGGATTTGCTTCTTAATGATCTCTCCAGGTTCAAAGAGTTTTTCGCTCTGCCAAGATTGCTCGAGGCCTGATGCTTTGCTTGGATCAGTGTGGCTTGAGGATGGCTCTCAAAGTGCCCACGACCACTCCGTCTTCAACGACGCGATTGCTATACTTTTGGGTCGAGATTTCTGCAAGTACAAGCATTTGCCTTCTGAAACATCATCTATGCTTATGCAAGAATTTGGGCTTGACTTTGAGCCATGGGACAATATGCCTCACACATGTCAGATGCCTTGATTTAAGGAGATCTACCGCAGCACCTATTTCGGAGTCTATGTGTTGTATTATACATTTAGGATATTTGTATTCCTTGATAGAAAAATGGCCACAGGAGAACCACAAAGCTTAGCCACAGCTCTAGTTGCTTCTTCCGATAATGATGTCGATGACCAATTGATTTTGGACGTCTTAACAATGCTGCTTGAAGAAAAAGATGCCTGCAAGTTGCAAATGTAGATGAATTGTTGCTACGAGTATGCCCCCAGTTATGTTCCAATAAATGCACATACTTCATCAAATGGTTCAGAGCTCATACGTTGTTTGTTTTATATGCATCCTAGTTCTGGATGACCATCTATTTATTAAACTCTTTCTATTCCAATTAGTTGAGGAAGGTTGGATTGTTCAAAAGCTCATATGCTGGTTGTATGTTGTTGAAAATGCCCCAAGGACGAGGAGAGCTCATTTGGCTTACTAGTACTTCATCAAATGTGTGTCTTGAGTTTTTTTTTTCCTTTAAAAAAAATTATGAGCCTTAATCTTACATCTATTAGATTTGGATTCAAAGTTTATCTCTCTCATTTACTACAAAGAAAAAAAAAGAGAATTAATCAACTTTGTTATATGGCCATGTCAAACTAAAAATAGTTCGATGTTGACGTGGGAACCACTGCAGATATTATATAACTCAAGAATCAGAAACAAAGCAGCCACTGTTTGAATAACTTTCGACGTCTCTTTTTTTCTGTCTCGATCACACACAAAAAAAATGAAGTTATTTCTTCGAATCTTTCCGATTAATTTTCTTGGACGTAGACATCTATTTTTTTCTTCTCTCGAGCAATAAACCAAAAACGTTGATGCAGGCGATGAGAGACTAGTGTCACTATATATCTATTAAGGCGGCTTCTAGTAAACCAATCATCTTCTACTTGCATAATTCTTAAAGTCCAGCCAACTCAAACATAGATCAAAGTTATCATTAAGGGCTCGATTTGATTTTTTTTTTCAACTATCTACCTTTATCACTCAACTTGAGGGGTAAAATAATTTCAACCAAAATTATCAATCATGCTACGTTTTTTAGAAAAAAACTTAACCATGCTAGTTAGATACAGCACCCCCCTGTTATGAATTAGCAATTACTTCTCTGCTTGTAGTTAATTTAATTTCTAAAGTTCATTTTAGTTGTTCAGGTAAGATTTATATTTTAGATGAGGTTAGTTTAAAATATTAATCTTTTAATTATCAGGTACTAAGTAGGTTTTTTAGATTCAATCCGGTATAGATTAATTGGTGGTTGATTTTTAAACTTAAATGCACAAATAGGAACTAAAAAAAGAGATTTAGAAATTAGCCTCCCTTTTGTTTTTTTTAATTACCTACGCGCGGGTCTTCAACTCCCGGCGTGTTTTCTATTTGCTGACACACGACACGAGAAAAACATGGGAAACTCATTGACGGCAAACGCACTGATTGAAGTCTGCAGGTCGCATCGAAGCCTTTTAAATTAATCCGCCGATCCCAATTCCATACTCACACAACCCAAAGCGGCCGGGAAAGCCATATGGATCGCCTGCTGCGTGTCCTTCCTCTGCCCTCCGGTGGCCACCACTTCTCCCTTTCCTTCTTGGCCCTCCACGCCAAGCTCTTCCCCCGCTGGCTCGCACCTCGATCGGTGATCGCCTCCTCAGACGGCAAGAGAAGCTCGACCGGCTCCCCCGAGCTGAGCGATCGCAACTCCGACTGTGCCATTTGCCTCTGCGAGATGGAGCCGGGGGAGGCGAGGCGGGAGCTCGAATGCCGGCATCTGTTCCACGAGCTCTGCATCAGCAAGTGGTTTGAGCATCCCAGGAGGAGTTGCCCCGTGTGCAGGGCGCCTCCGGTGGCTCCGGCGGGGGAGCCGTCGAAGAGCAGGCGCGGGTCGGCGATCCAAGACGGCACTGTTTTCGTGCTCTTCCCCTGGGAAGATTCTGGTGGTGACGCATGGTGGATACGGTGAAATGAAATGGAGCTCCTTCCTGATCATGAGTTTGTGTGCACAAACTGGAAAACTCATCTGTGAATGAGCAGATGAATTAAGAAGACATGTTTGGTTTGTTCGAGTAACTTTTAGTTTAATCATCGATGATGGAGATGCGGTGGGGATTTTAGTTGAATTATATGTTTCTAATTTAAAACGGACGCAGATTAATTAGGGGAAGGCAACTAATGACAGAGATATTGGACCAAGCCATGATGCCAGCTCAAAGCGATTACTTCTCAGACATTGCAAAGAGCACCAACATAGCAAAAAGATTGTACTCAACTTGATGAGAAAAAAATTGCAACTTTTCTAGCATCATTAGTTAACTGTTTCCAACAAAATAAAAAAAAAATGAAAGATTACAGATGGAAACTATAAATCTTGACATGAAGAATACATTCTTTAAATTGCAGTTTTTTTTTCTTTTTTCGACAATCATACGACGTGGACTTTTTTGAAAAAAATGCCATTCTGACATATTTTCAGGTCAATGGAGAGGATGTTATGCAGGACCAAGCTGGTTCACGCTTGGTTCACATGCTGATTCAATCCCTCCAGTTACCTGCTTCACATTTAAGCCAATGTAAGTTGTATAATTAGAAAAACTATGCCCACCTATAGATATTGACAAGAATGAAACTAAGTACATAAAAAAAAACAGTGTGCGGTTCCCTCGAATCAGTTATTTCCAGGTCCTTATCGTTTACTGTTGGCAGTAATTCTCCTGTACATTTCTGAGCATGAGTTGGCGAAATCTGACATACTTCGAAAGAGATCTGGTAGGTGTGTTCTTAGGCTTGCTAGTGACTTCTCCCTAACCATCTTGCACTGCCTTCTGTAGGATAATTCAGCTGCCTTCACCTTGTTATCTGCATTTTCTACAGAAATCTTCCTTTTAGACACGTAATCCTGCTGATATACTCCTTCACTGCTCTCAGGATTAGCCTCGTTCGAGGATGCTGTCGTCCTCTCCATGTACTTAAGATGCCATTCTTCAAACTCGTGTCTTTTTCGCTCATGATCCCTGCGAGCATCATCCCACTTCAACTTCAAGTTTAGCTCTTCAACTTGAACCACAACAATTGCATGTATTGCTCCTGAGAAGGCGCTTAAAGCAAACTTGGCATTGTCAACTGGAAGAGTCTCTATCTGATCTTGCCATTCACGCAACAGGGCCTGGATAGGGGGATCATGCTGCCACTGTGGAGATGACATCTCCTTCCCGTTGTGCTCAACTTGAGCAAGGTTCAGATTCAACCAGCTATTTAAGGACTTGATATAATCTTTCTGATGATTCATGAGTTTACTGAACTGTATCTCCCAATGTCCTGCCGTATTTCGCAGTTCAACAGTTCGTTCATGATGCTGTTGACTTGTCTCCCGGGGAGCAAGTTGAACCTCTAAAGATCTGAAATCCTTTACAAGCTTAAGCTGGTTGTTATGATGTAAGCAAATGGTTTTCCACATCGTAGCCATCCTGAAAAATGGAAGAATGCAAGGGTTTTAGTACATGCGAAACATCTAGCTTCAAACACAAGCATTAATTGAGGAACTTCTCATGCCTTGTGCCATTGATCTAACGTGACCAATCTAACTTTACTGTGAGGCGAATGCTTTCCTCTACATATTTACAGCATTGTTATGTTATGACTACCAGAAATTTTCCATGTTCTGATATCTTGATTTTAGTACACCACATATTCCTCTTCATTGAATGGATAGAGAACAAAATGTAAAATTAAAGCCATAAGAGATATTTTGGTAAGCGATTTGCTCTCTTTGTTAAGCCAAATGGGCCCTTAGGTTCTGCATTCATCATCCTTAAACTTATGTTAGAGACATCAACCCTTAATATTTCCATGGTGTAGCTAAACAAAGACAAACAATGCTCATGAACTTTTAAGAAGTACATATCAGATACACTGAGACAGGCATTTATTAAAGTGTCATAATTAAATTATCTATGATGAACCAGTGCAAGTACAAATTAGCAAACTGGAATCAATGGATTTAAATAACATGAACTAGTGCAATAACATTTTACTATTGATACAGTAAATGACATATTAATGTTTTCTTGATTATGCACATTGTTTAAACAGACCATCAAGTGATACATGATGTACTATACCAGTTTGTTAATTCATGATCCTGAGGGGTCAAGCGAGAGTATGACCCTTTGGCAGGGATCAGTTGATGAGGATCGTTTCAAGTTGATGTGCATCAAGAAATAAGACAATATTTTTGTTGTCCAACTTAATCAAAAAAATGCATTAGAATTATTAAAAATAGGTAGGCATGTGACAAGCAGGAAAAGAAACTATATACATAAAAACATAATTAAAAATTAAAGATTACCCCAAAAGAACAGCCAAGAAGCATGCTCAGTGAAAATGTATATTAAAGAACAACTTACCCATCAACAAGTTCCTCAAGCTTGAGATACAGTTGATTGTCACGAAGATGGTTAATCTCAGAGATTGTTGAATCCATGGACTGCATATCAACTATGTATCTTGTATGCAAATGGCTAACAGCTGATTTAGTGGCTTCCAATGCTCTCAGATTCACCCCCTGTTTCTTTTGTTTATTCAGCATAGCTATCTTTTTTTGATACTCAAATTTCATTATCTCACCAGCCTACATTAGAGTTTCAATATATTATGAGAATTCAACATTCCATGAAACTTAAAGTCAAAACTTGTAAGGATGCAAGAAATGTCTGGAGCACATCGCATAAGGCAGGTTGTAAAAGTGAAGCACATACTCAAAAAGATGCGGAAAATGATGAGACTTGTAAATCTAGATACTGGAAACAAACACATGCACTATAAAACAAGCTAGAAAATGTCAAGCTCACCAAAATAAAAAAACTTAAAAAATGCAGAAAATTTCTAACGTGATCAAAGAACACTCTAGTTTGCAGTCTTGGGCATCAACAAAGTCGTAGTCTCTACACACTACATTGCAGTAACTTAATGTAGCAAGAAAAAGAAAAAAAAAAGGCCCGAGGAAGAATGTTCTTGTAGTAACAGTAAAAATATATTAGTAAGTAACTTCAATCAATGAAATATTGATACAAAGCCAGTACATGTGGTAACCATCATAGGTTGCCAAGCATTAACATCCAACAAAAATCCACACACAATGAAGGAAAACTTCAACATGAGAAGAAAGTTGTACAACGAAATTTACCTTAACCTCATCATATAGTTTTTTTTCCCATGCAAGCATCTTATCTAGAATGGCCGCATGAGTCTCCAACTTATCATTGTCAAATACATCGTTCCCAATTTCTGCTTGAGATATGCCTTTAAATGAACGATTCCATGTAATAACTCTCATAAGCATTGCTGAATGATCAATGTGCCCTAAATATTGAATGATAAAAAAAATGAATACCTGAATCTTAAAGACAAATTATCTGATAACCAACTCAGCTATGAGATGCAGCCATAGTAATGATCAGAGATAAGAAAAAATTCCGCCGAGCGAAGCAGATATCAATAATAGTAAATTTGAAAAAAGTCACAGAGGGCCTTGCCTCTGTTGTCAGCAAAATTTGAGTGATAATGCAGCCTGGTAGCCTCGAGCATCTTTGAAACTTCCTGAGCACTCTCCGATGCCTTTAAGAAATGCTCATCCAGCTCCATGAAAATCTGAATCAGACTGAAGTTAGCAGGCAACGATTTACTTTTCTTCATTTCAGATGCTCCGGCAGATGGAACATACTGGTGATCCATTGCAACGCTATTCTTAATCCTCCTAACTTGCTTCATCGGTGCCGGAGGAGGCTCGTTCACCACCTTTGCAGCGGTCGCCGGTGTTTCTTCATCTATCCTTACAGAAGATGGTCCGGCTGTTTTAACCTTGGTTCCTCCCTCACGCTCGACCTCTCTGGTCTCCGTCCTCGTTGCCTCTTCCGGTTGGCTGAGGGTGGGCGGCATCATGTTCTCATTTGACCCAAAGAAAAAGTCCCAGGTCTCGGAGGCCCGAGGCAGGGAAGCCGACGGCGCTTGCGGAGACTGAGGATGAGGCTGAGGCTGAGGCTGAGGCGGAGGCGGACGCGGGGGGCCAGGGGAGGGGCTGCCGGTAGTGGAACGCTCATCATCGGCGCGCTCACCTTCATTCTCCTCCAGAATCGTGGCATCGGCGGGAATTTTCCCGAGGATCTTCTTATTGGATTTCGGGATCGCGAATTCAGCAGGCATGCTAGAGGCGCGCTGGAGAGGGACGGTGGAGGAGGAGGAAGAGGAGGAGTCGGACGGAGGAGGAGGCGGAGGCGGACGGAGGGTCTCCATGGGCGGCTTTATCCCAACGGCGACAGCCGTCGCAGAGGAAGAGGAGGACGGAGTGGCAGCGGCGCCGGCGGCGGAAGAGGAGAGAGGAGGAGCAAAATCCTGGAGCTCACACCGGGCGAAGTCGGAGAGGGCGAAACCGGTGTTCCTGAGGGCGACGGCGTAGGCGGCTTGGGCGGCGGCGAAGGCGTTGCGGGATGCGACGGCGTCGCCCATGAACACCTTCCGATTCTTGCATCGTATCACGGGCTCCTCGTTCTCGATCTTGGACTGCGTGCAACCCATCGATCTCCGCTCGCCTTCTCCGCCCCGCCGTCGACTCCCGAGCGGCCGCCGTTGGTGACGCGCTGATGTGGGATGGCTTACTCTGCAAGTTTTAAGGTTAAGGAAGGAGACGGTCATTACATTAATTAACGAAGAAACCAGCGATAAAAAAAATACGTCTCTCCGGGGCCGAGAAGAATAAGGTAGGATGATCTCCAATTATTGTAAGAATTAAGATCGCATTAATCGATTACGACGGCTGCACGTCGACAGGTAGGAAGTTGCGGCGTCGGCGAAGGCTTGGAGAGGATCCCGAGGCGCCAACTTGGCATTTAAGAGCTTTTACTTGGTCCGTAAGAGATGGTCAGTCCACGTACGCATGAGGCACAAAAAATATAACGCCGGTGGTTCAACGACCGCGTACTCCACGCGACGTCGTCCGCGGGTGGGATCTGGAAGTGGTACTTTCTAGAAAGGCACTATAATTTTAATTCTCCAGCACTTTGGCTTTTAATTAGACAAGGTGGATTGAGATCCCACCTTCGAGTGGAATCCCAGTCCACCACCACCCTGAACTATTAGATGGACAATAGCAGAAAAGGCACTAATTTAATTCAATAGATAATTCACTTTAATTTAATGCTTTTTTCTCCCTCAAGTTTTCACGATGATTCATGATTGATTTTGCAACCACTGAAAACACCACCAAAATAACCAACCATATTGACCCACATTGCAGAGGAGCTTTGAATGAGACACTAAATTGTACGCCAAAAGATACATTTCTGTTGTTGTTCTTGCATTCGAAAAGATATAAAAAGTGTAAAAGGAAATGCTACTGAGGTATGTACATACATGTACATAAGTAGAAGTTAATACTTACATTATCCTCCAAAATTATCCTCCAAAGAAACATGAAATGGCCATACAAGCAAGAAACAAAAAGTAGGTATGTCAGGAGGAGAGTAGTTGCAGAGCTTAATTTTGTGTCTCTGAGAAAGGAATCTTCCCTGACATAGACCTGGAATAGCATCGAAAGAGTAATTTGGTACTATGAAAGAAAAAATGTGGAACAGACAACAAGTTAGTTTAGTTTAAACTATGTAGCAACTTTTTTTATAATCCATATCTACCCTGCCATATATACAAAAATTATGGCCAGATAAGTATGTGATTCTAAAGACACGATAGAAAAAAGCAAGTGACTCTCTATTCATCCTCTATCTAACTTATATTTTCTTATGCGCAAGCATCACCAAGAAGTCTTTAACTTTAGATTCAAGGCATGTGAATTCTAGCAAAAGGGGCAAAAATTCATTATAACATGGAAATAAAGTTGCTGCTGCTTCATCATCGAGAAACTAAAAGAAGACCCCATTAAGTTTACCAGATTTGTCAGAGAACATTGCTGAAGTGCGCCCGTGATTTGGTTTAGAGAAATGCTTTTAGAGCTGCAACAGTTTTCTCTGGCCTGAATTAATTTTATGGTCACAGAATTAGAAATGAAAACGACGTAAAAAGGGCAAATAAAAGCACGAGAATCCATTATGACATTAGTAATTAGAAATATAAATAGAAATACACTCATTGTAAATACCAATCTTCCTGTGGCATATGACCTGCCCCTTCTATTTTCTTCACCTCCACAGCGTCAGGATTTCCCTTTTGGAACTCTTCAGCTTCTGACAGCTTCAGATATTTGTCTTCCACTCCCCACCCGACCAGAATAGGCCTATCCCAACTGCATCTTTAGACGTCAGTTAGTCACATTTGTAGGTAGGTTAAAGTAAGAAGAGAATTGCATAAAAGGATCATGCAGAAAAAGTTCACCTTGTGGATGAAAATCCTGCTACTATGCGACTTAAAATGTTGTTGAAATTTGCTTTCCTTGCTGCTTCTAGCAATGCTAAGAACAGGATGAAAACAACATCAATGAGAAATATTTAGATGGTGAGGAAGGTAGTTGTTCAATTTCCCAAAGTTACAGTTGCAGAGAATTTTTACCAAATATCTATCTTCCTTTTAAAAGTGACATGTCTTGTCTTTTCAACAATGCACGCAAAAATAACAAATACTTTTCAGGGGGGAATATTGTTATTTCCCGAAAAATATAGTGATCTATGGTAGAAAGAAAAAAAAAGATTTTTTGTAAAAGAACTTGAAGAAATTCTCTTTTCAACAAGCCAAAAGGTAGAGAGATTTTTGGTAAATGCCAAAAATAGTTAAACGTCGGAATTTGATATTTCCACTTGAATAGAAGAAACCAACCACTATACCCAGAAAGAAATATTTACTGACACTCTGTTCCCTGTGTTGGACCATGGAAAAATGCTTGAGTGGGGTAGAGTGAATGATGCTTCAATACATGTTGTTCTCAAGATATTGGCAAGTTCAAGCTTATATTCTGTTTGTTCTCTAATTCATGAAAGAAAACAAGGTGAATGTTCGGCAGAGTATAACAATGTCCAGGTGGTACTGCTACCAAAAAGTACAACACAGAGACATAAAAAAGACATTATGGCCATGATGGCATATTGTTGATGAAGGTAAGGTGTCTGTCAATATATCCCACGAATTCTAAAACTATCATCAACGAAAATGCAGATATTGAGAAACAAGTGAAACAGTTGTAATTATTTTATTTACATTAAATCCATAGTTTGAGAATACTGACAATGTAGGATTACCAACAATGAAAATTTGTAACCACTGCAAGAGTTATCTGTCACCAAACGTTGAAGGGAAAAAATAGTTGAGAACTCATGGTAAGAAATTTATGTTTGTAAGCTTTTAGGTCGCTGTATTTAATGGTGTGTCCACACTTGCTATTCAATTCTTCCTTTAAGAGAAAGTAAAATACATACTATCATAAATGACAATCACAGCACTTGGGAGAAAATCATGTGTACAAACCAAATCCAGGTCCACCACTTGAAAGATATGGTAACCGATATACATCAGCCTTCTCAGTCTTCAAAACATATCTGTTGATCATACAAACAATTTCAAATTTAACCTGAATGTACATCATGAGAATGTAAAAGACATAGGATAATTACATTATCATTATATATAAATGGTTACCATCTGAAATTTAAGTAACTTGTTACCAATATCTTTGTCATTAACTTGCATAATTCCTTTTTTATGCCAAAATTTAAGGCCAACTTATGAGGTAAAACTGTAAATTCTGAATAACTTTTCTTGATTTCTTACAAAAATGCAAGTCAAGATGGAAGATACATACGGGCTGCCCCCTCAACTTGTTACCAATATCTTTGTCATTAACTTGCATAATTCCTTTTTTATGCCAAAATTTAAGGCCAACTTATGAGGTAAAACTGTAAATTCTGAATAACTTTTCTTGATTTCTTACAAAAATGCAAGTCAAGATGGAAGATACATACGGGCTGCCCCCTTCAATGAAACGCTCCGCCATAATAGCATTCTGGCATGTAAATTCACCAAAAAGTGGTATCCTAGAAAAAGTGAAGACACAATACAAGATCATGTGAGTTTCCAAGAGTTAACAGTTTATGCTTGTTCTAAAGCCAAACCTCAAATGGATTATATAATTGAGTCAGTCCTAGTTATTCTAGGAAGGTGTTGTCTATGATCTTTGTTATGTTAAGAACATAAATGATCCAGACAAGTTAAGCTTTTGGAGTTATTGGACGTTCCATTACGCTTTAACACATTAGATCAAAAACTTCCCCTAAGAACTATATGTGAAGAAAATCTGTACATCTCAAGATTTATCATATTTTATTTCTTTTCTTTTGCTGTCTCAATCTGTACCCAGAAAAAAATCCACAGAAAATTTGGCCATAGTTTACATAAACAAATGTCTATAGTTTCAAAGTAAATATTCCAACCTGGACTTGTATGTCAATCTTGAATTGGATAGGCTGGTTTGGGCTTATCGAGTAGTATATGAACCTAAATCTGTCTATCTCTTGGCACTGATGAAAAATAAATGAATGAGACCTTAAACCATCAAATAAAAGGGATCTTTCTCACTAAGATGGCCAAATATCCTTAGCTTTTTAAGTCAAATTAGCTTTTTTAAGTCAAAGAAACCGAACAACAAGCTCTACAATCCATGGGAGAGATCCCACAAGCAATTAAAAATGAGAGACAAAAATAAAGAAAGATCTGGAAAATAAATTAACCTTAGTTTCTGAAACAGTCCAGGTAGAGGAGATGAAATTGTTAATGGACTGTTAAGAATCACAAGCTTCAATATCTTGTCCGAGTTCTTTAAAGCCCATGTCAGTCCATATGAACCCACAAGGAACCCCTATGAAATATGTAGAAAAGGATTAGGTTTTTCTTCCCAAAACATTGCATATCATGTGCAGATGACGTAATTGACAGCAAGGTTTTAAAATTGGGTGGACAGCGCATTCGATTATGGGGGAAGAAAATAAGGTTGAAAAGATTAGGTGAAATGAAGGAGAAAAAGAGACAGTGACATAGCACCAAGAGGGAGAAAGAGAGTTTGAGGAAAGAAAATAATTTAATCCATCACAATGTTTCTAAAAGTTTAAGCCATTAGATACATATATGCATGTTTTGTGCCCTAGTCTTTTATTATTCTAGATTTAGGTTAGATCTGTATAAGGATATTAAAGCTACACAAAAGCGAGAAGAAGTAAGCTTTCTTTACTAACTTAAGCATATCTTAGTAAGTATACTACTTTTGTTATACAGGAGGGTAAACTCCAACCGCAGAGTAGTGAGAACAGCAGGAAGGAGTTTGACATGTGAAAAACTTGTATATGTACCTGAACAACTAAGAAGAAAGGGGACCGTATATTCAGTGTGTCAAGAAGCCTGTCAAATTCCTTATGGTATTCATCTTCTGCATTACCAGAAGGAACACTCGATGATACCTCACCCTAACAAAACAGGAAAAATTCTTAGTAACTACAAACCTGTATATGAAAATCCATAGCCTGGTTGGGGTTTGTCACTGAAACCAAATCCTATCCAGTCAGGAGCAAAGCAACGGTAACCAGCATCTGCCATCTGATAAATGTAGTTGCAAATTAGCAGAAAGGAAAGCAACAAGAAACATAAATTCGTGCCCACATACACAATTTTCTCCTTTCGTTCCTCCTTTTTCTTCCTTCCGTTCTTTCTTTCAATATGTTGCCACTCCAGCATTCTTTTGATTACTTGTCTGTTTAAGTCTGAATGCCTAAATATCCATTATTACTCGGGTCTATTTCCATTCTTTTGTTTTTTTTTCCATTATCACTTGTTTTATGAATTACTGGATCAAGTACTTTTCCACTGGACAAACAAACATGATCACAATGCCTATCCATCTACATGTAATGTATGAAAATTTTCCCCGATTAACAACAAGCAGTAAAAGTTTTCTGAGTGAATTTATTTTTCCTAAAAGATCCTTCGAAAGTTTGTTTCATCACTAATCCTCATTTATGAGGTTATAGTATTCATTTTTTAAACAATCTGAAATATTCAAGAAGAAATATGATTTTCCTATATAGAACTAATTTGTTGTTAACAATCTTAGCGAACCATGAAAGAGGAGGGAAAAAAAAGTGGAAAAGAGAGCCTTATGCTATTAGAGAACTGAGTCTAGATATAGATTCGCACAAGGTACAGTATACCAAAACCAAAACAGAGTAAATAAAGACTAGCAAATAAGACAACATTCTAACACGAACAAATCTAATAATACATAGGAACATAATTCGGTCGGACATGGATACCAAAACTTTGTGAGTGTGAAGAAGTGAGTGGTATGTGCAGCTTGACAGATTAGGTGTGCCAATTCATGTTCACATCAACAACATTTCAGGTTAATCTACTAAGTAGCAAGTAGCAATCATGCTTCTAATTAGAATTACAAATACAGCTCAATTATTCACTTCAATCCGATCATCAGGCAGTCTTGTTCCCTCGCAAGAACCAAAGAGTGAGAATGCTATAGAGAACAACTAATTCATTTGTCTTTGCGTTAGAGAAAATATAAAAAAGTATTGAATCTTCAAGTCTTAAAATGAAAACTCCCATCATTTAGCAAGAACACGAGTCACATAAAAAGAAAGATTCACATTTCACACAACTCGATACAAATCTTAGTGTAATTTAGAGTGATACCAAACTGAGACTAATAATTTTTCCCACCCAAAAATTAGGTTAGCAAGCATTGAATAAATTTTGCAGTCAATTACTCCTTTTTTTTCTTTTTGTTAGAATTTAATAAAACAACTTTGATTTCTTGTAAATAAATAGAAAATTGATACTTATGACAATAGATCTGCTGTAAATGGCATAAGCAACACCAAACAAACCTGAGACATTACTACACGGTAACCATACGACTGGGTTGGAGCGCCATGGATAAATAAAATTGTCCCACGGCTGTTGTCAGAGGATCCTAAAGGAACATTATATTAGTCAGATGCATATCACAAGGATAAAATAGTCGTTTTGTTTAATTTAAAAAAGAACCGAACCCTATCAAATATAAACATTAGCATGTAAATTTTATGTCGCAAATGAAATGCTTTTAAGTCAAACAAAAGCAACTTACCAGTTTCTCTAACGAACCATCGAAGTTTTCCAGATTTGACAGAAGATCCATATTCCCGACCCTTGTCTTCTATTCTCTGATTAACAAAAAAAAGGTTATATACAGACTATTCACCACTGTGAGCACATCATATATACAAGAATAATACCAAATGACTAAATAAATATGAAAACTACATGTTGCAAAGTAGGTGGTTTCAGGTTGGACTCTAGACAATGTCATCCAGCACATTGCCCAAATGCCCATCAAATACGGGATCCTTAGCGGTAATTCTGAATCTAAAACGAGCGCAGCAAGGAGGAGATTACAGTACATATAGCATCTGGCCGACGTTTCCGTCCTCGGCCGGGGATTGCGGAAGCTGAATGGCACTCCGGCTGGATGGGTTGTCGGTCACGAACCCGAACGGATTGAAGGAGGGCTCATCTCCGTCGTCCCCTACGGCCGTGCTCTTGCTCTTCTCGCCAAGTCCGTCGCTGCTGCAGACAAACTTCGCAGCTCTCCTCCTCGCGAAGGCCACGCTCCTCGTCGCGCCTCGGTGGACTCCGAGACGAGGATTAGGGGAGGAAAGGGGGAACGGGTGGCAGAGGGAAGCCGATGCCATGGCGCTCCTCTGCTCTGGTGAAGAAGGCGAAGCAAACCAAACATGGGATTGATTCGTGTGCTGCTCTCTTGTAGGATTATGTTTGAAGACGCTCGATTTGTGGCCCGGAAGAAGCAGCCGCCGCTCTCCACTAAGACCGTCTTATTGCCCACAACAATTCACTGCACAAAAGTAATGGGAAAAAAATTTTCTCCACCGTTAAAATAATAATTCAAACAATAAAAAAGTTAAATTTTTATGCACTACATTTTTAAAAATATATATACAAAACTTTTTCTCATATAAATTTTATTTTTTCATATAATTTTATCTAAAAATTATAACTTTGTGAAATGATTTGTTCTCCGTCGGTTAACAAAAATGGAGGCCATTGCGAGCCTCCTCCCGAGAAGCCCCATCTCCCCTTTCCCTACTCGCCCCTCTCGCCGTCGCGCAACCCAATTTCGATCTCCATCCTTCTCGGTTCCTCTCTCCAGATTATCCTATGCTTCTTCCCTGGTAAGGCCAGTTGAACAAGCCCTAGTTCCTCTTTGCTGCTACTTTCTTCGCCTTTTCTAATGTTGTCCATGGTGATGGTTTCTGCGGGAAGGAAGCTTACAAAGGGCCGAGACCAAGGAGGAATTTGGTGGGTGATTGGGTCGCAAATAATGACGGGCTTGTCCGAAGCTTGCCCATCTACGTCGGGGGCCTCTCTTTGCTGGTTGTTCTTCTCAATCGAACCGTCTCCGGCATCGCTCTTGTCACAGACGCTTCCAGGTAACTCTTTCCCTTTTCGGTTTGGAGGGAAACGGGAGGAGGTTCAGTAACCATTGTTGGGAAATGCAGTTTGCTTCAATTCCCTTCTCTTGCCTGAATTTGATTCGTCAATTGGGCGAATTTCCATTACCTCACTTCCTCTCCTCTCGTTTACATTAATAAAGAGCTCTCGTACAGGCCCTAGTTAGCAGAACACGATTTGATCTTTTTTTGTGGGTAACGATTGAATTTTTTGGTCCCTGCCCATAGATAGGATGAACTTACATGGAATTGTTCTTTAAGCAGTTCACAATCCAGAGCTGATATTCTAACACTCTCATTGGCTGTAACCAATCTTCTTGCTGGTCTTGTGTGGTTATCAATTCGACCAAAATATATTTCTCCGGTGAGTATTAGTTGTAGCAGGTTTTGTTATTAATTTTAAGTAAACTTTTCTTTCTTATATTAGGTTTTCTTACTTACTTATAGCAGTCTTTTCTCCGTCCTGTATTCTTATCAGGTTACTCCATGTGGTGTAGTGTGTAGACGAATGAATTCTGGTATTACCCATCATGCTATCAATGAGTTGGAATGGTATGGCATTTCATACCATATGCCTAATTGTTTGTCCTCTCCTTTGCTTTTCTCTTGTCTTATATTAAATGGTTTTAAATGAATGAATAGATACCGTAGCCATAGTCCTAGGCCACTTAGGCTAAGGAAAAGAAGATGATTTATATCTTGGAAGGTTCGATATTGTTGACTGACGTTGTGTCAAGCCATGAAAATGTGTTATATTGTTTATTTGATCCACTTTGTGATTTGCAAACTCATTATCTCAGGTTCTTTTCCCCCTTTAAGCAGCTGCTGCTTAAAGAAAAATTAAGTATGACAGATTCCTCTGCGAACCACTAGGTTAAACTTCCTTTATATCCCTTGAAGTCTAATACACTGTATTTGCCTTGTCCAGTCTATTGCCTGCCATTCTGGATTCTTCAGACCATCATATACAACCCCAATTTGCAACAGAATGCTTGATTGTTCTTTTATAAAGTTTTTAATAGAATTTGTTGTCCTGAAATTGCATTTATCTAATTGCAATTAGAAGAAGCTTCTTGCAAATAAATAATCCCTTCTTATTCGAACCATCTAGAGATTTGTTGTTATGTTCAAGTCCCCTACATATTTGTATGTGCATTTTCTTTAATGATCTTGTGTAAGGCAGAAAATTTGGTGGTTCTATCTCCTTTAAGTGGCAGATCCTATCATTGTGCAGGGCATGGAAATCTTTTTCATCGACAACCTGTTGTAGATCTTTGGTGATTATTTATGGAGAGGACTGCCTTCTTCAAATTGGAATGGCAGCTGAATCACCAAATAATAATGCCGTAGCGATGGCCATTGATGTACATAATTTGCTTCAAGGATCACTTTGCAAGAGTGCAATGGGATCTGGAAAACGTACATATCATAATCATTCTTTCGCAAAATGTGGTTCTTCTGTATCTGCCTGATCTTTAGTTGTCTTTGGGAATTCCCTAGTAATTGAATTATATTTTCTTTTTTCTTTATCAGGAGAAATTTTTATTTTATTTCATTTGTGTTTAGGGATTCACCAAACAAACATTATGTTTATGTATTCTGCAGAAAGCTACCTGGCAAACCTCTCTCTTTATCCTGGGAGGTCAGAGCTTCCCTTTTTGCCTAGTAACACACAGGTACACTTACAAATCTAAGGAGATTTTATATATTTTATTCATCAAATGTTCAAAACATCCATTTTATGCCTTTTCTTTTGAAATGAACACCCATGTTATGCTTGAAGTAGTTTTTCGTGCACTTATTTTGTTCTGTTTTGACTCCTCAACTTGAAATCTATTCCGGACTTAAAAGGCTTGATATGCTATACAATTTTACTTTTTTGAGTTATTAATTTTTATTTGTTGTTCCGCTATTCGTGCCCCGATAAATGTACTCTGAGATGACAGATTTTTGGCATCTTCGAAATCATTTCTATCTTCAAGTTAATCAGTTTTCGTATATTTGCTTCCAGTCTGTAATCCTACAACCACTTGGCGGAGACAGGGGAATTGCTATCATCGGTGGTGACACTATCAGGGGCTTCACTAATCTTGATCAGGTTTATTATTTTCATCATATAAATGCTTTCTCTCTTGCTTCGTATTTCGGCTCGGTACTAACAATAATCTCAAACATTTCTGATTATGGATCTTTATTCATGCTATCCTACACTTGTTTGTTCTAGTAACAAGGAACAAACGCCATTTTGTAGAGATCATATAAAACTCCAGGGGATTGTAAAATTGAAGTGATAACAAATAGGATTAGCATAATAACACAGTGTTCAATTAACATAACTGAATGCCCACATGAGAATGGATATGCAAAAGAAACAAAAATCATGAATGGCCTTCTTTTATGTTGCAGGCATGGATAACATTAGTTGCAGAGAAGTTGGAGGCTACGTTGTCAAAATAGGATTAGCATATTCCATGCAGTTGTTTGGATGTTTGTGAGCTCTGCTTTTGAGTAGTTTCTACGTGCAAATAGCTTTTGTTTGATAGATGCTCCTCTGAATAAATCTAAAAAGTTGGTATCTACTAGTGCATTTTTTTCCGGAGCAGTTTCACTGCAGGTTTACGGGTAACTTCATTTCTCTCTACCATACACGATAGATGAAGGCCAAGCGACAATGGGTAGAATTTGAGAAAGAAAATGTTTCGCCATAGACAAGCAAAACTGCAATTTTCCTTCATGAAGTTGCTATTGACCAAACTTTGATACCGTCACGATCACGACAAAAGTCAAAACTCCAGGCCCACAGTATATGTTTCAGAATGGTATTAGCTCTCGACGTTAAACAATTTCAACATATATCCTTACAAACCCGCATATTTCCATGTTTTTAGCAGCACACAGATATTTAAATAATGACAGCACCCCACTGCATTTAGCTCCACAAACTGGTTACATAAGAGTTGATGGACAATCCAATATATATTAATGAGTTGAACTTCTAGGGTGCCTGAAAGACCCACCTGCGTAGAGCATTTGGTACACGGGCCTTATCCTCAAAGTCAAAATTGTGCTCAGCAAAGTGCCTAGGCAACACAACCCAGCAAGAATAAGAAATGTGAGTCTGAAGCAGCTTGGCCCCAAACAAGATGTGCTCGATTGATCCCCGAAGCCTGGGTGTTGCTTCTCAGCTTCCCTGTCGTACAAGTACCCCGCAAGAAGCCCTGAGAATAACAAGGCGCCGAGAGGGTTTCCTAGCAGCATGAAGTTGAAGAAGGTCCCGAAGTGTTTCAGACCGAAAAGTTCAGACACCGTCGGAACCATAACAGCAGTTTGGAACCCGAAACATACACCAAGGATGGCAGTTGAAGCATTAAGGGTGCTAGCGAGGCCCGTAGAATAGAGAAGATATGTTACGATCATGATGGCTTGTGTGCATATCATCCAAAATGGCCGAGGAAGCATTCTTGTCCTGCGACAAGGATAAAAGGCATCGATCAAATGGAGAGAACAGATGTAACAGCAGAGAAAAGACATCACCTCACCTTACGAAATACTCGGTAACAGCACCTCCACCGAGACGGCCAAGAAAATTGCCGAAACTGAAGAGGCATAATATGATTGTTGGATCATTAACCCCCACGGCAATACCGACCTGTGCCAAGTTATTCAAAACCGTGACGCCTGAACCGACCCCAATAAAAAAGGCCGTGAATAGAAGCCAGAAGTCGGCCTTAACCAAAGCTTCAAGGAACTCAAAATCATCCCCCCTCTTGGGCCTCCTTTTCTTCTTAACTGCTCCTTCTCCAACTGCTAACAGAATATCCACATCATAAACATCATCATACTCTTGAAAATTCCCAAGTAAAGGTTCTGTTTTGTCCTGGTCTCCTGCGGTTAAATTGTTTGCAGAACCACCAGAAGGGATTGTCTCCGCCCTGGGTTGCTTGCGCTCTGCTGGAAACAAAGTCATCTTGAGGGGGATGGCGAGTGGGCTCAGAAGGAACAGCAGCATTACACCAAAAAGGATAGAGGTGGTGCCGTCGCTTAAGGAGACATTATTGTTCAAGATTGTAAAAGCAAGAAGATAGAGGCCAAGGAGTACGCTGCAAATTTGGATAAAAAGGAAGTGACCATACTCCGACGAGTCATCTTCTAGGGATGGTGTGCAGGGCCGAACCATGTACATTGTGACAAGGCATGTGACAGGCAGTCCAATTGCGAGAAACAGGAGCAGATTTGCGGATGATTTATGAAGCACGCCAGTGTATAAACCAGTGAACACCGAGGCACTAAGACCAACATAACCTTTGAGAATACCAGACACAGTGCCTCTACTAAGAGGGAAGTTCCGCATGTTGGTTACTAATCCACCCGTCACCAACCATGCACTGCTGTTAGTTCCAATACATAGAGCAATCCACAGCTGAAACAAAAACGAGGATATGTTTAGTGGTCAACCACTGTAGCAGCATAAGGTCAGCAAGATAATATATAACTGAACTTGGAGATTGCTCGATGACTATTGCTTTCAAACCATAAGATTTGATACGCTAATGTCATAAAAGATTATTCAACTAAAATTGTATTCCAATAATGACAAAAGCCACATTCCACTTTTGACAGAAGATTCTACAATTGCAAATTATTTAGGGAAAATTATGACTTGAGCCAATGGCAATTCACATACATGGATGGGAATCATTCCTTTCCAATTACTTTAGTTAATAGTATAGACATGCACGTGCAAGATCTCTATTCAGGTGCTAAATTAATTCTTAAATCGCACAACAAATACAATTCAAATTTCATAATCCAGTTAGCTACATCTGCGGACTATATACAAATCTATTTAAACTACTCAGTAGAGAACCGGATGGCATGTGGGTGCACAGTAGTTCATATTATCTTGTTAAGTAAACTATGCATGTGAGGGTCATCAGAAACCACGCATGCGAGGAAATATATTAATAGAGAACAAAGCCCGATGTTGAGATGCAAGAAATAATAAAAATCTCAATAGATCACATCACAGACCCTGCAAAATTGTCTTATATAAGATATTGTTGAATAGTACTCTTCAATACTGTTTAGTTCAAACAAGTTCAAAAAAAATACTGTTTAGTTCAAACCATAAAATCATAAAAAAATGTTCAAGTACTTGTCAACTATTTTTATATATAATATAGCACAGTGAACATATAATATATGGTTAAATCAGAGGATCCTTGATCCGATGTGACCAATTTTTGAACTCACAACAATTTCTTAAAAATCAAAATTCAGTTTGCTTTCAACTGAAACTTGAAAACCCAGCAATAACTACCTCGAAACCTAACGTAAGAGGAAGACCCCTAGCGATGCATCATTTCCTTGATGCATATGACAATATCCAATTCCTCATTTCCTTAAAAAAAAATCCAATTCCTCATCCGGAAATGGTAGGTCATTTTTTTCCGGGATATAATCTCCCAAATCCCAAATGATAGGTAGGAAGGATGGACCGTCCTTGCTAGGACCCACACAGGAATCCAGATCTCAAGAACACTAATACATCCTCTTTAGATAAGCAAATTTTAGGCCGACTTAGACGTGATAATAAGAGACGCGATTAACATTGAACACCTCTGAATAGATACTCTCCCTTCTTGTTCAAAAACAGATCAGAAATAGGCAAATAGCCTGGCAAGGTAAAGGGCAACATCCTCTGAGCAAAGCCAAAGGCCAGCATGCATTTCGCATATATTATTTAAAGTAAATAGCTTTGTATGCAAGGAATTAAATCACATCAATATCGATTTCTTTTTTAAGAAACAAGCTAGCAAAAGATTTACAAGGAAAGAAAGGGGACTACATTGTTTTTATTGAGTTCGAACTTAACTAATCTACTTGTGCATTAATTAGTGGAAGACTCCGAATCAAACCTTCTTCCACTTACAGCTTGGTGAGAGATATTAGTCTGTTGATCAACTTTCGAAGTCAAGAGTTACTTTATGACAATTGACAAAGAATAAAAGGGAAATGTAAGACGGTGGAATGGAAGGGGAAAAAACCCTAAAAACTGGAAGAAATAAATTGTAGAGATGGGATGAGCTCACAATCCAGAAAGGCAGTACGGCGACGGTGCGGGTAGCGGCGAGCCAGAGGACACCGAAGCCGACGAAACAGCAGGCGGCGCCAACGAGCAGGATGATCCAGGCCGGTAAGCGGCTGCTGGCGAAGCCAGCGATTAGGCCGAAGTTCTCGCCGATGTCGTTGGCGACGCCGAGAAAGGTGAGCTGCTGCTGGGAGTACCCGAGTACGGATTTGAGGAAGGGCGAGTAGAGGGGGAAGGTGTAGCCGCTGCCGGCCGCCACCTGAACCCACACCGCTGCCGCCAGCCCCACCCACGGCGGCCGGCTCCCGGCCTTCACCGCCTGCGCCATCTTCACTCTACCGACTTCGCCCCCTTTCGGCGGACTTCCCTTTTGGGTTTCTTCTCTTTTGGTACGACTTTTTTTATACACGGTGGAGATTCAAAAGTAATTTTTTTATTTAAAAAAAAACAAATTATGAAACATAATAACTAATAAAAAGAACTTGATTTTTTTAGTATATGTTTGAAACTGTAGTTGATGACCATAATAAATTCAAGTGGACTTTACTCTTTTTTTTTTAGCTCATTAAATGCAAAAACAAACTTTTCTTTTTCTAAGAAAAAGTAAGATTAAAAATCAAACCATTCCTTTCTTTATAAAAAATAGTACTTTAAAAATAATTTTTTAAATACTTTACTTAACTATTTTAAGAATTTACCAACTCTTAATTTATTTTTTAATTTTTTAAAACCTAACTAAGTTCATTACCAGAAATGTAAAGTGTTTCTTTTAGATATATCTTTCAGTCGAGTCGATGATACGATTTACTTTTCTATTAATTATCTAGATTACAAATTCAATAATTACTAAATTTTATTATATATATATATAATAAAAAATTTCGATTTAATCAGCAGATGTCAACTAGCTCTGTCAACTTATGAAATAAATTTCTTCGTACTAATATATAATGGTTTCCATTATTTTTTAATTATCTTAATTGTCCAATAATAATTATGATTTTTATATTTTCCAACCAGAGGAGTTATTTTAAAAAAAAATAGCTGGCACCTAATATGTCAGAACAAAAGTTTTAAGACCCTCCAATTTTAAGATGGAAAACTTTACTAATTAGCAAAATTTAATTTATTTATTTATTTTTCCCAAAAAAATATTTTTGACTTTTCAGCAAATAAATCAAATTAAAGACCCGAAAAGGAGATCATAATATAAATTTAAGCTCTGATAAATTATAATATTCCTGGACTTTGCAGAGGCGGCAATTGGCGCTGCGACCACCGTCAGATGTCTCAATAATCATTTAATTAGTTCCGGTCCACGGAGACGCGATAATAACATTTCCACCTTGTGGTGTATGATAATAAATAAATAAATTTTCTTTTATATTTAGATTATGACAAGATATTAATACTATAAGCTGTATCCTTCTCTTTTTTTTGATATGATAATAAAGGCTTTTATGGCCGTGATATAAGTAAGAGATCAAATTAAATTGCAACTCTCCGCAGGGGCCGTAATCGCTTGATCCAATCATGTATCGATTAATTGAAGATGTGGACTCGTAAGAGTGGAATTCTTGCACGGGGGTGGATGGACCTCGTGCGTCGCGTGCCGCCCGTCGTTCCAACAGACCTAGCGGCGCTTCCCAGCAATCGAGCGAGCGAAGTGGCTAACTGGAAGAAATCCCTTCTCGAGTATTCGAATATACCGATCTGAAGGCAAGCGATTCCAATTTCCAGCGATCAAGGCAGAGCAAATCCTCCCTCCCTCAAAACCAGAGGAGATTCGGATGAGGTAGCGGCGTCCTGCTCGTGCGATTCCTCCCCTCTTCCTTCCGTGTATGGAGGAGAGGGGGCAGATGCGGGAGGTTCTCAAGGTCCTCGAGGCCCTCAAGAAGGCTTCGAAGGACGTCGAGGCCAATCCGGAGAAGGGCGGAGCAGGCGGCGGCGGCAGCTGCGTCGGTGGCGGATGCGATGATTCACTTTCCATAAAAGCCCTCCTCGAGCTTCAGACCGGCTCCGATGATCTCCTCTCCGGCGACCCCCAGCTCTCCACCCTCTCTGACCTCCTCTCTCGCTTCAGGTTCCTCGTCTCTTCCCTTCGGGCATGTCCTTGCTCCGATCGCGGCGGCGGCCGTGGAGGTGGATTCCTCGGATCGCTCCTTCGCCGGAGATCCGGCAGCAGCCATGAGATATCGCGTGTGGCCGGATCGATCGGATCCGAGATCCAGCTGTGGATCGACCGGGTGCTCGCCGACCATCTCGTCTCCGCCCTCCGGTCGTCCTCCGCAGCCGGCGCCCGCCACGAGGAGGAGCGAGCGGCGCTGCTTCGCGCCCTGGAGTCGCGCGTTTCCCAGGGCTTCGACCGCGAGCTGCAGGACGTGCTCCTGCGCTACGGCGCCTTCGCCGCCGTGGAGTCCACCCTCGCCGACGCCGCGGCGCCGAAGCTGGTCCGCGAGCGCGCGGCGGCGTCGATCCTCGCCCTGGTCCGCTTCAACAAGGCCGTGTTCGTAGGGCCTGTCCTCATGGGCCCCACGGTGGACGCCGTCGTCTCCATGGCCTCCGCCTCGGCCGTCGCGCTCCGCGCGCTCAACGGGCTCATCAGGGCCATACGGAGCCCGCTGGTGGACGAGCTGCTCGAGCGGGGGGCGATCCCTCGGTTGGTCGCCCTCCTCGGCGGCGGCGAGTGCGAGGTGGCGGTGCGTGTTCTGGCGCTGGACTGCGCGTTGGAGATCGGCTACTTCGGGCGGAAGGAGGCCAACGACGCGATGCTCGCAGAAGGGCTGGTCAAGCGGCTGATGTCGCTGCAGCGGTCCGACCTCGGCGGCGCCCTCATCGAGATGGACAGCGGCGACGGCGGAGGGGTACCGGCGGGGTGGCTGTGGCGCGGGAGTGAGTGGAGGCACGGCGGGGAAGAAGAGGGGCAGTTCCTGGAGGCGCGGCCGTTCGCGAGCTGCGTGGCGAGGTGGGCGGTGCAGGTGGAGGTCGGGGAGGGGCTACGGCAGCGGGAGAGACGGGAGGTAAAGCGGGAGCTGGTGGCGAGGGTGAGGGAGTCGGCGGCGACGGAGGCGGAGGCTGCCACCGTGCTGGGGGAGGTGCTTTGGGGGTCCACGATCTGGTGATGCGCCGTGTCACGTGTTACGCACAGCGTACGTCGCGCCGGTGGTGCTTCGTGGTGTGGACTTGCCTTCTTTTTATTTTTATTAGTTTGTTCTGTTTGTTTCTTTGGATTTCTCTTAATACATGTTTTCCTTGTTCTGCTTCATATTACATTACAGCGGAGTGCAAAACGACAGATCGCAGAACAGTGGACTGCAACTGCTGGGGGTTGGTGGAAATCTGTACATACATCATGAATCATGAATGAAGGATGGGTGAAGGCGCCTGCCCGACTGGTTCGCCGAGAGCCGGGTGAAGGGGGTTGCAAGTGGCGTGAGGATAGCAAATTTGTAAAATAAGGTGCCGTATAAAATAAGGTGCTTCGTCTCTCTCGGCTCTTTTTGTTTCCTTCCTCCATTATTTTTGAACTTACGTTGAATTCAAAGATGCTTGATTATTTCGTAGCTTGTGGTTTGCCACGTAACGTTTGCGTCATATTATATTTGATTAATTACGATATTGCTTCTCCTTTTTTTAAAAAAAAATTCTAACTACCGTTGATTTTTTAACTGTATTTGTTTAATTTAACAAGCAAATCGTTTTTTTTCCTTCTTTTTTTTAATAGTTCGATTCGAATGGTATCGATGAGAAGGTAGCCCGAATGGAAAAAAAAAGAAGACAATTCATGGTTTACGATGAACCTTAACAGCGAAGGCAATTTGTAACACGTAGAGAGATAGCCGGCTTACATTTCGTTTGCTGGAATGGATTCGGAGATCTCGCTGAAGTTACATACGCCTATAATAATACATTAGTAAGTTTTTATAAGATTGTGACATACCTATAAGATTATGAATCTAATATTTAATTTAAAAAATAATATGTATCTATCATTCTTATTCCCGCATGCCCTGCACGTGACTAGCTTAACGGGTTTAAAGCTAAAGTCACGCCGTTAACCCTTTTATTTTTTTCCCCTTTTGTTTTCTCAAATTAAAAAGCATATCCTTTTTCCGGCATGGCCTGCACCTGACCGACTTAACGGGTTTCAAGCTAAGGTCGCACCGTTAACCCGAACCACGTCAGAGATTTAGCAGTCGCAATACGGCGAGGGGGGACATAAACGTATTCCCCACTTCGCGCAAGGATTAACGTGCCCAAATCCAGATTGGTCTTCTAAGCTCTTATCCCATCCGTTCCTCGTGCGGTCCGGGCAATGATTCCATCGTCGCGTGATTTCCAATTCTCCGACGACGGATTCATCGAAAGCATATTTATTTAGCAACTCGATCGATCCTTCTTCCTTCTGCATCTCCATTCTCGATTCCGCCTCTCTTTTAAACCCTAGCAAAGAGACGGGAGTGTGGGAATCGAGAAAGCGAGATGGGGAACGCCTCTTCCATGCTCACTCAGTACGACATCGAGGAGGTCCAGGAGCACTGCAACTACCGATGTAATTAATAATCATTCTCTATAATCCTCAATTTCCAGTCCCCTTGTTGAAAAATTGTTTTGATATTTCTGCGTTCATCTTTGTAAGTCTCGCAGCAGGAGATCCTGGCTCTGTACAATCGCTTCTGCCAGCTCGACCGCACGGCCAAGGGCTTCATCTCCTCCGATGAGTTCCTCTCCATCCCTGAGTTCGCCCTCAATCCCCTCTCCCATGTCCGCTGTCTTTCCCCCTTCCTCATCCGTTTCTTACTTGGAAAACGAGGTTTGCTGCGTTTTGCTTACGCTCGTTTGCTTTTTGCAGAGACTGCTTAAGATGGTCGATGGATTGAACTTCAAGGACTTCGTCGCTTTCCTGTCGGCCTTCAGCCCGCAAGCCACACCCCAGCAGAAGATTGAGCGTGAGGAATCCTATGCTTAATTTTTGTTTTTGCTGCTGGAATTGAGTTGAACGTGTTGGAATTTTATTTTTTTGCTGTTTAGTGATCTTTAAGGTGTATGATGGTGATGGAAAGGGGAGGGTGACTTTCAAGGACTTGCTGAAGGTGCTTGGTGACTTGACGGGACCATTTATGTCGGAGTCTCAGAGAGAGGTCAGATTCGGTCTAAATTTGTGTCGGTATCCTCTTCTTGCATTTATGCTGGAGGCCTTTTTCTTCTTCTTTTTTGATGCTCATGAGGTCTTTAGTAAATGCAACATAACTGCTTGATGAAAGGCCTCACTGTCGTTATCCGTGAAAGAGAGGTAATAGTCAAGCATGCACCTAGAAGATTTATGATACAGTTTGCTGGGTGTTTCTCCTTCTTCATCCTCCATTTGATTGAGGCGTGGGTTTCTGTGGAAGCAGTTGTTGACCCCTTCCTTTCCTTGATGGAATAAGAGTTCTGAGATTCCGTTGGTTTGCTAGAGTTCTGTAGTATATGCGGACTAGGCCACAAATTCAGTACATTGCTTGCAGGTCATTTGTGGAGTGGTTGGTCATGCATTCCGGTAAAGAGGGTCTTGGAACAAAATCAGTGCCAGCGTACGACTTGTGGATTGCTCTTCTACTGTGTTTATAAACCAATGGGACATCGTAGAGCGATTTGACCTGAATATTCAAGTTGATAGGACTACATGCACAACAATTGGACAATTTGAACGTGAAAGTTTCAAATGATGTTTCCCGTTTTATGATAAGCCGATTCATTTTGTTTTTCATAGTAATCTCTAAGAAGATTTTTGGCAACCTCCATTAAGAAAGGAATAATAGAATCTTATGGTTCCTGCCTACTAGTTACCATAGATCTAGAAACTATTAATACAGTCAACATAGAGTTGTCTTGAATATCTCCTCAGTCCTCACTATCTAAAATGGAAGGTACTGAGTACTGATAACTATTTAATTTCTGTTTTACTGTGAGTTTGAAAAGCCTGGTATAAAATGTAGTATTTCTTCTTTCCTTTTCGCAGACAGTTTTAGTTCAGGTTTTGGAGGAAGCTGGTTACTCGAGAGATTCAGCACTTTCATCAGAAGACTTTATTAAGGTACTAGTTCCATCCATCTATTGTTCTAGCTAAGCTCTTCTATGATTATCACTAGCTAATTTTAGCTACAGTTTGTGCTGATTGGTGAACTGTCGGATCAGTATGTTGCCATTTCCAAAATTCAGTACTTCTTTGAGGCTATGCTTTTCTAGGAGCTTAGCTTATCAATTTTGACAATTCACAAATCTTAGCAGGGAGCATTTGCATGTTCAACATGCTTTATTTTTCCCGAAGATTTCTTTCTTTTTTTTACTTGCCTGATATTTCAAGTTGTATTTCGTTACTTAGATAATCCATCCTGTAACTGTTTCCTTTGTCGTGTATATATTTTATGGCTTAAACTTTACACGTGATTTGGTGAGCTATTAGGCCAATAAATTACCTGAAACCGATTATTGGTCAGAGCTAAAGGCCCTGCAGCTTGAGTTTTAGACAGTGATTTAGAATATGTATGCAATTTTACACAGTATATACATTGTGAAAAAAGCTCCTCCGTGTCCCTTTCCATCTTCAAAGTGGACATATCAAAGAAAGAAAGTAAATCCATTTCCCTACCTTCCTCATAGAGTTTTCCTAATTTGTACAAACCTTAGTAAGCCTTAAGAGAGTTTGATTTTACTGGCTCTCGTACATGGTTCTTGAGTGTTTTCTAATATGACAAAATCTGTATCTGTGCAACTTTTCTCTCCATTAGATATCACGCTATGCGCAAAGCCCCTCATGAGTGTTTAGCTTCTCGTGTGCCTTGAGTACCAAACAAAATCCTTGATATCAAGATTGGAGACAAATCTAAGTCGAAAAATTTTCTAACTTGAACCAGATGGAGCAGAGTTGGTCCGCTGTTGTTTCTAAAGGTCCAATTACATTAAGATTCCAGTTCCTGTAGAAAGAAGAAAACCTTGTTAGTTTTCTCGGTTTTAATCATGCCCATCATATTACCTGTGTGAACTTCTTGCTTGGTTTTGTAACTACGTCAAATATGATTACTTTGCTTTGCTTGACAGGGGACAAGGTTTAAACTGTGGCTTTTTAGAAAGCTCGCTTACTTTTCATTAAAAAAAAGTCTAAGATGTTCTCTTGACAAATGGACCATGTCCAAGTATGATTTTTTGAGTGAACTGGTTATAAATATCTGGGGTAGGTTCACCCAAAGTTGATCAATAGGGGTCCTCAAAATTCAAATGCTGCTTTGCAAGTTTATTTAGGTGCTAACTTGATGCCCAATCTATGCATTTTCCGAAGCTTGAAGTAAAAGGTGTAACATTGTCTCATCTTTTTGTCGTAGATGATCAAATAATTGTCTATTTTCAAAGAAAATTTCACCCATTTTTCCACAGGACAAAGAATATGTTGCTCGCGTATCCCCTTTTTCTCTTGCAATTTTTCATTCAACTTGACTGAGTTATGCTTTGGGCATTTCTAGCTATAGTCAGATTCACATATCATTGTCTGGTAATTAGTATCAAGAGTTTTTTTTTTATCTCCTATCATATTTTATGTTTCAGATTCTCTCCAAATCTGAACTGAAGATGGAGGTCGAAGTGCCTGTTGATTAGCCCATTGTACAGCGGAGGCTTTAGTAGGTTAAACGGGGGGTCGTCATACGTGTCGCATAGCTGCTACAAGGAGAAGCAATCACTTCTTTTCGATGCTACTCCTAATATTTCTAAAAGATCAACTACAAGTCAATTGTAATTTTACTCGTTCTTGTCATGGTTAGACTTGCCTTACAATTGTCCTAGGGAATAATGATTTTGGATTGCAAAAAAATAAAAAAAAGGCCCCGATTGTGATGGTATGCAGATGCATCATTTGATTTCGACTTCCTTCCAAGAAGGTGTTTTGATGTGTTTGTCCTCTCTCCGAAGACTCATTGGAGAATCAAAATTTGTGCCCTTTGCTTGCTCCATGTAATTTGATGATTTTTGCTACGAAATGAAAGCTTAACTTATGTTAAGACACTGTTAAAACTACTACCTCTCGTGGATCTCTGTTGACAACTAATTAACAATGACTCAGCGATTTCTTCTTGCTCTTGCTTCCTTTTTTTATTATGATTCGATCCAAGATTCTCATGAAAGAATCACAACTCTCATCCTCGAATTAATAATCCACACGAGTTGGAGGACCACTTTGTAGTCACCCGCTCACCAATAATAATAATACATGATGAAGCACATCTTCTACCTGCACGCCGGTGCATAAAAGTAAGGAATGTGGGCGAAGACGATGGAATACGGAGCCACATTTATGGGCTGCGTTGCCTCAGCTTTCACAGGATGAAGCTCCGGAATATTCCCGTCCGAGTCGACGGCCAAGACGTCACCATTCAGCACCATGGTCTGGCTGTGGAGATCCCCATTTTTGCCCGTCAGGTGGTACTCCTCCCTGTTGAACTCGCTCGTCTTCCCAACCCTTGGAATGTGGTTGAACCTTGTTCTGCGAGCACCAAGATGCGGCTGATGCTTGTGCTCGAGCTTCAATGACGCCGCCGGGTAAGCTGCCTGTGTGCCGCTGACAAGCACCTGAGACGTGTTGCTGCCGCTCAGATTGATCAGCAGCACCGTGATCCCTTCCTGCCGATGAGACAAGGGAGATGTAGAAATCAGGGAAGAGGATCCAAGGAGCAAAAGGGAATCATTTCTGACACGCCGTGGACTTACCGATTCCCTCGCGCAGTGCGCGTACGCCCTTAGCATGTTTGTCCCGGTGAAGCTCGTCGACAGCACGCGCTTCCCCATCAACCGGTGCCACAGGAGAGCACTGCATCAACACGCGACACAAGTTTGCCTTTCAAGTCGAAGGAGGCTCAGATCGCTAAGTAATCAGTCACCTGTAATAATCAGGGTTTGGATGGTAGGTGGTGGTGTTCAGCAGGCCGTAGTTTCCTCCGATCAATGATTGCCGGCAGTAGCTCTTGGTGTCGTACCTCGCCGACATCCCGAGCTGGTCCAGGTACCTACACCCAGCTCCACATAGCAGCAGCAGCGGCACCAACAACAACAACAACAATTGCCCCGGAAGGCTCCCATGAATGGTGCTCTCGGTGGATTGAAATTTCAGAAGTGGAAGTGATGGCTCACCAGAAGCTGAAAACAAATGCATCGGTCACCAGATGGTGACCACTGTTGTAAGCGCCTCCGGCCTCACCGACCCAAGCAGTGGTGGAAGTTCCTGCACTCTTGAGGATGCTCTGAAGGCTGCTGAATGTGCTGGCTTCACCGTCCAGATAGGATGGATTGAGAATTTTTTCAGTCAAGTGCTGATCGACTCCTGGTTGAAGAATAATCCAACTCGATCAAAGTTTATGCTATTGAATCAGGAAAAGTACTTATATATCAACTGCAGCATGTGTGGATTTGCACCTGGACCAAGATTGTATATGTGGTGAGTGATTACATCCAGTGAGTTGGGTTTTGTCTTGCTGAGGAGCTTACTGAACCAGTTGGAATCAAAGAAGCCCCCTGGCGCGAGCACTAGTGGCTTTTCTGGGTACCCTTGGTAGATGTCATCGATGATGGACTTGAGGTTGATCACATCTGCAGCGTACTGATCTGCTCCAATCCTTGTTCCGACTCCTGTTCCACTTAGTTCATTTCCTAAGAAGATTGAGAGAACCTTTCAGGCACAAGGACAGTCATGAATCTTGTGAATGAAAGAGATGAAGGTGGACTTGACCTACCAAGCTCCCAACCGTGAATTGTGTAGCCTTTGTTGACCGTGTACCGAATCAGAGATGCTGCATTTGTGTAGTTCCAAGGTCCTCCAACGGACCCATCACTCTGAGGAACCCTCCCGTTGAGTGCATTCAATCCAAAGATGATGACAGCCCTGAAACAAGGACAAAGATGTGGGCAAGATGAGAGGAAAAAGTTAAAAAACAAAAAGGAGAAAAAGGAAGAGTAATACCCAGCCTTCTTGAAGAACTGGTTGAGTTCATCCCATCTGGCCATTGGCAAGCAACCTTGGGTGAAGCCAAACATCTCAGAATTGCTTTTGGTGAACTGGGGACATGATTGCTTTGAGTCTTCCGTTTCATATATCACCTTGTCTTGCAAGGACCCTCCAAGGCGAAGCTTCAGCGGGGAGAATGCTGCAAAGAATAACCAAATCCAGCGCAACGAGGGAAAACATGAAGAAAAGAAATTTAACATCAGCTTGATATTATCTTCAAGCACAGAAACGTCTTTTTTTTTTCACCACACTCTTACAACTTCCCCACCCACCTTTGACTGCATTCAACAAGACTGGGCTGGAGAGATCCTGCATCGAGGAAAAGATGAAACAAAGACCTGTGTCAGTTGATGATGCCTAAATTAATGATTTCCCATCAACTGAGGTACTTTTCAACGAGCATAAAGGGAAAAGAAACATTCGTTTAAATCCCCAGATCTACAGGCATATCTCAGGTCTTTTTTTTCCTAAAAAGAGTCTTTTGATAATAACTGGAGGAAAAAAAAAGTTCCAAACTAGTAGCACTGCTAGATAACGAGTACTTGTGGATTGTTCATCTCATTCATATCATTGCAAGGAATTTTTTAAGCTGGAATAGCAGCAGGTTCTGAGGAGAAATCGGTGCATCTTCTTGACATGAAATCCCTAGCTAGCTAAACCAAAAAAAGAAGGCTAAACTGATGGCTTCCCTTTCTCACCAACCTGGAATTCAATCCCCCTCAAACGGTACAAAAAGGAACGCGAAAAAGGAAAAACAAATCAAAGGGAAAAAAAAAGGCAAGCCAGGTTGGGATTGAGATGCCAAAGAGGGCAAAGCTCACCAGGTTGAGGAGAGACGCCAAGCCCCAGCTGCAGGTCCCGTAATCACATTTCTCCGGCGGCCACCAATCCAGCGTGGCGCACACGAAATCCTCGTCGGTAGCCGCAATGGCGGCCGTCCCGTCCACGACCAGGGCCGCCTCGCCCGCTCCGAGCGGCCCCAGGCCCCCGGAGTGGACCGCGGCCGGCCCCGCCAGCCACAGGAACCCCCAGAAGAAGAACCCCAGCAGCTGATCCACCACGCCGCCACCCATCTCTCGCCGCCCTCTTCCTCCTCTCCGGACTCAAGCAATAAGAAGAAACAAACGAGGAGTGAAGAAGACGCTACGGGTCCTCGAGAGGAGGCCACATTGCCGATGGAGAGGGGAGAGTCGAACGCAAGCAAACTCCTCGCCCCACAGTATAAATAGCAAGCATATCGATCCAACCCGACGGATAAATAATGCCGGGGGTGGGGAAAGGAATTTGGTCAAGAAACTTAAGCTTGGAATCTCTCCACCACCATTATCACTGCTCCTACTATCTTTTTTCCGGAGGGCAGGGCAGGGGAAGCTGCCAAAACAGGAAGAAGAAGGGAAAGTAAGCTTTCAGCTGTCTTCTTTTCTTGCATTAAACTGAGGTGACCCTGGACCACCTTTTTGCGTGCAGATCAATGACCAGCTCCTACTTCTCATTAAAACCAGGGATGGTAATTATTGATCAGGTGATAGCAGGCCGGCACACCCAGCTGATGTGATCTCCTCATCTGCCATTCGCATTACGAGACATTAAGTATCAGAATTATCGATCCTTCATCCCTCCATCCATGGTCAGGAGCTCGGAGCAGCTCCTTCACTCGCTGTAGTATGCAAATGCAGGAGTTCCCCAAGGAAGGAAGGAAGGGGAGCGTGTGAGGGGAAGTGCGGATCGTTGTCGTTGATCGGCCGCCCGTCCGCTCTTGCCGCACAATCCTGGCCGTTGTGTTTATTTTTATAAGAAGATCCAACGAACGATCGTGACGATTAATCACCTTAATTTTACTTTTTAAAATTATTTAAACAAATAAATAAGTAAAAAAATTAGGTCAGAATAAAAAGGCGCCCTGGTTTTGGAATAAAGTTGCTCTTTTCCACTTTATTTTTTTTAAGTAAAGAAATATCACCTTTTCTTTAATTAATTTTTTGTTTTCCTTATTTCGTGTATAAATTATAATTTTTTAAAAAGATATAGAATTATGTTTATATTTTTATTTAATTTCCTTATTTTTTTAAGAAAAATTATAATTGAGGGGAAAAAATAAATAGTGGGAGGGAGGGAGGCACAGTTAAATTGTACCCCTACCTTATCCGTGAAAAAAAAGAAGAAATTATTGCCCAACAAATTAACGTGGAGAGGTGGACCTGCCGACGCCGACCCTGCAACCAGCACATCATTCAATGCCTTGTCCTCAATCCTCATCCAACCAGCCACCTATACGTATGACTATAACAGAGAGAAGAGAGGAGAGGATAGAAAAAAATAATATTACGGAGAGGATTGAGATTAGAGCTCAATTCTTCCTTCACCGTGCCGTGCGTGGGAATCTGTGTGACCTCGTCGGATGCTGGCATCCACAAGCCAAGTGAGATGCGAAGGGTCACATGCAAGCATAAAGCCAGAGAGGGCTCCCTTCCCCTTCCCCTTCCCCTTCCCCTTCCCCTCTTTCTCTGTTTCTTCGTCACTGAGATCAAGTTAAAAACTGAACTCAGTAAAGATCTTTATAACAAAAAGACTTCTATAAAAACTCACGATCGAGTGTACTAAGATCGAGGAATTATTGGTAGAAGATCCAAATTCAATCTGGTGATGAGCAGAGCCACTCGGCTATAAATGCCCTGAATAAGATGAACCACCCCCACCATAATTTCACAGGAAAAAGGTTCGGCGTGTGTTGTGGGGGGACTCCGAGTTTTTTCTTTCTTTTTTTTTTCCTTCCTCTATTTCTTGATTGTGTGGTACTTTGCATGATCTCAAAGGAGTCCGTGCTGAATAATTAATTACCTTAAAAGGTTGGAGATAGAGTCGGACAATACGGCTTGAGGAACTGTGCTACTACAAATACCCCCTATTTTTAAGAGTTGTTTGTCCTCTTCTTTCCATTGTGCCCTGCTGCTAAGGATCCAGGCACAAGCCAACCTGCCTCCGTGATACGTATGAGGCCTACTTAATTTGCTCCTCATAAGTCCACGATGTAAAGTGCATGCATAAGCAGGGGAAGCAGCGTTCAGTTTTAACAAAAACAAGTACTCTTCTCATTAATAATAATTAATCAAGCTCTTTCCTCAAGTTCAGGAAATAAAACTCCCTCCAAGTAAACAAGAAGGACATCATATTTAAATGCTACTTTCACATAAGAATAAAATATGAACTTAAACTGAGAAGATCATGTACCAATTGATCCTCCTCTATGTTAGAAACTGCTGTGATTAAATAACCTGTACAATACCCCTCAGTATGTATATGTATATAATGATATCATTGCACTTTGTACTTCCTTGAGGTGTTTAGGTTAAATATCGTAACCGGAGTCGAGAGCAGCAGCTGCTACTGCATCAGAGTTAGAAGCAACGAAGTTGTTCTTCCTGAGTGGCATCTCGTGGTTGTGCTTTCCCTCGTAGGTCGTCACAAAATACCCTGACTCGTCGGAGGCCCTCTCCACATACTTGCGGACGCTGCACTTCGGGCTCGTGCACTTGTAGTAGCTTCTGCAGACAAGCAACAAAAGCCCCTGTTCATTTTTTTCCAACTTGTTTTCTTCTTGATGTTATGGAATTCTCTATATCGATAGCCTCTGACCAACTTAATGAGCAGCAGCATACTGATGCTTACTTGCGGAAGACTCAGGCAAAGTGAAAGAGTAGGTGTTCAATTAATTACCTGGGATAAGTGTTTCCCTTCACAACTTTCTGCCCGTATTTTCTCCAGTGATAGCCGTCTCCAGAGACGTCGGTTTCCACGGCGGTATGCATCATCGACTGTGGATCCGTGGAAGCTTCTCCCACGCTGTTTGTTCCACTGACTTGATCCTCGCACCTCCTGATTAAGTTGATAAAAACAATAGGAAATGTGCGTCTAATTAAACTAGCTCACTGGAATTCCTAGAGGTTGAGTGATCATATATTAATGTACAGTTTCCTTGTTGCATACTGAACCGATGGTAGACCAATTATTACTCCTATCTATTACTTTTACCCTGTAAATTTATTTGAATGCTATTAACAAAAATCTCTTCAGACGCTCCAGAGGAAGGTTTCTATAACTGAGGGAGGTAGAGGAACTTATGATTGATCTTAAAGAAAAAAATTCTTTCGTACCTTCTCTTGAGATCAGGCTGGTCATGGTCCCCAACCACTGCTCTGCTTGGGTTTCTGAGGACCTGAACAGCAGCAGCATCAGCGCTGCTGGCATTGCAGTCATAAACTGCGTCCGCGAGCGGATCACGAGGGAACTGGACCTGCCCACCGTAAGAAGATGCATTGCGCAAACTGGTTTCCTTCAAGGTTTCAATCCCCCCGGAGGACGCATTCATCTCCGGCAGCGAGCTGGTCCACGATGGATTATTGCCGGCCTCCCTCCCGTGCTCATCGGCGACGACGAAGCCCTGCTCCAGCGCGGCCGACGAGAGTCTCCTCGGCGGCTGCGGCTTGGGGTGGTTGTGCTCGCCTTTGTACACGATCTCCGCGATCTGCCCGTCGAACGACCTCTCCACCTTCTTCTTCACGGGACACGTCGGGTACGTGCACTTGTAGTAACTCCGTGGATACTCACTTCCCTTCACCTGCTTCTGGCCGTACTTCCTCCAGTTGTAGCCGTCGTAGGAAGGCCGGTCGTGGCCCGCCGCTTGCTGACTCCTCGCGTCGGCGGCCTCCGAGATCGGAGGCACCGACGTCGGCAGGTTCATGATGCGATCGAATTGCGAGGATGAGCTCTGCGGATGAGCTGCGGCGGCCCGGTAGTCGAAGCTTGCCTTTGCTTGCTCTGCGGCGTGGACGGAGCGCCGAATGCTTCCTGCTGCGCCTTCTTGCTGCTGATGAATGGCGCCATCGAAGTTTCCCTGAAAAAAAATTATTAGCATCAAAGACTCTGCATTTGTCACTGATATCAGTGTGTAAATTTTCTTTTACCAGATTAGCCAAGAGAGAAACAGTGGCTCTGGAGACGGCTTTTGCAGTAGGTTTGTATAAAAGAATCAGCTTAGGGTCTGACACGATGTGCTCCTTTTCAGGTGAGCGTGAGGGAATTGATTCTGACACATCATCCTGCAAGGATGAGGGCCTCAAGAATGAGCTACTAATAAACGATGATTCATAGCAAACGATTAGGAACCGTACTCACAGTGATAGAAACAACTCTGTCTGAGGAGTCAAATGACGTTGTTGTTAGTCTCACGGTCTTCGGTTTTATGGCAATCAGTTTTTGGGCAACCGGAGACGGAGGGGGACTGCTCACGGCCCTCTCCAGGGCATCAGGAAATGACCTGAAGTTGCTACAAGGCCTTGATGCTACCGGTTTAGCAATCTCAACCTTTTTTTCCATCTTGCATCTTCTACTACATACTAATACTTACCATCATCTGACTCTCCGATACATACCTACATGGAACGGTTTTGCAGAAGAGAATTAATTATCTCCTACTGAACAACGTTCTTTGGTTCATCATGATACTGACAACTTTTTAAAGCATCCAACGTTTTTGATAAAAGAACAAAAGTATAGCAACAAACAGCATATTCATTTTTAAAAAAACTAACAACGGAATAAATCATCATCATCATCATCATATATATATATATATATATACACTTCTTCTACCTTCACCTCTCACAGCGCGAGAAGCTAGCAGAGAAGAGGAGGTACAGAAGAAGAAAAGAAGTTAAAGCAGGAGGCTTAATGGCGGATGCTCGTGACGTACCGAAGAAACTTCTTCATCAGAACTTTCAGCGAAGGGCCGCGCGGCTTCACCTCGCAGCAGACCAGAGGGAGGAGAAGGAGGAGGAGGAGGAGGAAGAAGAAGAAGAAGAGGAGGAGGAGGAAGGTGCGAGATCAGGGAGGAGGTGCAGCCCGACGGGTACGTCCGCCCGTCACGTGCCTATCAACCCACAGCATAAAGGGGGACGTGAGACGATCGATGGATACAAGAAAGAGAGAGAGAAAGAAAGAAATAAGGAAAAAAGTTTCGTCTGATGATCCCCAAAGCGGGAAGGGAGAAAGAGAGAGAGAGAGGGAAAGGAGCCAGCGAGAGAGATTCTAGTGTGCTTTTAAGAGGAGGAGGAGAGGGACCGGTGGTGGTGGTGATGGTGGGGAGGTGGTGATGGGTGGGGCTGCGTGGAGGAGGGAGGGAGGAGGAGGAGGAGGAGGGAAGCAGCTAAAGAAAGAGACAAATGGCATTTCTTGCAGATCTGGAAGCAACTTTAGGCGAACGTCCAATGAACACCGGGTGAGAAGACTGTTAGGTTTGAAGGAGGAGGAGGAGGAGGAGGAGGAGGAGTGCATGTGGGCAGCTCGCCATGGCGTTTCAAGCCGAGATGGGGCAGCCATCTTGAATTGACGACCTGCCGCTGTCATCCACATGGAATCGAGCTGCAAAAATGGGGCCGATGCTCAGCGTACGCATGAGGGGTGCTCGGAATGGAATGCATCTACTGCCCTCCGTGCTGGGCTTGATCTAGCAGCAGGCTGCAGGGACAGGAGCTGAGGGCGAATGCCATTCTTCTTCTCCGCATCAGCTCGCTGGATTTGATTTGGATCACTAGATTTGCACCAACCCCCGTGTATATTTTTATTCCTCTTTAGATTCCACGACTGCAGCAAGGAATGGGAGTTAGGTGAGAAAGTTTGGTGGGAGGCGATACGGCTACTCCTCACCCATGTGGGTCCCTTCGGGATATATGTGTGCTACCGAATGGCGAATGCTGCTTTCCATACGCGCAGTGTAATTATATGGGTCGCTTTCTGGGGTCGGGACAAATCCGAACGCGGCCGGCCTGGAGATGGATGGACCGCCTGGACGAGCCGGACGGTACCTGAATCCCGACCGCTCGCTGAGCACCGTTCATCCGGTGAGGGAGAGGATCTCAGCCCTCGGTGCTATTATTACGCACGTGAGATCCAGAAAAAAAAATATTGAAGAGATGATGTTATCCGTTCATTTTTTAACGATGCGTTCCTCGGCTATACGTCGAGCTGAGCATCCAAATGATTTGACAACTTGAGAAGCTTTTGCCTTCCTTATCCTTAGGTTCATAGCATGGCTTGTATATGTATATATTAATTCTCAAAATATTCCTCCAAAAGAATTAGTGGGCTGGGAGAGGAGGATGACGCCGAGCACTTCTTAACCTGAGTTGGGCCAAGAAATAAGTTCCATGGGCTGATTCCTCATCTTGACTCAGTTGACCGATCTTGACTCCGTACATATATATTCCTGGTCAAGGTGGTCTTCTGCATCGAATATAAAACTAAATCCAACGCTCGGCGATGAATAAAAATAGGATATCTAACGAGGCGCACGGAGTAGGACGATGTTAAATACACGAACAAACTGCATTTTTCTCCGCTAAATAACGGAGATTTAGTGAGGCCGGGCCGCCAGTGCGTATTATTCAATTAATTCATTGTTCCGGTCAACAGAGGCATCGTCGACTTCCTTTCCCTTCTCCCCCCTCCCCTCCTACTTGCGCTGCATGTGCTTCGATACTCAAATCAACTCTACACACCCGCCATGATTCCCCCTTCCGCCATTAATAAATCTCCGCAGCCGGAGAAAGAAATAATTTAGAGAAGAAAGAAGAAAAGCCCCTCCTCCTCCTCTGTAGGTTAACTGGCCGCACGTCAAGAAAGCAGAAAGCAGACAAGATTGTGGAATTAATGGAAAACAATTGATCTTGTTCCTCATCATTGTGCTGCCCCTATGTACTTAGCCGCTACTGATTCCATGATGCCATGCGCGTGTATATATATGTATGTATGTGTATTAAATAATTAACCAGAATGCAGAAGAGGAGGAAGAGTAAAGAGCTCCCCCTGCATGTTCTCGTGTTCCTGAAGCTTCATCGAGTACGTGCAGCGGGGAAAGCAGTACGAGATGCAGAAGAGTTGTATATATCTATATAGATATGCTCACTACTTCTCCAGGCCTCTAGGGAGCTCCTGGTGCATGACTGATATTAATCTTTCAGCGGCATATGCGTAGGGGGGAGGCCGTGGCTTTTGCTAAAGTTGAGAGATAATATTCTCTTCGAGATGGAGAACTAAAATTAGTCTGGAAAAAATGCGAAGTGTTCCCCTTCCTTTGCTGCTGCGCCTTTAAACTAATTAAGGAGGGCGAAGAAGCCGCGTTAGTGGACGCCTTTGCCTGCTGCTGCGCTTTGTTCTTGTCTCCCTCTCCCTCGCTTAATGAAATGGCCGAAAAGGCCAACTGGGGAGGACCGGAGGAATAATTTAACTCGCTATTTGCTCTAATTAAAACGCGATGCACTTTGTTCATGCATGTAGCAGTCAAATGGACGACCATGAGCAACTTTTTTCCTCTGCCTACGTGTATGTTTCTGTTTCCCTGTTCTCTAAAGAGATCGCTGATGGCATGCGCAGGGTGGAGTTGGATTCAGTTCGCTGATTAATTAGCACTTGCTGTCTGAGTTAGTGTCTGGATATCAAATCACTGCGTCGGTAAGCATGCAGTCTCGATCTCGTTGGTCTCTGCACCTTCTCGGTACAGGAAATGAATCGAGAGTGCATGTCAACGTTCTCTCAGCAAAGAAAAAGTTGGATGGAAAATGATGCGTCGTCTCACGGGCCACTCGCCATAACCTTCCCCATGCATTAATGCACCAAAATTGACATTTTTTTTCCTTGTTTCTTTTCTTCTTCTTCAGTCTTATATAGCTAGTGGGGGTGGAAAATATTAACTGAGTTCATGATTAAACTTCAGAAGGATATTTTTGAAGTAATATCATCGTCAGCCTGTGTTATTGGAATCAAGGACCTCTTTTCAATTTCAACTGCGTAAGCGAATCACATAACTTGTTGATCATAAACAAGCACAGGGAAATATAAAAAGATTTTGAGAGAGATACAGTGAGTTCAGGAAGCAGCTGAGAAGGAGGGAGGGAGGACGGAAGGAAGGTGAACGACGGCACTCTTAATTTGAACTCTCTGCGTTGTGTGCGCTGCCGCACTACGGGGAGCTAAAAAGGAAGAGAACACAAAGTATCACTACAACTACAGCGCCTGCTACGTCTCTTACTGCAACTAAATATACTATTACTGCTATATATATATATATATTAATCAATCCATCACTTTGCTTTCTTTCCTTCCTTCCGTCTCTTTCGCTTTCTTCGTTTCAAGTTTGTGGCAATTTAGGAGAGAAGATTCATGGAAATGACGTCGCGGATGGTGGCCCAGATGTCCTCCTCCTCTTTCAAGCAGTCCTCCTCCTCCTCTGCCGCCGCCGGCACATGCCTGTACCAATACTCGTTACCGTCGGCCAACTCGCCGAAGCTGCGAGCGGCCTGGTCGACGCTGTTGGCGTAGAAGTACTCGTGGATGTTCTCGCCGGCATCCGTTGTTTCCACCTCCGACCCTGTTTCCGCCTCGCCATTCCTCGCGAACCTGCCCCTTACCCTCGGGCGGCTGTCGGCCAACGTCTTCCTGCAAGCATACTGGGTGGAAACAAAAGATTTCCTTCTTATATTACGCAGGTTTTGATCCGGGAATTAATTCGGGAGAAAGAGAAGTACGCACGGTGATCTTCTTCTGGAAATTCCTCTGGTTGCGTTTGATCCGGTACCTTTCGATCCTTTCCTTCCTCTCCTCGGAGCTGTACCTTGCGACCTTGGAGGACATCGGGCCTGCTCCTTCCTGGTTACGGACGTGATTCTCCCCGGCCGCTAGCGCGCCGTACGAGCCCTGTCGCAGGGAGATGCAAGAAGAGCCGGAGAGGTCGGGGTTTGATAGAGGAACGCCCCGCAGAATGCGAGAAAAAGAGGTGGGAGGATTCGCATATATACCTGGAGGTCGCCGGTGCTGAAGACGCGCCTCATCGGGCCGGTGTTGAACTCTAGGAACTCGCCAGATGAGGAGGAGGGCGGGGACGACGAGATGAGCGCTGCTGGCGGCTGCGGCTGCGGCTGCGGCGGCTGCTGCTGCTGCTGCAGGTGGAGGGATGAGTTCTGCGGAGGCGAGAAGAAGGACGAACGGGTGAGGGGATTGGAGCGGCGGTGGTAGAAAGGGAGCGAGTGGGTGCTGCTGCTCCTGCGGAGGAAGTAGTTGGGGAGGGAGGAGGAGTAAGAGTAAGAGTAAGAGGGAGAGGAGGACAGGAGGTGGGGAAAAGCGGAAGCATTATTGGCGTCGAGGAAGCCGCAAGGTGCCGCGGCGGTGGGGTAGACGGCTGGCGCTGCGGCCGGGCAGCTCACCGGAGGCGAGGGGTCTCCGACGCAGACGTGAGAGGAGGAAGAGGAGGAGGCGGAGGAAGAAGGATGGAACATGGTTTCGCGCTGCTATCTCGGAATTGCTTGTCCGCTGCGGTGGTGGTGGCGATGGAGGGCGACCCTGCGAGGCTTTAATTTATCGTGAGTTCGGAGGAGGAGGAGGAGGCGGCGGCATTAAGTACGGCGTACTTGGCCTCTGGCCCTCATGGAATGCCAAAGAATGACGTATGCAAGGGCTGATCATGGGCCAATCCACCGTGGGTTTCAGAAATCAGAATTCAACTTGTGCGTCAAATTTATTTGTACAGTGAGACTTCGACTTAAAGTGTTTTTTCTCTTTGTAAAAAACTATTTTAATCATAGTGCAAGTACATCAATTGATGAGATATAATATCTATTTGGATATAAAAACGAAATAGAACTTATTATGGTTGTGGTCTTCTAAGACTAAGACTAAGCACACTTCGAAGTGTTTTTTCTTTTCTTTTTACGTATCAGTTTAAGAAGAATTTTCCAGTCTGCAGCGGGGAATTAGTTGGGTGTTTCAAATGGACAGGAAGGGTGATAAATAAAACATTCACTTGGGGGACTGCTGAAGTGCGCTTCAACTTTTTAGAGCAATTGATAGAGTATGATAGAGATGGTGATGCTGGTTCTAATCATTATTCCCTCAGTAGGCAGAGTTAATCAAGTTGCATTTGAACTCCCTAAACAAGGCTCCGGCCCTACTATTGAAGGATTCTTCTTCTTCCCTTCTCCTCTTGTGTGTGTACATGTATCAGTGGGGTAGAATGCCAATTGCAAGTGTTTATCAAAAGTTATTAAACAGTAACATAATTAAAGTGAATTATATACAACAAGAAAACCACTACTTTGTTAATTAATCATGGGTTTTAGTTAGGGTTAATTAAATCAATTAGGTTAAACATAATCAAATTAGGTTAGTTAAAATATGAGTTAGTTAATATTTCCACATGAGGAATTAAATTTAACTGGACTGTTATTTTTTAAAATACTTTAGAAATCAAGAAAAACTGTATAAGACAATGAATTAAACAATATTCCATTTGGTAAGTAAAATTTCATTTCAACAGAAGTAAAATTATAATAAAAAAAACACAAAGGTTCATCTGATTATTAGAGAGAGTAGTAGGGTGCTGGAGGGCATTCAGGTTATCCTGGGTCAAGTCTCACTCAAGGGGCTTCAGAGGAACCTCAAGAAATGTGATCTGGAACATTAGCTGAAACTTTGGAGAAAGCTTTAGATTCTAGAGCATTCTTTTTCACTAAACTGAGCAAAACATAGATAACCTCTCACTTTCGACTCTGAAGAGAAAAAAAAAATGTTTTTGAGGAAAGAGGAAACAAAATCATTAGCTTGAAAGATGAAATATCTCATCATATATATATAATATTTGACAAATTCAAAAATAGTGAGAAGATGTAATACCACAACGAGAACATTTTCATCTCGGAACGTTGGTTCTCATGTGACGGTACTCCTTATCCATGACCGGGCTTATGCATGCAAATAATGATGGCTTCTTAGACTTTACGCCAAACAAGAATGTTCGCAATGGTACCCTTGCTTTGCTGGCCATAAGGCTCTGATTCTGGTTGCTTCTTGCAGATAGCTCATACTTCTTATTAAGTTTTGCCAAAGTCCAACTGAGCTCTATTTGAAGCCCCTTCACAAACTCGATACCGGATAGCAATTCTTTGACGATTTTCCTGTTCTCGAGTTGCATGTTGCGTATCTCTCCCTGGAACTTGGCAGCCTGATAAGGACTAAAATTCACTTCTCCGGTCTCATCTGCGTTCGAAGCCCTTGATATTTCATCATTAACATCGGCAAGAGATGAGTATTTGGACTTGAGCTCGCCATTGAGCAGTGCGCTCTTTTCCAACCAAACTTGAAACTCGGTGTTCAGTTCTCTTAGTCTTTTGTCAAATGGAATTGGTTCTTGCTTCACAGTCGCAGTATTGGCATTGGGATTGGCGTTGGCACTGGCCTTGGCACTGGCGTTGGCACTGGCGGTTGCATCGGCATTGGCGTTGGCATTGGCAGTGCCATTACCCTCCACATTTTCAGTTTCATTTGTCTTGTCAATTTCAGCCTTAATGTCCTTAAAGGTTTTCTGAAATTTTTGAATTTGATGAAATGTTCCAGAGAATCGCAACCAGAAGTCCATGTTCTCTTCAATTAGCTTGTCGATGTCCGCTCTAAATTTCTCTTCGATGGCTGAAGTTCGTGGTTCATCGATGCTCTCTGACTTATTGCCATCTTCTTCAGAAGGGTTATCCACGTTTGTTGGTGGTGGTACATTGGCATTTAAACTAGCCTGTAGAGCAGCCAATATGTCCTTGAGAAGTCGAATTTCATCATCCTTGATGGTACTGGCATTCTTCAATTCTTTTACATGTACTATGGTTTCGAAATGGTATTCTTTTGTTTTCCTCTCAATTTCCATAAGCTTATTCTTTGTGTCCCTGTAATGAAGGACTATAGTTCTGTACTTACTTAAAAATGCTTTCTCTTTTCCTTCGAGTCCAAAATGTCGTAGCAACTGTTGAATGTCTGGAATATCCATCAACTCTTTAATTAGTTCACCTTCAAGAATATCCTTCTGTGTTTTCTGTGATTGTGCTTCTCCTTCAATACACTCTTCAAAGGTTTCCTCCTCCTGTTGATGGTCAGACAACAGCTTATCAGAAAGATTATTAAGGTTGCGGCATGCTTCTATAAATTGTATCTTAAGAATTCCTTTGTCCTCGTGTATACATTTCTCAAGCTGCTGAATTCTTTCCAACTCATCTTCTGCTTCCTTCAGCTTCTCAGCTAAGCTACTGGAGTTATCAACTAGGGCCGACTTCTCTTCTTCCAAGGTTTTTAAGTGCTCATGAAGCTCATCTGTCTCTGAATTCATTCTCTGGATTTGTGCAGTCTGTGTTGAAACAGTGACTTCTAAGTTAATAACCTTATCCACGAGCGCATCAATCTTTTCTGCTAGTTCCACTACTGATGCTTCAGAGCTCATCTCAAAGTGTTCTCTTATTTTCTCACACATAGCTTGTAATTCCATTTCCCCTTTTGGGAAGTTCAACTCTTCTGCTTTTGCAGCGGTGGAATCTGTCTCTATGTTCTTTTCAGAGTTCTCTGTTGAAGGCTCAGTTTCAGGTTCAGGTTCAGGTTCAGGCACACGTTTTTCAGGTTCAGGTTCAGGTTCAGGATCAGGTTTAGGTTCCACTGATTCATTAGCCTCACCCTTGAGAGCATTCAGCTGCCGTGCAGCATCTTTAATTCTTTCTGACCCTTGTCTTGCTTCTTCATAGGCAATCCTTTGTTGTTCTTTTATATTGGCTAAACTATCCTCACATGATTTAATGGCTGTTGCTGCCATCAGTGAACGAGCTTCATCATCTTCGATGATCGAACTAGTACTGAATGAATCCTGCAAGTTACACACTTCCTCTTGCAGGTCGGCAATCTCTTTTTCAATTTGCATAAACCGGTTTAAGGTACCTTGATAAGAACTCTTGATGAATTCCTTCTCAGTTTGGAGTACCAGGATTTCCTTCTGAAGCCTATCTATCTCTTCTTGTGCCTTATCTTTGCTGATCTGAGAACTTATCCTCCTATGATGTGGCTTCTTTGGTAAACCTTGGCCGTCTTTATTCGGGCTCTTCAAGTATGGCGGTGGGAGCTCAAGTGGGGTACGCAGTTTGGTTTCATCGTCGTCATCATCATGCATGGCAAACTGCACCTGCTCAGGGCAAATAGATGCTAAGGTGTGGTTGGCCTTGTGCAATTCTCCTGATATCCTGTCGTACTTATCAGCCAAGGATTTGTAAGATTTATACATCTCTTCCACATGGCTTAGCAACTCCGGCCTTCTTCGAAAATACAATTCTGCCTTCTTTCCAAAGGAATCTGCATCTTGATCTATTAACTTCGTCATGGCATGTACCTTCCCGTCCATTTCTGCAAAAATAATATTCTCACTCTATTCAATTCACTGTTCAATGCAGGGACTTCTCCTTTTCCTTAAAATGATGAGTTTTGTTAAATGACATCCACATCAATGACAAACTGGTCGTTATTGGTTAAATTTTATTGAGGTCAGATTGCTTTATTGATATGAAATTACCGATGCAATGTCCTAAATCAACACGGCAGCCGGATACCCTCCCTCCATGGATACAATTTGATAATCAGAACAAAACAATAAATAGATGAGAGAGGCTGGACTAAATTTGATGCAATCAAAAGAAAAGGGGAGTAGAAATTCCATCTAACCAAAAAAAAGATCAACAATCTAAATCATCAAGATTTTTTTTATAAAAATAAAATCCTGAACAGAAGATGCTTGGATTACCTCATCCTGCAAAAATTAATAAAGCTGAGCTAACAAACAATCCACATTACTCATTTGCAATATCGCAACGCAGTTTAAGATTGAACCTGCGGTTACATTACCCCTTCAACTCCGGTGTAGAAGATCCCATGGGCGGAGAAAGAAACGAACACCATCATAGAAATATGTAGCAACTCAACCATATTGAAATCGAAACAAAATTCGTCAAACAAAAACGGCAGGACTTACCTTCGAGGTCGGAATCGAGCCATTTCGATTGCTTGGACCTGATGCTGCTGGCCCACCAATAATTGTAGGCATTACTCGCCGCTCTCTGCAACATCTTTGTGCACGCCGGCTTCTCTGTTCCTCCGACGTACCGATCCTTCGAAGCGTGACCTTCCCGGTTCGAGGTCGATTAGGGCGCTCCCTCAGAGATTGCAAAATGCATGGAGGGGGAGAGGAAGAAGACCGAAACGGTGAACGATGACGAGGAGGGACGTGCATTTGCTGGTGGAGAGGGGGAAGATGAAGAGGTCGGAATGGCCTCCGGAGGAGGAGGAGGAGAAACGTGTGGGATGAGCGCTCGAATCGGGGAGAAGAGAGAGGAAGAGAAGGACGGGTCGCACTTTATTTACTCGTAATTTTCATTATATTTTCCATTTTTGGATATTTATGTTTAGGTTTTTTTCATATCTTAATAATTTAAATCTTTTAGTTTTTTATTTTAAAATCTTATCCATAATTACTATATTATATACATACATTCCAAAGACATTAGACAATTAATGATTAATATAATAATAAATATCAAGGCCTGTTATTTTATAACTGTTTAAGGTTTAGTATATCTATTTATTATTGACAAAGTATAATTATATATAACTATTTTTTTAAAAATATCATTCTGTTAAATAGCTAGATGTATCTTATAACTATTTATTTTAATCCTACTTAAAACTTCAACTCAACATAACTTATTTAATATTTAACCGGTAGTGATCCTTAATTTACATTCTTCAGAAAAAAAATAACATATCAACTAATAGATTATAAGTAGTACTTTAATTTATCTAAATAATTTATTATTATTATCCTATAATGCACCTAATATATTTTTTAATTTTCTAAATTTTAAACTGATTACTTACAGAGACACACTTTATAATTCTAAATTTTGTTATTATTATTTGGAGAATTAAGTAATGATAAAACATATTTTTGGTATTTTAATTAGTGTTAATGGTTTGCTCAATTAGTGAACAACATTATCAAAATAAATATACTAACTATAAAAAAAATCAAGATTGATAAATGAACAGACCACATCTAATATGGTTCTTTTTTTAAAATTTTATAGAGCAACAATAGAGAGTATATAGAGATTTTTCTAAATTCAAGAAAGCCAAGAACATTAGAAGGAATAAATTTCATAAAACCATAATTCTTCTCTCCTTTGAAATCTCTCTCTCAAAAAAAAGTTATACAATTCTCCCTAATTTTACGTCTAACTCTCTACAAATTAATCTCACTACACAATTAACTATTTTTCTAAATCCAAGAATGAGCTTGTGATGGCCACTCGTCACAGAAAACTCCATGAATCATGATAACTCCACAGCAGTGCGGCGTGCAGTAGTAGTTCTTGCAAGTCTGGAATGCCTAACAACTCCTTGATTTCTGCTTGCAGTTCACCTTCAAGAACACCGTTCTGCAATCTCAACGATTCATCTGCCTCCGCAGCATCATCGTCGCTGTTTTCATCAAGTAATTCATCAGAGTTTGCCTCCTGTTGGATATTAGGCGACATCAACTTCTCAGAAAAGCTGCTCAGGCTGTGGCAGACTTCTATGAACTGCTTCTCCAGGATTCCATTGTTATGGTGAATGCACCTCTCGAGCTGCAGAACTCTCTGCAACTCGTCTTCTGCTTCCTTCAACTTCGTGGTCAAGCTGTTGGAGTTATCAACCAGAAGGGTCTTCTCGTTTTCCAAGTTTCTCAGGTGCTCATGGAGCTCATCTATCTCCTCGTTCAATCTCTTGATCTGCGCAGTCTGCGTCTGAACAGTGACTTCCAGATCGATGACCTCGTCTACGTGGTCCTCAATCTTTTCCTCAAGGTCAACCACCGATGCTGCGGAGCTCGTCCCGAGGTGCTCCTTTACCTTCTCACACATCGCTCGTAGTTCCATCGCTTCCCCCTTGAGGAAGTTGAACGAAGCGGTTTCTGTGCACTCATCGGAGGACTTGGCCGCCGCCGCCGCCGCCGCCGCCGTCGCGTGGTCTAATACTACTTGTGATTCATGACGCTCGCCCCTGAGAGTGCTCAGCTGCCGCTTGGCATCTTTAATTCTCTCCGACTCCATTCTTGTCTCTTCGCTAGAAGCCTTTCGCTTCTCGTGTATACTGACCAAGCTATCCTCGCATGATCTAATGGCGGCCGCTGCCATCAACGCGCGAGCTTCATCGTCTTCGATGACTGCGGCGCGGGCGCTGTGCGCGTCCTTCAATCTGCTTATCTCCTCCTGAGTCTCGGTGATCTTCTTTTCGATTTGCAGGTACCGCTTGAAGGTGCCCTCGTAGCAGCTCCTGATGAACTCCTTCTCCGTCTGCTGCATCAGGAGCTCCTTCTGAAGCCTCTCCGTCTCTTCCTCCGCCTGCTCTTGGCTGATCTGAGAAGTTCTCCTCCTGTGAAGCGTCTTATTCCTCGGTAAACAGACGTGCTCGTTCCTGTTCATGCCCATCCTGCTGAGTTGTGCGAGGTCAGGCGAACTGCGGATGCGGTGTTTGCTAAAGTTGAGCGAGGTGTCTGCCTTCAGAGGGCTGCCTCCTTCATCTTCCTCATCGAACTCGACCTGATCAGGGAAAATAAATGCTAAGGTGTGGTTGGCCTTGTTCAATTCTTCTAACATTCTGCCGTACCTATCAGCTAATGATTTGTAAGACTTATACATCTCCTCCACATAGTGAATCAACTCCGGCCTTCTTCTGAAGTACAGGTCCGCCTTCTTTCCGAAGGAATCTGCATCTTGTTCTATCAACTTCAGCATGGCATTCACCTTCCCGTCCATTTCTGCAAATTAAAACATCATTAATCCCCCTCCCCCCTTCAAACCCTCAAGCTAATTAAGAAAAAAATAATCTGTTACGTAACCCTTCAAGATTGGAGAAAGAGAAAAAATAAACCTACAGAAATCCAATAAAACTCATCAACATGGAGATGGAAGGACGGACCTTCGAGGCCAATGTCGAGCCATTTCGATTGCTTGAACCGCTTGCTGTTGCCCCACCACAAGTTGTAGGCATCACCCGCCGATGTAAGCATTGTAAATATATGTATATATAATTAAATATGCTCGCTTCTCTTTTCCTTGAATCCTCCTCCAATTAACAGGTGACCTTCCCATGCAAGGTCAAGGTTGATTAGGGCACTCTAGGAAAATGCATCGGAGACGCTCGAGGAGGAACACCAGAAGGTGAATTATGTGATGATGGAGAGAGAGAGAGAGAGAGAGAGGGACAGAGAGGAATGCCATTGTCGGGGGAAACAAGGAACGCCGGGGCAGATAGAGGTTTCCCGGGAGAGAAGGAGAAACGTGTGGGAGGAGCGGCCGAATAGGAGAACACAAACATATAGCTTATATATGCACAATTAGGGCTCATTTCTGGTCAAGGATCATCTATGCATGTTTAAGTTAACTGAATATTTTATTTCACATGCTAATCTTTCTACCTTCTCTTAGGCATTTAGATTTGGAATAAATGTTCTTTTTTACAAATTTATGATATTTTACTTAGTAGAATCTTAAAAATAATTTTACTATATACAACCAAATGCTCTTATAGGAAAGTATTTATTGCAATGGAGAAAACATTACAAGTAAAATGAGGACGTAACATATAAAAGTTGTATTTCTGCTATCAAATATATGCTTTTAATGTTTCTATTGTTTTCATTTAAACGTAGAGATAATAGCTAGAGGGTTCTCACTCTTCAGTCTTCAGTCTTCACTCTCTGGGAAAACCAAAGAAAAGAAAAGGGGAAAAACAAAGGGAAAAGGAGGAAAACAAGGATTGAACTCATTTTAATTCAATATTCAACTAGGTTTAGTGACCAACAATATATATAAAGGTGGTGTCACTAGTCACTGGAGATGACATATACATCAAACAAAAAATCTATGTATCCCTTTCTCCGTTTGTGGATGCCAGAGAGGCCTTCTCGGTGGAGTGAAAGGAGTCCCTTGTTCTACGCCCATTTTGACTTCTTTTTTTTTCCGCTAGCTCTCTATATATAATGCATCACTAGGGCTTTAATTTTGCCAGGCCTTTCACTAACATGCTTGCCAAGCTAAGGTCTCTTTGCCTGCAGACTGCAGTTTAACATTTTTTTTCGTTTAAAGTACTACTCTATTATCGTGTAATCATGTTGTCTGATGTAGGTATACTAAAGTATTGACTAATGCCTGAAACAAGGGCTATATATATATACATAGTAGTGATTGGATTTGTTAGGTTTCGGCTCCAATCTATTCATCCAAAAACTACGCATGCAGAGGGGTGCCACTGATGGAATATTAATTGGAGAGTGTGACTGGGGGATGACAAAAAGGCTGCGCCTCTCACCAGCTCAAACATCATCAAACTTAATGCTGGGTTTTTAAAAAAATGCTCGTGTTATAGCCGTTCCACTAGACCGTGTCTTTTGATGGGAGCAAAATGTAGTGGTTCTGTGTTCTTCTCCACCGCGCGCATGCAGTTTTTTAAGATGTCAAATGTCAAACGACGAGGACGCCGTTTCTTAAATGCTAGATATGACGAAGCAGCAGCGATAACATACGACTTCAGTTAAAGGTTAAGAACTTTTGAGCAAGTTGAACAGTGAATCTTCCATCCCCATTGGTTGGTATATTTTAAATGCTGCAGAATTATGGCACTGAGAATGTTCGAACCAAATATACAGAAAGAGCAGTGGTTGCAGTAACAAAAAGATCGATCGGACCTAGAAATCCATTTTCGAGTATAATGCACGTGCAGGGATCACAGATCTGTCTCTTTTGACGGGGAGAATAGCATCACGCAGAACAGTATCATCATCGCCTGCAAAGTCTTGGAATGCCATCCTGTCCATTCGGAGATATCTTAGGAGAAGAAATTAAGCAGAAGCCGATGTCACCTGCGCTCTTCCGAGACGAGACCAGCTGCTGCGATTTCTTACAGTAAGCAATTGCCCCTTGGACGGAGCTCTCCATGTCTGAGTTCACGCTGCTGCTTCTTTTAAGTATCGGAATTGTACTCCTCTCGCTGGAAGCACTCGAGAAGGAAGTGGAATGAGAAGAAATCGCATACGGCGACGGTCGCTTCGTTGATGATGAGTGCCGCTTCTCTTCCGCCATTCCCTTACCGTGGGAAACTACGTATCTTTCCGTTTGGATTTGGCCAAACGGAGTCTTCGTTGCTGTCTTCAGGTACGTGTTTGAGCACTGCTTAGGTTTAGGGACGCAGGAGCGATACCTCTCATTTGAACTCCCGGACTTCGTGAACAGCGACTTTATGTAAGCTTTGGAAGCCTTCAGCTTCGAGGCAAGGGTGGATTGCCTGATGAACTTGAGCCTCTTCGACCAGGAGTTCTTCGGGTGTCCGAGATCGACCTGCTCGGAGAAGAAGCACCGATCGTTGAAGTAGTCCACCGGGTTGAGCTCTCCACTCACGTAGCAGGAAGTCGCCGGCGAGACGTTGCAGGACTCAAATGGAGTCGTGGCCGCGGTTGTGCTCGGAACAGTGACGACGATGCTTTTCCCAAATCGGCCGGAGCCGTACTTGTCGTTGCCGTCGTCGAACAGCGGAGGACGGAGAGGGAGGAGCTGCCCCTTGTAGAAAAGCTCGTCGGCGGGCGTCAGCAGCTGCTTGCCAAGCGGGCCGGTGGTCAACCGGAATTCGAACCCAGTGGGGCGTGGAGGAGAAGCAACGGTGCGACGCAAGAAATTGGCCGAGTTATTGAGGTCAATATCGATGTACTCTTCTTCTTCTTCTTCTTCTTCCTCTCGCAAATGATCGTTCGCAGAGACGACTTCTCTTGCCATAATGCAGGTAGTCGCACAGCTCTGCTCTCTTTCAGCGAGAGTAAGTAGTAGCTAGGCATGCTTTAATTTATATAGCGCAGCCAGGGGGAAGCCTCGAGTGCTCTCATCACAGTCATCTAAATGGAAACCGGTCAAGATCGGACGGTGACGAGCAAGTTACGGATCGGCTTTAGGCGCCTCAACCGGTGGGCCCGACCCGGGTCACGTCTTAAATTTATAACAATTAACAAGGGCGGTGATAACGTCATAACGGGTCTGGTGCGCCGTTACGCAGAAACATCCGCGAACGAGGACGCCACTAAAATGTCGAGAGAATGAATTGATTGGAGGAGACGCAAAGCAAAAGGGGGGGAACGCGAGACCGGAAGGAGAGCTGAAGAGGGGAAGTCGTCTCCGATCCTCCTCGCGGAAGCCCCAGGTCGGAATTGGGTTTCTCTTCTTCTTTTTCCCTGTTGATCCTTCCTTCAACTTCCGTTCTTATGATGCTATTTTGCTAGTGTACGATCTTGTTGTGGTGATGCGCTGCTGGGGATGATTGGTTAGGGCAATCGTTTGTTTTTCATGTCCTTATTCGTATAAATTGTAGGTGTCGACTTCACTTGCTAGGAATTTTCGGAGTTGAGGTAACCTAATAACAGTGGATTTGCACTGAAGGATGAGCTTTGGAATTAGAGTACGATTAAGGATTTTGGAAATTTTCCAAGTAGGGGAGTGTGTATTTGCTCCTACAAAGTTCCAGTTCTACTGTTGAAACTTGGAAGCAGCAAAATTTTCCAGGATTTATGTTTTTCAATAAGGTCACGAGTTGGAGGACTCGTGTGATCCACCCCTGGTTAACCAATTACATCGAACTATTTATATTTTAGGACATAAAAGGAAAATGCTGCCGCAGATAGCTACTTAAGTGTCTTAATTTTCGGAAATTCCTCAACAGCCATCTACTCATCAGCCGACGCTTCTGTTAAGCTTTTCCACCTGTTTGTTGTACTCATTTTCATTCTGCATATAAATATGTTTTTATCAATAAACTGAAAAATCTTTGCTATGATAATTCTATTTGGAACTTTTATCAATAAGCTAATGTTACCACTTGACAAGCATTGTTTTTTACTTCTCTCGTGTGTGCTAATTGTTAGTTTTATACATATCAGATAGATTCCAACTGAGTTTAACTCAGAAGATCTTTCCTGCAGTTATGGCATCTTCTTCAGATTCTTGGATGAAAGAGTACAGTGAAGCTTCTAAGCTGGCAGAGGACGTTGGTGCCATGCTTTCTGAAAGGAGTTCTTTGCCTCCATCGGGCCCAGATCTCCAACGTCACTTAACTGCAATTCGGAGGAAGATAACAATCCTCCGCACAAGACTAGAGAGCTTAGAGTCCATTCTTGCAAAACTTCCTATGATGCAGCCAATGTATGTGGTTTTCTTTGAGCCATGATCACTGAACTAAATATTCTTCTTGTACATCATTCTCATTAAGTGCTATTAATTTTTATACTAAAATTCCAATATTGCATTTTATTTGATAGGCACTGCCCCGTTAAAAATTAGAATCAGGTACAGGAAAGAAATATCATGTTTTTCATTAAATATTTTAAATTTAGTTTTGGTTTCCATTATGTGGTTAAGACACTTTCCATATTAGTACTGATTGGTAATCTTTGAAATTAATCTTGATTTTGAGCTTGGTCTGAAAAACTCATCTTATAATTAAAAGAATATACAATTAGAATTTTAAATGAATTTAGATCAAGATGAAATTAGAACCAAAATAGATCTATTTAATTTAAATGAACAAGCTATCAGTTTTGGTTATATATGTGAAGGATCCTAGCTTTGTACCGTTCAATCTTGGCACCTTTAAGAGAAAAGCTTTGAACTAAAGCTCAAGCTCAGCTTGTTTAGAAAGTAGAGTTCAAACAAGCTTTTGTTGAGTCAAACTCCAAGGCGCTTGCTCTCATTTGCCGTCCTACTCCTCTTCTTTGTCTGACTATCGGCTTGTTAGACTTTCAGATTGGAGCAGCTTGTTCCTTCCCTTTCATCTTCTTTGCTCTTGCCTATGGTCTCTACAGCATCGAGTAGGTCATCCCATTTATGATACCTTACCTACCCTCCTAGTCTGTGATGCATTACAGACAGAACTATCTACTTTGATAGAACCAGTGATATTAACAACATGCTCTCTATTGCATAAAACTTGGAAATGTAAGCTTGGTCATCACGGTCATAGGTTTCACTCTTCATAGAGGTATGCCTATGGCCCATATCTGAAATGTTTTTGTTAGTCCATTACTGACCACTAGATATGTAATGCAAGAGATGGAAGTAGGCAGTTGTAGTTGTTACAACTATATTAAATGAGTAAAAGATTGATCCATAGTCGTGGAGAACATTTTATCACAAAGAACAAAAAGTGAGCGAATAATTCTGTCCGACATGACCCACTTTATGATTCAAGAGAGATTGGTATGCCATTCTTGTGGAGTGTTAACCTCATTGTTGAAAACTTACTTGTATGTGTTAGCACAGAAGAATTGTGCAACTTAACTATTTACTTGATTCACTTGCCAATGCAGAAAGGATAAGGAGTTGCATAAGCGACAAGGCATGCTCTCAGATCTGAAATCTAAAGCAAACCAGATGGCTTCTACGTTGAACATGCCAAACTTCGGTAACAGGTTTGACTTCAAACTTTAATCCCTTAAAAAAAAAAAAATGCTGATGCTTATGTTGGGGATTTCATTTTTGTGCTGCCAATCGTAGTAGGCAATATTGTTGTTTCTACCATTGATTGGAACCAATAGACGTTCATTGAACCCCTACATCGTGTTCAGGGCTGACTTACTTGGGGAAAGCAAAAAACCAGCTGACGTGATTAATAGAACTGCTGGATTGGATAACTACGGTGTTGTTAGTTTACAAAGGCAGATCATGAAAGGTATTTCAATTTACTATATACATGTTCTTTCTGTATTGCGCAGCAAAGATTACTCTGGACGTTTAAGGCTAGTGATGCGCAGAACAAGATGAAGACCTGGAGAAGTTGGAAGATACAATGATAAGCACAAAGCACATTGCGTTAGCTGTTAATGAAGAATTAAATCTCCATACTAGATTGATTGTACGTTGCATTATTGTCTTTCTAATGGTAACTCCCTCAATTAGTTAGTAACCACATTTTCATTATTATGCAGGATAATCTGGACCAGCATGTTGAAATAACAGGCTCACGGCTACATGTAAGACACTTTCAAATTTATGTAGTTCTAGTGGCAACCCCTTTGTTAACTTGTTTGATTTTTTTCACATCAAACGGTTATAATGACAGGTCGAAATGAAATGTTTAGATAATTTTAATTGCATCCGGCTTTGTTTTTCTCGATGTGATGTCAAACATCAAAACACTAGAGGGTGTTTGGTTGGATAAAACAGCTATTCCATTACAAGAGGAATTGCTTGCTGCGTTGCGTGTTGAAAAGTAGGCTTGGAATAATTATTTGAAGCAGTCATAGATTAAGAATCACAGTCCAGGAAGCCTTATCTAACAACTTTGTATTTATTTCTGGTCAATGAAAAATAGAATCATCATAATATCAACCAAAGATCATATTTTCTCAGGATTATTTTTCTAATCATATTAATTTCAATGATGGATTTCTCTGCATATTCTTTGCTATGTTCCCTCACGCAGAGAATGCAAAGAAGGTTGGCAATTCTTCACAGACGAACAAAGGGTGCTTGCTCCTGCACGTGCCTACTCTTTTCAGTTGCTGCAATTGTGATCCTAGCAGTCGTTGTTTGGGCTCTTATCAAGTATCTGTAGTGGCAAAAATCGTCTCACCGGCTCACCTTTTGATGCACTGTGTTCTGTGTATATTTTCTTTGATTAATCATGTGAATGCTTATATGAGTGGAAACACCTCAACTTGTGTGTAATTGTCGATCTCTTATAATATATGCATTCTTTTTTTCTTCCAACTTCTTCTGTGGCTTTATTCTCATAACGTATATAGGTTATTGCTCCTTGCTAATGGTAATATATTTCGCTACGTTCTTTAATGTGGACAAGTTCTTTTTTTTTAAAAAAAAAGTTCAGCAGGCATTGACCACTTCCAATACAAGAGATCTACAAGGCTCTTTGTAGTCCAAGGTGGATGATGAAAAAGGTTGGAAGATCCCACAGCAGTCGAATAACACGGGACAAAATTAATGAAATTACGCTTGTAAATTAAGGCGGCTCGGTTGGAACATGGAATCGCTAAAATAAACCCGGACCAGCCGGCGAGGCTTCTCTCTCGCCTCGTCTCGTCCACCGTTTGGGTTTTCGGTGCCGCCCCAGTTTGGGTGCCGTAAAAGAAAGGAAGAGCAAGATGATGCAGAGCCACGGGACACCGATCCCACCATCTCCGGCGAGGCTCAGCCTCACGGCCACTGCGCACTCCCCTTCCCTCCCCCCGAACCCCAACCTCAACCCTAACCCTAAACCTACTCCGCCACCCTCCTCCTCCTCCTCCTCCTCCGCTTCCTCCGTCGCCACCGTCGCCTCCTCTGCTCTGCTCTCCCTTCTCCCCCCTCTACACCGCGCCCAGGCCATCCTGCCCCAGATGGCGGCCCACGCTTCCAGACTCTACGACCTCTCCCCTCACCGCTCCGTCTGGCTCGCCTCCTACCGTGGAAACCCCCCAAACTTCTCTAAGGAGCTCAACTCCTCCGTCACCACCGCCCTCCCGGCCTCCACCAAGGACCTCCTCTCCCTATTCACCTCCCTCCAGACCCAGCTCTTCGAGGCCGTCGCCGAGCTCCAGGAGATCCTCGACCTCCAGGACGCCCGCGCCAAGGTCGCCCGCGAGGTCCGCGCCAAAGATTCTGCCCTCCTTTCCTTCACCAAGAAGATTCGAGAGGCCGAGCAGGTCCTGGACCAACTCATCGACGACTACTCCGACTACCGCTGCGATCCCAAGCGCCTCAAAGTTGGCCAGGATGACGACTCCAATTACTCCTCCTCCCTCCACTCCTCCTTGGATTTGGATGAGATCTTGTCCTATGCCCACAGGATTAGCTATACTACCTTTGCCCCACCGGAACACGGAGCAGGGCTGGCCCCTCTGCGCGGGGCCCTGCCGCCTGCACCGCAGGAGAATGAGATGCGGGCGTCGCAGCTGTATCACTTTGCTGATCTTGACGTTGGGCTCCCGAAGAAGCCGGCCGCCGAGGCAAAGGAGAGGGCAGCGGACGCTGTGTCGGAGATTCTATTGCAGCCAACTCCACCCAGGGAAGATGTGCCCGTGGCGATCCTGCCACCTTTGCTGCCTATTGCAGTACCACCAGGGTGGAGAAAGGGAATGCCGGTGGAGCTACCCATGGAGCTCCCGCCCGTTCCACCTGGATGGAAGCCTGGGGATCCAGTTACATTGCCATTGGATGGGGTTGTGGTTGGTAATAAGGGGGATGAACAGCCGACGGTTGGTGTTCCCGGGGTAATGGCCGGACCGCCTAAAGCACCCGAGGCAATACAGGTCAAGTATGTGCAGCTTGACATCAATCCAGATCAGGATGATTACAGTAGTGATTATAGCAGTGAGGTGGGTAGCTCAGAGGAAGAGGATGAAGACTGAAATATACGGTAAAAATGTTCCTGCTTTATTTGTTTTAGTAGCATGGAAGATTCAGCTGTTGTTTCTCTCTTCTTTTTCATGCAGTTATATTTGTCTTAACATCTATAGCTGACTTGAAATTTAGCAACTTAAGTTACTAATCAATGGCATCCCTGTTGAAGTGTTTTTTTGCAAAGGGCAACTTGACTGATTAATGTTGATCTTTGATTTGGATTTTCACTGCTGCAGTATATTTTCGTCTCTCTTTGCTATGTAAAGGTTTGGACACAAAATATTTTTGTAATATAACAGTCTGCTTTGCTATATTGTTGCTTTTGATGATATTCTCAAGAGGAACAGAAGGAGGTGGATCCCCCTTTGTGACGCGGTCTAATTTAATGGAATGGATTTAACAAATATTTTAGCAATTTGTACAGAAGCTTTTTACTAATTTCTCATTCCAGCGTGCACTGTTAGAGTTCAAAGATATTTTAGTCATTGGCACTACATTATTTTGCAGTTTATTCTTAACCATTTTCATCTATTTCTGAGTAGATAGTCCAAATTCCAAGAGTCAGCATGAATCCCAATATAAACTTCAATAAATATGCAAATCTTTCAATTTTTTCCCTCAAAATATACAGACAATCTAGAAATAGCTGGCAAATTCTGATCCAATTCAATGTTACTATGCGTTATTATACTCATGGGTGCACATTTGTGACGTTCACAGTAGTATCTTTAATCCTTAAGTACTTGCACCCGCCTCTAGGAACTAAAGCACAATTGGACATGATAATTGCACCGATCATTCCCAAAAAGTTGATGTGCGGTTCACGCTATTGAAAATCCCACTTATGATTTAAAGTATCTATTTGTAATAATATTTTAATCTTTCAGATGGAAACTACAGTGTTGCCTTTGAAGACAGCATGGTGGAATCTCAGCATTCTGCATGCCATCTAGCTTTTACTTAAAGTATATAAGATGGAAAATTAAAAGAAATCGATGCCTCATGAGTTGATAAACCCCTCTTACAGCTTAACTGGTTTCTTCATCAAGTTTCATTAGCATAAGCTACCTATTTTCCATTATACATCCAAGAATGATTTACATATGTGAGTTACAGGCATCTCTATGTTTTGAAGGATCTCTTTATTTTTCATGCCAATTTTCTTGCGCCTACTATTTGAGCATTATTAACCGCCAGGCAATTGGGAAGCATTTATTTGCATATGCTTTATATGTTTGCTAATTCCCGCATGTGCTCAGAATTTTACCCAGGTGTTTCTCATAAAGTATATACCTGTGAAGATATATGTATGCACTGAGCTGATGGTAGCAGTACCGAAAATGTTGGTGATGTTAATGTATGTTTCACATGAAGTCTTCACTGGCATGACTTGTATGTAGCAAATTTATTCTGGAGCTGCACATTACCTGTTGACCCATGGCTATTGGTATTTTTGCCACTTCTGTGTGTAACTATAAATGCATGCTAGTGTAATATGCTTCCAAGAAATGTATCTAGGCTGTACTTTCTGGTGTAGCATCTATTAGTAGTAAACATTTGGATGACCCATTGGAAGATATGTATGTCTTTCTCTTATATTAGTCTACTAGATTCAGTCACTTGTTTGATGTGTTTGTGCATCCTTTGAGATTGTTGAGCCACTTAAGGGTTTTCTTCTTTCTATTTTGGCATGCTTGTCAACATTTGCCTATTGGCCGAGTAGAAAGATGATCACAAAGAGCAGACCTTGTAAGACCCCAACTATCGCGTCAGATATCCAGTACTTGTAAGTATACTCTCGCAACGGTTGAGAAAGACATGGTATGTATTTTTTATGCACACTAGTTCCATGAAACATTAGCTTTTTCGCGATTGTTTATCAGGTATATTAGCAAGCTATATGATCAAGCAATTAAAGATCTCATGTTTATATATATATATATATATATATATATATATAAACAAGCAATTAGCTATTACGGGAAGACAGAATAGTAGGTAGGAATTGAATCTGTTTGATGAGGTGCCCGAATTAGTTGATATTGCACCGTTGAATCTCCTTTTAATCCTGAAGCACCAACTAAACATAGTCTCATCCATACAGGAAGCATTATCAATTGACCCCTAAATTTTTGTCCTAAGGCTCGCCTCATCTTCCGCAAAAATAATCTAATCACAGGTTAATTGATTGATATATAATCTCATAACAGTCTATGTATGTAATTCTTTTAGCTGCGTATATGAGGAGCTCTACCTCCAAAGTAGTAGAGCTAATTGTAGGAGAGATCAAAAGATTTGGTAATTACTCAAACAAACGATGTCAAAGGCGCTATGTGGAGGGATATCGGCTGTCGTCATGGTGGCAGCGACCATCGGAATAATTGCCGTGGTTTACCAGTCCAACCGCAGCTCTCCACCCCATCATTCCAGGAACCCAATCTCCAAGCTCATCGATGCCTTCTGCTCCCCCACGGACTACAAGGACGTGTGCGAGAGCTCCCTCACCTCCACCGCCCACAACGACTCCTCCCATCAAGACCTCGCCGCCGCCGCCTTCAACGCCACCTTCGACAGCATCAAACTGGCCGTCAACCTGACCTTCCACCTCAAGGACAAAGCCGTCGACGAAAGGAACCAGATGGCCATGGAAGACTGCAGGCAGCTCCTCGAGTTTGCGATCGATGACTTCAACGTCATAATGTCCAAGGTGAACAATGCCAGCGACCTCGCCCAGATGTCCCACGACATCAAGACCTGGCTCTCCGCCGACATCACCTACACGGACACCTGCCTCGACGGCATCACCCAGGCCGACATCCACGCGGATATGGCCGAGGGGCTCGCCAACGCCAGCCGCCTCTGCAGCAACGCCATCGCCATCATCAACGAGCTGCAGCCCCTGCTCAGCGCCGTCGCTGTCCAGCAGCAATCCGACTCCGCCAATCGCCGCCTTTTCGAAAGGAGAAAGCTCCTTGCGGCGGCGGCCGCGGACGCCGTGACTCCGGACGCGGTGGTCGCGCAGGACGGCAGCGGCAACTTCACCACCATCGGCGACGCGCTCAAAGCCGTCCCCCCCAATAACACCGAGCAGTTCGTGATCTACGTGAAGGCCGGGGTGTACAAGGAGTACGTCAACGTCACGAAGGATATGAAGCACGTATTTATGTACGGCGATGGACCTGAAAAGACCGTCGTAACTGGAGGCAGGAACACCGTCGATGGATTGACCACCGTAAACACCGCCACCTTCAGTAAGCTTCGCTTTGGCTGCATGATCTGGAGAACTGATCGATGAGGAAATTAACTGATGGATATTCTCAGATGTTATCGCGGATTTCTTCATGGTGAAAGGGATGGGCTTCATCAACTCGGCCGGACCGGAGAAGCACCAGGCGGTGGCGCTCCGGATGCAATCCGACTACTCCATCATACACAACTGCAGGATGGACGGGTATCAGGACACGCTGTACGCGCACGCGAAGACGCAGTTCTACAGCAACTGCACGATCACCGGCACCATCGACTACATCTTCGGTTCGGCCTCGGCGGTGTTCCAAAACTGCAGCCTCATCGTGCGGCGGCCGATGGACAACCAGCGGAATGCCGTGACGGCGCACGGGCGGCAGGACAAGCAGCAAGTGAGCGGGTTCGTGTTCCAGGGCTGCGTGATCTCGGCCGAGGGCAGGCTGCACCCGGACCGGCTTACGATCCCCACCTTCCTCGGCCGGCCGTGGAGGCCCTTCGCGAGGACCGTCTTCATGGAGTCGGAGATCGGCGACGTGATACAGCCGGAAGGGTGGTTGGCTTGGGAAGCCGGCACCACGCCGGACGCTTGTTACTACGGCGAGTACGCCAACACCGGCGCAGGAGCGGCGACCCAAGGCAGAGTGAAGTGGCCGTGCGTCCATCTTCTCAGCAGGGAGCAGGCAGCAGACTTCACGGCGGACGCGTTCCTCCTCGCTAACGAGTGGTTGCCCGCCGCAAATGTGTCTTACCACCCCGACCTTTGAGAGCCAAACGTAGGGATTTGCATGTTTCCTTTTATCTGGGAAGGGGAGAAGAAGGAAGAAGCGCACGGCAGGAGTTAGAAACCTCAAAGCATTGATAGTATGTATTATTCAGTGGATAATTCATTGCTTTCCACAAAATTATTGATCAAAATATTAGCTTGATGATGTCTTTTCATTATACGTAGAAGAGACTAGCTGAACTGTTTCAATTAAACAAACTAATGCAAGGACCTAATACATTAATTGCCCCCTAATGTATAAATCACTTGTACAAGAAAAATAAACTTCTTATTAAATTGTGCATATAATATATAGTCAGTTCTGAGTTTAATACTATGATTATCACTTTACGAAAGATTATGAGTTCAATCCTCACTGATTATTATATTAAAATTTTACATAAAAGTTTATGAGTTTAATACTTATTATTCTATTTTAGATAGTATAATATTAATACTGAATTATTAAAATTATAAAATTTAAATCCATATTGATTTTTTTAAATTAAACTTAATAATTGACGGGAACCCCTCTTTATTAAATTATTTTATAATATCCCATCACATCACATCATCTGAATAGTCTCTGCCCAAATGAATTATACTTAGCAAGTTAAAAGGATTATAATTATAATTTTAGAATCTGCTTGGTACAAAATAATTTTAAAACCAGCAGGGGAGGGAGTAAAATTAAACTAATTGGAGACCGCAGCCGTGCAATTAACCCCCAAAACAAAAAGAAACACGGTTTTAACCCAAACGACTTATCTCCCATCGAACGGTCAACGTGCAGGGAGATCGGTCCTGGAGATGCGTGCAGCGCCACGTGAGGGAGCCGCGGTGGATCCGAGCCACGAGGTACACGCGTCCTCGCGATAGCGATCTCCGGCTCAAAACTCGCCCTGCGACCGTCTAGATTCGCGTCCGGACTCCATCGGACGGCCTTCCATCGACCCCCCTCACGGGTGTCTCGTGCTCCGCTGCGATCGAAGCCCCTGCGGTGTTACAGCGGGTCGGGTCACGGCTCGGTGACTTTAAGGCGCTGACGGAGGCCCCCGCCCCCTCCCCCTCCCCCTTCCCCCTCGCGGCCTCGCGTCCAGAACTTATCCGTTTCTTTCCTTCGACGGATCGAGGACATCCCATGAGGCGTTCCGCCCACGCTCTTCCATCGATCCCGCAACCGAAGGTTTTACTTCTCTTTTTTCTCTCTTGGAACTCCTTGGGTTTTCCCCCTCTTTAATTTCTTTAGGCATACGGTAGATTTTTGAGATGATTTTAAATCTGCAGTGTCCACTTTGTAAGGAGAAAATTCATTAATTTCTGTTCTGTTGTTGTATGGATGAGGTCTAGATCTATGCGGAAACTATTGGACCTAGATGAGGTTTTGAGTTTGTGTAGATCGAGCTCTATCCGGCAATTTTTTTTTTGATATGATTTCTCTGATCGTCTTGTTACAGAGCTGTAGAATTTGATCCAAGAAACCAGAACTAGGGTTTCAAGATAGGGTTTTTTTGTGCGGTAGAGTGAGAGATTACTTTTGCAGGGAAGAAGAAACATAGAAACTACCGGATCCACTGGAAAATTCCAGAACTTTCTAGAGTTGCAGCCCGGTGCTGCTTAAAGACGGTTCTGAATTGGTGCTCTGTTCGGCTGGAGACGATGAACGGCCGGCGGTTGAAGCCCGGGAGTACATAGATTTGAGAAAGATTCCTCTACTCATGGCATCTGACTACGAAAAATCTGAATTCTTGGTAATTTCGGGCATCGCTGACGCTAAAGCTGATTTAGTTGAAGATGCAATGGGGAAGGAATCCATTGGCTTCGAAGTGGCACAAATAGGTGCCAGTGAGGCTACTGCTGCTGTTGATGATGAGGAAACCACTACTAGAAAAGATTGTTACGGCTCAGAAGTTGGAACGCTCAGTGCTGACTTCATCAATACGACTACAAGTGTTGGTTTTGCCGATGATGGGACCTCTTCTGGAAAGGAATATGATGGATATGAAATGCCAACTTGCTGTGCTGATGTAAATGCTTGCGATAATGTTGCAGATGTAATGAATGCTTCTGAGAAGGAATCTAATGCTTCAGGCATGCCGTCTACTACTTGCAAGACAACTATGGATGCTAATCAACAGGAGATTGATTCAGAAGAAGCTACTATGGGTAGCAGCACGCATTCTTGTCCTGAGAAGTACCAAGAAAAGAAAGTCGGTACACTTGTTGCTGCAACTATGAAAAAGTATGCAGCGCCAAGATCATCTAATTATCATGGAGTTACAAAGTTAGTATTGTGGGGGATTTTATCAAACATAACTTTTCATCAGTATGAAGGTATTAAAACTGATTAATGTGACATCACTCATCTGTTGCATGTTTCATTGCAGGTTAAAATGGAGTGGAAAATATGAAGCACACCTCTGGGATAACACGAGTAAAGTTGAAGGTCGTAAACGGAAGGGGAAGCATGGTATGCTTTTAGCTAATATATTACGTTTATGTTTAGGTTCAGTAAGCAAACATGGCAAAACAAGATATCTCATTAATGAATTTATACCCAAAGGGATATGTAAAATTTAGTTTATTACCTTTTTCATGGATTTGTTGTGATTGGTTGGCAATTTGATGAATATTTGAGTATGGTGTAAGATGCTAGTTTGTGTCTATTTTTCTTAAAGAGTTATTAAGAAGTAGGATATTTCTGACGACATAATAAAATAATTATAGTTGCCCATCAAGACTGCTACTTTTGCAACTAAATGTGCCTTTTGAAAAAAGTGAAGAAATAGTATCATAGAATTTGGGACAAACCTCATTCTTGACTCTTTGAGTTTTGGCTACAATATCTTTTCTGAATTTGTTTCCTTTGAGCGTTATATAATTCATTGCCACAATATCTTCTATCTAATTCTTATTTGTTCTCTCTTAACTCCTTTCATCATGCATGATCAATGTTGATGTCTTGGGTTGGTAATGCCTTTACGGGCTTGTCCCCTATTTAAGTAGATTATACCATATGACATTATTATACCACATATTATCTTTTCTATCTAATATCCTACTATATTGTACACAAAGTGCACACTCCTTTGGTTAGAGGCCCTCTATGGGAGGTTTTGGGTTCAATACTCACTATTTTTTTTTTAAAAGTACCTACTATATTGATATTTTCCTGAATTACTGTGTGATTTGACATGTTCTTTTGCACTTGAAAGTCAATTATCCACAATTAAATTAGTAGATTGTGAAATTCGAAAGCCAAATATTTTAACAACAAGCCCTCCTTTCAAATTATTACTCTTAAGTTTGTTTAGGCAACATACATTTGCAATGCAGTAGCACAGCATAACAAGCACTTTAACTATGCACCTGGTGAAGGAAAGACACTGATGGTGTGAGTGATATTTCTAGAATCTTATTGTCGAACACTTGCTGCTGAAAATCAATGGTGATTGATTATTTGGTTGTTAAAAACTAAGTTCTATTGGATTCTGGTTCACACCTTTAGGTTGAAGATTTCAAATGCAGCAGAAAACTTGGCTATCAGGTAGGAAGACCTTCTTTGATAAACGTTCAGTTCACAGCCTTCACTGTAGCTGTGATATAGAGATGCCTTAGATTAAACTTTCTAATGTCCATGAAACTACGTTACCCTTTTAGAATAAGCAGTCCTCAAGAAGTTTAAGAAATTTGTATTTTCTTTGTACCTAAATCCAAGATCTAGCAAAAACCCGCCCAAATGTCACATACCTCAGTTAAGAAAGCTGATTCTTATTTGCAAGGTTTGCTCCATTCACAATGAATGAATGCTTGAAGGTGTTAAAGAAACATCCTATGAGCTGTTGATTCTTGATATTGATCAGTTGTCAGTTCATCCCAATTGACTGAGTACATCATTACTTGTTTGTATAACAATCTAGATTGTGAATTGTTTAGTTTTGGTTTAGCTTTAGTTCTCTGTCTGTAATTCTACATATGGTTCGTATCACATTTTTTTTTAAATTCTCAATTTATGAGGATCTTCCTAAATTCAGATATGAAATAAGTACCAGCGAATCCCTTTTTCTTGGTTCTCAAAGTACTAGGTTTTAGTCAGAGAACCCATTTCTTCATTTCATAAGCGCATGATTGAGAGGTTAATTGTGCACGAACTAGATGTGGTTGAGCTTTATGTTCTCCTTTGTGATGTTGGCCATTACTTGTGGATCCTAACTATCAAAATATTTATATTGTTGAGAGTATGATTTTTAAACTTTCATGGTAAATATATATTATTGACATACCTATATTGATTAATCTTGTTTCCTTTTCATTTTTGGGGCTTACCTGTGACTATGGTCATTGCTACTGGCTGCTACTGCTTGCGCTTCAGTTTATTTAGGTAAGTTCTTATGATTTTTATTTACACCAGCAAGCAAAAAATATCATCACAGTCCTGGGATGTTGATGCAGGCAGCTATGTTTCTGAAGAGATGGCTGCACGAGCACACGATCGTGCTGCTCTCAAATACTGGGGTCCGGGCCCAAATACCAAGCTTAACTTCCCTGTACGATACCTGCTCATTTTTTTCCTTCTATCTTCTAAGATACCTTATAAGGGATTTTGAAGATTATAATGCCAATACTTCTCTTGTTGAATACGATAGGTATCTGATTATGAGAAAGAGCTCGAGACGATGCAGTCAATGACCCAAGAGGAATTTGTTGCATATGTTAGGAGGTAAGCTGAAAATGCTTAACTTTCTGGTCATTCTAGCAAACCATTCTATGTTTGTTGTATTTATTTTCCTCTTATCCTGAAATTTTCCTTTAACAGGAAAAGTAGCTGTTTCTCCAGAGGAGCTTCCGCTTACAGAGGAGTGACCAGGTGGCTGCTCTCTCTCGTGCTGTACCTTGCGTGTATTTAAGGAATTTTCTTGTGAACATTCTATTGACCAATGCTTGTGCTGCATTTGATGGTGTGTTCGAACCAGAAGACGGAAAGACGGCAAGTGGCAAGCCCGCATTGGTCGGGTTGGTGACCTCAAGGATGCCAAAGATATATACCTTGGAACCTTTGGTGAGGAGTCTCCTAACTTTGATCCCATTAAAATTTCATTTATATGGAGCTGGAAGTGATTTGGTTATCGCTGACACCATGGTTGATTTATTGTTTGGATCAGATACCGAAGAAGAAGCTGCTGAGGCATACGACATCGCGGCCATTCAACTACGGGGAGTGAATGCAGTGACGAATTTTGACCTAAGCAATTACTGCGACGGAGGAATAAAACGATTAGAGTTGTAGAGTCACATAGTGGTCGGCTCAATGAATTCAATTTTTTTGGGCCTGCGGTTCTCTCTCCCCTCCTGCAGTCGAATCTTTTTTTATATCTTTCTTTATTTTTTATAGAGATTTGATCTGTGGCGGAGTGTGCTTGTTTGGTCATAATTTGTTTTGTCAATGCTCAGATCGAGTCAAATTTATTGCCACCTTTGCTTTGTTAGAGCATCACAAGCTCAACCTCTCTCTACTTCTATTTGAAAAAGCAGTTCCTCGTGCCTTTAATTGGATGTGGACTGGTTTGAAACTTGTCCTACAATGTGGGGTTTGATTTCGTCTTCAATGTTGAGGACTGGAATTAATTTGAGGTTCACGACATTCTGTGTGAATCACAGAAAATTTCGCATTACTGTTGCAACCAGAGCATGGATCATATTTATTACAAGTTCTTTATAATTGTGTGTGTGTGTGTATATATATATGAGGAAAATTAGTGCTATTTTAAAAAGTTAGATAAAAAGAACTCTTTTTGACAATTTGATCGGCCTGATTCTTCTTTTGACTGAGAAGAGTTTTATTCTTCAATGTTGTTGTTGAGTCTTGTAATTTATTTGTAGAAACTTCTGTAAAATTTCAAATTTGATAAGAGTGGGCTAATCTTTTTCTATTTTAATAAATTGTGGCGTTGTAGTATTATAACTTAGTGAAATGCATGTCAAATGATAATTCAAATGAGCGTACGATATACCTGTTTATCAATATTGGAAGGGTTTTCAATTAACCCCGGAAAAAAAGAGATTATTATAATTAATGTAAAAGACCTATTTGTAAAAATTAATGATTTACGTTTCAAAAAACTAAGCGGTTAACTTCCCTGAGTCCAAGTAAACCCTAATGCGAATAGATCGATAAATCAGCAGCATATAAGCAAAGGCAAGTCTTGGAAGTCTTTTGTGTGATTATGATCATTGAATTGAATCCACAACAACTAGAGAGAGCATTGAGATATGTCGTCATAATCATATTCGATGTATATACATGCGTGTGAAAATTACTGATGAATCTTGCGAGTATATACAACGAGCAGAAACTCAAATATAGGCATTTAAGATAAAAAAAATTATGAAGGTGTCACATTCTGCCAAGAGGGCAAAGCCCCTGATAAATAATGTGCTCTTTTAATCCACCGCCTACTTCTCTGTCATCGCAAATGTAAACACTGTTGAAAAATGGATAGTTATGTATTTGCCTGCACTTATAAGAAATGTCAAAATGATGGCAAAAATGGGAGATGTGGTGCATTCACCTCTTGCAGACAACAACATAACATCAATGGTTCAGTATCTAGAATCTTCATCAAAGATAGGAGAGCTGCCCCAAGGGTTATATTCTCTTTCAGTTTGCACCTCCTCCAAGATTGTCCGGTGGTTACTTGAAGATTTTGATGATCTTCCAGACTGCAAAGAAAGATTTCATGTGTTCAGTTTTCTTGAATTTACCACTGTTCTTCGGCGGTATCATGTGATAGGAAGTATAAGGTTTTCCAAAAAAGTAGACATTGCTGCGTCCCAATAAAAGTCGATGAAATAAAAACAAAGAACTGAACTTCAAACAACATTACAAACACTGAAAAGTAAAACATAATTCACATCTTATCTTCTTAATACACCATTATGGAAAATCTTAGTGCCAGAGTGAATTTTTCATGCAGTCCAGACTGGTGCTATTGCCTGCCTTTCAAAGGAATATGTGGAACTTATCCAAAAAAATTTCAAGAATGATACAGAAAAAGTACTATATCCTGTAGTAAGTCAGACAATGAAAACTTCAAATCATTACGAGCTCGAGAACTATGGACTCAAAGGTAAAATGGAAAATCTATCAATGTGCCTAAAATCTGTTCAATAATATACCTTGTCTTTTAAGGCATTGACACTGGAACAAGGCTTACATAGACAGATTACAGAAATATGTGATAGTACTATCATTCCTGAAGGAAAATAAGCCGGAAATAATTTCAGTGCTCAAACATACCTTGCTTATTAGCTTCTCGAATGCTTCCGTCCCATTCTCTTGCATATATCTCTCTGCAGCAGACAGTATGTCGTCTGGTTTGCTCAAGATGTTCTTTCGTGCCATAGGCCAGATATTTGCTGTCTGGGGGTTCAGCAGTACAGGCCTCACAAAACGCTCATAGACAAAAGCAGCACCGTTAAAGTAGGGCAGAACCAACCAGCCGCTTACGATCAGTTTCACATATGACCAAATGGGAATCCTACATCAGAAACATGTAATTCAACACATAAAACAGGATAATGTCTTATCTTAAGCAAATTTAAGCACTGTAGAGATATCCGTGTTTGGAATTATAGATAAAAGCACAGATACATTTATACATGGGTCAGTTATAATGTTAACCACAAGCTGATTGAAGTAGGGATATAAACAGCTCCAGTAACTAAAAGAAATAAGCAAAGAAAATTTCATAATTTAATATATAAATATATTACTATTACTTATGTTTATAAAATGAATATGATAACTAGCTTCTGCTCATCATTCATTATTTTAGCAAACTGCTTAGAGAAAACCATACTGGAAAAGTAACCCTCATATGTCTTGGAAAAGTGGCTTTGGAAATGTGAGCATCAAAGAAAAGCACTTCAGATTTGGTATCAAATGGATCAACATGGAAAACTCAAGCACCAAAAAGAAATGGAAAACAAAAAAGGAATGAACAGGCAATTATCGCTAATCATTTGTATTGACTAACAAGGAAAAAGGGAAATCTACTAACCATTCTAACACCTTGGCGAAAGTAAGCTCGAATAGAGTAATAAATGAGTACAAGACCCAGTATGTAAGCCATTGTTGGTCGTCAGCAGGCGATTTGGTTTCTATTGCTTTGACTGATGCATACCTGCCAAGGTCCGACAAGATATGCATCCTTAATGAGAACTAAAACTAAAGAAACTTCATAAAAAGTTGTGTAACAAAGTGAATAGTTCCACTTACAATGGGTATACAAGCGTAATTACTGGCCTGCAAATTAAATCAGGTAAGAATATAGAAGCCAAAAACAAAATAAAAATACATTTATACCAAACAACAAGAAATTGTATATAATTTCATGTTTATAATAAAGAATAACTAATCATAAGCAGCAGAACAGGCTAACAAACATAAAAATCTGCTATTAATAACGCAAACACATAATAACAAGGCAAAAATTGAATGTAACTATTGAATATTTCGCAGAGAAAGAAAAGTTTTAATGTGTTAAATTTCTCAGTTACTGAAACCATATAACACTTTCTTAGGGACAAAATGTCAACTTCAAATGATAGCATGAAACACGTGAGTAGAAACAATTTGAAAACCTGGAACTCGATGCATTTGTTTTGAAAGAAGAAGAAAAAAGTCAAAATCAGAAAGATTATTAAAGTCATTCAAATCAAATCCTAAGCAAACCAAAATTTAAACCAAACAGCCGTAGGACAAAATTCAAAGCCAAATTAAACGCCATATGACATTCACAAAGGAACGTCCCATAAGATTCTTCCAAAAAATTTGACACAGTTCCCCGCTGTCGTGTAAACGCTATATGGATCGGTAAGAAGCTTAATTTCCAATGCCCACGTTATATATAGATGCACATAAAACACACAATTGCGGACAATTAGGTTATAGAAACAACACTTGTGCATCAGAAATCCGGAAAAGAAAAAAATAGCAAATTGTATATGGGCAAAATTAGGCACTTATTTTTTGCCTATTTGTCACAAAGTGAGTGATCGCATAAGAAATGGCGCAACTCCACGACCTTTCCCGGCAGAAGCAAAAGCGAAGACTAAGGGAAAGAGAGGAGTCCAGAACAAAACGCAAGAAATCACCAGTCTTCAGAAACGAGAATAAACAAAATCTCGAGCTAAAGACCAACGAAGTCGCACCAAAAGATCATATATTTGGAGCGAATTTACATAACCAAATCATAAATTGGGGAATCCATACCCGGCGAGGACATCGAAGTTTTGCGCAATCACCTTGAGGAAAGCACCCGAACCCATCGCCCCCCTCCTCCTCCTCCTCTATCGATTTCGCTTCCTGCGTGCGGAAGAAGGAATCCTGCGCGTGTTGCCGGCAGATTGGGAAAGCGCAAGAGGCGAGAGCAGGCGGAAGTGCCGAAGGATGACGATTCCACCCGATGTCCAATCGCACGCATAAAAAGATCTCGTGCGGCAAAGGATTTGCCGTCGATTCTAAGCTAACGGGCGCTCATCTCCGTTCAAACGAACAGCTCGAATCATGAGTCAAATCGAATTCTGTCGGTTCGGTCGACCTCCGCGTCGCCTTAACCGTAATTTATAATCTGCGAGATGGTTGAAACGTCAACATACGGATCCAAAAGACAGAGTCCGACCCGAACCCAACCCACTAGTTAATGGATCGGATCCATTAACTGGTATTGAAGTATTGATTTGATCAAATCCAAAAGATGAACTTAAAGCATTTTATGACTTTTTTGATATTTTAAATAAAATCTTAGTCTTCAAAGAATAAGTTATGCTTATATTTAACAGTGCACGAGTAATTGATCGTAGGTTCAACAATTTAAAAATATATATAATATATGTTATAATTTTCTTAATTAATCATAGACCATATACAGTTGTATATACTTCTATAGTTATAACATGCTTATCTGATTAGAATGATAATATATTACACCGAAGGATTAAAATTTAATACTCACTAAATTTAAATATATATATATATAAATAAAATATTAATGGTCAAGTGTGGCAGTGAAACATAAAATGAAATTTGCAAAAGTATAAGGTATAGAATGAAGGTGAAGTTAATTAATTTTTAAATTAAATTTACCCATTGTATAATAACTATTTTTTTTATTTTAAGTGAATAACATAATACAAGATATAACTATGACTAATAGTTTTTTTTTAATATAATTATAAATAAATATGAATAGCTAATGGATAACTATTCCCTTTCAACCAAATAAATAATGAAAACTTCATTATTCCCTTCAATATTAAATATATCATTAGAGAAATAATGGGGTATACATAAACAATTACCTAGAAGAAATAAATCTGCTTTAACCTTTCGCCTTAAATACTGTACGTGTGGTAGTTCCTTCAAATACTGTAGAAGAATTAATGAAGGGAAGTTTGGAGGAAGAAATTAAGATAAAGACGATTGATGGGATGGAAATGACGTAATCTCTGCTATCTGCAAAATGGAGGTGCAATGATTGAGTGAAAGGGGGGAGAGAAGATGTAATATTCTCCAAGACAAATGAAGGGAACGCAGTTGAGTCACAAATACTAAAACTGTCTTGCAAGGATCATTAAGTTTGCTTCAGTTGGCTGAGACATTAGCTTAACTGCATGCAGGCAGATGACTTGGCTGAGTTTTCTGCGGCCTCCTGTGAATTCTGCACTCCATCTGGTGCTCCTCCTGTGAATGAAGAAGGAATCAAAAAAAGCTTTGTTAAATCTGCTTTTGGTGTATAAAATTAAAAGATGGTTGAGTAATAATTAGAAACAAGAACAGTTGCATGCCTGGCTACATTATTGATCAGAAGAGGAGAGAAGCTTTAAATAAAGAAGACTGGGGGAGAGGTGTATATATCGCACATGTGTGGTTTCTTCATACCCCCCATCGCTCCAACATGTGACAACCTGGAAATAATGAGGAAGAAAACAACTGACACTCCTCTCATCACATTGAGTTATGCCCCTTTGGCACTTTTCCATGCTGCTAGCTTTCCCTGCATATGCTGATCTTTTTACATTATTCATCCCACTCAATTGATTGATCGATCTAACACTCTCCTCCCCCTCCCCTTCCCCCTAAGGAGTTTATCCCATGCATGCAATGCTCTCATTCATTCAAGCAGTAAAGAAGGCAACCCTGCATTTAGAACTCATGGCACACACCCTGGAAATTTAATGAGTAGTAATGGAAGTCATACCTGGTAGGTACAGGCATTTACAGGTCAGGAATATACATATATATATCAGATATCATATATCAGCATCCTCTTTTATTATGTGCTTGTTTGTACTCCTTAGCAGCCTCTTAATCATTGATTAGATGACTCTCCAATCCAAAAGCTGACTCACTGTTGGACTACTCCATGACCATGCCCCAGTTCTTCTTCTCTAGCTAGTCTCCCCTTCTTCTATCGGTTCCCTGGCTCTCTATCAATGTCCCTGCGAGCAAAGAAAGCCAAGTATATGTATAGAGAGAGCTCAAGAGAAGAAAGAGGTTAATAATGTATACCTTGGACATTACATCTACTGCTCCAAAAGACATGCACTTTTAAGTCTTCACTATACGTCCTGAGGAACATACGACTAATTAATTAGCAGGTTATCGGCAAAAACACACACAAATCAGTGGCTTGCATTTGTATCATCAACGAAATGTTATAGTGAAAACAAATATGATCTCAGAATCAACCCAACATTGAAAAGATCGGAGAAAATTTTCCTAGGAGATTTAACCAAAAGACGTGAAGGCATGCAGACTAGCTAGGTTTAATTAGCTCCTCCTAAGTTCTTGTTGGGACCTCGCCGTCATCGCTTCAGAAGTGTTCGGCGCCTGCCGATACGCGTTGACGGCCGCAAAGATTCCCAAGTGCCCTTCGCCGCTGCTGCTGCTGCTGCCACCGCCGCCGGAGACGAGCCCTAGCTGCTGGCTTGGCAGCAAAGCCACCGGAGTCGGGAAGTTCATGAAATGCACTCCGCTGGAAACGGCTCCTCGAAACACGCCGCTACCTCCCACTTGAGGGAATGCCCAAGTGGACTCGCCGCCGCCGCCGCCTCCTTCCATGGCCTGTGAATTAGGGTTTGTCATCATCCACACCGTTCCCGGGATCCGGCCGTGGCTCGCCGAACTGTATCCTGCCATCTGTTGCTCCACCTGCTGATGGGCATGGTTCGTCTCCCATCTGCGCTTCCTGATGACGCCGGCGTCGGAGTCCGACGACAAGTCAAGGCCGACGGTCCCGGAATTGAAGTTGAGCAGCACGGGGGTGGTGGACATCGACGTCTTCGCTTCGGAGGAGTAGGCGACGGAGCCGCCACCGCTGTACTCCCACTCATTGCCGATCCTGAGAGGCTGACCGGCGAGTGCGGCGGCGTTGGCGGAGTTGAAGTAATTCGCGGCGCGCAGGTGCGACGGGGCGGAGATGCTGGAGCCGGAGCTGCGGAGAGAGATGTTGAGGGAGGTGAAGTTGGCGGGGATGGTGCCGGTGCCGGTGGCCGCGATCACAGCCGGCTCGGCCTGCTGGAGGAGCCACTCGATGGTCTCGCCGTCGGACTTGTGGCCGAGCTCGCGCGTCAGCTGGAACACGCGAGCGGCGCAGAGGATCGGCATCCGGATGCGGCGGCCGCGGCCGTCGACCTTGGTGTGCCGGTCCTTGGTGGAGCTCCGCTTGGGCAGCGGCTTCTTGGGTGGGTCGGCCACGTCGGGCTCGTGGCCGCTGCTCCCGGCGCCCTTGCCGGGGCCGCCGGAGGCGATGGCCAGCGACGGGTAGCCTGCAGTGGAGAACGAGTCGCCTCCCTTCATCTCGAGAAGCTGGAGAGGAAAGTTTGGGCGTCGAAGTCCACCTGCTTCGCCCTCCATGTTCGGATCAGACCATGGTATGCTGGTTTTCGGTTGGTGGGCGAGCAAAAGTACTCGATCTACGGAACAACTTCAAGATTAATTAACCAGCAAAAGAAACGTAAGTGGTTTGCAGATCGATGCAGGATCTCAGGGAAACAGCAGTGCTCGTCAGCTCAAGCAGCGAGCGAGAGTGGGGAGAGGGAGGGAGCATGAGGTCGTAGTTTAATTTCTAGGTTTGCAGAATGAGGCCGGGGATTGAGTGCGGGAGGATGAAGGAAGAAAGAGCTGCGGATGGTCATAATATTTTATGGAATTTGGGAAGGACACCAACTCAGAATTTGATGCAGGTGTGGGGCGCCCGGGTGGATCACAGTAGTATATATTTTATGCATCCGGTGGAGCATGTAGGGCACCCCACAAGTACGATAAGGTTAATATACATGAATGCATAGCAAATTATAGTAGAAAGTTTAAATGCCCAGGTCGCTAAAGGATTAATAATTTTTGGGGGCACTCGTCTTCAGATTTCAAATTATATACTACTCCAGCTCACTTGGCTCTTCTACTTCTTAATTAATTCTCCTGCAAAACTAAAACTGTACCTGAACATAGTCATTTTACAGCAAGAAGATAAGAAAACTGAGTTTTTAGATTAATGTTTTGGCGAATGAGCAGGTGAATAAATGTAATCAGTCAGACAAGGAGGGATGCATGCATGGCATAACTAATTAAAAGCTCAGTCTAAATATAGATTAAAGGATACTGCTTTTAGGAAGGAGGAGGGGAAGGAGGGGGAAACCTGCATTTAATTGGCTTCAATTTCGTTCTCTTTTTCCATCGGGCAGCCTCTCAGTCTCAGTTTCAGTCTCTTTTTTTAATCACCTGGTTCAGACTCCACGTGCAGTGCTGTGTATCATCTCAGTCCAGGGAAAGAGAGAGAGAGAGGAAGAGGACACCGGCGACCCTACGTGCGTGTTAGTGTTACTCTCCCCGGGTTAATTAAAAACCCCGGGGGACTGGAAAAGGAAAGATAAACCATGGAGGTCCCTGCAGTAGTATTAATCATTCCATCGCCTTTTCCCATCATAACTTTGCTTTTGCCTTTAGCTTTTGCCTCTCACTCACTTGCCATGGTTGGGATCCCGGGATGCCAAGTTGGGAACGGAGAATTAATTAACCCTCTCTCTTCTGCTTCTCCTGCTCTCTCTCTCTCTCTCTCTCTCTCTCTCTCTGATGCCTCTTCCATCGTTAAATATATCCTACTTAGCCGTAGGCCTTAGGACATAAGTTGGAATAACTTAACCTGAAACAAACAAACCACAATATTGCACAAGTCAAACTCTAATTAGACATTGAATAAAACTAAACTTTTAGCAAAACTACATCTACATTTGAGTAAAGACAATAATCAAGCCTAATTAAAATAATGGAGCTATTCAAGACAATGTGAAAATGCTTCTTGTTGCTAACAAACCTAAGATGTGGATCAATGAGAACCAGGCAACACTGTTTTCCTTTCCTCAGTGTTTATCCTAAACAGAGCTGAACTGGATCATCTACCTGCAGCCCTAACCTTAATTGTATTCTTTTTGTGCTACTTTTGAGCCAAATGCTTTAGGCCTGCATGAGGACCTTTTCTCTTGATGGTTTACAACTGTGTGCTCATCAGTGTGCCCTGTTACCGGAGTTGGGTGAAATAGTTGGAGGTGCATTTAATAATTAAAAGGAACCAGCATGTACTGGGCTTCCATGGTTGCATTCTTCGAGTGTCAAACTGAAGGAGACAAGTGCATGTTACAGAGACAGCAATGCTTGGCCTTGGAGGATGAATGAATGAGTGATATCAGTAAATTAAAATGTATGAGAGAAATAATATATATTGTACATGATGCAAATGCATATATTATAAAATTTATGACCCAGATCTACTGCAATGCTTTTTGGTTGTCATAACCCAGTTTTGGTTCTCTCACCCTCTCCTGTGAATATATTATTTCCAGAGAATAACTAAACCTCTGTGTGTTTGGTTATCATTACGAAGTTCTTTAAAAGGACAGAAGGGTTTAGAGAAGAGAGAAACTAAACCTGGTTATTGTGACTTTAAGATGGGATAACTAAAGATGAGTCTTTTGCTGCTGGCTCTCCTTTCAAGGGATAAGGAGGGGGGGACATGAACCAGAATTTTTGGATGAGTGGGGGATTATAATAGTAGGCAATGAAAAGGGAAGATAAAGAAGGAAAAAAAAAAGGAGAGTGTTTCAAATTTCAAACCATTGCCCTGTTTGGCCCACAGAGAAAATCAAAGGGCAGGCATATTCCTGCACCAGATTTGGTCATGCAAAGATGATGACATGATTATCAATTAATAGAACAAGCTATATATATATATATATACTATATGTCAAGCAGATTGGATGATTGGGAACATTGATCAATTGTTTATCAGGGGGGACAACATGGCTGTCAAGCAGATTCAGTTGGTGTGGAGTAATCAAAGCATTATCGAGAAAAGATAGTTAAATAATTACCTGATCTTGCATCACCATAGGGTAGCCTTACATAAGCAAGAGCCTTAATCATCGCGGCCACTCGATACATTCTCTGGAATGAGGAGGTTTGGTGAAGGCTGTAGAAATTAGAATGCTTGGCTTCATCGTCGCCAACTTTTGTTAAGCAGATTTGTGAATTTTAAGGAGCTTTGGCTGCAGGTAGCTAACTAATTCTTTCCAAGTAAAAGTTGGAATTAAAATTGCATTTTTATAGCTCCTTTTTTATGAATAAAATGGGCACAAAGAAAATTGATAAGAAAAGAAATATATATAAGAAGTGAAGGAATCTGACACGAGAGTCAAAGATTAACTGATAGCAAAAGGCCAAAATAGCAGATAACAGCAACGACAGAGGGATTTAGTGTAGCGATGGATCTGATTGTTACGAACTTGTACAACAGGGATTAACTCGTCAACCTAGTCATTCAAAAGCCAAAGTGAGATCAAGTTTCAACAAAGATAAAATGAAACTAATGACTTTGTTATTAACTATGTTTTGAAGACTTTATTTGCAGTACTTTGAAGCATTTTGGATAGAAGTATTTCGTTGTAAAATAAATGGAAAGCCAAAAGTCCTCATCTTCTGACTGATACATTAACTATGTTTCTGTGCTTTTTTTGGGACAGCATTTCATCAGCTATGGGAAAACTAAACCTTCATGAACAAAGATTAAGGAGAGGAGACGGTGATCGAAACAAGTAAACATTCTATGGATCATTTTGATGTAATTTTAAGTAAGCAAAGTATTCTAAATCGATAAGGCTAGACAACTATTAAAACATGAACTAACATAGTAAAAGAAGACACATAGGCCTTTTTGATCAACCAAGCAGCGTGCCACAGCAACTTTTCTCGCTCTCTGTTCAGCGAGGGAGTTGTGCGGCGTGAATGGCACCGCCGGCGGACAATGCTCCCCAACCTGCTACCTGCGGAAAGAATGAACACGAAGAACGCGAAGACGCACCGGCGGAGAGGGAAAAAGATTACTATATTAATAGCACCAGTAAAACCTCTCTAAACTTCCAGATCATAAGATAATCTAAAAAGGAACTACCATGGATCTCTCTGTTCTTCCCAAGACCTAGCTGCCCCTCCTTTGCAGTGTCAAGCTGCTTATATAGGCTCTATGGGGGTTGCCCTCTTAATCCTTCGGCCATCATGGAAACTTAACCAAGATCCACTTTCAACACTAAATGATGCAGAGTATTGAAGTGGATGCTTGTCCTGCCACATTCACCAGCGTGTACATTCTAGGATTTTAGACACCAATCAAGGAAGATGAAAATAAACTTCCCTAAACAAGAAATGAATCTTCATGCCCTCTCAGGCTTGCAAACGAATTGGATGCTCCACCCAACAAACAAGATCATGACAAGTGCTTAACATGAAGGAACTCACTGATCAATAGAAAAGTGCTGCTGCTAGTACGGATAAGTCTGTTCATTGCCAGTCTAAAAATGGCTCACCTGACCGAATGAAATCCATGCCCACAGATAAAAGGAAAAGAAACTGGTGTCCGTAAATAGTAGTGAAGGATAAGATTTGAGAAAGGGCGTACAGGAATTATTCAGCCAACAATGTGACTTCACTTGATATATATCAAAACCGATCCAACAGAGTACATGAGAACTACATATGATGACGGCTGACGCATCTACAGAGTGGAAAAGAAATAAAACGGAAAAAACCATTGCCGGAGGATATAATAGAGAATGACATCTTTTCCATCATGAAACAAATATGGCGAGAGGGCATTTTGCCCACCACCCTAAGTACTAACTCTAAATCAGGTTTGAGATCCCTTAAGGTGAGCTCTACAATTTTCCGAACTAGAGGCCAAAGTTGCAGAGCTGGAGAAAATCCATTTCTGTATCTACATACTTCGTCCACAGATGCTTGTATTGGTTCAGGGCCACATCAAGCCATGGCTTCATGTTCCCATTAAAGTGAATCACGGCTGCGTTTCGAATCTCATCAGGACTTACACTGGGGTTATATCCAAGGCCCATAACATGCCAAGTCTTATCCAGTGGCTTCGTGGTGGTGTAGAAGGTAGCTAGTCCTGGTGGAAGCACCGATGCCGAGTTCCAGAGAGTTCCTTCCTCATTCTGTCATCACGACAGCATTGATCAGAGATTGCATACCAAAATGTTCAGTTAAAAATGTGCAGAAATAGGTCTGAATGAAAAAGTAGATATCTAGAATAACACTACAGAGATCAAATATACGAGTAAGAAAGAAAAAAAAAGCGGCATAAATAGTAGATAAAGTCAAAGGCAAAGCGATTCACATAAAGACCAAAGGTGAAAATAAAGGAAAAAGGTTATCATAGGACAAAAAGTGGTGTGCATTTATCATTCAACAGTACTAGACATCGATATTTTTGGCAAGATTCCCCATGAAGCCTTGCACCCATCCACATAATCGATGTCAGAAGCATGTTCTTGTATAATATAAGTATTCTCAGTTAGGGGACTGGTACAATTTTAAAACCCTCATATGATCATCAAAAAATAAACGAAGCATGAGCATCACAAAAAACATGTGTCAGTATTGTGGCCATGTCATGGAAATAACAGTTGTTTGAAATGGCCAAGAATGCGTTGAGCAGTTAACAGCAAATTCTGACTTTCTCATATAATCATCAGAGGATAAACGAAGCAGGGACAGCTGGAAAAGCTTTTTTTTTAATGAAAAAGGAAGCGAAGAATGAGTTCACTGTCATCTTTTATTATGGGGAAGATGTACAGAAAGTAGATCATGGTTACATATTACAAAAACAAGGCAGCTATGACAACAAACAAAAGGTTATGGCATCTCAAAAAACATGCTGTACCAGTAGCGTAGCTATTCATAGAGAGTTGTCTGAAACAGCCCAATATGTCTCGAGAAGTTCACAATATATTAAGACTTTAACACCATGAGGACTGTCTTATATAACTTGTTAACATGCACATCATCCATCCAGGACTAATGTGATAAGTATCTATTCCCCTTTTGTTGTGTTGGCTTTCTCCTTCCTCAAAATAATCCATACATGTCACTAGCATGCATGCTTGAGATGCATATCCAAACATATATTCTCATAAATGACTTTATGACCTTCTCACAAATATGACTTTATGACCGATAAAGGATTGCATAGATTGTCCATTGTGTAATAGTTTATGGCAATATATGGGACCCTGGGAAGCAATCCTTTGTTATATTAGGAAAAGAGATGTAGATGGATTGTTCTGAGAAAATAGGGAGACGAATCCTTAATAAAACAGATAGAAGATAGCGGCTTGTAAGTCAAATTTCCTTCTAGGAAGATTCATACCTGAAGATGATTTATAGAATATCCGCATACATCAACTATGCCTTGCTAACCCCAATTAAAGAAAGCAAGGACATAAGATCCGATACAACGTAGAAGGAAAGAAATTCTAAGCTAGACACAAAAATCAACAAAACAAATTAGATCTTAGCCACTGAAAGAAGTGACTTTAAGCTGAGGTCAACAAGCACAAGTGCAGCACAATCACAATAGGAAGGAAAAGGTTTAGTGATACTTGTGTTAGAAATGCATGTTTAAATAATTAACTCTTTTATATGTGAACATCACTGTTCGAGATTTTGCAGCTTCAAGGAGTGTCCTAGTATAAAACTTTGTAGCCCATGAAGAGCTCTAAGATTTAATCAACACTTGTTCTTTACTTTATAGCCAAAAGGAGACACAGGGGATATTAATCCGCAGTGCACTGGTTAATAGAATAGGTTTTGCAAAAATTAAACGGACAAGAAAAGAATCGGGCAATATTGTGGGCATGATAGCATAACTGTAAGTCTAATTTGAAGCATTGCCATACCGCGGAAGAATAAGATTCAGAAAAAACTGCTTTTAACATTGAAGATAATGAGAAAGAAGTCCCACCAAGTTCTGGTACTGATGGAATTGCTCAGTACATTTCTCCCTTCTCCAGGCATCGAGGTCAAAGACGTTCACCCCATATGCCCAAGCGCACGCCCTGGGGCTGAACCGAGTAACAATGTCAGGATTTGAGAAGTTCAAGTACCTGTTGTACCTCCTGAACCCACCGAAGCACGTTTCAAGCGCGCCATTCACCTTACCGTCCAAATCGACATTCCACAGCCCCGCCAAATCCTTCTGCACCACCACATCATCCTCCAAGAGCACCACTCGGTTCAGTTTAGGGAAGATTTCGGGCAGGTAGAACCTCAGGTGATCGAGCACCGACAGGTCCCTCCGCCCGCTCTCCACCAATCTGATCACAGGCGAATAGGAGGCGTTCAGGAATCCGAACTCGGCGACAGACCTCACCTCCACCTTCGCACCGCGAGCCGGCGGGCGGCGGACGAACCAGACCTGCATAGCGGCAAGGTACTTGGGGTCGGTGACGACGTGAAAAATGTGTTTCCACGGCTCCTCTGCGTTTTTGATGGCAGAGTTGACCACCACGGAAACGGCGATTATGTTGTCCGAGAAGATGGCGTAGTGGTAGAGTTGGGGATCGGACGGAACGGCAGCAGCGGCGTGACGGTAGGACTCTGGGTGAGCGATCCGCTCCTCCATGAGGCGCATGGCGAGGCAGTGAAGGCTCTTGGGAGTGGATCCGGCTGCAATGGACCCAGCAAGGGCGTCGAGCTTTTTGGCGCGGTTGAGCTGCTCGCGGACGGCGAAGATGGTATCACGCAGCTTCTGGATCTTGAGCTGGGTGTCGAAGGCCTCCTTGGATTCGCCGACAAGTTGGCGAGCGAACTTAATGCGGTCCTTGGCCTCCTTCTCGAGGGGCCGGAAGGCGTCCTCGTCGTCGACGGGGGCCGCGAGGCGGCCGGAAAGCTCGGAGAAGGAGCCCACGAGGTCCTCGAAGACGCTGAGCTGGTGGGAGGAGTCGAGCTTGAGGCGGCGAGCATAGGCGGCGTAGGCGGTGGCGAGGACGGAGTGGTCAGCGGCCTGGCGGTAGATCAGGTCGAGACGGGCGCGGAGAGGATCGGAGGCGAGGAAGATGCGACGGTGCAGGGCAGCGTCAGAGGAATGGGGGGAAGAGGATGAGAGGAAGGCGGATATGGCGGCGAGGAAGAGGAGGGTGAAGACGGCGGAGGCGAAAACCTTGTAGGAGAAGAAGGCGCGGAAGCCCGTGGGGGGGCGGGCGGGGCGGAGTCCGGCCATTGCCCTTCCGGGTGGTGGGTGCGTCGCGTTGGGCGCTCCCGCACCGCTCTGGATCTTATACTTCACACCACTTCTTCCCTTTTAGTTTTAGGCAAAAAAGCAACCAAACCACCGACGACAGCGAGGAAGGAGGAGGGAAGTGCGAGCGAGCGATCGCCTCCCGCTCGTCATTTTTTTTTATTAGCAAAGCCGTCTCAAGTTGATATATTAGTAAATTACAACACAAGTGAACATATGGTTAATATTTATTATAAAAAATTAAAATTAATCTTATAGGAAAATAAAAGGAAGTGGAAAACTAATTAGAAACGATGCAAATTAAAGGGGGGTGGGGGTGGGGGTGGTCTGTCGGCAGCGAAGTCATCACTCATCAGTGTGACTCTGCCTGCCCCATTAAAAAGCCAGTTCGGCTGTTTTCCATTACGTGTTGCGACGTGGCAATAACGCCTCTTATGCAACTTAATATTATTAATCAAGTCCTTCTTGCATGTTATCCTACCAGTCCTTTGCTAATTGCTACTTACATCGGCCCTTCAGTAATTTATAAAAAAATATAGGGATTTAAGAGAAAAATGAGAAGAAAAAAAAAGGAGGGAGTATCTGTAGCGTACGAGAGAGAAAAAGAATGATGATGATTAGGAGAGGTGATTCTTGTGAAATCACCAGGAAAGAAAATGACAGTTGCTCAACATGCTTGGTAACTGACACGGTAATATGACCCAGCAATGATCATAAATAAATCTATTACACCACTGTACTTCATGTGCCAACCAGTATAACAGTCAACAGAAATGAACGAAATAGCAAGAGAAAAGATAAAGAACTCTTCTGTTCATATAATGATCTCACCTATTAGCTCCCTGTTCATGCAATTTCTACTACTTCCTCCACAAATTCTCCCAAAACAACGATAGCTGAAGCAGTGCATCGCGTCACCAGTAAGTGCACTTTATCTACTTGCCAGTAAACACGAATTTATGACCTGATTACCCATAAAGAAGGCAGTGAACTTGGTTTTTATTAATCCAGAATTGGAGCTTCGGTCTTCCTTTTTGTTCGCGTCGCAGTAGACAATAAATATGTCGTGGGTGGCAGGGTGGGGGGTTTGCCATTGCCATTCCAAACCCCCTTATAACCCAAACATCAGAAGAAGTTATCTGCTGGATAACAAGTTCCTAGAGTACAAGTGTACATAAATCCCGAAAAGAATAGTAAACAACACGTGAATTGATCATTCACTTTCACTACCACTTGGGCATCTGTTGGAGCAAAAGTTTTACCCTCTCTTTCCCGGCAAAAATGAGTCATGGGAATGGATTCGACGAAGCAGCATGTTCACGCGACAAATCCTGGCGAAGACTTATTTTGACCAGAATTATGCTGCCTTCTCCTGTCAAAAAAATGCAATCATTATTTCCGTTTTAGTTTATCATAAGAAAATGAACCTAAATTGGTCATACGCAGGAGTGATGATGCCCTTGTAAGGATTTTGCTCTACTTAAAAATGCAACGATGAAGTGACCTACTTGGTTGCTCTCAAATTTTGACTATTTTCCTTGATCTGTCATAACCGCCCAAAAATACCAAAGATGAAAAACAGCTATATACATGAAAAGGTAAACAGGCACAGCAGCATTTCTGAACCATGTCATATGTCTTGAGAACTGCCATGCAAAACAATTTGGTCTTATAGCCACAACTGGTTTTAGAAAAATGAATAAGCATGGAGCTGATAAAGGAAAATCCATAGTTCTGTCACCCCAATTAGAGAGATGTAGAGCATCCCTTTCCACAAGTGGATCATGGTTTTAATAAAGCATACTCTTATATTACTGTTCCTAAAATATGGTCATCTTTGAAGGGTTTGGAAATTGTTGCCTGCAATTTTAACTGGTCGGTTGCATCCTGTAAGCAGCAGAGGCCTACAGCTCTAAATCTCCATAGGATGGTGCTTTTTCTCTAACAATGTTTAATTTCATCTCATTTGTCTTCAAACAAGGATGAAGCATGCTAATGTAAGTAACTGCATTCTGCAGTCTAAACCTCATTTCAACTTCTTTCTTTTGGCTATAAGTTGAAGAAAATATATCTTTCGCCGATCAAAGAACCACCAAGGGCCTATGATCATGGACAGGGCCATCTACATTAAAGAAGCCAGTTGTATGTGTCATAAAAGTAGAACACTTATTGTAACACAATAAACTCTAGGTTGAGCTGGAGATGGGCATTTGATTTTGTGTCCTAGCAAGAACAAGCTTGATGTTGCATTACCAATGAATGTTTACCCCCAGATTAGTGTCATTAGCTAAACTTGGTGCTGCATTCATAGGTTGACTAGGAACTGAGAACATATGCTTGATCCATGAAGAGATTTTGGAAAAAAAGACATGGATCCAAATCTGTAACACAATCCAATAGTCCAAATTGGATAGATTCAAACAACTAAAAGTTTGACGATCAATACATGTTGGTTCTAAGAATCTCAACCAAATTATATGGTACCAACAGAATGTGAAGTTAGGCTAACATTTGAAGTTTTATAACATTGTTGAACATGCCACACAGGAGGACTCACTTATAACTTTTGTTATCTCTTCTTTCTTTTCCTCTACTTTCTCACTTCTGTTGTATATACATCTTGATTTATTCAAAAATCGGATCTTTCTACTAGGTAACACAACGAGCTTACTATTTTATCGTCATTATTATTTTCCTCTATCGAGTATCTTAAGATCATCTAGAAGATAGAGAACTTCTTAATTAAGTGCAATATGAAACCAAACCAGCATCTATTACAAGAATTTATTACCAGATCTATTGTTTGTCTTAAAATAAATCTAGAAGAAATAAAACTTGAATACTCCAACATGATTTACTGCAACCTATTACAGTATTTAACTCAAAAAATCATGGTATATATCATATACTATAAAGCTTTAGATTATAATGTCAGATTAACTGGATATATATTTGACCACAAAGATGATAAAAAGAACTTACCTAGCAAATGCTTGGACTAGTGATCTTGGTCTTTCATGAACCCCTTTGGCAACAGGTACTACTTCCTCATCATCGTCATCCTCCTCTGGAGTTTTTTGTTTTCCTAGTTGTCTGGATCCCGGCTTCCAGCAAGCTTTGGCCAGGGATTGACCAAGCAAATCAGCTATGCTTGTGGCCATTGCCTCAGCCTTCTGCACATAAGGAAATGTTTCTTTCTTGAAATGATTTGATAACCATAAATACATGGAGAGAACCTGATGCTTTGTCTCAAGGTCCAACAACTCAGTATCATTTTTAGCAGACCCTTTTGGCATTCCCATTGCAATAGCGACTGGACTACTCTGGCTGTAGCGCGTAGCAAATCTCAATAGATGATACATTGCCTTGGGATCCCTAACGTTGACAGGTGCAAAACAGAAATTGAAGCGTTCTTCAAGGGACAAGCCCTGTACCTTCTCCAACATGTTTGCAACTTTTCTAACACCATCAAGCTGACACAAGAAATAGGACCCGTCAAGGCGACAGCTGTCACGGAGCTTGTCCAATAGCTCACACAAGGTGGTTTTAGGGAACTGTGCAGCAAACAACTCCACCTGCTCAAAGAATGGAAAAAGTCCAACTTTGTTCACCTCCTCAAATGGTTGCTGCAAGCACTCAATCAAATAACCCAAATCATCTGGATTGAAGGTCGTCACAAGCCCATCGGGGTAAACACTCCCTCTTCGGCCAGCTCTCCCAGCTATCTGCTTCACCTGGGACGAGGGAACTGGCACAATTTTATCGCCGTTATACTTTGATAACGAAAAGAAGACAACCCTCCTTATGTTCAGATTCAAGCCCATCCCAACAGCATCACTAGCCACCAGAATATCATATTCATTGTCCTGGTCATTGAATAAAGCAGCCTGCTGTCGCCTGGTCTCTGGTGGCAATGCACCATATATGACACAGCACTTGTGCTTGGTCATCTTCTCGATAGCCAGCTTCACCTCAAAAATCTCCCTTCTCGAGAAGGCCACAATGCAGTCTCCTGATCGCACATTCATCATATTACTTAGCAATGTCTTTGCCTCCACCACCAGGGGCTTGAACCGATCATACTGATTTACCTCCAGATCATCACCGGTTTCCTTGCAGATCTTACTGACTACCTTCAACACGCTTGGGTCTCCACACAGGTGGATCTCATCCGCCTTAAGGCCGAGCAAAGCCCGGGTCCAGGCATAACCCCGAGTGGGATCAGCCATCACCTGAATCTCGTCGATGACTGCAACATCATAGCACTCCTCCGAAGACGCCATCTCGATGGTGCACGCAACGTGGCTGGAGAAAGGAAGCGTCTTCTTCTCCTGCCCGGTGTGGAGGCTGCAGTAGACACCAGCCGCATTTACACGATCGAATACCTCCATAGCAAGGAGCCGCAGGGGGCTGCAGTAGACGCCGCTACGAGCCTCCATGAAGCGGACGAGAGCATTGTAGGTCTTGCCGCTGTTGGTAGGGCCGCAGTGGTAGATGATACGCCGGCGCATGGCGCGAGCTAAGGGGAACCAAGTGTGGGGCTTCGTAAGATCGGCGGACTCCATGAGCGACCGAAAGCCACGGAGCTCATCAGCGAACTCCTCCAGACAAAACTCGGCGAATATGGGGAAGAGAAAGCGGTGGGCGGCGGGAGACGGACCAGCAGCGGAGAGGTAGCGGAAGGCGGCAGGGGGGCAGCGTTCAAGGAAGAAAACGCGAAACTGGCGGGTGGCGTTGGAGAAAAAGGAGGAGGGCATGTACAGGGCGAGGGCCTGGTCCGAGGCCCATGGCGACTTGGCGAAGGAGCGTATAATGTCGGAGAGGGTGGCCCGTTCGCTGCGGGAGAGACCAGCGGACCCGTCCTTGTCAGCACGGAGCTCCCTGTATACGGCGACCGGGTCGGGGGGTGGTTCTCCGTCGGCGGAGTCGGGGCTGAGGGCCACCGCCTGGGGGGCGGAGTTGGCGGCGGCGGCGGCATCCTCGGAGATGGTGGTGGTGGTAGAGAAGAGAAGTGGGCGGAGACATGGAAGATGGGCAGGAGGAGGAGGAGGAGGAGGAAAGGGAGGAGATGGAAGCCTAGACGCCGATTGAGACAGGTGAGGGGAGTTGGTGCGGAAGGTGGAGAAGGCGGCGAGGGGGAACCGGAGGCGAAGGCGAGAGCGGAGGAGGGAGGAAGCCATTTTGATCGAACTTGATGGCGAAGGCAAGCAATTAAGTGGGCGGTGGCCGGGCGGAGGAGGAGGAGAGAGGCGCCCCGCCGGCTGAGCGGGCGACTCGGGAGGGTTTCAAGCGGCGCGGCAAGAGGGAAAAGGAGGAGGAGGAGGAGGAGGAGGAAGAGGCGAGCTAAGGCGTAGGGTTCGCTTGTTTGGCTCGAGACAGGCTCCAGGATTCTAATATTAATTAAAAAATCTTTTATTATCATTTTGTAATGAGGATTAATCTATACATCATATATATATATATACACTTAGGCCCATAAGATTTGGAAGCCATTTTGAGGTGCAATATTTACGCTTTTAGGGGCTTATTTGTAACAAAGTGGCTTAGCAAAGCGGGTCGGATCTTGGGCTTAGGAGGGCAATGTTGACTAAGTCAATAAAAGGGCCTCTTGTTGACTAGGTCAAGACATGCGTGGGGTGTTCAATGTTCATCGATCGCGGATGCTCGGCGGTGTTTGGAGATGAGGAGAGCGGCAAACCGGTGGGCGTTCCGGCTACCCTCCCCGACCGGCAGCGATGGACAGCCGACGGTCGGTCGAAGATAAAGCGACGCCTGCAGATTCAAGCTATATCCGGACGCTGAACAGCGCCTGAATGAAATTGGAGGTTCTTCGTGAGTTTTCTGCCTCTTAAGTTTCCTCTGTTCATTGAAAGATTTTTGACTGACTTGCTTTCTGTATTTGATTATTTTACCTGCCTGATTGTGGATTGAATGCACGCAGATTCCATGAACTCGGTTGTGTTATCAGCGAAACTTTACTAGCAAACATAAGATATTTCTAGCAAGATAATTAGGTGCTGAATTAAGCAGAAAGAAAATGTTGATTCTTCCGGACATGGTCAGTGGGTCTTCTACCTGTTCACTGTTCTTCCAGAAGTTGCAGTTTATAACATGAGAAGCAAACCTCCAATTTGTTCATCTTGTCTATTTAAGTTTGATCTCTTCATCTTGACTCCTTTCGGTTGATGGAAGATAACATTAAACTATGTATGTCCATCTTTACCTAAAATTCAGTAGCTACATCGAACTAGTTTTTATGACCAAATTTCCTAATCCAAATTTAATTTGCTAATAGAATGAGTGCTCTTTCAAAGAATGTAAACTCAATCATTCTCAGCAGTGGGTATAAAATTTATGAAGACAGCACTGTGTGAATAGTTTCAGCTCTCCTTTCCGTGGCAGCTAGCTTTATACAAATACATATCGACTAAACCTTCTGCTGGATATTGAAACAAGAAAACGAGCCAAACTACCCAACTCAAATCGAGAAGTTGAAAAGAGAACTTGGAAAACATTGAAATCATATCATTCATGGTCTCTCATCTGATTCATCTTACAAGTTCAGATAGGTGAATTAAAAACCTGAGCTTTGGCTTCCTCTTTTTCTTCTTCTTCTTCTTCAGCTGCGATTGTGAATGGGATCAGATCCTCTCCGAACCCTTCGCTTGCTCATGGAGTTGGAATCGAAAGGTGAAGTCCCAGCTGCTGCTGACTTCTTTTTGGCGTTGAGGCTGACAACATCGATGCTTGAGAGGAGACGATGACTGCTCTTGTCTGCTCCATGATCTTCATTCCATCCAAGGAGAAGATGACCAGAGTTTCTTATGCCGCGCACCTCATTTGGCTCACAAGCAAGTAGAAAGATACAGAAAATAAGCGTGAAGAATGCATTAGAATTGAAGGCCATTGCAGTTTGCTGATTGCAGATTGCAGAAACGTGAGGCAATCGGTTGTTCTCTGGCTCTTGGCAGCACCTTCTAAGGAGAAGCTTCTCCTCTCTTGAGGCAAATGCTGATGACAAGCTATGGGTGTTGGTCCAAAAGGGGATAAAGGTCGGGGAGCAAAAGCGCACACATAATTCAGATTCACTCCAATCATATGCCTTCATGCAAAACCAAGCAAATCCAAGGCTGTTTTAGAAGATTCTGACAGAGGCATGAGTAAAGTGATTGGAGCAACACATGATCCTTGGGAAGCTAAGTATCTTTGTTATCTTTCCACAGGTTCCCTCACCTCTTAGCATACTTATGCACATCTCTCCCTCACGAGGCAAGCAAAGCAATTATTTGAAGAGACCAAACAGATAAGGAAACCAAGTATAATAATGTTCTTATTCAGGAAGAGGGCCACAATGACTGGCTTTATGCTCCACTCCTGCGATCTGTTTGTGCTTTTACAAATTCCTGTTTGAACCAGGAAGCACACTTATCCATGCGCAACCATAAAAAGAGAGACGGCTTCCCAATTGTGCTTGCTACGATGAGTTTTCTTTATGCTTTTCTTTCTTCTGTGTTCCTGCAACAGCTCCTCTAATTTTGCAGGTAATATTTATTTTTCTTTCCTGGTGATGAGGAAAACTGCGCGACAGAGCAATATATGCATGATGTTCATTGGATTCTTATTAAAGCATTGCTTCCTCCTCCTCCACCACTTTAAAATAAAACTGAGAAGCTTGCATGAAGCGGAAACAGGCATCCAACGCAAGGAAAGGCCAGTTCAAAAGAATTACCAGCAATGGGTGGATTTTTTGCTTTTAGCTCTGCAAGTAAAGCAAAAGAGTAAAAGTGAGCGATCGTTGCTTGCTGCTTCCCAACGTCACAAGAGTACAAGAACTCGACCAAAAGAGGTAATTGAGTTACCGAAGGGGTAATCTCAAATGTGTTATTGAGATATTATACCAATTTAGTCCGCGAATTTGCTTTTCCTCACAATTTGACCTCTACAGTTTTAAGTTCATATCAATCTAGAACCAAAATATTTAATTTTATCTTATCTCAATTTAGCCGCACTTATACTTTAGTATTTTAATTTAACCTTATCTAAAAATTTCTTTAAATATGGAAATATTTTCAACTCCTGTCCTTGTTTTTTTGAGGAACCTCTGTCTCTTCTTTTAATCTATATTTGAGAAGTTTAAGTGAAACTGGAGCACTTTATTAAACTACAGGAGCTACGTTGAAACAAAATAAAATTTTAATGTACGCTAAAGCTTTATAACATACATCTTCATAATAGATTTATGATGTACAAATGATTGCGAGGTTTTCAAATTACCAACTTATCCAACTATATCTAACTTCCAAAATTCTTTAACATAATCACCCTGGGAACCGGTCAGATCACTAATTTTCTATCTATTTAATCAAATCTGGAAGAACATTAAATTGGTGATCCATTTGATCAAAATATGAAAACATTGCTCTCTCTCTCTGCATCATCAAAATAAAGAGCACAACTAAAAGAAAATTGCTTCGCAGGACGGCCATGCTGTCTTTCATGATTTCAGTCACACTCACGTACGAAGATGATTCTACAATGTCCTGCGGAGAAGAGAGGCATAAGCATAAGTTTGTGATGATTGATTGATTGTACCAAGCAAGAACAAAGTAGAAAATAAATACAAATTCATGTCACTGCTTTTGAGATTGTAATCAAAGCATGGATTTGGAATAGGGAGTCTAACCTCAACATACTCATCAAAATACAAATCAATGAATCATGTCTCATCCACCAACTTGAGCTTTTAGATAAAAGCCCAGCATGTAATAATTAATTTTGGGATCAAAGCAAAAGAGGAATCTTCCCTAGGTATAATTACTATACAAACAGTAATAATGTCCAACTATTTGAAGTAGGATAAGACAGCAATGTGTGCTTTCTACGAGGAACTCTCTTTTTCTAATAATTATAACCCACTCAATTAATGTTCTTCATGGTGAATCAAGGTCAATCAAGAAAAAAAAAATAGTCAGGCTGCTAGAGGCAATAGTAGTTTTAGAAAAGTGTAACAGAAATAATTTTTTTTTAAAAAAATCTCCAGGATACTCGATGAACTGTGTTGCCTGTGCTAAAATAAACTTAACGGTTCATGCTCAAACCCTGGTATTGATCATACCAAACAGGTATCATCAAAAAAAAAAAATTGAATTTGGTGAGTATTGAACCTACTACCTCCCGTATATAACTTAATTGCTTTATGATCGTACATAAAGTGTACAGTGTTATCAGAATCTTAATCATTCTTTCTAGCACAATTATATCGAGTCCATCACATGATAACTGATGCAATCTATTTCATTTCATTCAACTGTAAAATACAAGGTTAAACTTGCCTATTACTTCTCCAATCCAGGATAGCATTGTCATATCAAATGGAGCACGAATTAGGGGACTCATCAGATGTTCATCTCCTCTAAAACCAGAGGCAACTCTAAATTCTCACTACCCCTCTGAATCTTCAACATTACAGCATCTCCAACATTATATTCGTCCAATATCTTCAAAAGATCTGCTCTACTCCGAACCTGCAAGGTTAAACAGTAAAATTTTCCCAATGTACAAGATTCCTAAACAATAAGTGCGAGAGCACAATAATCTCAATCATTAAAGTAAAACTTGAGAACGGAATGGGAAATTGGTTCTACAGTCCTAAAAACACTTACAGGCTTATTGTTTACTGCAACAATCACGTCTCCAAGAACTATATTACCAGCAAGACCTCGCGTTGTAGGTAGCAAACCTGCTTGGGCTGCAACACTGTTCCCAGGAATCTGTTATGAAAACTTCAAGATCTTCAGCTCATTTGGACTAAAGGAAATATTGGAATTGGATGATGTAGTTTTTGTAATTCTTTGGTTTGGAATTTAAATATTGGGATTTTAAAATATTGTCACGTTTGCATTCATATTCACCTTTTATTACTAGAGTAGAATTTATAATCACAATGGGCTATTTAATTGACATACCTAAGATGCAACTTAAGGATAATTTAGTTAACCGGAATTACAAATAAATTTCATCCTTTTAAAAGCTGAAATTTTCTTGAGAATTCTATAAGAGAACTGAAACTCTTTTCTTATTGGAATTGGTTTTGAATCCACTGGAGCAAACAGGAACTCCCAAAAGTTACATGGAGCCTGAGTTTAATCAGTGGTGCAAGTCAATGTACCTGCAGTACAAGAGCTCCATTCCGAACATTAAGTTGATTAGCAACTGGATCCGGAGCTATCTCCACATTCAAACCAGCACGCACGGCCTTATATGATTGAGATAAACACACACGATTTTTTAAGATCAGGATATATGGAAGCCGATAAAAGAATATAACTGCAATTAAATGTAGTCTTAAATCAATTAGTACTGTTTATTGATCGAATACCTCCAAATTATTGAGCACGTGACTAAATGTCCCGTCATGTGTCTAATCCTGCTTCATCAATTTAAATGAGTTTGTTTCTATTTTCCATCAGATATAAATTAATATCCCTAGAAATGTGTACCCAATTTGATGGTAGCTGTGTCACTATGAATATTCCCATGAAGCTCCATAAGAAATTCTGCATACATATTTCTGATTGCTAGTAATCTATGGAGGATTCTATGGTATCAACAAGAATGGTCAAAATACAGTTTGTTGAATATTTTCCCTATCTACGTTGTCCCAATGAAGTATTTTCCCTTCGTTTGTACGATATTTGACATATGAATGTCAGTGCACTAATATAACAATCAAGTAAAAATGACAATATACAAAATTAATCATAAATATCTGAAGTGTAACTTACTTTTCCAAACTTTATCAACTGCGGGACAAGCCTAAGTACAGTTGAAGAAGGGATAGCAAAGCCCACACCTGCTGAGGCCCCTGGAGTATGAAGACAATTTGATCGTCTTTGTTAAACTAAATAAATCAGGAATTCATAATTTATAATATTTTATTTCTGGTTTTCTGATTAAAAAAAGATTATAAATTGAGTAAAATAAAATTTAGAGGGAAAAAAAACAATGTACAATGACAATAAAATTTCTCCAAATTTGGGCAATACTAATGATACTCTTCTCCTCCATATTACTTGATGGGATCAAGCTAAAATGTAAATTAGTAGACAATCCACGAATTACATTTTTAGGATAAAAATGTATATATACGGACAAAATTCTCCTAAAAGTTGCTAACAAATATTTAAGTGAAAATGTAGCTTTACCGGTATTTGTGAATATTGCTGTGTTAATTCCAATCATGTTTCCTCTTGAGTCCAACAAAGGACCGCCACTGCAAAATATCAATCTATAGCATCAACCTTTTTCCAGGATAAAGAGAAACTTCGCACAACTAACTCTCTTGAGGGAAAGAATCTTCAATTTAAGCAGGAGCAGCATGAATACTTTTACAATATTCAACCATCATAAATCCTCTAAGTCACAGATACAGGTAACTGTGATTTGAAAGCCATTCATTTTAGATTGAACCATCCTAAATCCTCTAGCCATGATATTGGTGGTTTCTAGTCCAGCTTTTCAGGATCTGCTGATCCAGCTCAGATTGATTAGTTTTGCAGGCAAAACCTTGAGATTAATAGTGTTGATGACAAACTAATAAGTAATGAAACGTATTATGCCTTTCAAAATTAAACCAGAATTACATCTAAATTATAAGCAATGTTTATGTTGCTAGTGTTTTTCTCCTGTGACAATGGCCTTAGAATTTCGTATTGGTAAGTGCCTAAATCTTTACATAATTTTCATAATATAAAATCTGCATCAGTATTATTGAGGGGGAAAGTTTGATTAATTGAGAATTAAGAAACAAATCCTAATATAGTTTAATAATTAGTGAAGATCATTCAAGTAAAATAGGAAATCCTGCTCATTAACAAGCCTTTCAAACATTGACTAGTAGACTAAAAAATCACCTGTTTCCTGGATTAATAGCTGCATCTGTCTGAATACCACCACCAATTGTTGCTCCAGTTTTGCTAGAAATATCTCGATTTAGTCCACTGATAACTCCAACAGTAAGAGTATGATCAAAACCAAAAGGATTTCCAATTGCTAAGCATTGTTGACCAACTCGTAGAGATGAAGACTGACCCACATTGATTGGCTTCAAAAGATCTGCAGGGGCATCCACCTGTAATAATGAAATCTAGAAGAGAATTTCCCACATGACTGTTCAAAAAAGAAACTGATGGGAGTTACTTTATTGGCATTGCATTTTAGGAAAAGAATTCACCAGACAGGCAGTTATTTTAAAAGAGTGTTTAAGAAAATAGGATGTCACTCTAGCAAATCTGTTTATATGGAAGGAAGAGAAAACGTGAGAATAATTTATATTGCCATGTAAGAACTAATACTTAAAGAAACTATTAGCTTGAAGCAGAGGATCAACCTTCAAGACAGCAAGGTCTTTAGCACGATTTGCACCAATCAGTCTACCATCAAAAGTCTTTTGTACGCTTCATAAGAAATAAAGGTAGATAAGAATTTAAGCATTATGGTTTATCTAAAAGCTCACACTACCCATGAGAAATTATGATTCTTTACTAAAGAACTAGTTAGACACCTCACCCTTCAGCCACGAGAATGTTTACACGTGCAACAACTTGACCTGGGCCTGGACTCTTTGTAAGAGCATTCCCAACCACTTGAAAAACACATGAAATAGATGAATAAATATAATAATCTACAATGAACAGGAAGGAAACTTGCTCTATCATAACTGACCTATCCATCAATATCGCAAAACAGCAGAAATGGAGACTAGCGAAAGAACAGAAGATAAGGGAAATTTTCATAATCATGGAAAAACATTTTGCACTAATCAAATATAGCTTTACATTACTCATTGAGAACATATATTGAAGGCTCATACCATGATAATTTGTCACGATGTGCCCATTATTATCCCAAACAATCCCAGATCCATTTCCTTCAGGTACCTGAATGTTTTGCGCATTAAGATGATAGATACGATGAAAAGATTCATGAGATAATGGACCTTGTTCTGGGCTTCTCACAAGTTCTTAAGATCCACAAATAGCTACGTTTTAATCCATGCAAACTTTTAATTTTTATTGCTAATTTTATTGGACAAAATAAATCATTGAGCGTCCACAGCAAATGAAAAACATAGAGCTACGGAAGCCACATCTTAGATACCTCAATAGAGCCAGTTGCATTAAGTCGAGGGCGTAACGTTACATCAAATATGTTGACAACTGAATAAGTGTTCTTCTCAAAGATTTCCACAGTTCTTTCCTGTCATGTAATCATGAAAGAGACTGAGTACATCAAGATAAAAATCTTAAACACTTTTTAAGGAAGCATATCCAAATTAAGAATATATACTTCTGATGGAAACAGTCGATCAGATAAAAAAGTCTGAGAGGGATCATCGTCTGTGATAGATAAGTTTCCCAATGCAACAGCTGATATTACATAAGAGAATCGTTAGAAATAACAAAAAGCATCACATTCTGGATAACTATGATAAATGCATATTCTTATGACAATGGAGAAAATATAACTGTACATAAAATATATACTCCTCTGGTTAGAGCAATAAGGCTCCGTATGGGAAGTTGTCAGTTCAATACTCACTAAATTCTAAAAAAATCAGAGAAAATATCACTTCACTGCATGAAATCCAGATAATCAGCAGGAAACAGAGTTCCAATATTAACTTTCAATATACAATGCAAACTCAGGTTGCACTGAGGAAATATGATTAAACACAGGTTTGATGTAAATAATAAATATTCTTATCTACTAGTCTAGTATGTTCAGTCACAAATTACAGTGTTGAAATTTGGAAATTTGATACACAATGCAAACTCCATGTACTACGAACAATCCTAGAAATATGACAATTTGCCCAAACTACACAAATTATTGAAACTACATATAGTAGACACATTCTTTTTTGAGGAAATACTACACACATTCTAGTCGATAAAGTATAGGATAGCCACCTACTAGTCTAGTATGTTCAGTCACAAATTACAGTGTTGAAATTTGGAAATTTGATACACAATGCAAACTCCATGTACTATGAACAATCCTAGAAATATGACAATTTGCCCAAACTACACAAATTATTGAAACTACATATAGTAGACACATTCTTTTTTGAGGAAATACTACACACATTCTAGTCGATAAAGTATAGGATAGCCACCTACTAGTCTAGTATGTTCAGTCACAAATTACAGTGTTGAAATTTGGAAATTTGATACACAATGCAAACTCCATGTACTACGAACAATCCTAGAAATATGACAATTTGCCCAAACTACACAAATTATTGAAACTACATATAGTAGACACATTCTTTTTTGAGGAAATACTACACACATTCTAGTCGATAAAGTATAGGATAGCCACCTAAGCTGTGCAAACCTGAAAGTTTATTTGACATATGCAAACTGAACCATAAAGTTGGAGTAGCAAACAGAATCCTTCGAGTAGCAAAAGGAATAACAGCGCCCACAGTGTCTCTTAACTCAGTAGTCTGTTCATCAGCTAACCTAGAAAATGTACAAAATTTGAAACAACGAGAGTATGCTAAATATATCAGTAAAGATCCATCAAATATATATAGATATATCAGTAAAGCAGATTGCATAAAAGAATTACAGTCACAAATGAAAGGACAGTAACTGTGCCAAGACTGCATAAAAATATGCAAACGGCAAGAATCATGAAATTGAATATGATATGATATGATATCAACCACCCTTCAATTTGGGAGTTCCAACTCTCGGAGATTGAAGAGAGCGGGAGGGAATAATTTAGTACAATACTCGAACCAATTCTATCATAGAGCCTTCAGGTCCTGGAATACATCAAATACGTATCCGATGAACTAAACCCCATCTCTAGAACAGTTAAAATAACTTTGCGGGCCTTACCACACAGACGCCCTTGTGTCACTAGAAATAGATTATAAAGTCACCTAGCTCCAGTTCAGATGCATTAATTAAACACCAGGAGCTATAACAACTTCAGTAAGATTTACCTCGGAGGCCCCGAGGCGGCAGAAGAAGAGGCGAGGTCGAAATGAGAAGCTATTATACTGCGTCTCTGAGAGGAAACGGAGGAGACACCATCAATAAAGAGCTCTCGCCGACCGACGTACCTCGGAGCTTGGAAACTGAGTGGTCGACTGCAGGCGGAGACGAGCATTTTGAGGTCAATATTATTTTGTCGCGGAGAGATTCTCTTGGAAGAGAGGGAAGACGAGGATGGAAGAGGGACTGATCTGATTAGGTTTAGGGTTAGGGTTCTGCGGTGGAAGAAGGAGTGGCTCTGCACCGAGCAAAGAGACGCACGCCGGTTGTGGGAAGTGGATGTTATGAAGGCTGTTGTCCTTCGAAAAATTAGAGATAAAGAGGTCAAATAACAAAAAAAAACACTTTTCCTAAACCCCGTTTAGGAAGAAGGATAACAAAACAGAAAACAGTTTTTAAAAATGAAAATGAAAGTTTCAAAAAACAAAAATTTTGCAAATCAAACGCGTGCACAACGCGCAGTTCTTATTCACCCGCCGCTTCCGAGCGTGGTGGCTTACCATGTTCCTGCGGAGTACCGCCCTTCGCGCTCTCCATCATCAATGCCGCTCCGCCTCACCTACGCCGCCGTCGATTCTGCCACCGCCGGAGCCTACTGCATTGGCCGCGGCAATCAGAAGCTCCGCTTCCCTCCTTGACCTGAAACCCCTGCACGCTTCCGTCCTCCGCCACCACGCCGACGACCTATTTCTCTCCGCCGCGCTCGCCTCTCACTACTCCCTCCTCGGCTTCCCGCGCGCTGCTCTCTCCCTCCTCCTTCCCGCCGCTTCCGACCCGTCTCTCCTCCCTCCTGGCGACGCCTTCCTGTGGAACCTCCTCCTACGCAGCCTCGTCGATGCCGGCGCCCATGATCGCGCGCTTGGCGTCTACCGACGTATGCGCGACCTCCGCGGCGGCGCTCGGCCCGATAAGTTCACCTTTCCCTCGGTCCTCAAGGCCTGTACCCACCTCGGGGACTTCGATGAGGGCGTCAAAGTCCACCGTGACGCTGCTGAGCTCGGCTTTGACTCTGACATCTTCGTCCGCAACTCCCTCATCGCCATGTACGGAAAGGGCGGCTCTTTGGACGCTGCAAGACGGCTATTTGATGAAATGCCTGAAAGAAATGTGGTCACCTGGACTGCGTTGATTGGAGCCTTTGCGCAAAATGGGCGTCCAAAGGAAGCGCTTTCGTTATTTCATCAGATGCTGGAAAACAGAATTAGGCCCAACAGAGCGACGTTCTTGACAGTGATGCCATCCATTGCCGACTGTGACGAGGCAGATAACTTGCATAAGCTTATTGTTAGGTATCGTCTAGGAGATGAAGTGATTGTTCAGAATGCGCTCATGGGTATGTATTCAAGGTGTGGAATGATCGAACGTGCACTAAAGTTGTTTGATGGAATTGCCAAGAAGGATTTAGCGTCGTGGAGTTCAATGATTGAGGCTTATGCACGGGCTGATATGTCTGAAGTAGCCTTCAAGCTTTTTGGAAAGATGAAGTTGCTTGGAATTATGCCAGATCATGTGGCAATTCTTGGTGTCCTTCGTTGTTGTTCAAATTCAACATTAGCCTCTATAAGGCATGCACGGATTATTCACGGTGCCGTTATTAGGAGTTCACTGAATGAGAATTTGATGGTTCAGACGGCTGTAGTAGATAATTATGTGAAACGTGGTTGTCTAAGCACCGCTCGCAAAATATTCGATCGGATGAAAGAGAGGAATTTGATTACATGGAGTACAATGATATCTGGGTATGGAATGCATGGTAGGGGAAAGGAGGCAGTAGAACTATTTAACCACATGAAAGACTTGATGAAACCAGATCATGTTTTGTTTGTCTCTGTGCTATCAGCTTGCAGCCATGCTGGTTTAATTGATGAAGGCTGGCGATGCTTTAATTCGATGACTACGGAGTTCGGGCTTGTTCCAAGGGCTGAACACTATGCATGCATGGTTGATCTTCTTGGACGAGCAGGGCAGCTGGAAGAAGCTCGAGCATTTATCGAGAAAATGCCTGTTAAACCAGACGCTAGCGTATGGGGATCCTTGCTGGGTGCTTGCAGGATACATCCAGATGCACAAATCGCAGAATTGGCTGCAAACTCACTGTTTGAATTAGACCCTGAAAATTCAGGACGTTACATACTATTGTCAAATATCTACACTTCCTTGGGGAAGATGGAAAAGGCTCATCGCATTAGAGTTATGATGAAGCGGAGGGGACTGCGAAAAACAGCTGGTTATTCTGTACTAGAATTGAATAGCAGGCTATACAAGTTCTTAGTTGGGGATAAGTCCAACCCACAATCTGATGTGATTTATAAGGAGCTAGAGAGATTGATGAACAGGATCAAAGAAGCTGGGTATGTGCCGAATACCAATTTTTCATTGCATGATGTTGAGGAAGAGACAAAAGAGACGTCATTATATGTGCACAGCGAGAAACTTGCTATTGTTTTTGGGCTTATTAACTCGAGTCCGGAGTGCACCATTCGGATCCACAAGAACCTGAGGGTTTGTGGGGATTGTCATACTGCTACCAAGTACATCTCAAAGGTCACAAGGAGGATTATTGTCATGAGGGATTCTCACAGGTTTCACCATTTCAGTGAAGGTGTGTGTTCCTGTGGGGATTACTGGTAAAGAGAGACAATTCTTTATAGTTGATATACCTGGCTTTGGTTGTAGAAGAATTGGTTTGAAGATTACTGAACTTGTGTTTCTTTCTGTCGGCATTGCTGATGAACACGGGTTTTGTGATCCTTCTTCAACTGCGATATTATCATAACAGCAACAGTAAATTGCAAAATGGGTTGCATCAAAGATGTTTTTATAGCTACAACATCTAAAGTATTAGATGATCATGTTTCTGTGTCAAGTTGTAGAAAAAAAAATGCTTCACCAATTTCCTGAAGAGAATTCTCTTGGAAACTTAAGTCTTCCAATACTGGAGATACATCTACAAGTTATATTATGATTTAACTACTAAGTCATGCTGCTTGCAATTAGCACTTGATATTTCAATTAAGAGAACAAAAGTCGTCATGATCTGGAAAAGTATTTGCTCAGATGGCACATGAATGTGCATCAAACATTCAATACACAGAAGTTCATGGTTTTTTAATTTTTGCACGCCATACAAAATTGACTCCTATTTCCATAAGTCAGTTTATTTGGTGTTTCCGGTGTGCTACACAAACAGATTTATTCTTTCAGATGAACAAAAGATTGAGCTCAAAGATTACAACTACATCTGTACGAGTTATCTTATCCTGGCCCTTGGCTTTGTTTGGATTAGCAAGGGAGGAGAGGGAACTGAATGGATATTGAATTCTCCTGATCTTGAGGAATCGAAAACCTATACATTATGGAGAATGGAGGGGCAACCTTGATATCCTCCATCCTCTCCACACCCTCAAATTATTATTCCCAAACAAGGGATTTCAATTCCCTCTCTCCTTCCCTTTCCGTTTGAAAGCTACTGTTATTTTATTTCTCTACCGTATGTTTATTCCAAGGAGGTAATTCCTGAATTAATTGCTGCGCAATGAATGAATGGTAGTGATATCAGCATCAAGCCAAAGCACAGGGAACATTTCGTTCCAGTATATATCATTTATGGGGGCATTCATTGCACATGCAACACAATCAAACTGCTGCTGCCTCCATGAGTTCTGTTTGCATCTGTTGCTGAAGCTTTAGCAGTAAAAGGTACCAACTTTCTTTGCAAGTTATTCAGATTATTTTTTCCCCTTTTTGTTAGAGAAAAAAAATTGTCCCTTTGTTAATAAGTTCTTTACCCTGTTGCTTCCTGAATATATATATATATATTATATTTATATATCTTAATTCTTCTTGCCAAAGACAATGCAAGACTTTCTTCTTTTTTGTGCTTTGCTTGCATTAAGAGAACAATAATTGAGGACTAAATATAAGCTCGTTATTGGTTAATAACGAGTTCTAATAAGAATCATAAATATTGCTGCATAATACAACTGGTATTGCCTCGCACCAGTCTGACCGAACAGATTGTGGTTGGCTGGGCAACTAGTAGTAATGCAAAGAGCACAACATTCATTAGGCAGTGATGGAAAGGGGCGAAAACAATATAAATAGGTTAGAAAGCTGGGTATTTCTATCGACTCAAGGGCATTTGGGTCCTCCTCTCTTGGTCTTCCAGTTGTTGTAGCAGGGGCATTCTCCCTTGTTGCCGTAGAACCCTGAGGGCACACACAGACACTTGGTGCAGCACTTCTGGCAGAAGAACATGCATGGCTTGTGGTACTGAGTCTGTGAGCACCTCCTTGTGCATTGGGAAGGGCATTCTGCTCATGAAATTTTGAGATTAAACACGTTTTCACTAGATCTAGGACTTTTTAGGTCATTATGAAACGCTATTGTTAAGGATCAACATTTTCATGCTACATAGTACATTACTGAGCAAATCCCTCGTGGAGTGAAACTTAGAAATGAGAATGGGCAACTTACGAAAGGCTCGGAGTTTTCCTTGTCCGTTTGCAGCCTGAAAAAGAAGTGCATGGTGTTAATAAGAAAAAGTTTGCCACACAGCTCAGGAATGTTCTTAGACAAATAGCTAAGAATTATACCTGCATGTATTCTTCAGCATGATCAGTTGATTTGGCCAGCACCTGGAGCACGGAGAACAAATAGAGGAAGCTAAGAACAATTATACTCGTTTTGTTTGAAGAACACTCTGATGTCAGGAGTTAGGTGGTTTGTATCAGTAGCTTCCGGAGAAAAAGAAGTGAAAAGAAGCTTACCTTTGAACTGGACTCAGCTATTGAAATGACAAAGAGCGCAATGGCCAGAAGAACAACCAGCTTAGCCATGGCCATTGTTCTTCCCAAGAGAGCACAGAGAAAGAATAAATGAAGATATGCTGCGAGGGAGTGGAAGCAGAGGGGTGGCCATATTTATAACTTAGATTGGGAAAGACAAAGGTCCATAGGACATATGAGGTCAAACTCCCAGTTCTCACAAGCAACCCTTGTGGTGAAAGTTACACTCTTGTCCCTGCCAAATAAACTGTCCACTTTATTATATCTTTGAGACAATGGTAAACCAATTTGTCTCCCCATAACAAATAAATATTTGGTAGAGATCTCATTATCCTGATTTCTCTTGTAAACACTCATTACACTATTTTAGGGCAAGACTTGATCTCAATATAAGATAACCTCTTTGCTTGCAATACATGTACTCTTTGTTTAAGCCCTTTGGTTGAAGATACCTTTGTCTTGCTCCATTTCCTCTTAAAAGGACGAGGGTACACAAATTTTTATGGTTCTTAGCTGCAATGGTCGAATCAACAGAGGGAACACCTTGAGAATATTTGTTACCATGATTGCTTTAAATTAGAAGGGTTCCTGTCATTGTTAGGGACAGTTTAAAGACCTGGTCGATTAGCAGGAATAATCTAAGACCTGGTTGATTAGCAGGAATAATCTATGTTTACCTTCCTGCTTGGAGGGATAGAATGCACACTTATTCAGCAGACATGCTTAGGGGAGTATGATAACTGAGAAGGCAGAACAAAGGCCATGGGAGAGAGGCAAGCTGGTGGTGGGGGATGGGCAGGAATGGTTTTTTGGCTTTAAAGGGCGGGAGGGCGGGTGGCAGTGGGGGAGGTGGGTGCATGTGGTCGGCCTGACTCCGTCACGTGGTCCGGTGGCCGGGCGGCGACACCCATCAATGGCGGATGCCAAATTGCCAGTGGCAGTGGCATCATTCATGCATGAGCCGGGAAGCCCTCTACTGCTCCCTCACATGCACGCCCTCCTCTCTTTGCCATTGTGACCCTACCCATGTTGTTTCCTTTTCTAGCTGTCATCCTCTAACAAAAGAGCCTCCTCACCCATCCTCATGTCTAATCCCTTCAGCCACACACCCAACTCCCATCTTGATCTGCACAGAGATGGATGGATGGGAGGTAAGATTTCTGCATACTTCTTCTAAATCCACAGCACAGCAATGGCTGGAGATTTCAATTCAATGCGCTTTGAAGGTTGTAATGGGCTTTTGCCTGCTGCTCTTTTAGCAAAAGAGAGAAATCATCCACTCTGGTCCACTTTTAGGGTTTTAGGTCCACAAAAAAACTCGGTTGAGCATATATGCGTGATTGGAAATGTCAAATGTGTGAAACTGATGATTAATTTACATGATGTTTATATTTCCCATTTCGTGTCATTTGAATACAAATTCATTTCCCACAGTGAGACATCCATATCCGAATATATCAGCAATGATGATCGTGATGGAGATGGGCATTGTAGAGGGCACGAGCTCCCATGTGACTGCGTTTAATTCTTCACCAATTCCTCCTCTCTCTCTTGTCTTGTCTCTTCAATTAGTTTCCGGCGGAAATATTTAATCCCATGTTGAGTAGATTTAGGGCTTTTTATCCTCGACGATTTTATTATTTGCCTGTCATTATAAACTTTATTCTTTGTGAAATACTCCTTTTTATTTATATTTTAATGTCACCTTCATTTGATGCGATTAACAGATTTTTTAAATAATATTTTTTAAAAAAAAAGTGAACCTTATCCTACATCGTAATCACAACGAAGATTATATTATATACATATATAAAGATTCGTTCTCCAAAAAAAAAATTAAAAAAAATTAAGTTTTCCAAGCCCAAAAGGTAATAAATCGTCGAAGGCTTCCTAGGCCGCGCCCATCTCCCGTTAAAAGTCCATCGACCGATGAGAATTAGATCATGCGATGATAAATCAAGCGACACGATCAAGCAAAGCTTTTGAACGGACGAGAAAAAAAAGAAAATAAAAAAGGTCATGATGGAAGGAAATCCCTGCAAGTGTGCGCAGCGTGCGTGACGACGACAAGCAGCAGCAAATATGCATCAGAATTATCCACCGATTAATACTGCTGCTGCTGCTGCTATAATTCCTGCTGTGTTTGCCTTTTTGAACGGTGTGCCCAATGGGTGACCACACGGGTCGGGTCGGGTCGGACCACTCCGACTTGGCTCGGGTCTCGGAAGCTTAAATTTACGCACCTCTCTTGCGTCTGTGATATAAATAAATAATGGATCATAATGAACACCGCACCCAACAACCACATGTGCTGCACAATAATGAGGCACCTGATGGGTTTTTATTACAATGCATGCCTCCCAACCCCACCGCACCCTCCCCTCCCTTCTTCATTATGACGCCCGGATCCGAAACCCAGATCCGAACCCGGATCCGGAAAAAATAATTTATCTCGCACTGACACGGCTAATTTTAAACGTGTGGCTTACACCACTCGCCACTTGTTACCCCCCTTCCTTCCTTCAGCAGGAAGCAGGAAGCAGGAAGCAGGAAGCAGGAAGCTCTCGCTCCCTCCTCCTCGCCCACCATCTCTCTCTTTCTCCTCTAATTATTTTATCCTCCCTTGCTTTTATCCTCTTAACTCTCCCTTCTTTATTCTTATCATCTTCTTCATCATCATCATCATCATCTTCTTCATCTTCTTCTGCCGCTGCTGCTTTCTCCTCCTCCTCTCATCCCACCTCACTCACCGTAGTGCTTTTGGTTCTTCCGGCTAAATTTTTATATTTAACTGCAATAATTTTTTAAAAAAAGGGGGAAAACCCTAACTCTTCGTTGCCTTTACCATGGACCACGCTGCTGCTCCCAAGGCCGCGGCGGAGCCCGACGCCAAGACCAAATCCTTATCCTTCCCCAACGGCGTCCTGCGGAAGCACCACCTGCGGCCGCCGGCGGCGCCCGACGACGGCGGCGTCTACCGCGAGTGCCTCAAGAACCACGCCGCCAGCCTCGGCGGCCACGCCATCGACGGCTGCGGCGAGTTCATGCTCTCCCCCACCGCCGACCCCGCCGATCCCTCCTCGATCCGCTGCGCGGCCTGCGGCTGCCACCGCAACTTCCACCGCCGGCTCCCTGACCCCCACCACCTCCTCCATCGCCCCCGCGATGGGGCGGACGAGAGCGACGGGGAAGGGGAGGACGACGACGAGGACGACGAGGATGAGGAGGACGATGACCGGGAAGATGCCGAGATGGAGCGTCATCGGGCCCTCAACCGGAGTTCCGCCTCGCCCCCGCCTTTCTACTCCTCCGCCCCCCACATGCTCCTCGCCCTCAGCGCCGGCCTCCATCACGGCGTCCCCGGGCCGATCCCCCTCAGGCCCATCGCCGCCCCCATCGCGGCCGTGGCCGCCGCCCCGGAGGCGGCTGCGCAGCAGCAGCCGCGGAAGAGGTTCCGAACCAAGTTCACCCCGGAGCAGAAGGAGCGGATGCAGGAGCTCTCGGAGCGGCTAGGGTGGCGGATGCAGAAGCGGGACGAGGGGCTGGTCGACGAATGTTGCCGGGAGATCGGCGTCGATAAGGGGGTCTTCAAGGTCTGGATGCACAACAACAAGCACACCTTCTTGGGCCTGCCAAAGAGAGGCGTCGACACCAGCGGCGACCGCGGGGGTGGCAGAGCCGCAGCCGCCGCCGCCGCCGCTGCTGCCGGCGATGCGGTTCGATCTGAGGAGGCCGGCTGTAACGGTACCAACAACGGCGGCGTCGAGAACGGCGGCGGCAATGGCCATGGCCACGGCCACCAAGCGGTGAATGGTTCTCCTTCTTCCTCTCCTTGAGCTCAGTCAGTCTCCGTCTCACTCCTCTAATGCTGATGTAGTTGCTGTTACAGTAATAGTAGATGTAGTATTTGTTCATGGTTACTTGGTGCTCTTTTTCAAGCATCTCTTCCGTTTCTTGTGCAACTTTGATTACCTACTGATTTGAAGGAAGAAGACATGAGTAGAGAAAACCAAAACAGAAAGAGGAATTCAAGCTTTTAGTTTAAGGCTGCTGCTGGTGACTCTGCTTCTTTATTAATTATTTCAGTGAGTTCTAGGTTGATTTGATCTTTATTATATCCTTTTGCAGGTTTCACTGCAAGTGATTAATTAAGTAATGCATGCTTACAGGGGATCGTTAGCATGGGGAAAGCATGGATTTCGGGAAAGCTTCCTTAGGATCTTAATTTAATCATCACGGACTTTCACACACCCACACATGCATGTTTAAAGTTTGTCTTTGCTGATCAAACTTTCCAGACTTAGTATGTTGGAATCATACTTTATTAGGCACATGGCTGCATGGCTCACTGTACAAGTAATTCTATTAAAAGAGCTAAAGCAAGTATTGTATCCCAGTGTGCTGCACTCACACTTGCTCCTTAGGTTTTTAATGTTTAGGTCTCTATCTAATCTATTGAATTAATCACTTGTAAAGCTGAATTCTTATTTCTGACTTTTTCTGCGCATGCTTGCTTGGTACTTTATGATTGAAGCAAATCATGTGCTTCTCCTCAGTCCACAAAACAGTAGGGTTTATTGCGCATTCCTTTATCTTTAGTGTCAGAATCAGTAATAATTCATATCCTTGATGTTGCATTTACCTTTGGTGGCAATTCCACATTTATAGAAATTGGATTGATGCCTTAATTCGGTTATCTTATTTCCGGATCAATTTCTCTCTCAAATTAGGTTTACCTTCAAAGCATGCAGCGTGATTTAATAGTGACATCTTTCCAGACCATGTCATTTCATTTCTTGCTTCAAGATTCCCATCTTTTTTTCTCTCGTGCTGATAAGGTGAAAAGGGGTATATGTACGCAGGATTGGTAGGGTTGCTTGGAGCTTTAAACCCTTTTAAATATTCTACTTGTTCAGCATTGTTTACCATCATCGTGTACATGCAGGCATCCATCCAAATGCATCCATCTTCTTATATGTTATTCTTCTACTTCCTCCCCACCTCATGGATAAGCACAGCAGTAGAGTCAGCACAAGGTGAGGAGGAATACGGACTGCAATTAGTATGTTGACCAAGGAAGGAGCTTTGAATTCCTAGTATTAGAAATGTAGGAAGAGTCCAGGCGAGGGAGAAAGGGAGAGGTCAGCAATGCCATTAAAGTAAGGCGTTTTAAGACTCTTTTCTTTGTTTAATCACTTTGGTACTTGTTCTGTGTTTCTTTTCTTGCTTGACCACATTTAGGATCACCGCCGGTCAAAATCAGTGGTTTGTTTATTTATTAAATGCGATGCGAGGGGCGGGATTTGAGCTGCATGGTGATCAGGAGGAGGAAGAGACCCAGTGCTGCTGTTTCCGAGGTGTGTGTGTGGTCATCCTCTTCCTCGGTAGTTTTTAGGGTTTTGGGCAACCGAGGGTGGCTGCTTCTTCCTCCGCGTCAACGCATTAATTTTAGGCATCGGCAGCGCTTTTTAAGTCTCTACTTTGTTTCCTTCCGGCGTTATATATATCATATCCAGCTATTCACAAAGAAGGTTGGACAGAACCGAGTTTTTTTTTCTTTTTCTTTTTCTTTTTGACTTCAAGCCCTGGCAATCGTGCACTTCTTTTATATCAGCGTTGATAGTATCATCTGACACCTACATAATACATTAGCCAAAAAGTCAAATATCTCACCCTACCAAAATAAACACGCGATATGTCCGGTTTCATGCAAGTATTTTATTTGAATAAATAAATAAATATTTGTTTTTCTAAATAATGTTTTTTAATTTTGTTTTTCCAAATCGACAGCTCGGATTCCGCTGATGATTTCGGTTCACCGAATAAAATGATAGAATCGGTGGTAAATGATGACCACCTAATCAGAGTAAGATAAATGATTATTTAAACTAAAGACTGCAACATTATAAATTAATTATGTAGTAACTTAAAAAAAACTTTAAGTGAGTATTAAATTGTATAACTTTTTATTTAGATGAGCATGCCTAATTCTAATGTAATAATTGATCATATCATATACGTGTTTTAATATTATTAATTAGGATAACATATAAATAAACAGACATTGTTTTAAGGAGCGCCTGAACAACTCAACAAGCTACGTATAACCGAACAACGACATCATTAAATTTACCTGTTGACTCATCTTCTTCCTATTTCCTTTAGAAGACTCAGCATATATATACTTCCATCCTTAAGAGTCGACATAAATTTTATATAACAAGCTGCCTCGTCCACTGTGCTGATCCAAGTATTATATTCATTTTAATTACCTCTGTCATAGTTCATATATATATATATTGCAGTTAGTTTCAATTTTGGAGTATTATATATATATATATCCAGTCTAATCATATCCACCTCCATCCTGTAACTTTGGTCATTCATAGACAAGAAGACAAACTCTCTCTATGTACATCTACACTGCATAGGGGAGGGAGGGCATGCCAGCTGTACATGCTTCCTGTGATAACTCACAGCATACATAGACATATATACATAGCATGCATCATGCACTCCCTCACCCTCAGAGAGAGAGAGAGAGAGAGAAGGAGAGGGATGAAGCTCCTCTACATCTCCATGCATGCAGTATCGGCAAAACAATGAACTATCTATTAGTAATAATAACTAACAATCGACGAGTAAAATATTTCTTCCCCGCTTCCTTCGCATATGAAGATTTACTAGCTGTCTTCCAACCGACGCAATGGGCCGGCCGGTCGCTCATGTTGTGGTGCAGTTATTGTACATGGCAGGCAGGCATTTAGTTCGCTCACTGCTTTTGCGCATTTATTGCCAATTCAATTGCAGTAATTGAACTGTTCGCAATTATAAAACTGTGGAGATGGAGGGAGGAGGGTACTCGCCCTCCCTTGTCTCTCCCCCTCCCCCTCCCCCTCCCCCCACCTTTCTGCTCTCGACCTCCCCCTTCCATGGCGGCATGCACTGCATGACGCCATCAGCAGCTACCTGCTGCTGCCCTCCTTTTACAGCTCGGCTGCCTGCATGCATGCCATGAACCCCAACGCAAAGCAGCGGCAGCCGCTCTGCTGCATGCTGACAGCAGCCCAACTCATGGAGATTTTAATTAATTACCGAGAAGAGGCAAAGAAAAAAAGGGGGGGAGAAAGGAAAGAAAGCAGTGGTCGAGGTCGAAGCTGATCTCTTCCTCACATGCTTGTACTGTGCATTTATTGTCACCTATGCATATTTAGCAAACCCATCGATGAGATGCAAAAATGAAGATTTATGTATGATCGGCACTGTTCCTGGAGTTACGAGCCTAATATCATGTGTCAAACCCATCGAGCTACAGCAAGCTATGTATAAATTAAAGCACAAAAAATGGCTTCATAGAATTCATATATATATTTAAAGCTTATTGATTCCCCAGAAAGAAGAAGAAATTAACATGCATGGCCTTTGACTGTAAAAACCAATTAGTTAAGAATTAATACACAGTAAATTAATATTGACGCCCTCCTAAAACAAGCCCCCCGCGGCGGCGGCGGCGGCGGCGGCGGCGTCGTCGTCTAATGGCACGGTGTCCAGTAGGGCGGCTGCACCCACGCCGCCTTCCCCGACCCCGCTCTCTTCGAAGAGCCAGGTCTCGAGCATTGCTAACGGAGGCTCGGCGGCCTCGACAACGTCGTCCTCCGGCCTGTGGAAGAAGTTGGCGTCCGACATCTCCGACGCCGTCGGCTCGAAATTGAACGACGAGAGGTACTCGAGTCCGGCGCGCGCGTTGCTGACGGGATCGGATTGGCCGCTTGCTTTATTTCCCGTCGGCGAGGAGTTCTTCATCCACCCCTGGAGCAGCCGCGATATGTTCTCCGTGCTCGATGCGTATAGCGATGAATTGGACGACCTCAGTGGCTCGGTCTGACGGCCGCCGCCCGGCTTCTGGTCGTGGTAGAGAGCTTCGTGGAGGGCGAGCTTCGCGGTGTGGATGTCGGTCTGGAGCCGCCTCTCCCACTGCCCTTTGGAGATCAAGGCGGCCGTCGGCCGATCGTAGCAGCAGCTCGAGATCAGCTCAGATTTGTTCGTGCCGCCGCCGTCCTCATGATCGCTGCTGCAGCCTTCCAGCTTGCTAAGCTTCTTCTTGAGGTGGGTGTTCCAGTAGTTCTTGATGTCGTTGTCCGTCCTCTCCGGCAGATACGACGCGATCGCCGCCCATCTGCGAGCAGCAGTAAATTGAATCACGTCGATCTCTTTGCATGATTAAAAGGAAAAAAAAAATCCCCCCCCCCCACCCCCCCCCAAAAAAAAAAGTTCCAGAAGCTCCAGTACTTCTAAAGTTAGGGTTTTTTTTTCTCCAGTGAGAATAAGAATTATGTACCTGTTTCCAAGAAGAGCCTGGAGATGGACGATTAGCTTCTCCTCTTGCTCGGTGAAGTTGCCACGCTTAATCCCCGGCCTGAGATAATTAGTCCATCTAAGCCTGCAACTCTTGCTGCATCTCATCAGACCTGGAATTAAGTTTTGAACGATTAAGAAGTCATGAATCTAAATCATCACCAGCTTCTAGATCTGGCTATAGCTAGCAGGGAAGGAGATGATCAAAACAATTTTATTGTTTTAAAAAAAAAGTAACAAACAAACAGACACACAAAGAGGGAGAGAGAGGTTGATTAATTAATCACCGGTGTTGGTAGGCACAGACTTCCAGTTCCCAGGCCCATGTTCTTGGATGTAGGAGACGAGGATGAGGTCCTCTTCTGGAGTCCAAGGACCCTTCTTCACTCCCACTTTGTCGCAGCAGGGCGGTCTTCCCATGCCCCAACCCGACCTTCTTCACCAAGCAGCAACAGATATACGCGTATAATTAGATCTACCAGCAGCCAGTGGAGCTCCTTCCTTAACTCCCCAGATCGAAGAAATTAATAAAGACTCAGAGACCTTGCCGCCCTCGTCATCTAATATGCATATATAAAGAGAGAGAGAGAGAAGACCCCCGTTATTTAATACATCGATCTAGAGCGACACAGTTCATCATCTCCTTTTGACCCTCAAAAGGAAGGGAGGCCAATCTGTCCCAAAGCAGCAGCAGCAGCTCGATCGGCTCAGGGAGGATGAGGGAGAGAGCCCTCTCGCCCTGCGAAGGTCAGGAGACGACAGCGAGGCTTACAGCATTTACTCATCGGCGAAGTCAGCAAGCAGGCGATTAAAAAGAGGTCGAGGGTGTGCCCCCTCCTCCTCCTTTTTTTTTAATCTCGCAGAAACAATGTGCACTCATTCAATGCTCTCGCACCGGGAAATAACGCTCACTTATTGATCTTTATTTAATTCCGCAAGAGATCGATCAAAAAACCCTACTTCTTCTTCTTCTTTCCCCTCGAGCACTGAGTCACTGAAGAGCAGTAACTTTTCCTCTCTCGTACAAAGTAAACATTACTGTACTGATGATTGACATGGATCGAAAACATTTGACTGAATGAAGGCGAGGCGGCGGGCGTACGGCCACGTGGAGATCCCGTATTAATTCGCCGGCAGGAGGAGGAGAAGAAGAAGAAGAAGAAGTATCACCAGCTCTCGGCGTGTTCATCGCTGGCTGGCTTAAATGACCGATGGAGATGCGTGCGGCAAATTAATTGTTTAAGATGATGTGCTAATTAAGACTTCATCCTGCGAAATTGTCTTTTCTTTCGCTTAATTAATTTACGTGCATCCAGGACAGACACAGTAAGCAACAGCACTGGAGGCGGAGGAGGACGACGAGGGGGAGCTGAAGAAGGGGATCGAAAGTGAGAGAGCACTGCAGCTTCACAGTTAGGTTAACAGTCGAGCACGAAGATGATGTCGTTCAGCATGCATCGATCGCAATATGCATGCGTGTCGTTCGAATCAGTCGGCTTTTTTCCGGTCTTAATTCGATTAATCATTCCTGATTCACTATGTATGTACATATATATTAATTTCGTCTGTTTTGTTCCTGAAGATTTCTTCTTCTTTTTTACACCGTCCCTAGAATTAAGGCCCCCTCCTTTGTTTTGGTCCCTGATAACGTAGGGTACAGTATAAGCCAACCCGTTTGCTCTCATCTCGTGCTGAGTGATACCAACCCGTAGGTAGCAGGAGCGTAGGATCCTCACAGTGCAGCTTGGATGAGTCAGAGACCCAAGCAGTGTGCTCGGGCGTGCATGGGAATCCAGTGATATGTAGAGGGCGCTGAGTCAATACCTCACCGGACATGATTAAAAGTCAACGGCACCGCGATTAGAGCGACCAGGGCTGCTACCCGTTTGTCGGGTCTAACTTAGCCCAACATGATTTAGGTGGAACATTTTTTCAGACGACTGCAGATAATAAAATAATTTGACTTTTTTTTAAGTTCAGATGGATGTACTACAAATGCAGTACATCACAGTACTAAATATAATATAATAAATTTTATTGTTTTATTTTATTCGTATTTAGCCTATTAAAAATCACTTTATTTTATGATACATGGTTAATATATTTTAATATCAGTACTAATTGTAATTTTCTATACAGCTTAAATTCATTATACTTTAAAATTTTAGGTATACTTTTTAATAAAAGGTAATAAAATGATCCGACAGTTTTTTAAAAAATATAAAAAATAGGGTGGAATTTACTTTCCATCCATCCATCCATCCATCCTCAAACAATTATCATAAAAATGATACGAAATCAAGATGCTGTAAGCTAAAATGTGGGTAAGGAGGCAAGGAATTAATTAAGTTAGGGGAGCGGAGTCGGATTGATGTGCTTTCTGGTGAAACAATGAATGAGAGAGAGGGAGGCGTCACTGCAAAATTAAATTAAGGTAATAAAACCCCACGATTAATTACGATGTGATCGTTATTCAATTTCTGGCGCGAAGGGTGGCGGGCTGTCAGCCACACAACGCACGCACGGAGGGAAGGCAGACTCATCACGCACGCTTATATATATAACTTCCACGTGCCACTTTAAAACTCTCCCGCTGCAGTAAACAATACCCAACTAGCCCGGCGATGGCGTCGAGATTCGTGAAATGATATATCCTACCCGATGGGTTGGGCCTTCTCCTAAATCATATATAAAAATCAGGGCCGAAAATTGAACGGTCGATCGACGAACGAATTATTCGGACTCAAAAATTTGACGCCTTCCGTCGCGAATCACGAGGGCGGACGTGTCTCCCACGCGCGTGACGCAATTTGATTTGATATTTTGCAATTTAGTTTGCGGATCGAGGTCGTGGATTAATTTGGGGACGGGCGGACGTTTTCCCATCACGAGTTGTGATTTGTATAATTCATCGACGACCGATCTCCTCCTAAAGCAACTCGGCATGTCACGCACGCACTCAAAGTTAGGTTTTGACGCTTGCACTTGACGCGCCCTTAGGGGGCTAATAATATATTTATATACATCACAGGACTATAAGCTTTGACGGTAATAACTTTTTAAGTCTACGATCCGACGATATTATTCTACGGATGGGGGCCACGCACGATATGGAAATAACTCTCAATAATTCAATCCGGACGGTGACTGTATATATATATATATATATATTTAAATGTATTCGTTAACCAGTAGAAAATGTATTTTAAATTTACTCTAAATATTTATTAAGAAAGAAAAAAAGCAGAGAGAATAATATTTTGAAATCCAACCGACCGACGTCCGTGTGAAATAATTCGGTCCGGCGGACGCGTGTCGGCAGCAACGACGACCGCGACGTTGACCGAATGAAAAAAATTTATTGGAGGATTGAAAAGGCGCTGCCAAATTTTATAAATCGAAAACTCAAACACGTCTTTTGCTTTTTTATTTTATTTTTTAAAAGAATAAAACTCAAACACGTTTTTCCTGGCATTATGATTTCTCTTAAAAAAATAAATACTTATTGAGCACTCATACCACCGTTTCCCGATTCTAAATATTTATCTAGAGTTTAGAGCGATGCACAAGTTTAGGACGTATAAGATGCGTTAATTTGATATAAAACTTAATAATTTATAAAAAAATTAGGGTTCTAAATTTTATTATCTCATGTAAAATTCAACTGTTACTTATTTTCTTATGCTTTTCTAATTTCTTCCACGTTTCACGCTCAGCACTTTCACTATTAAAAGGTGTGATAACATGCGGGTCATTTATTATAAAAATTAGGTCCGTCACAAAAAAAAAATCAAATATGATATTTGGAAAAAATAGTTGGACGCTTGCTCGCAATTAAAAATGAAAAAGAATGAATACTTTTTTAAGGTATCCCTACTCTACTCTATTATTATCATCGTTATATTATGATGATTTGATCAAAGAGTCTTGATTTCTCCAATCAGGGCCCAATAATTCCGGCAGGAATAATAGTTAAGTTGATACGTCGAGAATCAGCGCAAATTAGAAGGTTCCATGTCTGCCGATTAATTATAACTAAGAGAAGGTTATGGCCTGCCGCATAACGAGAGGAAAAAAATAACTATTAAACGTCAAATTATACGACGGATTGATGATTTCGATTTCAAACCGATGACTCGGTCGATTGAAACGTTCCGCTCTTTTTTCTTTTTCTTCGAAACGGAAAAATTTAGATATCGGTGAAAAGGATATTTGATTTTTTTTTTAATTTTAAAAAAAGAGATCGTTGTTATTTTCATCCTCGTCGATTGAAGCTGGACGTATATTTACGAAGGTGTAGAGAAGTTTGCGTCCAATTGGTCAGAATTGGATTCGGAGAGTGTGAGGATTGATTTCCAGGGATTCGTATGTGCTCTTTCCACAACCACACGGCGGCTGCGGCGATAACGAAGTGGGAAATTTCTTCGGCTGCCCTTTTCTGCTTCGGTGTTGGGCTGAATCGGATTGAGAAAGGAGGAGCTTTGAACTTTGAAGGAGTGGCGTCGTCTGATTCCCACTTTGGAAGGGTAGCGGCAATTTGCTGCCTCGTCATCTTTCCATAAAGAAATCACTCGTCGGGGAAACATCACCACCACCCGATTCTACCAATCTGCGCCCCTTCTTTTTCTCCGGCAAATTTGTTGTTTTTTTTGTGTGAAGGATTTCGATCAGTAGATGCTATTTTTGTTTTCTCCTCAGAGCTTGAATCCTAGTCGGAGTAGGAGTTCTTCCGCACCGCCATCCCTTGGTTTAAATAGAAATCCAGGCTTCACCTCTTTTGGCTGCCCTTTTTACCTTTTTTCACAGAGGAGGAGTTCGGTTCTTCTGTAAGTTTTTGGTTTTGAAGCGGCGGTGGTGATGAAGTGAAGCCATGGAGGTCAGAGGAGTGCTTGCTTTTGCTGGCTCTAGCTCTGGCGCTGTTCTTGAGAAGCCGCCGGACGAGGTTTTCTACTCAAGGATGAGAGTCTGCTTGTGTTCCTGCTTGTCCTTCGTCTCCGGTTCTTTGATTTGGCTGTTCAGTTTCATTGCCGGGCGTCTCTTCAGGTACGGTTTGATTCAATTTATGTAGCTCTGTTTTGTGAAGTTCTGGTTTTGGCAGGCTTTGAATTTTTTTTTCCTTGCTTTTTGGTTCATCGCTTGAAGAATTGTGGGAAGAAAGAGTGCCAAGATACATGGCCTCAAACCTTCGTCAGTGAATGACCTTTTTGAGGAGAAAGATGCACCGTGTTTAACATTCAAGTTCCAGCATCAGATATCTGCTCTGCAGAATTCCTCAGACAGAGAACGACCGCGCTACGATGATGCGAAGGAAGACATATCATATACGACGAGCACAAACACCAACAACTATCGATTTGCCTCCGTGAAAGATTTGAGTGGATTCGTCGAAGAACCAAAAGTCAAAACATTCTTTGTGCAGGAGTCTCTCGGTCATCCAGATATCGGCAGTAACATTAATACCTTGAGAACTACTGGTTTTCCAGCATCTGAAGCTGATCCTCTGCCGAGTGCAAAAGCTGCCGATCTTTTTGCAGTGCACACAGTCGAGAATTTAGATGGAACCAGAGAGGTGAAATTACCAAGTATTGAGCCGCCGGAGAAGGAAAAGCCTCTGAATTCTGGAATCAAGTTATCGGGTAAATTTGAAGTACCGAGCCAAGCAAATTTTTTGTTCCAAGATTTTTCTGGCTTCGACTCGGACACCGAGTCCTTGACTGCAAGTGATGGGTATTCGGTGAAGGAATTAGTTGTGGATTCTGATAGTGATGGTTTGTTATCTGATCACGAGCAACATGAAGCGAGAGATGCCGCAAAGCGCTTCACGGATGGCAATCGATATAAACTGAAACTACTGGCAGATATCAGAAGACTTGAAGCAGCACAGTCGAAGTTAGCCCGTGATTATGATGAAGAATTTACTCTTGAAGTCGATAAGTTTTCTTTTATAAATCGCGAGCAGAAAGGATTGAGACGAGGAGAAGCCGAATCAGTTGAACGCGAGGAGATCGAAGAGACAAAACTGCCGCTTACTTCAGACCCCTTGACTGATTCCAGTAACGGTGGCCATCACGATGCTCAAAAGCAAATAATAATTTTGAGGAAGAATTCTGATGGCATACTCTTCTCAGATGATGTAGTCAAACCAGATGGAGTTCAAGATGGTGGGCGTAACGATGATGAAAAGCAAATAATTTTGAGGAAGAATCCTGATGACATACTCTTATCAGATGATGTAGTCAAACCAGATGGAGTGCAAGATGGTGGGCATCATGATGCTCAAAAGCAAATAATTTTGAGGAAGAATTCTGACGGCATACTCTTCCCAGATGATGTGGTCAAATCAGATGGAGTACAAGATGAGGATTTGGATGAAAAAGGAATGAGAACTGACAACAATATTGATAGTACAGAATCAGCCGACAGGGTTATTGGTGGATCAACAAAATTTTCTCAGAAAATTCCAGGCACAGACCGAGAGGATGCAGTGCTCATGGCAGAGCTGGATGCACTGGAGCACGTCAAAGAACTTGAAGGCGATAGCGTTCTTGATGTATTAACAAAATTTTATCGCAAAATTCCAGACGCAGACGAAGAGGATGCTTCACTCATGGCGGAGTTGGATGCATTGGAGCACGCCAGAGAACTTGAAGGCGAAATTGGCTTACGCAAGGACGGCAAGGAGAAAAGAGAGACTAATGTAGACGATTGGGATGATGAGGAAAGCAGTGATGAAGACGACAGTGATGATGAGTTTGGGTCCCTTTGGGAACATGAGGACCTGATAGAACAACTCAAAAATGAAATCAAAAGAGTGAAGGCAATCAAACTGCCGACCATCAATGAAGAATCAGAAGCCCTGAAAACTGACAATGATCTGCAACCTTGGACGACGGATGAGAAGTTCCTGCACGAGGACCCCATGGATGAGCTGCACAAGTTCTACAACTGTTACAGAGAGAGGATGAGGAAGCTTGACATCCTAAACTACCAAAAAATGCATGCAGTAGGTAAGCTCGATCATATCTCTCCTTATCTCCCTCTTAGTGATACTACAAACACAGAAAACTTGAGGCTGACATGTTACTTTCAAATATAAATTTTAGGTTTGTTGCAGGTGAAAGATCCTTTTTCCTCACAGATGGGACACCAAAAGTCCTTCATACCCGCAATCGCATCCATTCTTTCACAAAGTTTCAGGTCTTGTAGCGGAAAATTCGGCATCAATCCATCGGAGAAGTTCATCAAGGAGCTGCAATATGATCTCGAAATGGTTTATGTGGGACAAACATGCCTTTCTTGGGAGTTCTTGTGCTGGCAATATGAAAAAGTGCAGCAGCTGCCTGAATCTGATCCGTACAGGGGTCACCAGTATAATCAAGTGGCAGGGCAGTTCCAACAATTTCAAGTGACCATGCAAAGGTTCATAGAGGATGAGACTTTCCAAGGTCCCCGGTTGCCGAATTATGTGAAAAATCGGTGTGGCCCTCAGAATCTTCTCCTTGTTCCTGTCATAAGAGGTAAGTCAATCTCTGGATCAACTCTTTTATAATAAAAAAACTGTAGGGCTGCCTCCTTATCTGGAAATGTTGTAGCTAAGCACATCTGAGTGGGGTAGATTTTTAGTTTCTTTTAAAAAAGTAAGCAAATAATGTGTTTAGTTGATGGATCAACCTTGGATAATTCATCCTGCAACGAAAGGATTAAGAGGATTAATGATGAATTATTGTGATACAGAGGATAGCATGAAGGAGAAGAGGGAGGATCAGCAGAAGGGTAATTATGTTATCACAAGTGAAATTCTGGAAGATATTCTGGAAGAATCCATCAGGATCTTCTGGGAATTTGTCAAGGCAGACAAGGATGAAGCTTCAGGAATTCTCAAGGGCTTGATGGGGCCTCGTGCCGAGCTTCAAGATCCCTCGGACAATGATTTAATGGCAGAAATCTACTCCAATTTGCAGAAGGTATAAGATTTCTCAATTTAGTTATTCTTCCATGGACACCATCTACTGAAGATTTGGAAAGATAAACAGGAAATCCTGCATCTTTGTGTTCTTGTTGTGCAGAAAGAAAAGAAGCTGAAGGACCTTGTAAGAACTGGCAACTGCCTGGTGAAGAAGTTCAAAAAGCCGAAAGAATACCGATCAAATCAGGATCTCTTCTTCTCCCAAATAGACCTCAAGCTGATTTCAAGAGTTCTTCGGATGTCTCGAGTTAGCACTGAACAGTTGGTGTGGTGCCATGCGAAACTGAGTTGTATCACATTCATTGAGGGGAAAGTCCACAGGGAGCCTTCCTTTTTGCTCTTTCCATGTTGATGGCTCACTTCTTCCAGTTCATTAGAGTACGTTATTAAATAAAGTATACAGATACGATACACATGTAAATGCAGGGAGAGGGATAGAGAAAAAAGAGTATTTTCTATAAATTTTGTTATTTGTAAATTGATACGACATTCTTCTCATACATGTATATATTTCAGCAGAATTTTGAACTTGGATTTTACTTTTGTGGTTGACGAAATTGGTTTGATAACTCATTTTAAGGGCAAAAGGGGGCATATCCACCAAACAAAAGTGAAGGAAAAAGCTAATTTATTAACTCCAGCCATAAAATTGGGCCAGTCAAAACTACAGAGAATTAGGTCTCGGTTTCTTCTTCATGCTCAGTTCTGGCATATGAATTCTTCGATGAGGTTTAGTATAAACTGTATTCATTCATCAATCACCTCTTACATGATTCAATAGGTTTGGTAGTAGTATCCACCTACAGTGTTGTAAGCTACTGGCATCCCATACGCCATCATGTGTTTGGGCAGGAAGGGGTTGCTGTGCGTCATCAAGCTGGACTGAGCCTGCATTCCACCGTATGCATACTGCTGCCAAAATGCCTGTTCTTGAGCCAACAATCGCTGCTTGTTCTCCACATCTGCCATTTGAACGTAAGAAGGTGGGGCGATCCCCAGGGATGCTGCAAAGGGATCTTGTTCGATCATCTGCCCCGACGCAGGAAGGCTGAGCACCGAAGCACCTCCTTGTCCTTCGGCCACCACGCTGCTCGCACTCCCTCTGTTTGCCTGGGCGTTCAATTGTTGCCTCACGCCCCCATGATCGTACATGCTGTTTAGAAGCAATTCATCGAATCCCCCACCCAGGGTGACCTGATGATTTGAGAGATTGCTCTTTGCCTCCACGAGAGCTATTTCCCAGTTATCTTTTCCTATTTCTGCTGCAGGATTTTGCCACGCCGAGGTCACACCACCGCTTGGAGCCAAATTGGTCCCTAGTAAAAGGTCTAAAGCGTCGGCATCATCGCTTAGATCCACTAGGTTACCTTCTTCCTGTTGCCGCTTCACAGGTTCCACAGTCGTCAGCGCCTTCGCTGGCTCTGGCTCTCCTTCCTCGTTATTAGAGTATAATGCTGGATGAGCCTTCACTTCGACCGTATCCTGATCTGCTTCTTCATCGGAATCTTCGAGGATTTCCTCCGAAGGCGGGCTGCTTGGTCTCCTTGCTTTCTCGCTCGTGTGATCTCTCAGTGTCTCCAAAAGCTTCTTGGTGATACGTCGCACCTCCGGGTAATCCGACGTCCTGGCCACTCCCATGTTCTTGCACCAGGCGTAGAAGGCGATGAGCTCATCCATCTGCCTCGCCGCACTGGCGTACGCATCGAACGATTTCACGCAGTCGGGATACTCCATCTCGAAGAAGCGGTCGAGGAGGACATCAAGCACCTCGCAGATATCTGCGTAGATCTGAAAGCTCTCCCTGACGATGGGATGGAGAGCAGCGAGGATCATCCTGCAACGCCCGGCGTTGCCAGTGGGTCGACAAGCGAAGAATCGATTGAGCAGTCGCTGCAGTTCATACAAGCGCTCGAGCAACCTCTCTACCTTCATCTCCCTCGGCGCTTTCGGCGGCTTGCCGTAGTCCTGTTCTTCACATTGCCGAAGCACTTCACTCTTCCTTGGGGAGGCCGAGCACGCCGGCGACGGCGGCATACGATTTGGTTGCGTGAACCAGCCGCGCCCTGCTGCGAACTCATTGAAGAAGCGGCGGCTGCCGCCACCTCGTTTCCCTTGGACCGCTATGTGCTCCAAATTATGAACGAGGTAGAAGGCGTATGCGCGGATGAAAGCAGAGTGGTCCCAAGAATCGGAGTGCGCGGTGTCGTAGAAATCAGACAGGCTGAGGAGATGGCGAGCTCCTTTTCGTTTGGCAAAGAGAATCTCATCTTGGAACGCTGGATCGCCGTCGGCGAGGAGACGGTGGACGAGCGTGAGGGCCTTGAGGGCGACGACCCAGTCACGAGTTCTGGCGAGCCGCCTCGACAAGATGTCGATGCAGGCGCTGACGGCGTCGGTCGAGTGGGACGACATCTCCAAGATCTCGATCACCTGCCTTTCGCTCGCTGGCTTGTTGCTATGGCTGGTCGCTTTGATTATGGCGACATGAAGCCTCGGAGCGGCACTGCCGGAAACCTTGGCCAGAACGATGCTGCTCTGATCCTTCACTGCTCCCAAGGCCTTCCTAAGTTTAGGAGCCATGTCAACGATCTCCTCTGCACCTTCCGAAGCATCAGAGATTTGCAGTATACATATATTGATCACAGGTTTAAAAAAAATGTATACAGCCCGACCTTCTGTAAGTACGCAGGGAGAATGAAACCTAGACTTCTTTCTCTGCGTCGTCTCCTCCTACGGGAGGCGAACGAAGTCGGTGACGGCGGCGGTGACGGGCGGGAACGAGATGCCGGTGACCCTGACGGGAGATTTCGGGAAGACCGAAATCTCCGTCAGGGGCGGAGCGGCGATGCGTAGAGCTGCGACACGATTGAAGCGGTGAACGTTGCGCGGTATTTAACGATTCTTGAAAAAGTCGTTTTGGTTATTTATAACATGGTGATTTATTTTCTCCAAAAAAAACAGGTGATTTCTAATAATATTTTCTTTTATTAACCTCATCGTTGACCGGTCTCCCCACAACCACCCACCATGCAGAATAAATTTTATAGGTAAATAGATAATTTACATATGGCTTTTCATCTCACTATTTCTTCTTTTTAAAAAAAGACAATTCACCTCTGTAAATTCTGTGGAAAACCTTTTGGAACAAAACTTTTTTTGTTTCTAAAAAAATTATCTACCATTTTTTTCTTCATATTTTAATAATTAAAATTATTCTGCATTGAATAGAATAATGACTTATAAAAATTAAAAATATATATACTTGAAGCATTTTGTTAAATTTTTTAAATACTTACAATGTAATATATTACTATTTAATTTAAATGGATCTGAAGCATTGTTGTGAACCAAGCCGAACCCGAAGCAGACCCGGTCGACGTCCGAACCCGAGTCAGTCGCAAACACCAGCTTCGCGTTATTATTATTATCTCAACGTAGGAGAATTGAGGGCCGTCGGATCGAAATAACCCGGTCCATTGGATTTAGGTCATCACCTTTTGCTTTCGATTCCGCCGGCTCCTTAAATATCGAGAGATACCGTTTCGTTTCGGTCCTCTCGGGAGGTCTCACCAGAGGAGGCGGAAGAGGAAGAGGAAGAGGGGAAGAGGAAGACGGCGAGATGGTTCAAAGGTTAACGTATAGAAAGAGGCACAGCTATGCTACGAAATCGAATCAAACGAGGGTTGTCAAAACCCCAGGTCGGTGTGCTTCATTTTTACTGGATCTTTTCCGCTCATCCTACCGATGGATGTGCCTTTTACTTGTTTTATCTTTAGTATTCGATCAGGGTGCATTTTGTTTTTTCTTTTATCTTCCTGGTCATGCTAATGATCTTTGATTTTTGAACGTGCAGGTGGGAAGCTTGTTTATCAGTACGCGCACAAGAGGGCGAGTGGGCCGAAATGCCCCGTCACTGGAAAGAGGATCCAAGGAGTATGCTTCCCCTTCATTAAAACTTTTTATGGAAAATTGAAATCTACAATCTTATTGTGTTAAATCAACTCATTCACGTAATGATGTTTTTAGATCGTCTGGTTCAGTGTCATTGATCTTTTATTCCACTTCGGTATTAATTTGATGAGAAAATAGGTTGCTTGAGGTGACTTTGACTGAATATTAGTTATGCTGATATATGCATTTGCACAAACTGTATTAAGCATACCCCTCTCTAGTACTTGGTTTCCAATAAGATGAGTGGTTTTACTTCTTAGGTAATGTGCCTTATGCTATGATCTTTTAGCGTTACTCATATTCATTTTAATTTTGTCAAAAAGGGTGAAAAACATGAATTATTCATATTTATTTACGGACACCTATTCGTTTACGTATTTCCTGCCTTTATTTGTCAAATGATCAGTCTGATAAAATGATTGAACCTTGTAGGTGTTTTTGGAACTGATTGTCGTGCATCATGTTTATACGTATGTGCTACCCCTATCATGAAACATCTGCCTTTTGTTTCTGGAATTGGGAACTTTAGAATTTTAATTAGTTTTCTTTAACTATCAAACTCTTTTAGGAACATGTAGTGTGGACTTTATCTATTGAGGTTTGGATTACTATTCCTAGAGTACAGCTAGTGTTACTAAATAATTTTATTAGTTTTTATTATCCTTTGCTTATAATTTGATACTTTCTCTTTCACTTGCTTTCTATATACCGCTGTCTGTCATTTCGATTTCTGGTTCATTTAGTATTACTAAATGGTTGTTGCACGTTTGTACATGATAGTCGTTATCTTCAGGGTTACAAACAACCTGAGTTTTCTTAATTTGATGTGTTTCTTTTATTTTTAATGCATTCAGATTCCACATCTAAGGCCTACTCAGTACAAAAGGTCCAGGTTGGCTCGCAACAGGAGAACTGTGAACCGTGCGTACGGTGGAGTCTTATCTGGAGGCGCTGTCAGAGAGAGGTTTGTCTGATTAGTTATATCTGGTATCTCAGCTTTTGCAAGTTATCTTAGGTGATGTGATCCTTAATATTTTATTTATTTTGTTTTATAGGATCATTCGAGCTTTTTTGGTTGAAGAGCAAAAGATTGTTAAGAAGGTTTTGAAGATCCAGAAGGCCAAGGACAAACAAGGGGCAAAAAGCTAGACACGGAAGAGAGAAGCGTCAATGCTTTAAGATTTTATGTCCTGTTAGAAATTTTTGACATGATAATGATTATGGTGAGCTTGGCTATTTAGGCTTTCAAAATATTAGTCTCATCATATATCACTGCAGATCTGTTAGCACAAAACGCTGGGATTACCAAATCCCATCTAGTCGTTGATTATTTTACTATGCTTGAACTATTTAACCTTGAAAATACTATTTTGTTGTTATCTCATGTTTGGGAATTTTCTTTCGATTGTTGATTATGTTGGCATAAGTTCTATTTTATTGGATCACTGGTCAGATATCTATCGGTTGTTAATCTGCTTAAGCAGGACCGGAGTTAAAAATAAGGTCTCTAGTGATTCATTGCAATAATAAATTTATTGGGGCAAATTCCTTATTAACTTTCATAGTTAGTATATTGTCTTATTTGTACTGCCAGGGAAAATATGCTCCTTGAGCATGAAAGCTGACTTGGCTCTTGAAGAGCTGCGTAAGAGATGCTTACTTAAATGCACATCTCCGGATGTGGAGGACTGTCAGATTCTACATGTGATATTTTGCCTCTTGGATTAAAAACATGCGATGAACTCTACCTTAAAGATGTAAAGCGTCGATGTTGCTGGTCGACTGTTCTGATGTCAATGGCTTGGACAATGAGGCGTTAATCCCATCGTGTTAATAGTTGAAGACTTCCAATCCTTTCCCAGTCCAAGCGCGTCCCTCACTTTGGCATCGTGATTTTTGCGCACTAATTCTATCTTATAAATATCGTGCCTTTAAGTATCATAAAAGGATTACTGTATGAAGTAAAGAATTATAGAATCTGTGCGCATTAACTTCAAGAACTAATAGTTCTCTTATCAGGAATTGCAAATGCAATTACTTCCATATCGCTGCAGACAGCATAAAACTGTATGAAGTACCTTAATGAATTATAGAACCCGCATAAAAACAAATAGTTCTTCTCTCTTATCAGAGGAATAGCAAATGCGAGAAGTTTGACAGAAAAGCATGTGAGTTATTAATGTTCCCACAATCAATAAATAATCGGAACATAAGAAAGGAATTCTTTTTTTTTTCTTGACCAAAAACATTACTATACCAAGTACCAGCAAGCTTACTATAGAATCCAGGAAAAATAGTTGCATGCACTTTGTGCAAACTTCTACTACCGAACAAATGAATGGATTTCCGAAAGGCACTCTACACATTGTATTTCTCAATGCTTGTAGGAGTTTTCCCAGGCTAATCGTACCAAGCCTAGCAGTGGATGCAAACCATAAATATGTAGAGTACGATGGGTTCAAGATCAAATAACACGGATCAGGAATTTTTCAGGCTTGATATTTGTATCTGAAACTTAGTTTGTGTTCAAATTTGGGAATGTAATCTTGATGAACTTCAAGCTGAGAAAGACAAATAGAACCAAGGAGTCCACTATTTAATCTGCAATAGCTTCTTTATTGATTTATCATCATGAACAGTTAGAACAGATTAATTTTCAAGACTACGAGGGATATGCATTTCAAAATTATCTGATATACTTTTTTAAATTTAGCGAGTATTAAATGGTCTAATGGCTCTAACTAGATTGAGCATACTTTGTGTACAAATTATCTGATATGCTGTAATGTTAGAAAATGTGATCAACTTCCAAATACCAAGTTTTCCTATAAATTAGAACCTTGAGACATCCTAATTCAGAGCTTCAATAGGTACCGTCCTCTTAGGAAATTTAAAACGACGTCGTTTTGATGATAGCTTTTTCTCTCTAATTCCATTATAGAGTAACTCATAAGCACAATAAGTTATATGACCCTTCTTCAGTAACTCCTCCACTAGGATCTTTGGTGCTGCTATCTCTTTCTTATCAGAACTAGGTATTGAATGCACCACTTCTGGGAGAATGCCATTTCTTACCATAATGTGAATAAGACCAACAGCTTCAGGAACTCTCTGAGTCACAGAAAGGCGATTTATCACCCGCCCAAATATTGCCATTGTTGGTATGAATCCCTTGCTTAACATGTCCATAAGAAACTGATAAGCACGATGAGTGTTTCCAGTCTTGCAAAATCCACTGATCAGGGTGCGGTAAGTATATTCATCAGGCGAGCACCCATTGCTCATCATCTCCTTGAAAATCTTCTCAGCCATGTGAATGTTTAGTTTCTCAGAAAATGCACAGATCATAATGTTATATGTATCAGTTGTTGGAAAGAACTTGTCTTTCTCCAATTCCCTAAACAGGTTATAAGCTTCATCAAGATCACCATTCCTACAGAATCCATGGATCAGTGTGTTGAAACTGACAGTATCTGGAACTAGGCCTTCATTCGTCATTTTCACAAGCAGATCAGTAGCTTCTTTCAGTCTGTTCGCTTTGCACAGGTTCTCTATGAGTATGTTGTAAGTGATAACATTAGGACGGCTTCCTCTCTCAACCATCTCTGTGAAAATTTCAATCACTTCAGCTCTTTTTCCAGCTTTGCAAAGGCCATCCAACACAGAGTTGTACGTGATGGCATCCGGTGTGCAACCATAGGTCCACATTCTACCAACCATTTCCAAAGCTTTATCCAGCATTAGGTGCTTGCAGTAGCCATCAATCAAAGTATTGAAGGTAAACACGTCAGGAAGGAAGCCATTTAGTATTGCATCATTCAGGACAACAGCAGCATCAGAAACATTTCCCATCTTGCATAAGCCATTGATGATAATATTGTATGTCCAAAGGTCAGGACTACAGCCATTTTCTTGCATGTCATTCATAAGTTCCAACGCCTGCAATATAAGGCCTTGGCGAGAAAGCCCTTTGATTAATGAATTGTAGACAATGATGTCAGGTTTCAACCCTTTGCTTTGAGCCTCATCAAATACCTCAATTGCCCTGTCGATGTCACCTTCCTCGCAGAGCCCATTGATCAAAGAGCAGTAAGTCACACGGTCAGGCACAAAACCCTTAAACATTGCATCTTTGAGAATCCTACAAGCATCCTGAACCCGACCCAATTTGCAATATCCATCAATGACCGTATTATATGTATAATCATCCGGCGAGCAACCCTCATTTGTCATCTTATGCAGATAGTGTTCCGCTTCAGCAACCTTGGAATTTTTGCATAAACCAGAGATCAGTGTATTATAGGTGATCACATCCGCGGATAGACCCTCATCCATGTGGTCTAACAAAGACACAGCTTCGGACAATTTGGTCGCTTTGCACAAACATCGGATTAGTATGTTGTAGGAGAAGAGATTTAGACATATACCTCTTTTCATAACCTTGGCAAGGAGCTTGTAGCTGTCTAGAACAGCACCTTTGTGAGAAAGAACGTTCAGAAGCTTGTTAAACGTAACTATATCAGGACACAAATTTCTTTGGAGCATTTCGTCGAACAGATTGAAGGCCTCAGATTGATGGTTCTCCTCGTAGAGACCACAGACCACGGTGCAGTATGCAACTGCATTTGCATCATACCCTCTCTGCGGAAGGCTTCTCAGAAGCCTCAGAGCCACATGAGGCCGCCCTGTTCGACAAAATGTCTTTATCCTAATAGTGAAGGTGTAAATGTCGGGAGTAATTCCTTTGTCGAGCATTCTGAGGTACACCTTATGCGCTTGATCGTAGTGCCCGAATTCGACCAAAATGTTCATGATCGCATTGTACGCCATAACACCAGGCTCGCAGCCGTAGAAGTCCATCCTCTCGAAGGTGTCCACCGCATCCTGGACCTTCCCCCTCCTGCCGTAGCTTCGCATGGCACCCACATACGCACCCTCGAGGGAAGAGTTGTCGAGGCTCATTCTCATCTCTGCGAGGACATCCTCCATGGCCTTAAACTCCCCGTGCGAGCCGAGCTTGTCGAGCATGCACTTGTAGGTGAAGAGTGTGTGCTTGAAGCCGTCGGCACGCGCCGTCGAGTTGAACATCTCGAGGGCACGGAGAGGATCCTTCTGGTACTTGACCACGGCGACGACATGCTTGGGCAGCAAGGGGCGGCCCATCACAGAGGCGAACGCTGCCGGATTCTGCGAGCGTCGGCGTTGTCGCGGGGGGTGCGGAACAGACGGATGAGAGAGCTCCCAGCAAGAGGAATGATCTGCGCATGGGATCACAGGAAGGTGAATCTACAGCCATGAGAGAGCTCACCGGCGGCACCCTTCGCATTTGCAAGCGATTGGAAGAAATCGCAGCATCTTTTGCAGATTACATACAACGCAGTACGCAGATACAGCCCGAGAAATATCGTTCCAATTAGGTCAAATATCGATTGCAGAAAGAACAGGGAGGTGAAGCATTTTTACTGGCCCATGATCCATTTTTTTGGCCCGTCTAAATAGACCAAATAAAGGTATTAAAAATTATTTATAAACGAAAGAAAAGTGGCCCATGCAGGTCTCGAACCTGCGACCTTCGCGTTATTAGCACGACGCTCTAACCAACTGAGCTAATAGGCCAGTTGATATTTAGCAAGACTAAGATTTAGATAGCCGATTTATATTTAATAATTGAGTAAACCAGTTGGACGTTGTCAAATATTTCATGATGATATTTATTTCTAGCCGCTGTCTCCTCGTGGGTACTCTGTTTCCCCTTGGTTAAACATCATCGAAAGGGTTACATATTTTGGAGGGCCATTTCCTGGCTCTGCAGACGACGAAGCTTGAAGGAGGAGGACTTGTTTGCAGCAGCAGTACTGCTATGCTCATCGTTGATCCTGATAAAACGGTAGAACCATGCTCCGGACACGGTGCCGACCACCGGGCTAAGAAGATACACCCAAAGCGAGTCATACTTCCTGCTCGCCACCGCCGGCCCCAGCGTCCTCGCCGGATTCATCGATCCTCCTGATATCGGCCTGCACCCAACTCCACTTCATCTTTAACCATTATCTGAAAACCCTACCTATATACAATCCTATGTATGATCAGACAGTTTCTGAGCTTATTCTTGTTTTACCCGGCAAGAATCGAGGTTATGCACACTGAAGAACCAACTGCTAACCCTGCCAGCTCTCCCACCTGCATAATGGATTAAAGATGTTCTAATTATTGTTTTGAAGATGGTGAATAAGAATGTGTGTGTCTGTATATATATATGTAGGTAATGCTCATGTACAGCTCTTGTATCGGTGGCCACAGCAGAGGTGACGAACATCATGCAGAAAGCGACCACAATTTCGACGACCAAGGCCTTCACTGCTGTATCCGACGGAGTCGTCGTCCCCAGATCGGTGATCGGGTTCATCAGCTCGCGGAGGACGAAGGAGGCGGCCATGGATCCTGAGACCTGAGCAGCCATGTAGAAGGGCACCTGGGCAAGTATATGAACGTAGGGAAGAAGAGCAAGCTATCCAGTTGTATAAATAAATATGCTTTTGGAGTTGAAGAAGGTGCGTGTGGATATACGTATAATTAATTCTCACCTGTATCCACGGGAAGTGCCTTGAAACGGCGAAGGCCAGCGTGACCGCCGGGTTCATGTGCGCCCCTGAGATATGCCCGACGGCGTAGATCATCACCGTGACGACCAAACCTCCGGCGACCGACTGCCCGAGCTGCGACACCGCTCCCGGCTTGCTCCTGCTCAATGCCGCCGTGCCGCAGGTGACAAACACCAGCAAAAATGTGGCGATCAACTCAGCAACCACCTGAAATCAAAATGCCCGTATGATTAACCAGAGACTGTTAAAGAAGCAATTACACATACGTATACCTTCCTAGCGAGAAAGGGCGGAAAGAGGTATTGGAAACCCTTGATCTTGTCATCTGAGGAGTAGGGTTTCTTCGCTGAAACGGCATCAATTATGTCATGGATTTCGTCGGAGTTATTGCGAGGACTTTGAGAGGACGACGAATTAGCCATTTGCAATTCAAACCTCCAAAACCTAGCTGGATCTCTGCAAAGGATATCATATACTGATGCTGATCTCTACCTGTTCTTGGCTGTCTACATGTACATTTATAGAGAGGAAGGGGCGAACTCGATCGGCTAAGTATGGACAAAAGATGGTGACCACCCTGCACATGAACTCATCTTCCTGCAACATCAGTAGCTTTCCTTTTGTATAATTAATTAGCACCCCCCTTAGAATAGTAGTAGGCGATATAAACTAGCTTACACATATATATTACAAAGGGTGATAACTCGATCGATTGAATTATATGCGACAAAGGCGATCGGTACTTCGATTCGGTTGTAATGAGAGATCATAATGGTGGATGCTCACAACTCAATACGGTCATATGATAAAAGACGATGTGCGATTAATTGAGATGACGTAGGAAGAGAAAAATGTTTTCATTTTTTTCACCGTCATGCGTATGTAATTATTATCCATATGGCAATATCTATAATTATTTAAGGTGGCGTAGCATGCTGGTGAATTTTTTGTGTTCTCTTTCTTTAATTTCTTCCCCTGCCAGAGCTTTAATTGTCATACTACTTCTGGAAATATAATCAGAATTAGTCTTCATTGGGCAAATCCATGTGTGGACAAGCCTGAAATGATCTCTATTCACCTATTTTATCATATCAGGTTAATTCCTTCTTCTTTTCATTCTGGACAAGTAATCTTCAATGCTTTTGACTGACCACAGTTCTACTTGCAGCTTTCAGATTAATCTCTGTTCTCTCAGCTGCTCTTCATTTTCAATGCATGATTTGATGGTAACAAACAAAATTCCCTCCTCCCCCTCTTTGAATACCAATCATCATTTCCTCTCCTCGCTAAGAGAATAAACCCTTTCGTTTCCTTCACAGCACTATTTTGCAAGGATCAGCTAGCTGCCTCAAAACACAGTTCATCAGAGGAAGAGTACATAGTCCGATCCATGGACCCAAGCGCTGGCACAGGCTTCTTAAGAACAGCCTTCAACGGCATCAATGCGCTTGCAGGTCTCGTTCTCTACCTTCCTCAATCTACGCCATGAAGTCTAATCTACTTTCTTAGTCTTTCCAGTTACGGTAACAAGCATTTGGCACATGTATGTTTTAACATCACAATCCTTTTTCAGGGTTTAGCATTCTGTCAAATGCCATTTGCAGCGTCGCAGGGAGGATGGTTCAGTTTGATACTTCTTTTCGTAGTAGCAGCCATGTGCTGCTGTTATACTGGGATATTACTGCAAAGATGCATAGAATCAAACTCACAATTGCACAGGTATCCCGATATAGGGGATATGGCATTTGGCCGAAGAGGCTGTTGGACTCGCTGTTCCATACTTTGGGCAAATGTTCAGTCTCTATAGGAAGTGGAGTTTTGAGTTAATTGGTTAATTATACTGATGATTACTGTAGCTGAGTCAGTAGTTGCTGTTACCGGCCGGCACTTAACATTTCTCTGAAGCAAATCATAGATGATGTGCTAAGTTAGAGAATTGAGTCATGTAAGATTTCATTCAAACTATCCGAGCACAGCAAAAATGATGTATTATTATTTGTTTCTACCCGCAACAACAATATCGAACAAAATGAGAATTCACAGGCTCTGAAAAATCTGCTTCACCGAAGAATAAGTTCCTAGAACTGCTATCAAGAAGCCCATCACCATAATCCAGAAAACAACCACCATCTCCAGCACAGGAATGTACTGGAGTTTGAAGATCTTGATGTAGAAGACACACGGCAGTAGAATCGACACCATGACGCTCAGTAGCGACCCAACGAACGCCATGAGGTAGCCAAAGAACGGAATCAGCAAAGCGACGATAGCCGTGCTCGCCACCAGGAGCGCTCTCACAACGCATGAATATAACACTAATCTTTTGTTGCAGTATGATTCCAGGTTCTTCTCGATAGCGCACACGATCGGTTCAGTCATCAGTGCATACTTCGCAAAGGGATTGATCAGTGTTGTATATATTGCTATCTGCGAACTTATCTTTTCAAGTGGGAGGTTTAAGGTGATCTGAGACTTGAGGTCATCTCCGAAGGTGAGGTACCCAAGAATTGCCATTGATGTGTAATTTATAGTGCAGAAAATATAGCAAACAAGCAATACCTGCACCATAACTGGAGTCAGAATACATTAGACTCGTGACCATTTTCCTGCAAACTACGATTCACGAATCCATTGATACGATGGTTATTACCTTAGAGAACTTGGGCTTATCCTTCATCGAAGTGCACAGGTTGGGGAAGACTGCATGGCCGCAGTAGCACAAGGTATACAGACCGAGAGCAGTGGGCAGTCCTTCGACGTTAACAAGTCTTCCTCTTTCACCGAACCCAACATCGTGTACAGAGGAGAACAAGACAGCAGAGAAGAGCACAAGGGAAGCCAGAACTCCTCCGGCGGAAATGAAAGCTAGCAGGCCCATGCTCCGCAGCAGCGTCGTCGGCAGGATGACGAGTGCGGCAAGCAGGACGAACAGCTGCTTCCCGGCGATCGTCAGTGATCCGATGCTGAGACGAGTGCCGGGGAACAGCTTGTTTAAGTTGTCGCCCTCGAGGATGAGGAAACCGATGGCGACGAGGTAGAGCTCGACGAATAGGATGACGGAAGTGAAGATTCGTCCCCTATGGCCGAATGCGAAGTCTCCGATGTCCGGGTACGTTTTGATGTTAGGGTTCCTGCTCATGCAGCGCTGGATCAGCAGCCCTGTGTAGCAACAAGTGGCCGCGATTATGAAGACGAACACCAGGCTGGTCCAACCTCCGTTTGCAAGGGCGTATGGAATCGACAGTATTCCCACTCCTGCGGAAGATGACAGCGTGAGGACATGCGGTAAAACATAAGGATGAGAAGATTAATTATGGAGAGAGAGGAGTGAATCGGGAGATCGATCACCTGACAAAGCGTTGAGGCCATTGAAGCAGGTCCGTATAAAGCTGGCGCCGGCGGCCGTATGCAAAGGGGAATCCTCATCCTGCGGCTTCCTGACGTCGATGATCGTCTCGTCGGGAGGACGGAGGGACGGCTCGGAAGGGCCGATGCCGCCCTCGTGATCCACATAAACGACAGGTGACGATTCTGACGACAAGGATGAATTAATAGCCATCTCGCAAGTATACAGATATATATATGTATGCGTTCAGGAATCCCAGATCTGCCTTGCTGTAGATGATCAAGTCTCGCTTCTGATTCGTAGGTCGATTCAAGATGTTGCGCTTTGTTAATTGCCTCATGACTTGCACTCCTGCTTGCCTTCTTTATATGCAAAACCACGTACTTCTGCAGGGATTGGGATGCGAAAACCGACACCGTCACCACCTAAAAAATTGCATTAATTATATCAAAGAAGCGTACCGTAAATCTACAATTACGGTGCGGTTGTGGTTCTTAATTCACAGGCGATCGGACTTTTCGGTGCAAAATATGTCGTGATTTATTTCATTCAAATCTGTGTGTATATATATTGTGGTTTATTCGGTTCGATATATATATGTTATTATGTCCCAAGTTGGTTATTGAAGTATAAATTACAGCTTGCCATGGCTTGGCTGGGTCCTCGACGGAGCACCGTCTCAGGAAATCACTTCGCCTCATCGGAGCACTCGCTTGGGATCTCCGGCAAGTGCTCGGGCGCCGAACTCGGCCCGGAAGAGCAAATTCCGATCCACGCATCTCCTCGGCGGCCTCCCTGCCGCCATCTCCGCCACCGCCACGTAGAGCGGCGTGCGTGCCGTGAATTCCGGCGGCGGAGATGTCGCGGTCGCTGAAGTTTTCTTCGATCGATCCTCTTTGCCTGATCAAAGCCCCGCCATTTGAGCGCAGTCGGTCGCCACCGCTGGCGTCGACGTCGCAATCCGCGAACGTAGGCGGTTTCGCGAGCGCGCACAGAGCTGGATCAGCCTACGTTCGAAGGACGAGCGAGGGGAGCCACCGAGGGGCCGGTGGACGACCGTCGTGGAGATTGCCTCCGGCCACGTACTACTCGGTCGAGGAAGAAGTCGAGCATTCTCCTCCATAGCGGTGACACAGAAGCTTACTTCATTAGTTTGATGAAGGAGCAGTTAAAGTATCAAATATGTGCAGGATACATATAAGATTTAACTAGATTATTTCTGTCATAATATTCTTATTAATAGTATGAACTAAACTTAAATCAAATTACTCTCACTGTTTAAGACATTTTATAATACAATATAAATATATATATATATGTATTAGTGTGTGATGGACCGATAGATGGGAGGATTGCTGAATTGATGAACATAAAGAGAAGCTTGTCAGATGTGCTGGTGATGGATCACCCTCATGAATTCCACTGGAGTAACCTTCACCCCCTGCCTGGCCCGGCCATCCTTTGGATTCTTGCCCGGTTTGGTCCAAGGAAATGGCAAAGTGTGTCAGAGCTGCCCCCATCTAATTAATTGGCTACTGCTGCATGATGGCCCCACGCTCCATGATCCATCCATCCAAATTACACGTGCCAGCATTCACTCTTACATTACTCTCTGTTCGATGCATTTGTTTTTAGTGACATATGTTTCCAAATAATGCTACTTTATTAGAACACGGGAAAAAAATGCCGACCAAACAAATCTAAGCATGCAGATAAAGTTGATCCCAAGAAAAAAATATATACGCTACTGATGAGGAGGACAGAAGTAGGTGAGTAGATAATTATATCCTCTCGTGTTCTTCATGCCAACAGTGCAGTAAATGATGGTACACTGGCACTCTGCATCGTAAGAAGTTGAACTTGGTAAGAAGCTCTTGCCATCCTTAGCTAACAACTTCTTCTAGATCTGAAAGTATGTATCAGCATTATGGTCCATCCACTCAAAAAACATTATTCCAAGTAGATAGACTTGTTATGTCCTAAGGTAGTGTACCATTGCGAGCATATTTTTTCCCCATAGTATGAAAACTTCTACTATGCTATAATTAGCTTTCAATTATCGTAAGCCACCGGATATCCATTTTGTACCAGCACACCTCTAAGAGTAAGGTCGGACCTCAAATGTATGAGCGCCCTGAGGGCTCTTTTTGAGGAGATCCATCAATAGAACAGCTACCTAAGAATACATGTTGAGTGACCGTCCTCGTTGTCGAGGAGAGAGGCAATGGTGCAGATCACTGTTTCTTCTTTATAACTATATGGATCCCTTTATATCCTAGGTCGTAATCTCATAAGGATTCGCGGGGTAGAAGCATTATCCTTTTCAGTATCCTTTGATACACCCCAAATCAGTCATGATACATCCTTGAGGAATCGATTTAGATGAGTCCACATGTCCCTCGTATGGAAGATCTCAATCTGATCTTATCTTCAATTACTCTCACATCGGGTTTTGCTTAGCCACCCATGTCCAGATAAGTCTTGGGTGTTCATAGGGGTGCGACTGTACACCTCATCAGCCTTCTCCGGTATCCAAGCTAGTTCGAAGAGCAAGCAAATGCGTGTGCGCTGATGCAGACGAAATAAAATGATGCTCGGGTAAATACCTCAAACTATTTTTATTATAAAAAACTGTATCTTAAATTAGTATTTTATTTAGATGAGCACTCGTTTAAAATAATTGAAGGTTCAGTTGAACAAACACTCCCTAAGTTTGGCTCCTCGCCGTAGATTTATTACCTCCAACTCTAATAATCTACAACCCTTTTTTTATTATTGGAGACGAAGACGAAGACGCCGACGCCGCTCGTCAGCTCATCCAATATGCCGTCGGAGTCATCTCCCCTCGTGTTCGTCGATAGCGAGAGCGGCGTCGGCCTCGCCGAGCCACTCCTCTGTGCTCGCGGGCAGGAGATCGACTGCAAGTCTCAGGAAAACTCTTCTTTGCCAACGGCCGGCGGGGCTACTTTTGTTAGAACTTGCTTTAATGGACTCAATGCCTTATCAGGTTCCCTCCCACTGATAGATTACTTCAACATTCTTGTTTTTTTTTTCAGACATGCGGTTCATTTCTTCCGCAGGAGTAGGAATACTGTCGATTCCATATGCCCTTGCGAGTGGAGGATGGTTGAGCCTGGTCTTCCTCTTCCTGATCTCGGCCATTTGCTTCTACACCGGACTACTCCTACAGCGCTGCATGAACAAGAACCCCAGCATCAGAACATACCCAGACATCGGAGACTTCGCATTCGGCCACGGCGGACGCGTAGCCATCTCCGTCGTCACGTACCTCGAGCTCTACCTCGTCGCCACCGGATTCCTCATCCTCGAAGGCGACAACCTGGACAACCTGCTCCCCGGCATGACCCTTCGGATCGGGACGCTCAGCATCGCCGGCAAGCAGCTGTTCGTGGTGCTCGTCGCCCTCGTCGTCCTCCCGATGACGTGGCTGCGGAGCATGGGCCTGCTCGCCGTGGTCTCCGCCGGAGGAGTCCTGGCGTCCGTCGTGGTGGTCTGCGCCGTGCTCTCGTCCGCCGCATTCGATGTCGGCTTCCACGAAAGAGGCAGACCCCTGAACTTGAGAGGCTTCCCTACTGCTCTGGGCTTGTACGCCTTCTGCTACTGTGGTCATGCGGTGTTCCCCACCCTCTGCACCTCGATGAAAGATAAGACCAAGTTCTCCAAGGTGAGCAAACATCTTCTAGCCATTTTTGCTGCGGAAATCATATGCCCGTCCGTGCATCACCTACACGTCGTTAATTTGCAGGTACTGCTCATCTGCTTCACTCTCTGCACCGTAAACTACGCAGCAATGGCGATCTTTGGGTATCTCATGTACGGTGACAAGCTGGAGTCTCAGGTGACCTTGAACCTTCCGGTCGGGAAGATTAGTTCCCGGATAGCGATATACACGACCTTGATCAATCCCCTCTCGAAGTACGCACTGATGACTGCTCCGATCGCAAGCGCCGTCGAAGAAAGCCTCGCAGGCTGCAACATCAAGGTCCATCCATGGTTTGTGAGGACGCTTATGGTGCTCAGCACGGTGGTCATCGCCCTGTGGATTCCGTTCTTCGGGTACCTCATGGCGTTCATTGGGTCGCTGCTGAGCGTGATCGTGTCCATCCTACTGCCGTGCGTCTGCTACCTCAAAATCTTCAAGCTCCGGCATGGCATTCGTGGGGTCGAGCTGGTTTTTGTTTTCTGGATCTTAGCGATGGGGTTCTTGATGGCGATCACGGGCACTTATTCATCGGTGAAGGAGATTTGTCGGAGTCTTTGAATGCGCGGTGTGCAACTGCACTTGAGAATTAAAAAGATATATTAATTCCTGACTTGAATTATGATGAGCCTTCTCATTGCTCTCTAATGGAGCTTGGTAACACCAAATGATTGAGATTAAAAAAAAGAATGAAACTTTTTTATCTTCTTAATAATAAAAAAATAATTAATTTCTCTCTCAATAAAATTTGAAATATGATATCTTATATGTTTAAATAATAAATATAACATGAAATTAAAGTTTAAAAGGTTAATACTTTTTATTGATTATTATTTTTGAAAAGGTCTTTATTTATTACTATTGTAATGCATAAGTTGTGCGTGTATATATATAAATAAGTGCGCACATTAATTTTTAGGTGGAGGTCACCGAAGCCCTCTTTAGGTCAAACGGAGACGGAGGAGGCATTTGAAGGGATGTGACCGTGTTGTATGGTGATGATTTGAAGGGATGAAATGAGAAGGCTTCCGCTGACGGTTCCGCGCAGCCGTGCGATACAAATCCCCGCCGCTCGCTCTCTTTGTCGCGCTGACTCTCCCCTGCAACCCCAAGTCCGGCGCCGGAATCAGGCCCTCTCCGAACTGATCCGGAGCGGTCGCCTTCGTGAGGCTCGGCAGCTCTTCGACTCCCTCCCCGACCACCGCAGCGTGGTAACCTGGAACTCCATGATCGGTGGCTACGTCCGCCACCGGATGCTTAACGAGGCCCGGAATCTGTTCGACGAAATGCCGCAGAGGGACGTTGTCTCCTGGAACACCATCGTCGCTGGATACGCACTGTCGAGAGACCCAGGAGAGCTCAAGGAGGCCCGCCGCCTGTTTGATTGCATGCCGAGCAGGGACACTGTCTCGTGGAACGCCATGCTCGCAGGCTACGCTCGGAATGGCAGGATGGACGACGCCATGCGCCTCTTTGGCAGAATGCCCCACGCGAACGTCGTATCCTGGAACACCATGATCACCGGATTCCTCGGCGTTGGTGATGTTCGTAGGGCTGTCGAGCTGTTTGAGAGGATGCCCGTCCGCGATAGCGCTTCCCTGAATGCATTGGTCACGGGCCTCATCCGCAATAACAGGCTGGAAGAGGCGGAAGAATTTCTACTTGGGGATAGAGGAAGAGCCAAAGAGATCGACGGGGCTGTCGATGCTTACAACACTTTGATCGCTGGCTATGCCCAGCAAGGAAAGGCCGAGAAAGCAAGGAGGTTATTTGATTTGATTCCTTGCGGTCCATATCATGAAGCTGGTGGTGATGCAACGAAGATGCAATGTACAGCGAGAAGCTTTGAAAGGAATGTCGTATCGTGGAATTCTATGATGATGTGTTATGTCAAGGCTGGTAATCTACCGGCAGCTCGAGCACTATTCAATGAGATGCCTGAAAGGGACTTGATATCATGGAACACCATGATTGCTGCCTATGCGCAACGCTCAGAGATGAATGAAGCTGAAGCCCTTTTCGGGGACATGCCCAATCCTGATGCTTGGACATGGAACTCAATGATATGCGGATTCTCTCAGAAAGGTCAAGTGGAACAAGCAAGAGGATTCTTTGACAAAATGCCCCACAAGAGTATCGTCTCCTGGAACACAATGATTGCTGGATATGAGCAGAATGGTGACTTTGATGGAGCAATTGAGTTGTTTGCCAACATGCAAGTTGCTGGTGAGAAGCCAGACCAGCATACACTGTCGTCAGTCCTTAGTGCATGTGCTGGTGGTGCAAAGCTCCTTCTAGGAGCTCAATTGCATCAGCTAATTACAAAGACAATCATACCAGATATTCTAATTAATAATGCCCTCATCACGATGTACTCCCGGTGTGGTAAACTGATGGATGCAAAAGCTATATTTAATAGCATGGAGATAAGACATGTCGTTACTTGGAATGCAATGATCGGGGGATATGCACATCATGGGCAGGCAAGAGAAGCTCTTGAACTCTTCAAAGAAATGAAACAAATGCATATTAGGCCCACTCATATAACCTTCATTTCCATTCTCAACGCATGTGGCCATGCAGGGTTAGTGACTGAAGGTAGGAGAGAATTTGATTCCATGGTAAATGATTATGGAATCATACCTACAGTAGAACATTATGCTTCACTAGTCGATCTTATGGGCCGACATGGACAGCTCAAGGATGCAATGGAGGTGATAAGTAGAATGACTGTTAAACCTGATAAAGCTGTTTGGGGCGCATTGCTTGGTGCTTGTAGAGTTCACAACCATGTGCCACTGGCACAGTATGCTGCAAAGGCCTTGATGAAGATTGAACCTGAAAGCTCTGCTGCGTATGTATTGTTGCACAACATGCATGTAGATGAAGGGAAGTGGGATAAAGCAAATGAAATAAGAAAAAGAATGGATAAGAATAGGGTTTTGAAGCATCCTGGTTACAGTTGGATTGAGATACACAACAAAGTTCACGTATTTGTTTCAGGGGATACATCTCATCCCTTTGCATATGAAATATTTTCATCGATAGAAAGTTTTAATAAGACCATAAGAGACATACAACTTGATTGAGTTATAGAGAGATTATTGATATTTTCAGTAGTACATTTCTGCAAGCTGACAGAATTTGAGTCCATGCTGTTGATCATCGTGCAACAAATTGGTCCATCAAATTTACTCCTCTACAACAGTCAACCTGTGGACCTGTGGATCAACTTGCTACTTTGGTGTGAATCTTATGAGGTATACTTATTCCATCATCCTTTTCCACCAATAGCTTATTACAACAATAGAAGACAAGAGGGATTTTTTAGGTTGCCTTATTTCAGTTACCTAAGCAATTAGAAGCTTTAAATTGCTTCAGCATAAGATTCAAAATGCTGGTTATGTAAATAACAGTATTTGATTTTTTTTTTCAACTTTCACCATGTTGCTGCCTTGACACACACTGGTGTGCGGTCGTTTCCTCGAAGAACATGTTGTTCAGTTGGTGCAGTTCTCGTATATATTTCTACATTCTCATTGCGTCATGCTCTTAATATCAGAACCCATACTCATAGTAAATTGTTTGTAGATCGATACAATAGAATTAGACATTTCCCCACACACTAAAAACATACTAAACGATTTACATATTGGTGTCTATTAGCAAGGTTTCATGTCCAATACTTGCTGACGATCTGCAATGAGTATCAGCACTTTTACCAATGCAAATTGGGCTGGCACCGGTTGGTGCAGCTCCAACTAGAGGGGGCAGCAAGATGTTGGAGAAGAGGGTAGAAGAGGAAAATAGGAGGAAAAGGAGGGTAGAAGTGGCAACAGCTAAATTGACTAGCAAAGGTGGCGACAAGTTTGCAGAATGTGTGAAGGAGCTCGAAGAAAAATTAGAGGAAGGAGTAAAAGAAGGAAGCGATAAAAGTGAAAAAGTAAAACAACTGTGACTACTCAGTTAACTATCTAGAGTGCGTGCTTTATACTGAACCATTTGGACTTGCATAACAAGCTACAGCAAAAAAATTTATAACGCTACCTACTAGTAGGTTGATACACGGGTGCTTCTATATGATTATGTACCATGGTACTTGCAAGTTGAAAATGGATGGGGGTCCATGTGCATATTATCAATGTTAAAATGAAGATTAAAATTCAGAAGATAGACAAGGCTGTTATGTTCTAAAAACTTTACTAAGTTGTGAAGCTTGTATAGTTTAATATATACACGTCTAAAGAACCTACACATATATCTTGTATTCCCTACCTCTTTTTTTTCTTTTGCTAAACATCAGTCGACATGTAGTTGAGTATGAACTATGACTGATTCATGCAGTAACTAGTTCTTTGGGAATTTTGATCTCATCTCTCTGTTGACTAATATCAGTAAAATCGGATAAAATTGCTCTGAACTCATCACCAGTGAGAGTTTCCTTTTCTAGCAACACATCAACCAATTGGTCAATAGCTGCTCGATTGTTCCTTATGCTATTCTTTGCTATTTCATAAGCTTTGTCAATAATAGCCTTTACTGACTTGTCAATGTCTTCTGCTAGCTTTTCAGACATTGAATTTCTAGCTAGCATTCTCAAAACAACATCGCTGCTTTGTGTAGCTGGATCTGTCAACGCCCATGGTCCAATCTCAGACATCCCGAACATTGTGACCATCTGATGAGAAGCAAAGGTAATATCACATGTTAAATTAAGGCCATTTTGAATCTATTTTATAAAATGACAATAATGATTATAATCTTTCTTACAATGACAAAAACGATAGAGACTTTTCATGTTCATGTAAAACAAAAATATATACCTGTTTTGCTATCTGTGTTATCTGTTGCAAGTCTCCAGCTGCACCAGTAGTAACCTCAGATTCTCCAAATATTACTTCCTCTGCTGCTCGGCCACCCAGGCCTCCAACTATTCTAGCAAGGATCTGCTGTTTCGAAACAAGAGTTGGATCATCTCCAGGAAGAAACCAAGTAAGCCCACGGGCTTGTCCTCTAGGAATGAGAGTTACTTTTTGCACTGGATCATGTCCAGGAGTGAGTGTTCTGCATTTTTAATATCAGCTTAGCATGCTGTATAACTGGGAAAATACAAATGGGAATTCATTTGTAACATTCAGTTAAGAGAAATATGTGAACATCACCTAAGACGCGAGTATTAAAGGGTGAAACATGCATTATAATAAGTAATGATAATGCATCTCATGAAAAGATACATACTGCAAAAAAATTGAAAGATATCATGTAATCACAACAGACGATGGTTTTGTGCTATCTCCCAGTGTCTTATTGCTGAAAATCCATAATTTTCAGTATCGTGTTTTATTATTTTAACTAGATAAACATGCATTATAGCAGTTTGAAGTTTATCTCTTTGACTTTTGTTATTATTGATTATACTTATGTTCTTACATCGATAGTGTTTCTTCTTACTAATGATGCACTTTTTAGTGGCTGTTGCACTACAGGGTTAAGTTCACTTTGCAAGTATTTATGGAGGATATTAAAGTTTCCACTTATGGAGTAAAGAAAACAAAGTTATGGCAGCTTAAAGGAAAACTTTGCACCTATAATACGTAAGTTTTGTCTAAGAAAAGTCTAGGATATATTTTACTCTTTGTAACTCGTAATTTTATCGACCTATTTAACTTGAATTGCATTATATCAGGCAATGTGTCATCAGTGGCAGCAAAAAGATCGGTATAGCTGAGTTATGACAACAGAAAAATAATACTTACGCGCAAATGGCATGCCCAATTTCATGATATGCCACTAGTATTTTGCTTTTCCCATCTGTCATCTTTGTTCCCTCTAGTCCTGCCACAATTCGATCAATCGAATCATCAATCTCCTTCAGACTTATTCTGTCTTTTCCTCTCCTTCCAGCAAGAATTGCTGCTTCATTGATCAAGTTTGCCAGGTCTGCGCCACTGAAACCTGGCGTTCTCATCGCAATAACACTTAGAGAAACATCTTTGTCTAGCTTCTTGTTGCTGCTATGCACCTTCAGTATTTCTTCCCTTCCTCTGATATCAGGTAATCCAACAGTAACCTGTCAGAAATCAAATATTTGCTGAAATTTTTAGAGAAATTGCACCATTTTAATTACTGGTTTGGCTTACAGAACAATATAGTATGGGTCATGTTAACGGGTATTCTTTCAGAACAATATAGTGTGGATGGACTGTGGAGTCTAGCCAGGCTAACTGCTACAGTACGTCTAGAACAAGGCGATTAAATCCCGACTATTTGCAGTTAGTTTAGTAATATATTGAATCTGAAAAATTCCACATCGAGGATATATGAGTAGTTTTATTTTTGTGATCATACATGAACTGTACCATCAGTGTTAAATCTGGTTGCTTGTCTAGTAAGAGTTAGGAAATGATTTTTCTTACCTGTCGATCAAATCTTCCTGGCCTAAGCAAAGCTGAATCAAGAACTTCTGGGCGGTTAGTGGCAGCAATTACAATAACTCCACTATCCCCACTGAATCCATCCATTTCAGTCAGCAACTGATTCAATGTCTGTTCTCTTTCATCATTTCCTCCTCCTATTCCTGTTCCTCTCTGCCTTCCTACTGCATCAATCTCATCGATGAACACCAAACATGGAGAGTTCATCTTTGCCCTGTTAAACAAATCTCTTACTCTTGAAGCCCCCACACCTACGAACATCTCAATGAATTCTGAACCTGATAAAGAAAAAAATGGAACTCCTGCCTCTCCTGCTATTGCTTTAGCCAACAGTGTTTTACCAGTCCCTGGAGGACCAACAAGTAATACTCCCCTTGGGATTTTTGCTCCAATCGCGGTAAACTTCTCTGGACATTTCAGGAATTCAACAATCTCTTTGAAGTCCTGCTTTGCTTCATCGACTCCAGCTACATCATCAAAAGTGATTCCCGTATTGGGTTCCATCTGAAACTTGGCTTTTGACCTGTGCACACAGTTCATAAGAATAGCTCATGTGTCATTACCTCATAAATCCTAGGAAAAAAGGACATATGACGAGAATAGTAGCAAGTATAATGCATTACGAAGACCAAGTACTTTCAAAAGCTTTTGAATAGTGTTGCTTTCATCATTAAGGAAAATTTCTTTAAAATTGTATGTTTGATTGTACCTACCTTCCCAGGCCAAATGGTAAGTTGGGGCCACCTGGAGTATTCAAAGATGAAGATCTAAAAAGCAAAGACGCAAGCAAGAGCAAGGGGAAAGCCAAATTTCCCAACAAGTCAAGAATTGCAAGTCCTATGTTGGGTTCTACGGGGTATGCCGCAAAATCTACATCCTTCTCTTTAAGCTTCCTAAGCAACTCAGGAGGCAATCCTGGGAGCTGGACCTTAACTCTTCGGACCCTATTCAATGCGGGGTCCGATATCTCGGCAATGGCAACTGTTCCATTCTCAAACAGGTCCACCTTCTTAATGGCTCCTTCATTCAGGTACTCCAAGAATCTCGAGTAAGACATCCTGTTGGACGTAGATTCTTGAGGACTCTCTGGCTCAGCCCCTGCAGGCTTAACCACAGACAGCCCTGCTCCAATTGAGCCCAGACCCAGAGATTGGAGTGGCTTTCTTCTTGTAAGATTGGCATCATAACGATTTCTTTGATTTGCATTCTCTCTTCTAACTGGGGGCGCGTTGTGGCTTTCTTTAGTGGAATCCAGAGTCTTGCAGATGGGGAGGTGGGTGGTAGTGAGAGAGAAAGCAGGTGGTGACATATCCTTCTTGAACAGGAAAATGATCTTCTAGTATAGATTGCAGGAAAGAAGAATGGGAAACCCACTTGGATGGCTTTTAATAGTAGTGTGACAGTTTCTCGTTTTGGAGGAAGAAGATTAGTTTAAATAGCCCTGCAATAGAATTCTTGCAAGTTGTGGATACTTCTAGATTAAGATGTTCTTTTAACTTGTTCTCAAAGATCAACATCAGAAATGAAGCTTCCAGCAGTTTCAATATCTGATATGGTTGTCCTTGCTTCTCCCGAAAGTTCAGGAATTCTGTCAATTAGAGATTTACGAGCTGCGGTGTTCTTAATTGCTGGAAATACCTGCTTAAGGAGGGATGGATTTTGAACGCTCGGATGAGTCCATCACCGGTAAAGTTGATGTTGATGGAGAAGAGGCCTGTCTCAGAAGTGGGAAGTAATTATTGCATCGGTTGAATCAGACGTGTGGGCTCATTTCTTCTACCAGGCTCTGATCAAGCTACATTCTGACAAAAAGTGGACTTATCACGTGATATGTGGAAATATTTCATTTTTGTGGTTTGATGATTTCTAAGGTGGATAATTACTGGAAATAACTGGAGAATCTCGCTTGTTTCTCTAGATTGCCCATGTCCAATTTGCTTTTTATTTACTTTTGGATTTATTTCAAGGTGTATCTACAGACTCAAGACATATTAACCCTCTATTCTTATCTAATTAGAGAAAAATTTAAACCGCAAATCTTACTTAATCGCATCCAGTTAGAGTGAAAACCTAAATAAATCACTGTGGGTTAGAAAGTTTTGTTGTTTTAAATATATCAATATGTTTTTTAAAATATTATTCTATTTTATTAAATGATAAACAATTAATTGAATTTATAAGGTAAAGTACTAAAAGTGTAGGTTATAATTACCTGTTGTTTTATTCTCATTTATAATTCTCGACAGCTAACGAATGATGGGAGTCCAATTCCTTCCCCTTATTTGGCACGTTGCCAACTTTAATTTCAATTGGCCAGTGAGTCAACATTGACCCATGTACATCTGCCTTTTGTTCCTATTATATATATATATAGGGAGAGAGGGTATTCTTTTTCACGTCATCCTCTCCCTCATTTCTTATGCGAGTTATGTTTCTTTGGTTTTCGAACGAGTAAAGAAAAGTGCTGCTCTCATGAGCTTCATCCAGGTTTTGCTAGCTATGTAGAAAAAGAATAAAAATCTGGATCGACAGTTTGGTTAAACCTTCACATCGACCAAAGCGATCTCTCAGGTCAGTTTCAGTTTTGATTGCTTTTATTTGAGTAACTTTTTTGTAAAAAAAATAAATGTTTCTTGGTGGACGCAAATTTTTTTTACTGCCAGTTAATGCTACTTGAAATATCAATAGGCAGGACTGACTGATACTTGAATCGACTGCATCAGAAGAAAAAAAAAAGATCGTGATGTTTCCGATTGGTAGCGATTTCCATCTAAATACGGTCGATTTGTTTTTATCTTTGTCTCCTCCTCCATGTGAATTATTTCACGTTTCAGTAGGGCCAAGAATGGCCGGCCCCCTGTGTCCTCCGCTCAATTATTATTCCTGTTTCAGCAACAACAATGGGGTTCCTAACTCGCCGTATGATGAGCTCCGTCAACGTGGTCGATGGGCTCCTCCTACTTAATGCGAGCTCCATGAATCCTACCTATAAACCAAGATATGACAAAGAAAGGGACTCATGAACGGATACACACATAGTTTATAGAGGATCCTACCTAATTAATTACGCTCGAGTTTTTGTTTCTTTGTTTGTTTTTAATCAAACGCTTCTTATCTCATTGGGATTCACTGCTACCTTCACTGCGCGCAGATGCAGATCATTGGCTCATGCGGATCTCATTTCAGTATTTTATTAGGTCGTCGATCGATCGAGCTCTCAGAAGCTTTTTTTGCACCGCGCGGCACGTTTTAGTCTCTGGAATTAATTATTCGCATCTGACGAGAATTAAAGATGTTGTGGTGAGGGAATTGAATACGCACAAAATTTTCGATTTAAGAAAACAGTGAGTGCGAACTGTGAAGAAGGGAGCAGCTGCAGATTTGGCTGTTACTGCGAGATTTTATCTATTTCTTCACCTTTGTTTTTGCGGTCTTCAGAAAACAAAGCATGTTTTACTGCAGCCATAAACCGCATCCTCCTCTCACCCTTCGCTTTTCTATCCATTCCAGCCAAGTGAGGGACAGCTGAGTGCATGTTCTTGCCCTTCTCTTGATCGCCACAGATTCCAGATGTTGGATTCTTCGATTATAAAGACAATCTAGTTCGCCCGCTCACAGTCAGTGGATACGGAAGAAGGGCGAGCTCGAGCTGAGCTGAGCTGAGCTGCGCTGCTGCAGCGGCCACCGAGTTCAGTGGGAGTTAGATGGAAGGTAAACTGCTCTCAGCTCCCTCCTGCTTTCGTCAATCTCAATGCACTTTCTCCTCCATTTAACACCTGTCTGCGGCTTCCTCACCCGCAGAGGCAGCCAACTTTGCCGCCTTCTTGGCTTCGCTGTGGCAGCCGGCTGCCGCGTTGGATTTGGGAGCGGCGCTGCGACTGGGCCTGAGCTGGGAGCAGGCCGCGGGCCTATGGGTGCGGGCGCGGGGCGACGTGGTGGCGCCGGCGCTGCGGGTGGCGGTGGCGCTCTGCATGACCATGTCCGTCATGCTGGTCTTTGAGAAGATCTTAATGGGCGTCACGAGCCTCCTCGCCAAGGTGTTCCGGTGGCGGCCGCCTCGGCGGTACAAGTTCCAGCCCATGACCGACGACCCGGAGGTGGGTTATCCGACGGTGCTTGTGCAGATCCCCATGTTCAATGAGAAGCAGGTGATGCCTCCATTTCCTGTGGAGTTACTGTACTCTTTCATCTACCACATTTTTCTAAGCTCCCTCGGTGATTAATTATTTCTCTCTTTCGTTGCCCCCCTTTTCGCGTGCTTTGTTCTATGTAGGTCTATAAACTTTCTATCGGGGCAGCCTGCCGGCTTTCTTGGCCGATCGACCGAATCATAATCCAAGTGCTGGATGATTCTACAGATCCAGAGATTAAGGTAATTGTTATCTTTTACTCAGTAATAGTACTTCTTCCTTCTTTTTACATTTTTTGCTTCTTTGGATTACCTTCGCAAAGTTGCCACTATAAAAAGTCGACCTTCTTTTAACCAAACATTTCGCTACTCATTGCTGAAATGGGTGAAAAACTTAAGTCTATTCCAAGAACAATTACGAGAGAGAGAGAGAGAGAGAGAGAGAGGAGGCAGGCAAGTATTGGCCACTTGCTACTTTTCAAGATGCTCGTGCATCCATTTGCTGAGGCACTTGAAAAGGGTTTAGGGCTCGGGCCCCTCAATATGAACTGTTAAAGTTTGTGATGAGAGACCTCCCTGTCTCCATGATGAATTATTGGATTGAAAGACTTTGTCAAAATTCTCTTGCTGATATGGATTATACAAGTCCTAGTAAATATGTAATACGTAGATGGGGTGATTTAATCGAGAACACTTTCAAAAGGACAATATTATGTTAGCTTTTCTTCCTTCCTCTCTATATTCAGGGGATTTTGGATGAAAATGTGATGTTTTACTGTGTGACATTTGTCGACCAGATAAACAAAAATCCAAAGGCCAAACCAAGACAAAGTGCAAAGTCTAGGCACAAAAATGAAGTTATCCTCTTTATGTTATGTAATAAGCATCAAAAAGAGACGTGGTGACAAGGTTAGGGAAAATAACAAGATACAATAAGCCTCTATATCTAAAACCACACAACACATTGTGCCATATGATTCATGAGAATTGTTTCGATGGTAGTTATTTCTTTCTAAAATAGTATTTTGATCATTTGGTTTATCTTGATTTTTATGAGGGTCCTGACAGCATAGACTTATAAGCTACATCCACTGGCCCCAATGTATGACCACTCATCTCTGGTCTATGACTTATTTAGATTGCTCGGGTGCAAATTGCTTCCTAGTTTTCACACTGATGATTCAAACCTTATAATTTTTTTTTTTTTTAAACTCCGACATGGTTTAGATTTTTGTACAGCCAGGCAGAATTTGTTCTCAAGTTCAAGCTTCATCACCTAAATCTTCTTGATGCGTGTTGCTATGTAATTGTGTCAAAATTTTATGAACATTTGATTTTTGATCAATGATTCACACGATAAATCTATTTTTGCGAAGTGAATTAGGAATCAGTGAAATGTAGTGTAAGAAGGCAAGGATTTCAGTTTGGATATATAATACATGGCTTTCTATTTGTTTTACAATTCCTGAAGTATTGGTGAATGCTTTATGTCGTTGAATAATAAATCGACTCTCATAAGAATTAAATTTACGGAGAAAGCAAAGATCTCATCTTCTTCTGTTAAATGAATTCTCAAATTGACCCGATTTAATGTGTGCTTTGTTCTCTTCAAGCTATAGACCCTGGTAGAGCTAGAATGCAAGACATGGGAATGCAAAGGGTTTAACATAAAGTATGAGATAAGGGACAACAGACAGGGATATAAAGCAGGCGCCCTGAAAGAAGGGATGAAGCATGGTTATGTGGATCACTGCGACTACGTTGTTATCTTTGATGCAGATTTTCAGCCTGAAGCAGACTTTTTGTTGCAAACAGTTCCTTTTCTCATTCACAATCCACAAATTGCTCTTGTACAAACAAGATGGAAATTCGGTATGCACAAACTTTTGAACAGTTCTTTCTCCACCAATAGATTAATTTACATGATTAAAGAGGCACTCTGGTGTCATGGTGTCTGCAAATTGTCAGAAAAGGTCATTAGTTGGTCAACCACTATGTAAATTTCTAGCCAGATGATAATGGTTTGCCCTAAGATATTTAGATTCCATCTGATTGTTTCTCTTATGGGTATTGATCTTTGTTTCATTCTGATAAACTGAAGCAAGTTTATTAGAACTGTAAATCTGAAGCCAGTTTTCAATAGAAATAGAGTACCACTTACAAGGTGTTAGTGCAGGGCATGAGCTGTTGTTTTCTGTTCGTTTCTCCAATTGTTTGAGAAAATTGGACTATTTCCCGTGAACTATTATGAAAAAGCTTACATTGATACGAAACTTTTTGAATGAGACTAGAAGATGATGATTCTTCTCAAAGCTTAAGCACCTGAAATGGGTTTTTCTGCTCAGGGGTCCATGTTCAAACTTCTTCTGTTACGTTTTGATGGAACTCTTATAGTTACATGTTTAATTCACAGAGTAATGGTATAATATTGTAGTGAACGCCAATGAATGCATGCTGACCAGAATACAAGAGATGTCTATGGACTACCATTTTAAGGTCGAGCAGGAATCAGGTTCAACCATGCACTCCTTCTTTGGTTTTAATGGTAAGCAATCATCTCCAAGAGTACCAAATTCTCTTTTGCACTTTAAGCATTCATCTGATACAAAATTGAACTGGGTGCAAATGGAAACAATAAAAAGACAAATCTGACTCGTAAAACCTCTCAACAGGTACAGCTGGTGTATGGAGAATCTCAGCACTTCAGGAGGCTGGAGGGTGGAAAGACAGAACAACTGTGGAAGATATGGACTTGGCAGTGCGAGCAACTCTTTGTGGTTGGAAATTCTTGTACGTAGGCAGTGTTAAGGTACTAATTCGATTTATTTATGCATTTTGGAAACTGATCTGTCGTCAAAGAAGATCCTATGAAGCAACATACTGTATTTTCCTTAGCAATGAGAGCTTGTTGCAGGTGAAAAGTGAGCTCCCAAGTACCCTCAAGGCATTGAGAACTCAACAATTTCGTTGGTCTTGCGGTCCAGCTAATTTGTTCCGAAAGATCCACAGAGAGATTATTAAGACAAAGGTTAGCTCTCTGTTCCTTGCATGCTGATAAGCTTTTCTAGTCGCTGTTAAAATTATATCAAAGAAATAAAGAAAGATTACTCATAGCTTAGATGCATCTGTCTGCGTAACTCAGCATATATATACACACACACTCGGTGTTCTTGTTGTTGTTGCAGAAAGTATCGGCAAAGAAGAAAATTTATTTGGTATACAGCTTCTTCATCGTTCGGAGGATCATATCCCACACCGTGACGTTTACGTTCTACTGCATCGTGATACCGTTTTCAGTATTCGTTCCCGAAGTGAAGGTTTCACCATGGGGAGTAGTCTACATTCCCACCACCATCACCCTTCTGAACTCAGTAGGAACTCCGAGGTCGGGGCTTTACGATTTCTAACATCGATCGATCACACAGTTGCTACGCTGTGCTACTTTCGATCGCGCAAACTAATGCTCACCCCTTGGGAATGCAGCTCGTTTCATTTACTGCTGTTCTGGATCTTCTTCGAGAACGTAATGGCGATGCACCGCTTGAGGGCGGTCATGACCGGCCTTTTCGAGACCGGGAAAGTGAACGAGTGGGTGGTCACCAAGAAGCTGGGAAACAAGGTGATGGAGAGCAAATCGGAGCAGCCTCTCAAGCAGTCCGTGCTCAACTTCTTCGGAAGGTACATGCTCAATGAAACTCTAGCTATCATCAACGGCGGCGACGCACATCATTCTTTTTTCCCCCCTTGGTTTCCAGGATTCTTCTTCCGGAGCTGGTCATGTCGCTGTATCTACTGGTATGCGCGTGCTACGACCTGAGGTATGGGAAGAACAACTACTACTTCTACATCTTCCCGCAGTCCATGGCGTTCTTCGTTGTGGGCATTGGCTATGTTGGGACGTTCGTCCCCAGCTAATGGGGGGAATCATCATCCGCCTCATTCTGCATTGAGGCAATTATTTTTTGAGATACCAAACCCGATTGATCTTGTAATTTTTTGATTCCTTCTTCTTGAAACATTGAGGCCAATAATTTTTTTTAAAAAAAATCTTCTTGTATTAGGATAAACTCATAAGCTGAATACTTTCACCAGCACAATTATCATATTCATCCTTTTTTGAGATCTAGGTAATGGTAGACAGAAAATGGAGACAGAAACAGAGAACTTTTCGCCTTAATTTTGCAGAGTCGATGGAAGAACATATCAGCAGGCAGAATGATGATTCAGTTCCTCCTCGCCGGTGGTCTCGGAGTGTGGCGATTATTAGCTCCAAATCCTGGATAGTCGTTGATCTCCAAGTCCATCCTCCTCCCTTCTGCAACTTCTTCTGTCATCGCTTCATCTGCCACAGACTGTCATATCCTTTGAAGGATTCATCTTTTATAAAACTGTACATCTTTTGAATCGACTTCGTCATATATATATATATGCACACATGTGTACCTTTGAAGGACCTTCAACTCTCGGAAGGACTCCGCTGTTTTCCAGGTCGCCTTCCTCTGCAACAAAAGACAAAAACCAAATCACTTTGGAGCACACCTCAAGAAGAAGATAAGGACTGCTGAGATGATGGATGAGTAGTGCCTGCTGCGGGAAGAGGAATGGAGTCGGAGCAACAGACGATTAGGAGGAGGTCGGAGAAGGTCAATACAAGGAGAAGACGACGCAGGAGGACGGCCCTTTCCATTTCGTATCTGCTTATTCTTCAGATTTCTGGAGGAGGTATTAGCTGTCGCAGATGATCAATAAGTAGGCGTTTGAAATGCAACTAATCTCGAAATAATTGAATCTGATACATGATGAGGTAGGTGGATGCGGTAGATGTCAAACCCCTCCCCCATTTGAATATTTCTCATGCAGATGATCGATCGAATCGAAGTATGTAGGAGGAGAAGCAGGCTCAGCACTGATGCTCAAAAGTTCATATTAAAATGAAGTGGGGGGGAAGAGAAGAGAAGAGTAAGCTGCATGTGTGAGTTGATGCAAATGGACATCGACCTAACAGCAGTTCTTGCTGTCTTCTCCTCCTTATTGATTCATATATATATAAAGTACTCGGTTAATTATTTCCCTTGCCCCATCAGTTTAATCAGAGAAAACCTAACTTGCATCTAATCTTTATGGCTTGATATATAAACATCTGCATAATAAATTAACTATCGCACTAATTCTGTCCATTTCTCTCTTTTTTACGATAATTTTTTAAAGTAATTATCTAATTTGGACTGACTGGATAGATTATTTTTATAATTTAAAAATTAAAAAAAATCGAAAGTTTAAAATTATACAATAATAATTTTAAAAGTATTTAAACTATTAGTTTTTGGATAGATATTTTCACCTTTGACTTTTTAAATAATATTTTTAAATTTAAAATTTGAAGTGGAAAAATAGTTTTTAAAGTATTTAAATTATTAGTTTCTGGATAGATTGTTTTAATAATTTAAAAATAAAAATTCTAAAGTTTAAAAATTATAATAATAATAATATAAAAAGAGTGCTCCTAATGCTTTTAAATAAGTTATAGAAAAAATAAGTAATTATATTGAGATAATGTAATATAGTAAATAATAATTTATTTATTTCAAAAATATATGAAATATTATTTTTATAATTTTGAAGTTATTTAAATTATTAGTATGCTTTTCGTTGACTTCTAATATAATAATTTTGATTAATTATTAGAAAAGAAAAAACGTCGGATATTAATAATTATTTACGTCGTTCTTTCTTTTTTTTGGAAAAAAAGAAAGCACACCACACGAGGAGCAAAATAAACCGGCCATGACTTTTTTTTTAAGGAAGAAAAAAGGTCAAACTGTAAAGCTGTAATGGTCGATCTAAATCCACATCTGTTAATTACTGTAATATATTGGAATTGGGAAGATCACCGACTCTCCTATTTATATAATAAGCACGTATCTCAAAGCGTTGACTTATTGTTGAGTTCGTATGCGTATGTATATATATACTTGTAATAATTTATCCTTCGACGCTCGTCAAAATAATTGGAAGTGCGTGTACCACATTGCCAACCTTCACATTTATAATTCTAAAATAAGGTGAGAATGAGTGTATAAAACCATTTGAAAAAAAGTTAATTATGCACATAACCTCTCCTACTATTTTTAAAAATAATAGTAAAGAACTTCATCTAAGAATTTATTCATTTTAAAAAATGATAGAATAATTTTTAAAAAATAATTTACAAGGGTGGGCTGTGGAAGTAGTTAACCCTTTTTATATTAAAAAAAAAAGAGATTTACTCATCTAATCGTGTTTGAAAAAAATTGGAAATATATCTATATATACATTTACGCATCTAATCGAGTATAAAATCCAAAATATAGAAACAAGACAAGGTTGGTATTCCTCATTGAAAAAGAGCGAGCGTTGCTGGCTCGAGGAAGGAAGGAAGGAAGAAGGAAAGCGGACGACCCGGTAAAAAAAAACAAACACATTTTAATTTACAGGCTACGGCTGCTCTCTTCCCACCCCGCATTTAATTCCCAGCCGTCCCTCCCTTCTCTTTTACAGCAGCGGCGTTCATTTTCCTACCCTTCTTTCTCTTTCCAGTTTCCGCTCCCCTCCCCCAATTCAATTCCTCCACCAATCTCAGAAGCCCTCCATCATCAATCTTTTCCACCTCCTTCCTCCTCCGAATCCAACTAACTGATACATATAATATACAGCTCCCTCAAGAAGGCAGTAATAGCAGCAGCAGCAGAAGAATAAACATGGGAAGGAGATTCGTCAGTCCTCTTCCTGCGCTCCTGCTCATCGCAGCCCTCCTCTTCCTGTCCTTCCCACGAGGTACGCTTAGATTTGCTTCAAGTGATATCTCAAGCTAAAATTTACTCATGCGTTCCGTCTGCTGGCCGCGAAGGATTTGCGCGGAGGGTCGAGGTGATGAGGACGACGCACTCGTGGAAGTCTCCTGCGAAAAAGGCGAGTCGTGCTCCTTCTTGCCTTCTCTCTGTGCTCTTTGTTCTCTTTTCTTTTTCTCACGGGGGGGGGGGAGTCGATGCGTTGATTCAGGGAGAGGTGGATCAAAGGAGGAGGACGACGATGTGGAGATCGATGGCGGAGACGGAGGACTACCAGGAACCAGGAGCCAACACGAACCCCAGGAGTGGAGCACTCTTGAACAGCCCCCCACCACCTCCTCCTCCCCCCACCTACTGACGGACTTCTCTCCGATCAAGAGATTTAGAAGGGGCTTCTTTCTGCTTCTCCCGTGTCGCTCGATCTAAGAATATATATTTATCGTACAAGATCGTTTTTAATATTTTTGTCACAATGCATCGCTGCTTTCATCATCCGAGAACGATGCATTGATTAATGCCTTCCCTGGTTTTGCTTGCATGTGATGCACACCCTCACTCGCTCGCTGCTGCTGCTGCTGCTGCGTTCATCGCAGTTTAATTATCCTTTTTTATATATATCATCTTAATCTTTATGGAAGATGAGCCCAACTCAACCATGTTCTGTAAATATACGTGTTATTTATATAGCGACTTGCTTTCTCTCCAAACTATAATAATATGTGAACATAATTAACTCAATATCCATCAAAACCAAGGATGGACCTGAATTCAATTTTAATAAATCAGAAAGGTCTATATTATTATTTTTTACTATAAATATATTTTCTATGATTTTAAAAAATCTAGTGAATTTTATCGTTCTCCGGTTGAGTTCCAAGTGCAGCACACGTGCCTCGCATGAGACAGTGACTCGGAATATGTGAAGCAAATCATACGCCAGTGTTTTTAAATATATATATATATCCTAAATGCACCACCTTGTTCACGTGACCTCCCTATCCCTCTCAGAATAAAAAGGGAAAACGATGACACACAGAGATGATGAGCCTCTTGAGGCGATTTGAGTTCCCCCCCCGGGGATCATCACATCGGCTCAACGAAGCCGCTTCTTTTATTTTTCACGGGGAATTAACCCAACAGATACGCATGCCGTGCACGGGAGAGATGCGTCCGTGTGTGTGTGTTGGCCATTGCGTGCATGGTGGTGATCTCAACTTCATCAACGACCTTTTAATTTCCACGTGATTCACTTGGGATGCTGCTCGATCTCCCCCTCCGTTGATCGACCGCTGTTTCTTCAACGTTCAAACACGTACGCAGGTCGTGCGCAGCATGCATGGAGGTCGCCGCGCGTCCTCGCACTCTCCGTTGACGTGTGTGTATGTATGTATGTATATATATACACGTCGGACTTAATTAGTTCTGCGGTCAAAGCTTCGCACTGACTCTGATGGGTGATGGGCATAACTGCCTTCGTTGGTTTTAAATCATATGTTTTATTAAATAAAAATATACGGGATGGATCGACCATCTTAAAGCCCATAATGGCCCGATACATAACATTAAAAAAATGACGGCATATATTGTGAAAGCGGAAGACGTAATAGATGAGAGTAAAAAAAAAAAATAGTCCGAATAAGACGCGGTGAGTCAAGTCAATGCAGTCGACGGAGGCAAAGTGCCGGAGCGGTGTTGATCGATATACAGTAATATCATAAAAAGTAGTAACAACTTCATGTTATTTATCTTCCAAATTTAAGTGCTCTCTACCAGCAGTCGACGGACCGAGAGTTAAAAAAGGATATCGAGCATACTTTCTTTTTCCCTTCCAACCTCGCAGGCAGCAGCTCATCTCGATCTCGGTCCTTTTGGATCGATTCATGTGGCTCCTACTCCGAGGAAATCTATGAAGGTCGGCGAGGCCGCGCCGCCGCCGTCGCTGTTCTCCTCGAAGAGGTTCTCGGCTGCGGAGACGTGGCGCGAGGAGGAGGACGACGATAGGTGGCTCGACCTGGACTGGTGCATCGCCAAGCTCATCGGCTGCGAATGATGACCGAAGCCCACGAACGCCTCCGCGGTCCTCGTGTCCGGGGAGACGTCGCCGTAGAAGCCTCCGTTGATCTCGTGGAACTTGCCGTCTGCAATTGCTTCGCACGGCGGACAATACATGAGTGTTTGCATCAAATTTAGAAAGGGAAAAAAAAGAAGGGGAAAAAAAATAATGGATGATGATGTTTTGTCTTTTTTATGTCAGAAGTTATGTTGTTATTTTAATGCGATGCATGACGCTCGCAAACCGCATACGTTTGAAGAAGAAGAAGAAGATTGTTTTTTTTAAAAAAATTCTCAACATACTGGAGAAGAAATCGAAGGGCATCGTCCTTTCGGCAGGAAACCCGCTGCAGCCGGGGAACGGATTCTCCCAGCAGCCGTGGGGCATGTGGTGAAAGCCGACGGAGACGACGTCTCCGGTGGTGAGAAAAGGGAAGGAGGGCAGCTTTCCGCCGGCCGCTGCAGCCGCAATCGATGACGTTCCCTTGGCTGCCGCTGCGTCCTCCTCCTCGAGCCTCTGCGGATGCACCCCGGTCTGGCTGAACTTTCTCCTCCGATACGCCACGGATTGCTCCCTATACTTCCTGGCCATGACGACGTGCCAGTGGTTCTTCACTGCGTTGTCAGTTCTACCTGGAAAAAGCCTCGCAATCATAGCCCATTTGTTCCCGTAGTATCTGTGCGCAGTCATCAGCTTCTCCTCTTCCTCCTCAGTAAAAGGCCTCCTGTTGATCCTGGGGTCCAGCTGGTTGAACCATCTCAGCCTGCAGCTCTTCCCTTGACACCCCCGCCGCCGGCCCGCAAAGCATAAACAATTCAAAAACAACGAAGAAGAAGAAGAAGAAGAAGATAGTGAGCTGCAATCGATCAGCCTCGGTAGCCGCCCTCTCATTACCTGATCTACCTTCCAGCTTTTCTGCAATCTGGTTCCAGTTCTGAGGGCCATAGAGAGCCACCAGCTCCTTGAGCTTGGAGTCCTCGGCGGGCCTCCAGTGGCCTCTCGCGCAGATCTTAGACTGCCCGCTGCTGTCGCCTGCACCGCTGTTGTGCTCCCCGTCCTGGCCTTCCTCTTCGCCATTGCCGTTTTCCTGTGGGTTCGTCGTCGTCGTCGTCGTCGTCGTCGTCGTCGTCTCTCCGCCGTGGCCGCACTTGTCGTCCTGCTGGCCGTCCTGCAAGCTGAGGCAGCTCTCGGAGAAGGGGAAGGTCCAGCAGGTGGCGCTGTGGGAGGCGCTGCTGATGGAGAGAGAGGCCGTCTCGGCGACGACGAAGAGTCCCTTGGACGAGGAAGAAGAGGAAGTGTCCACATGGTGGTGGTATCGACTCGCCATATGAGCGAGAAAAAAGTTTGAGCGATCGAAGGACGGAGAGAGAGAGAGAGGTAGATCAAGAGGAAGAAGGGAAAACTCCAGTCCAGGAGTGTGAAATTAATAGTCTTCTCTCCTCCTCGATGGCCCAGCTGTACACGCTTTATTTCACATCTCTCACGACACTCACTTCTCGCTCACTCACTCAGAGGAGGGAGGAGGAAGAAAGGGAGGGAGGGAGGAAGGAAGGAAGGAGGATGATGGATGGATGGCCGAGCCGAGCATCATCTGCCTCTTGTTCTTCGCACGTGTGGGTGTCTTCTCGTCGCCCTGTTTGTGTGTGTGAGAGAGAGAGATGCATGTGTATACATTTCCCACTTTTATCTTTGTCTGCTGTTCCTTCTAAACTAACCTAATGAATGCTTGATCCTTTATTCCTTGACAAAAAAGAAGAAAAAGAACTCATGCTGTTCTCCTTGTTTGTATTAGCCTTGCGAGGGTCCGGACCACCCCTATACTCTTACCAAGGATGGCAATCTTCGAACTGTATGCGACTGATATCGCCTTGTTCCCTGTAGCAGTATGCTTGAGAGGGAGAACCTTCCAGAGTAAACAAGTATATATCCTCACACCCTCCATCTCTCCTCTCACTCTTGCCTCTGCTTATGGTTTTTAGCTTAAAGCACTTGGGATAATTAGCAAGATGCTGAAAAAAGATAAGAGAATCTAATGGGAACAGTCACTTAAAAGCAATTGCCTGCACAAAAAGGAAGCCTTTTGGCTGGAAAATCTGCAGCATTTTACAGTCAGCTCGTGCAGAACAGCTCATGTGGGAGGGGATTATAATCTATCTATTCATCACAATCATACACCACCAGGAGCTTCTCCTTATCCTTCCCCACTTAATCATCATTTTGCCTCGCATAAATATGTTTAAGGATGAGTTAGACATTTAATGAAAGCAATACTATATAGATATATAAACAGACGTAACTAGTCTATGAGAAGTTTTTGTTATTTTTAAACTATAAGAAATAATCTTTTCAATTATCTAAACTTTTTGAGACAATTAGAGAACAGCACAGAGCACAGAATGATCAAATAGTGATTTGTTCAGAGGAAAACTCCTATTAATCCAGGGGAAGCAAATGGAAAACTGCACATCGCAAGGAAGCACACAGAGATAAACTGTAATTTGTGCAGAATGGAACTCCTATTAATCCTGTTTGCAGGCGGATGGCTCAACAAGCAAAGGCAAATTATTGAGGCAGAGGACTCGGGAAATTAAATGAGGGGGGGTTGTGGGTGGATGTGTCAGTCTATCAATTAATTAGTTAATCATTATGCATATATTTTTTTAAGCAGGAAGAAGAAAGGAAGGAAGAAACACTGGGCAGGAGGGGGTTAATCGAGCTGGAATCCCTCCCCTCACCTCCCTCACTCCCTCATCCGGCCACCACAAAGTATGAAAAAAAAATGAATCAACCGAGGAAGGTGCCAAGAGATGTGCATCCAAAAGAAAACACACAAGGGCCTACATGTTTCCATAAGAAGAATGTACCAGCCCTGCGCTCACATGACCTGAGACACTGCTCGCCCCCTCTACGTCAAGATGCACCATCCATGATCCATTCGAGGGGGCGCCCTCTGCTTCTTTTCCAACAACACTGTTCACTCTGTGAAGACGGGGATGACCCAGTAGCAGTTGGTTTATTGCAATAGTGCAGCAGGACTGTACTCCCCCTGGTACTGCGCTTGAGGAGATGGGAACAACAAATGTGCAGCAATCAATATATTGGAGCAGGAGACGAACCATTTTTGGAGAACTATAAGCGAGCCAGCGCCAGGCCATTACTATTACTACTATTATTATATCTCTTCCTTTCTCCGATCACAGCATTATTCATAAGATTCCCGAAGTATGCCCTTTTGTCTTCTTTCTTCACATATATATATTGTATACTTAATTCGCTGTGTCATACAAGGCATGCATACACTTCCCTCATCAGTTCTGATACAATAGTGTGTCACCTAGTGATTGTATGATCCAGCTCCATTGCAACTGATAACACACACACACACCTGTCCATGATGCAGACATGAAGTTGTACTAATTGCTCAGCTAATAATTCATTACTATTTTAATAAAACATTTAACCCCACCCCGCAACAAAAAAAGAAGAAGAAAATGTTAGGCTTGTATGTTCAGCACGCATGCCTATGTTCCTAAATCAGTAAAAGGTCTTGCAGGATAAGTGAAGCATTTCTTCGAGACCACCACCACCACCCCCGACATATTCGAGAGATGAGGATTTGTTGCTTAGAGGCTCTACAGGGATTTGTAAACACAAAGCCTTTGATTCAAGTAGACAGATTGTGACTTATTGGGTATGTGTATGTATGGGGTGGAAAGGCGGTTTACCTCAATGAAGCACAAAGTTCTTCAACAGCTGAAGGACCTTCGCCACCGAGAAAGATTCTCTATGAGTAGTACTTCCTTTACCTTATCACTTCCCATCAATTTACCCCTACTTAGTCAACAACTTTTGGTTAAAGGGGAAAAAAAGTCCATGTCAGTATGTACCTATTTACCTTAGTAAGTAATTTCTCTCTCTATATATATATACAAAATATTTGTATCAAGAGCATACTGTCATGGAAAATATTATCTGAACAATTAATAATCATAGGAAATATGTATATATAACTGAATTGCATATAATTCCCTCAACATATTAATTGAAGAACTTTGGACGGACCAACCATCCATCCTGGGCTTGTGCTTGTCATCACAACCTCTGGCTCTACTAGGTAGGTGATATTTATGAAAGGTCAATCCATGGTTTTTAATATGCTTGTTGGTAAACTGTGAAGAACTTGGTTATCTACTACTGCTTGATTTGTTCTCAGTAACTTATGACCATTTGATTTAAACACACACACTGATAAAAGTAATTACTAGCTAAAAAAGTTATATCAAATAACATATTAACTACTGAATATGTCCTAGATAGCTGAATATTAATTTTCTTCAAAATTATCACATTATCAAAAAAAAAAGTGAAACCACTGCAAGAACCAGACATGCCAACTCGTCTAATAATAATTATCTTACTTTATTACCACATTAATTAATGGCTCCAAACTGCTTCATCTTCTTCCAACGACTGCACAGCGCTGCGAGCGAAAGGGCAGCTTGGTTATATACATCTAAAAAAACAGTAATCAGATACGGCAAGAGCAGTAAGAACAAGAAGGCTGACAGCAAATCACAGCACAGCCATGGAGATCGATCGAGGCTGCTGAGCCGGCAACTGGAGAGGAAGTGAAATGTTTCCTCCCCTTCCTTCCACTCCCACCGACACAAACAGCCCAAATCTAGCCATAGCTAGCTAGCTATCAGTAGCTCCATTGTTGATGTTGATGTTGATGTTTGTGTGCCACACCGGCCATTTCCATCGTATGCGCTACTCCGTCCTGTATCTTATCATTATCATCATTGACATCAGTCACACGACTCACACCACTCAACCTTCTGCATATATATCATCACATTTTCATATCTGTTTTTTTTTAGCGGTCATCGTATAAATATTAACATAGTTTCAGTTTCATCTTTAGTAAAGATAAAAAAGTTAGAAAAAAAAAGAGGTTCTGATAGCAGAAGATTGTCAATCTTTTCATCCAGTATTTGAGAAAGTTACAGAAAAATCAGATAGCAGAAGATTGTGTGGCCACCACATGCGCCTCAATCATGTATACCTCGGTCCAATATAATCATATCATTCCCACCCCCACTTCTAGCAACTAGACACTGCACTACTCCCACTCATATTAAATCTTTATCCTGCAGATCTAAGTATTTCTCATTGAGATGACCAACCAAGGTAAATAATTACTTCCATCTCTGTGACCAGTAACGGTGCATCAAGCTGGTGAAGGATGTGGTTGGGTCTGATGGAAGATTCGATCATAACAGCAGAAGCAAGCAGCAAACGTTAATCGTGCTCATTAAGAACTTGTGTATCAGTATTGTTCGGCAATCCTAATGGAAGATGAGGATTGAAACCAACACGTACGCACACGTTTGACGTGCATGCCTTCGCTCTTGCACTTCCCCATTGTGAATAAAACGATGGAAGCAGCCAAGGGAAAGAGGACATGTGAAACACTGCGCCGCGGCATGCAAGGCAAGGATGAAGGCCCCCCCGGGCATTGGAACAGTCGTCGTCTCCTTCTACGTGTGTTTGTGTGTTCTCTCTCTCTTATATATATAAGAATTAATGAGCAGTCCACAAAACATCGCCTTCGATTAATTAATGAGGCTCTTCTTCCCCTTCTGCTCTTCGATTTCCTGGTTTCTGTATGCAGAGAGAGCAGCCCTAACACCGAAATCTTTACCACCCTTCCATGTCCCCTCCACATGCATATCCCAGCAGCGGCAGCGGCAGCTGCAGCATCAGCATCAAGCAAGATGATTACAGAAGCCTATGCATCAGTGTCCCATGAGTAGAGTACGTGGGACAACCCCAGAGCTGTGTTTCTTCAAATTTTTATATATTTTATCTTTAATCATTAATAATCACTGTGGATTATATCTTTTAGAAACCTATTAAAAATGTATAAGTTTATAAAAAAGTAATGCATGTGATTCTATCAGTTCAAAATAAATATAGGAATTTGATAAAATTATAAGATTTAGAAAATAATATTTTTTTATCATAATTACTAAAGCTTAGTTTTTTTTTTTTTTGCAAGGAGAGTTTAAAGAGATAATTAAGAATAATTATTAATGTATATATATTTTTTGTCCCTTGTGGAATTATACTGAACTGGCCTATTTTGTTCTATCTACAACAGAATCCACAGGCAAAGATTCGTTGCAGCATATATAGGCCAAGAAAAGTCAATCCATTTCTGATATAAATTGGCCACTTTTCGATTTATTTATTTATCTTTCCAATGCTGTAACTAATAACGAAGATAATGTGAAAAAAAGGTAATCATAAGAAAAAGTCAATCAGAGAGTCCTCAAAAACATATCGAAGGGCGCACTGATTAAACTTCCAATGCCCCCCCCTCTTCTCTTTCCACCTTGTCAATGCTGCTGCTACTGCTATACTCTAATTAAACAAAGAAAAGACCGGGGACGGATCACAAGAAAGAAGCCATGAACCGGGGCAACACAGCAGCAGTGGAGAGTACACGGACGGAGAGGGAGAGAAAGAAAAAAGAAAAGAAAAAGCTTCTTTCTTCTCCTACTTCATCTTCTTCTTCACCTTCATTTATGAGGCAGGCAGGCTCTCTACGAGAGAGAGGCAATGATGACGACACGCTCCCAAAGACCTGCACTTGAGGAAAGAATGTTTTTTTTTTCCTCGATCTCCCAGCACTAGAAATATCGATGTGCGCCGAGTAAGAATCCAAATCAAGGGTCGCCACTGTGCACGAAAACGCAGTGAAAATTAGTGCAGCCTTTATGATGAAATCAGTACGCGAGGGCACGTCCCCAAAACCTCAGAGCTCTCCTCTTTCTCTCCCAGATGAATCGGATAGGCTGCTTTGCGGATTGGATTGAATTGGATAGTAGCAAAATTAAAGGAGAAGGGATTTGTGGGAGCAGTTGTCAAATCAGTCGCCCTCTTCTGCAGTGCAGCTCAGTGCAGTGCAGCATTTAGATTTCCGAGGAGCAGTGCAGGCACTCATGCACTCGCTGAGGGGCAGATCTTTTAACTTAATTTTCCTTTAACCTTCTCCAGCTCTTCTCTTCCTCCTCCTCCCCCTCTCGTGCGAAGAGAAGAGAAGAGAGGAGAGACGGAGGGAGAGGGGGGATATGGCAGTGGCAGTGGGGATCTGCGAGTGTCAGATTTGGGAGAGGGAGGGCCGGGCACACCACGCTTCACTTCTTTGCCCCATCGGTTTCTTCCTTCTCCATCCGGCCGACCCCCTCCATTTATTAGGGCGACCAACCCCCGGCTGCTGCTGCATGCATCTTTTATTACTGCTTCTCTCTCTCTCTATGAAACAATGATTTATATGATCTGTATTATCTATATATGGCTACAGCATGTTTGGATATCTATATATATAGATTTGGATTCATTCATTCATCCATTCATAGTACTCTTTGCAGAACTAGGTCTGGATCATGATTCCTATCTGAGCTATACATGGAAATCATACTAAAACTACGTTTATGTTTAATCATTTACAATGATTAGCCAAGCATCCTGTAGTTACATTAACAAATAAATCTAATTCTACATGTTAGTCCGGTAGAAATTTAACTGATTACATGCTGCTGCAGTGCAGTGCCTCTAGAATTTCAAAGTGTTCTTCACTTAATTAACACTGGTGCAGGTACGTCACTAAAAATAAAAATGAAAAATCACTCATTTATTTTGCATCTTGCATCACACTAATTTGTGTAATTTATTAATTAGCATGAAATAAAAAATGATTATTTTAAATGAAAGAATTATGCAAATTCCTGCTCCAAGTGGCCTCTCTATTTTGGGCCTTTTGGACCGGCCGAGCCCTAATCATATTGAAGAAAACCAAAACCAAGCCCAAAAAAAACCTAATTAGAGCCAGCAAACTCTACCTACTGTGGTTCCGTGTAGGGATCGCCTGCACCATTCCAAAACAGAGAACAGGCTACGAAGAGCCAACGGATGACCTCGTCGTGACGCTCATTGGCCGATTTCGAATAATTATATGGACGAGCATCGCTGTTCGCTGGCCGGCACAGGACAGGTCAACCTGGATTGGGAGCGGAATATAAATATTAATTAAATCGTGCCATACTTAAGAACGCCATCGCACGCCGGAAGCTTCTTTTTTGTTTTCCCACACCCGGTCATCGGCGGGCACGGCAGAAGTCCTTCCGAGCGACAGCGGTGAATCCTCCGCCCTCTTTTAAGAATCCCCCTTCGATGCGGGCGATCTCTTGATCTCGTCGCTTCGATCGCTGAGTTCACTGATTGAGGATTTTGGGAGGTTCGGCTTCGGAGCAGAAATCCATCGGCAATTCGGTTTTAGAGGGAAATGGGGAAAGAGGGATTGTTCGATTTGGAGCGGCACTTCGCCTTCTACGGGGCGTACCACAGCAACCCCATCAACGTATTCATCCACATGATCTTCGTTTGGCCCATCTTCTACACCTCCCTCCTCATCTTCCAATTCACGCCGACCTTGTTCCACCTCCCTCTCGCCGGAGGTGACGCGGTACCCCTCAACTACGCCTTCGTCCTGGCCCTTGCCTACGGCCTCTTCTACGTCCTCATGGACAAGAAAGCCGGCTCCTTGGCGGCCGCTCTCTGCTTCCTCTGCTGGATCGGTAGCCGCGCCCAGGCGGCCAGCCTGAGTTTCGACATCGCTTGGAAGGTCCGCCCTCTTCCTTCTTCTTTTTTTCTTGTCTTAATTATTTTCTAATAGATCGACTTGTATTCCCCCTGTGCTTAGTCTTCCATCGAATCGAATGGATAAGGGTAATTGTCGTGAATTTTTCTTTCGGCCCCTTTCGCGTTATTGGTGAAGTAATTGAGAACTCTTCAGCATGGATTTGCTCGGCGTTATGTCTACTATTAGTTGTTTTTTTCCTAGTGTCCATTTATTTTTCAAATTTCTTTTTTAGGTGGATTCACGGGTGCGGTTAATTGCGCCACTTTCTTTTTCTGTCTGCGATTGTTTTGTTTTTTTTCTGCAATCGTATGCCTTGTCCCAAGACATCTGCTCGTAAATATCTGTGTGGATATGTCCTTGTTTGATCGTCCATGCATCAATTCCACCGATACGCTACATCCTTTTCATCCCATGAATTTTATGGTAGCTATTTCTGGGGGTTGCTGGAACTTGTGGATGATTACTTTTCCAACATATATACATCTAAAGATGACATTTTTAGTGAAAAATCTTGGAAGCCTAACAAAAATTAGTAATAGTTACTTGATGTTCGCAGCTCTGTATTCTTCTGCCTGTCTACTAATTCTTGTTACGTATCACCTAATTCCCAGTTTACTGGTCCAGTCCTATTTCATTTGTATGTTCCTATTCTTTATGATTCTTACTAAGGACAACTTACTAATGGTGTAACTATGGGTTTTAAACACGAAGAAGAAGAAACCTGATTTAACATCTTAAATTTCAAAGTAAAAATCAGAAATGTATGCGATTTATAAAACTTTATAATGGAATCTAGACAAAATTTTATTCCTCGTTTGAATAGGATGAAGTAGAGAAAGAGGATAAGAGAAATTCTTTCTTTCTCTTGTTTCATTAGAAATAGGATAGAAGATGAGTGACTGTTCCCTTGTTTCGATAATATATGGAGCGAGAAGAAGAGAAAGGACGTGAATACTTTTCCCATCATATCAAAAAATCCCTTCAGTGTATGTTTGGTAAAAGTTGCTTCTCGTTCGTAGATTTCGGGATTTGTTTCAGTGCATGTTTGCTAATTCTGGTTATGAAGACGAAATTACTTTCTTATTGAGTAGTGTAGTTATTATGATTCACCAAATATCAGATTTTATATCTGTGATCCATATGCAAGTGCTACCACCCTCAATATTTCGCTTTTGATATTTCTTTTCGACTCAGTGATGGTTCCGATTGTTCCTTCATGATATAATCTGATCTGGATGTGAATCATATTATCGGAATCCTATGAGTTTACTTCGTCATCCTCTGTAGACTTTAAACTAGACAAGTTGCTTCTAGTTCATAGATTGCTGCATTTTTCTCTGGATGCTTTCACATACTATCTCCAGCCTCTACATATTAGGCAGACTATTTCATACTCTCTCAGACTGTACAGCTTCGTAGCTCCATTCATTCGTCTTTTCTCCTCTCTTTTGTATTAAAATGAAGAGTGTGGCCTAGCCTCTTTTTTGCCTAATGATCTGAGGTATCAAATTAGTGTTCCCATGAACATTGAGAAATCTTTTGGATTAAATCCATAAGAAAGTGGAATAAGCTAGTTTTCCAGTACCGGAGACATCAAAGAGCTAGTTGCTCAAAACAGACATTTTGTATTCGAAGGGAAAACCATAGTTATATTATCTTCTTCTGCATTTAAAACTTTTGATTACCGTGTTAAATTTTTGAGTAATGTTTTTCTATCGCAAATTGTTTACGTTTGAATATCTCTTCTAGTTTCTTTATTTCTTTCATCCTCACCTTTTCAAGCATTCTTTCTACCATGCTGCATTATGTTTTGATTTCTATTATTCTGTAGTCAGCTCAGTTGTCACTGATCTGCTTCACTTGTTTACCTTTGGGACAATGGGTTACCCTATATTCAGGTTAAGAAAAACACGTGAAAGCTTGTGCAAGACATATACTTTTTGTAAAGATAATTACCAGAGTAACATGTCCTTTCATTATCTGAGATCTGTTTGGACATACCAACCAAATAAAATGCGTTGCTTCAGTTTTAACTATCTGTCGAAGGTAAACAAAGCATAGATAATAAGAAAAGGTGTCCAATCTCTGACTTGTTACATTTTTCCTACTCGTAATATTATGATTCAGTTTGCTTCCTTTCTTCGCAATTTAATCCTGGTCGTTTCAAAGTGGATATAGATGTATCCAACTATTATTATATGGTATTTGAAATCTTTAGATGGTGATCATAGATCAACCTGACGTGTTTTCTCCTAGCTCATTTGACTAATATTATAACCCCAACCTATTGCAAGCAGGTTGTTTTGGCAGCTCAATTGTTTTGCTGGAGTTTTCAATTTATCGGTCATGGAGTATTTGAGGTAAACCTCTTTCTAATGTTGTAAATTAGAATTACTCATTCGCAAGTTCCATCTCCACATCTTCTTGTAGAGATGCTTCAAGTCAGTTGCTTGCTTATTCTTGCAGGGGCGCGCTCCGGCTCTTCTTGACAACCTTTCTCAAGCTCTCTTGATGGCCCCATTCTTTGTTCTGCTCGAGGTAAACCATTTCCAGATCTTAACGACGTACTGTAGCATTGCGAATAACCACTGACTTGCTTTTTACCTTCGATCCAGGTACTCAGTTTTATCGGATACGAGCCTTATCCTGGTTTCCACGGCAATGTCAGCTCAAAGATTGAAGCTGCTCGCAAGGAGTGGCAGGTCAGAAAGCAGAAGAAAAGTGCTTGAGATATATGTGCACTTATGCAGCATTGTCTATGTTGTCCAGTAAATTTGTATAAAGTCTATTAGCCATAAACATATATATAAAAAGAATGACTTGCATTCTTTACATTCAGAAGTTGTCTGGCAAGAAATGTAGAGGGCACATGAAACTAATACCCCTTGATAGTCCCTATGATGAAACATAGGAAGCCTGTTTTAGTGTTATTTCAAACATTGTGAATGAATGATCTAATAGCTCTCCAAAAGAGAATCGTGTTTTATAAGATGGGCTTGTATGGTATACGAGGTAATTAAGATTTAGATTATAATCTAATATTATCCGTACGTACCAATGAGCATTTGATGTGCGACCCTTTTGAAGAAATGAACGGGTTCGAACTTAAGTCTCCTCAACTCAACTCTCTTTCCATCGACCCCACCATCTGTATATCATGTTATATGAGAGAGCCTTCTTAATAAAAATCATGGTTCTCCTTAATTGAGTGGTGTGAACAACCTTAAAAATAATCATTAACTCGCAGGATACAATTCAAGTATCCATCCTAATCCTCCTCCTCCTGCAACCTTCTTTTAATGTTGTTGATCAGCCTTCATTATTGAAACTTCTTTAAAAATGGTTTTCAGTTCCTTATTCTTACAATACTTTTTTTTAAAAGAAAAAAGTCATCATTTCTCTCTGGTTTCTCCCACCTTGCCGTCCATCTTAACTTATCTCAGACAAAGTAAACCCACCGGCGGAGGAGAGAGTGAGGGAGATCCACGACAAAGGACAAAGCTGAGCACACTTCTTCTTCATCTTGATCTCCTCTCCCTCCTGAGAAGAGTAGACAATAAAAGCAGTCGTCAGGAGTTCATGAGCTGCCGAAAGGTGACTTGACATCAAGCCATGCTATGGATGGAGAGGAAGAAGAAGAAGAAGAAGAAGAAGCAGAAGGGAATTGCAAGTATACGTACGTACTGGCTGCAACATGGAGAGGCTTTTCCCTTATTAAATGAGGCGATGGCGACTCATAACCATCCGACGGAGCTGACCACATGCTCCTTTCCCCCACCGCCGTAGACTACGACCAACCCCGCCTTCATTTCTTATCCTTCTCGGTCGGTTGGTTTGGTTTTGACTCTTCCTCATCTATCTACATATCTATATATAATACATTAAAAAAAAATAAACTCATGTAATTAATTTTTATTTTACCGACAGGAGCCGAAGACTTTATCTTGTACTACATATACGCCACATGCATGGTCCAAAAAGTCCTCGAATTGAATTGCGAATGGACCACCTCTTTATGACCATCGTTTACGTGATTATTTATTTAATTTTATGGCAGCAAAGCAAAGGCCAAAGGAAGTGAGTTAAATACCTCTCCTCCCCTCTCCTCCATCCTTCTAACTACCGTAATATGTTCGTCAAAATAAAACTATATATCAAGTATATATGTATTTATCGTCGTCGTCGACGTCAACTGCTACGTATATAAATAAACAAAAGCTGTGACATTTGGGCCGCCGTCGGGACCAACTTGTCTGTAAACTTTTATGGGGATTAAGACAAAAATGTCGGTAACTTGCGATCCCTCGTCCCGTGGACGACGACTTCGTACGTGCAGGAGCGCGATGGATGCATGCTGTTCCTCCTCCTCCTCCTTCTTTCTCTGTGGAGTTAATGTTACGCTGTAAAAGAAAACAAAATGGTGAGGAAGGCGATCGGGCTTCCGTAATTACTTCAGAGCTAGTCGTCCTTAATTAACTCGGAGACACGCGAGTAAATACCCCTCTCGTCCTTCCGCTCCTCCTCCTCGATCTATATATGTTTCTGCTTGCATGGCTTTGGATCGGTTAAATTTCTAGTTTAAACCTCAGCTCGCACGGAAAAAGGAGGAGCCAGGTCTTAACTGAGTCGACGTCCGTCGACCCCCCCAATTTTCTTCGCCTGCTGATGCAAACTGAGGAGTCTTCTCCTCCTCCTCCCTCCCCCCCCTCCCCCCCTCTCTCTCTCGTTATTAATTAACCGTGGAATTAATGAGGAGCATGTGGGCATTGTCTCTCATGGTGTGGTGGTGCTGCCGTGCCAGTGGAGCAGCATCATCCTCAGCATCATCATCACCACCACCGCGTTGGGGCCTTCGCACTGCGCTGTGATGACCAGTTCTTGCTCTCTTCCCCCGTTACTCTTTCAGTTTTTTATATCATGCACCTTCACAGTTTCAATTAATTTGGTCGTCTTGATCGAATTCTGAAGAGTGGTATCCATAAAATACTCACGACAGAGAGCGAATGATGAATACCAGCAGCAAGATATGTATGTGTGTATATATATAACTCCAACATTCCTTTTGTTTCCTCCTTTTTGTTGTATTTTTCCTTTAACTTATCACCTCGCATGGTTTGGTTCACTATCTTAATTGCCTTTTCGTCGAGATATCTCCATGTCAGATGATATCTACCAGATATATATATTTCTAGGGGGGTTGCTGAGAGGTACTGATGTCATCATATATTTGTATTTTTTTAAAGAAAATATATCTATTATTTGCTCTCTTGTTATATACCTTGGAGTGGAGCAACTCTTATCAGATTGTGTTCCACTAAGGAATGTGTTTATCTTCAATGAGTAAATGAACAAGAACAGTGAGATTTACTTGTCCTTCCAGAATTAGCACCTACAGTCGGTTTTATATGGTAGAAAATGAGACAATAGAAATGCAGGGGAGCTTCTCCATTTTTGTGCAGTATTTGAAGGAGAAGGAGAAAAGAGAAAGTGCACATTTTTAGAACTCTATAAAGAAACCACACTGATCAAATAATCGCTAGGTAAAATAAGTGAACGAGTGAAGACATTAGTTACTGCAAGTGCAATCTCATACTGAGCTCCTCATGTAATTAAAATGAGAAAAACTACATCGATCCTAAAAAGAAAAAAAAAGTTCAGAAAGCCAAGCATTTCAATTTCCAAATCACAACCGGAAGAACGCTACAAGCACTGTCGATTTCTATCTCTTGTTCCTTTTTTTTTCCCTTTTTCTCATAGCAGAGCCGATGCGATCGATAACGCATTGGAGCTCGACAGTTTTGAATCAGTTGTAGAACATCGACGGGGAATTGGAGGAGGAAAAAGAGTTCACCGAGTTAAGAATGCTACTCCAGTAGTTCTTGTTCTCCTCCTCTCCCTCCGCAAATACTCCGCCTACTTCCTCTTCCTCCTCCTCATCGATCTCTTCTTCTTCTTCTTCTTCCTCCTCCTCCTCCTCCTCCTCCTCCTCCTCCTCCTCGACGCTGGTTCCGGAGGCTTTACGCTCGTCAGCGTCGGCCAGAAGCATTCCGGTGAATCCCGCTCCGAATTGTCCCCATGAGCTGACTCCCTGCGAAGCGTACGCCTCCGTGGACATCCACGGTGCCTCCCCCCCGAAGAGCTCCACGGAGAAGCCTGCGAAGCACTCCATCTTGTCCTTCGCCAGCCATTTCCACTCGCTGCCTTCCGGCTCCAAATTTCCTCCTCCTCCTCCTCCTTGATGGCTGACCGTTGAATTCCCGCCCTCCGCAAAGCCGGCTCCGGGGCCGGCCGCCACGAGTGGCAGCGGGTTCTCCGCGAAGCTCAACGTGGAAGTGGGCGACTCCAGGTCTACCCCTTCGCCCGGCTTTGCGAGCCAGACCGGTCCCTGCCAGGATCTCAGCGCGTCGAGGGAGGAGGACGGCGGCGGGATGGCGGCGGCGGCGGAGGAAGAGGACGACGACGAAGGCCCCACCGACTGCAGCATCGCGGAGCTGGACGCGGAGCGCAGCTTGGACTCCCGGACGAGGCGCGCCTCGGCCTCGAGGCGGGCGCTCTCCCACTGGGCCATGTGGCTGAGGTTGGCGGCGCTGCGGGTGTGGCCGCCGTCGGCGGAGCTGAGGGCGTCGCTCTTGGCCTTGTGGGTGGCGGGATCGATGCCCATCTTGGCCAGCCTTTTCTTGAGGTGGGTGTTCCAGTAGTTCTTGATCTCGTTGTCCGTGCGCTTCGGCAGATGCGTCGCGATCGCAGACCATCTGAAAGGAGAGCAGGGGAGAAGCAGCCCAAAAAAAAAAAAAAATCTCTCGTCAGTCATCAGCGCAGGAGAAAGAATTCATCACATCGTTTCCAACTCCCATCGACCCGCATTAATCTCGATGCATGGTGCAGTTTCAACTCTCAAAACAGAGATAAGAAGACGCCATCTTCAAACAGTCGGTATGCATCGAACAGTGCAAAATCTATAATTGCCGTGTCTGGCATTTGTCCACCAGGCCTACAGCTAGTAAACAAACAGCAGTCCTGACCTGTTTCCGAGGAGAGCATGGAGTTGGATGATGGTCTGCTCCTCCTGCAAGCTGAATTCCCCCCTCTTGATGTCCGGCCGAAGGTAGTTGGTCCACCTCAGCCTGCAACTCTTCCCGCACCTCTGCAATCCTGCAATCTCACAATCCTCACTCGTCCTAAAATTACAACATCGCACTCAAAAATTAAAGACGACAAAATTAGCAAGCAGCAGGCGGCGCACCGGCTTTTGCAGGCAGCGCTCGCCAGCTCCCATGGCCGTTCTTCTCAATGTAGGCGAGCAGCTTCTGGTCCTCCTCCGGCGTCCAAGGCCCTTTCTTCAACCCCACCTTGTCGCAGCAAGGCGACCGGCCCATCTCCTCTCAGAGATCTTAAACCCCGCAAACAGTGAAGGAGTCGCTCACGAGCAGAGAGCTCAACGAAGAAGAAAAAGAAGAAGATGAAGGAGGAGGAGGAGGACTGAACGGAGCGATGGATGGAGGAAGAGAGATGGGCACAAAAAGAAAGGTCATGACACATAAATGGCATCGGCATAAATAATGGTAGCTTGCTTGTGTGCCATGACCTACAAATGTAGTCTCTTTCTACTTACTGGAGTTGAGTGTGAGAGGGCGACTCCCAGGTTGATCCGCTGGGTTAGTGGAGCAGCATCACTGCATGGGGCCTAATCAATTAATTACGAGCCTCGGCATGGAGATAGAGAGGACTCTTAAAATGATATCTCAGCTTCTTCTTCTTCTTCTTCTTCTTCTTCTTCTTCAAGAAGTTTCCTGCTGTTCATTGATCAGCAGCTGCAGCAGCCCACTGCAGCCAGGACAGCAGCAGTGGGTCCTCCGTTATATAATAATATTATCATATCATTTGTCCGACTAAATTATGTTTCGGTTATCTGTTGAGCAGTTAACAGCTGAATGAGGGGAACTCCTTCGAGTCAACCCGGAATGACATTCCGGTATATTTTAAGGATATGAACTGAGAAATAATGGGAGGTCCGAATAAGCAGCCACGTCGGCTTAATTCATTTACCTTGCTCTCTAATTATTCTCCCCTCACTCTCTTCTCCTCCTCCTTCCCACCTCACCTCCGTTACGTGCAGCTGCGAATTAACTACACGCCAAAACCCATGCATGCATGTCTTTTTGGCCCAAACCAAATTAACGTGAGCTGAGAACGAGTTTTCATGGATATTAATATTAATAATACACCACATTCCAGACGATTTAAAAGTGTATTGATATATTATAATATTATTAATATTCAAGGGGCGTGACCTTACCGTGCAGGATTATATTTTTAATTTTAATTTAAGGTCGAACGATGCATCCCAAACTAAATCACTGTACTTTAAAAAAAATTACACTATTTAATGAAAATATATGATGTAAAGTGGTTGATACTATCAGTATTATCAAAACTTTGAAAGAGAAGTGCTAGTTTATTGATATATACAAAATCTCTCCCTCATCATTGTTCACAAGTTGGATGATCGCACTTAATAATTTTCTTTTATCCACCTCCTATGAGAGTGTGCTCCTTCATGTATTATTTGACTCTCTATTGAACTGATACATATTGGGTTGATATTATCAATCGAGTCTTATATCGTGCATGCATCCCCAAGATATGACACTGAGTTTAGAATTTAGGGAAAATATCAACCCAGTTGGATATTTTTATAAAAGCTAAGTTTTGATATCGAGCGATCAATATGAACTTTTCTTAAACACGCATAAATCATTAATTCGTGGATTTTTTTCCTTCCTTTTTAAGATGATTAACTATGACATTTATTGGTGATATGGGCGCTAACTTTTAATGTGGTTTCTGTGAGCTAGCTAGAGTTAAGTGAAAGGGCCACCGTGGAGTGATGAGCTCCCTCCTCCCTCACGACAAGTTAAAAGTGCCCTCCACCCAACTATTATGGTGAAAGGAGGCATCACCCTTGGCCAATGCCCACACATTTACGCAGCAAAAAGGCAGGGTGGCCCTTTGATTTGTGGACTTTTAGGTGCAAACTAGCATTCATGCATTGTTTTAGCGAGTGAGGAGGGGTGGCCTTAATTATTTTGGAGGGTTAAAAATAGCATCATGAGGCATCCCAAAGAGACCGAGCGAACCATGAATGGCACCCCAAACTGTGATTGTAGTCACCTCAGGAAGGTACCAAAAGGGCCAAAAGTTATACATTACTTTTCCAAGAGTGAGACACTGGGGTACCCTACACCTCCACCATATTTACTCCTCTCAACAGTTGGCCTTGCGCCACCAGGTCCCATTCCCAAGTTCTAAATTATTTCCCTTTTTTAGAATAATCATATTTCGTCCTACTAAAATGTAAATTCTTACTATTTTAACCAGTGCAGAATATTATTTACCATTTTAACTCGGTGAATACGCACTTAATTTTTACTTTTACTCCGACATGTGATTCAAAATTAGGATAAAAATATATTTGAATTCCTACCCAATACGATGTTAAAAATATTGTGTTATTTTTAAAAAAAATGAATTATCCACGGAAAAAAATCACATGACAAAAATTATCGGACGATGAGATGTTGAAAGGGGACCGTATGATTAATTAAAATGCGGGGAAAAATAATTTAAGAAGCGAAAAAATAAAATAAAATGCTGAGTGGAAAAGATTTATTAAAGGAAAGATCATATTGATGGTAAGGGGCATTTATTGATTAATTAATAAGCATCCTAATTTATTTTAGTCGTGACATGCAACCATAATTTAGATTTAATTGCACCTAACAAAACATGTGATAAAAAAAGATAACATGAATCCGTAAATAATAATATGGATACTCATTAAGTGAAACTATTGATCTTAATAGCATATCTTCCTATAATAAAAAATTTACTTAATATTATTTTATTTTATTTTGACCTATAATTCTATCTCATATTAAATTGGGCCAATGTTTTATGAATGCTGAGCCCAATATGTATATATATTAATTTTCTAATAAAATGGGCTCTTATGGATAATATTCATTTGGTCTTATTTATTTTTCTATAAGCGAACGGACAGTTGGTCATTAAAACGAATGTTTATTATTTAACTAAACATCCAAAATATAATAAGATAGATAGATGGGTTAAATTAGGGATATCACCTGTGCTTAGATCGGCAATAGTTAAATACGATTTTTCACCATAAATTAAGCGAGATAGAACTCTCTTTTATCAAAGTGTATCGATATTAACATTCAAATGTGAAGAGATAATTTGATATAAAATAGAATTGAGAGGATTATTTAGATTTATTTAATTTGCGCCGTGTTACACCCATTGGATAATTTGATTGCCTCACTTTAATTATTAATCTAGTAGAAGGCGAACACAACCGAGTTGCTTCTTCCACCAAAACCGTCTTAAAAATTCTGTCTCTTATTATACAATTTTATACTCCTACTTGCCTACCGAATAGAAGAGAAATCCTTAATCCTACTTAATTAACGTTGAATCTGCTGCGTAGATTCCAACAACTAGTGCTAACATCGCTTCCAACGTGCACGCTTAAAAAAAGGGCAACAGATATGCTTTTTAACAGTTTAGTCGTTTATTTTTTTTATAAAAAAAATTAAAAATCTGGTTTGATCGTATAATTTTGTTCGGTAATTAATTATTCTCGCAAGCAATGAATGAGGCGGTTGACTTGGAGTGCTTTCGTGCTGGACAAGCCTTTAGAGAATTACATTATCCTCCGCGATCAAACGATGACAATTTTTCCAAGCTTCCTTGACTTCGAGCCACCAACTACGTACCGTTCAACGAACGCTCGATCCAAAAACCCCTCCCAACTATAACGACGATTCGTCGAGCTGCCTACTAACCATTCACGATCGAGAAGGAAAGCACTCTTGCGTTTGTCCCCCAGAAAAGAACGCTGATTACGGCGGTCAGCTCTGGAGCAAGAAGTAGTATGGGCGGTAGCGAGAAGAAGCAGTCCGATGCCATTCCGAGGAAGTAACACGACGACCTAAAGGGCCACGGCCGGCTCTCCGTCGCTTACACGTCGAGAACACCTCAACTCCTTGTCAGCTTTGACAACGGCGCGGCTCTTGCTTCGATGGCCAATGATCGAGACAGGCAGTCGATCCAATTACCCCCCATTTCTTGATGCTTCATCTTGTCCCCTTGTCGTCTCTTCGATCCGCACATTAAAACGGGAACCACGACCGCTCCCCCCCCTCTCTTTCCCCTTCCCGTCCCGCGGAATCAAGAAAATGGAGCAGGATTATATGATGGGGAGGAGAAGGAGAGAGGAGGAGGAGGAGGAGGAGGATGGCGACGATCAGAAGGACGAGCAGGGCATGAAGGTGGTCGTCGGGCCTCGCTGCGGTGATCCTCCGGCCGCGAGCAGCGGCCGCCAGTTCACCCCGCCCTTCAACTTCGCCACAGTCGACGACGGTGTGTTCCGCTCCGGCTTCCCTGGCGCCGCCAACTTCGGCTTCTTGGACGGGCTGAAACTGCGCTCCATCGTGTGCTTATTTTGCTGCTCTCTTTTTTTTTTCTTTCTTTCTTCTCCCCAGGTTTATGTGCGTGTGTGTGTATATATTTCGTCTTCTTCTTACTACTTCTTATCCTTGCAATTGTAGATATCTTTGTCCAGAGCCGTATCCCGAGGCCAACAAGTTGTTTCTTGAGTCCAGCGGAATCAAGCTATTCCATTTCGGCATGGAAGGGAGCAAGGTAGAATGAGTACCACCCCTCTTTCTTCTTAACAAGTATTTATGCTGCAGATGCGAGGAGCAGCTTAAATCATGGATTCTCTGATTGCTCTGCATTTTTTTTTAAACAGGAAGCTTTTCTCAACATCCCAGAGGATACAATTCGAGAGGCCCTCGAAGTTGTGCTCGGTACACAAAGTTCTCCTTTTTTTTCACTCATTTTTGCCGATTCCTTAGTCACGACCTCTTACCTTCTTCTTCTCCAGATGTCAGAAACCACCCTTTGCTCATACATTGCAGGAGGGGAAAGGTAAGACGACCGATCCACTTCAACGCTGAATTGCCTGAGGAAGCTCTTCATCATCTAGTAGTAGTACTGATTATATCACTCTGATGTTTCAGCATCGAACTGGTTGCGTCGTGGGTTGCCTGAGGAAGCTGCAGAGATGGTGCTTGCGTTCAGTTTTCGAAGAATACCGGCAATTCGCTGCTGCTAAAGCAAGGCTCTGCGATCAGAGGTTGATCGAGGTGTTCGATACTTCGAGCTTGAGAAATTATCCCGCTGCATCTGCCTGCGACATGCCCGATCGGGTTGCTTCGAGCGACCAGTTTTTTCTTCTTTCTTGATGATAGATAAGCGGATCGATGTATTTTATCTTCTCCTCGGTTGCGAGCCATTGCTTATTATTAAGAGAGGAGACTGCAAGAGCTTTGACTTGTTTGATCCTTCCTTTTCTTTTTTTTCTTTTGCTCGGGTGATATTATAATTTTATAAATAGTTAAGCATAAATAAAAATACTTATTAAATTTTAAAAATAAATTAAAAAATATCACTAAGCTGATGCAGTCTCACTAAATTAAAAAATAAATAATTTTTTTTAAAAATCTGAGCCGGCGCGGTCGAGGCGGCGACATCGAACTTTCTCGCTCTGTTATATTAACCCACATCATTTCCTCCAAACCACCAATTCCAAAACCCTAAACCCGTCGGCTCACGACTTCGCCTCCTCTGCGGCCATGGCGACTCCAGCCATGACCTCCTCGTCTTCTCCTCCCGCTGCACTGGATCCGTCACCGACTCCTCCCCCCTCCGATCCCAAATCCGATCGGCCTTCCCTGCCGGACGCCGCGGCGGCGGCACCGGATCCATCACCGACTCCTCCTCCCTCAGATCCCAGCTCCGATCGGCCTTCCCTGCCCGACGCCGTGGCGGCGGCTGCGGACCAGCCGGCTCCCTCCGTCCCACCGGTGGTCCCGGTCGATGGCGAAGGAGAGTCCAGTAATGGGGAAGGAACTGAAGGCGCCGAAGTGGAAGGGAAAGGGAAAGGCGACGGGGAGGTGGAGGAGGAGGAGGAAGAAGAAGAAGAGTGCGGATTTTGCCTCTTTATGAAGAGCGGCGGCTGCAAGGACACCTTCGTCGCGTGGGAGAATTGCGTGGAGAGCGCCGAGAAGAGCGGCGAGGACATCGTGGAGAAGTGCGCCGAGATGACCGGCCTTCTAAAGAAGTGCATGGATGACCACGCTGAGTACTACGCTCCCATCCTCCGAGCGGACAAGGCCATGGCCGAGGTAGCCCAGAACGAGCAGAAGGAGAATGCCGGCACTGAGGAGAAAAATGAAGGGAAGACTTCTTGATTCGTTAGCTTAATTTATGATTCCCTTTAGGGATGTTAATTTCTTTCTTATCAAACGGTTCGATATTGGATTCTTAGAGGGGATCTGAGTTCTGAGATCTGATCCCCTTTTACAAGTTTGGGAGAATAATTTATCGTGATTAGAACACTTCGGCAAACTTTTGGTGACACAGCTTCCTTTGTAGAGCTAAGGAAATTTTGAAATAATACAGAAAATTTCAACTGGATTCGTTATTTGTTGTTTGTCTGTGGTTAACTGTCGCATGTTCTTCTTCTCATTCTATATCAATACTTGTGGTTTCATGCTTGATGCAAACCATTGGACATAATACCTGCAATTTAATGTTGGAATTGTGAGTTCCTTTCTTTGCAGAATACAGAGAGTTGGAGCATTGTGTTCTTCATCCCTCGGGAGATACTTCTTTTTTCGAACTTTAGTGAGTAGTGCTCTAACTAAAGGGACTGATACTTTGTGTCCCTCGAGAGACATAATGATCATTGCAATTCGAAATAGCTTGCGTCCTCCAATCTGTGCACTGTGTCCATAATTTACATGAGAATTTGCCAATGGTGAGATTAGATGGAAGTGTTATACCATTTGCTTTCTCCCCATAAATGATTATTATGGCATCCTCACCAGGTACCAAGAGATACTTTGGATTGACATAGGGGCATAAGGTGTTTAAAGTGTCACTTCCATATAAGTGAACTACACAACTGGGATGACTTTGACCTCAAACCTTTTATCTTCTATTTTTTATTTGCTATATATTTTTCATGTTTTTATTCAGCAATCATGCATTTGATGAGTCATGCTGCTTGATGGTGAGAGCAAATAGTACGATAGTGGTAAGAATTTGGGGATTATGAGAGTTCAGAGGAGTCCATCATCAATAGGCAGGAAAAACTCTTCTTATGTAAATCTTTCTTCCAAGAAACATACATTTGCTTGGGCACACTTGCAAAGTGATCCCTTAGCAACAAAGTCTTTTATCTGTGATAGAAATCTAGTATGTGTCTGATGTAATGGGGTTTTAACTTTGAAGAGACATTTCATATGCTTTCTTCAATATTGCTTCATCGTTTCATGCCCATGATTTTGTTGCTTCTAGGTTAAAGTCCTAAATTATTATTCAGAAAGGATCTGATGTCTTGATCTCATCAATAGAATCATACTGCTAAGGGTGTTTTTTTTTCATTTGTTCAAATTTTTATTGCATCCAATTAGGACAGGAATGAGAATCAATGCTGTCTAGAAAAACGAGGAGTATCTTTCACTTTCCTGGTAAATATCACCATTAGATCCCATGTTCTTCAAAACTCATACTTGTAGTTTCCAATAAGTCCTTTGTTAACACCTTATGCATGAACTGAAGATAACGATATAGATTGTGTATTGAAGGCACTGCCTTAAGAATGTTACTCTGTTTCTTAGAATTCTATGACGTGAGACTAAAATTTACTGATATCATCATGACGTCAGTGATTTTTAGTCCCATATTATAGAATTATGAGAAACGAGTAGCATACTTAGACAGTGCCTTCAGTACTACTTGTATTCTACTGTAGGTGTGTCATCGGGTTAGTTTAGGCCTGGTATATGGCATGTGTGTGTTGGGTTAGGCTTGGCCCATGCTGACTGCATGTCGTGCTAGTACGGGCATGGCCCGTTATCATCCCTATGTATAACCTTATTCGAGCAAAGGCTAAGAATTCCCATTATCATCCCTATGGATTTAGGTTATATTTATTATCATGAGGATGCATCCTGTGCACACATCTACCGTATGTTTTGAGTGCCTGTCAAGTCAAGTGGTTTAAAGCTGGTATTTGCCTGCTGTCACTGTTGAAGTTTCGAGCAAAGATGTTAAAACCTTGACAAGAACTGCATTCTTCTTTTTGGAAAAAAAACTATATTAAAACCTCAGAAATTGTTAGTTAAGCCAGTTTAAAGGTATGTAAAGTCCGCTTCCTCGGACAAAAGTTTTTGGCATAGTATTGGTAAGTTACTTATTAATCATCATCATTTTAGTTGCTTGATATCTCAATAAACAATTATGTTAAATGTACTCCAGCATCTAAGTTTGCTGTTTGATCCCTTGGATGACATAGAAGTTGGTCTTAGCTCATAATTTAACCAAATCCATGTTCTTCTTGGTAGAATCACAACGCTGCACCTCAACTGGTAAATCCTTCACCCAGAAGACAAAGGAAGACCGTGATTCAAATATGATGCCTCTGATCTTCCTATGATTGATATGTTGAGAATGTTCGCAGTAGCTGATGATTGAAAACAATCTTTTTGTTCCTTGCCGTGCTGGTTGTGAGAGTGAAAGAGCATCAGAAGAGAATGCACATTCACGGATTATGTATGCCTCATTGTTCTTGACTGAATTGCTACTGCTATTGTTATACCTGAAGATTGAATTCCAGTCCTCCCTCTGGCTTATGGTTAATCCTATAAAACTCTCATTCTTGGCCATTCCTCTCAATGCATCACACTTAGTTGTAGCAGCACACACCAACAATTTTATTTAATTTGTTCTATAAATACATCATTTTGAAGCAAACGTTAAAAATTTCCCAAAACCAATTAGAACGGCAGCAAAGTAATTAATTAAGGCGAACACTCGATACCACATTCATCATCTTTTTCCTCACTGTATTTTTTAGTATTTGGATTAATCGATCATTTTTAGTTAGGATGTCTTCTTGGTAGTAAGAGTCCTTCCCAAAGTATTTGACCTAATCTTCATTCTCGCGCGCTTGATGTACTCCGCTGCCCTCTCGTTGATGCTCTTCTTCTTCTCCTCGCTTTCCTCCGCCGCCACTGCCGGCTGAGCCACCGCCTTGGGCGGTGCTGGCACCGGCACCGTCGGTGTTGGCGGAGGCAGTAGCTGCTTGGGCGCCACCGCCCTGGGCGGTGCCGGCACCGGCACCGGCTTGGGCGGCGCCGCTGGATGTGTCATCGCCGGGGGCGGCTTGGTACTTGTGTTGGTTTTGCGGTCATCTGCAGAGGGGTTATGGGTGGAATTGGGCGGATGTGCGGCGGCGGCGGCGTCGGTGGCGGGCGAGTGTTCGCGGTAAGTGAGGCGGCGGGCAGGGCGGAAAGACGGGTTGAAGCTGAGAGCCTGGAAGAGCTTCTCGCACACGCCGATGGTCTTGTTGGCATCATCTGCTGCTGGTGCCGCCTCCTTCGCCATCGGAGCAGAGCGGATGAGGAGAGTTTGAGGGGCGTCTGGGTTGGTGGATTGATGCAGGAGGGGCTTTTTAAATAGAGTTGGCGAGCGAGCGCCGGTGTTCCAACCGATTCAAAGTCGATGCTGGATCCTCCCATTCGAGCTCTACTGCTAAGCCCAGTGTTGGGAGAATACAACGGGGTGACCGACGGCAAGCATGGCGGTGGAACAGCGTACAAAACAAAGTGGGAGAACAAGTTCTATTCCTGCTTTAGTAAAAATGCCATAAAGAGGTCAGTGTTGTACTACTTTTTCAAGGCTGGGATCGTATTCGATCCCCCTCAGATGCTGCCTTTTGACAGCCGGACCATGCTTTCTTGTTCAGATGATTGGGTTCTTCCTGAGGAGCGTTTACATTGGCTGCTAATTTAGCTTGAGCATATGCAGCAATATTTGACAGTGAATGGGAAACTCTTGTCGGCCATAAGAGAAGATTAGGCGTAGATGTTAATTATTTTCATGCTGGTGCCTTAACCTGAATATATTTCATTCATGCAACCATATTTTATATATCCTACGTGATATTTTTTTAGTACGAATTCATAATCTATATTACCACTCTAATTTTTCTTTACTTTACCAAATACATTCTTATTTTTACTGCTCTGTTTTCTTTATTTACAGCAGTCCTAAATTTTTGATATTTTTCCTACGATAAATGGAAAATAATCCTGGCACATGTTTTTTCAGTTCAATTATTAATGCATTTACCAGTAAAGATAGAATAAGTCTTCTATTCTAACAAAAAGAAAAGAGAAGTCTAATGCGCTGTAAACTACGAAGCGTATTATAGCGATAGAAGATGCCCTTGAAGATAACAATTTATATTACTCGTCGTAATGAATGAATGCAGGAAAGTGCGTGTGCAAAAATCAGTGGATGATGATATCATCAATTACCCCACCATTCATGCATGGAGTGCTTAATTGCACGTCACGACATTCTTATCCTGCTTAATAAATACAACAAATAATTCAGAAAGGATCAGCTATAACAATTAACAGGTCGAAATCAATTCAATAGCGAGTGATAGTAGGAAGGAAGGCCGAGTGGATACACTTGGAGCGCACATGGAATAACTTTGGAAAGGTTTACAGCCAGAGAACAAGTGAAGCCCATGACCCTTTTAGCTTGCATGATCAAAGCAAGCTTCGAGAATGGCATCATATTCTGAATCAAACCTCATCTCCTATTGTTTGCTTGTAGACGTGCAGTGTACACAAGCAGTTGGTTGCTTCAGCAACTAAATTATCATCATACGCAGATAAGAAATCAAGATTACCACATCGATTGTGCAAGTTAAGAACAGATATTTAAAGCACAATGTCTTCCATGCACCGTTCCGTTCATGTGCATAGCATCATCAATTCCATTTACAATTGTAACTTCGAGAATCTGATGATGAAGGGGATTAGTCCATTAGTCAGGGACTACCACCTTCTTCAAAAGAAAGAGTATCATCTTCTATAAAAGAAAAAAAAGAAAAAGTATACGAAATCACCGAACTCTGGTTTTCTCTCAATGCTACCAGTGGCAAGCTTACTGTACAAAGGGCAGTACCAGCTTATAATTATAACCCAAGAAGGTCAGAGGAATCAAGCTTGGTGGACACTGTGATTGGTGTTTGAAGAGGTTTCTGTTCATGATCAATGACGAAAGGTCCGTACAATTTGATCGATTCTCTTACGACAGAGCGGGCAGCTTGTTAGTTGGGAGGAGCAGGCGGTACAGCAGCACATATGACCACACCTGAAAAATGAAATCAAACTTGCTCACACCTTAGTGGAACATAAAGTCGAAGCAGTAGCAGAAACGCTATGCTACTATAACAGGCGCGACAAGTAGTAGATGGTTGATTTCGTAATCTTCTGCTTTCTGAACTCATGAAAGAATAAAGTATCTCTAAATTATTTTAAAATTGTGACAAAGAAATATCAAGATTTAAGTTGACTATACTAGCAGGTAGGTCAATATAAATAATGCTACAAATCATCAGTAATAAGTATTATTGTCACAAAAGAGGAACATGAATATTCAGGAGATATAAATAATTGCTAAGCACAACTAACAGGTAAAACAATATATACATGGGGATAATAATTTAATGAGAGATTAAAACCCATGACTAATACAAGATACAAATTGGTAAAAAGTATGTGTTAACATTTCAATTTACAAGGAACAATTTAAGATGCTTACGGGACAAAAACGGCATTATATTCTTGCTCAAGGCAGATCACACATATGTCTAACGTTAGATGTTCCTTCTTAACGTTATCTGGCGCATTTTCAATCTCTTGATTTGATCCTGCATGATGTTTTAATCAAGAAAACGATCCAGTACAATCTTATGGATATTTTATGATGAAATCTTGAAGAAAATACCTTCAGCATTCCGTGCTCGACGTGCTGCTGCAGCAGCAATAACCCTGCACGGAACATCATCAAGTAAGAGGAGATTATACATTAATAGAATAGATGTCTTATTCTTCTCTCCCTCAACCACCACTTTCTCAGCTTCTTTCTCTCACATGCCACTCTCCCTTTCTTTCCCAGAACTCTAGCTGCCGCCTTTCTCATCACCTTCTCACCCTCAAACTCCCCCCTTCCTCCTCCTCTTTTTCTCTCTCTATTTCTCTCCCTATGCAATTCATGGGAAATCTCATGCCACTGTATTGCAACAATTTAGGTAAGAGCAATAACAGATTCATAAATAATTTAAGAGGGATTACAGTATTTGCTAACTTATGGAGTCAATTACGAAAAATATAGTCCAATGATATTTTAGGATAAAGAAATTATATTTTGCAGTTATTACTATGTTTTCTAATGATCCAAACCTGCTAAGGAGAAGTTGTATACACAAGGTCCCAAATCCTTTGATGTATTAAAAAGGGCAACATAAAGAACAAAGATTTAACCTCCTTTTTCAAAAAATATGTTGCCACTGCCATTTGTTGGACATGGCCAATTTTTACTGATAAAAAAATAGACAGGATAACCAAATATTACCTTTTATGTAATTCCCTGTGCCGTCTTCGCTCTTGAAAATACTGCAGTGCATGCTTTACTAGCAAATAGACTCCAAAAACTGAGAATCCCACAGAAGCAATTTTGTACCATCTATTGAACATGCTTGCGATGAGCAACTCTTATGTATACACATACAAAGTAAAAAAATATTATTTATTCCAATGAGCACAAGTAATAACAGAAATATCACCTGGCCCATTTCCCAAGATTTGCAATTAACTGATCAATAGTATTTGGTGAAACATAAAATGGCCCTTTGTGTGGACTTTGGATTCGGATTTTTCCCACATCATCTTTAACTGCCTGTTCAAAGCACATGTTAGGATCAGCCTACATTTATTTACAGGCAACTTATAACCTCTGGTTAATTGCCTAATTACAGTCAAATACTAAACCTCTCTAAAGGTGAGTACTCAATCACTAAGATAGACAAAAATATCATGGCAACTACCTACCTCACCAACAACAGTCAATGCAGTACCAGTAGGAAGAATTCTTTCTGTGCGCTTAACACCAAGCATCTGAAAAAACCATGTGCAATCAACAGAATGAAAATCCAAGTGTAAAATGACATCTTTAAAGTTGTTACAAACCTTAAGACCCTGAAGATAGTCCAATGTCCCACGTACCAAAGACCGCCCTGATTCCTCAAAGACTTCACTTGCAACAGTTAACACTAAACCGGTAGCACCTCGAGCCCCAACAACAAAGACTCGTGCAGTTCCATCATCCTTGAAATGGTAAAATTAACATAGTTTAAAATATATGGATCTAAACATCATTGAATAACTAGTTATACTTAAACCCCCTAAAATAAATGGTTACAAATTTAAGTTGGATAATTGAACTTTTTGCAGCATAACGTTGTTAGCTGCATCTTTTAGTGCTTTTTACCCTCTCTAAGCTCTCTTTTTCTTGCTTCTTTGCCCATCCTTGTTTTTTTCCTTCTTTGTTCTCTTGTTCTTTTTCTTTTGTTTTTGCTTTTTGAAATCAACATTGTATCATTTTAGATTGGTGAAATGAATGCAATTCTCCATTTCAAAAAGAAGTTTCACCTCATGACATACTTCATAAAAGTGACAATTGTTGGTCATCAAAGCGAAAAAAACAATGCCACCTTGTACTATTCCTGATGCTCCAAACTTCAAATATGACAGTTCATTGGGATTGCAATTGCGTACTGTAAATCAACATGTCACCTAGCTTACATTGAAAACCCTAAATGCTGAAAATGTTTTTTTGTTTTCCTTTCCTTTCCCTATCCTAAATCATTATTCTTGTTGCTCTCCCCTTGCTTCAAAATTTAAATTCCCCAATGGGAAACTTCATGACTCTTACAGGAGATGTTGAATGTTTAGCACATCTAACATACTCTTCTATGAAAGGCACAGCATGCTTGATTCTCCACACAACTACCTATGAGGTAAGCCAAGAGGAGGTTAAGATTCTTTCTCGTATGCAAGATTTTTGAGGACACTTAACTCCCCATGTCTCTAAAGATGGTAAAACAACCCAGTTCCTTGGTTGCAATTGGGCAGGAGATCAGAGTGAAAGAATGATTTTCTTACTGCTACTCTGGTCTGATTTTGAAGGCTAGGAGTTACCAAGGGAAACATAGAACTGATAATTCAGAAACAAGGACCTCAAATATGAGGCATGGAAAAAGGCAATAGAAACTGTTTGTCATGGTTGAAAAACCAACAGAATTCATAAACTAGTTCAGATGTTGAATACCTAACAAAAATTTTCACAACTCAAGCAAGTCGGTATCGATCCATATCGCCCATGAGCATATTAGGTAAGATAACTCTACCCTTAAAAGAAACTCTCATGTCCCAAAACAAGTTATGAATATAGCTCGTGCTGCCTGGATTCCAGTTATATGATTGATGTTGTCAAAAGTAGCAAATTAGCAACTTATAGTACACTAAAAACATAAGACAGAAATTTTATATGGCTATCAACATACAAGCATATGAAGTGTGAACTATGATAACATTCAACCTACTAGTTAAGCATATCATTGTCCAGAATGAAAAGGGATATCACAAATAGATACAACTCAACCACAATAGCTTCCCAACAAATATCTAGGACAATTGCACTTCTTTTCTGCAAACTTGTAGATGCTAATAACATGCAGAAAAAAATGTACAAGAAAGGATGCTAATTATTAAATGAGCAATTTCAGCTCGGTCCACATAGCAACACAAATCACGAAAAATAATGCTAGAACCTGGAACAAAAGCATCACATCATGACTTACCAAAAACCATGGAACCTCTTTGCTCATGGAAAGCATCAGAGCAGAATCTTGTATCCAGGATCCAGCATCATTGTGCTTTAGGAAGTGCTGCTCTGCCTGGAGAGTATTAGATGAAAAACCAAATAAAACAGCTTCGAAATATTAAAAATCACAGTAGAAATCAATTGATTAAGGGCAAAGAATATGCACCGTTTCCTCAACTATAACACCTCTCATACCACTTTGCTCACAGATTATTGGTGTTTCTGAGCCTACTCGTCCAGCGACAGTCACAACAATAGGAAGGACCTTGCAAGCAGTATCTAGAAGAACAGCTAAGAGCACAATATATAACAAACGATCACAAAGACATCCAATTTGATTGCAGAAAAATCTTGGTAGTAGACGAACAAATAGAATAACATGTCAGCTATCAAATAATAGGATCGGCCCAACAACTTTCCCTGACCAACCATAACAATGAATCACCATGTTGCAGAATAAGTACTCACCAGAATCACTTAAGTTAAGCATGAAAATACAACAATTCTAACCAGCATGATGACCCTCGGTATTTAAATATTCTGTCTGCTGTTGTGTTGCTGGTATTTTCTAAAATAAAAATCATCCAATCAGCCACCCTAATCTCTCTGTTTACAGCAGTACTCAGACGTATAATTGCAAGCGTGATAAGAAAAACAGAAAAGGAACAAAAAAAAGAGAGAGATTATAATGATTTGTCTTCATGTATTTAATGTGAAAAATCATCAAACACAGAAACAAGCATAGCGAGGCAGCGCTTCGTAAACCTTATCTATTCCAATCAGATGACAAGCAAAGTCCCAACAAAAAAAAAACGCGGTTCAATCAGCAGAATTAAGCGTAAAGAAAATTGCAGCAACAACTGGAGAGAGGGGCACCCACTCACCCAGATCCTTCAACTGGTTAACTCGGGTGACTGATTTGAGGTTTTCCGCATCCCTACAAACACCCGCCCGGCATTAATACAACATTGGCAATCCGAAAACAAGGGAAGGAAAATCCACTGGGCTAGGCGGCATACCTTCCGCTGTTCCTCCCGAGGAGATACAGCGCGGTCGCACTCAAGCAGCAACCCAATCCGCCCCACGGAATCATTCCTAAAACTGGATCGAGCAGCGCAGGAAAAGAAGTGCGAAAAGGTACGCAAGCGATCTACCAGCAGGGGATTGGAACGAAGCGAAGAGGAAATCGATCAAAATCCAAGCGGGGATGGGGATTTTGAGATGAGAACGGCTTGGTCGTACTTTCTGGATACCAGTCCCTCGGGCGAGGGCAAGCATTCTCATGTCCCTTTTGATGTAAATTGTTAAAAATCAACCCCAACTTTTGAGATTTTAAATTTCACTTAGGTGTGTCCAGGTGGCTGACTTATAGCAAATCAATACGAAAGTTTTTCTTATAAATCAGCACTGCTGGATGGAAAAATTCGGGCCAGCCGAAACACCACGAGTCGTGCTCAGCACGCCTCGGTTTATGGGATTTGCATTAATTATGTTCCGTAAGTATACCCTTTTTTATTTTATTTTGATTCGGTAGTTAATACATGAGTGCACCATGAATAATAGTTTAGTTTTTTTATAAGATTATTTAGCTTAATTTCGTTTAATCGCAACGGCCCACCCCCCAGTTGGGCCCACGCTTAGTTTCATTTTTATCGTAGGATTTTACCGATATTTTATCATAATTAATTTTTTTAACCTATATTTTATCATAATTATTTTTTTTAAATGTATATGTATGAATATTATAAATTTAAGAATACTGGAGAATTGCATCGTCTATTGTTCATTGACACTGTCAACCTAATACTAAATCACACTCTAACTCTGTTTAATATTAAATTACTTTACCTGTCTTGAAATATTAACTTGCATAAACTCTGTGAAAGATTTTTATCTATTTTTAAAAAATCTTTATTTTTAAACTTATGGTAAGTGTATTTCTACATTATTCTTATTATTTTGAGCCTAAGAATGATACCACTTTTTAATTTTTTTGTTATGCCTGTCTGAGTGAGTGTGCGTGTGGGGCAGACATATCCCTCTTAAGTATATGTCCAACAAAATAGATAATAATATTATTGTATATTCAGGTGAATAGAGAGATGACAATTATTGTGCTTCACTTATTATAGACACGAATAAGTGAAGAGGGAGGGCTGTGCCGTCCTAACATAGAAAAGGAAATATAGAGTAAATTATATTAAGAGGGGTCCAGGACTCATTTAGTTTAAAGACTCACTTACATTATTAGGCTACTGGTAATGGTCTATTTATGAAACTAGTACTTAACACAGATAAGGAAAAGAGAAGTTTTTAGTGAATCAGAGTTGTAAAACTAGTAACTGACGATAGTCTATATTAACATAGATTTAAACATCATAGAATGCACAGAGTGTAGACAGTACATGGAGATTTCTGGGGCTCCTTATATGTATTTTCTCGCACGAAGCTCGGATCCCATGACGACTCAAGCAGACGCAGTTTACCTACGTATTATTATGACATTTGTTGCACAGACCATCAATTAGGTTTCCCACTAGAGAGGAAACCACTTGCGGTGAGCCAATAATGACATTACGCAGTAACAACCGGATAGGAAGCACAGGTTGCAACACCTGCATTAACAAATATATAGTTAGAGAATCTACATGACAAGTCCTGCTTCCGTTAGACTGAAAGGATTCATTGTATGATGTTGCGTCTTTAAAGAACACTAAGCATGCACAGTTTAGATAAGCACTCACCGCACATGTTCTTCCCCATTTCCATCTTGAAGTAGCCATTGTCACCCCAATCTGCTCCCCATGAGTTCTTGATAAGCCAATACGGAATGCCATCCTCCACTCCATATCCAACAGCTAGAACTGCATGGTTTACATCCTACAAATGGATTTTTTGAGTTGCATCACTGGCACGGAAGCAATTTTACTCATAAGATCATTGAAGACACTTGTTATGCAGCAGCTTACCATGGAAGTCGACCCACAGGTAGTACTAGTGTAGACTCCTTCCTTGTATAACCTGAAATCTCCCACCACCTCAAAAGCAACACTAACAGGGCGAACAAGTCCCACAGCATGCTGGAGCTCATCCTCAGAACCCTTTTCGATGACACATTAGAATTAGTTATTTGGGTAACGATCATATACATATATACGACTTACTTTAAAAGCAAATTTTACGAGTAATTTACCATGGTGATGTTGATGGAATCATAAACCTTAACACCAACACTCTCAGGTTTAAAGTCGCAGATGCCATTAACTCCTTTATAAGGATAAGCCTCTTCTGTGTCCAAGCCACCGTTGTACTTGATGTACTCAAATGCCTGGGAAGGCAAACCTCCATTGCAGCCGAAGTTGTTGAAATTAAAGGCACAGTCAACCAGTTGCTGCTCAGACAGAGAGACTGCCTCTCCTGTTGCCTGCGTGTAGGCTGCTTCCAGTGCTCCAGTCGTGCTACCAATTAATTAATTTTTTACAAAATCATCAATGAGTTAAGATTGTTAATCATCTCAAAAAAAAAAAAAAGAGACGTGCCTGTTAATGTTTACCTGAAGGTCCAGCAAGATCCACATGAGCCTTGATTTTTGACAGGGCTCACTATTCCATCCTCCCTCCAATCTTTCTGCAACGATTTATCAATAATAATATCATTCCGTAAATTATAGATACATGATAATTTCACTTGAAACCCTCTACTATTGTTTAATATATTTAAACCTTTCTAAATTTTAAAATAGTAGAAATCTCTTTTCTAAAACTTCAAATCTATAATTACAAATGCTTTATTATCATAATATAATAAGTGATATTATATATAGTAAAAACATGTTACTAATACGGTAAAAAAATATTATTAAAAAATAATACAACATCAGTGAAATAATGAAGCATAGATAGGTATATATAAGTTTCAAAAATTCAAAGGAAAATTTTATGTGATTTAAAACTTAAAAGGAGGTCAATGCAATTAAGTGAGTCCAATTATTCTTGTGCACTCGGATATTTTGTAACTATGTATTTTCTGTCATTTGAAATCAATTATGATGAGCTGAATCCTCTAGCTGGAGAATATTTTATTCCACACGTGACTTGTGCGTATCTTTTATTAAACAAGTTGTGGTAGTTGGCATTTTGGCATGACATTTACAGATAATAAAAATACATTACTTTCAATTTATATCATACAATCTTTTTCATGCCTACTTAAAAATAAAAAAAACTTTTGTCATGCCAAACTAATAAAAAAAATGCATGCTCCAACTAGAGTGTACTGTAATATTACCGATGTGGTCTGTCTATATTTTTAATTACATAATTTGTCATAGCTGACAGAACAGCTACATATGCTAATAAACCATTATACATCGATAAAATTCAGGAAAGAAGGCAGGCCAATCATTCAAATTAATCGAAATTATTTTTCGATATCATAAAAAAAAAATTCTCACCAAATATCATAAATTCGAAACTGGCCCGAAATAATGGATGTACTTGACTTACTAGATTGTATGAACCAAATAATATCGTATTCTACTCGGATAACTGGGTCGGGTTTAGACCCAACTCGTTAACAGGCTTACCGTCACACAACCTAGGGCAAAAGACAATAAGGCCAGCAAAGCAATGGCGACTAAAAAAACAATAGAATTATTTCATTTGCCCAAGTGTTCCACGAGTTTAACCAATGGGGTATTTCTTAATAAAAAAAGGAACTGACGGCGCTTACCGACTCCGGCAGCGCCTCCCCCGTCATCCGGTGGTTCCCCTTCAGCGTCGCCGAGCAGTTCTGCGCAGCCCCGAGCCGGCTCGCCCTGAACTCCTCCCAGCTCATGTCCGCGAAGCCTGTCACGAGAAGGAAAACCCACTCCGATCACCAATCCGATCCTCAAATCGAATACCCTGATCTGCCGAGGGAAGCCATCTTACGGTTGATCCCAAGCCTGTACGGCAACCCCTTCCTGTTGGTGGACCGGATCAGCGCCAGGTTCTCCGCGAACACCGCGAACCGCGTCCGGATCTCCTCCACGCTGCCGTAGGTCTTCCCGAACCTGCGATCGCGCCGGGGAGCAAGCCGCCGTCCGATCAGCCAAATCGACGGCGATATAAGGGATGAGGAGGAGGAAGAGAAAGAGGAGTCGTTACCTGCGAGCGAAATGGGCGAAGTGGATGGCATCGCGAGTGCGGCCGAGGACGGCGAGGAGGGACGACTCGAGCGAGGCGGCGCGATCCGTGACGAAGCGTATCGGGTTCGCCTGGGCCTCCTCGTCGAAGGCGGCGTGGCCGGAGGAGAGCAGGAGGACGGCGGCGGCGAGGAGGACGAGGAGAGCGGAGCGAGCCATGTGTAGGCTTACTGCTGCTGGTGCTGGCTCCGGAGTTTAAGCGGAGGGAGGGGGAACCACTTGATGTGAAGCCCTCGGCTGGGGGAATTTTATCCAGCGGGGAGACGGCGTGCCACTGGGGACGAATGACGCATCTGATGATGTTTTGAGGCCCAATTATGGACGGTGATATTGAACACATCACCGGAATTCATTATTGATAGGAGCTCTATTTTTAACGTTATTCATGACAATAACGTCGATATTTCGGTTCGATGCCGGTAAAATATCAGCAGAAGTCGGGCTTCCATCGAGCCATGGAGACCTCAAGTTTTCAGTTGTATTAAGCATAAGCTGTAAGAATAAATAAATTGAATTCCGCTAAACAGTGTCTTTGCCTTTTAGTAAAATAATAAAAATATTTTTAACCAAAATTTTAAAATATAATTTACATTTTAAAATAAAAATTATACCTCACTGGAATACTCCACATTAAAATTATAATAAAACAATATAAATATAAATAATATAATCAAACTATATATATTTTTAAATCTAACGTTAATAGATAGACTTTTATAAGAGAGAATTTAAATTATAAAATAAAAATGATTATAATAATTATTATATAATAACGATTCAATTCTAAGAGTGCGACACCGTATAATAATGATTATATAACATTTAGATCATTTAAATCATGAAATAAAAATGCATTAGATATCGATATAAAATATAAATATAATATTGCTAAACTCAACTAGTCAAATACTTGGCGATGGACTAATTAAAGAATAAGTATTTGGGTCCCTTATTTCAGAGCACTCGAACAGTCGCACTACCCGATCGAATTAATTGGAATTTTCCAATCTAAACCTTCCGCCACAATATATATATATATATATATATATAATACTCTCCCAATTTGAATCATGCCAACTCAAATAAAATAATTCCCGGAGAGCACAATTAATTTGTAGCCTCACTACAAAAATGTCGTTTCTAGTTCAGTTTGACCTGAGACGGACGAATTTATCCTCGGTCATTTGCATAATAAATGGGCGCAGATCGATCGCTCGGCCGACAACAAACCAGTAGTTCGTTATGAACGGTTGGAATGCATACAAGTGTGCGTTGACTGCATTTTTCTCCATGGGAAAAAGTATAATTCCATATGTACCCTTCCCCTATCATTCCCTAATTAGATTTTTAACTCCTTTAAATTTCAAAATAATAAAAAAATTATTCATTGATATTTATAAAAAATTATAGAATTATACACACACACACTGACAGCACAACGGTTATCTACAAACCCCAAAAGCAATTAATGATTAACCCCCCAAACTTCCGCCCCTGCGTTTTATCCACATCGATGCGGATCGCTGTCTATATAACGCAGGTGAAGCTGCATGCTTTTGAGAGTATAAAGCAGACGATTAGAGGAAATGGGGAACCGCCCTGCTCTGACCATCTCCTCATGGTTGTTCCTTCCCCTCCTTGCTCTCCTCCCAAGCTTGGCTCTCTCGCAGATACTCTTCCAGGTACGTATACTTTGATGAACTAAATCAATCCTCCTGGGTCGGTTGAGAGTTCCTGCAGCCTGTTATTGACGAAGGGAGGGGTTGCACCTTGCAGGGCTCCAACTGGGAGTCTTCCAAGCATCAAGGAGGCAGCTGGTACAACTTTTTGAAGGACAAAGTGCCTGACATCGCCGACGCCGGAATCACCCACGTTTGGCCACCGCCGCCGACTCATTCTATCAGCAACGAAGGTCTGGACCTAATTCTTTTGGCTCTCTGCGTTTTGTAATCATTGAGTTGCTGAATTCTGCCAGGTTACATGCCGGGGAGGCTGTACGACCTCATCGCCACGTTCCACGACAAGGGCATCGAGTGCCTCGCCGACATCGTCATAATCCACCGGTGCGCCGAGAAGCAGGACGGCCGAGGCGTTTGGTGCATCTTCGAGGGTGGAACCGACGACAGCCGCCAAGACTGGGGCCCCCACATGATCTGCAGCGACGATACCGAGTACTCCGACGGCACCGGCAACCCCGACACCGGCGCCGGCTTCGCAGCCGCCCCCGACATCGACCACCTCAACTCCCAGGTCCGGCGGGAGCTCTCCGACTGGATGAACTGGCTCAAGGCCGACGTCGGCTTCGACGGGTGGCGGCTCGACTTCGCCCGGGGCTACTCCTCGGCCGTCGCGAAGGTATACGTCGGCGCGACGGCGCCGAGCTTCGTGGTGGCGGAGATCTGGGACCCGTTGGCGTACGACGTCGGAAATCTAGTGCCTTCCAACTATCAGATTGCAACTTCTGGAAATGATTACTGTGTTTGGGAGGAAAAAATAGGGAAGAATGTGTTCCTTTAATTCCCCTTTCCTCTAACGAAGGCCATGGACTTCTCACGGTATACGTGAGAAGGTACTGTTGATCCTAATCATCAATAATGGAGTAAATGATAAATGAACTTTTGCTCCCGAGACACGCCACCTTCACTTATTTATACAATAAGCACGTAAGCTATTATTTAGGAACAGACAAAAAATTATATATTTTTAGTAATATCACACGCATATTTCTCCATCATAATTGCTTAATGGTTAAGTTTTAGGAGTATAAATAGTGGACGAATTGAATTAGATACTCCAGATAATAATAAAATAAAATAGAAAATGTTATTATGATAATTATATCAAAAATATAGAGGAAGAAAATAAATTCAATTTCATATATGATAAATAAATTTAAATTGCTTATGAAATCTATTTCACATTTTCGAGTTATATTTTTAAATAGATAAAAAGAAAATGCTGATCACATGCATTTAATTAATTAATTTTAGTTACATGGCCGACATGCACGCGTATCTCATGACGGATTAATGACACAAGTGCGAGGTGTTATTACAAAAAAAGCGTGAGGGCAGAAGAAGAAAGGAAAGACGTCGCCGCTGCAAAACCGGATCGGCCGCGGCCGCACCTCCAGCGCCACCCTGATTTAGAGGACTTCGAATCGAGCGAGCAGTGCATCGCAGCCATGCACTCGGCTGCCCCGATTCCTCCCTCCGGATTTAAGGCCCCTCGTCATTCGATTCCTCCCCCCGGATTTAAGGCCCCTCGTCATTCGATGCCGCGGGCGGCGGCAGCCATGACGGCCCATCGCCCTCCGGCCTCTAAATCCAGCGCAAGCCCTACGTGTTGGAGAAGACGATTGCTGACTCGAATTCCAGTCACTTCAAAGTTTTCCTCCGCCTCCGCCTCTCCAACTCCCTCTACTCTTTTTTTTTTCTTCCCTTTTCACCGATCATGCAGCGCCGCCGCCGGTTGTTCCTCCTCCTCCCTTTGTTCTTCTACCTTGGGTATTTTTCTGAATCTTTTCCAAATGAAATCTTCGGATCTCCTCCAAATTTGACTGTAAATGTACAACATAATTTTTCATTTTTATGTGTAAAAATGCAGAACGACATGTATCCATTTATCAACGATCCACCGTTGGATTATTAACCTGCCATACAAGGCTTGGAGAGTATCGAGTCTGCCCATTTATTCTTGTGGATCTTTTCCAAATTTGTGCGGACATTTACAAAGTGCAGTTCAATTTGAACGAGTAATACAGAAATATTTACATGGGATTAATAATATGGCGCCGTTTGATTACTTTCACGGATGGAAAGCCTGGAGAGGATCCTATCGCCTCCGTCAGGTCCTTGGATCTTCTCCAAAGTTTTCTATAAATGTACAACTTATAAATTTCATAGAAAATTGCACTTTTAAGCGTAAAATTTTAGAAGCGCATATATTCAGAAATGACGATCCACCGTTGGATTACTGGCACCCGATACAAAGGTTGGAGGGGATCCTCTCCATCATCTGACGCATTAGGGATATGCAGATCTTCTCCAAATCGACGTATAAATGGAGAGCATACAGTTCCATTTATACGGGAAATACTCCATCATTTGTATCGAAGCATTGATGATCCACCGTTGAGAGTTTTGTAGAGGATCAAGCTCTACTCCATTTGTATCGAAGTATTGTACGTGCAGCGAGAGAGATGGTGCACTGCACAGCGCCGACGACTCGGTGGAGCACCTCAAGGGGTGCCCGGCGAGGGTCGATTGGCCGCCGCCTACGGCTGCAAGCTCCTCCTCGGCTACCCCGATTCCTCCCTCAGGATTTACGGCAGTGATGACGGCCCTACGTGTTGGAGAAGACGGTGTTGGGGTCCTGGAAGTGCGCCTCATGGCCATGGAGGGTTCTGATGCCGGAGAGCATTAGGTAGAGGTCGAGGTAGACGTGGAGGCCAAGACGTTGAATTTTCAACCCTCATCCCTCACTATATAAATTTATACTGCATATTAAAACGGCCCCAAGAAAAGGGGCCGAGGAAGTCCAGAATGAGTTTTCTGGCCGGGCGTTTGGCGGCCACCGAGGGCGCCTACTTCCTCCACGAATCCAAGCACGCCGTCGGCCGCCTCGCCCAGAAGCTTCCTCCCCCCGGGCCTCCCTCCGCTTCCGCCGCCGCTGGGACGAGCAGCGACGTCGCCGAAAGGGCCGACGTTCTACCCGAGATCCTCCGTCACTCTGTCCCCCTGAAGGGCGCGGCGGTGCCGGACGCCTCCTCGATCTCTACCTCTTCCAAATGGCTCCTCCAGGGCTCTTCATCTTCCTCCGCCGTCTCGCCAGATTCTTTCAACCCTCTCCGGGAATACATATCTTTGCCGCAGGCAACTTTCGGCCCTAGAAGGCACGATCGTCATATCGCCCCCCCTATTCTATTGAATTGCATGCTTATAATTTTATACGGCAATTTTCATGGATACGTCTGATACTTTCTTCTGCCAACATATTTATACTCTCCTGTTGGAGATAGGTCCAATACCTTCAATTGATCGATGAATCTGTCTCTGTTGCTTTTTGATGAAATGATATTATATAAAAGAACCATTTTTCGATTTTATACGCTATTTTGATCCTTGATAGCTTACGTGATATAATTGTTCACGCAGATGGCAAGTGCCGCATGAACAGCCAACTATTTCTGCATCAACAGCTAATGAGCTGAGACGTGATAGGTATCCTCCGCCTGTTGATCCTGAGAAGATAAAGGCTGTGTTAGCAGGGTACTCACAGAGTAAGTCCTTAATCCCTTTGAAGTCTCATCACTCAATATCTGTTTAATGGATAATGTCATGTCTCCAACATAGAAGTGTTGTATTAGTTGTTGGTAGCCTGTTTGTGACCAGGTATAGGAGACTGTAATTACATTATGAGAATCAAATAGCAGATTCTATATTGTTTGCTTGCTTCGATCATAGATCTAGATTCTGATAGGGAACTAAAACAATTCTCAGAGGAAAGTATTTGTTGGGATATTTTACTCTGAAACTAGAATATATTGGAGTGCCTAAAACAGATTTTGGGTTTATTGGATATTCCAAATAATAGTAAAGCGATTGTGATAAACAAATACCAAACTTTGTGACTTTTTCTCAAACAATCAAATAAATATTCCTTGATGCTATCAGTAGTTTGCTTTCTATACGTGGCATGCTTATGAGTTTACATTGGTAGATAATCTAATATGCCACTACTGTTAGTTCGTAAAAGTTTTGTCAGTGCTTTCCTTATCGGCATCTATAAATTAGTTCTAAATTAATGCTTCTAAAATGATATATATGGATATTTATCAGTTTACTGTGTATTTTTTGTAGTCGGGAAGGCATTTGCTGTTGCTACATTAATAGTTTTTGGTGGTGCTACAGCGCTCTTTGCATACGCAGCTAATAAGTTAGAGTTGCATAGTGTAAGTTAATATACAAGGTTTGGTTAATGGTCTCCTTTCATGTATGATTTCGACCAAACAACCATATACAGTTGAAATTTTATATTTAGCTCTATCCATAAAGTATCCTAAATTACTTGGACAGAGCACTGCTAGTTGCGTGTGAAAATGACTAAAGAATATCATCTTGGCAGAGGAGGAGAATGAAGCAAACACAAAATATGAATGGTAGAATCATTAAGCTTTTTGTGGTTCAATCCTCTATTCATCGGAGGAAATATAAATATGAAGATTTCTATATGCTCATCTCACGAAACATAGATTCAGTCCTTCAGTGGACTCTCTATTGGTGAACTATTAATTTTAAGATTACATATTAAGATTTGTATATGCTATCTCATGAAACATAAATTCAATTCTAGGTTGGACTCTTCCTCTGATTAGAGCAATTGGGTTCTACATGGGAGGTTGTGGATTCAATACTCGTCAAGTTCCGAAAAAAAAATCCTAGAGTGGACTCTCTATTAGTGAACTATTACTTTTAATTTTACTCTTAGTCTCAAAAAAGAAAGTTTACTCCTCCCTCATACATCGATTATATATTATATTCTTTGAGGGAAAATTGGTCGAAGCCAGTTCTGCACATACTTCGTTTTTTCACATTAATTTAAATGAGGGATGTGTACTAACTAGTTTTTAATGGTTCATGGTTTAATTATTGGTCCAGTTAGATGCCTGCCCAAGCTTTAACTGGTGGATGTACCACAGTAATAGCTTTGTAAATATGAGGAAACCGTATTGGCTGGTTTTGAAGTGACTCTTCCTCAATAAATGATTTTTTAGCTGAGATGATGAAACTTGAATGAAATGAGGGCAGAAAGTATAACTTCAATAAATAACTTGCTTTCATGAAGCAACCCGTCCAAATATATCTAGTAGAAGGATCCCTAGTCTGAAATCGTAAAGAGCACTGCACATCAGCTGTTGGAGAATTCATTGACCTAGGTTGATATTGTGGGTATGCAATAAGAACATCTGATTTGTTGCTCCCGCAGCATATGCACTTGGTACCTTGTGTGCTACATTTGCAGCATGTCATCACAACTTGGACTTGCAAATGCAATTTAGTTCATGCATGTCACAGGGATATCAGAATTATGCGCGTTTCTACTCTTGGATCTTATGCAGTTGGTGACATAAGTTTCTTAGTTCTAGGAGTTATTTTAGCAGGCAAATAGCGGCGGCACAGCATCATGCTTCTAGGGGCATCAATTGTATTCAGCTGTGTTAACATATACCTTGTTTCTCTATTGCATGTTGATATTTTCTTGTCTAAATAATACTCTGCCTGCGTGATTTTTTCCTCAGACCAATGACATAAAGACTAAAGTCAGACATCTGATCCAGCCAAGAGCTGATACGATGAAGGAGCAAATGAGCCCATTTCGCACTTGGGTAAACAAGTTTAAACCTTTATATCATGATATCATGGTGCCTATGCTTGTTTCATTGATTGCATTTCCGCTTAAAATAATGGCCTTCTTTTGCATTTACTTTTCCATGCCTATGTTGTGAAGTTTTACCTGTGTTAACATAGTTTCATTAATCAGCTAATGAACTCTTAATAGGTGACATAACAATTTTTATACCTCTAAAACTTTGCTTGATTTTATTGCATTGAAATGGGATGCTTCTGAAGCGAATTAGTAATTTCAGAAGCTCATTCCTCTAGCTTTCTCATTATGTGCTTTAAATTACAGGCGGAGAACATGTCTAGAAAATGGCATTATGAAGTGAATAGCGAGGCTAAAGAGAAGACCATGGTTAAAGAGCTGTCCAAAATTTTAAGAGTTAGAACATCTGATTGATGCATGTGGATGCTGGTTCCTTGTCGACATATCAATGTGGCAATGTATTTGGGAACTCAATATGACTGTTACAAGCAAGTAAAAGAATAAAACAAATAGAAGTACATAGATGTGTCTGTGTGCTGAGTTCGTGATAAAGAACTTTACTGTGTCAAAATAAACAAGTATTTACTTGAATACAATGAGTGTGTATACAGTTTGAGATGCAATCTCAGAAGAAAAAAAAATCCTATATGAAGTTCCTCAGCCATGTACGACTAAACACTCCAAGATCTAACCAAAGAATTGCAAGTGTGTCTCACCGGTGGACGTTGATGGTTGTTGAAGAATGATTCTTCATTAACAAATTTATAGAACAATGAGATCAGGTCACCATACCATGACAATTCTGTTAGCAATATATCGATGTAAACTGATCAAGGAGAGACATGGTCAAAATGAGATAACTTCATCAATTATTCCCCTTGCTTGTAATCTAAGCCGGATCCGTATTTCCATGCTTCTAGGCGTCGACTCCATTCATATTTGTTCCTTTTGGAAAGATACTTGATCCATGGCCTTGTGAAATGAAAAATCAACATCAAACTCCTTTTAAACTGAGTTACGATGCTGTGAAACGCAGAAAGGGACATGAGAAATAGGCACTCCCAGTATTTTGCTCAAGGTTTTACCTGATAGCGGGATCAATGTAGCTTGAGAGAAATGTGTAGTAGCCAAGCATAACAAAATGAACAGACCAGTCAAGTATCACTGGGATTCCAACCTGAAGAAGAAAGCATAAATTAAGGATGCCAGTAGCATTTCTTGAACAACAAGACGAGCATTTTGCCAGAGTCGGCCGACGTGAATAATCAGTAGAAGAGTAACATGGTTTTCCTTAATCATGATGTTGAAAGTGAAAAATCGTTCATGTCAACAAATAAGTGCGGGGAGAACACAGTCAAGAAACAGGAGGTGTCAATTACCTGCTTAAATATTGATGGCAATATCTGGGGTTGAACTAACATCACAGAACCTAAGGTCTTCACCAGAGGTCCAAATTGTATCACATCCTACAGAAGTGCAATAAACGAAATTATACACAACCTGTTCACTTGTGCTAGTTTAAGACAGTGGAAAAAAAGTATGGAACTAAATCCTATTTCACTTACCTGTAAAAAAGGCCGAAGTACTGAATCACCAAGCTTCTACAGAGATACAATTGAAAAACCATTAGATAATTAAAACGGGAAAAGCCCAATGCGAACATAATTTTGCAGGATCACAGCTAAAAGTTCACCTGCATAGCTTGGAAATTTAAATACAAAAGCTCATTAATGAAAGTTGTTGAAACATCAGCATCTCCTCTTGCTGACATTGCTCTTTGAAACAACCATGATGCACTTAAGTTGGGCTGTATTAATGTTTTTTAGTCAAAAACCAAGTCCAAGAATAGAAAACTGACGTATAAAGGACGCTAATACTTACCATATAAGGGTTTAGCAAGCTCAGACTGTATGCGTCAAGGAAATTTCCCATTACTGCATCGTGTATTCCTGAATTTGAGGTAGTGGTCATTTTCTGTGTTACATAATAAAATACAGTTGCATAGACTGTGAAACTCCATTCAGCAACTACATTCATTCAAGCTGGGGAAACCAGTCCTAAAATGACTCGACAGAAACTAGAAAGAAATGTATAGTAGGATATAGCTCCTCCCAGGGCATGCTCTCTCAATATCCGAATGATGCAAAATATCCAAAGTAACAGGTCCCGATACGAACAGCTGATGCAGAACCAAGAGCAGAGGAGAAGGTGGGAGAAGGAATAGAGGAAATAAAATCAAAATTGCTTTTAGTACATGATGAACCTTTCATATAGGTTCAAGTCATTAAGACCATAGTAAAGCAAACTACTTAATCCTGCTAATAGAAAGAAACCATCAACAGCATTGGTAATTCCTGCTAGTCATACCAGTTGACAACCGGTTTAAGTGTCTAGTCATACTTCCAAAACCACCAAAAGATACTGGCGATTGAATACCACTAGCATCACCGACCTGCATAAAACTATCGGTAAACTTGGATTAAGTTGTTAGAGAATATCCTCACTAATCGGAACAACAAACAATAACAATACCTGCAATACACGATGATACCTTGCTGGAAGAGGACTGCAACCATGTAGGATACAGATGTTAGAGAAAACAAGATATGCAATTAATTTGCACAGCATGGAATAGATAGCTGATCTTCAACTGAACTAACATCTCGCATCTAAGCATAAAAAAGTATCAAATTATTTATAAGAAACTAGTAGTACCACAATACGATTAAAGGACACAACTTTTTTCAATATCAGTTTTTCGTTTATTCAATGAAAATAGGGTACGACAGAAAGCCCTATAATTGTAATACATGCAACCGGTGATGTGATGTGGAATTTGTTGAGCAACATAGACAAGGAAATAACAAAGAGAGACAATCGCAAATAAATCAACTATGCGGAATATAATGATTACCTGTCACGATATGTAGGGAAGATTCCAAATACCACTCTTAGTATTTCCAATTTCTCAAGCGGAACACCCTTCAGAAGAAAAATTGTAATATATCATTGTTCATCCCTATGGCAGTGTTATGATGAAATGTATTACCACAACTCATGTTTTCAGGTGAAGTTTAAGATATTTTGCTGGCAGTTTCTACTTTGTACTAACCTGATAAGATGGCAATAGTTCCCAGTAATCATCTAAAAGTTGTTCCAACTTTGGGGACCCTGGAATTGCTTTGACGTAAGTGAACATATAAGTAGTTCGATCTCTAGGACCGGAACCAGCAGGAAAAGCCTGCAAAATCCTTCAGGTTCAGAAAACAAGTGTTCAAGTAAAAAAGCATACATAGTAGAGACCAACAATCAAAGCAGCAAGTTATATATATGCTATTAGACTTTTAGTATTGACTCCACTTCTGACTTCACCTACCTCCCAAAAGTACTGCAGTTGAGTATCTTGAATCTTCTTCACAGATGAACTACTAAAAATTATATCACCTGAGATGTTTTCCTTGAATCCACGTGAGCAAGAACCAACTACAAGGCATACGCCATCTGGTTTCCTGCAGGACCTGATCTGCAGAAAGGGATACAGTTTTCATTTTGACAAGCTAAGGTTTGGAATAGGAGGAGTTTAAACGGTATTTATATTGTAAGCGGTAGGCAAACATAAATTTGATATATTATGGGCGGCGTTGCTGCTTATATATATACATTAATTTCCTATTGTCTACTGTCATTGCAACACTATCCATCAGGCTAGATTTTACTTCAGAAGGATGTAATTGTCAGGTAGGAAAAGAAAGAGTTAATTTTGACCAATTCCTTAAGCCTATAAACAGATATTGGTGGCTAGCGATCAGCTACATAGAATAACATGTACTTTTTCTAATAATTTCCTATTTATTTGATTGTTCCTTGGATCATTATATGGATATGGAACACAAACTAATAATTCACAATGAATAAAAGGTTAGGTGGAAAGGAATAAAGGATAAATGTGTGGTCTAACTGAAAGCTGAATATTTTCAATTGTATCGGAAAAGGACTTACCTGTTTTACTATTGGGGAAAAATTACCCATGGAATCAATAATAAGACGAGCGGACAAGAGATCACCGTCAGTTAGATTTACAATCTGGAAGATATAACCATCTTATTAGGATTCAATACATAACAATGTTCTCAATTTAAATTGTTGCGAATGGCATGGCATTAAAATGTAGAAATACATATGAATAGAATATTAGACTCATAACAAGCAAGGGCACAAAACTAATGTACTTAAGCTATAGATTGAGATATTCCTATTAGCCATTAATTTAGGGGCAAAAACATGTCGTACAAGAAGAAAAAGTGGCAGAAGAGCTGAAATAATTAGTAAATCACTTTTTCACCTTTGCATTTATATTTTTTTATCCTTTTAAGATTTGAATACTAGACTTTATGTATTTACGAGTTATCTATAATGCATGTGAAATGTTAGAGGCAGGTGGAACCGAATAAGGCCTATCAATAGCTAAAAATATTCTCCAAGTTTCTAAAGAGCAGATGGAGGTAATTCTTAAAGAGGGTAACTATCTAATACTGCAACCATAGCATCGCACTGTTTATGTTTTGCAATTGTGCTGATCATTATTTTTGAATCAACATTTTGTTGCTAATTTATGATTGTGAGAAAAGGCCACCAGGAATAGAAATTCGGATTTCCCATAGTTTCGATTTCAAAAGGCTCCTATTATTCCATTTCTTCTCCTGCATTAGTCTATGATCTACTTGGTAAATGTACTCCAAATACTAGGCTCTCTAGTATATCAGAAGCTTGTATTATAATCTTGAATGCATGAAAGAAGAAAAAACGAGGATTAACTTACTGCAGCATCATCATAGATGTGTATTTTAGACAAGATTTTTGTTTCAAAAACAACTCCACCTAAAGATATGAATCGTCTCTTCACAATGTCCACAAGATTAGCTGGCCTGCAACCAAAGGTTGGATCTAGTAGTGATTTGTCTAGATGCTTACACAATCATTTTACTCTGCCAACAATGTAATAAGACATTAAAAAATCTATAATACAATTATAGAATATTACAATGTCAAAAATGAAGTATAAACTAGCCTTAGCAAACTAAATATAAATTCTAGACATGAACTAGCAAACTAAATACAATTTCTAGACATGAGCAAGCCCAAACATGCGAAAAAAAGGATATTATGAAGTGTTCACAGTAACATTTCTCGTATGACATTAATAAGTCAAGATAAAGTCTTCTGGTAATATTGCAGATTTGCAAAGAAATATCAAACCAGACCCACTATTTCAAAATTAAAAATTAAAATCCAACTTAATGTCATTTATACATAACGAGTAAACCATGCCAATAAATTATTTGTCATGCAAAAAAATTACACGCCGTATGAATTATCCAGAAAAATTAGCTGACACAAAGCACGAGGATGATGTCATGATGATATATTGGTAGGCCCAGATCTTTATATCACGAACTTTTAGTTAAGATGACAAAATAGAAGGTCAAACACATCACCGATTGGGTTCAGTGAAATGGAAATAATTGTATACAAATTCTTAAGAATCATATAAAAAGATCAATGAGCATCATAAAGTTCAGTATGTCAAAATATAATTTAGTCTGTTGGAATTATAAAATTCAGTACACCAACTCACGAAACTCCAAGATTAAGAATATCTTCAACCCAAACATCACCTTTCTTCTCAAAACCACATCTACTCTGCAGAATAACAAAACGGGTCATTCAAATCTTTAATGTGTATGTATATCAAATTGAATACCACTTAGGTAAACAGTCGCAACCAAAATTTAGAAACTCACTGGATTAAATTCTACTGCAATAATTTGCTCAATTTCTTCTTTTGAGATAATGCCAACATCTACAAGTTCTAGAAGCTCCTTTTTCGAAATATTCCACTCCTGTTCTCTCTGAAAATAAATGATCTTTTTAAGTGTATCAAAAGAGAGAGCAATATATAAAGGCCTCTTTTGACGTGCAAGTTCTACAGCAAGAATATTCCATTTTATAGGTTAGAGTTGTACCCCTTTAATCAGGTTTCTTTCAATTATTGCAACACGAAGACCTCTGGACACAAGTGCTGTAGCAATAAATATTCCCAGTGTACCACCGCAAACTAAAACATCGAAAGAATGTCCACCTTGTTCTTCCAATCTTAATATAGTAGATGAACCAGGAAAATACGAAACAACATCAGGAACTTTTTCTTCATCTGGAAAAAGAAATTACACAAAGTTAAAAATAAAATGAAGATGTATCGAGTTTCTCAAAAACATGGTAAATAAATGTAACCAAGGGGAAGGTGTAAAAAGAATTCCACAATTATATTGAAGTACTACGTTGTTTATGTGTTGCAAGGTCATACTAATTTCACTAAAGCGCATGAAGTAGCAATCTTCGTATTACCATTTCCAACCAATAGAATGGATTGATGAGCATCTACAGTCTTGCAACAAAACTATTTTCAGAGGTTTTTGTGCAGAAAAACCTCTGAAAAACAATCCAGATACGAGAATAAAAACAATCCAGTTAGAACTCTGGAAGACGAACCTAATGAACAGATACGAGACCATACTTGATCTAATCTCTTCAAAGCATCATAGGAGTAAGCCCCACCAGCTCCACCAACATCATTACTTGAAGATATCCTTTCCATGATCTTCTACAAATGTATTTCCAAACTTTCTCAACCATGATACTTTTTAATAGTAAATAAGAGGTGAATGGCAAAAAAGAATGTGATTTTGGCAGATCACAAATAAAAATTTACCAAAAGAGCACAACCAAGGTACAGAATTTATGTGGAAATTTAAAAGAGGGCCTGACTTAAGTTTCCTGGAAAATTATGTCAAGTTGCATCTGCATTCTGAAGGTAAACGAGAAATTGATAAAAGATAAAATTAATATGAACTATAAAATCAAAGTCAAAGTTGTTAATAATATAAGAACCACTGAATCAATTTGTTATTAGACAAGACAAAGCACAAAAAAACCAAGAGCGTTAGCTTAGAAAAATGATATGATGATCTGCTATTCATTGACTCAATTCTGCTTGAATCATCATGATGTGCTAATATCTAGTACCAGCAAGTCACTGTCCTTCTCTTACTTTCCCAGTGTAGTTATTAGACTTATCATACATTGAGCCTACAGCCATAGCTGAAATGGTGACAAAGAATAAAAACTTCCTCCATTCCTCTAAATTAAGTGTGATTAGATAATAAATGGTAGATTTTCAAAATACCCTGACCTTTAGACAATCCCCCAACACCTTTCTAATGCTTTTCCCACTATTCTCTCACAAAAAACTCTAATCAGTGTAAAAGTTCTAGGTTTATCAATGGGTTAAACACAAGAAGTTACAGATTTTAAAATCGTACCAATCCTTTAATTTTTTGATGGTGCTAATTTCCGTCGAAGAGGATTCATTTAGAGATAGCAAAGTTGGGATTATACTGCTTCAACTTTTCACGTATGCTTTGTGGTTTAGTTTTGCAAAAGTATGCTACTTATGCAGAATGCAAGCTGGCCAAGGGCAGTAAGTGGCTGGCTTCATTAAACAGTCACGAGCCACATTCGCCTTTAAGAAGATTAGGCCTCCTTAAATTCAAATAGACTATCCAGAACCAATCAGCAGATATGTATCCTAATACGTAAAAGTTAAAGTCTAGATCGGATAGTTGAAGAATTCAAACTATTATTATTGTTTTGAACAATCGACCTACTAAATTCCCTCCCCCCCATCTTTCCTACTTCACTACCATGCCATCCCAATACAAGCTAGTAATGAAATAAGTTCCATAACTGGGCAGCACGACTACTCTCCTAGGGTTCTACCGTTCTAGTGCTAGTCACATAAGAAGGCACATGAATAAAGTAGGTTACCCTCACATAGGAAGGATGATTTTATTCATATAATGCTTTTAACAAATAAGACTTACTGGGGCCGAAACATAAAGAAAAGAGCTGTACACGCACATGCGGTTCCCATAAAGAGTTCTGCTGTGCACATGCAACACCATAAAGGATGTTAAAAAATCACTTATTTGATCGCCCATTCTTGACACTTACACCTACCTCAAGGGGGTCACCAGGACCGACATAACCACAGAGTTCCTTCTCCTACCATCCATCCCACAAGAGGAAGCGTCAACAATTTGGAAGAAGATAATAAAAGAATATCTCAACCAGGACTGCGGGAGCTTTAACATCATTAAAAGGCATTGGGGAGCAGAAAAGAAAGTTACTTGTGTCCTGGAAGAAGGCTCCGCCTGCGGGGGAAAGCTAGCGGAAGCGTACGGCCGCCTCCTCGATCCACTTCTTCTCGAAATCCAACCGGAATTAGGGGAAGGGCGGAGGGCATGGATTTGCAGCAGCATCGCGAGCAAATTCGGTGGCGATCGAGAGCGGCGTCGTTCCTTGCTACATGCGCACCGTGAAGCGATGCTGTGATTTGCTTAAGAATTGATCGGGCCTCGACGTGTCCCGAATCGGACCACTGGGCGACTCTGGCTGATCCACAGCACGAGCTTCCTCCTCTCATTTCTCGAAGGCAAAGCCGACGGATTCAAAATAATAATAAAAAATAAAAAATCAAATATCATCAACAGAAAAATCTAAAACTTGGTATTTTTAAAGCAAATTGATTTTGTTCGACTAAATTAGGAATCCGTGTTGATTGTTCCGTATCATCATTAATTGGGCATACTAGCTTTTCTTTTCTGGGGAAGCCAAGTGAGCGAGTTCGGACCAAGAGCTTTAAATGTTGCATCAAATATTGTTAGGGTAGATGGGAAACTTGCATCGAAATCAAACTGATGCTTGACTCTGGCTCGAATTAAGTAAAAGGCTTCGTTTAGGTTGATTAAAATAGTCCGATCCAATCTGGGTAAAACAACATTTGTCGCTATCAACGACCAACGTCATCAATGCGACCTCCTTCCCCACGTAACTAAACAAATCACATATATATATAAAAGAAAGTGCATTCCAACTACTACGTCTGCTAAAACTTGTTTGCGTCATAAAGTCTAAATAAATGGAAACTTGCAGCATCAATAAATATTATATTCTTCCTTCACCTTCCCGGCTTCCCCACCGGTCATAAAGAAATTTCAAAAATTTTTAAAAAGTACATCGTCTCCGGAGCCACCGCCATTGTGTCGCTCTTAGAAAACTCGCCGGTTCCCTGTCGGCCGTCGCCGCCGCCGCCGCTGCCGCCGCTGCCGCCGCCGCCTCCACCGCCTCCGCTGCAGCCGAGGAGGGGGCCACCCGACGGCCGTCCACCGACTCCCGAAGCGGCCTCGGTTTCTTCCTTTCACACTTCCGGGCGGGCGGCGATTCCACGCAGGATGAGAAATGAGAACCTCCCCGGCAATTGAAGAAGCACGCGATTTAATCCTCAAACGTGGGGTGGCCGAGAAGTCGAGAAACGCCACATGCGGCTGACAGGCGGAGCTCGAGAGGAAAAAGACAAAGAAAAAGAAGAAGGAAAAAAAGATGAGATTAATCTCAGTTTAGCCCCTGTAGTATTTAATTTAACCGATGTATCCCTTGAATTTAATTGATCTCATCACACATTTCTCACGTGCTTGGTAGAAACTAATAGCAGTATAAAATAAGCACTTCAAAAAAAAAAATTATAAATAAAATATGTGATTCACATAATTTAATATATCTTAAATTAATAATTAGCTTTCATAAATGTGGTGATATTTATTTTAAATTTTTTAAAATATTTAAAAATATAGTTTCTATAGAACATAAAATATTAAAATATATTCTTCAAAGATGGATATATAATTTAAGAATATTTCATACATTAAACAGAGATGAAGTGAAATTTATTTTTTTTATATCGAAAACATTTTTTTATTTTTTTACCAATAATTAATTTACATGGTAGAAAAGTTATAATTTTTTATAAGAAAAATGGTAGAAAAGGATCAGATTTGAAAGATGGGTTTTGCAAAATGAAGAGTATAGGGGTGGAACTGCAATTAATCATCATCTTTATAGTTTGGGTGCCCACCGGACTTTGAATGCGTGCGAAGGCTAATAATAATAAACATTACTACGACCTTCCTCGGTCAATCATGACTCGTATCGCGGCTCGCTGCTTCTTCTTCTTCTTCTCTGTTATCTTCCTCTTCCGCTTCCTCTCCTCTTCTATAAAATGACTGAGAAGGCAAATTGACTGCACTGCGGCTGGTTGGCTGGCTTCTCCCCGCCGATGGCCTCCAGCGACGCTCCCCAGCTCTCCTCCTCCTCCTCCCTCTCCCTGGATTCCATCCCCAGCACCCCGCGCGGCCGTCCCTTCGGGATCGGATCCCCTCAGCCCTCCGCCTCACCCCTCGCCCTCAGCCGCTTCTCAGCCTCGCGGGCCTCGCCGGAGGCCTCCGGTTGCTGGTGGCGGTCCTCCCTGCCGCTCCTTGGCGCCGGTTTGGGTTCCGATGGAGGCGATCGCCGGGTGAGGAGGAAAAGGGTTGCTCTCGGCGGCGGCGGCGGCGGAGGCGGCGGCGGCGGAGGTGCTAGTGGCGGAGGTAAGGGGTGGCAGAGGCGGCGGACGAAGGGGATCCTTGTTTGGGGCAGCTTGGTTTTGTTCTTCTTCGTCATGAATTGGTGGATGTTCTCCCGCCTTCAGGACACGCCCATCCGTTTACGGCGCAAGGTTCCCTCGTCTCAGTCCGTGCGGCGGTCGTCTTTATTGGTATTTTGTCTTGCGCCATCGTGTAACTGGGTGGAAATTTTGTTAATGTTGAAAAGATGTATCCGAAAAGCTTGACGTCTATATTTCTGTAGCTAGCATTGCTTTTCACCATTGAAATAGATGATTTATTGGATTGTTGCTAAAACGAGAATGTTATATAAAATTTTGGTTTATTTTTTTTTTGAGTGAAATCGGTAGTTAACAATGTGTCAACTACCTACTTTAATTTTCATTGAGCCTGTATTAATTTTTTTCGTTTACTTTGAGTGGACGGATGCATGCATTCAGAGAATTCAGGACTCTAGATTTAAATGAGGAGGTGTATATGGATGCCAATATTTGTGTTCTTCTCATGCTGCAGTATGATAATTTCAGTGAAATTTTAGCTTTCTTCTAAACTTTTTAGAATTATCCAATCGTATAACACGATCATCACACTAGATCAACTGCTTGTGAAACTGTCAAATATTATGAGTTAGTGATACAATTTCTTAAAGAACATGGCCAGGAAGATCTCGTTGTATTTTGAGGTTTTTTAATAAGGTCTAGTTTGGGACACTTTAATGTTTTGATGTTTAAGTTTGGATTATTCTAAATCTTCTGTTTTTGTAGTCCTTTATTGTTTTTCTTTTCTGCATTACTGATAATCTTCACATGTCGAAAGATATACAAAACTTCAACAGATGGATAGTGTGATGCTACATTATTTGATAATCTTTCTTGGAAAACTAGGGTCATCTCAATCTGTTTTCATTTTTTCTTGATAGGAATCAACTGGTAGCCTGCTACCGTTTAATTCATTATAGGAATCAGCTGCTAGCCTGCTAACATATATTGATATTTTGTTATATATTTGTGCTTGCAGGAGAAATGGAACATTTATCGCAATGGGACTCAAAGCACAAAAGGTCTTATGTTTTCCAGGCTGCTTGGATTGGCTGCCCATGCTTTGGCTGAGGTAAAGTTTCACTGCTGCTTAATTGATAGAATGTGGGTTAATCCACTCTTGTAAATCTTACTTCAATAAGAATCTCCATTATACTGTTATTTGGTTTAGGCTGACAACAAACCGGAGCCTCCAGATTTATGGCAAGAACCCATTGACCCTTCTACTTCATGGAAGCGTTGTGCTAATCAACGTAACTGGGAACATAGTGGTAAAGTCGCTTTATTTTCAGTAAAATAACTTAATTCCGATTACTTTTAACTGTATTGCTGTTATGCTGAATTATAACTATCTTGGTAAATATTACTTTTTTCCTTCAATCCTGTTATTTTCACTATTTTGAATTAATATTTGTACCATTGAAGTGATAGTATATATTATTTCTCGTACTAATATTCACCATTTCCTTTTCCTTGATAGACAGACATAACGGATACATTTTAGTCAGTGCAAATGGAGGCATTAACCAGCAACGGGTTGCTGTAAGCAATTTTTACAACCTTTCTGGAATCTATATGAATGATGTTTGTTTACCTATATATTTGATTTGGATATTGTGTTGCTAAAATGAAAATTATTTCTTGTTGCAATCATCTTGCAAAGGATTACACAGTCCTGTTTTTTTTAACTGTCTTGGACCATTTAAGCTGAAGCTAGAATTTGTTTAGATGCGATCACTTCCACAGATGACCTTTAGTTCCATAACTTTTTTAGCCAAGTTCAACACATCTATTGCACCACTTGGATTTGTGTTTCCTAACAGACTATCTTGTGTTTCCGCAACGAATGAGTATCTCCCTCACATCTTCTATGCTCTGCTCTGTTTTCCTCATTCGTTTTCTTTGCTTTATTCATCTCTATTAGCTATTGATGTGTAAGAATTTATCTTTCAAAAAAAAAATTGATGTGTAAGAATTTATGGTAGACCTTGTGTCCCATATCTATAAAAAAATCATGTCATATTCTGATATTACACCATATCAATCAGATATACTAAAAACAACTTTGTGGTACCAACAAGCTAGATGGTGTGGTATAAATTTTATTATTATTGGAATTTTAACAAGTGGACTATTACACACGTAACAACTTCTAGTGGAGCCTTCTAAAATGGAATTTTTGTGCAATTAACAATTCTCATGTAAAGATCATGTTCATGGTTTTCTGTCTTATTCTGCACACTTTATCAGAGTTAGAGTAAGGCTAATGGATTAACAAGCAACGAAGAAACTAGGCTTCTTGAGATGATCAAGTAACAAGATCAGAACCAAATGGAGAAATATGTAATACTTTTGCTTGGCAAATGATGATAGATTGATTATAATCTTGAATAGAAATAACATAAGAAATATGTTCTATGTGCTTTTGAAATTGATATTAATTGAACGAGACCTGTGAACTTGATAAAACTTAATATATGTGAAGATGCAGAGTATTTGATACACTATTGATCCCAAGCATCTAGATGTTCTGATTATCTTTGTTTGCTACCTTCCATTAATGTGGAACCTTTATGTGTATTGATTTATCTGCTCATATAGAGTGTTTCTATTAATGATGCTTTGGTTTTTGTCAGTTTCCTTCATTTATGAACTTAAACGGTCCTTTTGTAACAGATCTGCAATGCAGTCGCTGTTGCTCGATTACTAAACTCAACTCTTGTGCTTCCCAAATTTCAATACAGTAGCGTTTGGAAAGACAAAAGGTATCTGTTTATGTGCATATATCCTTTTGCTAAGACACTTTCAGAATTCTCTGTAGGAATATTTTATTCATGAAATTCTTTTTATATGCTTTCGAACCTATAAAAGTGATGAATGGATTGTTAAAGGTCATGCCGGATTCTGTTAGCAACTATTAAAATTTGATGTACATAACTAAAATGCTCACTCGAGTAGTACGCATGCACATATAGTGATGCCTTTATTCCATTGAATTACCATCACGGGAGCATCATTGGGTGTTGCAATCATTCCAAGAATTGGTCTGTATCTTAATTCAAAGCACTGCACTCTTCTTTGGACATGCTTCAATAACATTATATGTGAAAGAGTAACTCTGCTTAGCATTGGATTTTTTTTTTGTGAACTTGGCGAGTATTGAACCCATGACCTTTCGTATAGAGCCCAATTATTCTAACCAGAGGGGTTTGTTTGTATACCTGCTTAGCATTGGATTAATCACTGATAAACGTAGTTGGATGTGAGAGAAAGGGAGAAAACAAAGATGAAAGAAAATGGGATCATAACCGCAACTGTAAAGTAGATTTATGCAGCCTGGCTACATTTGCCTATGCTCATGGCCACAAAAATCCTGTATGCATAGTGTGAATCATGGTAGTGCCAAAACTATGAGCTTCATTTTCAAAAAAATAGGAGTCCACACCCCAACCACTAATTGCACTCTAGATGTCGTTCTGTTTCACATTAGAATGACCACACAATTATTTGATCGGGATTGCATTTCAAATCAGAACCATTTGAGATCTATCTCTGTAACGTCACATATATCCCCACAGTATTCATTGCAGTAGAAATTGTTTGACTGGATTAGGCTGCAAACTTGTTATTTGAGATCTATCCCTACAATGTCACTTACTTGGAGCAATATTAAATGTGATTCTCTAGTTGCAGATATGCAAAAGTCTAACTTGGAAAAACAATCAATAAAATTGAACTGTGGATAACTATTTTGTAATTGACAAATCCTTTTAGGTATTCTGATTTAATTTTTACGCATCAAATTTTATATGAATTCTTGTATTACTCTTTAGTTACTTGATACAAAAATGACATTATTGTTCTATGTCTTAGCCAATTCGGTGATATATACCAGGAGGAGCATTTTATCAATTACTTGAAAGATGATATACCTATCGTCAAGAAATTGCCTGTTGAACTGCGGTCACTGGACTTGGAAGCAATAGGCAGCACTGTAAGTCTGGGTCCCTCAACACTCAATTCAAGGACAACATTTACGATACTTTAAGCTTAATCTGATTTTTTAAAAATAAAAGTAACTTTCATATTTGACTCAAAATTTGATTATTTGGTAGGTGACTGATGCTGAAATAATGAAAGAATCAAAGCCAGGTTTTTACTTAAAAAAGATTCTTCCTATTCTACTAAAGAATAGAGTGGTCCATTTTGTTGGATTTGGAAATCGCTTGGCGTTTGACCCTATACCATTTGAATTGCAGGTAGGACATCTATAAAGTTTACATCTTCAATGTTCTAGGTAGGATCATATTGTGATTTGTTCTGAAATGCCACTGAAAGACGCTTGATACTTAAATCCTTCATGGACTCATTGCTGTCCTAGAATCAGTTATTTTTTCTCAAAATATTACAAACAAATCGCATAACCATTCTTAGTAAAGGATACTTTTTATTGTCTTTCTCTCGGAGAACCATTCTGCTGTTTTAATTCAGTGGAGAAAATTAGTTGGTGTTTACCATTGGGCATTTGGTTTATCTTTTAGCCTTGATGATTCTTTTTCTAACAAAAGAAATATCTAGAGACTTCGATGCAGGTGCAATTTCCATGCTCTTCATTTCGTTGAGAAGATACAAGAGACTGGTTCTTTGCTTATAGAAAGAATGCGTCATTCTGGATCACATTCAGTATCCCTGGAACGTAATTTATTGGGTTCTTTTTCAGAAAAGATAACCATGAAAGGAAAGAAAAATGACCCATCAAGATATTTAGCTGTACATCTAAGATTTGAAATTGATATGGCAGCATACTCCATGTGTTATTTTGGCGGTGGCAAGGAGGAAGAAGATGAATTAGAAGCATACCGAGCTGTTCATTTTCCTGCATTGACCCTTCTCAAAAATACCACCAAGTATGATGCTTTTGTAAACTATGTTTAGCTATGTTATCTAGCTACATGAGTTTTCTCTTTTGAAAAAATTGTAGAGCCTTATTGATTATTCAATATGTTTTTTCAGGGTACCTTCTGCTGCATTTCTGCGATCTGAAGGCCAATGCCCTCTTACCCCTGAAGAAGCAGTGCTAATGCTTGCTGCTCTAGGTTTTAAGCGGAAAACCAGCATATATGTTGCAGGTGCCCAGATTTATGGAGGGAAGCTAAGAATGGCTGCAATAAATAGTTTGTATCCTTATCTGGCAACCAAAGAAAACCTTTTATCTTCATCTGAAATTGAGCCATTTCGCAACTTCTCTTCTCAGGTAATGTCATTTTAAATCCTTTTTGGGCATATTTGGTATGAGATGATATTGGTTGGAATCTGATTCTAAACAAATTCTAGTTATAATTTGAACTTGATTGGAATATGATTCCAATCAAGATTACCTTACACCAAACATGTCCAAGGGTAGTTTAATATAAACCTTTATCAAAAATGCAGAAGATATGTTGATTAACGAAAATGAAAGGACCCAAGAAACCATGCATAATGCAGTGACCTTTTGAAATGATGGAAGTTATGCCATAGTGGATGTATGCTAAAGAGAATTTAACCTAAACAAAAGGATGGTTGAAATGCACATTCACTTCCTGCTCCATGAGATGATACCTAGTCATCATAGCCAGTGCCAGCCAAAAGAAACAAGACTTTGTTTTTATCTTCTGGCCTCTTCTACATTGTCCAGTGCAATGATTGAATGACATAGCAAGGGTGACTATCCTGCCAACATGGTTGCAAGCCCTTTTTTTGGAAAGAATAACATGGTGGCTAGTCATACGTGCATGCAGCACTTTGATGCATGCTAATGCTTCCACAGCTCAGCACAATAAAGATACTGCACTGTTTCAGTTGTTGCATAATTATCATGTTTATTAGAACTTGGTCTAGTAAAAGAACTTTTAACTTGAATTGTGATTTTTTTTTTGCAGTTAGCAGCTCTGGATTTTATTGTATGTGCTGCTGCAGATGCATTTGCGATGACAGACTCAGGAAGCCAGTTGTCAGCTCTCGTTTCAGGTTATCGTATGTACTATGGAGAAGGGAACCTTCCAACAATAAGACCCAATAAGCGTAGGCTAGCCAGTATATTTTTGAAAAATAACACAATTGAGTGGAAGGAATTCGAGGCCAGAGTGAGGAAGACTATCAAACAGACCAAACAAGTTCATGAAAGACCAGTTGCTAGGAGTGTATATAGACATCCACGATCTCCAGAGTGCATGTGCAGAGTAGAGTAGGATCTCAAGTTTTTGATATCGCCGTGGTTTCAGCATAATCTTCTGCAACTATTGCTTGCAAGCACTGAATTGGTGGAATGCTTCAAGGAATGAGATGCAATTTTAATCTCTATCGAAGTCTATACAAGAATGTATCACCAAGTATTTATGAAACCTTCGAAGGTAACACATTATTTGTAGTTTGCAGGGTAGCACACCAGCAATGAGTATGGTTGACGGTGAAATGGATGAGATCAGAGTAAGGTAATGTAGATAGGAAAACAATAATTCGGGAATATTCAAAAATATGGAAATGATAATAGTTTTCAATAGTGTTCCACTTTTTTATTGGTCAAGTGTATGCCGATTAGATAATAGGTTGAGTTTTGTTTTGTTTTTGTTCCTTTTTGGATTTGAGTGCTGTTGCGAATGAAATGCCCAGCTGCAGCGGAAATTGAATTATCTTACATCCTTGTTTAAGATCATTCAGAGGCAGTTATAGCCCTGACATACAATTATTTTGCGTGTATATTTCAAGTTAGATTGTGTTTGAACTATGAAGCTCAGGGCACGGTTTCTAGTGAAATACTGAACATGGAAATGATATGCCGAGTCCCTCTTCGGATTCCACGTATATCAAGTGAATTCATTAAATATGATTACAAAGGGTACCTATTGATCTATTTTCTACTTTAAATTACTTATATCTATTGTAATAATAATAGAGGTAAGATTCTACAACATCCGAGCATAAGATAATAGGGTAAAAAACCTTGATAACAACAGGTGTCATACCCAGGTACATCTATTCATCTAACTTGCTGAAACAACGATTAATTAGAAGACGAAAAAATCTAGCAAATCAAAAAGGGAGCAGTGGTACAATATTACAGTATCGGAGATTGAACGCTACAATTCATATGTGAGAACAAACCAGCAGGCCCTGCAACTATCCTGGAATTGTGTTTGCCCACCAAGCTTTTTCATAACTTGAATCTTAGATGTCCGGATAGCAGAAACAAGGTCCGCCGGCAAGAAAGAACTGAGCAAGATACTATACGTGGGAGAAAAAACTATTGACCTAAAAAACTCTTCTCATATCTACCTTGTAGGGTAACACTTAGTTTCTAGAAACGTTAATCTTCGCATGTCAGTAGAAAGAATGGTTACACATTTCTTTTTTTCTAAACAAAGAAAAGCTTAAACCTGAGCTGCTAGGATCTCATTCCATGTATCGGGGATACCTGGCAGGCACCAATGCAAGCAATCCTGGACCCCCGGTTTGCCTTTGATACTGTACTTGGATATATGTCCTTCGTCTCGTAGTTGGGACAAACCGGTGATGTCCAAAAGCCTAACTCTTGTGTCATTCACTGCAGTTAGTGCAGCAACATCAACCACAGCATGCTGCGGAACCACACTTCCACCGGCCAGAGGCCTGGTATTATCACAAGTACCTCCCGTGTTCCAATCTCCATTGAAGAAGTGCCTCGGAGATATTGACCGGTAAAATGCTTTCAGCCTTGGATGTCGCGGCAGCTGACTGTCTAACCACTTGACAACACTGTAAATAGCGAAGTCCTTGGCACTGCCCATTGCTATCAGCTTCTTGTTAGTGTTGGGCAATCCATTAACGTACATTTCCCACCTGTTAGCCCTAAGCTTCCCTCTGTTCCAGTGGTGCCCAGTATTAAGAACCAGGACGTCAAACTTATGTAGATTTCTCTTTAAAAATGATGTTGGCCGATCGAGGTGCATGGCATATTTAGTACGTGGGTCTGTCGAATTGAGAGGCTCCACATCACATAGGGTTGCAGACCAGTAGTATAAGATAGTGGTATTGGTGCTTGGAAACCGATAAGCCCAACCATTTGGACGTAGAGCATCAGGGGCCGTGATAAAACCATACTGTTGCCCGACATCTTCCACCTCCGGTCTTAATCCACCACCAGTGACCATACACATGAGCGATTGGAACTGCTGTCTTCCCAGGGAATCCCCGACTAAAGCAACAGTTTTGTCCTGCATCCTAAAGGACATTTAAATGATTAGAAGACAAGCATTAGGTTTCTCTATCTCTACACAAATTAGACCTGCGAGTTATATGGCATCAATGCATCAATAAGATAGCCATATATGCAGCCCAACTAAATATTTGGAATGAAAAATAAATATCTCACCTTTTTAAGAAATTGGATCCTTCAAACTCTGGCATATTACAATTTTCAGGTCGCCATCTAAATTTCTCATAGGCGAAGTCCGTGCGCTGTGTCAATCTACATGACCAAGGTTCAGAAAGCCACTGTTTACATCCAAAACCAGAATACAAGGGTCTTCTGTTGTCTTGAACCCATTTTCCTTTTGCATAGTTACATTCTAACATAATCAAAGTAATATGAATCCTTTAGAAGACGATTTCACAAAGTTAATGCATGATGAACATGACATTTTTTCACATATAAAATTTTCACGTGTGAATGAGAAATGGAAAAGTGTAGATTTCATGTTTTATACTAAAATTAAAAACCAGATAATTTATTAAATTGAAACATCAATTAGACAAAAAGAAATAAGTAGATGAGGGTGAAACAAGTCCAAAACAAAATAACACGATGAACAAAAACATACCTTTGTTCTCTACTTCTTTCGATGACTTGAAATCCCTATCTATTTTTGTTGGTTTTCTTTCCTTTGTAAAATCTACAGTACTATCACTGGAAATGGGCACTAGTTTTCCACTAGACTGATGTTCAGCAGTATCAGAACCTGGAAAATCTTCCTCTGCTGATGGATGTTGATGCACATATTTATCTTCTGTAACTTGAATTGAATACCAGAAACAAATGATAAGGAGCCAGAATCCAGAATCGATAAAATTAAATGATGAAACTGCACAGCTAACCTTGTACAAATAAATCCTGCTGATTTGATTGGCGAAAAGAATCTTGATGCGGTGTTCTCTCCCATCCCCAAATAATAAATGTTGTGAAGATGATGAGGAGAATGAGTGAAAGCTGTTTACCTCTCAAACCATTTAGTGCCAATTTCATCCCTCTACAAATGATCCAAATCACTTATTATTGACTTAAGAAGTTTGTTTGTGTATCATCACATAATCTGATATTCCTCAAAGAAGATAAATGAAAAAATTAACTTTAAACTTGGGCCATGAGTAGCTACCCAACTGACACAACAAAATTGTAAATGAGAATAACTAAATAGTCACAGGTGAAGGCATTGAGAAGATATGATGAGGGGTTTTGGATGAAGGGAGAAGCACAAAAAGGGGAGGATCATATATATAATTCTTAATAATTAATTCTAACTAGGTTGAAAGATCTTATGGTCCTATGATCAGTATGGATTTCCTCAAGTTCTTATATAGGAAGATGAGTTTGACTTGGCAACCATATTTCTTCAGCTCTTTAAAATAGCTGTTGTTTAAACTTATTTTTGGCTCGTTGTTGATAATAGTGGTAGGTGCTTTAAACCAGCAAGCTCCATAGCTAAGGCCCTTGGTGGCAAAGAAAGGGGCTAAATTCTCAAAAATTATAAATAAATGTCTGCAAAACTAAACATAGTCATGCAAGATCTTAACCGACATATTTGTTATGTCATTAAACATAGGGAAAATAATTAGCACATCGTACCGATCATAAAAAGTGGTAACTAGATTGCTTATTATTAAAACTTCTGAAGAAATGAAGATATCTATTAGACAAGAGTTTGCCAGATGACCAAGATCTATTGGGTTATCATTATCATCATCCGTGCTTTTATTTTCATCAATTACTTTGCATCCTGGACCTAGTTACCATAACAAAAATGAAATTTTTATGCATTTTATTATTAACAGACATGAAAGTTTTTCACCTTGGGTCTATACAGAGGAAATAACTGACCCTGATACTAAGAAATTACTAAGTCACATTGATCCCTTCTGCTGAGAGAACAGGAGGTTGAAATGACACGTACAAGTATTATGAGACAAATATATACATATATTGGTTCATTACTATATTATACATGTTTATACCATGTCAAAATATCTTGCAATGTGAAAATCAAATACATCATCTGACCAATGAAGCAAAGAATAAAGGATAATGGACCACTAGCTTTAAACTAGATGCTAATGAATGAAGAAATGGCCCCCCTGTTTCCTGATACATGAATCTTTGTGTAACAATTTCCACAGTCTTTCTTTACTCAACATAAACTAGGTAAAAGTAAACGAAACAAAGGAACACACAAAAAAGCACAAAAAAAAAGTCAAGAAAAAAACACAGCTTTTCGAGATCTCAGCTGGATTAGCTAGTCTTATTCTTTCAGTGCAAAGCTTTGAAGGTTTCACATGATTCAGAGGTAACTAACCAAAAAAAAAAGGTTTCGCAGAAGCAAAGCACAACTATTATGTCTTGCCCCAACTTGTTGTGGGGCTCTATGAAGGACCAGTGTTTCCCTAATCAAACTTGTTCAACCAACATAAAGATCCATTTACTGCTAGATATGAGGAACTTTGGTAAGAAACTTCTTTTTGTATTTTTTTTGCCTACGAAAACGAGGAGGAACTTATTCATGCAGAACGACAGGAGAAGATGAGTTGTAGCGACGAGACTAGATTCTTGATTTAGTTCAATGCATTCAATTAACCATGAGTTGTTGGGCAAATCTCCCCCAATAAGTTGGAAACTAGATTTGAAGCCTAACAACCATCATTCTTAATTTTGTATTGCTTCTAAGTTTGAAGAGTTAGAAAGAAAAAAGACCCAGAAAAAAATGGTTCTCATAAAAAGCAACAATTTCTAATTCTCTGTCAACGGTTTTGAGGGAATAATAGATCCCATGCGCTCCCAATTGAAGCGCGTAGATCTGAGATTCTAAGTAAATCCATTTACTTGCTGGATCAAGCTCCCCACATACCCTATAGAGAGAGCAAGATCAAAGATGTGGCATTCTCAGAATGCTCAATACGCTCATAAATAAAAAAAGTCAACACCCACGTACGTAAACAGCACCTGCCCAGATGCAGCCTTCACAGGATCACAAAGGAGCGGAAGAGAATATATCACATACAATAATGCAACAAAAAATTAGCTGAGGGTGGCGGCAGTCATCAGGACCGCACTCTCGATCATTATTCGTCGAGCCCGACGAGCTCAGTATGCATACGCTTTCAGCGCTCTTCCGCACACCAAACTCCGAATAAAATTCTTCCCAAGGGGAAAAAGAACAAAACAAAAATATCAAAATGAAGAACGCAGAGAAGAAGCGGAACGATCCATACCCGACGGGAAGAGGAAGCGATCGGAGAATGCCGCTGCGGTGGATTCAAAGGGGAAGGAGAGAGAGAGAGGGGGGAGGGGAGTGATGGTGTGGTGTGGAGCGGAGAGGTGAACGAGCGGCCTCCTGCGATCTCCCTCAAAAGGCAATCGGATCGATCGGCATGAAGGGGTAATTATCTCCTCTGCTCCTTTCGACCATCGATCAGATCCGGCGATGGGGGGAGGGACGAGGAGTCGCTCGAACGCCGTGCTGCCTCGCCCTCTCCTTTTTCTCCCCGCTATCTTTCGGGTCAGGCAGGGTTTTTGTTTTTTGTTTTTTGTTTTTTTTCGTTTTTTTGGTTTTGTAGCTTTAAGTTTTTTTTTTCTTCCCTTTTCTTTTTCTTCTTTTTGATGATCACAAAGTTCTAAAACTAAAAGCTCTTTATTTAGAAAAAAAAAACACATACTAATAGCTTAATTAATGGCATGGTTTGCCGGTTTTGACGATTAATTGGGAGTCCACTCGGAAATGCTTCCCAGCGGAAATCGAGGAACACGCGGAAATTTCTGGATCCATCCATATCCTTCCTCACACTTAATTAGCATTTTTGTGGGTTGGCGTTTTAATTTAATAAAACATTAAGGTAATTTTAGTTGGAATATTTTTTTTAAAAAAATGGTTCCTCCAATTTTCCTTTTTTTGTGTGTGTGTGTTCAATTTTACATTTTTAACTAAAATATCCACCATTTTTTAAAAGTTCCAAAAAGTAATAAAATTATATATAAATCTTTTTTATCAAATCAGATATGGTCTAACAATTAATATATTTTAAATTTCTCAAATGATAACAAAAGAAGTCAAAAATAAAATAAAAATTAGTTTGGTTCATTTACTTAAAATAAAAAATATCTAACTAATTTTTTAAAATCTTTAAGTTTTTAAAAACTCGGACTTTTTTTTTCAATCTATTTATATCGAAATAACTTAATATATATGAGAAATAAAAAAGAAGAACGACATGCAGACATGATGGTTCTTCTACTGTTGCCAGTAACAAGAACATGCCGGAATTAAAAACAAAAATAAGAGAACACAACAAGAACATCAAACCTGTTTGAGCATATCACACGATTCTTCCAGCTTCACGTATATGCTTGGTAAATTTATAATGTCAGTGCATCAGCAACGATGGTGTCCATTACTGATTTAATAAAAACGCTGGATTAATTATCAGTGGAAACGAATCTGGAGATGCTGCAGGAATAGAAATATAGAACTTGCAACTTGCAAGTTGCAAAGTGTACGGGCCACAGACAAAGTGTTGGAACTTGGAAAGGTCTCTTAGGGCAGCCCACTGTTCACTGGGGATTGATTAATTAAACAGCAGCAAGTTTTGTAATACGATTCCCTGATCATTTTTTTTTAGCATGATTTTATTCTAACTCTCACCTCATGCCATGTGAATGCAAAGTTGGTGAGGAGAAGGACGAGCAGAGCACAAACTTGCAGAATATGATATCATTAGGCTGCATAAGAGATCGACTTAAAAGTTCCTCCTTTTGCGGATCAATTCACATCCTTGCAGAATATGACGAGGAGTTGTTGGATCTCCACAATGGTGTATTTTTTAAGGAAAAATATCAGATCAATAAATTACCTCCTCAGTCTCACTGCTAATTATATATATATCAGGTCAAAGGTGAACAGAATATACAAATAAATTAGTAATAATAAACAGTGCCACGTACAAACTAGATCTAAAAGGTTAGAAGTTAAATTAATATATATTACTGCTTGATATATATATATATGTATGGACTCCTCTTCCTTCCGTTTTCCAGTAATGGAGCTTAATTCCTCATTGTATGCTCTCAACCTTCTTCAGTGCACGCATTACGAGCACTAAATCCTAAAGCCATGCACTCCACCTTCGTCTCCATCATCACCGGTGCCCATAACCAAAAGCCCTTCCTTCTCAAACAACTCTCCAAGCTCCTCCTCCCATCCCCCGTGCGCGCCGGCGGCCGCTGCCTCATCCCCTTCCTCCTCCTCTGGGCCGTGCTCACCGTCTCCCAGCTCCTCATGCCCCTCCCCATCTCCTGCTCTCCCCACCTCCAACACCTGCTACTACGGCCTCCCCGGCCAGCACCGCCCACCGCCGCCCCCTCCGTCGGAGAGTTCTGGCATTGGGCGCACACCGATGACCCCTCCTCGACGCCGCGGCTCGTGCCGTGCCTCAACTCCAGCGCAGGCGGAGCCGCAGCGGCGGCGGCGGCGAGCTCGGGGAGGTACATGGTCGTGGTGGTCTCCGGAGGACTGAACCAGCAGCGGAACCAGATCATCGACGCCGTCGTCGTGGCTAGGGTTCTGGAGGCGGTCCTCGTCCTCCCGGTGTTACAGGTCAACCAAGTTTGGGGCGACGAAAGGTGCTAATCTGAGTTTGAAATCAACTGGCCGGCCGGCCGGATCGATGTATGGGCAGTTGTAGATTATTAACTAATATAATCTCTGGTGTTTTAATTAGTGCAGTGAATTTGGAGACATCTTTGACGTCAAGCATTTCAAGAAGACGCTAGAGGAGGATGTGGCGGTGGTGTCGTCGCTGCCGGCAACGCACTTGAGAGCGCGGCGAGTTAAGGCGCCGGCCTTGCCGTTCAATGCCGATGAGGAGTGGATTCGAAGCAATTACTCGAGCAAGGTAATAAGCTTCAGCTTTTATGAGATTTCTTGCGTATATGGTGAGGAATCATGCTTATGAGAAAGTCGACAGTTTGGCCGGGATACCATCTTGGTTCTCCGAGCTTTCGACTCCAGGGTTTCAAGGGATCTCAGTCCTCATCTACAGAAACTTCGCTGCAAGGTACATATCCCAGCAATCAAGGTGTGCTAAAAAGGATAAAACTACAGGATAATTTACACGAAAACGCATAATGATGCGCACCTTGATCAGGCCATCTCGTTACCTTCTTCCTCTCTGAGGGATTCCATACTAATTAAATAACAAGCCTACGATTCAGGTGGCATTTGAGGCCTTAAGATTCAAGCCATGGATCGAGGCGACGGCGGCCAAGTTTGTGGAGAGGATGGAGGAAGAAGGGCCCTTCTTGGCTCTGCATCTGAGGCTGGAGAAGGACGTGTGGGTGCGGACTGGGTGCCGCTCCGGCCTGGGGGACGAAGCCGACGCCGTCTTAGAAAAAGAGCGCTCTTCCAAGCCCCAACTCCTCACCTCTCGCACCAAGCTCACCGCTCGGCAGAGATACCTCTCAGGCCTTTGTCCCCTCAATGCCTATGAAATTTCCAGGTATATATCTCCTTACTCTTCGTCTTCCTCGATCTTTCATTCTCTTGCTTGACGCTAGCAGTACTTAACAGGTTGCTCGACGGCCTTGGGGTGCCCAGGAGCGTGAGAATTTACTGGGCCGGAGGCGTGCCATTCGGAGGAGAGATGGCGCTGGCACCGCTGAGAACACGATACCCGAACTTGCTCGATAAATGGGACCTCGCGGAGCCTGGAGAATTAGATGGCATCAAGAGCAAGCCGTCCATCATGGCGGCACTCGACTACACTGTTTGCCTGAAGAGTCAAGTGTTCTTGGCCAGCCATGGAGGAAATATGGCACGCTCTTTGCAAGGGCATAGAACTTACATTGGCAGCGGAAAGCACATCAGGCCAAAGAAGAAGCTCTTGGTGCAATTGCTGCTTAACAGGAGCCTTACTGATACGGAGACAAGGAAAAGGATCAAGCAGGTACATAGAGATGACCCCATGGATCTGTCATCAACCATGAAACCTCAAACAAGGAGAGATGTGATTGCGTTTCCGACACCGTATTGCATGTGCAGCAGAGTAACAAACACTACTGATTAATTTATACAGGCTTCGGGTATAATTTAGCTTACTTTGGCATGGGCATATTACTTCCTTCATCCATCTTCCATGGTAATTTTTTTCATCCATTGAGGTCGGGTGATGGCTGTACTTGCATTCTAAACATGAATGGATTGGTTAATAATAGCTTTTACTTTTCTGTCTTCGCTATGCCATCTTCTTCCTTCCCGTCTCCTCGTCCGGAGGTTCGCGGCATCCTTAGCCTTTTATCCTCCTGTGTTGGAGAAGTCGTCGACGGCGGCGGCGACGACCAACACCATGTCCTCCATCGGTGGCGCTGGGTTCGTTCGTGCCCAGTTGGCCCCCCACGCTGATGCTCGCAGAGCTAACGAGTACCAAGCGAGGGTAGCAGCGGCACCCTCTCCCATTGACTCGGCTGCACCTCGAGCCCTCCATCAGCACCACCGGCGGCGGCGGCGGGATCCTCCCCCTCTTCTTCTCCCTGACAGGCGCATCGTTAGTGCTCCACCAGGGCAGCCCTCTTCATCGGCAACTCCAGCACTCACAAAAAATATCACGTTCATTTTTAGAAATCTGATAACCATCGTTATGTTTTTGCATTGCGAAGTTAATCGAGCACTCTTTATATTGTTAATTGTCTTATACCCCGATAAATAGAAATATAAACAAAACCTACATATAACATTTTACTAAAACAATTAAAATTTCCTCCCACCTGCGGCTAAACGATGGGGATCAAGTCAAAGCCAGAATCTCTCGTGAAGCAAACCTTTTACTGACCATAATAACCATCTCTTCTCCCTTAATCTCTTTTACTTACACCCGTCATTTCCATACTACGTAAGGGCATTATGGTCATTGAGCATAACCTAGACGGAGCGCGCGGCGCTGCGAAATTTTTTGAATCCCACGCTCCGCAAGAAGCGCGAACCGCGACGAGCCGAGCCCACGCCGCCGACGGGGTGGCCGCCCGATTTGCTTTTGCTTTCGAAAAATTTCCAATACGTCGCCCTCCCCCGCGCCACTACATAACTCCTAACGGCCGCCCCGTGCCCCCCCTTTTCTCCTCCCAAATCCCCCCCTCTCCCTCTCTCCATCCTTCTCGCTCTCGATCCCAAGGCGAATGATCATGTCTTCGTCCCCTTCGTCTCATCTCCCTCCCTCGGACGCTGCGACGAGCAACAGGATCTACAACCGGAAGCAGAAATCGCTGGGCCTCTTGTGCTCTAAGTAAAGATCTTCTCCACTCTGATCTACTTATTTTTTGCGATCTCGTTCTTGGGGTTGCTGTATGATGCGCTGCGATGTTGGTTTTTTTCTTTTTTTATGAAGTTTCGTGAGCTTGTACAACCGGGACGGCGTTGAGTCGATCAGCCTGGATGATGCGGCGAGGCGGCTAGCGGTGGAGAGGCGACGGATCTATGATATTGTCAACATCTTGGAAAGTGTTGGGGTGAGAGACCTCTAGTTTTGGGGCCGGCATTCTCTCTCTCAAAAAAAGAGGAGAAAGGAAGATAGTGTTTTTTTAATCTCTTTCACAGTCAGTAAAAATATTACCTCTTAAGTTCCTACTTTGGGTGGGATCTGAGCAGGTTATTGCGAAGAAGGCCAAGAATTCGTATTCTTGGATTGGGTTTTCGGGGATGCCCAAAGCATTGTGTAGATTGCGGGTTTGTCTTCTTCAGATATGCTATATACCTTTTCTTTTTTTATACATATAGTGCGTAATATCGACATTTTGATTCGTCTAGGACGAGGCATGCGGGGTGATTTCTTGTGGCGAAGGTGTTGGAGTCAAGGTATGGTAGATCTCTCCCGTCTGCTGTAATGACTATCTACTGAATTTTTTTTATTTCCAAGAGAACTGAGATCTATGTGCCGACGGATAATTTTAACTATTTGCATGCTTTGACTTTTTTTCCACTTTTTTAATTTATGGTAAAAGGATGATTCGGAGGACGACGTAGATGAACTCGATGATGGGGATGAGAAGCAAAGCCAGACCATTAATTCTTCCTTTTCAGATGGTGCTTTTTGCAAAGCAAGATGCGGTACTTTGTTGTTTGTTCTATTTTTAAATATTTATAATATTTTTCCATCTTTGTATTTAGCATCTCTATCGACTTGTTCTGTTTAATTGTTTGCAGCAAGCAACAGGAAGGAGAAATCTTTAGGCACGCTCACTGAGAATTTCATTAAGCTTTTTATGACTGCTGATGTAAGCAGATTGATCCCCTTCCCTTGTGATCTTGCTATGCATTGCCAAAATTTTATGTTTAAAGCTAAACTTACTAGCATATTTGGCAGACCAATACGATTTCACTTGATGAAGCTGCAAGGCTCCTGCTCGGTGCCCACAATAACGATGCATCTTATATGAGAAGTACTGTGAATATACCTCACAACCATGTTCTCCAATGTCAAAGTTGGTTTTTCTGAATTCATTTTCATTGTTACATTGCAGCAAAGGTTCGGCGACTATATGACATAGCCAACGTCTTGTCTTCCATTCATCTTGTTAAAAAGGTACGAATATTGAGTTAGTCTACAGTAATTCATATATCAAACAAGACAAAGATGGCAGGTTTACGATTTTTCTTTTGATCTTTTATATGGTTATTCAGACACAAATTGAAGCACGGAAACCAGCTTTTTGCTGGTTGGGACCAATAGGTAATATGAAGTCAAGTAATTGTGTTACTGTTACAGTCCCACTGGAACCGAAGAGGATGAAGAGAATATTTGGAACTGAGATAACTAATATGGATTCAAAGATGAGGGTGGACCCTGCAGTGGAAAAGAAGCAAAAGAAAGTTAAGATGACAGATGAGTGTAATATCATCGCACAGAAGCAAATTGGACCTAAGAATGCATATGCCTTTGGCCCTTTCCGTCCAAGTGGACTGACAAAAAAAAGTGCTGAAGTTGAGGTGAAGGCCGAGAAGGGAGTTCAAGAATTGGAGAGCTTGGCTGCTGCCTTCCGGCCCCTGTATCACAACCAAGGTTTGATAAATTTCTTCCAACTGTTTAATCTGCTAACCTCAGTTATTTTTAGATGTAATTAATAAATTAATTCCCTTTTATTAGTAAATAATGATGTCTTCATATCTTTTCTGCTGTGTTTTTGAAATAACTTTCTATCTAAAGCAAATTTGTTTATGCTCTAAGTCCATAGATAATAAACGAGGTCTGATTGTTTCCTGTTCAGGGATCAACTTATTTGTCACTCTAGCAGTTCTGGATCATTGTCTCTCATAGGTCATGCTATGAGTATATCTGCGTAATGCCATATATAACCAAGATACTTGAAGCTCTTAATTGAATCCGTGGGCATATGATGTAACTACTCAAGCGAGAAAATTAATTATGTACCATATTTAAATCCATACTAGCCTCACTTGATAATCTTGTACGTCGCATTTGAATCCTTCAACACTGCATAATGCAAACATAAAGCATTCTGAAAGAAGCATGGTTAACCACTATACTTATATGCGCCATAAACAAAGTGTAGTTTTTATTGTCAAGCTGAAGTATGCACATTTCTCAAGCTGAAGTATGCACATTTCTCCCACCTTGATTCTGATCGTGTCACTTAATCACCTTGAGAAGCTTAGTTTTCCAAGGGTTGTTAATTGATCGTCTTGAAAGCTAAGTTTTCCACTGGTTGCATTGCGTCTTCCACAAAGCCAAACAATAGCCTTACTCTAATTTGTTCGGTAACATTTTGCGAATTAATTATAATCATGGGATCTCCATCATTCCTCTCTAACCAATATTTGAAATTTATTACACCTACAGATTTATTGTGACCGGATAAGTAGAGGTCCAGATTAGTACATTATCATAGAATGACTAGACCCTGGTTCTCCGTTTTGATTTAATTTGATGACTAAAGAGTTATGTGAATTGATGGTAGCAGTTCATTTCCCTGAAAATAGAACATGTCTTGTTTTTGTTCCAGGGCCTACTTGATGATTATGTAGAGATTAATTTTGAGATTAAATTCCTCAGCAAATTCTTACATATATTATAGTTTTTTTTACGTTGACATGACAATAACCTAACAACTACTGATGTGTATGTTTTCTTAGCTTTGAGTCAACTTTTTGAGCATTACAAGGAAGCATGGAAAAGATGGTATGTGGAGGCCAGTAAGCAGTAAGGATCAAGCGCCTGCATCAGCATATTAGATTTGTCATGAATCACATTGTGCAAACGTTGATACGACCCTCCATTTCATTAGTGATGCCTGTTTGTTTCAATGAAGCACATTACAGAAAAAAAATATTTTTTTGGTTCGTTCAGTGTCTTGGTGGGTGAAAAAGGTTTTTGTTATTGGGAAATGGTTGGAAAGTTAAATGAACATGGAAAAAAAGAGAAGACTTTTCACTTTCATTAACAGATAAACTAAATCATAACTAATATAAAAGCCTTAAAAAATGTAATACTAGAAAAAACGAAGTCGTATAAATTCAATAAAAAACGATAGTTATGATATTTTGTTTATTTATTGGTTTTATAATATTAATTTATTTGTTTGTGCTAATTAATAAAATGGATCCTGCCCCGGACTTCAACAAACTCTCTAGCGTGGCCCAATTTAATTGGATCGAGGGCCGATTAATTGGGCTTGCGCCGTCTTAATTAAAACTTCGCCTAATAATTCGAACTCGACGAGGAATGGGATTTGAGGTTTCATTCACAGCAGATCTTTTACCACCACCATCTTCTCTCTTCTGAGGATCGCCGTTGCTACTTGTGAGGGTTCAATCTTTTTTACCCCTCAAGCCATCTCCGGCCGATCCAAGTCCTCCGTTCGACGCCGGAGACTTGGCCTCCATTATCACCTCTCCGGTGCTGTCCTTCCTCCTCCTCTCCCTTCCTGGTTCCTCGGGAGGAGTGAGTGGGTGAGAGAGAGCGAGAGAGAGAGTGAGAGTCATGGCGTTCCTGAGCACGAGCGAGGCCCAACGCCAAATCACCAACTACCTCTCGCTCTTATCCGATGCCGTATCATCGCAGGATGCTGCTACCCTCTCTTCTCTCCTCGCCGTCTCCTCCAACTCCGCATTGCTGCAATCCCTCGCCGACGCAGTCAACACCTTCCAGGTAAGCCTCAATGCTTGCCCGCTGCTGTGCACGGCCCTCCCGTGTTTTATTGTTATCCCGTAATTTTTTGCGCAGGATTCGAGTGGGTTTGTGAGCCAGGTAGAGAAGTATTCGCAGCTCGCAGAAATCATTTCCCCCTTTCTCCGATGTGTCCAGACCTACCGACTTGGCCGGTACACTGATGCCTATGTCGCTCTAGAGAAAGCAGCAAAGTATGCTCCCTCTTGTTTTTATTAATTTTGTCTTTTTTACCCATTTGTTTTGCGTCTTCTCAGTGGATTTGAGCGAAAAATTATAAAGAAAATGTTCGGGTCTTTGTTCATTATTCATTGGCTTTTGGGTTTTGGGTGTTTCTAGTGCTTTTCTGCAGGAGTTTCGGAATTGGGAGACTGCATGGGCAATGGAAGCCATGTGCACTGTGGCGCTTGAGATTCGATTGCTTGCAGAGAAGGTAAGCCCATGCAAACTTTTAGTAAGTTGTTTTGGTTATTATCTGAAGCCGCAGATGTTGTGGATATATGTTTTTTATTATTTTTAGGCGGATAGGGAGCTGGCTTCATGTGGGAAGAATCCAGAGAAGCTGCAGGGAGCTGGCTCATTCCTGATGAAAGTTTTTGGGGCATTGGCTGTATGCTTCTTTAATCTTTGATTTGGTAGATTTTTTGGGGTATTTAAGACTCTCTAGCATGTTGGTCTCTACCTAACTATCTGGAATACACAACATGTAGGGTAAAGGTCCAAAACGTGTTGGAGCCTTGTATGTGGCTTGTCAACTGTTCAAAGTTTATTTCAAGGTGATTTCCATGCTACACTTGTTTTTGCCCAAACCACAATATAAATGCTGGTCTTTTGTCTCGTTAATATTATTTGCCAAGTTATATTTTGTATTCCTGATTATTGGATTCTACATTTTTCAGCTTGGGACAGTGCATCTTTGTCGAAGTGTCATCAGAAGTATTGAAACTGCTCGAATATTTGACTTTGAGGAATTTCCAGTTAAAGACAAGGTTAATAAGCTCAAATTTTCTGAGAAATTATCTTTATTTTTGCACTTGTTTAGCTTTCTATCTTTGTCTAATTGGCAACTCTACTTTGCATAGGTCACTTACATGTATTACACTGGACGTTTGGAAGTATACAATGAGAACTTTCTTGTCGTAAGTATTTCTGTAAATTATACTTTTTTCTCTTCAATTCTATTTGCCCATGTGATTTGCCAGGTTGACATATTTGCTAATTTTATCTCTGTGATTGACCAGGCTGACCAAAAACTTACATATGCCTTGACGCATTGCAGTTCAAAAAGTGAAGCTAATAAAAGGTAGAAATAAGCATGCTATGTTATATATATGTCCCTGCTATATTCTATCTGACCTGTGAAAATATCTAGGCTATTGCTTCTAGCAGTACATCAAGTCAAACAATTTTTCATTCAATAGTTGTTCTAGGGAACTCTTTTATTTCATACCAGTACGGCTATTTCTTTTCCAGAAAGACAAAATGTTCTTCATGAGTGTTTCACAAAATATTTGTGTATTTTAAAATGCTGTACTTAAACTAATTTGTTGAATATTTTCTAACTAGGATGATTCTTAAGTATCTGATTCCAGTGAAGCTTTCAGTTGGCATCTTGCCAAAACAGACCCTTCTTGAGAAATACAATCTGGTTGAGGTAACAGTTGGTTTACATTATGTATAACTTCTTAATTGTCGTTTTATTGTGCTGGATAAAGACTATAATTTAATGTTTTAATTTCTTTCTTCCTTGCTCAGTCACCACTTAACTTTATTTTTGGCTTGCATAACTGTAGAACGTAACCTTCCTCTGGATTAATCAATTATGTTTTTGTAAACATGATGTTTTGAGAATGAAATACAAAAAGGCTGGCTACTTTTATGTCAATGAAATACCATTAGTGATGAATATGTACTCTGATCTGAAATGCACTCAGAGATTGTATGAACGGCATGTTTTAGGACCTGACCACGAAAATTGTGCTTTGGGGTAACACTTTGCACCTCCCACTTCCTATTGGTATTCTGTCAAAGATTAGGCTACTACTTGGTCAACTTTACATTAAAAATACTCCTAATGGCTCGCATTACTGGTGTCAACAGGTCCGATCGGGTTAGATCTACATCAAAGACTTGTCTAGTCAACGATCCATTTCTTTGGGTAGTTAAAAAATGTAAATTTGAAACCTGAGTGGAAAGGGGAAAGTTGTGACTTATTTGGGTTTTGGGCTTCTTCACTCTGGCAATGCATTTGTCCCTACAGATGTGTGAATATGTGAAGACCAATGGATATGGTCATTTAATGGCCTTTTAGTTCTCAAATGGACTGAAGATAGCAAATTTCTGCCTGTTCAAGCTTAAATAGGTTCTTGGTAACTATATATGACGTATCAACCACCAGTTCCTTAACAATTTTTCTTCTATCCTAGCAGCTTCAAGGCCCTCATTTTGCCTAAACTGTTAGAACTGTTGACATTCCAGTTTATTTATTATTTTAGCATTTTTTTTAAAAGCATATATTAGGTGGTCATTGGACGGGAAATTTTCCTGTGTTGCTCTTTTTACTTTTCTTAGGAAACAAACATTTTTACAGAGTAGAATGCTACAGAATTGTCGATGAAGTTGATATTATATATTGGTTAACATACTTGCTCAGTAAGTACAAAACTACAAATGACATAAGAGTTACTTGGCATAAAGCTCTTTGCTGCAAATTTGATTCTGAATGAATCAAACATTCCTTCGTAATAAGGAACCACGACTTTTCTACACATGACATTATTTTTACACGATTGAAATGTCCTTTCAAGTCTTCGTTAATGCCCATGTTTTATGTTTTCTCTATTTTACAGATATTTCTGTCATAGATTGATCTTTCACTTCAACATTTTTGCAGTATAGTGAAGTTGTTGATGCAATTAAAAATGGAGACCTGAGACTTCTCAGGCATGCCTTACGAGAGCACGAGGACAGGTGTCGTTCATCAGTGTTTCTTTAGAGTAAAAAAAAATCTCAAAATTGGAATTTAACAACTTTGATGCCTTTGGACCGTCAGATTCTTAAGATCAGGTGTATACCTTGTCTTGGAGAAGCTTGAGCTACTGGTGTATCAAAGACTGATAAAGAAAATGCAAGTTCCATTCATTCTCCTCCGCTAAACAGAAATCTTTTGCAATTACAATTTCTCATGATACTTCTCTGCAGTTACATACTTCAAAAACAAAAGGACCCTAGCAAAGCACACCAAGTGAAGTTGGACAGCATAGTAAAAGCTTTGAGATGGCTTGAAATGGACATGGACATCGATGAGGTACTCCATATTCGCCATCTTTATCACGGTTCTCCAACAAGTCTTTCTCAGATGATCAGATAAATCCCTTATTTTACAGGTGGAATGCATAATGGCTATTCTTATTTACAAGAATCTTACTAAAGGTTATATTGCTCACAAAAACAAGGTGGTTGTTCTTAGCAAGAACGATCCATTTCCGAAGTTGAACGGCAAACCTGTCAACTCATAGCCGATCTGTTTTGTAAATTCATTCAGTACTCCTAAAATGATTAAAATCAAAGGGGGTTATTGTCACTTTCCCGAACTGAAACTTTCTCATTCCTGCTCGGTCAAGATCTACTGTACATATCTGAGGATTGCGTATTAGCTTTGGATTTTGAGTTTTTTTTATTTGTAATAATCTTGTTTTTTAAAAAAGAGACGATAACAATTTTCCTTAAAAAGAGAGATGATTTGTTAAATTCTCTCATATAATGTGGTACTTCAAAAGCTTTTCCCTTTATATTTATTCGGTTACCGCATATATTAGACCTTTAAATCTGTCATGAAGTTTTATTACTTCATAGATTTGTTGATCATCATTCACAACTTTCATCTTAATTAAAGTCTTATCATGCTAATCATTCTATTCAGAATAATTTAGTTGTATTTTTTTGAAATAAAATCAAATACTTCTATTTATTACTTTATTTACTAGGTATAAAAGCAATAAATGATGTTTAAAATTTGATAGAGTGAGGTTTGGGCTCAATATTCGTCCTACTATTTTGGCCACCACCTCTTAGGCTATTTTTAAAATGTGTGATTTCTTTTAAATAACATAAGTTTTAACAGTTCGTCTAATTTATATTACAAGTTTTTATAGATAAATTATTAATTTTTTCTTTTAAAAAATACATGAAAAATGTATACTTCCATAAATTATAACCTCGAAAATAGAGAGAAGAATGCGGACATTCCGTGTGTTAAAGTTTCTAATAAAAAAAAATTTCGAAAAAGACGGGTGTCTTACGATCGTTCTCAAGTCATTCGACTGCACTCGCAATTCGCATCACTCGCCGCGACCAGCTGCAGACACGCTTCGCCAGAACAAAGAAACGATGGCCGCCGCCGCCGTCGTCGCCCGCTCCTCCTCCCTCTCCAAAATCCGCCCCCTCGTTCGCCTCTTCGCTTCCACCTCCGCCTCCGACGACCAGCGCGTCATCACCGTCGAGACGATCATCCCTTTCACCGGTCACCACATCGATCCCCCCTCCCGCTCTGTCGACACCACCCCTGGCGAGCTCCTCTCCTTCTTCCGCGACATGTTGCGAATGCGCCGTATGGAGATCTCCGCCGACTCACTCTACAAGGCCAAGCTCATCCGCGGCTTCTGCCACCTCTACGACGGCCAGGAGGCCGTCGCCGTCGGCATGGAGTCCGCCATCACCAAGCGCGACGCTATCATCACCGCCTACCGCGACCACTGCATCTTCCTCGGCCGCGGAGGCACACTCCTCGAGGCGTTCGCCGAACTCATGGGCCGCCGCGATGGCTGCGCAAAGGGCAAGGGCGGCTCCATGCACTTCTACAAGAAGGAGGCTAACTTCTACGGTGGGCACGGCATCGTCGGGGCGCAGATACCTCTGGGCTGCGGGGTGGCCTTCGCGCAGAAGTACTGCAAGGATAACTCGGTGACCTTTGCCATGTACGGCGATGGGGCCGCCAACCAGGGGCAGCTTTTCGAGGCGCTAAACATGTCGGCGCTCTTAAATCTGCCGGTCATCCTCGTCTGCGAGAACAACCACTGTTGAGTAGTCACTATTTTGCAATTTGGTATATGCCGATGGTTTCTGATGAAAGTTTCACTGACCTACGTCTTTTGCAGATGGAATGGGGACAGCAGAGTGGAGGGCGTCGAAGAGTCCTTCCTATTTCAAGCGCGGAGACTACGCCCCTGGTCTCAAGGTCGGTAAAATTTCTTGCCAAACTCTCTTATCGGGTCTCTAATCATCATAATGATCATCAACTATTTTTTACTCCATCTTACTGTAAAATTTGCGCAATCTGTTCATGAATAATTTTATTGATGGTTCCCTCTGACTGACAAATGATAATAAATTTGCAATATGCCAGTCCTTGTACAGTATGATACGAAATGGAAGGCAGTTCTACTATGCAAAGTCAATGATGAAACCACCTTTTTTTTTCAATGTGGGTGATGATTGCATCCTTTAGTTAGATGGGCCAATGAGGATGGTGATCGGATCCTTTAGTTATCTTTTTAGTATTATATGACCATTTTTGTGATAAGTTTTAATGTTTAGTTGATTTATTTTGGGGACAGAGATCATGTACGAGAGGTTTTAAGTATGCTGTTGATGAGTACTTATTTAATTTATTCTAGTTTGATTTTGACTTTTCTTTTGATTTCTCATGTTCTATTTTCCTTGCAAATGGAAGATGTAAATTACATGCACCTGAATATTTCAAAGTGCGTGTGCCTAACTTGTACAATATGACTGTGCTAAGCATGCAGCGCGCTTAGTGCCAATGCACAGGGATGATTGGAAAGAGTGATTGGATTGATCTTAAGTTTTATAATCATGTTTATGTAAATTTGTTGTTAAATTGTTCTAGTTTGTCTGTAAACCTCAGTTAAGATGACACTATGAAAACATAACGCTACTGAGTTGTGTGCCCTCGCCACATACTTAATTATAAATGAAAAAAATTGTATTCGCATGCTGAGACATATGATTTCATTTTAAAAGGTATGAGATGCACTTTGCACCTCTTGCTATCTTTTGGTAGAAACTGTGTTGCATCTGCTTTAAGCCATATGTTCCAAATTTAGCAGATATATGCATTATATGTTTTTGATTTGATAATGTTCCTGTCTTTTATGTTCGTGATAGGTCGATGGAATGGATGTTTTTGCTGTGAAACAAGCGTGCAAATTTGCTAAAGAACATGCTTTAGCTAATGGACCTATTGTGAGTATCTCAAAATTTTTTATTTTTGCCATTTTGGATCCTAATTCTTGTTCAACATCTGAGCACGGATATGTGAGTTGATAATTTATAGATAATAAACTATATAGCCTACCTGTATACCATGGCAGTTCTATAAATCTATGTTAGACAAGGGTAAAGTGAGGAGGCTTATATTTGTATTCTTATTCTGGTATCCAGATTCTTGAAATGGATACTTACAGGTATCACGGGCACTCAATGTCAGATCCTGGAAGCACATACCGAACCCGTGATGAGATCAGTGGCGTTAGACAGGTCAGCTGATCATATGTAGGGCATTGATAATTAGTTGATGGACAGACTCTGTTTCTGAAAAAGCTACAATTGTCCACAGGAGCGCGATCCTATCGAGAGGACTAGAAAGTTGATATTGTCTCATGAGCTAGCATCTGCCTCTGAGCTGAAGGTGTTAGTCTTAGAAGCATATGTGAATATGAAAACAGTATACAGCTATGTCAATTTGAATTTTTATTTTTTTAACCTATTTTAATCACCTCCCAGGATATTGAAAAACAAGCTAGAAAGGAAGTAGACGACGCTGTTGCTCAAGCCAAGGTTACGACTCACTTGTACTCCTCATTCATGCTCCTATAGGGTTATGTTTTCTCATGTATCTAGTCAACATGAATTTTCAGGAATCTCCAATGCCTGATTCATCTGAGCTTTTCAAAAATGTGTTTGTTAAAGGCTATGGTGTCGAGGTAAACGACTTTCTAAATCATTTCTTTAATTTTGATAGACTCGTTGATGCCATGAATCCGGATTCCACTCCCTCTGGAAAAGAGTCCGGTTACCATAAGAGTAGACTAGCTAGAAATGACCTTCAAAATGAAGACGATTTCTCTCTATAAATTGTACTCCATTGGTCAATTGGTCACCGAGTGATCATATTGCAGACATATGGTTCAGACAGGAAGGCACTCAGAGCTGCTCTCCCGTGAAGCAACTGAATGAAGCTTCGCAAACCCTTCATCTCTGATTGAAGCAAAGATGCTCGCTAAGGATAAGTGGAAGCCAGACAAGCAGGGGCAGGCATTCTCCACACAGTAAACAAGCTTTTCCTTCCATTTTGTTTTTCTTTTCCTTGTTAAAATAAATTTCCTTCAAGAAGTTTGTATTTTGTTGGATGCCTTGTTTGTATTAGCAGCATCCTTTGATGACTTCTGTTACATATTTTAAGCTCGACAATGGCAAGATGCATATAGTTGGGAGGTCGGAAAAGGACTTTGAGTTTCTTCCAGGTACCATTTCATACTTGCACGTAACCCCCAGCTTAAGGACCACCTCATATTAGGCAGTAATATATCCTCAATACTTGAAAAATAAACATACTACTTGCCAGTTTCAAGTTCACAGTATTATTCAGCGTTGACTACATAGCCGTGCCATACTGGTCCAGCAAAGTATCAAATGTATCATGAATTGTATGTGGGTGAATCTCATACATCTATTTTGAATTTTTTCATTAAGTTATGGGACTTTCTTCTACCCAAATGCCTCCTCATATTTTTGTGAATGGTGTGAATGCTTTCTCTAATTTATTTTGCCATTTTAATGCCCAAACATAGTTTATATTTCATCGCTAAATTGCTAATGTGTGTAAGGGGGGACAGGTAAGAAGACTTAAAAGGAGCAGAAAGAGAGGGGATGCAATGTCTTTAATCTTTATGTCACTTTAAGCTTGGTTTTCCCTTCTTTTTCCTCATTTCCAAGTTCATGTTCAACATATATTTTTTTCAGTCAAGTTCACTACATAGAGAGTGATATAGGAATAAAGCTGTATTTCTCACGTGAGAAACAAACACAATGCAAATGCAAAACAGAATATTTTTAGCTCTTTATTATATCTTTTTAATCGTATGATTAGTCCATTAAAATAGTAAACTTTTGATGTCACATTAATTTTCTTTTAACATATAAATTCCCCCTCTATGAGTCATGAGCTATTTTGATCAAATTAATATTTTTAAAAAGAATTATGATGTAACCAGCTGAAGTTTTGATACACGTTGCTGTCGCTGCAGTCCATATATTGTTATTCTTCCTTCCAGAGAAAAGAAAGAAATCAACCGGGCAACTCAAGAACGGCATGAGAATTTTCTTTGCTTATGCAAGAAGTAAATTGATCATAACCTCTCGAACAAAAAGGAAGAAAAGTTCCATCCGCCCAAAGCCTCCTTCCACCACCCAAGCGACGACCCGTCATCTCTCCGGCCCCACCCTTCCCCGCAGCAAGCGACCGCCGGAGGAAAAGCCCTAATTAATTAAGCAATCACAGCGCTGCTAACTAATTATTGCTAACGAGTCGATGACTAATTGCGGCCTACGCGTGATGAGAAGGCCAAGTCGCTTGCTTGCTCCCCCCTTCCCCGTCAACACGGCCGGACGAGGCCAAGTCGGACTCGCCCTTCCCTTCCACTCCCACCTCTCTCTGACGGCCGTGAAAACGGCGAAGAAAGTACAGCGCAGAGACAAAGCTTCGAAATTTAATGCCCTCCGCGTCCCCGCACCACGTTCCCCTTTCTGACGTTTCTCCGTTCTTTAATCCCTCCACACGGTCGCCTGCCTTCCTCTCCGTTTCTTCTTTCCAGCACAAAGATTAAGAGAGAAGGCCTTCCCCCCCTCCATTTAAAGATTCAAAGCTCCCATTTTTGCCCATCTCTCCAAGAAGCCATGCCTTGCTCCCCTCTCTTCTTCCTCATCTTGCTGCCCTTCTTCGCTCCTCCCGCCGCCGGCTTCTACTCCGGCCTTCTGCCTGCCGCCGGCGATGTCCCCCGATTCGCGGAGGCCCCCCACTTCCGAAACGGCGACGGCTGCCCCTCCGCGCCGCCCGGCGCCTCCGCCTGTGACCCCTCGTTCGTCCACGTCGCCATGACCCTCGACTCCCACTACCTCCGGGGCTCGATCGCTGCCGTCCACTCCATCCTGAAGCACTCCGCCTGCCCCGACGACATCTTCTTCCACTTCGTCGCCACCGCCGACGGCCGCGACGGCCCGCCGCAGCTCCTCGCCTTCACCGTCCGCTCCGTCTTCCCCTCGCTCCGATTCAAGGTGTACCCCTTCCGGGCGGAGCTCGTCAACGGGCTCATCTCCTCCTCCGTCCGCCAGGCCCTCGACAGCCCCCTCAACTACGCCCGCGCCCACCTGGCCGACCTCCTCGACCCCTGCATCCACCGCGTCGTCTACCTCGACTCCGACGTCGTCGTCGTCGACGACGTCCGCCGGCTCTGGGACGACGCCGCCGACCGCCTCGCCTCCACGGCCTCCGCCGTCGCCGCCCCGGAGTACTGCAAGGCCAACTTCACCCGCTACTTCACCCCCGCCTTCTGGGGCGACGGCGGCGGCGGCGAGCGGGTCTTCGCCGGGCGCCGCCGCCGGCCCTGCTACTTCAACACCGGGGTGATGGTCATGGACCTCCGCCGCTGGCGGGCCGGCGGGTACCGCCGCCGGATCGAGCGGTGGATGGAGGTTCAGCAGGAGAAGCGCATCTACGAGCTCGGCTCGCTGCCGTCCTTCCTCCTGGTGTTCGCCGGCGAGGTGGAGCCTCTGGACCACCGGTGGAACCAGCACGGCCTCGGCGGCGACAACCTCACCGGGCAGTGCCGGCGCCTCCACCCGGGCGCCATCAGCCTGATGCACTGGAGCGGGAAGGGCAAGCCGTGGGACCGCCTCGACGCCGGCAACCCGTGCCCCGTCGACCACCACTGGGAGCCCTACGACCTCTACATCCGGGCGCCCTCCGCCCTTTCTTGGTCCTCCTAGCGCGTAAAGGATTCTTTTTTTTCCTTTTCACTTTTTTATCTTTCTCGTTCCCGCATTGCCCATTGCCTCCTCCAAGCACGGCGAAGGCATCTCGCCGCCGCCGCCGCCGGCGACAGTGTTCGAATGAGAGAGAGGAGACAGAAATCGAGACATGGACAGCGAGAGAAAGAGGAGACGATTCATTCTACAGATTCATTATTTGGTTTCTTTCCTTTTCCCCTTTTTTAGGGTTTGTAGTTCCATCAAATTCATTTTGATTCATGTATAAACAAAGGGATTTCTTCTTCGCTTTCTTCAAAAAAACAAAAAAAAAACATTCCGAACAGAGTGAATTGGATTTCTTTATTGCATGAGATCTCGATGAATGGTAGGAGTGGGAATGTGGAATCCAAAGCGAAAGCATTGCGATGGCCGATGGGCAGGGCGTCCTCCTCCTCCTCCTCTGGCACGCAGTGGGGGCAACAGGCTGGAGGTGTCTCGATGCAATTGATGTTATACGATGCAGGGCATCTCTTAATGAATAATGAGGAGGAGATGCCTTCCAGCTGTGGCGTCATGATTGCCCAGCAGGCAGCAGCAGCAGCAGCAGCGTCGTCTGTGGCAGTACGACTTCGAGAGGTAGTAGTAGTGATAGATGGATCGTCGATTTATTATGATCGCTGTGCTCGTCCAATCGATTGCTCCTCGCCCCATCATCATCATTATTATTATTATTTGCCGATCTCTGTGTTTTGATAATTCTTGATGGGATTAAATCTTTGGTGTGCACGGGGGGCCTCCTTAGATCTGGAAGATACACGGCCGAGATCGCATGGTTTTCGTCGGAGGATTTTAAATTAAATGGCCCTCCTCATTGTATAATACGAATCCTTGTTGACGAGCCAATGCGACAATTTCTTGATTCATTATTTTTTGTTTTGCCCGAAGAGGACGGACGGCGGACGGAGCGTCCCTTTCTCGAGATATTTCTCTTAGTTTATTGCGGGGAACGGAACGGTAACGCCGGCGGAGTCATCACGTCTTCCTATGATTGAATATAATTAAACAGAAGAAGCAAATGTCGTACCATTTTTTATTTAAAGAAATCAATTTTTGTATCTTTATTTCATGAAATCAAGAAAAAAAATATACCGTAAGCTACTAGTTTAAGTTTTTTAAAAAGAAAAATAACAAATTGGCGATGAAGTTTGTATTTGTTTAAACAGATTACGCTGTATTTTTAATTATTACCCGTTTCAGAGGGAACGTACCTTTAAAACGGAGAAACAATAAATAAAAAATGGAAGAGTTTTCTTGTGGGCCGGTCTTTACTAAATGGGCTTAGTCTCTTTGCCGAGAGTCTAAATGGGCTCTCTTTTTAATTTGTGAACATGATAAATATTTTCAGATTTATTTAAGTATATTATATTTTAGATAATTTTATTTTTAAAAAGGTAAGCCGATCGTAGAAAAAAATAATAAAACACATCATATATTTCAACAACTTTGAGTATAAAAACACATAATTGCACTTTATGTATACGTAATTTGATGGACTAGATATACATAATTCTTTTAGTTGAATTTTTTTTTTGTTAGCGTATATTATTCCCTTAAAAGTTCAAAATAATACTATATTAATTATATCGTTATGTAAGCAGGTCAATTAATTAGATACGGATATGATCCTACATCATATCAACCATTCCGAGGCAACTGACGTAATTAATAAACATTAATGCAAAAGTAATAAATGTCATCGCTTACTGGATTTACCTTTTTAAAATTACATAATAATAATTATAAAAAAAATTAGAACGAAGAGGGCAATTTATCATAAAATATACAGAACCCCCTTATAAAACCAAGGGATTCATTTTGTACCAAAGAGGGAGAGGCAGGAGGAAGCATTCATTTTATGCATCGTTAAATTTTACACTTCATTCTTTTTTTTAATTTTTATTTTGCGTTGTTTTCCGTAACAAATAAAACAATCCGCGCTCGGTGGGTAGAAACGTGGGGCGGATTTATTAATTCCCCAAAACTTGGGGCGCATCCACGCAATTCGTTCCACGTATATAAATAAATCATCACCTCGTAACTCCGACGCTCATCTGCGTTCCCTTCAATTTGCTGCCCTGGCTGCTCTTCTTCTTCTTCTTCTTCTTACGGTATAAGCTGCGAGAGGTGGAAGAGAGGAAGAAAACGAAGCGGGCGATCCCGCGGGCTACGACGCGATGGCTAATGGCGCTTCTGTCATTGCCCTGATCTCAAGGCACACCCCCGAGAAGAAGAAGAAGAGGAGGGTAAGGAACTGTTCAAATCGTTCATCGCTTCCGGGGAAGGCATCCAGCGGATAATTATTTGTTTTGAATCTGGTCTTTACGGGTAGCATGTTTCTGTGTTCGTCATGTTTCTGTGTTCGTTTCAGAGGTGCTGCGGTCAACAGAAGCGCATTCATTGTTTGCCCTGCCCGTGCCCCATCTGTTGCGAGAACCTGGACTCGACCGATTCCAGCTTCTTCCCCTGTTCATGCGGTTTCCGCCTCTGCCTCTTCTGCCACAAGAGGATCCTTGAGATCGATGGGCGTTGCCCTGGTTGCCGAAAGCCATATGACGACTCCAATCCATTACGCTGGTTGGAGCGCACGTCGGCTAAGTAATGTCGGGGCGCAAGCCGCGCAGCCATTTGGTCCGTCACCACTTTGGTTGTCCCGCTCTTGCGCTATGAACTCAAGTTCTTAGAGAAGGGCGCATTCGTTCCTTACGGAGATATTGATATTATGGAAAGGCTTCGATCGTCCTAATAGACTGATGAAATGTGAAACATAGTTCATACCATCTAATATCTGGAATTCTTAGTGAAGCATGAAGGCTTGGTAACTTCGAGCATTAAAGTACGACTTAAGATAAATAGCCAAAACAAAAGATCTATTTAGAACATTTTGTTGTATTTTTGCTGGGTAAATAACATTTAATTATTCCACTCTTGACAATACATCTGTGTATTCAACGATCAACACGCTTCGAGAATAAAAATGCTAAACAGTAAGTTACAAAAATTGCCCCAGCATCATATTACGCAAATGCTGGCCACTACATCAAAAAACTAAATCGGATGCTCGACTCGCTACTGTTCTAACCAAGGTGCAAGGATACTTTTTTAATTTTTTCTCCCCTTGGATTGATTTCTGAACGAGCCAACGTTTCTTTTTAGCGATCGGACAGTGGATAAGAAGTCGTTCTTTTCATCAACTACCGCTGAAGCCGCAGCATTCCCCGAAACAGCATCATTTTCTCGTTCGAGTGTGTTCAAAGCCGCTTCTTGAGGCGGGATGTCCGCTTCCTTTGCACCTTTTTTCTGCTTCATGGTGGCTCGTTCCCTCATGAAGGCAGCACTCCTGCACATCACCCACAAGAGATTTCGTTAGTACCGATTAAGATGGATGATCCCAAAAAGTAGTAGTCGCAGAAAAATTAAGAACCCTGGTTGAAGATGGTAGGTACCTTTTGTACTGCGGATCGGTCGGGTCCAATGCAAACAGATGAGACGTGAAGAGTGCAGAGAATCTTGGGTCACTATGAATATCTATGTCGGGTAACTTGTCCTCGATGGCCACTTCCTTTCCCTTCTTGTCCTTAACCTTCTTATTCTTCTTCATGTTATAGCCTTTGGGACCGTTGCTTGGTCCTTGCTCGTCAGCCAGTAGCAGCTCTAATTCAGCTCTACTTGCTTCCTGTTCCTTGTCTAAATCGAGCAAATCGTTATTATCCTTGTCATCTTTGCGTCTTTTCTTTGACGAAGATTTGCTCTTCTTATTTCCAACCTTGTTCTCAGTATCGATGGGTTCTTCGACGAAGAAATCATCAGTCTGGTCAGGTGCTTCTTCGTCATCATCACTGCTGTCATCATCTGAGCGTTTAGACCTCTTCCTCTCCTTCTTTTTCTCGCTTCTCTTTCTAAGAACCGTTTCCCATACTGTTTCTGATTTTTTGTCCTTTTTCTCAAGGATCCTCTTGCTTAGATCCTCAAGTTCAGTATTGAAGGTGATCTCCATGTCCTTGTCCATGTCCTTTTCATCATTCTTCTCACCATCGGAATCATTTCCAGATAGTAGAAGAGATCTTAACTCCTCCACCCCCTTGCGCTTTTTTACTGCGTCATTGTTGTCTTCATCATTCCCGTCGTCTTCATCACTGTCGTCGCTTGATGCCAGATATATGTTCAACTCATCTAGCTATAAGAGGAAAAAAAAAATCATTTTAGCATTTTAGACAAAATCAGGTGAAGCAGCTTAAACATAGTGTGAGATTGATAAGCCTGCCAGAAGTTAGATCGCCATTAATCAAGTAATAAATCCAAATTTAAAGAATACTGAAGAACAATTGTTCACGCATGCATAACATCCATATTCATGAATATTTATCTATAACTGAGAATATATTATAATGCATGTGTGCATATCATGGTCCTAGCAAACCATAACCTAAAGCTCTCAAAACCTCTCAAAACCTCGCATAGACACAGAAGAAATACATCATTGATGCTCAATCGATAAAGGCAAACCATCCCCATCCCTGATATAGAGGGGGCAAGATGGGGAAGGAAATCCACCTCATCCCTGCCCCACTCAATATGTATATCACATTACTAATTCTATTCATCCCCATAGGCGGGAGTAGATAACTCCAATAAAGAAATAGTCAAGATCATTATCCCAAGAAAACCCCAACCTTCAGAAGTCTTGACAATCATTATAACTAAATAGTGGTTTAGTGCCACTCCCGTCCTATTTTACGTTGGAGGGAGCTCACGTGCCCTGATGAGAAAGCCAAACCATATCTTGCAGAAACCAGTATTCTATCACTATAAATTATTTGGATTCAAGAGGTTCGAGTAATAAATAAATAAAGTCAAATAACTTCAAGCATCAGATTGCCAAAAGATATTTGCAGCATGATCTGCTGATGGCAACTTAATTTCCAACTGCAATAGTATACAATAATTTCTAATAATGAGACATCAAAATATGATAGCCGAGCCAGCTAAAATAATCTTGGTAAGATGGCTAACCTGATCTAGATTGAACTTCCGTCTTAAGATTTTCTTACGCTCAGGCTCGTCGTCTTCCCACGTTAGTTTAACTTTGGTATGCTGCAAAGCACAAGTTTGGAAGTCTGGCTCCTTGTAGGTCACTGGTGCCTAGCACATTACAAAGTTGATCATAAAAAAATTTAGTTGAATATAAATAACTAAAAACTAATATAGTAATTTATAATCATCATAACAACACTTATTCGTTTGCAAGTCCGCACATTGCAATAGAACATTATTAACGAGGCATCCATATATTCAACACTTCAATTAGATGACATGTGCCAGGTACTATCAGCAAAATGTCTGGCAAACAGTAACTGAAACCTTGGTGCTTCTTTCGTCATCAACAACAGCTCAACCAGACACAATTCATTGCTAGCAACCTGCTGATGAAGAGATTCCTCAACAAACAATCCAAATAAGAAATATGTAACTAATCGATCTACTCAAGGTTTGGAATTTCAGTATCAAGACTCGTCCCAGTACCAGATCAGACTTCCATTGGCCCTGTACCATACCACACTAAAGAAGCACCCACACGCTCAGTCTGCCTATGATCAAGCAAAGAAAAAGGATCCCAGCGTCTCAAATCCGATTGGAATAAGAAGAAGACAGTCCCAACCAACCCTCCTTTTTTATCCAAACCTGGAAACCCCGCACGCCATGTTCACCTGTGTGCACCCTGAACAAAGGGCGATTCATGCCATGGACCCCTATCAGATCGATACTTATCTTCATAAAAGCACCATTTATTGGTGTTCATATCCAACATCATATGAATATTCCATGGAATGCACGACAGTAAACATCAAGTATGGTACCACATTCAAATATCATGTTCAAATGGAAAAGATAAAAAATCACAGTCTTCCCCTGTACCAAAAGGAACATTTTGTGGTGGGAAAAGAAGGTCTTGACCTCTATGCATCAAATCGAATTACTCAAATGGTTATGGTCATGAGAGCAAGCATAAGCTTGGAGTTACGTTCATAAGCTAAAAAAAAAGTACCTCTGTAGCTACATCACGTGGAGGATGCTTGAACTCCATTGAATCCGGAATATATCGTAGATCAAATACATTTGATGTTTCCAGAAGCTCAGTACCATCAAGGGTTTTATAAACATGACTGGCAGTAGCAATAGAATCACAAACGACAACAGCATAATAATACCTGCAACATCATTGGAAGGAAAAGGTGCAATACTTTTGAGAAACTTGAGTTGGTATCATCAATGAAAAATAAGCTACAATGTAAAAGATGAAAAGACAATATCAAATGACTCCAATGAAAGTATATGATCATTTCCTCCGTACTCTGAATTTGTCCATGAAGATCACCACAACAAGTATTCAAGCAGGAAAAAAAAACGAAGAACTAGAAACAGAAAATTCACTGAAAACAACAGTAAAATGTGTGAAAAATATAGATGGCATATCAATGATAGGACTGCAAATTTATAACATAAATAGTAGAAGACTAGTTGTTTGAAGTAATGCACAGTATTGAGAATATGAAACTGAGGAGATCCTAGTATAAAAAAAACAGCGAATAAAGCTCAAAATAGCTCTGGTCCCCTTTCATTCTTTTTTCCATACGACATTCTACTATTTTACTGATACATCTATCTGCTCAGCAGAACTTTGAAAAATTAGATCAACAAAGGCAAAAGAAAGGGACTAGTAGGGCGTAATTAAAAATAAGATCAACATCAAAGGCAATATTTTAGAAAGGATTTAAAGATATTAAGATATCAAAAAGGGAGGAAACAATTGCAGGAGCATCTCCACTGTCATTCACAAGTGATCCCTCTTGATTGATGCAGTGACATGGTGGCAAAACAAGAAAGGTGGCACTGCAGTCAGGCACACTGAATAATTTAAGATAGAGAGAAAATAAGCATTTTGTGTAAAGAGCTTAAAAGGGTCGGGCAACTTGTGACACCGCACATTTGGGTTTGTTACTGGATTTCTTTGATGGGATGCAATTGTATGTATTAGAATCCTCTATGAAGATTGAAATGCAAATTCGTCCAATTTGATTTGAACAGGCATGTCCATAAGGTATATAAAACACAAGCAGATCAATGGGTTTAATTTAGTTTCTCTGCATAAATAATATAATGAGAGAAATGGACTACTATCTTTTCAGTCAAGCAAGATTATGTAACTTGGTTTAAACAAGTGTGAGTATAAAGTCCTAAAAAATCAGATCGAATGGCATTTGCAGTTTTATATAGAGAATATAATCAAAAGTAAAAACCTACTGCAGGAAATGTTTGTGTAAAATCACCTTAGTTTGTTCAGCTCATAAGAACGTAATTTTTCATGGTCAATATCAGAATCCTCTCCGCTATCCTCATCATTTTCACTGAAAAGTGCAAATGGTCCGCGAGTTGCTTCAGTTTCCATGCACTTTAGACCAAACTCAGATGGATAGATAGTCACAGATAAAATTTGTCCATCCTTTGGGAGACACGAACTCATCACAACATATAGATCAACAGCCTATATATAAACCCCCCTAAAAAAATTAGATTGTATAACCAATACATATTTTTGTTTGAAAAAGATGACTCCAAAATTAAGCATAAAATGACATTTATGGCACTAATAGTTCAGATAAGATATAGTTGGCTGATGAAATAGAACAAAATCACGAATATTATTTGCAAGAGTTGCACTTTAACTTTACTGGCACTGACAGATGATTCTACAGTAAATTTTTTTGCTTTGAAACACAGAATAAACATAAACAAAGAGATACGGAATCAACCAAGTAATGACATGAAAATAACAAAAATGAATGAATCTCAAGTGTATAAGACATCTTTTTGAGGAGCATTCAGCATTCCACGCTTCAGCATCTTTGCACAAGGGTAATTTAGCAAAGCGTGATGGTATAAATTGTGCACAATTACAATCCAATACAAATTGCAAGAGCAAAATGGATTGACGACCTGAATACAAGGAAGATGATTAAAAGGGCAGAGGAGGGTGCAGAAAAAATCCTTCTCCATTCATACATGTAGGCACTTGTCCTCTCATCAGAAGTGAGATCTACAACAATGAGTGAGGATCTACATACGAAATTCTACATTCTTCGATCAGATGCATTGAAAACTATAGGCCATAGCCATCTCAATATTTGGAAAAAAAACAAAAAAGGCCTAACTTAAGAGACTTATCATACCTAAAGAATCTAATCAAAGTCAATTTGAAAACTTTATTAAGTGCATAACAAATAATATGAACACATGCTTAATATAAACACATGCAGTGCATCATCAGGGATTTTGTATGATATGATGTAACTTTATTTACTCAATTAAATCGAAGAGTATATTTTCCAGAATTACATGCAACAATTTTGCATGATCAAATGATTAGTAGAAACTATGAAATTAAATGCAATCACACACGTAAGGCATGTATCTCGCAAAAGGTAAATGAGAATATGGACTGATTTTAAAGAATAATAGGAAGCATAAATTGCAATTTCCTGATCCTTGAGAGATTACATACCTTAATATGATTCCAGTCCATATTAACAACTGCCAATCTGTGAGTTTCAGTGTCAGTCACAGGTGTGTCTTCGTGATTAGCCAAAAGATATTTGTAAAGTTCACTCTTCACTGACTGCAACGAAAATGGATACAGTAGTGTTAGGCATTTCAAAGGACAGATATCTCACACTCGCTGTATTTCCTGATAGTCTATGCATCGTGACTAGTCATATTCTATAGAAAGTTGCACTAACAAGAATGACTAGCAAACAAAATAAAATGAATATTCCTCTTGACAGCAAGAGAAATAACTTGTTAGCTAATAGCTTTTCATGCAATAGTTTGTAAAAAAGACAAATGTGAATCCAGAAGCAAAACCAAGGAGTTTGTATATGAGAAACACTCATTCAGCAGGGTAAGAAACATCTAGGACAAACTGCTACCTGCTTGAAACAAAATAAATTAACCCCATAAGGTATCATAATCAAAACAACATAACGGGATCAGTTACGGAAAAGATATAAATCTATAGCACGCAAAGGCAACTGAATTTTAAGAAATATTATCAACCTCGTCATCATCAAAGTCCTCATCGTCCGTAGAACTATTCTCGTCACTAGTAGAAGCAGGACTCTGTTCCTCCATGTCGTCGTCCTCATTACCGCTATCTTCATCATCTTCAGCTGAAACATCCCTCTCGGGTTCAACCTCGGCGCTAGTTTCTTTCAAACCAGCCAGCTGCCCCTCTTCCTCCTCCTTATCCTCCTGCTGGAGGTAATAGTGGAGGAGAGGATTGACAGCCTTCGCCTTCTTCCTCTTCCCTCTCTTGTCCACGGGCGCAGAGGATGATTCGAAGCTCTTATCAGAGAAGATCCGGGCGAAACGAGAATCGATTACAACCTTCGATTCGCGCTTCGGCATCCTCTGAAAGCGCGGATCGTAGTGCGCCGCCGCAAATCGAGGGTCAGTGATGAGACCCTTCTTCTTCTTCTTCTTCTTTTCCTCTCCCGTCTTCTCCACTTCATTATCGTTATCATCGTCATAGATCTCCTGCGTGCGGGCTTCCTCTTGCCCTTCCTTCTTACTGTGTTTCCTATTTTTCCTCTTGGTCTTCTTGTGATCCTCGGAGCGCTGCTCCAATCTCGACGGCGGCGACGACGAAGTCAGTGATGGTGGCGGAAGCCTTGGCTTCTTTCGCCTCCGCTCGTCTCTGGCCATGTCGGGAGAGCAGCGGCGGGCTCAGCTAACAGCGTGCGACGAGGCGGCAATGCTACAAACGTTAGGGCATGCAAGGATCAGTCGGTAAATACAACACCTCCTCGCTTGTGTTTGGTTAAATTAATAATGAACAAAAGGTAAACAATATTTTGTTCAATTCGGCCGGTTCGCTTTAACCCGAATTGGGTCTCGAAGATGAACCTATCCGATCCGATCTGGCCCAGCCCGTGTAGGTGAACGGGTTTACTCGTCGACCCGGCGGAGCTCGAATGTACATGCGCCAATTGCTCCCTGTAGAACCCAATTAATCTGATGATATATTTTTTATTCAATAGTTTTAAGTTAAGAGTTAGATCAATTTATTGATAAAATACTCCTTGTCGTGTCCGGCACCAACATTGCATGTCCTTCCTCGTTTGGACGACGTGTGGGTTCGACTTCTCTGACCTATTAATATTCCAACCGTCGAGAGTAAAACAGCCGCCTCGTGCCGACACGTCCACCGTCAGATTAACCCGTTCCCACGTCCTTCTCGACCGCTTTTCCCCACTGCGGTGCAATCTTCATTGTACACGTGACTCTTAAAATACCATCCATCGGCACCTGCGATCGGCCACCAAGGGAATGACAGCGTCGTCATCATCCTCTCTCGACTCTCATTGCGTCTGACAACATCGACTGCACCGGATCCCTAAGCGCATCGTTGGAATTATGAAGCTGGTAATCGATGCGGGTAAACCGACTATGAATCGGGGCAATTATATGCGACACGATACATGGAGCGACGAGATGATTTTAATCCAGAAATGAGCGGCGGATTTGCTATACGCATATACGAGTATATGCGAGTGATTCCGACGTTTATGGAGCAAAAAGGGCACGATGAGTCTCCCGCGCTTACCTAACGTGGAAGGTAGCCGTGTTGCATAAGCGGTCAATTTCGTGGCATTTTATATCAATACTTAACGTTCCCTTTTTACCCCTGGACAATTCAAATTGCAATCGACTTCATTTATTCTTCCGTCGGTTCACGAAGAATGCCATTCATTGGAATCGTTCACCATCGATACGAATTTATTTAATCTTAAAATATATTGAAACTTACGTATCTTATTTAGTCGACGGTAGAGGGTAAATATGTAATTTTAGTGACGTTGCTATAAATAAACCATTCGCCATTTATTTTAGTCGATCGAAAACGGAGCAGTTCTTTTTTGGGAGGAAGGGAGAGGATATTCGTTTATTTCCCGTTCCTCCCAGAGAAAAACCTAACCAGCTCACCGATTCTTCTTCTCCACACGAATTGATTATTAGTTTTCGTTTCCTTTCTTTAGCTGGTTCCGTCGATTCAGCAATTTTGATGAGGGTGTGTTGTTGAACCCGAGATCCGAAGCTTCTTTCGCACGATCTTTCCTTATTTTTGCTTCAGGTTTGTCACAATGCGATGTGCCCCTTCAGCCGATTTTTTAGTTATTTTTCGTTATTTTAAAAGTTTGATGATCGGAAGTTTTTATTATTTGTTCTTTTGTTTATCGCACCTCTAATTCCATTTAATCGAGAAACAAATTTTACGCTCTATGATCTTCCTGGGGATGATGGTATATCGAATTGTGCTTTAGGTAATGGGAGTAACTTTTCAATTTTCTTGTTCCTTTCTAATTATATGATTAGATCTATAGTTCGTCTGGGTAAAACTTTTTTCCCTTTTTATTTGCATATAAATGATATGCAATAGGATTTCTGTATGCAGGTTATTCTGTTTCATCCCTTGTGGTATTGGCCTTAGAATGAAGAAGAAGTCAAGCTTTGCAAGTATAGATCTCAATGACAGGCACAACCTCCCAAGAGAGTTGCAGTTATCTCAAGATATTGGGTTGATGATATTATCGAAATTCAGTTCTTTGATAGACAGTTCTATATGTTGTTCGGGCCACATTTGTACTTCTGGAAGTCTAGTCGTACAGGAAACATTTAGTTCAATTTCCAAGTTTGCTGGATCAGTATCCGTTTGGTTGTTCTCTAGACCAAACTCCAAGTTAGTTCACAAAGCTTCTGTAGACGTACTTAGCCCAAATTCGGCCTGTGACAATATTAAATATATCACATCTTTGAGACAAAACCTTGCTGGATTGCATTTTATTTTTGGTCCAGCTAGAGAAAATCTCATAGCAGCTTATCTTACAAAACTAGCAAGTTCTACAATTAGATTCTTGAGGAAGGAGGTTCAACTCCCAAATGGTTTGCCCATCCTATCACTTGCTGCAGCACTGGTGCCTTCTTTTGATAATGTGTAAGTATCCTTTTGCAGTATCTGCTTAGACATAGTTGGAATGTGTTCCAACTTTCTTCAGGTTTTTTTGCTTCCTGATTGTCTTGTGCTGCTTCTGTTGATTGTCCTAAGATCCTCAAAGGCACTTGCTAGTTCTATTACACTTGCAAGTTCCAACGGGGAGATGTGTGCACATATAGATCAGCTGCACAGAGAGCATTGCCATCATGGCTGTGCTACACTTGCTTCACATAGCATTAGCTGGAAAGGAGAAGCAGTTGAGCCACAAACAGGCATCAAATTCCCTCCATACTTTGAAGATAGTTTCAGTAAGACTACAAAGGTTAGCTTTCTTTCTTTTGATGAAAAAGGAGTGGAAAAGATCCACTACCTGCTTTTATTGATGAGAAGTGTAGCTGTATACTATACAGCTGCCACGACAAAGGTTAGTTAGTATAATATTGTGATCTAAGCGTTAACATATTAAGGCATTCTTGTATCATGGTCCAGTTGCAAATCAGTTCGATGTTTATGTGGAATTTTTTATGCTTTATGCCTGATATTATCCAAAGGACTGTTGGATATATTGGCTGTCAAATCTAAACTTTGATTATTTTAAAGTTCGTTTTACATGCTTTTTAGAAAAATGTTGTTAGGTATTTCAAAATGTAACCTTCAACTTAAGTTGATTATATTTATGCCTTGCTTCCCATGTTTCATAATTATGTCTAGAAGGATATGAATACGAAGGCATAGAGAACCTACAAGTTACAGTGCAAAAGTGATTCCAAGAGTTGAAATCTTTTGTGGATATTTAAAAATGATTTCTCAGCTTAAGATATGTTTCAGGTGCTTGTTGGGATTGGTTCTAAAACTATGAGAATACTAAGCATGAAGTCTTTGAAGCTCTATGCATTTGGCTTATGTAAGTACCTTACGTATCAGTTATGCATTCTTCACTGTTATGCGATTTTGGGTTTATCCATTTAGTTTTTATAGACGTTTCACTTTAAACTCAGTAATGAGATTGGTGCTACTGATTAAGATTACTTGTTAGCATGTTTCACTCTCCAACCATTTGTATGTGATTTGTTTTTTCCTTGTCAGATGTTCATACTGACTCAATTTGTGAAAAGCTGGGTTCCAAGTATGCCTCGGTGCCAGTAGAAGAGTTGAAGAACCGTTTAGATTTTTTTGAAGATTTTCTCAGGTATATTCTTCAACAAAGATGTCCAAAAAAATAGTGCTTATTGCAAGAGATAGAACTTTCTTTTTCCTGTTAGATACCCAGAATTGATATCAGACAAAACCCATCAATATGTTGTTACTGCCTTGCTGTTTCTTAGCACAATTCACAGTAATAGATGCTACTTATGTGGACTAGTTCGTGACTTTTGTAGGTGCATGATTATAGGTGATCAATATGAGTACGTACACTCATGTCTCCTCAGAGACATGAGTACACATATGCTTGAACTCTTTTACACTGCTCTTTGTGAAATGGTGGATTTCTTGACCAGCATTTCTCCCTCTTTGTGCTTCTTTTTCCTAAATGCAGTAGAAGTGGATATAGTTAAGTGTTTCCTTTGCTATTGGAATCTATTATGTGAACAAAATGAAACTTTGGACCTAGCTTATTATCATTCTCCTATTTTCTAGAAGGATAGTTCTAAATACTCTTTGAGCATATTTTGCCAACCTCGTAGTCATGCTACTGAGTGAATTTTTCTCTCTAACCAACCTATGTCCCTTGCCCTTCCATATTTTGTATGTCTAGTCTGGATTGCGTGTAATGTTTGACTGACATGGTTTTCCATGTGAATGCTTGTTCAACAAAAACCCTAAAATTCAAAATCTTTTAAGCAATGGAATCCAACCGAGCATTTGCAGGCACAACTCAAAACTCAACTCTGCATAGGATAACACCTTTTTCTTATTGTTGTTTTCTTTAATGGTAACTGCTGTTTATGACTACCCCTGTTTCTATCATACTGATGCTACCTGTTGTTAAGACTAGTATTAGACCAATTCTTAGATGTTTGCATGTTCTGTATTTCATCATTTTTGCACAAATAAAGAAGGAAACCTAATGCATCATATGTCTTGGACATGCTCAACCATATAATTAGAACACTTCCGTTGAGAGAAATAATCCACCAACAATTTGTAGTGCATTCTGCTTTTAACTTGTGGCCACGTGCACCCATTGATATAAGGGTTCAAGTGAAGATGCTATTAAATAATGTTCCAGTTGGAATATTGAACGTTTCTAAATATTTTGTCCTGGTTGATTTTTAGGTTGTTAATTCTTTATTATAATTGGTGCAGGGAAGATATTCATATGACGGTTAGGCTTGTTGTGAACTGTAACGGTCTCAAAGTTAGCACCGTGAGAGAGTATGTTTCACCAGTTTTTACTATCAGCATTTTTTGATTTTTATACTAATTTTTTATCTCAACTTTTTCATTGTTGAAATCAATAGCTCTCTCTACAATGTAAGCATTTCACTATTCCATGATTATCAAATTACAGACTAACCAAATACACCACTTTACCTACAACTCGTTGTATGGGAGGTGAATGGCATGTGCATGCCTGTTTGAATATCCATGCACATTACTTTCTGATATATCAGGATTAGGTGGAATTTCATTAAGGTTTGAACAGACCATCTTGTAGCCTTAACTACTATGGTGCCTTTCAGAAGGTCGTGAGATCATATTGTAGTCTAACTACCATGGACCTTAAAATGTTTGCTTTGTGAGGATTAAACATCTCGTTTAGTGTGCACTTATCATCATCTGTAATGATTGCGAGAGAGTTGGTAGATCCAGGCTTCCTATAATATCATTGATTGTTCACCATGAGTTAGGTTCATGGATTATAATATTCACTTACAATTTTTTGTGCAGTGCATTTGAGAAATCTCTTCGTGTACGATTGCAAAAGGTAAATTATAATGGAACTTTTTGCTATTTGTTAAATTACTTTATACTGTTGAGTTGTATTGTACTGAATCATTTTGCCTTTCTTCAATAGATGAATCCTGATACAGATTATCATTGTCTAAGGGTATTTAGATCTTCTTTCACTCAAGATATTGCACTCCGAGCGGTATGATGCTTTCCTTCTTTATATATCTTGTACGTATTTTGATTTAGCTGCTAAAACAAATTTTATTTCAGGGAACTACAATTGATTTTAGGCAAACATCAGATGGTCAGCTGATTACAGAAAGTCAGTAGTGGACTTATTTTTTTTACTCAACTTTTTTTTAGTACGCACCACTTATTCATTAACATGATTTCTATCCACTATGCAGTTGGTGGTAGGCAGGTTGGCTCTGTCCAAAGCAAAGAACTATGCAGTAAGTTATCATCCAAAACTCAACTTTGAGACCTATTTTAAAGTACCCAAAACTCGACATTGAATCCAATGTATATAGAACATTAAGGTTTTATAACGTGAGATTTTTTTTGTTCCAAGATTTAGCCACCTAAGCATGTGTTATGGTGAGTGCACCAGGTGCATACTCATCAGTTTAACACTGGAGATTATATAATGGGTTCAAGATTTTTACTAAGTTCAAATATATTTATGTGTGTGTTATGGCGACCTATAAAGTCATAATAGCTTTTTCAATGTCATTCGTAACCAAGTATTATAAACCTAATGTGAGGTTGGTATTGGATTTATTAGGTTTTTAAATTTTTTACAGTATGCAATGTCCTATGCATTGAGGTGGTTGATCATTTTTTTAAAAATCCCAAGTCCGCATTGTTGTATCACCAATGCAACAGCAAAACTGATACCAAAATAATAATTAGATATATCTGTTAGAACCCTTAATGTCATTTGTATGAATTGACCACAAAGTCGATCTGTTGATAAATTTGTTGCAAACTCCATAGTCAGGGACATGCAGTCAGTATGCCTTAAGAATATGAAGACTATCATAATTACTGTGACTGGGAATCTTCCAATAGATGATATTCTCATTCCATCTAGACGAGCACCATTTTGCATGTTTCTCATTAGTGGAAACTGAGATATGATTAGCAGTTGTATCAACTTGCAACCTAAAGTATCTCTATGTCACATGCTTCCATGTTCAAGTAATATGGTAATTTGAGATAAACTGCTTCCATCAAATGAAAACCGCAGCTAATGAACTCAAGTGCAAATGCAGGAGCCTTTTTTGACATGTACATTGGGGATCATCCAGTGTCAGAACAAGCCAAACATGAGATCGCTGAAAATGTCGGAGGCCTCATAAGGAGATGCTGACATGAGAATATTTGAAACACAGAACTATACAAATATGTCACACTACATTCTTGTCGTGCAGATGCCATGCCCATTCTTCTCAATCAGAACTGTAGATCGGAGAACATGGCACCTGATCACTCTTTAGGTGCCTTTTTGGGGTCATAATATTTAAGTGGTTCATGAGAAAACTATTGATCACCAACTGCACTGCTCAATTGTTGATGTTTGAAGCTTACGCCAATATCAGGATCTTTCTGAGCTCAGCCACACATTCTTTTTGTCGGAGTAGCACAGCATATCTTGGTACTTTAATTAGTTAGTTAGACCGGAGTCCTGAGTTCATATTTTGGTTCATGCGTTTGTACTCCCTGCTAAAAATATTAACCATGCTGATTATAAAAGCCTATTATTTTTGTATATTCACTCTGCAAGTAACCCAATTTTTCAAACAACTTAGTAATAATTTCTGTTATCATTGCATGGATTTCAATTTTTATTGATTTTAGTTAAAAGGATTAGCTTAGGAAAACTATTTTTATCTTGTCTTCCATGTGCTTTGTATCAGAGATGATTGAAGCATATTGGTTGGATGTAACTTCGCCCTAAATTTCTAACAACTTTCCCTTCCAATACTGGGTATCCAGTATGCACGTCGACATGCCCGTTCTCTTATCCGTCATTTTATTGGTCGAAACTGACGGACGCGAGTGCCAGAACGGGCCGATGCGTTTACGGGTAGCCGAAGCATTTCAACCCACGCGAACCGTCCGAGGAGGAATCTTCCTTTGTCAACGCCCACACCGCGAAGATTCGCAAGCGGACAAATCATGCGCCGTTAAATCCCTGACCTCCTCGCCACGCATCGTCCGATCGATCCTCACCTGCCCGCCTCAGAATATTCCCCTCCGCAGCCCCAGAGCCACACACGTGGCGTTGAGATCTCATGCCTCTCATTATTATCCTCCGGCGCGGAGCTTCCACCGCTGGAAGCGTCCGCGGAGAGGCACAGCATACGGCAATATCTAGACCGTCCGATCTTACTGGAAGCCTTCCGACGGTTGATCCGTTCCCCGTATGAAGCAACCATGCGGCTGCGAAGGGACGGAAGGGACGACGGATTACTGACTGTCCCTTCGCAGAGTTCGGATAAGCTCACTCAGTTGCAAAACCACGTGGTCGAGCAGATGCCGTCGCTTTAATAACAATGCACACGTGGCGACATCAGTAAAGCTACTGCGTCCATCGGGCAGGTTAAAGGCAGCGTTTTTTGGGCTTTAAGCGGATAAATATTTTTAATTACTTTTACATCTAGAACATACGGTTGATATAGCCAGGACCGCACTTGTCCTTCTATATATACATACATTGTGAGTTAATTAAAATGTAATAAAATATACGATTAAGAAAACTGCAACGACATACATTTATATTGAATGCTATAAATAGTTGGGTATCTTTTTTTAGTGCTGCTTTGTCTCAACTCTTATCTAGAGTGATTTGCTTGTCGAGAGAGAGGGATCGCTTCGCAGGGGACTTGGAGTGGGTTAGGGCGGAGCATCGTGGCCGTCCGTACGGCGGAGGCCGATCTGATCGGGGCGTATGCCGATCGCACTGGAGAAAGGGAGCGGCATCGGGGGGTCGGAGTTCGTGCGGGGTATCGCAGCGAAGTGCTGCCCAGTCTACACGGCCGCGGCGGCGGCGGATGGCAAGGATGTGGAGGAGGACTCGAGCAACAGCTCGTCGTCGATCGGGAGAAACAGCAGCGCTGGTGGCTCCGGCGATGGAGGGGGGTCAGACGGCGAGGAGGAGGCTGGAGAGGGGGAGGTGGAGAGTACGTTGAAGGGCCCCCTGGAGGCATTGGATTCACTGGAAGAGTCGCTGCCGATGAGGTATACCAAATTGGAACGTCCTTTTCGCTAATTTCTTCTCTTACTTTATTTACCGGCTGTGATTTAACTTCCCCACATGCAATCTTGGCTCTTGCTGATGTTCCCTAATGAACCTACGACACTAGCAGACAATTTCTCTTTCTTCTAACTTCCCATCGTCGATATTTTCAATCCTTCTTCTTAAAAAATGTTTCTTTAAAATAAAATTTCTTATCTTCTAATGATAAACAAATCTTATATAAGTTAGTATTTTGATTTCTCTCTGAATATAGTTGATTTCAGCATCAAATTCTATGGAACTTCTTGTACGTTTCCTTCCGTCTAGTCCGGAGGATCTTAGTAATCGGACTAATCGAAGTGTATCGTACATTTTAATAAAAGGAAAATTCTTGAGACAACGAATGCAACTATTTACAATACGTCCGACTATATATTTTCCTTCCTGTGATGGAATGCACCGAAGGGGAAGTATGCGGCAGTATTTCCATTTAATTTCTGATAAGAGTATTACCTTCTTATGAAGAACCGTGTGTAAATCAACAATGGTTCTGAATACGATCACAGCCTTTTGAGATGTGGTAGGTTGTTGGAGGGTGGGTGGAACCTGCCATCAACACACAAGAAACAGCTAGATGTGAGAGCTTTCGGATAAGCTATATCTCTCTCGTACAAATGGAAGAGGTTTCCATCATTTAGTATAGTAGGTGGGTTAGGTCTGTTGGTCATAATTATGTCTTGTTTCTTGCACGCACTGAATACAGTTGACAAGAAGATGATACGATCAATCCATTCAACATAACATAATTCTCCAAAGAAAAACATAAAAAGGTAACCGGACTTGTGCTAAGTAACATGCTTTTTTTAACAAAAAAATGGCAGCTAGGTAACAAGATTTATACTAAACAAATGTCAATTAACGTCATCAATTTATTGTCTGCTGGTCTGTATAAGGGAAATGCATCGCACAACCATTCTTTCCTTCCCATTGTCAAATTTCAGTAACAGTAATACGTAGAACTCTCTTGAAAAGCTGATGAAGTATCATAGTTAGATGCTATCATGATAATGTTTAATCAACTATGTATTGCACCATGACTAGCAATGTTTCAAAAGTGGTGAATTTATGGATGTTCAGAAATACTATATGGCCACTTTAATCTCAGTTTGATATGACATGACAGTATTTGAAATCTGTAGATAATGTGGGATAGCTCTAAGTGAAAAAATTAAGTGGAAATTATAAGGCAAGTGCCAACATTTCAGTACTTCTAAATCAATTGAGAGAAACCCAATCTAGTCAACTTAGCAGTCTGGAAAAGTGGAGAAGGACCTAAGAATAACATGAAAGATCAGCTAACTTGCCTATACATTTTTCTGATTAGAGTAATTGGGCTCTATACTGGAGGTTGTGTGTTCAATACTCACCAAGTTCAAAAAAAAAACTTCCCTAATTAGTTGGAATAATTTGGCTTGTTAATTTTACTCTAAGATGTATGAATTCAGAAAATAATCCTGTAAGCTTCTATTTAATAGGTGGAAACTAGAACTGTAGATATTCCATTGAAGTTGTTGTTTATGACTACCTGGCAACAAATCAATATTCGTCATTTATTTGACAGACATCATCATTATAATATCACATGTATTCAGCACCAAAGCAGATCGGAATCTGAATAAATATAACTGGACCAGAGTGTTTTGGGATAAATACATTTTTTTATCCAGTTATTGCCCATTATAATCTCTTTGTATAGATACAGATGAGGTAGGACAGCCCACTCTCCTTCCTCCTAAGCACAACCAACTTACTTGATTCAGTTTGCATATATTATCTATTATTCATGGGTGTATCTAGATTCTGGTTGTATTATCATTTTTTTTTTTAGGCTGAACATGGATACTTCACGTACTTATTTATCACATACACGTGCCTATACATTTTCTAGAGGAAACACATGCATATATTTCTGTATTATGTATGTGCAAGATAATTGTTTTTACAAGTAACAACTAGATTGTCCATCTTGCACCAAAATGCAATTACAATACATTTGAAAGTGTGTATTATTTGCTGGCATCGTACTTGATATGGTTTTTTTTAGAGGGACTACTTTTATATGGGTAGTTATGTCAACATATATGACGTTTTATCCTGCATCTGGCTTCTTGTAAGGAGTTCATTTTCTGAAATGTAAGATTCCCATCTATATCACCTTTATCCTGGTTTCCTTCTCAGACATCAATGATGAAATCTAAACATTATGAATAGATTTATTTGTTAAACATTAGGAATTGAGAGTTTTGGTCATGTGTATTGTACAGCATAGGTGGAATTTATCTAGCATGCTATAAACATGTACAGAATACATTATAATAATTGACTTGATCCTATATGATATCCCTACCTTTTTTACTCACCTGTTGTACTTTTTTTTCAGGCGTAGCATCTCTAAGTTCTACTGTGGGAAATCCAAGTCTTTTTCAAGCCTTTCTGATGCTTTGGCATTGCCATCAGTTAAGGATCTTGCTAAACAAGAAACCACTTACACCCGCAAGCGCAAGAATCTCCTTGCCTTCAGTATCATGTCCAACAAGTTTGGCAACAAAGATCAGACAAGCATTGAAGGTGGTATCTCCAAGAAACCTGCCAATTCCGGCCGCTACACATATAACCCCTGTGTCAGAAGTGGCAGCTCAAGGAGGAAGGGCAGTGATAACCACGAACAGGCTCATCTCCCTCCTCGTCATCCGCAGGGAAGGCCTTCCCTCATAGCTCCTGCTGCTGCTCCTTTCAGTTCCTCCCCACATGAGATGTTCTCTGTGCCAATGAGATCTTTCTCATTAACCGACTTGCAGTGCATGGTTAATGCGGGCTCTCTAAGTCAATTTAGACAGAAGTGAGAGGATAAGAAGCTCAAGCCTTTTTTTGTGCACTAACTGGGCCCTCGTACTGCCCCCTTAGTGATGGGCTCTGGTGATCAAGTCAGCAAACTTTCATGATGTTCATAGTGCTCTAAGATCCTTTTTATCTCTTTTCAGGTGACTAGATGTAGTAATATTAGCAGCCATATCGGGGGCACTTTGTCTCTACGAGTCATTCCAGAAATCTGGTGCCTCTCTGTCCATATTGACATAGGACCACACCTAACTTGATGCGACATGGTGGGGAAATGTTGGCTTGTATCACCATTTGGCCCAATTACCTTTATGCACTCTGTGTGATGGCACTATTATCATTTATTCTGTGTGGTGGAATGTGGGCTGCCATTTGGTATAACATGTGGATGGTTCTCAGAGAAGGAAGTACGATGGTTGCTTTCACTTTATCGTTTATGCTTGGGTGCATGAGTTCATATGGTGCGCATCTTGAAACAGGCATGCTGTCACATATTGCACCGCACTGCTTGTAAGATTTGCTTGGAATTTTCTCCTGTTTTCAGTATTCCGTTTTCTTAAAGAGGGGAATGTGTTACGGTTGAGATGTGCTCTCATGTTTGATATGGCTTCTATATCCTCACTGATGGGTGAGGAAATCGTAGTTGGCCTACACCTCGATAACTTGTGAGTGTTTGTTTGTTTTCCAAATTATTTGTTATCCACATGCGAATAACTTTAAATTTTGTTTGTTTAACTAGTGAGGTGTTTGTTTGTTTCCCAATTTATTTTTTATCCGCATGCGAATAACTTTAAATTTTGTTTCTTTACTTTTTCCTTTTGGATTACTCGTAGTAAATGCCGGTATCTATTTATAGTTATATTTCTTTATTTCGATATTACTAGTAGGACATTTTATTATTTGCCTTGTTTACTTTCATCGGTTGTTTAATTATAAATAATATCTAAGAAGACGGGTGTACGTCTAATTTGCTTTCAGACTTCATCCGTGTGATCCTTAGATCCGACGTTAAGTTCTTCTCTAATATATATCCTACGGCTAATTGATTCGACCAATATTTCTCAAATGAGTTTAATTAATGCTTCGAACAAAACAAAAGGAGTTTATTGGGCCATTGCCCTGAGGGCCTAATAATTAATATTCGGGATCTACCGATGAATTAAAATAGTTGGGTACTCCTCATCGAAAGATTTGTGGATTTTTTTTATATGGATAGAATAAAAAGTTGTGCGTTGTTCCACAAGCTTTATCTTCGCCGCGGGGGAATGACGTGGATCGCCATTCGTGCAAGAAATGAAGACCCATTAATTCCCCCGTACGATATATCAGTAAATACATCCATTCCTTAGTTAATGCGATATTCTGTGAAAACTTGGCCTGCGATTCATCGACGAGTTGGGGAGGAGACGTCAAATTTCCAAATCCTGAACCCATTAGGTTGCCTTTCGTCTAAACAACCCGCGCATCCCGTATCGAGAACAAATAAATAAAAATCACGAAACCAATTCAACCATTTTAATCAGTGCAATTGAATGGCTATTTTAAAAATTAAATAAATAAATATATTGATGCGTATGTAATTTATAGGTAGAATATACGAACTTTTTCATTAAAAAAATATTATTGAACTGGGTTGATAAATTTAATACAAAGAGAACTTGATTTAAAAATTTAAATAACCAAAAGGGCCAGATAACAACTATCCACCATATTTCCGGAATTACCCATCACCGCCTGTCGTTTCTTCCAAGAGCATTATATTCATTCTAACGCTCGGGTACTGAAAAGGCGGTCATTCCAAATACGACGATCTCGACCGCCCATCCGCCCACAGATGCAATCGACCGGCTCCTCCTCCTCTTTCTTTTTCCTACTCTACGTATGATACGTGGCATTCAAAGGTTGCGATTTGGAATTTTATATCTTAAATCCATCGGTTCAAATTTCAATTCGATTATTATTATTATTATTATTATTCTTCTGTACGATCAAAACAATTACATTATTGTACGTATGCGCGAAGGAAGCTCAAAATTTGAAAGATGAAATCGGACCGTTTCGGGATCACCCAGCTCGCATCGCCGACGCCCCTCTCTCTCGAACGAAGTGCCCGTCAAATTAGCACCACCGCCCGATGGATTTTATTTTACAAGGTAAATGCGAAGGCCGGCAGGTTTTAAATTAAAATACTAACAGTGGCATTTCTTACCACATTGTTAATATTAGTTTTATAAATCGATCGGTCATAACGTACGATCTAGACGAAGAGTGGTTCAATTAAATCATACCCAAATGTTTTAATTAAAAAATATCATATATATGTATATATTTATCCAGAGACGTCTTCTACCACAAACCTGAAACATCTGGATTCGAATGCGGCGCGGTGTAGTAAATTCACCAAACACGAAAGGCAAGCTCGTAATTAACAGCAGGATTAAGCCTCTTTTTTTTCCAACACGATACGATTACTTCGGTTCCTCCTGCGTCGGCTGTCGCGTGACGGCAGACGGGAACTGTTACTTGAAAACCCGTACTCGGCGATACCAACACGGGAAACGGGATTCGTCTTCAGTAGAGAGGGAAAACGGCTCGGTGGCGTGAGAGTAGAGAAGTGACGCACTCACCGTTTTTGCTCTCCCTCTTAAGAAAACCGCCGGGCGGAGCCGATGAAGGAGCCATTTCATTCGTTTCGTCATCCATCCCCACCTCGATTCCTTTTTTCTAATTTTAATTTCCAGCCCCTCTTCCTCCTCATCGCCTTGGCGGGAAATTGAAAAAAAGTGCCTCCGCCCTCTCGTCTCTCGATCTCTCTCGCTAGGGTTTTGGAATTTGGAAGGCTTCCGCGCGTGTTCGTCGCGTTCCGTCCTCTCCCCTCCTCCTGCAGCCGCCTGTGATTTTGCAGCCGTATCTAGGGTTTGGGTTTCGGGCGAAGATGAGCTGCCGGAAGGGCTCCAAGGTCTGGGTCGAGGACAGGGACTCCGCTTGGGTGGAGGCTGAAGTGATTGAGGTGAACGACCAGCTCGTCGTCGTGGTAGTTCCAGCTCAGAGGAAGAAGGTTACTCGATATCATTCCCTTTTTTTTTGTTTCTTCTTCCCCGTAATCCTTTTCTTGGTTCTTAAGTTACTTAATTTTTGGAGCTTAAAGTTTTTTTGTTGGGGTTTATTTTTGCTGTTTTTTCGTAGATTACAGTTCCTCCAGCGAAATTACTTCCTAGGGATGAGGATGGGGAGCTTGGGGGGGTAGATGATATGACGAAGTTGACGTATCTGAATGAGCCGGGGGTTCTTCATAATCTTGCAAGGAGATACGCTCTTAATGAGATATACGTATGTATTTAGACTACTTCTCTTAGGACTTGTTCAATCTATATTATTTATCATGAATGTGCCCTATAGATCAGCTCACAGCTGGAATTGTTCCTCTTTTATCTTCTTTTACTCAATTTCTGTGTTGACTCGGGTAATTTAGCTTTTGCATGTTCTTTCCCATGTGATCCCCGACATGGCAATTTAATCCATATGCTACGAATACAATGGTAATTCAATTTGCTTCCGTATCACTGCTCAGAAGACCAAATAGTTTTCAGTCCTTGTATTAACTTTGGTTTGGATTTACAATATTCTAATGTCGAGAAGAACCAGCTAACTTCATATAAGGGTTCCCCGCATGACACCCTCGACCGGCATGGTCTAACAACAATCATCTTTTTCCTACATTGATTCAATTATATTACAAAATCCCACATTGCCAGTAAACTGGATCAAAATCTATGATCAAGTTGGCTGACTGACAATGGTTGAATGAATTGAATTTTCTATATTTGATAAAATATGACTTCATCGATTCTCTTATTCAGTGATAGTTCCTCCTAACTACCACATTCTATGTGGAAAGTGGTAAGATAAAGATGATAAGACAAACTTTGGTACCTAGCACATGGCGAAGCATGCTGTGATGCACATGTTGAAGTTGAATGGAGCACTATTTACCAAGACATCGATACGCTCAACACTATGGTCATTGGTATCAATGCACATATTATTTGTAGGACATATTCATTTGAAGATTTATCTTAATTGCTTGCCAAGTTACTTATTGCAAGATGTTACTTCACATATTGGCTAGTTTCATTGTTCTCTTTCCCTACTCATATTCATACTGCTTGTGGTTGACGAGATTGATGCTTAGTTGTAGGAAAAAGATGACAGTTAACTTGAGTAGGTTCAAACAAATCCCTAATTGGGTTATAAGGCACGGTGTTGTAAGTTGGGGATCTATGTCTGTTATGTAACTGATAGGTTATAGTGAGGCTTAGGATATAACAATCTTTTAATAGATGAATATGGACTGAACTAGATTGTTTACTGCTTGGAGTATCCATCTGTTTCTTTTATCCAGGATGTCTTTCATGTTTCCGTATTGGGAGCATAGCTTGGTAAGAATGTGACTTCGATGATAGGTTATGATATGAATTAAGTTTTTGTTTGGGGCTGGGTGGTTGTTCCAGCTTTTTCCTGAAGAGCAAAGATTGCTAAAGCTACTTCTGTGCTTTAGAACAATTTATTGTTTTAAAGAACACGAGCTTGTTTGAATTGATTTTAGTAAAGGTGAGGGTAAACAGGGGAAAGGAAGGGAAGTGAAGTGAGGGAAAAAGATGAGAATGAAGTTCCTCAGGAGTAACTCATTTGCCACCTTGAGGATAAAAGTTCAAGATCAATGACATTAGCCACCACTTGAGCATTTTAAAGGATTTGTGTGCTGTCCTACTCCTTTTTTCTGTTTGAGGGTTTGAGGGTGTTTATGCCCATAGATTTCACTGAGAAATGGTTGAATGCTGGCTACATGGCTGTTGCAAATGCCCTAATAGTTTAAGATTGTAGTCATGGTATCCTGGGATGGTTTTTTTTCTTAAAAACTTCTGATTGACTTAGCAGTCAATAATACTCCTTAACAGGTCATGTATAACAGTTACATTACAATAAATTGTGAAATACATAGGTCATTCTTAGTCAGAATTGCAGGGCATGTTGCCATTGTATGATTAGATGCATTCATTTGGTTTGATAGTGATATTATCATAATCTCAGAATGATCGTGCTGCAATAACTGATAAATGACATTTTTAATAAAACTTAGATTAAGTGTTGTTAGTACAATAGTTGTTTTGATATAAAGTAGAATCTATCTTTGGACAGGGTAGGTTTTTACATTTTCTTGGATCTTTGTAGACATACACAGGAAGCATCTTGATAGCAGTTAATCCATTCACAAAGCTTCCTCATCTTTATAACAAGTACATGATGGAGCAGTACAAGGATGTCAGACTTGGGGATTTAAGTCCTCATGTTTTTGCTGTTGCTGATGCATCTTATCGGTAGGGTTATCCAAGCTATATGGCTAGCTGTCAGTTGTTTCAGGAATGAAAATTCTAATGGACCATAGTGTTGGCTTCCGTTGGTTTCTTATTCTAGAGCTATGATCCATGAAGAACGCAGTCAGTCGATCCTGGTTAGTGGTGAAAGTGGGGCAGGGAAGACTGAAACAACCAAGTTAATAATGCAATATCTGACACATGTTGGTGGTAGGGCTGCAAATGATGATCGAACTGTTGAGCAACAAGTTCTTGAAGTATGTGCTTTCTACTTGTATCTCTTAAGTGTTTATTTTCTAACTTGTCATTTTTACAGTCAAATCCACTTCTTGAGGCATTTGGTAATGCAAAAACAGTCAGAAATGACAACTCAAGGTCAGTCAATGTTTATAACTATGATTGTATACAGTAATGTAGAAATCTCCTGCAGTTGCTATGAAAGAGTTCAGCTTATATTGGTTGCCAAGGTCTTAAAACCAGTATGTGGACCTGTACGGTCCCCAAGCATACTAGTGCTAGAAGTGTATTGATATATGGTATGCTGTTTTAAGCAGTCCAAATTTTTTTATTTATTTTAAATTCTAAGTAAATTATAAAATAGAACATATAGAATGAATTTTGGGTTATAGGAGTGAGAAACAGTAGTATGAGAAATTATAAGCAATAAGAAATTGTTAAAGTTGATTAAATTGGGAAAGAAGTATATTATAGGAGAAGTTATTTTGTAGGGTCTATTTGCAAATATGAAAAGAGGATTTTTTAATTTTTTTTTTGAATACCATTTGTGGATTTTCTATATAAACAAACAGAAATACCACAACAGACACAATAAGATGACGGTATTGAAGTAGCTGGTGGCATTTCCATAATTAAATGAAAATACCATACTGAGCTTGGGTGCATACTGGCTGATAGGCTGCCTATATATATATTTTTGAAAGAGATAATTGCATTCATTTCACCTATCGGAAATGATGCAATAGGTTGCCTATATTGAGGGTTTTTATCTAATGGTTTAATTGCATTCTGGTTGATTTTTCTGTTCTGATATTATTTATTGTGGAAACTTATGCTTCTAAATACTGTGGGACATTCTTTATTTCTGTAACATTGTTTATTAGAGTAATGGCTCAGGATTGACCCCTGAAGTCTAGCTTATGAGGAATCAGCTAAAGTTGCTAATATCCATATGCGGTCTAACATGTTCAATTGACAAACACATTTTGAATTCTTTAACTTTCTATGCTTATTAACTGAATTAAGAATAGACTAAGTGGTAAGATATTAAACAAGGCCCTACATTTTTCAAATGGCAAAGCTCACACAAGGGTGTTCTGTGATACTCCTTTTACCTTGTCCTGTAGTTGACATCCATTTGAATTTCTGTTATAAAATGTCTTAATAAGTTGTTGTTTACTGTACCTCTGAAATTTTTATGATAGTTCTGTTTTTGCATTTGTTTGCTAATTGCATGTGGTGATTTTGATGTAGCCGCTTTGGGAAATTTGTTGAAATTCAGTTTGACCCAAGTGGTAGAATATCGGGTGCTGCAATTAGAACTTACCTTCTAGAAAGGTCTCGAGTTGTCAAGATCACAGATCCAGAGAGGAATTACCATTGTTTTTATCAACTGTGTGCTTCAGGAAAGGTATATATTTAATTCCATGGTATTTACACATCTGGAATTTTTGCATACTACATTCTATTTCTGACTTCCGGGTTTGTTATTGGCTCTGCAAATCTTATCCTTCAACAATGTTTTAGGATTTATTGTATTTTATTTTTATATTTGTTTGTATGGTGTGCAACATGCATAATATATCTGAACTTTCTTACATAAATTATTTGTGACTACTTGAACATTTCCTAGCAATAAGAAACAAAATATTTTTCTTTACACTAATGTTTTGGATGGAGAGATTTAGAGGGGATGGAGGGGTTAGGAGAAAAGGACAAGTCAAATTTTATTTTTTTCAAGAATACAAAAGAAGAGAGGTAACTAGTCATTCTCTATACTATAAGTCTACTTGTTTGGTTCAATTTTCTTGTTTTTTGGCCTCCTGAATTATTTTCCCCTTTTTCTTCATCTCCCTCCAAATCCCTCCATCTAAACAAACCCTTAGTGGCTAGTGTAACACAATGTCGGGAGAGACTGCTGCCTGTGCTCCTCCTACTTTCTGTTTCCCTTGGTTTGTACTGACTGTTGTAGACTGGTAGGCTCAGGATTTTAATCCTTGGTTTCAAGTTTTAAGATTTGCGCTTCATTTAATCTTACTAATTATTTTAATTGTTATTTTCAGCCAACTAATTTTCTTTTTCTCCTTGGTCTAGGATGCTGAAAAATACAAGCTTGGACATCCAAGCCACTTCCATTACTTAAACCAAAGCAACTCATATGATTTAGATGGAGTAAGTAATGAAGAAGAATATTTGAAGACGAGAAGAGCAATGGATATAGTTGGAATAAGTATGGACAATCAGGTTTGAAACATGCATGTTCTTGTTTGAAGTTACGGATTTACTCTATGCTAGCTCACCACATGCAAATATGATCTTATTCTTTCTCTTGTTACTCTGTCTTTAGGAAGCAATTTTTCGCACATTAGCTGCCATTCTTCATCTTGGAAATATTGAGTTTTCACCTGGGAAGGAGCATGATTCTTCTACTGTGCAAGACTCAAAGTCTTGCTTCCACCTTGAAACAGCTGCCAATTTATTCATGTAAGTAATTCAATATCTACATTGAACATTCATTATTTTTGTATCTCTATTTTTGTACAATGTGATCCTTGATGCTACAGTGGGATTGCTCTATTGTGACTTCTCTAGTGTTTACTTCACAAAAATGGCCTTTAGCAGGGTTAATGGAATCCCTTATGGACCCTGCATTTGCAGCATAATTATTATTTACCTCATATTGGTTTTGTAGATTTAGCTCTCTAAGTTTCTTAGTGTTCTGGCTTGTGAAGGAACAAAGAAAATTTTGGTGCATTGCTCCTTTATTAAATATTGGCATTTTGGTTGGTGGCTGGACATTTGAAAGAATGAAAATCCAACATAATTTTCCTGACTCAACTATTTTTTAGGGAGCATGACCTGTGTATTGATTGTCGATTTTTTTCTGATAAAAGCATATATAAATAAAATTTCTGACAACATTTTTAAATTTGTTTTGATTACAGAAATCTATGAAATCCCAATTTTGTTGCTGTGGGCTAAATAGGGCCTTTTCTGTTGTTGGGATCTATTCAAGGACATATCAGTATATATCTATGTAAAATTTATCTTCATTGTTTCTGAAGAGCCTTCATAGGCTCCTCTATCCTTTGACAGTTACTCCCAATCATTTTTCATTACCACAGCTCTGGTCTTCTTTGAACATACTGATACAACCTCGGCCTACTTTATCTCATTTTATTATTTAGGTTATACCTAGAATGAGATTGCATTGGACGTTTTATTTCACAACCATTGGATGGTGGGTAAATTCTTCAGGCAATTGTCCTAAGCGGAAGACATCAATCCAATATTTGATTCCTGAAATGTGATGACAATTCTCAATGACTCCTTTTTACCCCCATCTCTTTTGATGTGGCTTTCTAGAGTTCTTCTACATTGAATCTGCAAATATGGGAGTAACCATTTAGAAGTGTGCTGCTGTGATTGCTAAATGTTTAATGGAATTGTGTGCTTCATATTCTCTGGCAGGTGCAATCCTGATCTTCTGCTTTCAACTCTGAGTACACGTGGAATACAAACCCGTGAAGGAAACATAATTAAAGCCCTTGATTGTGCTGCTGCTTCTGCTAATCGTGATGCTCTAGCCAAGACTGTATATGCTCGATTATTTGACTGGCATGCTCCTCTCCTCATCCAGTTTGGTATTCTTATTATAGTCAATGTTTGTTATAGTAATTTATTAATATTGCAGGCTCGTTGAGAACATCAACAAGTCCGTCGGGCAAGACCCTAATTCCAAGATACAGATTGGAGTCTTGGACATTTATGGCTTTGAGTGCTTCAGAAATAATAGGTAAATGACTATTCATTTAGTCTCAACTGCAGTATATATATATATATATATATATATATCCTTCTGCAAATTTGACTACAATGAAACAATAACATTGTTCTTTAATAGATCTTATGTGTGTGGCTCATTGTTAATTATGTTGTCGTATTTTATCTTGTCGATAATCACATTTCTACATCATGAGTTTGTGCATCTGTAAATATTTTGTTTATTTCTTCACACCACCATTTGTATTGATATTTCAAACTTTAAGAGTTTATTTGTTAGTTTCTTTAACTCAAAGATTAAGACCTCAGTACCAGAGGGAGTATTGGATTTCCACTGGACCAGTATGATAATGACAGAAGAAGAAGAAGAAGAAGAATCAGTACAGTGATGAGCAGGTGCATTGGGAATGGTGCCGAAGAAGGGGATAGGGGTAGAACAAAATAAAGAACTAAAAGAGGAAGAAGAATTGAAGAAGAATCAAAAGAGGATGAAGAAGAAGCAGAGGAGGAAGAAGACTCAGAAGAGGAAGCCAAGATGAAAAAGATGCATGCATATCTAACTGGCCGGTCGGTGGCAATCCTTTGAGGTGAAAGCAAAAGTGAGGGTGAAGGAAAAACAGAGGGTAAGGTGGTGGGGATGCTGCATATTGGTGAGCGAAGAAAAGAAAAAGAATCTTGAAGATTCAACTGTATGCTTGGTCTGTGCATTGATCTAGTGATTGATACTACCCATGCCAGTATGATCTGGGCTGTATTTAAAACCTTGAACTAAAAACAGCATGCTTTGATCTGCTAGTAGTTTATAGCTATGAAATGACAGCCCTTGCAAGTAGTTTTAAACTTGAAAATTGTCTGTTGCTCATTCGACTGCTGTTTGTAATTATCTTGGTTGAAACTGATTCAGAGTAGCACAGTAACTAAATCACATGTTTATCAGATGTAAACAACTTATTTCCAGAAATCACTGTTATATTTTGCATTAGGTATGTACTGTCCTGTTAGGTTTGTTCAAATGGGTGTAAATGGACACGTTGCTTTAAGGCTGGATACAATGTGGAGCTTATTGTAGTGTCATGAATGTAGAGTTTTTAATCAAGAAAGGGACAATAGGCAATGGAGGTTAGAGAAGGTTGTTTAGTGTTGGAGTTTGAGGCAATATTTCAACGGAAATGATATTCCAATACATTCTGGCAAATTTAATGGTGCAACATGTGTCTGCGATCATGTGAAAATGATTGTTTTTGTGATGGGGGGAACTTGAGGCACGGGGGACAGCTCACATCACTTTCTGAGGTGTAAACCCTTGGTTCTCCATTTATGGTGCAATGGATGTAGAACTAAAATTGATCCGTTGTGCAAAATGGATAATTAAATCTCAAGTCTTTGTATCATGTCATCATGTTGTTAAATTATTATAGCATTCACTTGCAGTTGGGTTTCTTAAAATGTGTTATCCATCTCGTGTTTTTTGTTTAATCTAAGGCACAATTGTTTTCCACTCAGAAATTTTAAACTAATGTTTTTTCCCCATGTGGGGATAGAGACTCCATTTAAATATTATGACTACTCATGACACATTTACTGTAGGATTGGAGAACTGACTATATCAGCTTGTACAAATATGTCTATGTATCTGAACTATTTTGCCTGACCTGGTGTCAAATCTGTACTCTCAGTATAGGTATCAGATTGGTATGACCATATTCCAACCATTCTTTTAAGGTATCTTTGTGGTCATACTGACTGGTATTATTGCTCAGCACACTCTGGTACTTTTACTGGCCTATAATGCTTCAGCAAGTAATGCCAGACCTTTTCATACTCCTGCTGTGAACCCCCTTGAGCCATGCCTTTTCTTCTACTACTTATTTATCTTATCTTCTTAGAAATCAATAGAGGATTTCAGGGCATTTCTTTTCAATTGTTAATTACATGGCATGTTGCATATTGTTCCAGAGTAGCAGGTTAAATTGTTTGTCATAGGACAAATCAGGCCACATGGTCTAGATTTTAATGAACATGTTGTCATGGTCATGTTATTGGAATTGGACCTCGCTATGTCATTAATTCGTTTAAGGTTTTATGTTGTTGGTGATTAGAAATTTGTTTTTTCAAATGAGTAGTCCTTGGTTATACAACTTTCTGCATATATTTCCTGTGGATGTTTTCATGAACTACCACATCTCACAATGTCAATCTTTTTAGTGGAGGCTTGCTGGCTATTGCAAAATAACCTTTTACTTTCATCTTTTAGTTTTCTCAACTGCTTCTGTTCCCAGCCTCTTTCTTCATATTGAACTGATTTTATATTTCTGTATAGCTTTGAGCAATTCTGCATCAATTTTGCTAATGAAAAGCTTCAACAACATTTCAACGAGGTGAGCTGTGATTTATATTTTCTTAGGAACAAGTACAATATGTTGTTTTGTGAATTTATTTATTTCAAATGGCATCTAAAGTCATGTTTCATTGGTACTGCAGCATGTTTTCAAGATGGAACAGGATGAATACAGTAAGGAGGAAATTAGTTGGAGCTACATTGAATTCATAGACAATCAAGATGTTTTGGATTTGATCGAGAAGGTTCTTGTCCTTTCTCTTAACAAAATAATGCACTATATCTACTTCGCTTATATACATCTGTTCAATTTTATCATATCTAGGTGAATCTTGCAAATTATTTTTCTTCCTTCGCTGTACTTATTGGCATTTTGGCTGTTGCATTTCATGTCTTATTGTCTCATAGATTTCATAAATTTGTTTGTATGCAAGAGAACAAGCATCTGCATGATTTTTATTATTGAGAAAAAAATGGAATATATATCAATGTCATTGTGATTTGGGTGGGACTGGTTAGGATGGATGTGAGCCGTGGATGAGCACAATGCAAAATCTAGTGACATTAGCACATTAGCACCTGTGAAGAATTGGATACTGTTGTTTAGCCAGAGCAGATGTGGGGTGTGACAGGAGAGCTCTGGGCTGTGGCACTCTGAGATATCATGGGAGAGGGAAACAAGGAGAGGGAATGAATAGTTGAGTCATTAGGTTCAATGGGTCTCTACTATAGTGTTATTGGATGGCTCACAACTTGTAAGAACTATAAGCAATGTATAGTTTACAAATTCTCTAAGCCATGCTGCATCTTTTAATATTTTTTATCCACTGTGGACTTTTCTCTTTTTTTTGGCCATTCGATCTATTTGGTTTCAACTGCATAAGCAATTTTGTACTATTTTTGAATCACAATAGCATTTTGGCCTGTGTTACTATGGTGAAGATGTAGTTGATGTTAAAACCTCAAACCCTCATTAGATGCATATTTTTGAAGTTCAAAGGGTTTTATGAAAATAAATAAAATTGGTTTCTGCAGTCTTGGTACAGAAAATAACTAGGAGATGTAGCTTTAATGTGAAAAAGATAAAAGCAAGGTACAAAAACTATGAACAGTATTAAATGGCTCATGTTCTCTTTGATGGTGTCTTTAACTGTTTCTCCTTTCCTGGAAATGCTCTGTGGATATCAGACGAGAGAATATTTTTCTTACTGATCTTTCAAAGAATAACCTTTTCCCCACAAAAGCACATTCTAGATAGACGTATGATACTGGTTTTATATATCAGAATGCAGGTTATAATACCAGGTTGTAAATCTGGGAATTTATTTTTTAAGCTGTATGAGTGTCTGTAATCAACGGGTAGCTCAAGTGAGCTATACTATACAACAGAATAATAATAGATGTTGTATCTTGCTTCAACGTTTTTTTGAATAATAACATTGCATTCATTTCACCAATCTATCTTGCATCAACTTGTTGTCTATCATTCCCAAGAAGTATGCTAAGGCAGATATCTTCTTTATGAATATCGAGTGCTCCCTAAGTTATAGTATATTGGTTCGAGACACATGGCAGATTATGTACTTCGTCATGCTTAAAATATCAGTCATTTATTATATTAAACTTATTGATCTTTTATCTCATCTTTTTTTTAATGATAATCTTGTCATTTCTAAATTGATTTTTAGTACACACGAAGGAAGACTTGATAAAAGCTTGGCTTGGCATGCAGGCTCTGAGATTATATCATAAGATCTTTTCTTTTCTAATCTGTATGTACACATATCCCAACAAACTCATACTTTGTGTTTAGCACAACACAGTACTTACCAAATTTTTTTAAATATACATATAAAAGTTGATAAAAAATAAATTGATAAGTCTGCATTTTATTTTTAATCAATTTTATTCATTTGTAACTAGAAAATCAAATCAAATATAATTTCTTTAATAAATATTAACAGAAATTGGAGCAAACTCCTACCTTTCAGTTTGAATAAACCTAATTAACACGGAAGTTTGAAAGATTAAAATCAGAAATTTTTATTTCACCACAAATTTACCACTATATTTTTTTAAGGGAGCAATCTTTCTGGAAAACCCACCACCTCGTGTGAATAGAAAAGTAATCATTTTCTTAAAAGGGGCGAAATCTGTCATTATCTTTATTACATGAGGTAATCCCTCATGCAAGCCTTATCATGAGGCAGGAGGTCTGGCTGCCCCTGCCGGTTCCCTGTTGTATCTGCCCCTGGTTGCATACTTGTACATATTGTGTATTTTACAGTATTGAGGTCTGCTGATGCGAAGACTCTTTATGTAACTGTAAATTTTTACCAATTCTTAAAAGAACTATAAACTGTAAATTTTTGCAGCAATAGCAAACTCAAGAAAAGAAATAATTATGATAATGGAGGATCAGCCTTGAGCCATTGATTGCATGAAATTGTTATATGCCAACTAATTGATGTGAAGCGCCACATGCTGATATTCATTACCCCGATTATTCCTTAGCTATAGATATCAATAGAAAACATTTTGAAATATATTTAAAACATCAAGAGAACCAGCAAAGGTGTGACTGAAACAGGTGATTAGGAACTTTCAAGTGAAACCCCTTTATTTTGTTTCTATTGTCAACTGTTTTGATTATTTTTATTTTATTTTTTTGCCTGGGAGGTTTGATTATCTTGGTACAGTGATTATTGGCATTTTTCTTTGTGTTTTCTGTCTTTTAATTCTGTTGGTGGAAAGGTATAATGTTGCTTCTATAAATTTCTTGCAGAAACCCATTGGTATAATTTCGCTCTTGGATGAGGCTTGGTAATAGATTATATTCTTTGTGCTTCATGTGTATATTTGGCTAATTTGTGAGTAGCTGTAAAGCCTGAAACTGTGCACTTTTACCAGCATGTTCCCAAGGTCAACACATGAAACATTCTCGACTAGACTGTTTCAAAGTTTTCGCGCACATCCAAGGTTAGAAAAGGAAAAATTTTCTGAAACAGATTTCACCGTTGCACATTATGCTGGAAAGGTAGGCTTTCTAGAGGTTTGTGATTGTACAATATGGCATCCTGTAGAGGTTTGGACTTATATAGTGGCATTTTTTGCCATCTCTGCAGGTGACCTATCAAACAGAATCTTTTCTGGATAAAAATCGGGATTACATTGTTGTTGAACACTGCAATCTTCTGTCTTCTTCAAGATGTCCTTTTGTTTCCGGACTCTTTTCTTCCCTGCCAGAGGAAGCTTCAAGATCATCATACAAATTTTCTTCCGTGGCCTCTAGATTTAGGGTATAGTTTCCTGTGAGCTTAATTTGTTTCATTATGATTTTTTTTCTTTTTCTTCATTTGTTGATTATCGTTGGTATGTACTACCAGCTGCTAACTGCTGATTTCTTTTGCACCATTCAATATTTGAGAGAATTGATGCCAATAATGAAAAATAAAGTATTAGTTGCATCAGATACTTCTTGCTTGTCATGTTAGGAGCTGGTTGCTTATTAGGCTGTAGATCAATATTTTCCATTACATAACTAGAAAATGAACTCAACAAGAAATAACAATATTTAGCTATGCACTAACTATTTCCCAAAAAAGAAATATTTCTTTTACAGACAGGCATTTCCCTTGTTGAGTTCCTAACATAAGTGAGCTCAAGGTTAGATATGTAACCTTTAGCAGAATCCAATCGTAGTGGCCTCCTTCTGTAAATGGTGAAGTTGACTAAAATGCAGATTTCAGATCAACAATTTTTGGAGCTAATCACTTTCAGATAAGTCACTTCCCAGTGCCCATAGATTCTGTGTTCTCATTATAGGTGATTTCTAAGTCTTTTGGTTTCTATGAGCTTGCTACAAGTTTAGTTTGTCTTTCTCTGCTGAGTTGCTAAGGTCCTTCCCAAATCTAAAGTTTTCCAGTAGCAACTAGTATTTTTTTCCTATTACGATAGCTTGTCTCTCCCCTGTGAAGATATGCTCTCTTGTTGTTCCCTCTTTGAGTGCTATGGATTGTTTTAATGTGACAACACATGGATCACAGTGGTTCAAGACTTAGGTATCTTGTGTCCGAATCAAGGGAATAAACATATATGCCTGGTTTATTAATCTGGGAAATTTTGGCATATTAGGTCACTCTATTCTTATGGCACAGAGAATGCTCGGGTATCCCTTTTTATTAGATAATTTGTTGCAGCGTAGTTTCTATGGTTATCAAGATTAAACTTTTTTAGTTCATCATAATATTTGTTTGGTAATCAATTTAATATTCGTCTTATTGACTTTTTTGGCTGAACCATTTAAATTTCTTGAACTTTTTGTGCTGATATTTGTGATTTCAGTTATTTCTATATTCTGTCACCAAGCACAGTTTTGTTAGTCATGCAATTCACAATTTTTTGTTGACTAATATTTTGAAGCAACAACTCCAAGCACTCATGGAAACACTTAACTCAACTGAACCTCATTATATACGTTGTATAAAGCCAAATTATTTGAACCAACCACAGAAGTTTGAGAATCAGAGTGTTCTTCATCAGCTACGTTGTGGAGTAAGTATCATTTCAATTCATTTTATTTGTTAAATTTTCAGTTACGTTGAATTTGATTGGGACTGTGCTGCCAATTGTTTCTTCCTTTGATGAAATTAGCTTTTTATCTATTCATTTGGACCCCTGCCTGGTGATGTTTCTTTGTACTTACATTTGATAGCTGGATTCATATGCTTTTCCAAGTTGCATATGCTGGAAGCTGAAGTTTAGAACTACTAATGGCTCTATTTAGAATCACGTGCATCTACTAAACCTTGGTTGCCCCTTTTTTATCTAGTACCATACTGTTGGTGTATAATTTCATTTGCATACCAGAGGGATGTTCTTGTTCTTTTGGATAAAATAATTCTTCACATTAAAGTATAATCAAAATGTGCAGGAGCAAATCCTTTTATATCAAAGTACTGATAATGTTCATTGTTTTACAAAATTCTAATGTCAAGTCCTTAATTTCTTGTGTTGATTTATTAGAACTTTTTTAATATTGGTTGGTTCTAAGTGATTTAGAAGTACTTGTACTTCTAAATAGGACATCCTAATCTACTTTCTCTTAGATGCATCTACTTATGATAGTTGTGCATGTTTCTCTACAGGGTGTTTTGGAGGCTGTTCGAATTAGTCTTGCTGGTTATCCTACTCGGAGATTTTATTCCGAATTTATAGATCGATTTGGGCTTTTGGCTCCTGAACTTTTACATGGGAGGTAATTGTTCCGAGGCTACTTCATCATTGCAGATTGAGATGTTTCATTTGTCTTGATTAATCAGTATTTTCTATAAAAAAATATAAAAATCTCCAGTCTTGTTCAGTCGGACCATTCATCAAATAGGTTAAATTGTAAAATTAGTCCTTTTCTGTGATTTCTTGTTTAATGATTTTGATATATGTTTTTTTCTGCTACACATTCGGCAGCTATGATGAAAAGGAACTGACAAGGGGAATTCTTCAAAAGTTGAAACTTGAAAACTTCCAGGTAAGTTTGTTTTCCCTTATGAAACTTTTCTTCATAAAACTATTTGTAGGCTCCATTGGGTAAATTTTAAAGTCCATTTAATGTGTATTTTTGATAATTTGAACAACTCATTTACAAAATCTTCATTATATTGTTCCAGATGATGACAGCTTCACCAGTGCTATTCCTTAGCTAGTTCATTTTGCTATTATCTAGTGATGTCAAAATTGTGACCATTAGAAGAACAGGATTTGCATATGGAACTGTGTTATTCCCTGAAAAAGTGACTATTAAATAGATGGATACTAGTCTGAAGTAGCTGAGGATTTGATTCTTGGTCTTATTTTTTTTAATAAAATTGAATTTTTGAAAAGTTGCCGAAGATTTCATATTGGTTGTAAAATGGTCAAAGTGGCCAGACTTCTACTGAAATGGACTGATCCCTGCTTGAGATTGTTTGATCTTTTGCTGGAAATAGGTGGAGCATGGCCTAGTCCAGGCTGAAATATCTTTCTTCTGGGAGAAAAGAGCACAAAGGGATACCATCCATTTTGAGTTGCAACACAATTACCTGGATCCATCATCCCTAAATTTTATGTTGATGAATGATTGCAGGAACTTGTTAAATTTTGTTTTTGTTATTTGAAGTTTATTATTTTGAAGCCCCAATCATTGTGTTTAGTTGCTATCTCTATCCTTTATGTTTGTTCAAGATCCTATTGATGATCTTATACGATAAATGTGAACTTGACTATTAGCTTACACAAGCAGTACTTTCTTTTGCCAGCTTGGCAGGACTAAGATTTTCCTTAGAGCTGGTCAGATTGCTGTCTTAGATTCATGGCGCAATGAGGTTTTAGACAATGCTGCTAGGCTCATTCAGCACTGCTTTAGAACGTTTGTTATTCGCAGAGATTATGTTGTGATGAGAGTTGCTGCGGTCACCCTCCAAGCCTATAGTCGAGGTATTCTATATACATTTTTGTGGGCATCAATCCAAAATATGAGAATTACTGAGTACTTGTTTACCAGCCAATGTTGTGTGATCATCTACCCCTTTCTGTTTCTAAAGAAGAATCTTCTGATATTACTAAGCACTTGATGTTTGATGCTTCCAGAAGATATTTGTTAATTATCTTTCAAAAAAAAGAAGATATTTGTTAATTCATTTGTCGTGAGACTTGAATACACAACAACCAAGTGGCTATACATGGATTTGTGCTAGTTTGGACAGGAAAGGGTCAAGGGTATCCCATGAATAAACTAAAATGATAAACCATTTGAGCTGCTGGGATAATTTTATATTTTGGCAGTTCTGATTCATGTTGAAGTTGTCTTTGACATTTATTATTCCTGGTTTCAGGATGTTTGTCCCGAAGAATTTTTGCAAGTAAAAGACAAAATGCAGCAGCAGTTCTGATTCAGAAGTATATTAGAAGTTGGCTGTCTCGTTGTAGGTTCCTGAGACTGTTTGAAGCTGCTGTACTAATCCAATCAAGTATTCGTGGTTATCTTGGTAAACTGAGGTACATGAACACTAGGGAGCATGCAGCTGCCACAGGCATTCAGGTTGTCTTCTTCCTCATGATGATTCAATTTTTTTTAAAGAGTTTGATAGCTCATATTTCTGTGATTAGTTATTTTTCACATGTCCATTAGCTGGTTGAGAAAACCAAATATATACTACAATATGAACATGAAAGTTTGTAATTAGATTTTTTTGTGTGGAAATTCTCTTGTTTTGTTATTAATTTATATTTTTTACAATTTTCTAACCTTTAATCCCAGATAATGATTAATTATGTAAATGAACTCTCACTGTTGCATAACATTCAAACATAGTCCCTCGACATTTTCTCTTATCAAGTCCTTAACTTTCCAGTTGTTTCAAATGTAACACTGCCCTTTTGGAAATTATAAGTGGTTTGATAGAATTGCAATGCCATCAGCCTAGTCACCTTTTCTTTAATGTTTCTATCTCTTCATTCCTTTTCTCTCTTTCACGTTCCTTCTCTTTTCTCTCCTTTTTTCGCTCTACTTCTTCCTCTCTTTCCTCCCACTCCAGCCTGAACCTCAAAAAAGGGGGGGGGGGAATGGTGAAAATAAAATTATAAATGATTATATAAATATTTAACCAATCAGCATTCTTTTTAAAAAAATAAACAGTGAGATCATATTTAGACAACTCAGACAATTAAAGGACTAAATAGCTAAAGAATTAACGGAATCAATTTTAACAAGAAAACTCTAAATTAGCCTTGCAAATAATTTTCTAATTGGGCCTGTTCATTGCTTTTGGATTGGATCAAATTTTACACACATTATCTTGGTTTCTGTCTTTTGTTCTTAAAGTTATTAAAATATCCTGTACAGGCATGGTGGAGAATGCTGAATACATGCATTAGTTTTCGAAAATACAAGCGTGCTGTCATTTGCATTCAGTGTGCTTGGAGATGCAAACTTGCAAAAAGGGAACTTCGAAGGCTTAAGTTGGTACATGCTTTATCAATTAATAATGTAGATTTGACTTTGAAAGGGATTTGGGTGCGTCTATACATATCCCATGTGTTTGATTATATGCACATTATTTGTGGTCACACTTCTAATGTTTGCATAAGAGATTGTGGTCCTGTTTAATCTCTATGTTGCATACTAATGCATATTTTTAGAATTTTCTTCTAAATGTTTTCTCATTTGCATTTTTGAAGTCTGCAAATGAAACTGGTGCTTTACGTGAAGCTAAGAGTAAGCTTGAAAGGAGCTTGGAAGACCTTACATGGCGTTTGGCCTTAGAGAAAAAGATGCGGGTATGACCAACTCCTAATGGCTATATTTTGTAGTTAATTTCTCCATATCTTATCATTTTATAAAAAATGAATATAACTTTTCCCATTTCAAATAAAAAAGTTAGTTCCTTCATATTGTAATTAGCTCCTTCTGTTGTTGTGAATACAAGTTTTTCCTTTAGAAAAAAAATTTAAGAGCTTATTTAAGATAAATCCTTCATTTGCTTATTTTGTTAGTTCCTTCGTATTGTTTATCCTCAATGCTTTAATTAAGGGTTTAATGATGTCTATCTTTCCTTTTGTTTTGTTTCACTCGTGAACCTTATTGCTTTTTTTTTGGCTGATAGGTTGTATTTGGCATGGTAGACCACAAATATATATACATATATATATATATCGGTTGACATTGCACAATTCATGCTGTCATGTTAACCTTTATTGGGTATGTGAAATGTGTGCAATCTATGAGCGTGAACTTTGTAGGAATTTGATGGATTCAAACCTATGATCTGTTGCTTCAATAAGCCATGATGTTTTGTTTATCTTGTGCATGTTTGAATATGGATGAGAAATGCTTGATTGGTAGGGGAATAATTTGAGTGTTATTTATTTTTCATAAATAATTGAAAAAAAATTACGATGTAATATTTCTTGGGAAGGAAAAATTGGTTGGGGAATAATTTTGAAGTATTATCTATCATAAAAGTCTAGAAATAATATTTATACTGCGGCATTCATTTTTAATAAATAATGTGAAAAATATTTATGAATACTGCACTACTTTCTTCCACCAAATAATTTTATTTGTTCCTTACGCATCAACCAAATGCATTTTTGACTATTGAAAGAATGAAAATGAAAACTAGATTTACTGAATATACTATTTATTTTTTGAAAATAAAATTTGAAAAAAGAAATCTGCCAAACATCACTTACGGTATTGACTTTCTCTTTTAGGGTAAATAACTGAAAATAGGATAAAATATGGAGATAATTGGACTGGTAGATTCTGCCATATCTGATATTGTAGTTAATTGTGTAGATCAATAAGCTATTGTATTTCTACCATATATGATGCTGAAGTTAACTGAGCTTCTGGATTCTGCAATTATTGTTGAGTCATCGATTCAGGCACACAAAAGGACAAGGCTATCTATTTATTTTCTTACCTATTGTTGCAATGGCATTCAAATATTTCAATGTGGCAACTGGCACAGATTAGATTATTTGAAGGAAAATGTGTAGCAGTTCTTTTTATCTTCTTAGAACCTCAATCACATATGTTTTTATTCTACACTGACCTTGGGGATTCTGCATCTTTTTTTTTTCAATTCAGCTAGTTCACTGTTACTATTATTGCACATTTGCATAATGCCATGTGCTTCTCTGATTCAGATTGCAAGTGAAGAGATGAAAATGGTGGAAGTTTCTAAACTTGAAAAAGCATTGGAATCAAGAAATGCTGAGCTGAATGCAGCCATGTCCAAAGCTACTATGGAGCACAAGAAAAATGCCACTCTTCAGGATCAGTTGGATTATACTCTTAAAGAAATGGAATCTATCAAAAGTAGCTTTTCTGTAATGACAGAACTTAAGAAAGAGAACTTATACCTGAAAGTATGACCAACCTTTTTCTTGCACATGATTCACCTATAATATCTAGTTTGACTGCACCTTTTCTCCTACTTCACAGTTTTTTATTGTTTTACATTATTTTCCTAGCAATGTTAGTAAAGGTTGAAGGGTGAACGGCAAAAGTACAGGGTGCTAATCCACTCCATACTTTGAAACTATGTGCTGAAGCCTAGGTCACATAGAAACATGTAATTTAAATTTTTTTTCAAATGAACCGCATTGTGGCTTTATTCCTATATACTATATTTGCATGCTTCCACCTTATGGCCATGAGAATCTCTTTTTATATAAAAATAAGTTGTCTTTTTTTCTCTGCATATTGTGTTTTATTTTTTTTGCTGACCCATGAAACTTAATGATTTTATAACATGATTGAGCTCGAGTGTCCCAAGAAATTTTCTAGTTGGCTTCATTTTTGGAGACAATTATCTCAATGTTGTGGATTAGATTCCTGATTGAGATGCCTCCACCATAGGTGCATTCAAAGAAGGAATTGCTTCGGTTGTAACCGAAGCCATTGAACCCCTGTAAATAGGTGGCTAACCTTGGAAGAGAGCCAAGAGAAAAATAAAACCAATTATGAGAACCCCTATAGCATATTCATTATTGTAGTTTCATCTATGGAATGCCTTTCTCTTGTTTTGTGTGTGATTTTGATTGAAATTTCAACTTGATACTTACATGGTACTTTGCACTCTTAAATGGCATGGGCATTCTCTATCAGCTTGTCATCTTAAAATTTCTTGTCACATGTTCCTAGAAGGCTATTAATCACCATAATGACTTCTGATGAACTTACTAAGATAGATCATATTTTTATTGATAATCATGCACTCCAATTGTCAGTGCCATCTTTTTTTTAAGATTTTTTTAGAAAGAACCTATAATATAACTTACTGGCAGATATTTCTATTTTCATTTTTTGTCTTGAGTTTCTTTGTTATTCATTTGTCTTACTTTTTTCGTTTTTGCAGAATTCTGTTGAGTGTCTTGCAAAGAGAAATTTGGATTTGGAAAATGAGCTTCTTAAAGCTAAAAAATACTCGGATGATACTCTGGAAAAGCTGCGTGACATTGAAGCACAACGTGTACAACTTCAAGGAAGCATGAACAAGTACGTACTAATGCTTAAGATTGCCACATCAACAAAAGATCACACCTGGAGATTTACTTGTCAATTTTTTTCAATGTGATCGAAGTTTAAAAACTCATTATTGGGCCAATACGTTCTAGTTCAAATCAGTGGCAATTGCAACCATCTCAGATGTTGTTGTCTTCATTTAAAAATATTCATCTTGTTTCTTATGATCTGTTATGTTCTATTTCTGCTGTTTCTTTTTTTTGTATGTTCAATTTTGTTTTGTTTTGTTTTCCCATCATTTTGGATGACATATTGTATCATTTCAGAATGGTGAAATGAATGCAATGTTTCAGAAAAGATTTGAGGATCTAGTTGTGAATATAAAAAATAGGGAGGAATTTTACACACAAATCACTTAAATTAATGGTTGACATTTCATAATTATTCGGGTTTATAACTGTGTCACCCTGGTTTATTATTTGGTGACACTATTCATGTTGTGAATTGGCCAGTGCATCTGCTGCAGACACGTAAGATACTGGGCAACAAATCCTGCATATTGTGTGGATAAAATCGGTATTGGTCAATTAATGTGCCACTAATCATACAGAGCATACGTGTGCACTTTTTATAATGTCTGTAGTTCATATAGTTAAGTCTATCTTCTTCCATACTTTTGCATGGTATGTAATACCATCCCCAGAGGGAAGTTTGGGCAAATGCCTAACAACCTAAATGAATCAGTTGACGCTAACATAACCTTTAACGCTCAATCTAGTGAAATTGCCTCAGAGAGAATCTGATAAAATGATCCTTTAGCTATGATCTATTACAGACAATTTTCATGTTTAGCCACTAATTGACATCTTTGTATACTTTCCTTTTATTTGCATTGGCATTAGGACCTACTTTTTGTACTGTACTATCTGTTTAAAGAAGATTGTCTTTCTGATAATCTGTCCTGCCGGATGTCTTTCCATTATACCTCTATTTTCTTTAATCACGTAACAGTACTCATCTAATTTTTCAGCTTGGAGGAGAAACTCTCAAAGTTAGAAAATGAGAACCACATCCTTAGACAAAAGACAACCCCCATATCTCCAGTGCACTTCTCTGATGCTGCCAAACAATTTTCTCAGGTATTTCTTTTTTTTTTGGCTTCCTTTATTTTGTTGTTTTTCTTTCCATCCGGTACTTACATTGCTACAGTGATATTGTAAAAACTATGTGCCTGAGTTTGTTTTATAATATATTATCTTGATATTTTCATTGCAAAAACAGAAATACTCTAATGCGCTTGCATTGCCCAATGTTGAACAGATGCCTATATATGTAAGTTCAAATTGCCTGTTTGGTTTTGACTTTTAACTGTTCTTCTAGGCTTATATTCACCAATAGTTGTTTATTGTAGGAAACTCCACCTACAAAATATCTAGTTCATCTTCCACAAAACTTGTCTGTGTCAAGAAGAACAAGGAAACTTGTCGAAAAGCACGAGGTAATTCCCATTTTTTTCAGTTTGATTTTCCATGAGTTTGTTCAATCCAAATATTAATTACATTCCAGGTTTAAAGATAATATATGTTGATTGCAGAAGTTTTATAAAATGGCATAACTAATCTATTCTGTGTATCTCCTCTGTAGAAAAAGTCATCCTTATAAGTTCATAATTCCCTCTTCTTTGTAGTTCTCTTTATTTGCGATGCTGTGATTCTTTCCCTGACAATTGCAGAAGTTAATAATTGTTTGCCTTGTTTTATATATCTGAGAATGGCTTTCTACAGGAAAATCATGAAATGCTGTTAAGGTGCATAAAAGAAAAATTAGGATTTAAGGAAGGTAAACCGATTGCTGCTTGTACCATTTACAATCTTCTCCTACATTGGCGTGCCTTTCAGGCTGAAAGAACAGTTATTTTTGACTTCATAATTGAGGGAATCAATAATGTGCTACAGGTTTGATTTCCTTTTAAGTTAAATTTCTTGTTAGCTTTTTTAATGCTAAAATAAGATTATTTTTTTTGAAAGAAAAACTTGTAGATTAATATTGTTGATTAGTTCTTTGTATGCTTCAGGTGGATAGTCAGCATGGGAACTTGCCATATTGGTTGTCCAACACATCTGCACTTTTATGCCTCTTGCAGAGGAATCTTCGGTCAAATGGTTTTCTTACAACACCTTCAAGACGTTCGGGATCCTTAGGCTTAAGTCGAAGAACAGTTCAAGTTAGTTATTAACTTCAATAACTTCCCTGTTCCTGGTAGTGTTTGTTGGCATTTAAATCTGCATGGGTGCTTAATTCCTGCTTGCTCGATGGTTTTGGTAAAGTGGACTAATGTGTTTCCTGGTTCTAAGGAATAACATTATATTCTGGCTATAAATTCGTTTTAGAGATTCGTAGTGTGCAGATGCACAGTAGATGAAGTGTTAAGGACAGCTAAATTTGATTAATTTCCTGTTTGCTGGTGAACAGCTAGGATGGGAACATGATAAGAGTTTTCCAATGGAGTGTTTAATATTATAATCAAACTAGCCTGAGCAACTCAATTCCATAGATAAACAAAGTTGAACTCGGATGAGCTTGGGTTGTTAAGCTTTGTAAACAGGCTCATGGATATTTCACAAGCAAGCTTGCTTTCAGGCTTAGAATAAATGTCTTATGTAGTATTTCTTTGTTTGTATGCTTATTATGAATAACATGCATCACATATAATGTACAGGATATTATTTATGTTAGAAAAAAATGTCTTATTTAGTATTGCTTGTCTTAACACTTTTAAGTGTGGTGGGGATGGTATCTCTATTGAATGAACTCGTCCTTGGAGGTTTTCTCTTGTTACTATTTATATACTATTCAGCACGTCATTTGTATAAATAGCATTTACGCATATTGCATATTTGGTTAAATTAATTTTGATCCCTGTAGTTTTGAACTTTTATCATTTTTAGCCTTTGTTTATTTTGCCTTGGTTTAATTTGGTCCCTGTAGCTGTTGAGTTGCCTTGATCTGGCCCTTAAGTCCCAAATTTGTTGATGGTTGTCATTTCTTTTTTTTCCCTACAGTTGAAAAGTGAACCCATGTCCCCTTTTTGTGGGTCAAGGATGAGGATGGCTGTTGGGCTATCAATGAACTCTTGCCCAACGGCCAGTAGAGTTCAACAATATGCTTTTGATTTTTCAAACAAAAGTTTATATTTGACAACTGGATGAAGGATTGTACTTAGAAAAATAATCCAGAAGCTAGTCTTCATTCATATGTTTACATGTTCTTTACAGGGTATAAAATCACCTATGAAACTGATTGGAGAAGATAGTTTGGCACATGTGGATGCACTGTATCCTGCTATATTATTCAAGCAGCAACTGGCTGCCTGTTTGGAGAAGATATATGGATTGATGAGGGATAACCTGAAGAAGGAGATTCAATCCTTTCTTAATCATTGCATTCAGGTGCGAACATACTGACGGTTATCCTTGAGATATTGTTCTAATGGACGATTGTGATGCTGTTTGAGCTAGAAGTTATCATTTATTTTCAAGAAAATAAACAAGTTCATTAGATAAGATGCATTCTCTTTTTCTTGTATATATCCTATGCAAGGCTCCAAAGTCTACTCGGGGTCCTAGTGTACGGACATTGAACACTCACTGGGAGCACATAATCAGCTTTTTGGATACACTTATGGCCAGATTACGTGAAAACTTTGTGAGTTTCTCGGTCAATTTCTTTAAAGTTTATTTCTCTAGAATTATTGTTTTGTTGTTCTTTTTTGATCAGAATGTTCCTTCTGACACTCTCATACCAGATGTATTTACCCTTCTAAGATTTTAGTTAGCATATATATATATATATCATTACAAGTATATTAAATTTTCATGATGGTCATTGGAACTTCTGTTGGTTTGACCTGAACAAATTACATAAGTTTTACCCTATTGGCCATATTTCAAATATATTTCTCCCTCTTTGGATGATTTAACAGTATCCAATATTTCTGTGTAAGTAGTATCTTGTTGAGAATAAACATTGACTTACAGAATCTTCGTTGTTTGTAACATTTTCTCATCGGTCAAATTGGTTGTTTCTCTGTATTAGTTTAATTCTCCTACAACGTGTGGCTCCGTCACTTATTTGCCAGATTAACGTTCTTTATTACCTATTGTTACTTTCTCATTATTGTCATCCTGCTGGATGAACACTGACTTTCAAGTGTTCTAGCAGGTTAATATCTTTTAAGTGCTTTAATTCAGCAGTGTGATTGCTGGGTCTGGTCATTAGATAAAGCAAACATATATTAAGTTTCGTTCAATATTCTGCACACTGTGTTCTATCTTGTACCATTTTTTTTAAATGAAGCATTGCATTCGAAATATATATTTGTTCAATCTTGTACCTTTTTATTTAATGAAACATATATTAATAATCCCTAGATCAACTTATTTATTTCGATGAAATTGTAAATTGCATATGTAATTCCTGCACGACCAGTTTCTGTTCAAAAGGTTGCAACAATGGAACAACAAAGTTCCCTCTGATTAGAGTAATTGGGTTCTATACAGGAGGTTGTGGATTCAATACTCGCCGGCTCTAAAAAAATGAAACAATAAAGTTCAAGTTCAAAAAAAAAAGGAACAATAAAGTTTGATGAATTTTAATGATTGTACTTTATGTATATATAACTCCGATTCCAGCATTTAAGGGCATATCTTGACATTTCAGAATTAGATCAGACAAATCACTTCCATCAATTTGATCTTAGATACAATCAAAAGAATAATTCAACCAAGTGGGCCTGATCAGACACATAATTGATTTCTTTGTTATAAGTTGATAGCACGTGTATTTCTTCTTCTTTTTTGTGTGTGCGCGTGGGTCGCGTTAAGCCACTAGGTTCTCTGGCTTGTGCATTTAATCAAGATAGCATGTTATTTATTTTTTCTTTTCTTGCGTGCGAGTATCCTAATGGGAGTCCACCTATGACACAGGTTCCTTCATTTTTTATACGTAAGCTGATTACTCAGCTCTTCTCTTTCATTAACATCCAGCTATTTAACAGGTACATGTTACTTTATTGTATTGTGCATATTTTTATACATAGCTTGACTTGAAACTTAAAGGTATATTTATTGTAATTGGACTGCTAGCCTTTTACTCCGCCGTGAATGTTGCACATTTTCAAATGGTGAATATGTGAAGTCCGGATTGGCGCTGCTGGAAAAATGGATTGCTGATATGACAGAGGAGGTAGATTATATTTAAGTTCTTGCTTGTTGAACTTGCACCACTAACTTACCCGTCTTTGCAGTATGCGGGAACCTCATGGCATGAGCTAAACTACATCAGGCAGGCTGTTGGATTTCTGGTAATCCTTGCTCATTTGTTTCCAGGTTTCAACATCAGCTGCGGATTTATCTCAGTATACTAATATTTTAATGGAAATGATAGATAATACACCAGAAGCGGAAGAAATCTCTTGAAGAAATAATGCAAGATCTTTGCCCGGTATGATTTATGTTTTTCATTATCACTAAGATTTATTTGTCTGAAACTTGTTTATCTTATTATCGTGTTCGTCAGGATTGAAATAGGTCTGTGTTGCACTCAAAGAGGGAGAAGTTAGAAAAATAGAGAACCATGAAGAGAAAAAGAGAGAATTGGAACAAAGAAATAAAATTCAATATTCAATAATCAAAGTCTACCAATATGCCCATAGGTCTGTCATATTTATACTCCAAATTACAAAGTGAAAAATGAAATAACTAGATCAAATCATAAATTATGAAGGAATGATGGGCAAATATCTCCCATAGTTATGGAGGAAATATCTCTATGAATTTGGAACAAGATTTAAACGCAAATTTTAATAAAATATCAAGCATATTTTAATCTCTCTATTTTGCATCGCTTCATTTAATTTATTTGCTTGGACCTGAGCAGGCATTGAGTTTACAACAAATTTATCGCATATGTAAAATGTACTGGGATGATAAATACAAGACACAGAGTGTATCAAATGAGGTATGTGGTGTTCACTTTGTGATGCCATTTTATTTTCTAGTTGTGCTTTGAACTAGAATCTTGTTGTGAATAGGTCGTTGCCACAATGAGGGAGATGGTCAACAGAGACTCCATTGTATCAAATTCATTTTTGTTGGATGATGATATATGGTATGTGTTCTTTTTCAAGTAAGACACCGTACGTTTTCGACAAAGAAAAATAAGCAACAGTGTGCATTCTTCCTGCAGCATTCCTTTCTTAACAGAAGATATCTCGAAGGCCATTCCTCCTATTGACCCTACAGATATTGAACTACCACAATCGATAAGTCCGCTGCCATCCGCCCAGGCGCTACTCCAACAAATCTGAAGGGCCATCTCCGTAGTTGAACAGCAGTATAAAGTTACATGTTAGGGAGTTAAAAATTGCCTTGTATATATTACCGTTTCATCCCCTCAAGTTGCACAGAGAGATGCATCATTCTGCATCAGCAACCTCCGTCAATCGCGGCATTGTGGACCTGGTAATCGTGGGACGACAGCCGAGCAGCAGCAATGTGAATATTTGGGGACTATCGACAACAATGAGCTATCAACAGTTTTATTTACTTGTAAATTCAATTGAATGTTCCAATCCTACAAGTATCCCTGGATATCAATAGTCAAGTTTCACAATTATATAACTCATGATGGTCATCTTTTTGTTCGGATGATCGATCATTCCTGGTCTGGAAGAAAGTGGGAGAGTCCTTGTCATCAATGTCGTAATACACTTGGCAATGAGAAAGCTGTGCTCGTTGTACAAAATGCAAATATTGAATTATTTATGTCGTGAATCGGTTTCTTTAGCCGATTTTGGATTACTTGACGGGCAAATTGATTGGATACATACTAACTATAAATTTAACTGGGTGTTTCTTTTATTTTATGTGTTGTGAGTTTGGATCTGCCTCAATCTCCACTATCCTTTTGAGACGATAAATTTCTAGAATATATTTAGTATAAGATAATATTGATTAAAAATTATATTTTGGTTAATTTTACTCAATATTTTGTCTTTGATGTGCATTTAATTCCACCTATTTAAGAGATGGAAAGAAAATTTAGTTACTCGATCTTTCCCTCCGCTGCTCCATCTCCACCGCGAATGTCTTCTTCTTCGCCACCTTGTAGTTCCCCCTCCACCCGCATCTCGTCGTTGCCGGCGAGGAGGCCGCTTCCTGCCGCAGCCTCACGCCCTTCTCATCGACCCTTCCTCCTCAGCTCTCACTGCGGAGCGAAGCATCCTTCTTCTCTGCGCCGCTCTCGACCGTCATCTCCGTGGAGCCACTTTAGGGTTTCGATCGGCCCCCCAGGGACGAGGCCGTGGATTTCTTCTCCTCCCAATCTATGCTCTAAAAATGAGCGCGGCGAGGTGAGTTTCTGCACGCGCTCCCTCCCTACCCATAAATTGTTCTTGCACATGCTCTGAGACCTCGATTTGCGGAACTATTCGTAATTTTTTACGGTTTGTCGCCATAATATTCACTCGTATCAGGTCTCTGATGCTGGGGATGTGCTGACGGTGCCTTCTGATTCCGATGGTAATGGTGTTTAGAATTGATATAACTTTTTAGAATTTTTCTGCATGGATTGGAATTTTTGTTTTTTTTTTGTTCGTCCCATGTAACCTGTAATGGTGTTTTCATTTACAGAGATAAAGAGTGAAAGCAAGTCGACTAAAGCATTTTCATTCTATGAGTAATTCCTATTCACTAGTATTACAATGCCGAACTTTTTAAGATATGAACTCAAGTTTTTTTAATCTTTTATGTGTTTTTTCGAGTTCTATCGTGTGCCTTTGCTTGCATAGTCGCGTGCTGATAAAGTTCAGTATGATTTGTTTCGGAAGGTTCTTTCCCTTGTAGTACTTGATGGAGTCACACAGGGCTATGTAGTGTCTACTTGTGAAGTAAATCAGGACTGGAAGTCACTGAACTAGCTTTACAGGTATGAAAATTGAGTAAGACTTCATGATACAGCTGAGAAAAATAAATCAACTTTGAACACTTGTGCATGAGAAAATGCATCAAAGCTATTTGGAGCTAAAGATGAGGTCTCTACATGGTTATAGGTACTGACGGTAATAATAACAATAATCTACATATACAACTTAAGCAAAGGATGAGATTTCTGCAGTAGGTTTTGGTGGCATTAGCAAGCAATTGAGAAAGAACTTCCCACCACATAGTTTGGAGTTGCATGCCATTTCATTTGCTATGCATCAGATGAATAGATTCCACTTATTCTAACATGAATGATAAATCTAGGAATGCCATACGATGTATAAACCTAGCAGTACAAAGTTAACTCGGTTCACTGATTATATATTGTATTGATTTGGGACCTTTTACTTCTTTATGCCAAGGCCTTCAAAGTATCTAGTCTGATCACTTTCATCTGCCAAGTTTTATGGCAAGCTTCCGCTATTGCAGAAAATCCTTGTTATTCTGGAAAAGCATAATATTTTGAAACTTAAATTCACACTTTTCAACATAGATGATGCATAACTGTGTATGAAATGGTTTTGGCAAAAACTTAATTTTAGTTTCGGTATGAAAAGATTTTTTATTTATGTTGTGTCTTTCTATTTGGGTGATGTTTCATACAACGTTCCTTTGGAAATTATCCTTACTATTTTAGATAGTTTGGTTATTGCATGTACATCTTTCTTCCTTTCAATTGAGATATTTATTTCATAGGACAATGCAGAAATTAAAGAGATATGGAGTGGCAGGAGTACTCTCTTATGGTCTACTTAACACCGTATACTATCTTATAACATTTTTGCTGGTCTGGTGAGTTCAAATTTACCTTTTAATTTCCTTAAGTTTGGGGATTGGTATAAAATATGCTTGCATCCTTTTTGGTTGATAGAGTATTGATTTTCTGTCATTTCATTTAGCATAAAATTGAATCATGGACCCAGTGTATCATGATGTATGTGAGCAATTTTTTTAGCTAAAGTAATAGCATAACTTGATCACACAAATATGTCGGATGTCATATTTCATCATTATTTTTCATGTTTGGAATCTATTTGGAAAATCTACATCAAGGTTTTACAAATTGGCCTGTTTCTCCTTGTCTCTATCTGGAAAAGGTTTAAAGTATTTGGACGAATAAGAAGTGTTGATAATACAAGTTCGTCCTATTTAGTTTAGTTATAGTTTGAACTCTAGCAACGGTACTGACTGTCCAAGAAGCTGACCATGCATCACTTGGCAGGTTTTATTTTGCCCCAGCACCTGGAAATTTGGGATACGCCTCCGCAGTTAAAAGGTTATAGATTGATCTTGATGGTTGAAGGTACTTCTTTCTGCTTTTAGCATTTATGCTCAGAGGCAAGTGTTGCTGTATCCTTACTACAGATTTCTCAAACTGATGGCAATGGTCTGGGCTGGCAGCCAAGTTACCAAGATTGCGCGAGCAGGAGGGTAGAATTATCCCCCTTAAAACCTATTTTAAGTTGCTTCATCTGTTTACTGTAAAGCAAAATCCTGCTTCCCAAACCATGGGATCTTTCCAAACCATGTGATAGCTTACAAGGAACATACCTGCAATGAAGTATCAGTAAGCAGTTAGCTGGCTCTTTTAGATTATATGGTCGATAATTAGCGATTCTGTTTGCTGTGTTTGCAGGGCCCTTGCACTCGCTCCTTTTGTTGATCGAGGATTGTCCTGGTTTACAGTCAAGTTCAGGTTCAAGTCAAGGGGAAAGGTGCGAGACGAAGAGTTGAATATGGAGATCAGCCTTTAATTTTCCTTGAACTGATCGCCTTTTTTATTGATTCTCTTCAGGCATTTGCAGTAATTGCCGGTTTGTGCTTCGGGCTGGCCCTTCTCCTGTTCTTGGGGCTGACCTTACTTTGGGCGTAGCTGCTCGTCTTTGTTTTTCCTCCTCATGTTTTGCAGAATCATGTAGTTCTTCGCGGAAACACTAATCTTTTATTGGCATCTTCGTTGTTTTTTGTTAATAATATTTTATTACTTCATTTTTAGTTTTTTACTCTGAAAAATTGCATTAGTGAATCACAGTTATACTGAAGCGTCATTGCGAAGAGATCATCTCAAGTTTCTAATTGAATCATCCTATACCGAAATATCTTTCCAAAACCAAGTCATGAAGCATCGAGGGTATTTATACTTTTTTTCCTTCAAAATTCTCATCTCTTCTATTTTCAACGAAAGTCAACTGAAGTCTAATCAAGGAGTGCCCTTTTTATCATTTTTCAAAATTTCTTATTATCTATATGTATTTTTTTAAAACATATTGAGTAATACATTATTATATATTTATATTAAAAATATAAAAAGTCCAATAAATATGAGTTCAACAAAACAAACCAGGCACGAACATAATATTTTTATTACAAGGGGTATATATAATGAAGCATTCTTGCATTCCCAAAATAGCTTTATACAGAACGCTCTCTTTTGGAATAAAATACAACAACCTACTTTTTATTTAATTTTTTTTAAAGTAATTCCAGCCAAAAAGGCCAGTAATATCTTCCTATCTTCATAAGAAATTTTTTATTTTAAAAAAATCACTCAAAAAATCGTGCTATTTCTCTCACTTTTTCCTTTTTCCCTGTCGGCCCTCCCAAGACAAGGCGATGTTATGATACCCTTAAAAGACCCCTCAAAAGCCACCTCTCCCAAGCCCCAACGCGGAGCTTAGTAGATCTGCCAAAAGTTCACCTCCCTCCCTCATCGGTGTCAGCGAAACGCCGCATCGGCGCCCCTCCCTCGTCTCTTCTCCCGACAGCACAATCCTGCAACGCAACGCCGCCCATCGCCTCGCAATCTACCGCCGGCCCCTCCTCCCCTTCCCCCGTACGTCCCAAAAGCAGAACTCCCACTTCCCAAGGAAACAGAGCCACAGAGATCAGATCGAGATCGAGAGTCTCGTCCCAGCGCAATTACTCCTCCATCCCCAAAATTCACGAGAATCCACCATCGACGAGGACGGACGGCGTTGTCAGACCAAGGGCCATCCCCCGGCATCAATCATCATCACGCCTCTCCCATAATTCCCAAGGGACACTTCCCACTTGTGAATTTTCGAATAGGACGAGTCGTCATCATGAATTAAACTAAAAGCGAAAACCCCTTGAGGGGAAAGAGAAGAGAAGTAAAATTACCCTTGATTTTAAGGGCACCCTGCAGCATTTCATATTTTGCCTGAGGCAAAAATACAAAACAAGGCCTACCCCCAGAAACACAGTTCGCATGCTGCTGAGCTAACAAAACAAAACAAAACAAAAGCATTCCCCTGACCCCTCGCTTCCTTCCTTCCTTCCTTCCCTCTCTCTACATGTATTTTACAATCAAAGGCAGACGCACATCCAGCATCTCGTACCGTTTACCCGCATCTGAATCGTGCCCGCCTCGTCGTCAAAATATAATAAAAATACTCCATGCAGCCCCAATTCACTCGGAGTTTTGCGATATCACCTCGCCGAACTTGAGGAAGAGCTGCGCGTCGGAGGTGCTGAGCGAGGTGACGCAGGTCAGCGCCCCAGGATTCTTCAGGTTGGCGTACTCGTCGATGTAGCTCGGCACCGAGGGAGGCAGCGGCTGCGGCTGCTTCGGCGGCGGGCTCGGCTGCACGAGGCACCCCAGCACGCGGCTTACCTCGTGCATCGTCGGCCGGTCCGACGGCTGCCGCTTCGTGCACAGCAGCGCCAGCTGGAACACCTTCTTCACGTCCCCGAGGTCCTTGCACGTCGACGTGATGTCCGGATCGACCGTCTCCATCACGGCGTTGTTCGCCGCCTTCGACAGTATCTGCCGGGGTCGGGGGGATCCAGTGATCAGATGAGAACCGGAGAGCGAGCGTCAGCATAAGAGACATACCAGATGATGAAGGTTGGATTCGTTGTCGACGGCTTTCCTTCCGGTGAGGAGCTCGAGCAGGACGATGCCGAAGCTGTAGACGTCGGACTTCTCGTTCAACCGGGAGGTCCGGGCGTATTCGGGGTCGATGTATCCGATGGTGCCCATCACGTAGGTGGAGGTGTGCGTCTTGGAGATGCACAGGCTCTTCGCGATGCCGAAGTCCGTGAGATGGGCCTCGTAGTCTTTGTCCAGCAGTATGTTCGAAGACTTCACGTCCCTGTGAATTATCCGCGGGCTGCAGTCGTGGTGGAGGTAAGCGAGCCCCTGCGCTGAGCCGAGCGCAATCCGAAGCCTTGCGTCCCAATCCAGCTTCTTCTTCTTCGTCGGACCTGCAGTTTCATTCATGGAAAGAGCTCTCAACTTCTGAAGGCAGCACGGATTAATTCAATTACCATGCATCATACCATGTAGCAGATCCCAGAGGCTGCCGTTCTCCATGTAGTCGTAGAAGAGGAGGTTGCCGAACGGGGACAAGGAGTATCCCTGGAGACTGACAAGATTCCGGTGCTTGATGCTCCCCACCGTCTCAAGCTCGGTCTCGAACTCCTTCAGGTTGTGCGGGTACTGAGAATAAAGCCTCTTGATCGCCACAGGCTTGCAGTTCTTCAGCACGCATTTGTACACCGTGCTCGATGCGCCGTAGCCGATGATGTACTTCTCACTGAGGTTTTCTGTCATCCTCATGATGTCTTCGTAGACATGAAGAGCCATGTTCATGTGAAGGATCACCAGCTTCGGCGAAGTATTGTTAACTATGAAAGAGGAACACAGATCTGTCAGAATCGTTACTTTTGTTGACATCCAAATGAGCAGACATGATTAACATTACCTGGTTTGTTTATTGAGCCATCAGGAAAGGGAGGTGATTTGTGCGGCCGGCAAGCAGCCACTAGAACCATCAGAAGGATCAGCAGAGCACCCAAGGCAATACCCAAAATGGCAGCTTTCGAGAATGGAGCTGCAGAAAGCAGATGTATATAAACCCTATTCAACGAGAAGTTCTGTAGATGATGAACAGAAACATCACTTGAATAAAGAGGTTCTCGAAACGAGCAATTATCCAAATTCTAGTCCACCAGATAAGTAGTCATTCAAGAACAACATGCATTAAGTTCATCAGCATCACCATGTTATAGAGCAAATTATACCTCTACGCGTCGAATGGGATGCATGACATGGAGAGCTTAGCCAATAACCACAGAGACCCGGATTTCCGATGAAGCTGCAAAAGAGAAGGTGGGTGATTTATAGATGATGTGGTTTCTTGTTAGAAATGCAAAGTATAGTTTATTCAGCAGTCTTAAATTCCTCACCTGTCTGGAGAAAATCGTGTGAAGTTGTAGCCTGTGGGTACATCTCCAGCTAAATTATTGTAGGAGACGTTCCTGTTCAAAGTCGTAGACAAATCATGGAAGGATCACAGTCAAAATATTAGATATTCACATTAAATAACAATAGTTGAAATCTTTGGTCTCAAATCAACTTACAAGGCAGCAAGACTTAAGCAGTTTGTTAGAGTCATTATGTCGCCGGATAAATTGTTGCTTTGCAGGTTTCTGCGTGGACAATGAACATTCCAAACGGACCAAATCAGTATTTCCTTCTAGACATCAAAAATTTTCACTAGCACTACTGAGAATTTGATGAATTGTAATGCAGCGGATCAGCCTTACAGTGTGACGAGGTTTTGAAGCAATCCAAGTTCCTGAGGAATTCGATCGACCAAGTGGTTGTTGGACAAATCACTGAAATGTATACACCACAATCGAAGGTTGGAGGAGTTCATTATGCAGAGAAATGTCACGACAAAAAAATTCAAATGCTAGTAGGACACAGAATCTTACATCTCCACAATACTCCTCAAATTTCCAAATTCAGCAGGTATATTGCCAACAATTTGGTTGTTGCTCAAATTTCTGGAAGACGGTAAGGCAGAAACATTATAGAAGATGAGAAAGAATGAAGGAAAGAGATTTGAAAGCAGAACCTACAATTTTAAGAGGTGTTCCAGACCACCAATAGAGGAAGGAATGGTACCGCTGATCTCATTGCATGATATATCGCTGCAAGTAAATTTGGCAATCTGGTTAAGAAATAGAAAAAGGCGAAGAGTAGCACCCAGTCGCATTTGTCGGAAGTTTTTATGAAATTTTATCACTTACAGAGTGTCCAAATTACTAATTTTGGACAATTCAATGGGGATAGGACCCTTTAATCTGTTACTTGACAGGTTCCTGCAATAAGGAGACTTGTTAAAATTCTAAGTTGATGATACAGTTAATTAATCTGGTTGTGCAGAAAATAAAATTCAATAAAGCAATCTAAGCGACTGGTTTGTTTATATTTAAGATGCAAGAGGTAATGGACTTACAGGTATGTCATGCTCTCCAGCTTCTTAAATGCCCGAGGAATGGTTCCATTTAAGTTATTTCCATAAGCATTGCTGTAATTAAAATCAGCAAATAAGTAACATGTTGAAGGTAAGAGGGAATTATGCACCTACATCAGTCAAAAGTTTTTTCTTACAAACTATTAAGATTCACACATGAGCTCAAATTTTCCGGAATAGGACCTTCAAGTTTGTTGTTTGCTATGTTCCTGCAAAGAGTATACTACTATCCGTCAGTATTTACACTCTGGAAAAAATAGGTAATAGCTATAGTAAACTTGGATATGTTGAGAATGGCATACAGGTCAAACAAATCAGTGAGGTTCCCTAGCTCAGGTGGAACGTGCCCAGTGAGCTCATTATCATTTAACTCCCTGCAATATAATTTCAGTAAAGATTCTGCAATAGCTTATATTCATCAATTCAACCAGAAAGGATAAGTCCAGATACAAGTAGTGAAGCCTTGTCATGTTGCCAAGCTCTGGCGGGATAGGCCCGGCCAATCGATTACCTTGCAGATACCTGCAAGTAACGAAAGCCATTTACATTTTCAACTCCCAAGAATTAGACGTACAAGGACACTCGACGTATGCGAAAGCCACCACTGTTGAATTCTTGATATCAATAATACGAAAGTAACCGTAGCAGAAGCGAGCATGACAACCATACCACCAAATATCACATTAGACTTACAGTTTCTCAGTAAATGTCAAGTTGCCCAAAATAGGAGGAATTGGTCCACTGAGAAGATTGCAACTAAGATCACTGCAACAGGAGAACAATAAAGGTTAACCATTGTGCATTTATAGATATGAGGAAATTGTAATACTGCAACAAATAAAAAGGCTAAGGTCTTATTTGGTATGGGATAATATGAGATTCCATCCTAAATTTTAAACAGCTCCTAAAGTTATTCTCAGAGGCAGCAGTTCTTATGTTCAAAACCATCAGGGATATTTAAATACACGAATTAAAGATACAAGAAAAAAAAATATTCATGAAGCTTACAGCACGGCAAGAGCCTGCATTAAGCCTATGACAGGAGGGATGAGCCCTGAAAACTTGTTCCCTTGCAACGACCTAGGATGTATAAGGTTACAGTGAGTTCACTCGCAAGCAAAGTCCATTGTTCTACAAATTGAGAATAAATAGCTCAAGCTAATCTAATTCCTCCATAAAACAGAGAGGTTATTGTCACTTACAATGTAGCAACTTGCAGAAAACCAATGTTGAAAGGAATTTCCCCAGTGAGCTGGTTGTATGATAAGTCCCTACAATTTGTTGTAAGTAGTCATAAAAAAGCCACAACAAGTTGGCTAAATTTGTTGACAAAGATGGCTCCTATACGTACAAAACCTGAAAACTGGTGCAGTTTCCAATGTTGTCAGGTATTGTGCCTGTCAAGCTGTTATTCTTCACATCGCTGAGGGAAATAGTTGCTCTTCAGAGATTAATGTATAAATAAAATTTCAAACCGCTTTATTTAGGATCAAAAGACGACTTACAAGTACCACAACCCGGTTAACTGACACATATCTGGAGACAAACTCCCCTCCAGGTTATTACCTCGGAGCCCCCTGATGATAATTCATGTTACGTAAGGTTAATAAAAATGGTCGCAGAAAAAACAAATGATGTATCAGATACGGACTTAATGAAAAGAAACGGATAGGTTAAGTGTTTTTCCCATTGAAGGCAAAGCAGAATCCTTACAAGTACTGTAACACTTCATTCCAGTAAATAAGCCTAGGTATCTCACCACTCAGTTTATTTTGAGCTAGGTCCCTGTAAGATAAGTTTGTGAAGAATAATAAGAACACTTCATCTGATTATGTAAATGAAATTACAAAAAGCTCACAATATTTTCAGGTTCGGTATTTGGGACAGTGTTGAAGGAATAGGTCCAATCAATTGATTGTTCTTCAAGATCCTGAAAGAAAAAAAAAGGACTAAATATCAATACAGAAAACTGCTACTCACTGTTCTTTCTCGACTAACTAACAATTAGTTAGTGCTTACAAATTTTCCAATTGCTTCAACTTTGATATTGAAAATGGAATGTCCCCGTAGATGTTGTTGTAGGACAGGTCCCTGAATAGTCGTTAACAAGGAAAAATAAAGATTCAGCGCTGTAAGGCTAATTAAATGGCGGAGACAATAGCTAAGTGCAAAATATGATAAGCCCTGTAAAGAGAAAAATGTTAAGGGCAAGCATAAACCCTCTTGTATGCTTGCTCATTTAGAGTTTCTAATATCATTTAGAGTTTTAAGTTGGGGCTTGCCAGTAACTCCGACAAAGAAAATATGTACTTGTGCTTGAGACTCACAATGTTTTTAAAGAAGAGCAGGCACCAATCTCATCTGGGATCTGTCCAGATAATCGATTCGCTTTCAGATCACTGTCGAGTATCACATCAGAAAGAAATAGGATGAGCACAACTAGGTAACTGTTAGTCCTAATTTGGAGAAAGCAAGATGCGAGCCCTAAGTGTTTAACGAACATCTGGCCTTAATTTTTTTAAAAAAAAATTATAAGCATATTGACATAATATGGTAATGAGCAACAAGTGAGTTTGATGATCGTACATAGAAACAAGACCCTTGAGATTTCCAATAGCCGGAGATATCTCCCCATCAAGATTCAGCCCAGATAGATTACTGAACTCCCGCAGCATGGAAAAACAATAAATAAATGAAAAGAAAAGTCATCAAATGCTGAAATCTTGTAATCCACGTATGGAGAACTCCAAATGCATCAAAAATAAACGCCATAACTGAGATCATATTCAACAAAGACACGTTCTTACAGGGCAACAACACTGAAAGTCACATTGTCACAAATAACCCCTCTCCACGAGCAGGGGTCAGAAGATGGGGCATCAGTCCAGTCATACAGAATATTGTCCACATTGCGGAAAGACTTCTTGATCTCCAACAATGTCGCACCTAAAGGAGAAGAAACGTAGCGATGAAGACAACAGATCGGGAGTGCAGTAAAAAAGAAACCACGTAAAGGTTATTGATCCTTTGAAAAATCACTAAGAGAAAGATCAAGGCACTTCTTTGTTGCGTTAAACACAATCTAAACAAGAATGCTAATAGAATGGCGCTACTATTTTTAGCTCTTTAGCGTCTTTTCGAGCTGAAACCACACCTGAACAACCAAAATGGAGGAAGTGAGCTAAAGAGTAGTCAAGTAAGCCGAAAACTGAGGTTAAAAAATCCGTAGATGAGCTAAAACGAAAAACAAAATCCAAGCAAATACCATTAAGAGGGAAAGACAAGACAATTTAAAAGAGAAAATATTTCATGAATTGTAAAGAAAAACTTCCAGTAAAGCAGTAACCAAATCTTAAGCTGGAACATCATTTGTAAGATGACTGCGTAGATCACTCACGGATTTTAACTTAGAAGAACACGATGTAGAAAAACAAAAAAGGACAATTATGGCAAAAAAAAGCATAACCTATTTAGAGAATAAACTTTTTTCTATGCCTAAACCTAAAGAAACCGAGCAAAACAAGAAATAAAAGCCCAAATAAGGGTGAAAAAGCATAATCTGTGAAACCGAAGCGTACCTCTCAGCTTCAACGTAGTAGAAGAATGGAAGCAAAGATGCGAAAGTGTGGGAGAAAACAGTTAAAAGGAGAGAGATCCTTAGCAACATAAACAATTAAAAGTGGAAACAAAAAAATAGATATAAGAAACCGCAGAACCAAAAAAAAGTGTACTTCCATCACAATAAAATATTAAGAGAGGTTAATCTATTCCTAGAACAGCTCGTTTAGAATAGAAAATTGGATCGAAGATACGCAAAGGACCAGTGAGGTCGCCCGTTTACCCCCCCCCCCCCCCCCCCTCGTTATCTCTCAGAAATCTTTTTAAAAAAAATCCAATCTTTAGCCAAGTCATCGGCTTACCATCGCCCGCCTCGCCAGCGGCGGAGCAGCACAAGGCTCCTAGGAGGACCAAGACGGCGAGACCTCTCCACGGCGCCGCCATGGCGGCCTGAGCTAAGAGTCGCACCGGGAAGCCCGAGGGGGAACGAAATGGGCAGGAGCACTCATCCAAGATCGGTTCTTTTCCGGTGGAGGAAGCGGCCGGAGCTTGGCAGAGACCAAATGGACGTGAGGCAGCCGTTCCGGGTCGATCGTCTTCTTGCTCCGCTACTCCTCCATGCCTAGCTGTACCGAAATATTGTGCGCTGCCTGCTGCAGCAGTCGTCGTCGGCTTCCATTTACTGCTCGAGAAATAAGTGTAGCCCGAAGTAGGGAAAGGAGGGAGATTTCGTATGAGGAGAGGAGCTCTGTGTGTGTGTGTGTGAGAGAGAGAGAGAGATGGGGATCACGATGAGGTTGTTCGATGGGTCACATCAATCTGGCAGCGTCTCTAAATACAGTTCACCTCTCGCTCTCTCTCACACACACTCTCTCTCTTTTATTTTTCTCGCTCCCTTTTTTTTCTTCCTCCTCCTCCTCCCTGTTCTTTTGAAGAGAAGATGAAATGGAAAGAGGGAGTGTGAGTGAGAGAGATGGCTCAGGCTACGGAGGAGAAGCACAGGATGTGGCAGTGATGTTTTTTTTTTCCCCCTCCTTCCTCTGCTTTTTATTTTATATTTATTTTTTTAAGAGAATTTTTATTAAAGATTTCTTTTCTATATAAAAATCTTGTAAACACTCCTGTTTAACTTTATCCAACATCAGTGCTCCAATTTTTTCTATAAACAATAAAAAAAATTTAAAAAAAACACAAGGCAAACTATTTATCAATCTCTCTCTCATCACCACCACCACTGTCTTGTGCCTTTCTCAGAGACAGAGGTGTCATGTGATGTGCATTTGGATCAGGACAGAGGGCGAATGGGAAACCACTTGGGAAACGCGCCATTCCATATCACCGGAAGCACAACCCAAATATACACAGCCAGGAAACTGGATGGGAAAAGCTCTCCCTGTGAGGCTGCTAACGGATCTTAGCGTTCAACATATAGCTGGAAACGATAAAGGAATTGGGAAACTAGTCGGGGAAACGCTCGTCCTTGTTTTTATTTCACGGAAGGGGGACGAAATCAACAGTTGATGTGGCAGAGGGGGGGGCTTTTTTTTTTTCTTTGCTTGCTTGCTTTTACAGTGGAGAGTGGTCCTCCCTCCCATACACCAGCCAGCCATTACTTGCTCGAGAATACTCCCACACTACCTCTGTATCCTAATTTTAACATTAATCAGGGCCTAAATGAAAATAATTACTATGGCTTCATTTTAAAAAAAAAAAAAATTAAAGGAGACTGTATTTTAACTGTTTAAAAAAATTAAGACGGAAAGAAGAAAAAAAATGATGAGAGAAGTTGTGGGCTTCTTCTGACATACTTTAGCTGGGGAGGGGAGGGGAGGGGAGGGGGAGGGCAGCTTAATGACAACCGGAGCTCAGTTTGGCCAATGAGGGGGGAGGCAGTGTGGGAGTGGAATTTAATAGTGCATGTCCCATTGACATTTTAATTTCAGCACCTCCTTTAATATTCTATTCCACATTTACACACTCACTTTAATGGTTGGATCTACCCTGTTATTTTCTTTATTCTTTCCTATTTTTCACCCCCACCCCCCACCCTGTTTATTCATTCTGGAGATTATATCTGTACCCCCTGGCCCACCAAAATAATTCTTTTTTTTTTTTACTTTTGGGTCTTTTCTTAGGAAAGTTTACATTGATTTCTTTTGAACTATCATTCACAATGTTATCCTTCCTTAAAAAAAACAATATATATATATATACATCTCAGTTTATAAGCTTAGCGTCAAAAAAAAAAAACTAAAATTTTTAAGATGTTTTATAATAATAAAAACGTTATGTTTAGGATGTAGGGGAGATGAAGAAGGCACCTGCGTCGTGAACATTCCATGTGCACCCATAATTGCAGCATCATATCATTAGATGATTAGTATCATCCATATGATGAGGGCTGTTTATTCAATATTCCCCTCCACACACAGATAATTCCTCATCTATCCTTATTTTTTGGTTACACTTACGTGTGTTTTTTAAGACTCTAATAATTTTTGTTTGAAAATGTTTTATCGTATGCGTAGTTAATAGCTAATAACAAATGCAGAGCACGTACAGCATGAATATTAAATTACCATAACTTGGTACTAAAACATAAAAAGAAAACCACCCGAATATCAAAAATCCAAAGAGGTGATTTTTATAATCAGGGATAAATGTGGAGGTGCTCCGATGCAATAAATAAGGAAGCATCGACGGCCGAGGGATGCCGTAATCTGATAAGCAAACCTCACAGGCGCCGCTCCACCGTTAAAACATTCCCTCATCCCGTTTAGGTAAAAATAAAAAAACACGCCGAAACATCCTTCCATCCCCCCCCCCCAACCAATTCCTTCCCCTCCCACCGCCCTCCTCCGAGATCCCGACCCTCCCCACCACCGCCAACAACGACAGCACCACCACAGCCCGGCGGCGGGACCCGTCGCTCGCCTCGCCGGAGGAGGAGGAGGAGGGGAGGGTAAGAGAGGCGGGTGGAGACGAGGGAGGGGCCGGCTCGCTCGGTCGCTCTGCCGTCGGGCCAGCTTTACGTGACGTCACGGCGGCACATGGAGCGGGCCCCGCGGCGCGGTCCTCCGCCTGACAGCCATCCATTATTACTCCTCTTCCTCCTCCTCCTCACAAGGAGATGGCGCAGCAGTAGCAGCAGCAGCACTGCAGCACAGAGCAGAGGAGGAAGACGAAGAGGGGGGAGAAAGGCGCGTCTAATTATTTCGGGTTTCGGGTGTCGATTGCAATTATCTTTTTGCATGGCATCAGCAGGAGCTCAGAAGAAAGGAGGAGGAGGAGGAGAGTTTATTTATATATGTGTGTGTGTGTGTATGTGCACAATAATAGATGGCGCTTTCCATTGCGTTGGATTTGGATCCGAAAGCGGTGGGCATGGAGTACAGGGTCCTTTTCAGGGATGACAACCCACTTTGGGGCACCCAACTGGCCAACATTAATGCCCTCTTTTCTCTCCCCCCTTTAATTTCTTTTCCTCTCTGCTGAATGCTGCCGCTCATCCTTCCCTTCGTCGCCTCCTCCTCCTCCTTACCTTACTCTGCGTTTTGGATTTTACTCCCATCCTTTTTTTTATCATACATCTCTCTCCTATGCGTCTGCAGGCGGCGGCAGTGTGTTTAAAGGGGAGGGAGGGGAGTCCCACAGCACACACATACCCTCCCTCCCTCCCTCTCTCTCTCTCACGGACGTCTTTATGGGTTTTGGTGTGTGATTCGGGTTTGGCGCACGCAGTCGGGGTTCCGGATGAGGAGGGGTGCCGCGTTTTATTTGGTGGGTTGAAGGTGAAGTTTTTGTAGCAATAATTGTGAATTGTGATTGTGGTGGCACATCTCGGAACAATACGTCCTATTTATTTATATACTAAATTCTCCTCTTTAAACACGTACTAAATATATGTGTACATGGAGATCTGCTTGCGTGATCAATTGATCACAGTGGGGGTGGGTCAGGATGATAACGAGAATGGACCGTGACCACCGGCTGGCTCAATTAATTCAAAACCCACAGCGGAGTCGAGGCAACATCAGCACCTCTTACATCTCCCCCAGCACACTCATATCCTGTTTGGTTGCAACTTTAATTAGTTTCAACACAATTTCTGATAATTTAATTTTATACCATACTACCGTAACTTTTATTTTTAAAAAAAAATAATATAAATTATATAGCACGTAGATGTTGAGAATAATTTTTTTAATTTTTTTATTTCCTTTATTTATAAAAAAAAACCTCTAATATTTATTTTTTTAATTTGAATAAAATAAAAGGAGAGATGCGGAGATGATGACGAGATGTACGATGAAGGGGTAGCAGTGATTAATCATTGATGATATTTTTTTATTAAAATATTTAGTTGCTTTTTTTAACGATAAATTCTAGATATTTCAACGCTACGGACGTTTGAATGTTTATTTTTTCATCTTAATGGGCCGTTGACTGCTCAAATATTAAAAAAGTGTGGGCTTCGTGCAAAATCCAGGGTAAATGGGTCTGTTGGGCTTCTCGTTACCTCTGTTTTAGTTTTATCTACTGTTATTTAACGTTTAAACAGATATTTTAATATGGGTTGATCTCTCTGTTTTTGTTTCAAGACGTTTCCCACTACAACACAGACATTTCGGATGGAAAAAAAAAAGTAGGGTTTTGTGTTGATGATGAGTAAACTTAGCCTTCTCTTTCAAAGTAGGCGGGCGGAGAACATGATCGCATATCTCTCTGCGTGCTGGTTGGTGGTGGTGGTGGCGTTCTTCTTCTTTCTCTGCAGGTGCAAGTGGAGAGTTTTAGTTACTCCTCCACTTTTGCCGGTGGGCTCCTCTCGACGCGGTGCAGCACTCGGAGATTATAAATTAGAGCTCCTCTTTCTCGATAAACCCATCGGTAAACCCGCCCCTTGGTTGGACTTGGCCTGTTTTATGCTCGACTGGGACGTGGGATCGAATCTTCTCGTGGTATTTTTGTTTCCTTCAGAATGGACTGTTTTTTTGTAGAAAAAGATAACGAGAGTTTATTTCTACCGCTCTTTAAAAAAAAAGATAAAATGATAGTTTAAAAGTAAAAAAGAAGTTGTTGAAAAGTCGATTTTTTTTGTATATATATAATGGAGTGAGAAAACAGGAAAAAAATTTGACACCTTAAAAAAAAAATTTATGGTGAAAAGAAAAGTAGATAAATAGGAATAAAGATTAGGGATTTTTATTCGGCTATCGTGCGCCGGAGTGTGCAACGAAAGGCGGGCCCCACATTGGAATCCACCGTCAGGGGCATTTTCGTCGAGAAGAAAGATAGTGGCAATTTCCGTAGTTATGTCGACGGTCGAGCCCTGTTGTTTACTCCCCATCGGCGCTCCCCCGAAGCTTTTTCGTTAAAAAGCTCCGTCGTGCATGCCGGAACAAATCGCGCCCGCCACCCCACCGGTCCGTGGCGACCGCGATTCCTCGCCGCCTCGCTCCGCTGGGTCTCCGCGACCGCTCGGTCGTAGCCGTCGTGCCTCCGGATCTCCTCCGACCTGCGCGCTTGCCATGGGGTACCAGCATCACTTCCACCACCACCACCACCATCATGAGGAGGATGGCGCGTCGCTCGATCACCAGCCGCAGGTCGTCAACAGCCCCCGGTACGCCGGATCCATGACGCGGCGGGCGAACTCCTTCAAGCGCGCGGCGGCCGCACGGGCCGGCGAGGTCGAGCTGCAGATCAACTCGCCGAGGACGGCGTCGTCCGGGGAGAGCCCCGTCGGTCCCGTGGACGACGCGGCGGAGTCTCCGTCCGCGGGGGCGGGGGCGGGGCCCGAGAGGGCGCAGGGGGTCGGTGGTGCGGCTAACCTCCATCACCATCTGAACCGGCGGTTCCGGTTCCGCGTCCCCATTCTGGGGAAGAAGCAGCAGGGCGGCGCGGGGGAGACGGGATATCGGGAGAAAAAGAAGGTTGCGAATTTCTTGTTCTTGGCCTTCTGTGGTATTTGCCTGATTCTCGGGGCGGTAAAGATCTTCGCCGGCAGGAGGATTTCGCTGCCAACAGCTAAGAGAGAGAGTAATTATCAGGTGATTTTTCCCTTTGTCCTTGGAAATAACTGTTACGGTGCCATAATCAAATTTCTTCTCTTCTAATCCGTATCCGTCTTTGTTGATGTCATACTGCTTAAAGGATCTGCACTTCAAAACTCTAAGACTGCTACTTTTTCCTAAAAATTAGAAAAAGGAATTTTCGAGGCAAATTGATGGAAAAGGGCATTAATTTGAGAGCATTGGTAGCTTATTTCTGGACCAGGAGCGATCACCATTTGCATTAATTCTCATATCAATCATCTCAATTGCAATTGCATTAAGAAAACTATTTGCACAAATTACATCATTCTTCGACCACAATACTCATGGAATTGTTTGTGTTTTATAACCCAATGCTGATGTGAAGGGGCCAGCATTACATTGATCTGCTGAATTAGAGAGTTTATTGCCTTATTCTTTGGTCTTGCTGCTTGCCAAGAAGAACTTTTTTGGTGGACAAAACCATCCCGAATTGGTCGGTATCCTGATATTGGTTCCTATTGGTGCTGAGAGAAGCATTTATTGAGAAAGAAAAATCTTAAAATTCAATGAGGACAAGTATACCATATACATTTTGTATGTTTGTTAATTGATACTGTAGTGTAAGTAAAAATTCCTGATGTCCTTCAGCTCCCTGAAAACCCAATATCTGACGAAGTTTATTTGAGTACGTCATGACGTACGAAATTGCTACAACCACTGTCGTCCAAGGGCCTGAGTTCTGTCCTGGCTATTTCTCCCATCTTAGATTATTTCTTTATTTAAGGTGCAGAGACAAGTGGAAATGATCTGGTATAACGGTGGAGAAGTATGGTACTTACAGTATAGTCTTGTGCTTACCAGGATATCTCTGGCGCTCAGTTTGCTAAGTTCGAAGTTCATACAGTTACTGAGCATAGGAGTACAAGTGACGGTGAGAGAACACTGATGACTCTTCCATTAAGCCAAATTGACAGTGAGGAAAGTGCAGAGGCAAGTCATACTCCATTGCACATCGAGAAATCTGTACTAGTTCCTACTGTTCCTGGGTGTTTTACTGATAATTGTTTTGTTTATGCAGTACCAAGGCATATGGGCAAAGCCACATAGTGAAAATTTCAGTCAGTGTATTGGACATACAACGAAGAAGAGTAAGTTGATTTCACTTTACCTGTCCCAATCTCTCGTAACATTCTCGTGTGCTTATTTTCCTTTTATATTTATTTTTCTTCACCGAGTTAGTGATATTCTTATATTGTATGCTTTACAGCGTTGGGTTCAAAAACAAACGGCTACATTCTAATAAATGCAAATGGAGGTTTGAATCAGATGAGATTTGGGGTCGGATTATTTCCTCTGGTTCTGTTAGCCATATGTAAGCTTATATCATTCAGAACTCATGGGTTTGTTTTCTAGAGTGCAGATATGTGATATGGTTGCTGTTGCCAAAATCATGAAAGCGACACTTGTTCTTCCATCACTGGACCATAACTCCTACTGGGCAGATGATAGGTAAAACGAGTACTGACTGTTGAAATAATTCCACTACTCCTTATTATGGATGAAATGAATTATTAACTTACACTATTTTCACTTCAAAATTCCCAGTGAGTTCAAGGATCTTTTTGATTGGAAGTATTTCATTGAGACCCTCAAGGATGAAGTGCATATAATTGAAAATTTGCCACCCACCTTCGCGAAGCTTGAGCCTTCTATGAAAACTCCAATATCTTGGTCCAAGGTCATATCTGAATGTTAATCAAAGAAATATCAATTGTAGTCTGGAAAAATATAACCAAATTAGTTCGTCTACACTGCTGCAGGTCAACTATTATAAAGGAGAGGTCCTCCCATTTCTGAAAAAACACAAAGTTATATATTTCACTCATACAGATTCTCGACTTGCAAATAATGGACTTCCGAGCTCTATCCAGAAATTGAGATGTCGTGTCAATTACAGAGCATTAAAGTATTCATCCTCAATTCAGGAACTCGGAGCCACCTTAATTTCAAAATTGCGCCAAGGTGGAAATCCATATCTTGCTCTCCATTTGAGGTAAGTTTTGGATTTCTTCTCATTATGAATCTTGAAACTTTGAGAAGTTTGGGTATTCTTGTTTTGTTGTCGATGGTTTTCACATCAACTCAATGGTGCAACAGGCATAACTTATAGCCATATCAATTACCCACCATCTGTTTATTTCATATAGCAACAATGCCAGATTGTGGGTTTTTTAGGTTATAATTTATTCTATGTAGATTGGTTAAGTGGTATCGCTGGTTGAATTGATGCTAAAGGTTTTATATTAATGTACTTTCTGATCTGTGACTCCTTATTCTATGATAATAACATTTGCATCTACAAAGAATCTTCTTATACTTGGGGGACACTTTTTACATTTTTCTAAATGTTAATGATGATATGAAGAAAGACAAAGGTATGCTGTATGAAAAATCTCTATAACTGGCACATTTATCTAAGGTTTGGAATATATTAAATTATGAAAAAAAAGGTATAGTACATCCATCATCCTAGATCTGGAAAGAATGTGTCTTACTAGAAAAAAAAAAGTCTTTCATTATAGTTCGGTAATAAAGAGCAAAATCTTTTAACTGCATGACTAAGGCTCATTCATAAGCAACTAGATTTCTATATGACTGATGGTCCTTTGTGAATGCCAGCTTAGAATTGAATCCTTTAGAAAAGTTTCAACAGCTCATGTTTCTATTATTTTTTACTCTACAGAAGCAAAGTTCTTAATCTCCACCAATCCTCTTGCACTTTTTCCCTGGTGCCACTACATCAGTGCCATATATCCATATCATTATAGCTGGCACATGCTTTAGTTATTCCACCATATTGAAACGCCAATATTATTTTGTCCTTATAGTTTCCTTGGAAGGCAACTTTCTTACTAGAAAATGCTGTTATGGGGCATCAGAACTTGAAGCATGCATGTCTTGGTTTTAGCAGCTTTAAAAGTCAAAACAACTGCATGAATTTAAGTTTATAAATTCTCACAAATTGCAAGCATCAGAGTCTCTTTTCCTTTAATTTTGATGTGTGTTTCATACCTTTGGCAGGTATGAAAAAGACATGTTGGCATTTACTGGTTGCAGTCACAATTTGACTTCTGAAGAGGGGGAAGAACTTCGTCAAATGCGTCTTGAGGTCAGCCATTGGAAAGAGAAAGAGATCAATGGAACTGAAAGACGGGAGCTGGGTGGCTGCCCTTTGACACCAAGGGAGACTGCCCTTCTCCTTAAAGCATTAGGATACCAATCGAGCACAAATATATACTTGGTTGCTGGTGAAGCTTTTGGGAATGGCAGTATGCAGTACCTCACAGATGCCTTCCCAAATATCTTCTCGCACAGAACATTATTGACAGAAGAAGAACTCGCACCATTACGGAATCACCAAAACATGCTGGCCGGTCTGGACTACATTGTTGCTCTTGGAAGTGATGTTTTCCTTTACACGTATGACGGTAATATGGCAAAAGCTGTGCAAGGGCATAGACGTTTTGAAAATTTCAGAAAAACCATCAACCCAGATAGGTAATGGATTTTCCTTGATTCATTGTTAAATTTCACAATTGTAGGTATCATCCACCTTTATGTTTGATCCCTCCTCTTTTTCTATCTGCTTATTTCCCCTTGAATTTTGTTGATATATAGGCTTGCTATTTATATTCTACACCATGCTGCAGGCTGAACTTTATAAAACTCGTTGATGAGTTCGATGAAGGGAAGATTTCTTGGGACGAGTTTAGTTCCAAGGTCAAAACACTTCATGAAGACCGAAGTGGAGCTCCGTACATGAGGGAGGCTGGAGAATTCCCAAAGTTGGAAGAGTCCTTTTACGCTAACCCACTACCTGACTGTATATGCGAAAAGCAACAGAGTGCTGAATAAGAGGTTGGTTCACAGCTGGCTACTGATTCTTAGCATATGTGAGGGCGAGATTGCCTGCTCCCTCATGGCAGTTCAAGCTAGGAGAATCATCGCATTTAGGCAGTTGCAGCGCGCTTAATTGAGACCATTCTTTTCAAACGGTGACACCACGAAACTGGCTGAAGTTCTAAATCATTGTTTGGAAGTTTAATCAATTGAACTTGCACAACCGATGACATAGGATATCATAGAAGGAGGAGAAACATGTAGAGGACGCTAACTAATCCTGAAATATAATGCAAAATTAAAGTGAGCATTGCCTTCTAGCTTTTGGGGATCCTGAAAAGTAGCGCAGGTGATGCTGCACCACCTCTTCTTTTTCTTATTATTATTCATCACAATTCTTCATATATGTTCTTTATATGGAACAGATAAAGTCAACTCTCTATCTCTAATCCTAATGGAATATACATAAGAAAAGCTTTCAATTTGGAAACTTGAGCAGAGGTTTGGTTGTCCAAATTTTGTGTTTACAATTCCTGAATATCAGAACTGAAGTTTCGATGTTAGAGTTATATGCCTTGGAAGATAGGAATCAAGTTCACTATTTATTTCAGTTTGTTAACCGCAGACGAATTTTATTGAATGCATATATTTTTAATTTGGCAGATAGTTATTCCGTCCAAACAATGTGTCATCCTATTAAATAATAGTTCATTTTTCGAGATGACAGGAGAATGGGAAAAAAAGGGGGAAGTGAGTTATATGACTGGCCTTTTCCAAAACTGTAGTAAAATGTATGTTGAAGAGGATGGAATGTAACATTTTATATATAAATGTTTGATTCGATTCAAGTTCTTCTCATTAAACGGGTCGCAGCTTCTAATTACGATTAGAATAACGAAAAACAAACACACATGCAATCTACCACGATAGAATCGTATTTTTTATAATAAAAAATTATATTCTTTCCTATTTCCATAAGTCAGATAATTTAATCTAATGTCGATATTCTAATGTAACCTTTTAATAATTTCATCATAACTAATTAAAAAGTATTTATCTGCCTTTTAAACGTGAAGTAGCCCAACATTTTAACATGCATTGTGCGCACCAATAAGGCTTGGTAATTCGTGTTTCGCTGCTACGGTCGCGTGCATGTAAATATTAACTTCTTCGGAAAAAAAAGGGACAAAATAGAATAATTTATCCTCTTCGGGGATAAAAAAAAAGGGGAGAGATTGTTATTAAATAAGATGCGGTTATTGCACCTCTGCGACCACCATCTCATGCTTTTAATAAATTCAAAAAATAAAAAATCAATGTGCTTGAATAATCGAGTCAATTAGGTCCCGCAGAGGTGCAAGCTCTCCCTCATCGATCAGGCGAAACTCCTGCAAAATTTCACACCCACATTAATTCCTTACTCCACACCCACATTCTCGATCAAATAAATGAACAAGAAGAAGATGAAGAGGAGAAATTACCCATGTGAACAAGGTGAAGTGCTTGAAGCAGGTGTTGAGATGGGCTTCCTCTTGGAGGCTCACAATCCTTTGGAAGTGCGAGTGATAAATGTGGGCGTATACCCTAAACAGACGCTTAAAAATCGTCTTCACGACATCCCGGAAGTTGGGAGGAAAAGGTGCCCCTGATCGATCGATCGATCAATTAACCAAGCATCTCTTAAAACACAGCGCACTCTCTGTAATCAAACAAGGATAACAAGGTCGAGGAGCAGAGCATACCAAGCTTTTGTGGGAAAAGGGATTCGTTGTCGAGCTGGGTTTCGATCCAGTCCATCAGGTAATCAACATACTTCGGGGCAGAAACCTCGATTGGCTTCTTCACTTGAACTCCATCAGCCCACCTGTACTCAAATCTGCCGACAATTTGTGCAGATTAGTTCGTAGGAAAGTGATAGCAGAGAATGAAGGGATGAAGGAGGGCGGATATATATATACTTGGGGCCTGCTGACATTGTTGGGCAGGAGGACGGAGTGCAGAATTCAGTGAGAGTGCCGTACAGTATATTCACTTGGTTGAAAAAGTCAACGGCTGAAATAGAAAAAGAATGTCAAACAAAAGATCCAGAGCAACACCGTAGTTCTTATTGAAAATTATAAATATATTTTTCTTATCCTAAGTTAGACCCGTATTGTTGTAGTTATAATTATTCCTAATAATATAAAAAAATAGAAGTTAATTTAGAGCTTACTGTTGACGGCAAGCCACTCGTTGATGTCTTCACCGGGCGGTAAGCGAACCGCCTCCCTCAGGTTTCCGCTGCCCAAAGTGGCGTCGATGTGCCTTTTGAGTTGTGCGCCCTTTTTAAGAATAATTAGGATGCTAGCTAGTTAATTAAATAATTAAACACTCTTTTCAAACTTAGAACAGAATTTTGTCTGAAAAAAATGGTTCACACTTTTTATTCCAATTTAGACAGGACATGTAACGGCATTTATTTATATATACCTTGTTCCCAGATGGAGCATTCTTTTTAGGCCTAAATGTCTTGTGATTCCTGCTAAAAGAGTTTCCATATTAATAATGAATCAGACAGCCGTACAAGCGAAATCATCTCCCGTTCTTGTAAAATAAAACGTGGAAGAAATTAATGGTCATGAAATCCAACCATTCTCATTAAACGGAAAACCAGGTAAACCTCGTCGTTGGTTTCCAAAAGAAAACCATGAAAACCGAGCAAATTTTTTTTTTTTTTGCTCTTCATTAATTTTAACATACTAAAAATATTCAATCAAACACAAATGATGATCGAGGAGGAGTAAATTTTGAAACAAAAAGAAGGCAAACAAAGCAAAACTGCCTCCATGTAAGGAGATGTTTATTGAGGACTTTTTGAAAAAAAAGAAGGTCGATGAATAGGGAAGAGGAGTACGAACTTGTTTCCGAGGCCGAAGAGGCTCATCTTCGATATGGAGAAGAAGCCGACGACGACGCGAGAGATAAATTAGGTTTCTTCTCCGATCGTCGCCTCGATCGGCTTCTCCTCCGATGAGGCCCTTCCCTCCGCCGCCCCCCTCGATCGATCCCGCAGCACCTGACGACGAATGAACACCTCCTCCTCCTCCTCCCTTTTCTAGGTAATCGCCCGCCTTAACCGCTCTCCTTCTCCCCCCCTTTTTTTCTCTCTTTTAATTAAATCGAGCGGAGGAGAAAGCCGAGACAGTCTGTCATCGAGCTGACGTCTCGCCAACTCCCTCCCTCCCTCTCCTCTTCCTAATTTTTCTCCTCTCCTCCAATTTTTGGCACTGCGCACGTGTCCCGCGCGCTCTGCCCGGCCGTCGAGCCCCCTGCATGCATGCAAGGTGTTCGCTGAAATGACGCAGAGGCGAGCAGGTCCTCCGCCCACGCCCGCGGCCAGCAGGCGCCGAGACCCGGATGGCCCGGCCCCGGCGTCGATGTCATCGGGCCCGAGCTGGCCAGCGCGGAGGATGTGCGCCAGGCTGGGAGTTCGTAATAACGCCGAGGCGTGCGCGGACTTCGCTCGGCTGTACCCTCCATCATTGATTGATTGATTGCCTTCCAGGCAAGCAAATCGTCTCTTATCCCTTTTCTTCTTTATTTTATTGCCTTCAAAGATAAGTAGCCAGGTCGATTTAAAATAATATTCGAAATGTTTAATAAACAGCTCATTCAATTCATTTTGAGTGCTCAGGAGCAGATTTTTGTGGCTTTTCTTATATACAAAGTGAAAAATAATTTTTCATGATATTAGCAGCAAAATATTGAGCCATTACTTACTACTTCGGTACGAGAAGTCATCATAGACGCTTTAAGATTTGTGCGGGTTAAGTGGGCTGGACGCATCATTTAATGCTGATTCGTGAGCACTGATATTGATGGGTATATAATTAAACGTACAAAGACCAAATTATTAGTATTTCATCAGCATGATCAGATAAGAAAAAGGAAAAAAAAGGCTGCGATTTAGCATCAAGATTCGCAATCTCGGGGTTCTCTGTTCGTCGTCGACGTACGAGTTTAAATCAATCAACCGCTCCCTCCGAGCATTTTCTTGAGCCGCTTCACCTCGGCGTCGTCGAGGAACGTCGTCTTCTCCACGTACGCCGACGGCAAGCTATTCGCGAAGAGCGCGGACGCGGTGATCTGAATCCCCGGATTGGCGTTGCTGAAGCCGACGACGTAGGTCGCCTTGCCGTCGCCCGCGTTCACCTGGAAGTGCATCAGCCCCTGCGGGAACACCATCACGTCCCCCTTGGTGAGCGTGGTGTAGTAGGCGTCGTTGGTGGAGGAGATGAAGCCGCCCACGACGACGCCCTCGGTGATGACGACCATCTCGGAGGCGGCGGGGTGGCTGTGGAGGGGGATGAAGCCGCCCGGCAGGAGCTCGACTCGGGCGGCCGAGAGGCCGAGGCCGTTGAGGCCGGGGAACTGCCCGACGAACGCCGTGCCCAGGGCAGCCTTGAAGCGGTTGGAGGCGTTGCCGATGTTGGCCAAGCCGGAGAAGACGAAGTCGCCGACGGTGACGTTGGAGGCCTTCTTGCAAGGGTAGCCCGCCGGGGTGTCGGCGGCCGAGAGGTCGGCGACGCAGAAGTCTTGCTGCAGTGCTTCGGCCGAGGAAATGAAGAGGACGAGGAGGAGGATGGGGAGAATCGTTGATGCTTGCTTCTCCATCGTTTCGTTCCTCTTGCCTCTTGCCTCTTGCCTCTTGCTGTGTGTTGCTCTTGGAAGTGCCGTGGTTTTTTTATAGAGGAAAGTAATTAAGCCTGAAATGATATCCCAACAACTTGGAGTTCTTCCTTTTAACACGATAAATTTTAAAAAACCATCGTGACCTAGTTGGATTTTGGTAGCAGTTCACAGTCAAAGGGTAGGTGCATCTGTTTGGGGGGCAGGTGGTGGAGGCTGGTGACATGCACGCCAAGAACAAGTACGTGCGACACTTTTTTTCTTTTTCTTTTTTTGCTTCAGAGTGGATCGATCGAATTGGGCAGGTATCAATAAATATGGTCCTTCAATGACAGGCTATCTACCGATTACTTATTCAATTATCTCCACAAGTTTAGAAGCAAAAAAATACAGTGATCCTCTCGACTGTGTTTATCTGATTAGGTACTTGGATCATCTCTTCTCCCCTAAAATGGTGATTTGTCTATTACCTATTCAAGCAGAACCACCCATACAAACATGATAATTTTGGGCAGATCCAAAGAATCGCTGTAAAATTAATATAAAAGAATCGGATTGATCTGCTCAGCTGAAATTATCCACTAAATAAAAGACGGTGCAGAGACAATTCATGCTCGTGAACTTCTGGCGCAACACAAATACCCATCAAGAACGGATGTATCGACTGACAACGAATCAAACTAATAAGATTAAGATTTCAAACGTCATAACAGCCAAATACAAAATATCAAGCAACAACATCAGCAGTCCCCACAAACTAAAAGGCAAAGAAATTAAATTCCAAGATAAAGAACACTCGAAATTGACACTGAATAAATTAGACCTCATAAATTGCTCATCACTCTCTCTCACGTACTCAACCGCTTCCTCCGAGCACCTTCTTCAGTTTCTTCACCTGCGCGTCGTCGAGGAACGTCACCTTCTCCACCAACTCCGACGGCAGGTCGCTGCTGAAGAGCGCGAGGTCCGTTATCTGCAGCCCCGGGTTGGCGCTGCTGAAGCTGACGAAGGCCACCGCGGTGACGCCGCCGGCGTTTATCTGGAAGTGCAGCAGCCCCTGCGGGAACACCATCACCGTGCCCTTGTTGAGCTTGGTGTAGTAGACGCGGTTGGAGGAGTCGATGAAGCCGGCCAGGATGGTGCCCTGGACGACGATGAGCAGCTCGGAGGCGGCGGGGTGGGTGTGGAGGGGAACGACGCCGCCGACGGCGAGGTCGAGGCGGGCGATCGAGATGCCGAGGCCGTTGACGCCGGGGAACTGGCCTACGAAGGCCGGGGTCACGGCAGCCTTGATGATGCTGGAGGTGTTGCCCGCCTTGTTGAGGCCGGGGAAGACGAAGTCGCTCACCGTGACCTCCGTGGGCTTCTTGCAGACGTAACCGGAGGGGGTGTCGAAGGCGGCCAGGTCGGCGACGCAGAAGTCCTGCGTCAGGGCGTTCGCCGAGGAGGCGGAGAGGAGGAGGGGGAGGAGGAGGAGTAGAGCTGCCGGTGGTCGCTGAGCCATTTAATAATCTGCGCTAGATGCTTATGCGGTTGCTCTTCTGCCGCTGCTTCTGCTTGGGGTTTATATAGAGGATTTGAGAAGGGAATGTGAGGAGGGGAATTAGGGCTTCACGCGCATGGCGAGAGCATGGATTGGGAGGGGAAGACTGGAAGAGGACGACACGTAGATGAGCTGGATGAGCACGTGAAGCCCTGCGCAAGTCCAAGATCGGAGGACGCGCAGTCTCTCTCATCTCGTATGCAGGAAGGTTTAAAAAGCTCCTCCATTCATTCTTGCCAGGGCCGAATGTAACTTTACCGATCGAGGTAATTAAATTACTCGATCCCTTATCGCTTCTGAGATGGATAAGTGGATTATATTTCGGTGGAAGATAGCAGGATTCGGAAACACCGAGGCAGTTGGTTTATACGTTTCTATCGTACGTAACCGGCGTCATCATCTGGTCCAGTTCGCTCCCTCTCGTCTCGTAGCATGCCGCTAACTAAATGCCCACAGCAGGACGCGCTCGACATATCTCCGCAGTCATTTCTTTACCATGCGCAGAGCTTCCAAGCATGCAACTGCTTGAGCCAATGGAGGCGGGGGGGACGTCCTTTTTAGGACACCCTGGCGGCCTTGGCTTTGCCAAGGGTTGAGTTAATCCTGCTGATACGTAGAAGGTGATGCCGTATTTTTATGTACTTTTGTTCGACCGGGTATCGACATTCTTGAGCATATTCTCTGCCTGTTCATCATGTAGATCCTTCATACGATCATGCACAGGTGAACCCTCCGGGCAAATAGCGTGCATGGAGGATGAGTTGGCCTTTGCATAATATCCATAGTTTTTTATTATAAAGAAGATCATAAATGCTTAACTTGGTACCAAAACACTTAAATTAAAATTTCTTGCAATGGCAATAATGAATCTTAAACTTATTGTCATTTAATTAATTAGTAATCATATGCACTACGTAAGATGGGCAAAATGATTCTTATTTGGAAAGGAAACTTGATTCTAGTTTTAGAAAACAATTAACTTTATCAAAAATTGATGGAATCAAATTCTACTACATTAGATAAATATGCCTTACAAGATTAGTATATTGATCAAACGATTCAAACAGTAAACTTATATGGATCCTTTTACGGAAATCAATAAGCTAACAAATTAGTAAAGAAAGACGAATTGCTGCCAGAAAACAGAACAAATACACAAACTCCTTTGGAATGATCCAGTTCTAGTATAAATATGAAGAGTATTTTGATCCACATAACTGGTAACATTTACCCTGTTTCGGTATATGTTTTTAATCTTTGAATTCCAAATCGATACGGCGCATTTATGTTTTATCTATTAATTGCAAGATAAGCCAAACACATCCATCACAATATATTACTCTTGATCTCACCACTGACTTCTAATATTACTGAGATCATATTGAGAGGAAGTACGCACCTCCAAATCCCACATCACAACCTCGAGCTCAGCTGCTGCTGCCGGAGCGAGGGGTAGTCGGTGTAGCCCACAACGGGGTCCTGCGTGTAGAAGGTGGCTCTCACGTACCGGGCCAGACGTGCGTCCACCTTGAACCGCTCCACCAAATCCGGGTTCGATATGAAGAGCCGGCCATAGGAGACCAGGTCGGCGTCGCCCTGCTCCACCGCCGCCATCCCCAGCTCCCGCGTGAACCCGCCGCTGCATACGAAGGTGCCGTCGTAGGCCTCCCTCCACGACCGCATCAGCCGGCTCTCATCCTCTGCGCTCCCGTGCTGGCCGGCCTCCGTCTGCCCGTACGCCGTGTACCGCGGCTGGGTCACGTGGAGGTACGCGAGGCGCTCGCCGACGTCGCGCTGGACCGCGTTGAGCTGCTCCACCACGGCCAGGCCGAGCCGGTGAGGGTCCGAGTCGTAGGCGTCCATGTGGTCGATGGCCGGGGAGACGCGGACGCCGACCCGGGACGGGCCTACGGCGGAGACCACCGCGCGGGTCACCTCGTCCAGGAACCGGCACCGGTTCTGGAGCGAGCCGCCGTAGGCGTCGGTGCGGTCGTTGATGCCGTCCTTGAGGAATTGGTCGATCAGGTATCCGTGCGCCCCGTGGATCTCGATGCCGTCGAAGCCTGCGCGAGTTAATAGATCATATTAAAGTTACTGCGTTCACGATGTCTAATTACAAGATCTTCAGAGCAGACTAAGATCACGTAGGAGAATTAATTGTGATAAGCTCATAAAGTTCAAAGATATGCTAAGAATTTGACGGTGAAAAACCTGCTTCAATTGCATTGAGAGCTGCTTGCCGGTAATGCTCAACTATCTGAGGTATCTCATAGGTGGGAAGGCGCCTGGGCTTTGCAAAGCTTCCATACTTTCCATCAGGCATCAGAATCTTCCACCGGGCTGATATTGGCTTATCAGTGGAGGAAATTGGAGCTTCAGTGCCTCCAGGTTGGTAAACTGTATATATATCATTGAAAATTTGGTCAGTACTTTTGGGGGAGAGAAAATGAAATAACGATGCATTCTCTTTTTCAAAGATGTAATACAAATAAAAAAATACAGTTAATTGAGATAAGAGGTGAAGTCACCAAACTAAAACCAATTTTTAACTCATTTTCAAATGCACAAACAGCATAGGGAACTCCATTGATTTTTCCAGAAAAGGTTTTCCCTTGAGAATATCTTCCCCGCAAGATTTTCCATTTTAAAAAATTTTAAAAGTAACCTTACCAACTAGATTTGCGTTGTACACCATTTTTGGTACCAATCGCCAATCGGCATTTAATCCTTACCGCTCAGTGGTACAATTAGACTGGTACTAATGTACTAGTAATATTGAGAGGAAGTACGCACCTCCAAATCCCACATGAAACGTCTAACCTTGTTGTCTGGTTCATCAATGTGTTTCTACTGGTCCAAGGTTGGGACCCTTCTGTTACAGGTTAGAAATCGATGTGTCTACTGGTCCGAGGTTGGGAGCTTTGTGTTACAGGATAGAAATAGTAAAACTTAGTTAATTTTCAACAATACATGTGAACTATTGTGCTAGTTAATGGCTCTAACTTTCGACATTGTACATCTCATATTGTATAGTCATTCTTCTACGTATGGAATGATGAAAATAAATAATGAGGATGAAGGGAAGTAAAAAGGATATCATCATACTGATGGTCTATTGTCTCATGTGTTCAGATAGGCTAACAGGCAAGCAAATGAGCTGCAAGTTTTAGAAGGATGGATAGGTTGGCTTGCATCTAGGAAACTATTTTGCCTCCAAGTAAGTTCGCTGTGACCTCAGATGTTAGAGGAAATCAATCTATCTATAGGCAGTCCAAATAGCCTTCATATATTTCGTTTCTTTTCTAAGAAGAATGGAGTATACTTGCATGATTTTTGACAGAGAACAGAACACACAAATCGAGGAAATTAGACTAATCACTAGTGCAGCAAGTTAAAACATCTGGCAATAGATCACAAGAAAAACATTAACCCTTAATAAATTGATGCTGAGCTTGTATCTTTTGCTAATAGTCAATAAAACCAATTTGGTTGGTTTAGATTCGACGATGTAAAACTGATTGAATTAAATTTAGGCTCTGTTCGTATATGCATCAGGAATTAAGTAGACATACCTTGGTTAGATGCCCGACCAACATGCCATAATTGGCAAAAGATGATGCTTCCCTTGGCATGAACAGCATCAACCACCTTTTTCCACGCATCTATCTGCTCTCTTGTATATATTCCAGGGACGTGTGGAAACCTTCAACAAGAGGCAGCCTCCAAATATAAACACACATGCAATAATTTGAACCTATTTTATTCTTTTATAGCAAGAACATATATTTCTCAAATGTTAAGATACAGAGTTAATTCTTTCCAAATCTAGTTTCTGCGCTATTCGATGTTTGAAATGAGAGCTGTAAGAAATGACAATGACAAATTTGAGTAACTTAAGAAATCTGTAACTTGTTCCCAATCTTAAGGTGTATGAATTTTCACGTAGCTTTCATATTTGTCCAATTAAAATATAAATTATAATAAATAAAATAAAAATAATTCAATCTATTTGGACGAAGTTTGACTAATTTGATTTGTTATTGAGGGTAGTCCAAACCAGGTTTTAGGATCTAATTAGATTGTTCAGAATCCGTTTCGGTGAACCCAGTTAATTTAATTATCTGTCCTAATTTTTAAGACCCTTATCCTGGATCGCATGATCCAAACTAATGCATCAACAAAAAGAAATGGATTCAAAGGCAGCATTTCCTTATCAGTCAGACAGAGCACCCTTACCCTATAGCCGAATGCAGTTTGTGGAGACTTAATTAGACGCATGTATCTTTTGTCTTATAAAACTCCTCATGTATCCTTTGTCTTGAACTCCTGTATTGGTGATTAATAATCAAGATGCCGTCATCTTTATCAAAGACAGATTCGCTAGCTACAATACAATATATATCTTGCCCATTCATCTAAGGCATCTTGTTCGAGCCTCTCAGTTCATAATTAACTGACCCAACTTGGGCATACTTATTAAATATTGCCAGAGACCATCGCATTAAACTAAACGCAGTAGGTATCAAGTTGCAGATATACCATCTAAAGAAACATTTAATTAGTCCACTAGTGGATGTTTTTCTAAGGTAATTATAGTCCTTTCCAACTCTCGAGTTGTAAAGAATGTGATCAACATTCGTAAGAATTAACTAATACTTAATTGTTATATCGATTTTTGGATTCATCGCACATGACCAAATTAAAATAGTGAGGCAGACGAAGCTTAAAACATACACAACTATTTGCTGAAAGCATAGGTTAATATAGCCACGATATTTTGTTTTTGCTAATTCTTGTATTACTCTGCTAATAAAAGCTGGCGGTGAACAAATTGTTCACTCCCTTTTCATAAAAAAATAAAATAGACGATACCCTGCGGCGGTGGGAGAAACAGTTGTGCCTTCGGTGATGAGGAAGCCGCCGGCGGTGGCCCTCTGCGTGTAGTACTCAACGTGGGCGGGCCGCGGGACCCCATTCAACGCTCGGCACCTCGTCATCGGCGCCAACACCACCCTGAAAGCATAATCACCTCGTCGGAGAAGGGTAAATAAATCGGAAGAGAAGATCGAGCTCTAAGCTCAAGCTTCTTCAACAAATGTCACACAAAAAATCGACCACAATTCGTTCGTAGAAAATTTCAGAGATGCACGTATCGATCGAAAGGAAGAGAGAACGAAAGACCAGCTCGATCATGCGCTCAGTCCCTATACAAGTGCTCCTCAAAACGCATAACTCATCGACACCGACATTTCGATATCCCCCCCCCCCCCCAAAAAAAAAAACGAGGGTAATATGATCAAATCAGAAACCTCGACGGAGAGAGATGAATCACCTGTGGGAGAGGCGGAATCTGCCCATCTGGTAGGGGGAGAAGAGAGAGGGCCTCTGAGTCGGAGCTCCCTCCATCGGATCCAGGGCTCTGACACCCGATGACGATGACGATGACGATGACGGTGATGAAGAAGAAGAGTAGTAGCAGTAACAGAATTGGGGAAAAGGAAACCTAAATAGAGCGGACGGAGGAGCAGCAGCACATGGCTGGGCGTGAGGGTCTCGCAAATGGGGGCCCTCCGTGTGTGCGGGAGGAGGAGACGGCGGCCGCCGACGGCACGAGGCGGAGGGTGCTAATTGGACATGTGGAAATCGTGAATCTCGCAGTGGAAGGTCGGCGCTTGGAAATTGCTCGTCGCCTTCGCCTCGGCCGGTGGGCGGGGGCCGCCACCGGTGGTGGTGGGTCCTCAACACGATTCCTGATGCCTGGATCTCGCCCCTGACACCGTCCTCAGGCCTGCGCGTCAGCCCAAGCGACCGCAGGTGGTTGTACATCAAGCAGGCCTCCAGTATTGATGGCAAACGAAATTACCATTCGATCTTCATTTGATTTTTTCTAAATTTGCTATTTTATCTTGTAGCTTATGGTAATTTATTAATTCACACCAAGAATCATATTGCAATCCAAATATTTTTTAAAAATGCATATATTATATTTTACTTTAATAAAAGGCTATAAGAATCCGCATTTATCTTATTCCTCTAAGACGCACGGTGCCGTCGCATGATCACTGGCAAAGTGGCAGGTGGCAATTATTTATTTATTCTAAGAAAAAGCAATCTCCTTTTAAGGATCCAAAGATAACTCCCCTCAAAACCAGCAGAGGTTTGTCCTATCCACCGTTTAGCATCGAACTCATGACTACATCTCCTGCTAATCTGTTCAGCTCGTAGCACCTCACACAGTAACTCAAGAAAATACTTCCAAAGCATGAGTTACAGTATCCACCAGTAATATATAACTTGTGCGTCGTCTTTATTAGATCAGATATCGGCGCATAAGGTAATATTTCAAAATTCACGATCGCATTTCCATATTTCAACTGAAATATTACCTCGTACTAAAAAAATACATGCGCTTAGACCATCAGTGTTCTAGGTAGCTAAAGAAATCGGCCGCTGTCACCAGTTCAAAATTAAAATCTGCTTGAGCTGAAGCGATCATCATTTCCTCCAAGTAACTGTTGCCCGGGGATTCGTCGCCGTAGAGAGACACAGAACCGAGGCTTGAGCTCTGCGCTGCCGCGCCGCTGCTGCCTGCGTCCAAACTCATCAGCATGTCCCACCAGCTCTCCTCCTCGGGAGCGATCAGGCAGGCTTCGTCTCGTGCTGATTCCGGTGCCTCCTCTGGCTTGGGAATCGCCGGTTTCCTCTCCGCGGAGACGACGGGGGCGGAGCAACCAGCAGGCTGCGCTCGCGCCGGAGTCGACGACTTCGAGCGGCCTCGGCAGCTCTCGACTTTCTTCTTCAGGTAGGTGTTCCAGTAGTTCTTGATTTCGTTATCTGTTCGACCGGGTATCCTGCCTGCGATGAGAGACCATCTGCACGACAAATGAATTCATCGACCGGTGCGAACCCTCAAAGAGGAAAGAAGGTGAAGATGATCGATTACCGATTTCCGACGAGTTTGTGGAGCCGGATGATGAGGTCTTCCTCTTCGAGCGTGATGTTGCCCCGCTTGATGTCCGGCCGCAGGTAGTTCAGCCACCGGAGCCGGCAACTCTTCCCGCACCTCTCGAGCCCTGTAAAGGAGAAAGCGTGATGGGAGAAGGAAAATAAGAAAAAAAGTAGCGAAATATTGTGGTCACCTGCTTTCTCTGGGATGCTTCTCCATCGGCCTTCGCCGTAGGTTTTGATGTGAGCTCTGAGGATCATGTCCTCCTCGGCAGTCCAAGCGCCGCGCCGGAGGCCTTCCCCGGAGCAACTGCAACTCTTCCTCCTCCTGCCCATCTGCAGCACTCCTATACGCGCGCGCAAGGTGCTCGACAGAACGCCCCTGCAACTGCAGAGGAGAGCATTAAATTGCCCCTGCTCGCAGGTCCATTGTTAGAGCATTTTCACCTAGTGAAAATTTTCAACTTTTTTTAACCTCTTATGGTTTTTTGTTTGGCTGTTGCAGGCCGTGTACGCTGAGTGTATATATCGTCTGAATGGCTCGTGGCCGGAATGATTACATTGGCAGACGGCGTTATCTGTTATGTTAATCGTGAGGATAATTTAACTTAAATAATTGGAAAAGCGGAGTCCTTTTTTTTTTGTTTGGGGGGATTCTTGGATCGAGTCACCTAACAGATTCATCTACTTTTCTCATCCTGAATGGAGATTTGATCGATCGCTCGAATAAAATAAACAGTGAAATCATTATAGCTATCAAACCCTCCATCACGCTTGCAATATAAAACGTTGATATTATGTTCCAGTACAATTGTCCGATACATGGCCGTTCTTCGACATGTAAAAATTAATCCAGAGTACGAAGAATATGAAATGAAAGACTCATGACTCCACTCGAGAAATAACACGTGGTGCAGGAATATTAATTATATCGACGACTCTACTCGGTCCACCTACATCGCAGGATTCGATTTGACGCGAAAGGAGCGGTACTCAACACGTGAAAGCAGCAGCACCCGAACATTTACCGTTTTTACTATTTTGGGGGGGTGGAATACTGCATCCTACGTTCTCGTTGTGTTCGATGAGGATGCAGCTGAAGCCAGTTCACAGCGGTCTTGTCGGGTTCGATGGGCTCGCGTACGGTGTGCGGTACAGAATTATAGAGGGAGACGACACGTAAGACAACAAGAGATCAGAAATTAATTGAGCCTTCGCCATAATTATTCCAGCTACTGTTTTTAAGTCCGCATAACATTCACATGCACGCACAACCCGTTAAAGTGCATCAGATTTCCACGTACCTCCAAATTATTATTTCCCAACATGAACCGGAAGATGGGAGGATTCATCGTAACGGCGCGGAAGGAAGGACTGGTCACCGAACCGGTGACCGCATCGATTTCCGTCGTCCATCGCGCAGATTCCAAACCACTGAAAGGAACGTGCGTGGAGAGAGACGGAAAGCGAGAGATTTAACCGGACGTTTTTATTCATTTATCGTGGATCGTCGCAGATCGACGTGGGAAAATTTATTCTTTTTAATATGATTTATATACGTATCCCACGTTTTTTAATTTAACTTTTGAATAGTAGGTAGATCCATTAATTCGATACTTTAATGCGGATAAAAATGTCATCGACGGGGATAGGGTCATATAAAGTCGGGTTATTTTATGACGCCGGTGCGTCCTCAATCATCCACCGGTCGAAAATTTTAGCGATTCGACGGTCTCGCATTGGAGCAAAAATACGTGAATTGATTTGACGCGTACGCGTCGAGCGTCGTTTGATTGAGGGGCATATTAATTTGATATCGGAGCAGCCTGCAAGTATTATCACGGTATAATTAAGAACGAGGGGAATCAGAGCATATGGGTTTTTTCTTGGTCACATCATCCTGACGTCACATCATTCATTATTGAATTATTGTCGAAGGCGGGACCATCCTTCTTCTTCTTTTTTCTTTTTTTATCACCACGTCCGTATTTTTTTAAGGCGAAGCTGACCGGCCGGTGCCGGGGGGCGATGGTAGGACACCGTCTCTTCCCCCGCGCCACCGCCGCCGCCTAGGCTGCCTTCACGGACGCATCGTCGTCGTAGGAGGCGACGATGTTTCTGGCGAACGCCTCCTCCGCCGAGGCAGATAAGGCCGTCGCCGTTGGAGTCCGCCCTCTCCGCCAAGGCCGCCGCCTCCGCGTTCGTGACGGCGCGGTCACGGCGGTGAAGCCGTCACCGTCCTTCGTTGAAGATCGAGAATGTGCCCTCGAGCTCGTCGTCCTCGTCGGAGGACGACGAACGGGAAATAATCAAGGGAAGAGGAGGATGCAGCCGCAGCATCAGAGGAGGAGGCGGCGGCGGCGGGAGGAAGCGGACGGAGCAGCTACAGCGACGGGCCTACTGCGTCGGGAAGACGGGGTGCGCTGTCACCTTTTCAATATTTTTATCGCCACGTGTATATGTTACGTGGTGCGCGACGGATGGTTTACCATCCAATAAACAGTATATAATTACTGTTATTTAAATAAAAAACAAACTAGTTAATCCTCGGATTATTCATCCACGTGGCAGGATACGTCTCATCAAACAAGCAGCAAAAAAAAAAGGGAGCGTCGGATCCATGCGTCGAGTTAGAACGATCCGGGGAACACTGATTGATTAAATGTGTGGTTAATCATTCGATGCAAGAAACAAACTTTACTTAAAATATGCATATTAAATCGAGCGATGGCGAAAGATTAGGAGCAGTAGAATTGTGGGAAAATAAGGTAAAGAAACACCCCCGAACGAAGAGGACAAACCTCGCATGTGTTCGGAATCTTGATATCGGAATGACGTTCTCGCTCGAATATTCATTTATATGTACGCAGTGTTGCTGAAAACGACGATGAGTGGCGATAACTAAACAAGTGGGCTATCTGACCTAATGATGAAGTTTCATTCCATAAAGTCCTCCTCCCCCTCGGAAGGTTTGCTGAGAAGGCACGAGAAGTTGAAGGGTTGATGATGCACTGCTCTGCAGTGAGCACGCAAGAAAGCGACCCTCGCGTTCTCCTCCTCCTTCCCCGTTGCTCGAGCTTTCTCATTTTTATTACCACCGGGGAAAAAGCATTTATCTTGACCTTAATATTCTCCACATAGCTGCGAGCTTTCTGGAAAAAAACAAGAAGAAGAAGAAGTTTTGTTCCAACCTCACACGTTATATGTCAGAAATCATTCAGTCGTACTGATTTCATCTTCGTCGATGTCCATGCATGCATAGATCCGAACATGAGTGCATACACGTGCGTATATATATGTTGAAAGGCACAGGTGTGGACACGACGACGCTTTAACTTATTTACAGGACTGCCACTATCTTCCATTCAACGACCGCTATTTATCACTTCGACGCAATTTAACTTTCAGCGGATACGTATTACACAGGCCCTCCTCTCGCTTATCCAGCAATAATTCGCATCAAATAAAGCGAACAAAAGTCATCGTACGAGGTGAAAGAAAAGGAAATAAAAACATCGGTGACTATTAGTTCATTATGTATGAGTTGGATCTCTGAAATATTTAAAAGTTTTACCACCACAGTAATTTTTTATTTTTAAAAATATTATAGTTTAGGATAATAAGCAGAGTATGCATAGTAAATAAGTATTGTTTCTTTGTCACCGTCGGTGATATTTCAAAGAATGTGGGCCGTGCATCGTCTGCATAGACCAAAAGGACACCGTCACATGCATCGATTATGCGCATGTGATGATGATGATGATGTTATGTACATGCATCCTCTCCGTATGCGAACGCTCCAAATGGCATACACATGGGACAAAGGTGGAGATGCATACATGTAATGTGGCATGGCCGCCATATAATACTCGCCATGTAAGACCCAAAACGGCAATCTGTCCATCGAGGGTCTTCTTCTTCTTCTTCCTCCTCCTCCTCTGGGAGCACCTCATCACCTGTATATCTTTATATAATTACGTATACATATAGTTAGATCATGAGTGGCACGGCTCGATCGCCGTGCAGGGGTTAAAAAAGATTTGATCGGACGCGTCGTGTTGGAGCTCGCTGGATCGATGCGATGAGAAGGTGAGGTGAGGGGAGGAGAGATGGGGAGAAGGCCCTGCTGTTCCAAGGAGGGACTCAACAGAGGAGCATGGTCTGGCCGCGAAGACAAGATCCTCTCCGACTACATTGCCGTCCATGGGGAAGGTAAATGGAGAGAGCTCCCCAAACGAGCAGGTGATCGCTTCGGTCCTCTACCGTGTTCTATGTGCGTGTGTTTGTAGATTCGCTGGAGTGAAGTTTTGATCTTGAGCTGTTCGTCGAGTTCAGGGCTGAGTAGGTGCGGCAAGAGCTGCCGGCTCCGGTGGCTGAATTATCTGAGGCCTGACATCAAGCGGGGCAACATCACGGAGGACGAGGAGAGCCTCATCATCAAGCTCCATGCGCTCCTCGGCAACCGGTACGACTCCGTCGATGGTGGTTGATTCGATCCATTGCCGGGTTTAACCGATCTTCCTGCTCGCAGATGGTCGCTCATCGCCGGCAGACTGCCGGGGCGGACGGACAACGAAATCAAGAACTACTGGAACACCAATCTGAGCAAGAAAACGACGCCGTCTCCGGCTTGCGCCAAGAAGCCGTGCAAGGGAAAGGAGGCCTGCGGCAGGGTAGCGGAGTGCACGTCGTCGGACGTCGTCGAAGCGAAGCCCGTCGTCGAGCAGCCCGCTTTCCTGATCAAGACCAAGGCCGTGCGCTGCACCAAGGTCTACATCCCCTCGCCGGCGGAGCCTGATCGGGACGATCTGGGGCCGGCGGCGGCTGCGGCGGCGACGGCCGCCCTCGGCGGAGACTCCGACCAGGCCCTCGCAACCGCTGCCACCGCCTGCTGCTTCCTCGATGACTTCAACGTCGAGGAGCTGATCTCGGGGTTCCAGGTCGTCGTCGGCGACGAGGACGACGACGACGGGTTCCTGCAGCAGCTCTGCGCGGACGTCGACGCGGTGGTGACCCAGGACGTCGACAGGTTATACGGCGACTTCGGAGATGCCTCGGCCGGCTGCGACGGCGGCGGCTCTCCGCTGTGGTTCTGCCACGACGGCGGTTGCTCGGAGTCGCAGATAGCTGCGGAGGTTGAAACGTTCGCTTCGCTGATCGATTCCGAGGAGGAGCAGAGAGCTGAGAAGTGATCGAGCGATGGACGATCCGTCTTCTCCACCGCCATCTACTTGTCGTCGTTAATATTCACACAATAAAGGAAAACAAGTCGAACGCCATGCAGCTACAACTTCACATCGGGCGAGAAACGTAATCAAGTGGTTCAGTTATAAAAGAGGAAAAAAATAATAAAATGGCTGGGGTTAGATGCGTATGAATTTGACATGCACTGCTGAGAACTAATGAGTCAGGCAATCCATATCGGATAATTCTGGGGTTAACGTGCGAGCCAAGATTAAATTTGCAGGTGGGAGTTTTCCTGTTTCCTGAATAAAGACAATGAGATTTGTCTTCGTGAATTTGTTTACGGACGTTGGATGATGTGAAGAGTTCCTCGTTGTTGAACGAGGAATTGCTATTGGCTCTATATATTGTTTTTTATACGTGGATGACTGGTGACTCAAATTTAACATATTAAATCGATTAAAGCATGGACTAGTAGCTGTCACTAATTTCATTTTAGAAAAAAGAAGGGGAAAAAAATTCCCTGGGAGTTAATTAAATTTATATGAATGGAGAAAAAGGTAGATAGCAAATTTGAATCAGGTTTGGAATTAACAGTGGATTACACATAGAACATATATATAGGCACAGCACAGGCGAGTAGGTAATTAATTCGAATCAATTTTTTCCCCGTCAAACTAATAGAATTTTAAAAGTAGGGCATCCCCTTTCTATATAAATCTCTCCGCCCGCAGCTCCTCCGAACAAATCCGTCCTAGGGTTCTAATTTTCTTCATCCCTCCCGCCGCAACCCGACTCGCCTGGGGTTTCCCCGCAGACACCGATCGAACTGCAACCTCGGACCGAAAGCACCGCCACACGACATTCCGCCCGGCAATCTCGTCCGGAAATGGCGTTTTGGGGTAAGAACTTATCTCGATCGCAAGGTTTCGTTCCATTCTTCCGTGTCGATTTTTTTTGGTTACCCGCTGGTTTCAAAAACGCATTATTCTTTCTCTCAGGAGTCGAAGTGCGGCCGGGTAGGCCCTATACTCATGTCTACGACAAGGCTCATGGAAGGCTTCGGATAACCCAGGTTAATCCCCTGCGCAGGAGCTTTGTCCTGGACCTGTCTGAGGAGTTACTGGTTTCTGAACTATTGTAGGTTTGTTTTCCTTTCTATTGATATAGGCGACATTGGGATCCTTGGGGAATGGCCCGGCGGCGTCAAAGAGTGTGGTACAGTGCAATGTTGGCCAAGGGAGCCCTGTTCTGCTCTGCAGCATGGCTCCTGATAAGACCGAGTCGTGCCATCTGGAGTTGGAGTTCGAAGAGGATGATCAGGTTGTCTTCTCGGTTCTTGGACAGAGAAGTGTTCACCTTTCTGGCTACTACATCGGCTCCAGTCATAGTAGGGGAGGCGATGGAGATGAAACGTACTTTCACTACTATTAATGTGCTTCTGATCCACATTCTTTATCCTATTTAATGTTTTGTTTATCCTTTATTTGTTCCAAAGTGATTCATACGGTGAAGATATTGGCGCGGAGGATTCGGTGAGCTTTGATTCAAGCTGTGACGAGGATGAATATGAGTCTGACTTTATCGATGATGACGATGTTGAAATGTTTCACTCTTCTCCCAAGCGTAAAAGCAGCGGTAGTCCCATCATATTTACTCAATAATTATTTGCTAAGTTTCTTTATAATCTCGATGCAGAAGCCACTACCAGTTCTTGGTTGGTCCATTTGTGTGCATACTGATGATTTTCATCATATCTTATTGCTAATGCTTTGGATGTACTTGATACTTTAGAACCTTGAAAATTTTCGTTTTATCTTGTGCCAATGGTCCTGAAAATCCTTCTTCTTCCGTGAATAATAGCAGAATACTTTTTTCTATGTATATGAATATTTAGGTACAGGTGTTTCTTGGCATGATATTGATGAATTTTCTTCGTGTGCTTCTCTATGATTTAATACCTGGTGTTCATAAGTTGAAATTAGTTTAATTTTTCAATCTGTGCATTATAATTTTAATCCCTTTTTAATGGGAGGGAAAGTCCATCTTTGTCTCATAGCTTAACCATGTCATATCTAGCATGCTTTCTTTGTTCCCGAGTACTGGCTGGAGTTTGGGCTGGTTGGACATAGTCAGATATGCTGTGAAAATGGATAAATATTATGTTCAATTTGCAACCTCAAAAGACTGTTATTTAAACAATGTGAATTCTTTTTAATATTGTATAAAGGTTGAACTGCAAAAATTCATGAGTTCCTGACAACCATGTAAAGCTAAGAAGTTGAATCTTAATGTCATCTCATTTTCATGGTTCTTTTCATTATGATTAGCTGATTAATCAATGTGCACATTCATATGTTAGCCAAATGTTTTTTAACTGTCCCTTGATTGCTTTCTTATTTGTTGTTTGAACAATTCAACGCTGTTTGTGTTGCTTATCTTGTTATTACCTTTTCTTGTGAACCATTAGTTGTAATCGAGGAGATTGAAGAAGACGATAAGCCAGCAAATGGAACTAGCGGCCGACGGCGCTTGAGGAAAAAGAGTCAATTAGTTGATAGTGATGATGACAATGATCCTTCCCAATGCCAACTTCTTCTCCAACCTACTGCAACCATTGAAAGTGAAGATGAAGATGGTTTTCCGATATCTTCTTCCTTACAGAAGGAGGCTGTTGATAATGTTGAGGAAAATGAAAAAGCAAGTATTAAGACAGCTGATGACCGCAAGAGAAAGGTTGATGCTATTAGTAAACACAGTGAACCTTCAAGGTTTGATTTGTACAGAATCTGTTACTGCCGATTTTCCTTTTTATCTTTTTTTGTTACATAGTGTATTTATGTCTATATGACCAGGAATGCTCCCACAGCTTCTGATATTACTTCTGAGACCAAGGATACCTTCAAAAAAAAAAAGCAAAAGGACAATAAAACTGGAGATTTTGCAGAGATTGAGCAGGATGTTGCAGAAAAAGATGGGAAGTTGAAGAAGAAGAAGAAGAAAGATAAGACCAGGAAAGATAAGAAATCAGAGGTAGTTGATCATGCGACGAAGGATACAGAGGAAGGGATTATAGGAGGTGAGAAGGAAGTTATCGATGCTACTAGCATAGACCAAGAGGATCCTTTGGAAGCGGAAAAGTCACAGGATGATGATATGTGAGTTTTGTGATCATCTTTGGCTTCACTAACAATCAGTCTATTAGTGTTTGATTAATCTGCTTTTTGTTAGGTTCATTAATCATCCTTTGTTTTATTTTCTTGTATCTTTCGGTGCTGGAAGCAGTGAAGGAAAAAAGAAGAAAAATAAAAGGAAAATGGCCAAGGAAGAAGTGACGTCAAACACTGAAGTAATTGAGGAGCCACGTAAAGATGAGTAAGATAATGAACATTATGATCAATGTCCTATTACTCCTATTGATATGTTGTTGATATGGAAATTGATGTTGTTCTGTATTATGTAAAGGATTCCTAATGATAACAGTCTTGCTAAAAAAGCCAAGAAGAAGAAGGCAAAGAAGGGGATGAGCCTAGATAAAGATACGAGGCTTGAGGGATCTTTGAACAGTTTGGAGACACAAGACAAAATTGATGAACCGCAGAAGACTAGAACATTTTCAAATGGTTTGATTATTGAGGAGCTATCTATGGGCAAGCCTGATGGGAAAAAAGCTTCTCCTGGGAGTAAAGTATGACCATATCGAACTACGGGTGCTTTACTTAGATGTTGAATATTTCAAACTTGTCTGAAGTCAGTTGTTTTCTATTAATGAATAATTGTCTTCCAAGAATCTCAGTTGTCTGTGCTATTATTAAGTTTCTAAACAACTTCCCTTCAACGATCTCTCAGTATATCACATGCTCTGTTAATGCCATTCACCTGATTGTTTTTTGATTATTTGTTCAGGTTTCTGTTAACTACATTGGCAAGTTAAAGAATGGAAAAATTTTCGACTCTAATGTCGGCCAAAAGCCTTTTAAATTCCGTCTTGGTAGGATTATGTTCTGTCGATCTTTAGTTATATCCAGTATTTTTCACGTGTGTATGCGCAAGTGAGAAATCGTATGCTGTTTGCAGGTGTTGGGCATGTTATCAAGGGATGGGATGTTGGTGTTGCTGGTATGTATCGGAACTCGTCCACATTGTTCTGCTATATATCTAGAAGCTAATCATACGTTTAATTGCTACGTAGGTATGCGCATTGGTGACAGAAGAAGGCTCGTTATTCCTCCAACGATGGGGTGTGCACTCTATTTCATTGCACCCTTTTTCGTTGTTGTTCCAGCTGTTCTTAATCTAAGGTTACATGCTTAAACTTTCTCACGCAGATACGGAAACGCTAACGTGGGAAAAATACCAGCGAATTCATGGCTTGTCTTCGAAGTGGAACTGGTGGGCGTTAATTGAACTCCCACCACGCTGGGATTCTGTTGACGAATTTTGTGGTTCTGACATGGGCCTTGCTCGAAAGGAAATACGAACTTAGCATGGAAATTTTTGATTAATTATTGGTTATATGCTCGAGTTTAATGCATTTTTTCTACTTCCATTTTTCTAGTTCAAATACAGTCGAGCCGATGTATCGAAAGGATGTTATGAAAACCCCACGAACTTGAGACAAATCTTGTAGTGTTTACATGAGAGTTTTTGGCGCGGTGGTCAGATGTTCTGTAGGACCAAACGAAGGTCGATCTTATATCATTCGAACCACATGTCTTAATGGATTGCAGTACATGGCCTGATGCTTCATTTCTTCTTGTTCTGCTGGTGCCATTCTTTATTCAACGTTGTTTCTAGAAACATACTAATTAATAATGATGTCAGTCTAAAACAAGTCCAAGTTGCGTGGTGGTCGGAGGACAGACGATGGTGGAATCGATATTGTACTCCGCCATGGATCCGTATACGTATAATGAAAGGTGTGCCTTATAATAATGATAATAATGCACAAGAAAACAAGCGTCCATGAGGCAGGCGCACGACTTTACGGGGAAGGAGGGTCAATTGGCAAGCACAAACTCCTCTCGCCACGAGGATTCCTGCCCCGCGTGCGAGGTGGAGTCTCCACAAAACCCCCTTCCTTTCTACTCCCAGTAATATTAATAATAATACTACTGGCAATATTAAACATTAAGCATACTATATATATAATATATAGTTGACTACCTTCCCACGCTGACATGTTTGCCCGAGCACGTGCGGACTCACCCCCCTAACCCAACCACGACCCTCGTTAATAAATTCCCTCCGTCCTCCGTAAAAAAGAAAAGAAAAATTCCCTCCGTCCACCTGAATCATCATCATCATATCCCTCCATGCGTTCACCATCCATTCTATCCATCATGCGTCCCGCATCATGCATCATCATAGCCGCTGCTCATATATCTTTGTAGATATATAGACAGATACATATTCTTAGGGAATTAAATGGGGGGGGGGTACCTTTTTATGATTCAAATAACCTGTCCTTTTTTCGAAAAAATAAGACACGGGATTGAGCGCTCAATATCTTCAAAAACTAAACAAAAAATGCGTATGTAGTGATGGAGACGGAGGCATGCAACAGTCGTCCAAACACGAGATATAAAGTGGACGGGCAAGCTTTAGATCTTTTTAAAGATGAACGCCACGATCCACTAGGGGTTTATCGAGGAGGGGAGGAGAGGCGGGCTCGGCTTTAGCCGCCACTCATTGTGACGGGGCTGAAGCCGACACGAGATCGCCCCCAATTGGCCGCCCCGCCCCAATTTTTATTGGAAATGGGAAATCGTTGAGCACTGCGGAGCCACCCAACTAATTCAACCCACTACCCCCACAATTACTTGACATCATGATCCTCCTCCCGTAGTACTACTACTACTACTAGTAGTAGTTGTATTGTATGCGGTAAGTAGTAGTAAAGTAGCCTTCCGAGTCCCAAAGCAAAATCCATCGACTCCTCGTGTCTCTTTCTCTTCTTTTGAAAGAAAAAAAATAAGCGATTCAATTATCCCCTTTGGGGGTGACTCACCTTCAATTTATTCCCTTTCTTCTAATTTAAAAGAGCTTAATTTGCTAGTGCGGCATGGAGCTTCATTCATCTATCGATCCTTCATCATGCCCTTCTCACTCGCTAATTAGGTCAAAATGCTCCCGTGCATGCATATTTTTTTCCCCTTCAGGATGCAAAAATATATATCAACACGATACGATAAAAATAGGCGCTTTCCTGCATATCTAATGAGTTGGCTTTCCCTTTCCTGCAAGGCGTTCCAATTCCCAAGAGGGCAGGCTCTTCCGCAAACCGTAATGCCCTGATCGCACACGCCACGGCCACGGCCACCGCCGTGGGATGCACCTCCACCGGCGGCGGTCCCCATCTCCCACTCCTTGGCCTTTATTTATTTATTTATCTTCCACCCAACCTCGCCCTCGATCCCTTCTCAGTGCCCGATCTTCTTCTTCTTCTGCTCCTGCCTCTGCTGCTGCTGCTGCTGCTGCAGAATTAATTAAATTTTTATGAAGTCGATCGAGGGAGGATATATATATAGCAATCACTACGTCTCGAGCACTCTTTCGCGTGCAAAACCCCACTTGATGCTCACTCCATTGTTATCATTTTCGCCCTCGTCCTTTTCCCCTCCTCCACCAACTCCCTCCCCTCCCCCCCGTATAAATCCTCCACGCTCCCGTGCTCTTCTTTCTCGCCCTGCTTCTACATTTATTTCTGCAACTCTATCCATATCCCCTTACCTGCTTCATATTTCGCCTGTATTTTTAATCATATATATGCATACCCTGGCCTGGGAGAACAACCAACAAGGCATGGAGGAGCCTGTAAAGAATGCGATCGCCGCAAACGGCTACGGCGTCGCTGATGCCTGCAAATGGTATGAGGAAGAGATCGACGATGATCTAAAGTGGTCGTTTGCCTTGAACAGGTGATCTAATCTTTCTTTCTTTTGTACATATATATATACACGTCTCAGTTTCTTTCCTTCATTTTGTACGTATACATATAACAGTGTGCTGCACAAAGGAACAAGCAAGTATCAAGATATAGCTCTGATCGACACAAAGCACTTCGGGAAGGCCTTGGTGATCGATGGGAAGATGCAAAGCGCGGAGATCGACGAGTTCATCTATCACGAATGCCTCATCCATCCTTCCCTTCTTTGCCACCCCAAGTCAGTTTCCTTCTTCTTCTTCTTCCTCCTCCTCCTATCTCCGCACTCTCCGCCTTAAGCAGATTAGATGTTTGGCAGTCCTAAGACGGTGTTCATCATGGGAGGTGGGGAGGGGTCCGCGGCAAGGGAAGTCCTCAAGCACAAAACTATTCAGAGGGTGGTCATGTGCGACATCGACGAGGTCAGTCAGTGTCCCACTAGAATCATCGAACGATTGATTCTTAAGGCATGCCCTTGATACAAACATATATTGAAATGATCAGGAGGTGGTGGAGTTCTGCCGGATGCACCTGACCGTCAACCGAGGAGCATTTGCCAGCGACAAGCTCTGCCTCGTCATCAACGACGCCAGGTAATCAGTTTTTAATGGAGCTGTGGTTTTCTTTACGAGCGTCGTTAATTAGGTGACGTGGACGCGTGTAGGGCTGAGCTGGAGAAGAGGGAGGAGAAGTACGACGTGATAGTGGGTGACTTGGCCGACCCGGTGGAGGGAGGACCCTGCTTTCAGCTCTACACCAAGACCTTCTACGACCAGGTCGTCAAGCCCAAGCTGCACCCTCACGGCATCTTCGTCACCCAGGTTAACATATCATTATAATCTGTATTCCAATCAGCACGAATCATCCACGCTAACGGAGACCCCCCTCTTCTTTTTAATAGGCTGGGCCAGCTGGTGTTCTGACGCATAAAGAGGTCTTCTCTTCCATCCACAACACCCTGAAGCATGTCTTTAAATGTGAGTAATTAATTCGCTTAATTTATGATTAATTTTTGCTTTCGATCTTAAATCCACGGATTAATACATTGGGCAGATGTGCTGGCGTACACCGCCCACGTGCCGTCGTTCGCTGATACGTGGGGTTGGGTCATGGTGAGTTCCATCTGCCACGTGCAATTAATATAACATCTACGCACGCGTATTAATTGCTTACGATCGGTTGAGATTTGCGAAGGCGTCGGATCAAGAGTTCGTGCTGGATGCGCATCAGATGGACGAGAGAATTAATGCGAGAATAAACGGGGAGCTCCGTTACTTGAACGGCGATTCGCTCGTCTCCGCCACCACCATGAACAAGAGCGTCTACACCTCGTAAGCCTACGTATTCCAATTCGCTGTGCGCGTGTGTGTATATATGTCGTGGATTTGGTTCTCTGATGTTTTTTTCTTCAAAGGCTGTTGAAAGAAACGCACGTCTACACGGAGGAGAGTGCGAGATTTATCTACGGGCAGGGGATCAGGGCTTGCTATGCTTGAAAGAGGAGACCGAGTTCGATGGAGAAGAAGAAGATAGCATCGGATCGGCATGGAAGCTTTTATTCACCTCTCTCTCTCTCACTGTCTCTCTTTTAGCTTCACTTTCTTTCATGTCAGAGCTTAGCACGGAACATTGTGATTCTGTTCGTGTAGCCCTCCCATCTGCTGTCAAATTAATGAACACAGATATATATATATTTAAGCTAAGGCTAAGCGTGCTTGTATATAGAACCATCTGGTCTCTGTCTTAATATTTATTTCATAGATCGGGCGTCGTTCGCGATATGCATGGCTTTCCAAAAGTTCAAAGCAACCCTGGAGATGGCTAAAAATGAATGATGCAACGGGCGAAATAACGATACCTTTATTGTGTAAACCGGGGGAAAAAAAATGCAAAGCATCCATTCACCGTCCACTATCTCTGGAGATTGCAGCATGATTCTCTTGAATAAACCAAAAGGCAGACACCCAATAAATACATACAATCGAGAGTAATATTTATCTCATAAAATGCGTACAGTAAAGTAAAAGATAGGATGACAGAACAAATGAATAATAACCATTTTTTAATCCACCATCTTCACTTGTTAAATTAGAGTGATTTAAAAAATATTTTTTTTACTGTGCAAAGTAAAGTAAATCAACATTTAGTTAGGGAGATTACTGTTGACGTAACTTAAAGTAAAGTTGATGGACATATTATCTATATGAAAGAGTTTGATGTGATTTAATTACTCTGATCACAATATATAAACACTATTCAATTAGGATGTATAGATAGAAGAGAAATGCTAACTATGGGTTAAGTATAATATAAATCCTATAGTATTTATCGAATCAACGTAGATATAATAATATTATATTGAGTAATTTATTGAGATATAATAAATAAGTATGGATATAAAGTAGTAAATAAAATGTACATCCACTACTCATATAATTTTTTATATAAAAATATTGATACCAAATTTATAGAAAACAAATTCCACTATTTACTTTTACAAATTCACCCATCATTTTTATTTTAATCACGGAGAGGTTTTGGACTACAAAGCATGTCACGTGCATCGCGTGTGCGTACGCCCACCTTTATCACGAGCTTCTCACGTGACAAAATGTTCCTTTACGTGCCTTGCGCCGCAACGCTCTCCCTGGTCCTTTGAAACCCTAGGTTGGTCGGAGCGAGGACGAAGACTCCGTCCCCCACCGCCTTCGCTGCCAAAGATGGAGGACGAATCTAGATCGGATATCGTCTCCCATCCCAGCGCCGCCGTTGTCGACGATTGGAGCAAAGAGGATGAGGAGCCGATCAAGGAGGAGCAGGCCCCTGCCGCCGCCGACGAGCTCCAGGATCCGCAAACCCAAGGTTTCTTCCTCATTCCGGATTCTGCCCCTTTGCCTCAGATGTGGTTTCCTCGTACCATCTAGATCTGATCAATTTTCATTGGAGAATCTTTTCTGTGAATATCTGTTTGATGGTTTAGATTGGACACCTGCATCTGATCAAATTATCGTTTTTTAATCAAATGCACTGTATAGTATGTCGTTGGATACTGCCCATCCGACATAGTACATGTGTATCTCTCTCTCAGGCTTTCCAACTTAAGATTGACAATTGAAAAGGTAAAAAGTGACCAATTTTTTGGATCAAATTACGTGGAGTTGTGTATTTCTTTTTACTTCCCAGGACATGTATGAGATAAGAAATCGCATTGAAGCGGACATACGTGTGGTTTCTAGCATTTTTTTCACTCATGTAGAATTCAAGGTTGTTGAGCTTGAATTCTCATCAATTGAGAATTTTTGTGTACCTAGGTATCTTTTTATATGTGACACTCTCCATTATATTAATTACTCGGTCCTTTTGGAGCTTATGCATTGATTATCCAGGCTGTACAAACTTCCGTTCATATGAGCTTAGTAGTGATCAACCTATTATTTTCTGATAGCAGTGCTTATTTCTTGTTTCTTGCAGATCCCAAAGAAGAGATTAATTCTAATCTTCAATCCTTACAGCTAGAAGAAAAAGGTATAATAACTTTCAAGAACATTTTCCTTTATTTGATTTGTGCTCTCTATGTCTCTTGTGATAATGTTAAACGTGTAAATATGTTGGTATTTATCTTTTTCTGATATTAAGTTTTTAGAACTTAATGAGTCTTGAACTCAAGACCTCATGATCCTCCCGTATAGAGCCCAATTACTCTAACCAGAGGGATGTACATTTTGTGTACTTTTCTGATATTAAGTTTGTAAGCATAAACTTTATGAGAAGTGTTCTACCATTTTTTTAGTTTTTGCTAAAATTACTCTAACCAGAGGGAAGTGTTCTACGCCTAGGTTTCTGCTAATTTAGTTTTTTATTCTCAATTTTCTGTATTGTGTCCTCCATTTTAATGTTTGTAGTGCAATTTTAGTGAAGGAAAAGGAGACTGTTGCAAATGAGGCAGTTGAGGAGCATGGTGAGAATGAAGAGGAGGTAGAGCAGAAACGACACTTGAATGTTGTTTTCATTGGCCATGTTGGTAAGTCAGTTGATCAAGTTTTTTTTCTCTCTCTTTGCTTCTACATTAAAAGTGTTTTTTCCTTTTTTATAAAATTTTATGTCGTTTAATTCTTTCTATTTTAAGAAGTAGTTTATCAGTTTTTTTTATCTGGATGCGCTACACTAGTTGGTTTATATAATCTCTTTAAATTTATCATAGTCAGTCTTGTGGTTATTTGGATTACTTGAAAATATAAAATGATATTTTACTGCTAACTATGGATTTTAAATATTCGACAAATTTGCTACAGCTGAAGATTTAGTTGGTGTTAGAAATCATTTTGCGACAAATTTTTAAGCTTTACTAATATTGACTGTGTTAGTACATTCAATCCAAATTAAGTATTATTTATGTTTTTATTCATTGTCAAATTATTTTTTTGAACCTGTAATTTTTAGGTAATATGCTAAAACTATCATATCCCTTTGAATGGTTTATGATCCTTTTCCATTTGGATTCATTTGAGGGCATTAACTCTAATCAAATAGATATCCGTCAGAACTTTTTTATCGTTCCTAGTAAATTTTCTTACATGACCTTCTCTCTCTTGTCGTGCAGTGCAAATTAGCCAACCATTGCCCTTGTTCCAATTTTCTTAGACTTCCCTAGGCCAGAATCTTCTAACAAGACCTGGTTGAATAAGGAGTTCCGATTTAGTATTATACATGAATTACTCGTTGACAGTTTGCATAGCAAAGATCAGTCTTTTTTGAACAAATACTCCCTCCCTGCTTGGACAAGGCTTTGCACATATCTATGAAAAAGCTTTGCATTGAGTAGCACAACTGGGGGAGTCCTTGGCAAAGGGAAACTCAATCGTTGTATCATTATTTTTTAAAATTATTTTTCATCCCTAATTGCACTGTTGGTAGGACTGAAGATGATTTACTGAAGTAGCCATTTTTAATTCCTGTCTTGATGATATTGATGAATGCAGATGCTGGCAAGTCAACTATTGGAGGGCAGATACTTTTTCTTAGCGGTCAGGTTGATGATCGAACAATTCAGAAATATGAAAAGGAAGCCAAGGATAAAAGTCGAGAAAGCTGGTAGGATAATCCTTGACGCAAAACTATTGGCTCTTGTGTATTGAGATATTGCAGATCTTATAAAATACTGTCTATTGATAAAAAAATATTTTAATAGTTCTGTAGTATTTTTCTTCCATTATTTTCATGCTTTAGATTCATCTAATTTTGGCTATGCCGGTGTCAAATTATGATGGTTGGTTATTGTTGATATAGGTTTCGGTATATAGTGAAAAGATTTAGTCTTGAGATTCCCCATTTTCCATTTCTATTTCTTTTGCTTCTTGATATCTTTTCCTTTTTTGCCACACGAGTCAGTATCTAGTAGCTGATGTTACAAGTTTCAGCATATTGTAAGATTATTTATGTTAAAGCATACATTTGTTCTTATTGTCTTATCAACTACTTCTTAAGAATGTATGATCAATCAACTGTTCAATGCCTTTGCATTTATTCTAATTCTCTAGGAGTTTTTGTGCATACTTTTTGTCTGATTTTGAAGCTCTTTCCATTATATGTATGTTGTGCAATTCACTATTTAGTTCAATTTTCCTAAAAGAAATGATGCATCAGATTACTTGTTGCCTCATCTTGCAGGTACATGGCCTATATTATGGATACAAATGAGGAAGAGCGAACAAAGGTACTGCTAGTTCTACATTTCTCTTCTATAGTCATTGTGTATTTGAAATTTTTTCTATACTTGTAGAACCATTATATGTTGCTAGCTTTTGTTAGTGAAAAGTATGGAAGGAGTGAGATTGAATGTGACACCTCTAGTATGCAAAGCACTAGATTGACCTGGATTCTTGTATGCTTGCCTGTTGGATTTAGTTTTTCTGGTTTTAATATTCGTGTATAAAGGAACTAAGCTTTTGACCATCTGTCTGCTACTTTAACAAACTTCCAATCCAATATTCTGCCAAGATCCCAAAAACTATTCAGATTTGTAACACCAATATACTTCAAAATAAAATGGTAAAATAAAATAAACCTCAATGTTATCTCTCGGTGCTGAGCTTTTTTAGTTACTGGTTATTGCATCACCCAGTAATAGTTGTAGGTTTGCTGGAACAATTAGTGTGAAATGTGAAGCCATGTTGCTGGAGAGAAATTGTAACTCTTGTGCATAAATAGCATATTTAAGAAACTGTTTCTTTGTTGGTCAAGGTAATTCTGGCTGTCAGATTGTTCATTTAATGTGCTGTATTATTTACTGTGTTATGTGGTTTCTAGGGAATTACTGTGGAAGTTGGCAGAGCTCATTTTGAGACAGACACGACAAGATTCACAATTTTAGATGCTCCAGTAAGTCCTCTAAGGCATGCTTGAAGTATATTTAATTATTTCTAAGAGTTGTCTATGGTTTTGTTGTTTTGCAAAACTGATTAAGATTATCTGTTATGAGGTTTTGGAATTAAAACTTTATCCTCTTGGTATTCTGTTTTGACTCGTTCGTTCTTCAATCATGATTTCTTTGGGAAAGGCCAGTTTGTAAATATACTGAAGAGAAGTAAATTTGGCAGTATAGTTATCCAAAAGGCCAGCTTGTTTAAGATCTGCAATGGAAGCAGGCTTATTATCTATGGTCTAATGTGTATAACCTTGCTGAAGTTTGTGCCACAAATAACTGGAATTTTTTTTCCATCGTGTTTTAGTTGCTTAAAAATATTTTATGCTCATTCCAGAATGTTTCGATATATACTTGATAAATGCCCAAACTATTTTTTAGTGTAGTTGTTTAACAATTATGAAAGCAGTTTAGCTGTTGTAACTATTGTTAATTTGTACTGGTTTGTATTAAAATATGCATTTTTTTAAAAAAAATTGCAGGGTCATAAAAGCTATGTGCCCAACATGATCAGTGGTGCATCTCAAGCTGATATTGGCGTCCTAGTATGATTATGTTTTTCTTCTACCCAGAATGTCTTTTGTTTCTTTAATTCAGGTTAAGATATACTTTTTATGTCATAGGTCATATCTGCTCGTAAGGGAGAATTTGAAACTGGATTTGAGAAAGGTGGACAAACACGGGAACACGTCCTCCTTGCTAAAACATTGGGTGTTGTTAAGCTGATTGTTGTTGTCAACAAAATGGATGATCCTACGGTTGGATGGTCAAAAGAAAGGTTGGTTCACAAGCAAACAACTTCTTTTCTACAAAAAATCACAAAAATGTTAAATGTTTGTTTATCATGCTTCAGGTTCGATGAGATTGAATCTAAGATTGTTCCCTTCTTAAGGTCCTCTGGTTACAACGTGAAAAAAGGTAGAGTAATTTTCTGCATCATGTTCTGTGTTCTTTGATGGTATTTCATTTTATATGTCCTTTCTCTTAGAGCATATTCCTAGCTTATGGACTTTGTTGTCTTACAAAATTGCACATAGAATTCTCTCTAAACTTCCAGAAACAAGGTCTGCTGCCTTTGGCATGTTACTAAGTTAAACTAATAAGAACTTGAACAGCATGAAAATAATACTGGACTTAATATTTAATGCATGCCAATTCAATATATTTGGCATGACCAAGATTAACAGAGATCAGTACATCTTGACACTGATCATATTTGTAGCACTAAGCATGTGTTTTCACATTACTCCTAATAAGTTGTTGGCCTTTTTCAGATGTTCAATTTCTTCCTATATCTGGTTTGTTGGGTAGCAACATGAAGACCAGAATGGAAAAGAGCACTTGTCCTTGGTGGGATGGTCCGTGCCTGTTTGAAGTTTTCAATTCCATCGAAGTTCCACCACGTGATCCTAATGGCCCTTTCCGGTGAGAGAGTTTTTGTTGTCTTGAAGTTGATAACTTTTCTCTCTATGAGTTGATTTCTAAAAGTTTATTGTCATAATTTATCTCTTAAATTTTTTTTGGTTTGATATGCATTAGATGCACATGTATATATCATGAGGTTTTACCTATCCTACTTTGCACTCTGTAGCTTTAGAAATTTCTCTTTGCATTATGTAGTTTGAATTCCTAAAACAATTTCACCGTTAAAAAGGAATCAAAATTTTATTTAAATGTTAAAAATAAATATTTGTTTTCTTTTTAGCTTTTATAACCCTTTATCTATCTCATGGAGGTATTTGAAATTATTTTTTAATGTATATTAAGGTAACATTTTTTAAATATTATTTAGATCAATGAAGTGTTGTATATGAATTAATTGTTTTTTATTTATCTAACTAATGCCAGCTTAGCTCATCTAAAATTTAATTTTCTACACTTCGTGCATTTAAGTATTATAGTTTTTTTCACTTGTGATATTATTTTTTATGTGTTTATTGATATATGATGGGTTTTGGAATTTACCCTTTTTTTTTTTGTTTAAATATTTTCCATTCTTTTAATCACCTTCGACATGCATTTCACTTCTGGATGTCTGTCTTTGTCTTCTGCACAAAATTTTAATGTTGCGTCATTTGAAAATCTTGGGTGTTCTTTTCTTCCATTTTTACTATATTTTGGTCCGACTTTGTGTTCCATTTTACAAATGACATTCTTGATATGCAGGATGCCAGTTATTGATAAATACAAGGACATGGGAATTGTAGTGATGGGAAAAGTAGAGTCTGGATGTATCCGAGAGGGTGATAGCTTGTTGGTTATGCCTAACAGGGTGGGATCACTTTATTACCTGCAGTTACATTTGAAAGTTTGATTTTTTTTTTTTAAAATGCTGGCTGAAGTCAAATTTGTTTGCTTGCTGTATTGCAGGCGAATGTAAAAGTTCTTGCGATATTTTGTGATGAGAATAAAGTTAAACGTGCTGGGCCTGGTGAGAATGTTAGGGTAAGATTGTCAGGGGTTGAAGAAGAGGATATACTGGCTGGCTTTGTGCTTTCGAGTGCTGGTATGTATCTCTATTTACAGCGAGGTCATCTTTGCAATTTATTAGCCTAACTGCTTTACTGCCTGAAAGATGAGTATGCTTATGTCTTAAGGCACATTTTAACTTCTACACAGATTATTGATAAGTATTTTTTACTGTAATAGATAAGGCCAGGAACTTAGGTTTCTGTATTTTTGATGTTTGGCCCATGTATAATCAAAAAATGTATTGGGCTGTGTGCTATCACGTGTACTGTTTCTAAACCTTGCATGGCTTTGTTCCAGTATATATAACCTAGGAGGTTTTTTCATTTCTGAAGTAAGATATTTCCAAGTGTATGGATTGCTTTTCTACTTCAGTTAAGACTCTAACTTTTGACGTGGAATTAGATGTGGTTTTATATTTGTTCTTTTTGTAGGAGTAAGACATTTTAGCTGGCACACTGACTATTTAAATATATTTATGTTTGTTACTTTTTCTTTTTATAACCGTCCTGAAACAATGATAGAGCACTAGGCTAGGCAGCTAGCAGATATTTCTTTTGTATATGTCCAACTTAAGGTTATCTGATATTTGTGATTTGCTTTGGTGAAGATGTACGATGAATGAGGTTTCTGAATTCGAAATTATTTGTTTTTGCAGCAAATCCAGTTTCTGCAGTCACCGAATTTAAAGCTCAGTTGCAAATTCTTGAGTTGCTGGATAATGTAAGTGGTGTTTTATTGTTTGATGGATGCAAGTAATGATTTGTTCAAATTTAACCAAGCCAATCCTTAACTCTGCTAGGCTATTTTTACTGCTGGCTACAAGGCAGTCTTGCACATTCATGCAATAGTTGAAGAATGTGAGATTGTAGAACTTATAGAAGAAATCGACATGAGAAAAAAGAAAGATGCTGATCCTAAAAAGAGGAAGCCAAAACGAAAGCCTCTTTTTGTTAAGAACGGTGCTGTTGTTGTGTGCCGTGTTCAGGTGTAGATTTTTTTTCTTTGCTTGTAATAGAATTACAGGCACATTTACCTTTTTGCTGTTCTAACTGAGAGAATATTCAGGTGAATAACATGATATGCATAGAGAAATTTTCTGACTTTGCCCAGCTTGGAAGGTTCACCCTTAGAACTGAAGGTAATAAAGTGGAATCTTTTTTATACTTATCTTCCTTGCTATAATCATTTACGTTGTGAGCTGTTTTTACAGGGAAAACTGTGGCTGTGGGAAAAGTAGTTGAACTTCCAGCTGCTGGAAGCTCTACATTTGTGTAAAACATAAACGTAACTGAATTTGGTAGACAAATTTCTATACTGCTCTTTTTCTCTTCCCATTTCAGCATGCATTGCGGCCTTGATGGGCACGCCTCTTTGTTCTTCTCATGTTAAATGAGGAGTCCGCGCTTGTGTTGCAGGAGGAACTGGCGATTTTGCTCCGATCCAAAGTTTCTGCTGAAACTTGTTATTAGGAAAAAGAAATTCATGGAGGCAGATATGCAGTGACGATGGCTCTCAGTATACCATGAGAAAAGGTGCTCGAACGTTTTGAAGTCTAGAGACTTTGATTATTCTTATTATCTTCTATGGCGCTCACTTTTTTGGTGTGACATCATTGTGTTTGTGGCAGAGGTATCCGTTCAACTTGTTTTTTTCTTATATTCTTATTAGCCCCCCATGATGCTTATAAAGAGTATTGTACCAGTGACCCTTGCGTATATTATTAGCGATCGTGGATTTAAACTGAAACCAGATAAAAAGTGAGATTTTTACGATGCATAATTTTTGGCCCCCGAGTGTTTCTAGTTATCTCGATGATCCGGCTCCCTTGTACTGTATGAAAGCACATAACCGAATGCACCCCATTTTGGGTGGTATTATTTTGGTGAATATGTTCCAAAGTTAAAAAAGTTTCTGGCGTTCTCATTGATGTCCCTGCTGATCTTGAACCAGTTTGATCGATTGGATTGCTCAATTTATCAGCAGAGCAATGTGGATTTAGCTCTACTTCAGTGTATCTTGGGTGCGCTGTGATCTCTTTTTCTCGATCATGGACACAACCCCCATGTTTCTTTAAAATATTAAATGCTCATACCACTAAAGTTCATGATCTAGTATTCAATCAAAGCCAAAGCTCGAAGAATTTTTTTTTAAAAGAAAGAAATTTACACCTGAATCTTTTTGGATAGACATACACGCTCCGAAATCTGATCGCTGAGATTTTTTAGATTCCTGATTAGTGGTACAAGTAGTGCGTACATTTCAGCTCTCTGGGTTGGATTGGATCGGTTGGGTTGCCGAGCAAATGACACCAGATGCACCTTCAATATTGGTTTATGGCCCTACCACTAAGAATGCTGAGTGGTTGACCTAACTGGGCCTTCATCTTTCCTCACACTTGGTCAGACTTTGCATCATAACATATGTACGCAGAGAGCATCATCATCGAGTATAATTTTTGAATACTCTACTCCACTCCTTTCGCCCCATCAAATCACATGTGAAGCATTAAGAGCATTAAGTAGAACAACAACAACAAAAAAGAGCTCGAACAGCCGACTGGCGATAGCGACTTCTCCTCCAATTAAGTAAAGTTTTATAATCATGGACTACTGTGTGGGCCAAAATATGCAGGATGATGATGATTATGATTAAACCTTCCCCTCTTTCCCTATCGAAAGGTAAATTACGAACCCACCCACACAAAGTCCAGTATCATGCCAGTTACCCTTTCACATACGCCATCCTATCGTTCTCATTTGACGGGTTTCCATAATTCCATCACAAATCGAGCATTCATTCCCCCGTCTCACCCGAGCCAATGAAAGCATGTATTGTTATTTCACGGATATCAGTACAGTGAAAACAATGTATACATATCTTTTTCAAACATTTATTTAATGCATGCATGTGTTCTTTCCCTAACCTAACCTCAGGCGTTTTTATAAACTATATATATATAGTTTATCGCTGGATTAATTAATTAGAAAGTAGTTGAGAAGCGGGAAGCAGCGAAAGCGAACTCCCTCCCTCGCTTTGAGGACTGCGACGTTTTGAAATTATTTAACTCCTGAGATAATATATATATACATAGACCACCAAGCCACGTAGCCGGACATGCCAACTAAGCTCTGTGAAATTTGTCACTCTCCCTTTCTTCTCCTATTAATTCCCTTCTCGCTTCCTCCGCTTCTTCCTTCTTAAAAGTTTCGAAGAGGAAGAGGAGATATATACGAATAGTGAAATGGAGCGATGCGAGAGGCCGCCGCCGCCGCCGCCCCAACAGCAGCAGCAGCACCGCCGGAGCCGATCCAAGAACCCCTCCTTCTCCTCCACTCTTCTTGACGCCATCTACCGGTCCATCGACCTGGAGCAGCACCCCGACGGAGACGACGCCCACCGAGGAGCGCCCGACCGCTCCTCCGCCCGTCACAGCCTCGAGGAAGAGCTGCAGATGCGGACGCCGCGCTCCTCCTCCGCGGACAGCTGCTGCCGCAGCACCAAACCGACGCCGATGGTGAGCCACCGGGCCTCACTTAACCCACCCGGCGTTCCTGGCTCCCGCCACCGTCGCTCTGTCGTCTCCGCCGCTTCGTGCTCCTCCTCCTCCTTCTCCTCATCTTCTTCTTCTTCTTCTTGCTCCATCTCCTCCTCCGCTGCAACCACCGCTGCTACCACCAGCACCACCACGACCGGCGCCGCAAGCAGCAGCTCCACCGGCTTCTCCTCGTTGTCCGATGCTGAGTCGATTCACCGCGTCCACCGGCTCGATTCCCCGGCTCAGGAGAAGAAGAATAAGCAGAAGAAAATGTCCAGGTGCGGCTCGATCCGCGGCGGGCTGCGGGGTTTCAGGAAAGGCCGGGCCGCGGGTGCCGCTGCGGCTCCGCCGCAGGGGACTGCGCCGGCGTCACCGGGGGCGCGTCTGGCGAGCTTCATCAACGCGCTCTTTTCCGGTGCCGGGAGCCCCAAGAAGACTAAGATCGTCACCCCAACCACGACCACCACCTCGTCGGCGACGTCCGCCGCGATCGGCGTCGGCGGGGACGACTCGGCGTCCAGGTCGTCAGCGTCGAGCTGCAGACGTTCATGCCTGAGCAAGGCGGCCCCTGCCGCGGCGCGGAGAACGTCGGGGACGGAGGCGGGGAAACGGTCGGTGCGGTTCTACCCGGTGAGCGTGATCGTCGACGAGGAGTCCCGGCCCTGCGGCCACAAGCGCCTGCAGGACGAGGCGGTCGCAGCGAGGATGGAGGAGCTGCTGAGGGCAGCGGCAGCGGAGGAGGAGGAGGAGGACGACGACGACGACGAGGAGGGGAGCGAGTCGAGCTCGGATCTGTTCGAGTTGGAGAATCTGATGGCGGTGATGGAAGGGGGAAGAAAGGGAGGATACGGCGATGAGCTCCCCGTGTACGAGACCACCGATCACAGCACCAATCTCGCCATTGCCCATGGTTTGATCCATTAGTGGAAAATAACACTTGATTCCCCCCCCCCCCCCCCCCAAAAAAAAAAACTGCAAATAGTATATATAGTGGTAATTACATACTGACATGTTTCTATGCTGTTAGTCTTCCCTTCCCGAAGATTTTTTTTCTCTTTAGGGGATAATTTATGAAAGGTAGGGAGCAAATCAATTAAAGAAGTGCGAGCTACATTTTGTTTCCAAAAACATGTTGCTTTCGTGAGAGGTGGTAATCTCGGTAATTAATCATTGTGAACAGTTAGGATAAATTTGATGATGTCAATCTATGAACAGTGGCGCAGTCCGTGAGCTGTGTTGCTATTTCTAGTGTACAAAGTGTAATTGAGTTTTATATTAAATTATGAGTTTAATACTCATCTAATTTTTAGCTTCTTAAAACATAGATTAATGTCCAAAAATTCATTAAAATCTCTATTATTGACTATAAATACTAATAAAAAAAATAACATTATCTCATATCAAATAAATAAAATAGAGCCTAAACCCAACTAAAAGTAGAAGGATTAGTTAGTGTTTTTTTTTTTTGTCAAAAAAGTACCTGCAGAATTAATTATATATGGAAATAATAATAATAAAATCAAAAGCTTGGTCCGAATGATAAGCTATGATCATTTGACGCGAGACTAAATTCTTTATTTATTTAAAATTTACCTAGATAAAAATAGAACATAAAATGGGCCCATATCTTCTTCATTATTTTTTTTTAAAAAAGGAAGAAGACGAAGAACAAGTGGGGGGGCCATGAGAAGCATCCTCAACTCACCAGCTTTACAAGTGCCTTTATTTAATCCGACAAGGGAAATGGATTATCGAGCTTGCTGATTAAATCCCTTTCTCGTCTTGCTGGAGCAAGAAAAAAAATAATTTACAAGAAATTTCCAACTGAGTTTTGCTACGTAGATAGCTGATGAAGCAAAAGCACTGAAATTTTATCAACCACTGTGCTTGTGTGTATACGTCATGTCTTGGCCCAAGCTAAATCCCTTTCTTTAATAAGTTGGAGCATAACCTTGGGGAAAGTAGTTTTAATTCGTTGCCACCCACATGAAAAAGCTTCACCCCATCATAATCCCATGGAGGAACAATCCATCCTCACTGCTTGCCACTGCATTAAGATCGGTGGTCACCTGATAAAAAGATAATAAAAAGTGTAACACAGACTGAATTGCATGCCAATATGAGAAAATGATGTATAGTCCAAGGATTTGCTGAGACTTTGTGGGAAGTATGTGTGTAGGGAATGTTGGAAAGGACGAGGTACCCACCGAGAGGAGGAGGAGGAGGGGTTGACTCCCTCTGGGTTTCTTCTCTTCAATTATCTCATTACGTTTTATACGATTATGTTCCGATGTGCTCCGCAGAAAGCTTTTGCTACCCACTTCAATAATTGACGACGAGATGCCCACCGATTGCATCTTTACTTCTCTGCTATGAACGCATTTAGGGTTTTTTTGGATCTGATCACAAGCCTTATGATATATATACGTATAGATTTGGAGAGAGTGGAGACAATTAATCGAGAGGTGTGGCAAAGATGGGGCTTTGTTCAGCGATGCATGATGAACAGGGATGTGATATGACGGCAACAGCAGCTCCATAAATGAATCGATGACGATGCAGTAACAAGGTGTCTCATTTATTTTTCGAAGCTTTCTGTGTGGGGACGCCGCACTGTTTCACCTGTCTCCGGATCATGGCCATTAATGCAATGCCGAGGAGGGAGGAGGACGCCGACGAGGACAACAACTCACGCCTCCTCCTCCTCCTCCTTGGATGTGATGGCGCTGCTCTCCAGCGACCGGGCGCCAGCGAATCGCCAATACGCACGCACGCCCACGGCCCCGAGCGTGGCCCCCGTCCGGCCGACAAGCACGCGTCAGACTCCCACCACCACCTCCGTCCTCCTCCTCCGCCTCCTCGAGGGGCCGCACGTGAACTCGGTCAGGAGCTGCCGGTGAGGCCGGCACTCATGGACGTGCATGTGTACTGTTCGGCTTAATGCCGCAGAGGGGCCCCGCGGCCGCACTGTGCTCGCGAGGAGGGGGGCGCCCGCACCGCCGGAGGAAATGCGCCATCGCGGTGCCTGTCGACCCGGTGCCGCCCGGCCGTACGTTCTGTTGGAGGGCTGTCGAGTTGTGATGTGAAGAAGCGAACTCAACACTGAGTCGAAGTGAGCGCAGAGACGAAGGGGCAGCTGCTGCACTGGACCACAAAATGCACGCAGGACATATCGATATCCCAATCCATCGACAGGGGGAAGGGCACAGCGCAATGAACGTCTCCTTCTCCCGTCCGGCCGTCCGCTGTCTTTTTCGCTGGAAACGCCCTCCATACCAAACTGTCGTCGATTGAAACCGACAGATTAGCTGATCAATCGACGGCAAAGCACAGGTTGCCGTCGACCGGCGCATACGAAAAGGGAGTATACGTACGCAGAGAGACTCATTCTCGAGTGCGTCAATATATTGTCCGACATATCTGTCTCGCACGCGTACTGATGGATGCACCGGAGTGGGCAGGGCGTATCTTCGCCTCCATCATATGCTCGCTCCGAGGCCACCCTCTCTATATGGACTGTACTGATTGGTAATCAGTGCGTCTGAGGAAGGGAAGTGTGATGGAAGAAGCGGGGCAGGGCAGGGCAGGGCAGGCGGTGCGAAAGCAGATCAAAAGGGAAGGGAAGAGAATGATGCTGCAGCCATGTCTGCTGCGCTTTGTTTGATGACCGCACGAGGAGTTGTGCAGGGTTTGGTCGCCCCCGGGAGATCGTTCTTTCTCCTCCTCGCGGTGTTTGATGAAATGGGCTTACTCTCTCTCTGGTTGATCCCAAGATGGGCTTTTTTGACTCAGAATTCAAAGCCCAATCGAAATCGATGGCGCTGCATATGGCCGGTGCGCCGTGTGATTTAATGGACGGCGTTTCGCAGTGCTCCGCGACGTGATCGCGACGTGCATGTCCCATGCAGGCGCATGCGTAAATTTAAGTCCATCCGCCGCCGCGTTACGTTACCACCACGTGCACGTGTGTATATATACCCATAAATACGCGCCGACTACGTGATGTATACGTATCCAGTTAGTTAAACGACGACCCACCCTCGGCGTATAAATAAAACAACCCATCCGTCGTGCAGTAATTACGCGTACGCATTACACGGTGGGTGCAATTAAATGCGATGGCCCCGTGCAGGTAGCATTAAATGACGAGGCGACCGGGTCTCACTGGGCACACGTATACCACATAATACCATGAGGTCCAAAATTATTTTACAATTAATTAAGCGAGAGCCAACACCCACTCCGTTAATATCATGTCATACGTATCACTGTTAGAGCATCGACCGAGTCAGTACTTCAATTAAAGCAAGGCAAGGAAATGGAAGGAGATCCTGTGTGGCTACAGAGACTAAATTGTTGCCCAACTCCAAGCCACACGTAGCGATAATATTAGCTGAGAGAGTTAAGCGCAAAAGTATCACAAAGCTGGTCTTTATTATTTTTCCAATCCATTAATTACTCTTATCAGATCTCTGCATCGCGTATCATTAAATGTTCACTGTTATTTTTATCACCTCAACCACCGATATGTTCGTCAAAACTTTTTCTTCAAGCAAAAAAAAAAAAAAAAAAAACTGCATTCTGCACTGTGGGAAATTATTCGTGCATGGGTGTTTTTGACGACATTAGTATTTATTAGTCGTACCGTCCTTTTCACTCCAATTAATTAAATGGGCCTCGTATAATTTCCAGTGGAAGTCAACGCGCACGCACAGTGATGCGGACCGGCTGAGAGTGAAGACGAGCTCAGGTTTGGGCCGTTCCGATGAGATGTTGTGGTCGATGTAAAAGGAACGTGTCCGTTTGGTTTGACCCCCACGCCACGCGAGCCCAACCAGGATTTTTTTTGTGGTCGTCGATGTTCTAACTCTATTTATATTATAATTGACTTCATAATTATAATTTTTAATTAATTAATACGATCCGAGCACACGTATCCCTTCTTCATTCCACCGTAATCAAAATTAATAAAGTCAAACGCGCGAGCGATCGATTGAAACCGACTGTAATAGATCGTGCCATTTTATAATGTTCGGGAGGCTCACGTGGTTTTTTTTTTTTTTTTGAGGATTATTTAATTTATCAATCAATAGGCTACTGTTGACGAATACATGGATTACTCGTGTTCCTCGCCGCGACGTACGTGCAGCCGCATTCGAAGACGAGGATTCGGGTCAACACGGATCTCCGTCCAATAAAGTTAACGGATGGCGAACCGTGCGCGATCCGGTTAGGCGCGGCGGCCGGGCAAGCAGCTTTTTAGTTTTCTTCTCCTCTTTCCTGCCGACCTTGCCCTCCACATTTTAGAAAATGACATCCAGCTCCTGCGGAGCGTCGCCACGTGCTCCGTCCTCCGGCTTTGGAGATTTTTTTTTTTTTTTTTTTTTTTTTGGGGCTGCGCCGAAATCTAAATACCCCTTATTTTTTATCAGGACAAATTAAACGCGTAGATATTTTAATATTAAACGCTGAGGACATTATTGATCGAAGGGACACTGTCCCTCGGACGAGCTGCGTTTGGGCAACTTGAGCACGGTTCCCCTTAATCATTAGGGTACATCCCTGGTACATTTTCTTCCTGATCGATCGTTCAAGATAAATAACTTTTATTAAAAGTTGCCCCCACAAGAAACACGTCGGCTCCGATTACTTGTCCGAACTAAATTGCTGCCTAACTCCGAGCACTCGACACGCATGCATTTAGCCTCCAACTTTTTATCAATCGGAGGAGAAGAGACGGTCAAACGCAGAGCTTGGCCCAAGAAAACTACCTCTCTCTACCACACACACACACACATATATATATAAATTTTAGTCGTTAAGTATTTATTACATAAAGGTAGATGTGTACGAGAAGAGTGGTGCCGGTGCCAAAATATTTAACGGACTGTTTAATTGTCAACTAAATAATTAAATAACGAGGCCTTGTGGTTATTGTGGAAGGAACGTGTCCGCCGGGTTCTTAATCGACCGCATATATATATACACACGCGAGCCTAATTAACCTAATTAATTGGCTGTGTGGATGGATAATGTGCTCTCTAAGCACTTTATGTTTAGGACATTTATCTACTTACCTACCTATCTATTGTTTTAATTTACATCGAATTAACAGACTCTTTATATTATTTGATATTGGCTTACGATGATTTTTTTTGTCTATCTGCTGTGTTTATAGTATATTAAACAGCAACGTTTTGTATGTGTATATACATACGTGCATGGTTTGACTTTTATCCGACTCGTGTTGCTCGCTACGGCCACTTTTGTGGTAGCAAATGCAAATAGGACACATCAGCTAAAACTTGCAACCACCTTTTGAAAAGTCAACGTGAAAGCGATGCCTCCGATCGAGTCTCACAGCTAGTTTTACAATTAATCTCACTTGATTAACTTGGTTTAGCTAGTCTAAGTATTTTTTAAAATAAAAATATATAAGTTGGTCGTTTAAAATAATTAACATTGACTCGGCGGCCGGAGATATTTTTGGAATTTCTCAAATAGAATAAAAGGTATTTAACTCAGAATTTTGGAATAAAAGAACGTAATGAGCATCAACGCCGCGAGGTCGCTCTAAAATACAAATCTTGCATTTTTATTCGCTTCCCATGTATTGAGGGATGAGGACAGATTGATTGGTGGCCTCACTCTTCTTCTAGAGTGGATTAATGGCCACCCCACATGCACTGTTCCCCTCGATCACCGGGTTATAAATTGATGCTTTGGCGGTGCTTCCATTGCAGCATCACTCCTCCTCCTCCTCCTCCGCTTTTGGATGCGCTGCTCGTTAGACCACGTACGTGATTCATCTTCTCGACCTCTTTCTCGTCCGTGCTTTTGAGGGGAACGAAAGTGGAATATGATCTTTTTCTGAATTGGACCAGATTCTGAGCAACGAGAAGTGAGCAATTCGACGGCAGGTGCGGCGGCGGCGTCCATGGAGGTATTGGGCTCTTCTCTGCTTCAGAGGACTCCCCTCCTTCCCTGCTCCAGCTCGCCGATGTTCTTGGGGTGCGAACAGAGCCGCCTCTTCCTCTCCCCAGCTCTGTCCTTCCCGTCGAAGAGCCGCCGGAGCTGCAAGCCGGCGGCCACCGTGGTTGTGAAGGAGAGGTTCGTGAGGATCGAGACGGAGGAGAAGCCGGTGAGGTTTATGGTCCGCGCGGCGGTGACGGTGCGGAGGAAGAAGAAGGAGGACGCGAAGGAGGCGATCGCGAGCCAGCTCGACGCGTTCTCCGACAAGCTCGGCAGGAAGATCGTGCTCGAGCTAATCAGCACTGAGTCCGATCCAAGTAAGGTTACAAGTTTTTTTTTTATAATCATCCTCTCGAGCGTTCGTTCATCGTTCGTGATGTTGATTTGTTTCCGTAAAGGGACGAAGAAGCCGAAGAGCAGCAGCAGAGCCGAGCTGGGGGGCTGGTTCGAGAAGAAGAACACCAAGGTGGAGCGGGTGGTTTACACGGCGGAGTTCACGGTGGACACGGCCTTCGGCGAGCCAGGCGCCGTCGCGGTGCTCAACCGGCACCAGAGAGAGTTCTACCTGGAGAGCATCGTCGTCGAAGGCTTCGCCTGCGGTCCCGTCCACTTCGTCTGCAACTCCTGGGTCCGGCCCTCCGGCGTTCACCCCACGAAGCGCATCTTCTTCAGCAACAAGGTTCTTGCACCTCCCTTCGATCGCCCAATCCTCCAATTAAGAAGAAAACTACAATTCTCACGCAACCATTTTGCTGCCGTGCAGCCTTATCTGCCATCACAGACGCCGCCGGGGCTGAAGGAGCTGAGGCAGCAGGAGCTCAAGGAGCTGCGAGGCGACGGCAAGGGCGAGAGGAAGCTCGCCGATCGTATCTACGACTACGACACTTACAATGACCTGGGGAACCCCGACAAGGGGATCAAATTCGCAAGGCCGACGCTCGGCGGAGAAGCGATGCCTTATCCGAGGAGACTGCGAACCGGCAGAGCCCCGACATGCACAGGTAAAGAAAGAACACCTTTCTGTCTCGGCATTACTGCTTCCAGTTGGGGGATAAGCATCCAGTTCATAGATAAAGATCAGTGAATAGAGTATGAAATGGCCCAAGTAATTTACTTCCCACATTTGCAACGATTAGTCAACGCAACACCATTCTCAGTGTCGGTGAAAAGGATGGTCTTTGAGACAACAATTTTCCATTCATGAGGAAGAATTCAAGACTCAAGAGCTGAGACCTTTTGATTTGAATGCTGCACAGACAAGGACGCGGAGATGAGGGCGGAGGATCCGCTGCCGATGTATGTGCCCCGTGACGAGCGATTCGAGGAGGGCAAGAAGGAGATGTTGGACGCCGGAGCTCAGAAGGCGTTGCTCCACAACCTCCTCCCGTTGCTGATCGCCTCCGTCTCCCCGGAGATCGGCGAATTCAAGGCCTTCCATGAAGTGGACAATCTCTTCAAGGAGGGCCTTCGTTTTAAGCAGAGCCTCCAGGATCAGCTCTTGCACAAGCTCCCCTTTGTCACCGAGCTCGAGGAGTCCAGCGATGGGCTGCTCCGATACGATACGCCCCACATTATCACGAGTAAGTGATCTAAAACTTAAGCTGTAGAAGACGACATAATTCATGGAAGTCAACTAGATTAGTGCGAGATAATTCATCTCTGACGCACATTCAACAGAGGACAAGTTCGCCTGGCTGCGCGATGACGAGTTCGCCCGTCAAACGCTCGCCGGAATCAACCCCGTTAACATCGAGAGGCTGCAGGTAATCCTTGCTCACGCAGTCCTCAGTCGAACCATTGTCTGAATGAATCAGTCGCTTCGATCCTAACTGTGCTTTAATTTCGTGTAGGTGTTCCCTCCGGTGAGCAAGCTTGATCCGGCCATCTACGGGCCGCCGGAATCGGCCATTAGAGAAGAACACGTCCGGAGCCACCTCAATGGTATGTCGGTTCAACAGGCGTTAGATGAGCACAAGTTGTTCGTGCTGGACTACCATGATGTGTACCTCCCCTTCCTCGATCGGATCAATGCGCAAGACGGGCGGAAAGCCTACGGGACGCGCACCATCTTCTTCCTCACCGAGCTGGGGACGCTTAAGCCGGTCGCGATCGAGCTGAGTCTGCCGTCGATGAGGCCCGGCGACACTCGCGCAAAGCGCGTCCTCACGCCGCCCACCGATGCCACCGGCAGTTGGTTGTGGCAGCTTGCGAAGGCGCACGTCTGCGCCAACGACGCCGGCGTTCACCAACTCGTGAACCATTGGTATGATTTCAGGTCTCGATGCTTAATAGCAGCAATCGAAGGGATGAAGAAGGATCTAATGGTTTGTGGATCGTTCATCGAAGGTTGAAGACCCATGCGTGCATAGAGCCATTCATATTGGCAGCTCATCGGCAGCTCAGCGTGATGCACCCAATCTTCAAGCTACTGAAACCCCACATGAGGTACACATTGGAGGTGAACGCTTTGGCTCGCCAAATCCTCATAAATGGCGGCGGCGTGATAGAGGCTGGCTTCACTCCCGGCCCGGTCTGCATGGAAATCAGCGCGGCGGCGTACCGGGAACAATGGCGCTTCGACCAAGAAGGGCTCCCTGCTGATCTCGTCAGAAGGCAAATATTATATCCCATCACTTCGTTTGCCCTTTTGTGACCGAAGCATTTTGTCGAACACATTCTGAGCTCTCTCCGGTGTCGGTTTGTTAACAGGGGCATGGCGGTGGAGGACCGGACGCAGCCGCACGGACTGCGGCTGGTGATCGAGGATTACCCTTACGCCACCGACGGGCTCCTCCTGTGGTCGGCGATCGAGTCATGGGTGGAGACCTACGTGAACGCCTACTACCCCGACGCCGACCGCGTGCAGTCCGACTACGAGTTGCAGAGCTGGTACGCAGAGGCCGTCAACGTCGGGCACGCCGACAAGCGGTACGCACCGTGGTGGCCTCGGCTGTCGAACCCCAGCGAGTTGAGCTCCTTCCTCACCACCCTCATCTGGTTGAGCTCCGCCCAGCATGCGGCCCTCAACTTCGGGCAGTACCCGCTCGGCGGCTACATCCCGAACCGGCCGCCGATGCTCCGGAGGCTGGTCCCGGCGGAGGGAGACCCAGAGTACGAGCTCTTCCTGGCGGACCCGGCCAAGTACTTCCTGTCGGCGCTGCCGAGCTTGACGCAGACGACGACATTCATGACGGTGATCGACACGCTGTCGACGCATTCTGCAGACGAGGAGTACCTGGGTGAGAGGCCGGACCCGTACACGTGGACCGGGGACGGTAAGATGGTGGAGGCGTTCCACGAGTTCGCGGCGGAGGTGCGGAGGGCCGAGGCAGAGATCGAGCGGCGGAACGCCGACCCGGAGAGGCGGAATCGGTGCGGCGCCGGGGTGCTGCCGTACGAGCTGATGGCGCCGAGTTCGGGACCCGGGATCACGTGCCGAGGCGTGCCCAACAGCGTCACCATTTGATTTGATGGCTCAATATAAAAAAGAGGTTTTCTTTAAAAAGTATAAAAAAAACAGACTTGCCTGGGACACAAATGATATGTAAATAACCAGACCTCCATAAATAAAATCTCACAGTTTTAACTTAAAGCTAATTGAATAAATGAGGTCTCATATCTATAATTCTAAAACTCTACAAATTTAAAAAAAATAAGAAGAAATATTTTTATTATTTTTAAAGTAATAGACAAGTTTTACAATTTAAAATGTCATAGAAAGGTCTGCCGGCCATCGTGCTGCGATCGTCCGGCCGGGTTGCAGAAGACCGGCCCTCAGAGGGCGGTCCGCGGCGGTGGCCGAAGGGGCGTGGCCGCCGGGAAGAGATCGAGCCCGACGGCTGCTGAAGGAGTCGTGTCGGTTCGTTTTCTTCGATGCGAAAAGGTGCGAATCTTAAAGCGTTGAAGTCGCGCGCGCGCACAGATATATATATATATATATGTGATGCCGATTCCCGCCAGATTTAAACACTGCTCGCGAGCGAAGCACACACTTCGTTCCTCTCCGGTTTAACTTCGACATGGACAAGCTCGGGGGATTCGGCCTCGAGGAGGACATCCTCACCTACCTGGACTTCTCCGACGAGCAGCCGCGGGTGCTGTCGCCCCCCCGCGACACGGCGAGGGCGCTGCGCGACTGGAGGGTCGACTACTTGGACTCCATGATCCAAGGGCTGCCGGAGCCGGGCGGCGCCGGAGAAGGGAGTGCTTCCATGACCGCCGCCGACAGCAACGGGGTGGCGGAGCCGGTCTTCATCCGGTTCGAGCCGGGCCAGTTAGACTGCAGTCGCTGCTCCCTGTTGCGAGAACTCATCCACTCCAACGGTGACAAAAGAAGCAAAACAAAAAAGAAAATTGTTGAAGTTAATTATCTCCTTTCTACTAAAGCTTAATCTGTGACCCTCGATGCGCGCATTGATTGTAGGGTATCAGAACGTGAAGGTGGCCGTCCACGGGGGGGCAAATTACTTCACGCACGCCATATTTGAGATCGAACTGCAAGAGGGGAGGGTTCAGGTGAGCAGATCAGTGGAGTTCTACTTTATCAATCTGAGGACGCAGAATGGAGAATGGGTGAGAGGATTTCTCGACATGTACGTCGTGTTCCTGGATGCGGACGACTCGATTGTGCTCAAGGACACACTGCATCCCCTCTACACCCAGCTCTGCGGCGACCCCAAGCAAGAAGCCGCCGCGCATTCCGGCGTCGTCAACTCATGGCTGCAGTCGCCGTCGCCGGAACTTGGTGTGTGTCTTCTACGTGCAGGGCTAATTAATGCATGAATGCCTGTGCATATTGATGGTTAATTGTGCTGGCTGTAGGATCATACGATGAAGTACATGTCGGTAGCACGTCGTCGCTGTCGACGGAAGCACCTGGTTCTCCAGACAGCAGGAAGGCCAAGACGGGTCTTGCATTGCAGGTAATTTAAGTATATATATATATAATTAGGGAAAATGTTCGTGTCATGAAATAATCTGTGAATTACTGAACTGAACAGAGAGAGAGAGCCCACAGCATAACGCTGAAGGATTTGGCGGATTACTTCCATCTTCCGATAATGGATGCTGCAAAGAATCTCCAGCTTTGTTCGACGGCCATCAAGCACGCCTGCCGGCGGCACGGGGTCGCCCGCTGGCCGTGCCGCAAGGTGAGAGAAAGAGAGAGAGAGAGAATTTGCGTGCGTCTGAATTAAAAGGTGTAGATGTTTTAGTTCGTCTTTACTCGTGCTGATTAATTGAGATGTATCGATCGGTGATGAAATGAAACGCACTGCAGATAAAAAGTATAAACAGGCAGATTGATGTTTTGGAGACGCAGCTGCTGGAGTGCCCACGAGGGACGCCGACGCAGGAGAAGAGGAATGAGATTGAGAGGCTAAAGGCAATGAAGGAGAGACTGTATGCTGGGTTGGACTGCGTTTAGGTTCAGCTTTAATTATGCATCAGTTGATGTTGTTATTTGCTTATATGGCCCGGAATTTTGTGCTAACTTATAATTAATGTAGATCATATTACCTAGAAATAAATTTTATGTTACTAGAAAGAAAAAGGAAGGTATATATGACAACTGGAGACCAATGATGCGATGAAATGATGCAATCAGCATTTCCCAAATGTGTTTCCACAAGTAAATCACCAATAGAAAACACAATGAATGTTTTATGCCTTTAGACACTACATAATATCACAAGCTTAATATGTCTTGGGCTCTTCGATTTTTTTTTCCCCTTCTTTTTCTTGTAAAATCACCTGTTCCTCAACTGAATCTATAGCCGTAGATTGATCTTCTCTGACCATTTGAAGATACCGGAATAAACTTGGTCACCACCCAATTCCTCACCAGTGGCTCCTGCTGCAACTCTGATGATATCCTCTATCAATGCGAAGTTGCCCATTATGTCAACGTGTGCGCCACTCTGCGTACCCCGGCCTTCCAAGAGATTTGCCGGAGGGGCATGATCATACTCCCTGTTGTACGTCTTAATGCCGGAAGGATTAAACCGGGTTTTACCGCGCCATCCTTTTGCGCACATGAAACCTGCACTTAACACCGGCACGGTCTCATCACCGTCAGCCAAATAAACACCATTTTTCAAGCACTCTCCTTCATTTGCGCTGTTGGCCGAGGTATTGATCTGGAATGGGATGTAGCAATCGGCATAAGGAGATAGCTTATAGACATACGCTCTTTCGGTTGGGATTCCTACCCCATACAGTGAATATATCTCCATATCAGGAGCATTTGGTAACCTGTTAAGGAGAGGATCAAATTTGTAAATTGTAAAAAGCATAAGAAGAACGACAGCTTAAGGATTGAAAGGCTTACTTCGTCTCTAAGGGATTTGACCAATATCTGTAGTGCGTGAACTTTGGATCATCTAGATCATCGGCAATTCCGTATGAAAAATGTTCACTTCCACGCTGCATCATCTTTGGGGCAACAAAATGAAGCACATCCAGGAGAGAGTCAGCTGTATATACTTTATAATCAGCAACTGCTTTAATTCCTGCCCACCCTAATTCATGGTATTCTGTCCATATTTCTCGACAAGTAGCATTCGAAGGGGCAACATTGTTTCCCTTGACCGCATCCTGTAAGAATCACAAGAGCATGAAGATGATCGTAAGCAAGAACTTACTTGAGCAATATTTCATGTATATTTTTGGAAGCAACCTTTTGTACCGAAACTGAAGGTCCTGTGGCCAAATCTCATTTTTCAAGTCTCAATGACAAGCTAGGCCTAATTTCATGTATATATGATTTCAAACTGAACAGCCAATGTTGAATTTCATAAAAAAAACCGAACAATCAATGTTCTTATAGATTGCATGCGTTTTGGAAAACAAGGCAGTTACAGAGTATATTTACCCGAAAATCAATCTGCTCTATCATGGCAGAAGGTGCCTCTGCAATGTCTTGCCCAAAAGAAATCATCCTGCCATATTTGACACAATGTGATAGAAATTCATCCATTGCCTCATCAACATCCTTGGAAGCATTGGAATCATTGTTCTTCTGCTTCTTCGGTGTACATTCATATTCCTCCTCAGGTGACCAATCCATACCGCCCCATATGGTTTCACCACCTTTTGGAATCATGGACATAGTTGAGTCCCATGTCCGAGTCATACGCATGACATGACGTAAGGTCTGAAGCCCCAGAAAGTCAGAATCCAAGACACCCGGTGCTATGGCCCTATTTACAACGAAACCATGTACGTTACATAACATATAAATTTTGAAAAGGAAGGACTTAAAATTATAAGGCAGGATAACTCGATTTACAAAATTGAAAATTGTCTAACCACTTTATTACCCAAACATTGCATCTATAAATCTCCTATGAAATGAGATAACAGAATATATCACTCTTCCTAGACAATAATATAATTCACACGTATCTAATTAATAGGCACGAAAAGTAAATATAGTAAAGTAGGACATAGCATTAGCAGCTTGCACAAATACTCAAAATGTAATTAAACCAGCAACGTAATGGCAGAACAAAGTTAAAGAGAAACAAGATAACCAGTTAGAAGAGGATATGATCCTAACCTTGAGCAAAAAAGAAATCAAAATGTCATAGACAAATATTTCTAAACAACATTTGAACAGAGAAGTTAGAAAGGTCCATTGGTTTAGATCTGTTAAACCTTGCATATACCCTCATTCATCCAGATTGGTTCTAGACTTCTAGTTTCAAAAATTTGCTTCAGCAAAAAATCATCTTGAATAAGCTAATACATATCAAAAGCCAACTACCTTGCAACAGCAACATCTCTTGCTTCAGCTGAAAAGAGTCCAGCAACCGCCTTTGGAACCCCTAAGAAAGGCCCTCCGATGTTCATAACTGCTTTTATATGATCTGCACACCAGGTCGGTCCACCACCACCACCCATAGGAGCAGGTGCCTCGACCCACTTCATGAAATGCAAAAAGTATAAGACTCCCATGGAATGTGGAATAACCACAACCTTCTTTCCATTTGTCGAGACCATGAGTTCTATGTTACTTTTTATTCTGCTCAATGTATGGTCACGTACCTGCACAATTTCATTGTAGGAGATAAAATCATCAAAATCTGCAATGATAGGATGAAACCAAGAATTCACACTTGATAAGATTTATAAAGGTTGACCCAGTGTAAAAGGCTCCTGCTTGATACAGAACCAACGCACTCAGTAAGATAATTGAGAGGAAATTAACTTCGGGGGATCAACAAAGAAGGCAGAATAAAATGTTGAAATTAATGGTTGAACAGTGAAAAGCAAACCTCTGTGTTTTGAAATGAGATCCGCCAATCATATGCAGCCATATACATTGTTTTTTCTTCATAACCAATGCGAGCCAAGTTGGCAATCAAAACAGCCCATACAAAGTACCCAGGAGCGAAATAATCAGCTGCAACAAGCCCAGTGACTGGTCTAACTCTTATACCAGGAGGATCCATTCCAGTTTCATTATCCAGAGACATATGCTCAACCCAGCACAAGGGTCTGAAACAGTTCAAAAGGTCAAGTCAGAAAAGATAAACACAACATTACATATCTGCAAATAAAATTACTCAACAGAATTAAAAACCCCATTAGGATTTATCGATTTCATTAACTTCAATGGCCTATAAGCTACATCTGAGCTGAGCAAGAAGGAAGAAGAGTTTCCGGTAGAAACTGTAATGTATAGGATGCTATTATGATGGATTCAGCAGGAATATCACAGAAGGAAGAAATATTTCAACGTATTTCCTTGAGTAAAACAGAATAGATCAATAAGACATATATTTAAAAAGCATATATCATCAACTCTAAGCTCTTCAATCTTCTAAAAATGAATGTCCTCCTTCTTTGACAGGATATATAGAAACCAATACCTTATAATGGCAAAAAAAAGATGGTGGTGTGATTCATAATGGAACAATTGTGCAAGAAATCACTCTCCTTTGACAATTTACATACAGTTTGAATGGAAATTCTGGCTAGCTCGTGAATCACAATAATATGCTCATCAACTTTTATGCCTAATAAGTAAGCTGAAAGAAACATAAAAAAGAATATTCAAAGACTATAAGATTATGCAAAGTCAGAAAGAATGGGTAATCATATTGAGATGACACACAACCAAAGCCATTGGGTGAAATCAATGAAGAGAAACTCAAAGGCTATAAGATTATGCAAAGTCAGAAAGAATGGGCAATCATAGTCAGATCACACACAACCAATGCCATTGAGTAAAATCAATGAAAAGAAGTTGATGTAAAAACTATTTGTCAACTGAAGAAGTAGAACCCCGAAGGTATATAATTAACATTCTAAATTGGAAAGTTGGAATGAAACACAAGATAAAAGAGACACTAGAGCGCTACCTTCTCAAGGTACAAAACTGCAATTGAATGGGCCCAGAAAGAGTATCAATAAGTGAAAATGCTTGTAGCAACAATGAATCTTGCAGTAACCAGATTAAGGGGCAACATCAAGTATAGTATTCTAAATTGGTAATGGAAGTTATCAGAATTGCTATCAACAAAATTGGTGAGATTTACATGCATTACCGAAAAAAATCCTGTCTGTCTATGTTTATGGTGAAGCCCAAAATGGATAAACACAATGATTCCAATTATAAACTTAGTTTGCTTAAGCGCATGAATATACATAAAGCCAAATAATTCATGCTACAGTAGATCTTATTTATCTCTTGCAATTTTGATAAAGCATATAGTTAGATTCATGCAAGTAGGCACAAATCTGGAACAAATACCTGTTGGCTAAAGGAATCATATTTAAAAAAATTATTTATAGAGACATTTATACTCTTAATTTTTTTAAAAAAAAAGGACAAAGAAAGTAGTCTGAGACGTAGAAAGAAGTCTAGATATTTATGCTTTAGTCGAACTAATAGAACACACCCTTTGAGTCCGAGTGATGGTTCACCTATCGATGCCCTGATGAAAAAACTAAATCATATGTTGAAGTCAGACATATTTGATGCTCTAACCTCCTAAGCCCCAGCAAACATTTAGAAAAATAGAAATCCAATTTGCAAAACGTTGAGAGGTCCTTTTCAGTCTCTAATCGATATCATCTTAGCATCCTGCTGAGGACATTGCTTTGCTTTTCTTAGAGGTAGAGAACATTGTTTGTGAATGTCAGGAAGAACTCGATTTCCTCGTATGAAAACCACTCTATACAAAGATCCCGATCTTCGCAGAACAAGCTAACAAACCAACTGTGTGTCCGCGTGTGCGACAATTCACGTTCGTGTTACTAACTATTCTCTCAGAGCTCGGCCCCTTACAGCTAGGAAAAGCGCTCCAGTTCATAAAAACCTCCAACTTCTAAGAACTCGAAAAAAACATGGCAACTTAACAGGAAATAAATAGAGGTAGAAAGGGATGACGCCGCTTCCTACCTCTTGTAGACCTCCCCGAAGGTTCCACCCCAAAGGCGTTTGCGGAATAGCCCATCGGCGCACTGATGGCCCTCCCAGAGCTCGAGCCCCCCAGTGACAATCCCAGGCACGAAGACCACCGGGTGCTTGGCCTTGAGCCCTTCCTTCTGGAGCTTCACCCCCGGCGGGTCCGGCAGCGGGCCGGTGATTGCCTCCGTCACGTACTGCGGAATCGACGCCGGCATAGCGTTGAAGCAGAACACTAGCAACCACCAGGAGCAGCAGATCACCCCGATGAGCCAGCAGCAGCTGTCAAGGCACGACCAGGACCGCTTCCGCTCCTTTCGTCCCCTCTCCGCAGCTTTCTCGTTCTCCTTCTGATCGTCCGTGGGAGGGGCGACGGCGGAGGAGGTGCCCTCGGCCGGCAGCGGCGGCGGCGGCGTCGCCGGCGGAGCGGTCTTCCTACGCCGAAGCATCGACATCGGGGCGAGCCAAAGATGAGGGGGATCCGAAGAACCGTAAACCTTTCGCAGCCTCGGAGAGGAGAGCGGCGGCGGCGGGAGCGAGGAAGGAGGCCGCCGGGGGAAGAGGAAAACCCAACGCACAGATTATTATAAGGCTTTCTTTTTTTTTTGTCACATACAATCTCTAGAATCCGGTGGATGGGGAATCCGTTACAGGCCGGGGAGCGAAGGAAGGATCGGACACACCTCGCCGACACGGACCACGGTTTTCCACCAATCATAAGCTCTCAACATCTCGGTCCCTCTCTCCGCGACCGAGGGGTTCTGCAGAATTGGGCGATGGTTCTCGTGATCGGCTGTCCGGTCACGAGCAGAATCTCCTCCAACGGCGGAGTCCGTCCTCGAGGGCGCTGCTCCGGCGTCTCTCTCGAACCACCGAACACGAGATGAGGCCGTCGATGTCGTTCGAGCTGCAGGAGCCCAACGGGACGAACGAATAGGAGGAGGATTTATTCGGTCTGGTGTTTACCTCGATCCAGGAGATCGGGCCAGCCCCTCTCCTACCAAGCTTCATAGATCGACGAGCGAGGCAGCAGTTGTCATTAGTTCGACCTCAAAGTTCCGCTCCCCGTCCCCAATAAAAACACTTAAACAACCCAAATTCCCAAGCAAACTACTCAACAAAAATACAAAAAAGGCAATTATTTTACTCTTAGCGAGGAGAAGCTTTACGGGCTAAAATGAGCTCAAAAAAAAAAATATAAATTAAAAAATAGTTATCTTAACTCGTCGTGCGAAGTTGTTTTTTCTACACGAAACTACAAATCTCAAAATTAATCCATCAGCTTGCGGGAGTACCGACAGAGTCTCCGGATCTGCTGTTCCATCTCCGACAGCAGACGGGTGATCCTGTTGACTTCATCTTCTCGCGGAGTTACCCGGTACAAAGGTACACCTCCCGGTGGGCCCGCTACTGGGGCCACGGGCCACGTGTAATTGTTTTCACCAATCACAGGACTGGTAGGCATGTAGGCTCTGCGCTGGACATGTTCATTATTATCTTTTTTCATTTATAAGGTTAAAAAAAAAGACGCGAGGAAGGAAGAGGTAGAAATGGTGCTAAAATTTCCGACTCCCTGCTGCGCCATACGACCCGACGGGTTATACCCGTGAAACGGATTTAAGATCCAATAACCTGATTAACCAATGCCATTTTTTTACTAAAAAGTACATGTAAGGGTAATATTAATATTACGGTGCTATTTATTAACTATATCTACGTGTGTTTTATTAAAGTTATAATCCTTTATGTAAAATATTATTATTTTGATCAGATTAACATGAACTTTTAGAGATTATAAGTTAAAATTTATAGAAATAAAAAAATAATATGCGTGGATTTATTAAGATATGTTTTTATAGTTATATGATATGAAAAAATAATTTGATAAGTTAATATTTCAATCTGGATAAAACGATCAGTACGTTGTACTGTAAATGTTGTGCTGATTTCGTTTTCATCGCATTGTTTTTGTGATTTATCACCTGTCAAACTAAATGCTCGTAATAATCGAATTACCTGGGTACCTTTTTTTTCTTCCAAATATTTGTTAACTGCTCAGGGAGAATATTTACTATATTTCCAAATATCTGCTAATAATTTTACTTACCATACCGAGAATATAAAATTAAAATACATTATAACATTAATTAAGTACCATATAATTTTTTTCCCAACACCACCAGCTAATGGAAATTGATATATTTTAAAAATCTTATTGCGAATAAACACACAGCAAATAGCCGAAGGAATTAATAAACGTTTCCGCTGACGACGTTACGCCAACCACTCTCACCACCAGCGGCAGCGGCCGCCACTTGACGGAGTCAAACGTGTTGCCGCCGACCTCGCCGTTCTGCCTCTCCGTTGATTTCCCAAGAATACCCCTAACCAATCAAGCCAAATTGCGACGACTCCTCTCTGCGTTTCTAGGGCTGCAACTCCTTTAACCCTCTCTCCCTCTCTCAAAACCCTCGCTTTCCCCGCAACCCGCTGCCTCGCCTCCCCACACCCCTTCCCCCCTCCCTCTCTCCTCCCCGCATCGTTTGATGTTCTTGGAGCGATCGCCCTCGGTTGGGTTTCGCTGCAGCCACCGCCGCGGGCGCTTGATTTCCGTACGCGATGTTCTTGGACTCGAAGATTGACGGCCGAAGTCGGGCTCTCCCCCTGCGGTTGCGGAAGACCATCCAGTCCATCAAGGAGATCGTCGGCGACCACTCCGACGCGGATATTTACGCCGTGCTCAAGGAGACCAACATGGATCCCAATGAAACCACCCAGAAATTGCTCAACCAAGGTCCCTTACTTTACCGTGCTCTCTTTATTAAGAGAAGCTCGCGAGTGCTAGTGACTGTGAAATATTCTTATTTGTCGCTCTTTTAGTTGACTCTTGAAACGCTGTTAATGATGCTTAGAGGCCATATTTCTAAGAGTCGCGAGGCATGGGTTAAGTTGAATGCCACTACTTGGTCGACATATCCAATGTACTATGGGGCAAAACATGCTTTTCGTCCGTTGATCGTGTTTATAAGTTTGCACCTCAAAAACTTTAATTTTAATTTTTTTTATCTGGCCATGAGAAATTACCTGTAGGTGCTGGTGGGGGAATAATAGTGGGAGGATTTTTTTTTTCACGGTCGTAGATTGAATTGCATCTTTCAATGGTTATGGGCGGTTTTATATGTTTGAATGAATTGCTTTTCTCATCGTGATTTTTGGAATTTAGTGCATCCTAAAGTTTCATGTAGTAGATTTTACCCTACTGTAGAACAATTACGTACAGGATATAAATAGTGTTACAAAGTGGTAATATTCTGGTTAGAGAATATGAATGACTCTAATTATACACATTGCTTGATTCTTATGGAGTCATGACTTTGTTTGAGATTGCTAATGTTCTAGTGGCGTCTGATCTTAACTTATGAAATTTTTTTCTAGATATGGAAGGTTCTCTGATAGGAGATAACCTTTATCTCCAGGTTTTCTTGAGAATAAAGAGGAGATAGAACTTTTGCAATATGATTAAAAGACATTTATTACTCCAGATAAATTTAAGCTACAACATAAAATAATAATTAACTTTCTCAAGCATGTCCTAGGAGCTTGCAATCACCAATAGTTAGTATCTACTAAGAGCTTGCACCAGAAAACTTCTATTTTGCTAGACTTGTCAATCACCAAGTGAAGAAAATTTAGTCACAATCTATCATGGCTACCCTGTAAATGCTAAAACATCATCTGTAGTTCAAAACAGTTGCAACTATCATGGTTGTCCTGTAATTTTTAGTCAATCTAGATGATTGTCTAGCTCCTACCCATAAAAAGACGACCACTGAGGTAACAGGGTGAGATAAATATATGGAGTCAACTTGTTTATTTTGCTTCTCACTGGCGTAATATGGAACCTTGACTAATTTGTGTTTCTGTGTCAACGGCTGTCTTGTGCTTAAATTTGCTATTGACCATTGCAGGATGTCCTTTTTTGTGTCCCTGTGAAAGTTCTAACAACTATTAATGATACAACCGAGGTCCTTTTTGAATGTTTGTTCTCTAGTAGTTGATAGTTTTACTAGTTCTCTGCACAGCCTGGCTTTATCGTATTGTTTTTCTTCACAGATCCATTTCACGAGGTAAAAAGGAAAAGGGACAGGAAGAAAGAGGTATCTCCGGTCATATATATGTTTTCCTGTCATTTTCCAAATTGATATCCTGCTTTTATATCTTTCTTGTCACATGGAAGAAAAGTCTCAAGATAAATACGCTCACATGTATGGAGTCGGCTATACTTTCAGTTCAGTATCACGAGCTATTCAGACATTGATTAGTCTCACTCGGTTGCATTTTCATCCTTATTATCTTTGCCAAATATTTCTTCTGGTGAATCTCATTGTCTAGTTAAGTAAGATGTTTCCGACATTAGGAAATAAGTCATTTTTAATCTTGACATGAGGAGAGGAGGCAATGAATCTGCTGGATCTGTTGCTGAATAAATCAGACTTCAGTTGTCCATAGATAAAAAAAGGACGTGTAACATAAAGGCCTTGCATCCAGAACATAGATGTGAGAGGCACTATATGGCCAAGATTAGCTTTTTTACTTTTGGACACTTGTTCGAGGAGGTTGTAAGAATAATAATGTGGATATACCATTCACATTTGTGATTATTTAGGTGTTTAACTTCATTTATTTATGACAAATTCTAGAATTTTTTCATTGACATAAATTGTAACTTAATTCTTCATGTTTTTATACATTACACCTGTACTCATTAGGAAATTGATTATGGCGTCAGCCTACAGGTCACAGGGGCTTAGATGATACACAAAGGCATGTGCAGACCAATGCACAGTGGGCAAAATCTCATACACCATTGGATCAAAATTTGCGGAAGGGTCATTATACTCAAAATTCAGTACCTAGTAATTTGTTATCTCAGATTCTCAACTTTCATCGTTTTGTTTTGTGATTGATAGGGGACTTGGTATTATGTTATAATGCATTTTGTTTGCTAGTAGTGCATCATCACCAATCTCTATTTCTGCTGGTTTGCCTTTTGACATTCGTTGGTACATATATCAATTTGGTCTCTGGGATCCTTATTCTGGTGTATTCTCTAACCAAAATAATCCAAAATTAGCTGCAGAGTGCTGGAGTGGTAGTCTCACTTCAACTTGATAGTGTGTGTATTCCTTTTTCCTTTGGATAAATTGTATTCTTTGATAGTGGTAGCCTCACATATATCAATAGTGATGTAATCTGTATGCGGTTTCTTCTGCCTACCAATATTTTATCTCCTATTTCGATCTTAATTTGTCATGTATTCACAGAGAAAAAGAATTGTTCAAGCTTAGGGGTATCTGTTACCCATCTGGCTTTAGTCGACCTATTGATGTTTGGTTTGCAAACCAAATATTATTCTAAAGTGTATTATGTTTGGACCTCTGTTGTGGCTTTGACAGATGCTGCTGCTTTGCTATGAGTTTTTGGTGTTTCTGCTGCTCAAGCTTACCCTCTTCTGCTTCTCCTCTCTCATTCCAATTCCAGAAATTATTACATCATCAGCATATATTATGCTTGCAACTTTGTTTTGCCCTCAAGGTTTTTATATTGTCAGGATATATTGTCGGGTGTAAGAATAAAGACTGACTTTTTTTAGTTGGCATGTGAAATTTCTGTATCCTATTTTTTTTCCTTTTTTTACTAGGATTTTGTCCTTTTGTGTCCTAAGTTATTTAGTATGGGCAGAATTTATTAATGTTGTAGTATTCTTAGAGTGCTATGTCCAACTATACAGGAATCAGTAAACAGTTCCGCGTGGTGAGAGACAATAGAGAAAACCAGAATGGCAAAATTGATCTTAACCAAGAACCACAACATCAGTCAACTTCTAGCATTGAACATACCTCATCAACTGTGCCTGAGAAGAGGTTTGTTTTACTGAGTTTTTGGTATTCTATAAACTTTAGATTAAGTTTATTTGATTTCATCGGTCTAGTGCATCAGTATCACAAAAGGAATGGCCTTTATCTTCTTTTGATTGATAGATCTGAAAAACAGAAAGAAATTGAAGTAGCTAAATTTATAGACACTTGCATCTGAGATTCTCTTATAGTAATTTTAGATGACCATTGGTACAAATGGTTCGGAAAGTAAGAGTGAAATGTGACCTTTATAATTTTGGATAAACACCATTGGTTGGATTTATACATCAAAATATTTATTAGTTTATAAGACGACATTGTTTTTTTGGATAAACAACATAGCTCGATTTATACATTAAACTATTTATCAGAGCTTATAAAAGACAGAATTTTACTGTATATTGAGGGAGGTCTCAATACAACTCATTCTGTGAATATTTAGGTATTTGAGAATTTATCAGCCTTGTAATCCTAAGACTCACTCATAAGATTATCATATCTTATGGTAATTAGTACTTTCACATGCTTTGGCTTGAGTGTAGACTGATCAGGCATTATTTGCCTAGTCAGAGAGGATCGAGATTTTGATGATAGAAAATAATAGGAATATGGATTCTTCCTCGAGAAATAGCATGAACTCTTATTTGGGAAGTTCTAAATTCATAATTTCACCATTACATATTCTGGAAGACATTGATCTTAGGTTATACAAGTATCTCTGCCCTGTTTGGTCTTTTGCAACTTCTTCTTTATTTTGTATGATGCTCCAAGCTTATTGTTCATCCTTGCTTGAATCATTTTCAGTGCAGCAAATTTATTTTGTATGAAGGAAGTTTGTTTTAGTCACGGCTTGTGGTTATTTTTTTTCCACCATTCGCCTCATTAACCTTACTGCTTGTATTTTACCTTGTATTTGAAGAAGTGATCTGTTCATGTGATTCCTCATTTACATATTCTCTCTGCAGTAATGTCAGAGATGAAGAGCTATCTCTTGCCTCAAATTTACACGGATACCTAGTATCAGCTGGTTCAAGCAAGTCTACTGATGGATCTAATAATGCCAAAGATGCAGGCTCAAGTGGCAGTGAAAGAGTTTTTTCACATGAAATGAAGATGACTGTCTCCTCTTCTAGGGCACAAGATTTGCAAAATGGTTCACAAGCTCATTCTAGGGTGGCATCAAGCAATTCTGTAGTTGGTGTGTACGCCTCATCTTCAGATCCTGTGCATGTTCCATCTGCTGATGCTAGATCAGCAGGAGTAGTTGGGGCTATTCGTCGTGAAGTGGGAGCTGTTGGGGCTCAGAGACGGTCTTTGGATAATCGGGTTACTCAGCCAACTGTTTCTAGCAGCTCATTTTCAATTTCTCTGCTGGGGGAAGATATTCCACCACAAACAGAACTAGCTGTTCCTTCAACTACCACATTCAGGAGCAATCAACTAAATCAAGTATCTGCTCCCATGGCTACTTTGCCCAGCACATCCACTAGCAGATCTGTTCTAGGTAGCCAACAGAATGGCAAGGTGTATCAACATCCAGTGAATAACCACAAAGGTATATTGTCATTAGAGCTAATTGTTCCCAACATCCCCCTTTTTAAGTCTTTCATCATGTAAAAGATCATGCATTCATAGGATCTTTTCTAGATTTTTTCTATTCTGCAGTACAATTCCTCATCTACTCCGTTTTATTTTGTTCCAGAGAAGTACCATGCTATTATTGGTGCTGAGTAGTAGATTGGTAGCATAATGTCTTAGTGGTAGAGATTTGCCTTTAACCTACTACGTGGGGGACTGATTTAGTGAGAAATATTTAGGTAGGCTTTAGTTTTGGACTATTCCTTTGGCTAGTATATGTTTTTTTAAAAAGGGAGTAATCTTTGCAATCCCAGCACGACAACAATTATAAATTTGATAATAGAGCCACATTGGATGTGTGGCAGTGTGGTACTATACGTAGTCTGACCATGCATATGGGTTTTTTGCTTATTGGCTGCGTATGTACAGCCAAATTATTATACAACAAATACGCATGAATATATAAGTCTCATTGGTGATATTATCTGATGGAGTGATTTACCATCATTTTATTATCGAATCATTTACATTGATGGGTTCACCAAATAACATTAGCAAAATTCTTTGTCTGTCTCTTGAGTATACTTCATACCGGAAGAAATAGCATCTTTTTTGAACCTGATTGAAATCATATTCTATAAATGCTTGTTCACAATTAGCTGCTAGGATGATTGTATAATATATTATGTTTTTGTTATTTTGCAGCCTTGCAGTCCAACATGGAATGGAAGCCAAAGGCTACTCAAAAATCCAATAGAGTTGTACAAGGTGTAGTTGGGACAGATCCAGCTGCATCAACGTGTGCTGATAATTTGCTTAGCACAAAGCAGGTTGACGTTACTGGACTGTCTGATAAGTTTTCAAAAGTTAGTACCACTGATAACCAACATGTGATCATACCTCAACATCTTCAAGTGCCAGAATCAGAACGTGCACATTTGACTTTTGGCAGTTTTGAGGTTGGATTTGATTTGAAAGAATATTCATCTGCTAATCAGCCATCTCAAAATGCAGTAGATTTTTCTGATGATCCTTCTATAAGGTACGCTCCCGTCCCTTTATTATTTTCTGAGTTATATATCGCTGATGCTTTAACCTAGAACTTGTAGAAATTTATATGGATTCACTATTTTCTTTTACTATAGGGTTTAGACAATTTCAGAGTCATAAGGATTATATCCCATCTGCCAATAAAATCATGACCTTCTTTGAAGTTTATTATTGTGTGATTCAGTTATTGGTAGGATTTTCATCAAATTAGGGACAATACATTCCTTTTGTTTGGTGATTGGCAGTATGTCAGCCTCATCTCCATTGGTCTCCACGGAGAATGCCTTTGCTGCTAGCCATGGTGATACTGTTGATATCCAAGTTAGAACCACTCAAGCCGACTACACTGTATCAGTTGCAGAATCTGAGGAACCACCCGTTGGCACCAATGATTCTGTAAATTCCCAAAAGATCGGAAGTTATGCAGATATTGGATTGGTCCAAAATGGCAGCCCGTCTTACAGTTCAACAGAACAGCAGTTGCAAAATCCACAAAGCTTTTCAAGCTTCTCGGTAAGTTGAAATATCATGCAGATAGAATATTTGGTAAAGTGTGCTGGCCTGACTCTCAGGCTAAGTCATAGAAGTCCAGACATCAATTTATGTACTCTTTTTGTTGCTAATTTTCTCAAAACTATTTGCATACACAGGCCTATGAAAACCAAAGTGGTTATGACACCCCATTTCTGAGGACAGTTTTGGAAGAAAATGTACGGAATCAGGACTTAGCTTCGTCATCTGAGGTTTTTTTCTTTCCTCTATGGCCTCTCTGTATCAATCTCCTCAGAGCTACAACAGCTTGGTTTTTTTCCCCTCTTTTTTTTTGGCTTAAACTTAGGTCGTGTTTCATACTTATATATTTATTCATATTATGTTGCAGGCCCTGAATTCACTTGCTGCAAGCTTCAGCCCTTTATCTTCCATGGCAATCACACAACAACAACAATTTGTTCATCAGCCCCAGCAGTCACTTCCACAGATGTATCCACAAGTTCACATCCCACATTACCCAAATTTTGTTCCTTATCGTCATGTCTTCTCTCCAGTCTATGTCCCACCGATTGCCATGTCCAACTACTCGAACAATACTTCATATCCACAACCATCCAATGGAAACAACTATCTTGTGATGCAAGGAGGAAGCTCCCAGATAGCCCCTGGTAGCATGAAGTATGCCCCTGCGCAGTACAAGCCCGTCCCTGCTGGTAGTCCTACTGCCTATGCAAGCTATAACAATTCAACTTTCACAATGAATTCCCCTGGTGCCGTTGGCAGTACAGCAGGGCTAGACGACTTCAGTAGGCTTAAGTACAAAGACAACAGTCTGTACGTGCCAAATCAACAGGTATGATGTTGAGTCATGCAGCTTTTACTTTTGATATGAGAATTAGCCTGTGCTCAGCCATTTGTATTTGTATGTTTCGACTGTAGGCGGAGCAATCAGATATATGGATTCAGACGCCAAGAGAGCCCCCAAGCATGCAGTCTGCACCATATTACAACCTACCGGGGCAAGCACCGCATGCAGCATTTATGCCAACCCATGCAGGCCACGCTTCTTTCGGTGCTGCAACGCAGGTTCCACAAGTGCAATACCCAGGGCTGTATCATCCCTCTCAGCCAGTGTCCATGGCGACCCCGCATCAGTTGGTGCACCATCAGGTTTCACCAGCCATTGGTGGTGTAGGGGTGGCTGCTCCAGGGCCACAGGTCGGAACCTACCAGCAGTCCCAGCTCGGCCAAATCAACTGGGCTGCTAACTTTTGAAGACGAATGTGTCTGTCTGGGTTTAGGAATCAAGTTCGGCCAATGGATAAGTGCCAAATCTTTGTAATTGGGGGAGCACATTTTTACGTTTGGTTAATGACTATTTAAAACAACATAGTCGTCTTAATCCTTTCTGGTTGCTTGATACGAAATGGGTTCTGCCATAACCTGCGTCGGGTTTGAAAAAATCGGATGGAGTTTATATTAAACCTGCCTCACTCATTAGCTTTGAGAATCCTTATCACCTTTTCATGTACATGCATTTTTAGGCAAGAGTAAGTCGTATCATGTTCATCAACTAGAAATCATCCTTATCACCTTTTCATGGATGATGCATGAGCTAGTCAACAATATTGCGGATAAGGATGATGCAAAATGTAGAGTCAGCTACGTTGGGAGGGAGGAGGGATGAAGAAGAGAAAGAAACAGGAAGGCAAAGAGAAGGTATACTGAGAAGAGGAAGAAAAAAGGAGAAAGAGACGTATAATTTCCATAATAATTATGATGCATTTTCTAATGAAACTTGGGATCTGCTATTATTAAAAATTATCTACCGGTAGAACTTGAATCTTTCTCTTCTGCCCATCTCGACTAATTCAAAAGGTCCATATCTAAACATTAAAGAATTGAACAGTTATTGTGACAAAACGTTGACAAAAGAGATCTAGCGATTATTTTCCATATCAATTAATCGCATACACTTAGTCAATGAACTGAATTTATCGAAAGAAAGTAAATTTATTGAACTGAACTTACATTAGAGAAAGTAATTTAATCTATAAATTTATCGAACTGAAACCTTAAATGACATACACACACAAAAGAACCACGCAGAGATCGCTACTTTTAAGGCCAATTAACGATTCCATAGCATCTTCACAGATTCCAGTATCCTCTTCCGCTGGTGGCCGACGGCGACCTCCCCTGCTCAAACCACCCCCAGTTCTCCGGATTCCTGTGCGCCGGCGATGCCGCCTCCGGTCGCGGCGTGAACGGTCCCGATGCCCCTCGCCACTCCCCGACGCACTCCACCACCACCTCCCCGACCCTCCCCATCGCCTCGTACACCTTCTCGATGTACTCACCGGGGCTCACCTTCTTCTCCCCCGTTAACATCTCCGTCCTCGTCTCCTCCCTCACGAACCTGTACACCGGATACGTCCTGCAGCTCTTTATCCTGCTCCCGACTACAAAGTCTCCTCTCTCAAACCTCTCCCTTGCCTTGGCGATCTCCTTCCTCAGCGCTATCCCCAGCTCTTCCTGGAACTTGGGAATCCGCTTAAACGCCGCCATGCCTTCCGCCGACCCCTCGAGCGCCTTGTCCACCAACACTTCCCGGAGCTGCAGCATCAGTGCGTACGAGGGGTTCGCCGGGTCGTCGATGTAGGAGAAGACCGGCTGCTTCTCGATCACCTGGAGGAGCTCCTTCTCGCAGAATCTCGCCTCCGTTAGGCTGCCGTTCTCCGCGACGCACAGAAATTTCCTTATCGATTGCAGCAAAACGTGCTTCACGACCTCGCGCAGGTTCTCCTCCAGATGCCTCAGGTCGACGGCTTGGCACAGAGCAACCATGTAGGTCGACAGCATTAGCTTCAGGATCTCGATTGCTTCGGCGCTCTTCCGGGCGGAAACGAGTCCCAGGGAGTTGACGTCCTGGTTGTGCTGCTCGGCGCTCTGGACGTGGGTCGTCACGGGGTTGGCTAAGTACTGGAGCTCGGAGCAGTAGGAGGCCATGGCGATCTCCGCCCCCTTAAACCCGTAGTCGAGGCTGGGATCAGAGCCAGCGCTCAGATTGGAGGGCAGGCCGTCGTTGTAGTAGTCGCACACGAGCTCGGAGAATTGTGCGAAGACCAGCTTCCCGATGGCGGCGAGGGAGATGCGGAGGTTGTCCATGGAGACGCCGATCGGCGTCCCTTGGAAATTGCCACCGTGGAGGGCGATGTTGCGGGCGACGTCGATGATGGGGTTGTCGTTGACGGAGTTGATCTCCCGCTCGATCGAATGTGTTGCCGCGCGTATGACCTCGATTTGGGGCCCGAGCCATTGCGGCGATGTGCGAAGGGCGTATCGATCTTGCTTCGGCTTGGTCAGTGGCTCGTGTTCGTGCCTCAGGTTCGCCTGCTTCATGTAGTAGCTGCCGTCAAGCAGGAAGGCCATGATCGATGCCGCCTCGATCTGGCCAGGGTGATGCTTCAGCTCGTGGGTTAATGGATCGGTGAACTCCGGTTTGCCCTGCATCACTTCGCAGAACATCGCTGACAGGATCACCGAAAGCAGGGCAAGGATGTTGGCGTCGTAACACACGGTGGCCGCCACCGCTGAGCCGACCGCGGTGCCGTTGACAATCGCAAGCCCCTCCTTCGCCTGGAGGCTGAAGGGAGCACTGATTCCGACGCGCTTCAGCGCCTCGGCTGATGTGATCTCGTTGCCTTCAGGGGTGACCACTCTCGAGTTATGCCGACCGGTGAGTACGCCGGCGATGTAGGACAGCGGGACGAGGTCGCCGGAGGCAGTGACGGTACCGCGCAGCGGTAGCTTTGGGAGTAGGTTGCCATTTAGAAGCTTGGCTATGGCCTCCAGAAGCTCCCACCGGATGCCGGAGTAGCCCTGCATCAGGGTGTTGGTTCTGACGAGCATCGCGGCTTTGACATAACTCTCAGGGAGGCACTCCTTGCCGATGACGCCGGCGTTGAGGAAACGGATGAGCTCTGTCTGCAGGGCGGCGGTCTTCTTGGTGCGGCGGTGCGAGGTGGCGCCGAACCCGGTCGTGACGCCGTACGTGTCGATGCCGCGCTCGACGTTATCGGCGACCCAATTGGCGCTGCGATCGACGCGCTCGCGAGCGGTGTCCGCATCGAGAACGACGGACACGCTGGGCCGTCGGGCGACGGCGACCACCTGGGCGACGGTGAGGTTGGTGCCCCTGAGGTCAACGGAGGAGACGGAGGAGAACTGCGTGACCAAGCTGTGGACCTCCTCGAAGTGGGTGCAGGAGACGGCTTCGGCGGCCTTCTTCCAGTGCGGGGGATCGGGAACGAAGGAGGTGCCGGAGACGGCAATCGGGTTAATGCCGTCAGTGGGGACGGGAAGCGTCGGCGGCCGGCAGCCTCGGATGGTGCGGATGGAGCTGGTGGGAGAGGCCATTACTGCAAAGAGGCTGCGGCGGTGTGCTAGCCAAGTGTTTGCAATAATAGCATTGCGGTGCTGTCGGTGGAAGGAGATGGAAATTTATAGCATATGAAAACTGTGGATGATGCAACCGCAGAAGAGAAGCAGTGCAAGAAGAATAAATCAAGACACGCTTTGAAGGTTTCACAATTTCTTCAGCTAATAAATGGTGACGAAGGTTATGAACGGGTCAACAAAGCGAGGGAAAAGTTGTCCACTTGGAGTTTTTTATATTGCGCACTGGATGCGATCATGAACAGAGAGTGGAAATGGTCGAGTTATTGAATCATCTAACAAGAAGAAAACAACACACTGCCAACTTCCATTAAAGTAGCTAATTAGATTTTTTTTCCTTCTCTTGGCATGGTTGTGACTTGGCGCAGGCCTGCAGGCTTGGACGAATTCAAATTTGTCGGGCAATTTCTTGGGATCGAGTCAAATCAAGGCAGCCGATGTCGTATTAAAGTCAAACTTGATTCCTGAACGAGTTTATGGTTGATGGTGCAAAGAAGAATTGATCGATATATAGACTTGAATGGATTTTATAATTCCGAAGCTAATCAAGAAGACTCATTTCTATCATTAAACTTATGCTATTAAGGTTGTATAAACTCTTTTGCCTTACAAGCTTTACCTGACATGCTATCTGATATTAAAACTTGACCTGGAAAGTGGACATGGAAATTATTCAAGGTTTAAGAGCGAAACTGCTACTGGCGGAATTAGATTTCTCAAAGGACAACATAAGTCGACATGCAGTAACTACGGCAAAATAAGGCTTTTAGATTCTGCCTTCTTCTGTGGCTCCTGCAAGTCTTCATCCTCTCCGGTGGACAATGTGATCTCCTTGGCGTCCAAGGGCTTATACCGGGGCTTTTCCTCGGACGGCCCAGAGTAGATTTTGTCAAGGAACAAGTACAGCGACATGGAGAAGACGGCCACGACGATCATGCACCAGCTGAACTGGAGGTTCACCAGCGCCTTGGCCCGCTCGAGCGCTACCTCGCTATGGCACCGAACGGCGTACTGCCCGTCCTCATCCGGTTTCATGAAGCAGCCCTCGGGGACGAGGCTCGGCGTACCGAGTGCATACCCTACGACGATGAACCAGACGCCTTGGAACGCGATGCTCGCCGAGCGCACGAAGCTCACCGGGAGGCTCCGCCGGTAACGGACGCCGAGCAGCGTGGTGGCGAGGGACGCGACGATGATGAGCTGCAGCAGCCAGTGGTACTGGCCCTCGACGCCCGCGTGGTCGGTGGAGTGGAGGTGGAACATTAAGAGCTCCTGCGCGAAGGCGACCGCGCCGAGAAGGATGATCATCTCGTCGCGCAGGCGCGCCCGGGCGCGGTCGAAGGCGACGGTGAAGGTGGCGTAGGCGAGGAAGGCGACCGAGATGGAGGTGTGCTCGAAGTTGCGGAGGTGATTGAGCGGCAGGTGGTCGGCCGGCCCGACAACTCTACAAGAAAGTTAGGTAGGAATTTATCTGCAACACAAAACGATGAAGGTTTACCTCTCTCTCTATATATATACTTACTTGTTTTGCAGTATCCAGGACATATCCATGGTGATAGTAAGCAAACTACCGAGAATGATCAGTATCTGCTCGAGGTAGCGATGGAGGAAAGGGGAAGGAAACCAAGACGGGGCGATGTACGAGTTAGGGCTGATGCAGTAAAGCCGGATATGGCTGAAGAGATGAACTAATCCAATGACGAGGAATCCTATTCCGGGTGAGACATGGCCTACTTTAGTACCCATGTCTCTGTGTTGATAAAGAGATGGAGACAAATGGATGGAGGGGGAGTTCTTTTAAAGCTGGTGAAGGGATTCATGAGGTCTCTTCGATGAACTCGACCATGAAGTTGATGAGTTCTACCTAACTAGCTCACAAGATTGATGTGTTCCTCCTAATTAACGAGGCCATAGTAAAAGAATTTTGAAGCATTTAGGGAGAATACAGATTGATGCCGACTTCATACATCACACTCGAACACATAATACTTTAGTATATATGCTCTTAAGATGATGTCATCTTCTTCAGTGACTCCAGGTCTTCTTCTTCATCTTCTTCGGTCGTCACTGCGAGCTCCATCTCCAAGGACAAGGGTTGGTAGAGCGCCTTCTCCTCGGAGAATATTCTGTGGAGGTACAAGTAGAGTGACAAGGAGAAGACGGCCATGGCGGTGATGCACCAGCTGAAGAGGAGGTTGACCAGCGCCTTGGCCCGGTGGAGTGCCTCCTCGCTCCGGCAGCGGACGACGTAGTGCCCGTCCTCCATGTTCATGTGGCAGCCCTTGGCGATGAAGCTCGGCGTCCACAGCGCGTAGCCCATGACGATGAACCAGACCCCCTGGAACGCGACGCTCGCAGAGCGCACGAAGCTGATCGCGAGACTCCGCCGGTGGCGGACGCTGAGCAGCGTGGCGGCCAGCGAGACGGCGATGACGAGCTGCAGCAGCAAGTGGTAGTGGCCCTCGACGCCCGTGTGGTCGGTGGAGTGGAGGCGGAACATGAGGAGCTCCTGAGCGAAGGCGGCCGCGGCGAGGAGCGCGGTCATCTCGTGGCGGAGGGGAGCCCGGGCGCGGTCGAAGGCGACGGTGAGGGCGGCGTAGGTGAGGAAGGCGAGGGAGATGGAGGAGTGCTCGAAGTTGTGGAGGTGGTTGGTGGGGATGGTGCCGTCGGGTGCGAGCGGCTGGTGGGCGGCCGGGCCGACGAAGAGCTCCATGGAGATGGAGGTGAGGCTACCGAGAAAGATAAGTATGAGCTCGAGGTGGCGGTGGAGGAGGGGGGAAGGAAACCATGAGAGGGCAACGTAGGAGTCGGGGACGACGCAGTAGAGTCTGATGTGGGAGAAGAGGTGCCATAATCCGATGACCAGGAACCCAAATCCCGGTGCGACATGACCAACCTTGGAGCCCATTTCTGTACACGATGAACTGGGCGAGCAAGAGGGGCGAGAGCTCTTCTTAAAACAAAGTGATCGAAAAGGATCACTTATCATATCATGCCGAATCAAAGTCAGGTATGCTTTTGCTTTCACCCAAACCCTAAAAGCTTGGGAAATAATGCATTTTTTAAAAAAGTATTGTGGCGTGCACTCAACTTTTTTCCCCAATCATGATCAAACAACAACTTATGATCTTACCTTATATAGTATAAAGTACCCTGATATATATACTTAGTCATACACCTTTATTTAAGAAAGAGTACATATGGAATTAGTACTCGGATATCGTCGATCCTTAGTCCATCTCAAAAAATGTAGTTATCCTTATTTGCAGTGCAATTGTTTTAGATTATGGACAGGGAGATGATAAAATGGGACCAGCAGCAATCATGAGAACTGCTGCATTCAATCGTTCGTATTAATATTAATGACGCGATAAGGTGGGCACCCCCCAATAAAATAATGAATGAAAATAAACCCTAAGGAAAGGAATCCAAGGTGTAGGAAAATTTAACGAACATGAAAAAAAGTTTGAAGTTGCACCGAGTTGTGCAGGGAATGTAAAATTTTAATTTAAGTATTGACACATTATGACACATCCCATTAAATGATCATGCATCTGAATAAATTATATTGTTTAATTACTAATTAACTTCGTTGATGCTGCTCATCTTTACAAGTAGTAGATTTAGAAAAATTTTAAAAATTCAATCCTTATTATATAAAGTATATACTTCTCTAATTACAATAATTAAATTTATAGTTAAATTTTTTTAGACTTTCTATGGATCGATATTTCTTTCAACCTGCTGGCCCATCAACTACATCCATTAAATTGGACTTTTAGAGGTTTAAGTAAATATAAAAGACAGGCCATATATATAATTAAAAGCTAAATGGCAAGAATGAAAACTGACATCATGCTCCTATGTCACGTATGACGTGTGTGTGTGTGCATATATGCATATAAATAGATCAAGTGCACATCTGTTTAATATAGGAATCATATTCTCCAGCAAGCTCAATTATATTTTAATCATTCACTGGATTCGATATATCATGGGGATTAGTCTCGGAATCCATTTGTTGCCCCAAAAGTTCGTCAGGTAAACAAGCATGATTGCTAATATATATGAGCCATAAGCTTACATCGGCATACATTGTGTTATATTGAAATTAGTTTCAAATTAGGGTGCATCCATCTAAATTTTAACCTAAGTATTAAGTATGATCACGTTTATTACATAACAAGATATACTGATGATTAATTTATTTTAATTATTTTTAATATATTGTTATAATATTTAATTTTTTTTAAAAAAACTTAGACAGTATTAAAAGCATATGCTTTATTGTACTGTAATATTTACATATTAAAATAGATGGACGAGGATAAAAAGAATCGATGGAAAATGTGACTTAAAACATAAAAAGAGGAGGAAAAGAATATATTCTCGGGGTCACCATCGATTTGATACTTCATTTTACATATTCTCTTGATTGATAAATGAATAAATAATTAATATATATAGGCCGCATGGTTCAGCTGCCGAGCTTGATGCCCATGCCAATTACCAAATACCAACCCCAGCTATCAAAAAATTAATCTAACACACTAATTTGACATGTTTTGATCTGACGGGAATTTGTAATAGTAATATGAAGCTTTTTGATTCATGCTTATAAAGTGTGGATTAGGTAGATGTCACCTAATCATCGTCGAATACTAATCTCAAAGACTAATTTATTTATCAAATAATTTTAAATTTCAATTTGATGTTTACTTTGGAATTTATTTATTTTCAGGATGTTTTCATAAGGAATGGAATTTATTTATACATTTTAATTCAGGGTATGTGCCTGACATAGTTTATATTATTAAAAAAATAGAATACCCATTCCACCCTTAATAAATAATCCAGCATCATTAGGTTTAGACTTTAGCTTAGCATAGATATTAATTAAATGGCAATAAATTCTTTTTGTGCCTCCATATTTACTTGCTATTCTAATGGAAGAAAAAAAAGGTATATCCCTCAGTAATTAAATATTTATAGAAATTAAGAGGACAAAAATAAAATAAAAACTCCATTTATCACCACCGGACAAGGGTTGATGTTGACCTGATGAATAGTTATCAAAGAAGAACAAGAATTGGAATCATTTATACAGCTAGCTAGCAATAAATTTAAAATTAGTCTTCAGAGAGTATATTCCACTTAATTTCCACGTACTGATCCATCGAAAGCACTCCATAATTAGCAGCATCTTTACACTGATTACAAGCACGATGAAGCTTCTTCAACATAAGGTTTGTTTGTTCCCCAATCCCCGCTGTATATTGAACGAAAAAGGAAGGCGGGCGCACGCAGATTAAATTAATCGTCCTAATTAGATTCTGTCATCGTCTTCGATGCTTCCAGGTCTTCATCTTCTTCCGCCGCAGCTGTTACCTCCTCAGCCAGCGGTCTGTACTGCGACTTCTCCGAAGAGTATAACTTATTGAGGAATAAGTAAATGCACAGTGAGAAGACGGCCATGGCGGTCATGCAGCAGCTGAACTGGATGTTCACGAGCGCCTTGGCCCGGTGGAGCGCCTCCTCGCTCCGGCACCGGACGACGTAGTGCCCGTCCTCCATGTTCATGAAGCAGCCCTTGGCGATCAGGCCCGGCGTCCACAGCGCGTACCCCATGACGATGAACCAGACCCCCTGGAACGCGATGCTCGCCGAGCGCACGAAGCTGACCGCGAGGCTCCGCGTGTGGCGGACGCCGAGCAGCGTGGTCGCGAGCGAGACGACGGCCACGAGCTGCAGCAGCCAGTGGTACTGGCCCTCGACGCCCGTGTGGTCGGTGGAGTGGAGGCGGAACATGAGCAGCTGCTGGGCGAAGGCGGCCGCGGCGAGGAGGATTGTCATCTCGTCGCGGAGAGACACCCGGGCGGCGCGGTCGAGGGCGATCGCCATGGCGGCGTAGGCGAGGAAGGCGAGGGAGATGGCGGCGTGCTCGAAGTTGTGGAGGTGGTTGGTGGGGATGGTGCCGTCGGCGTCGAGTGGCTGGTGGGCGGCCGGGCCGAGGAAGAGCTCCATGGAGATGGAGGCGAGGCTGCCGAGGATGACGAGCAGGAGCTCGAGGTGCCGGTGCAGAGGAGTCGGGAACCACGGCCGGGCGACGTAGGCGGCGGGCTTGACGCAGTAGAGCCTGATGTGGGAGAAGAGGTGCCATAATCCGATGACCAGGAACCCAAATCCTGGTGCAACATGACCTATTAAGGTGCCCATATATATATATATATATATATAGTCTCAACCCTCAGCGCGAGCAGTGAGAGCTCTGTACCTCCTCCCTCCCTTAAATAGTGACGAGCTTAATACTGATGAAAGAGGGGGGCTTCCTTCCTCCGCAAGCGACGTAGCTGACGCAAAGAGACCTCAACTGGGCTCTCCAGAAGTTGACCAGAAATGTTTAATCTTATTGTTTTACCAGGACGATCTAGTTATATATTTTTTATGTGCGATGGGAAAACGAGGAGTTGCCTTGTGGAGGAACAGGCAGTAGGACTCCACCGCGCGCGCACGCAGTTTTTAGAGCTGGAATTTTGACGTCCGTGCTTACGTTTTACAATCCTTCCTTTCATCGAACTCCAAATTCAGGAGGCCGGGCTTTCTTTCTACTTTGAAAGGGTTTGATGGTTCAGATGGCCGGCCCATCAATACGCAGATGACTATTTCTGATTCCTGCAAGTACATACCTGTAAAAATAGTTGATGTGGTTGTGAAGTCATGGGATGCTGCACTGGAAGATGCATGCGGTCCTGGCCTGGCCGTAAAAGATTAAAAACCGTTCAGGAAGGACGGGCTGGGGCCATGGATAGTCCCATAACATATAGGGAGTCCTGTTCCCGGCCGAAGGACGGAGAGGGCTTTGCCTCATCAGTCTGCCATGTGTGGGTGATGAATCCAGTACTGTTCCCTCACTTGTCCCCCCCATGAACCTTAAGAGATGGAGGAGGATGGATTGTATATGTCTTCACTCATCTCTGATCACCTACCTACAAACTTAATCTTTCAACTGGGTTCTTTTTTTTCCTTCTTAACATCCCATTCTCTTAAACAAAAACAAAAAAAAGTCATTGGATCCACTTGCTTGCGGGAGGAAAGGAAAGGGGAAGGAGGAAGAGTGTTCCTGTTCCCAGCAGCTGCCTCCTTCTCTATCTGCTGGTACGGGTGTCAGAGAAGGCCCCTCTTCTCCTGGATCTTAAAAGTTCTCACTTAGGTGGTCTTCTCAAGATCAAGACATGGTGTGATAGTGCTGTCGGGAGATCTCCAATTCACATCTAATTACTGAGGACCACCATACATATATATCTACACGTATACTCTTCCCACCCACCCTTGCATTTGCTGCATCTTCCATCCTTCATCTTTCCAGTTAGTCCAATCCAGAGTGAGTCGAGGCATCATCATCATCTCTACCTTCTGAACTCGAAGATTTTTTCACTCTGAATCTTACTGTGCTTATTCTTAATAGACAGAAGAGACATAATTCTCATCCATCCTAAAGGGTTAGTTAACTTACGATGAAAAAGTTAATATTTTAGGTGTGTTAGAGAATCTAACCAAGTGAAAAAGCACAAAGAAGTGAGAGTAAATGCTATGTCCTAAACCCAGGGCAATGCCTTGCATTATAAGGACAAGACTGTGTATTTACACACGCATTCCCAGGGCCACCGGTTAACTACTTCCCACTGCTTCCAAACAGGAAGAATGATGGTTTTTCTTTTCCTTTTCTCTCTGCTGCAAAAAAATAAAGTCCTAACCTCTGAGCGAGTGAAAAGAAAAGAGAAGAGAGAGAGAGACAGAGAGTAAGAGAGAGGGAGATGTTTACTTCCTCACTCACTCCACATTATGAAGTGTATTTGTGCTTACTATTTGATGCATATATATACACACATCTCTTAATAATATGATGATGAAGCACATGGCCATCTGTACTGAAAATATATATCCTATAATAAAATTAGCCGTACGTGTATATAAATCAGCTAACATGATTCAGAAAAAAAGAGCGTACAATTAATCACTTGTTAATTAAGGAGCGTTAAGTTATAAGTAAGCTAATAGTATTTAATGTTTTAACAGGGAGTGGACTACGTACGTCCTGGAGAAATTTACTAACCTGTAGACAGACAGGTACTTTTTTTAGCCATAAATTTCAATTTTCGTATAATCTACTACTATTTGGCAAGTGCGCGTGCGTTCCATCATCGAGGAAGAAAACTAGACGTTTGTATTGCTGTTTCTGAGATATATTAGCGATCGATTAGTTAAAGAGAAAGAGTAGTTGGCCTCATTTACGACCCCCCGCCCCCCCTAACTACGCGTGTGTGTGCATTTATACGATCGATTAATTGATAAGGCCGGACGCATAGGAGAGATGATGAAGCAACGATGTACATGCGCTGCGAGAGCTCGTCGTCGGCAGCGGCTTCGATCTGCTTGTGCCGGCCCACTCGAACGCAACGCTTTCAATTCAAGGGGCAGGCAGCACCGCGTTTAGCTCGCCAGGGAGGACCACCCGGCGCCCCGGGAGCAGCACACTTCTGCTCGCTGGGAGAGGGCGAGAGGTGATGAAATAAGTGCATCACGTTCCCAGGTGATCCCCACCCCTCCCGCGGCCGGTGAATTAAACAAAGAGTGATGCAAATACAAGCGAGGAGGGGGAAGGGGAGTACGGAAAAGCAAGCCAACAAAAGAAAAAGATATTATGGATGAGCTGATGGGAGTAAAGTTAATCAGCACGCAGCAGCAACAGCAACAGCAACAGCTGCATGTGTTAAGTACTTCGAAGGTTGTTTGAGTTCTCCAAAAGACTCTCCTTCGTTTAACATCATCCTTTGTCAGCCCTAGCCAGCACAACACCGGCCGTTCTCGCCCCCACACAAACAAACCCCTTCCTTCTCTCTTCCTCCCTCCCTCCCTCCCTCCCTCCCTCCATAAACTTCCAAAATAAGGACCAAGTATGAACCATCACCCCCCTCCGTGCAATCGAGTATATAGCCAGCGAGATCAGATCAAGACGAAAAGGGATATAGACTAATAAGTCCTTCCTCCCTTCCTTCTCCTCCTCCTACTCCTCACTCCACTTTCTTTCCGATCCTTCGCAGTAAATATATAATTTTTTTGGGCCTCTCGTACTAGCTGAGCTCGCTGTCGTCATGAGCAAGCCAGAAGTGCCGCCTCAAGAGAACGCGTCCCTCTCCGGAGCCGGAGCCGGAGCCGTTCGCCTCTTCGGCGTCGACTTCGGCACGGCGGCCGCGGCGCAGCCGCCCCGGGGAGACAGCGCGAGGAAGTTCGAGTGCCACTTCTGCCGCCGCAAGTTCCCGACGTCGCAGGCTCTCGGAGGCCACCAGAACGCGCACAAGCGCGAGCGCCAGCACGCCCGGCGGTCCGCCATGGCAGCCCAGCACCACTTCTACCACTACCCCAGCTTCGCTCCTCCTCTCGGGCACGGACTGGTACAAGTCCACTCCCCCGCCGTCCATCTCGGCCACCACCCCCACCCCCACCCGCCGCCGCAGTACCCTTGCAACGTGAGCCCTGCCGTTCAGTTTCACGGAAGCGTCTACTCTCTGGCGCCGTCGCGTCCTATAAGCCGCAGCAGCCATTTCCCTGGGGCGTGGAGGTTCCCAGTGCAAGGCGGCTCGGAGGCAGCGAGCTTCCCTGGAGATCGTGGTCCGTTCAGAGGGAGAGAATATTCCGGCGAAGCGGCCATGGACGAAGGCCGTGGCGGCGGCGGCGGCGGCGGCGGCGTTGACTCTTCTTCTTCTAATTCCTCTTGCCATTCCTTGGCTTCCCCAAAGGACCAAAGTAGGATGATTAGTACTTCAGCCAACAAGAACAGTGTAAGCTTGGATTTGCATTTGTAACTAAACTGCATGCAATTAGTTAGGGATTGATTGGATCCATATCTTGAATTAAGAAGCGGTTCGTGGATCAATTTTACTGCGTATATATTATTAGTTCGGGGTTTGCTCATACGAACTACTTCTTCGTTGTTGTAGCTGATAAAAAGAAAGCTGCATTAATTTCCATGCTTAGATGATGATGTAGCTGAATCCAAGAAGAGAATAGACAAGGAACATGGCTATCACACTTGTTCAGAAATTGTCAGATAGCAGTAAGTGGTCCCTCAATCATAATTGAGGAGCTCTTTTTAAGACACACATTGGCTTATAAGCAGTTTAGAGACTTGAACTCTCTGTATCTTCTAATCCTTGTCTATTCATAAAAGTGGCCATCATCTGTTATGTTATTGCATATATATATTATATCTACCTGTATATAAATAGCTGCACATACAAAGAAAAAAGAAACTGCATCTGTACTTGCTATCTTATATGCTATTTATTCACATTAAGTAATTATGAATGAATTTTATTTTTCTTGCCACTAAATTTTGATGGTCCCTATATAACTATTTAAACGTGCTATCTAAATTAATTATCCAAAGTACAGCAATATATATATATATATAAAGTGCTGCACAGCATATAGCTAGGGCCATTCTTAGCTGCTTTAGTTGAATTGAGCCCATAAATGAGGGTGCTTTCTCTATTTTAATTCTTGTATTAGTTCTTCATCTGGTCATCATGACCTTTTTCTTCGTCCAGATCATACCAACGAATTAGAGATATTTAATTTTCAAAAACATGTCATTGAAGGCGGTTTCTAGCTAGCATGCATGTTACTGGAGAAGCTCATATATATATCTACTGTTTCTTGAAGATAATTAAGGCATGCCTTAATTAGTTCATATGGAATTATCAGAAAGGTTTTGCTTTTTTATTGTGAATCTTAAAATGAAAAAAAATGTAGTTCATGCTAAATAAATAGCAATAATGTGTTACATTTACTAATTTACACACATATATATATAAAGTGTAAGAAGTGTTTTCGACTCATAATATAAAGGAATAAGTACGGTTCTAAACTGTAATAAAGAAATAGGTATTATTGGATGCCTGCCTGGGTTTGAGGCACAAAATTCTCAAAGAAAATAATATTTAAAAAGTGGATAGTAATGTAAGTATTACATCGCTCCAATGTTGTTCCTTATTCATTATAATGCTCAGGTTTTTTTTTCTTGGTGTCCGAGCCTGCGACCGCGTTCGTACTTGGTAGTCGCAAAAATAGTCTGGTTTGTTTAAATAAATATTACTTTAACCTCTTTCCTAAGTATATATGTGATTTCTATTTATTTTCAAACAAAATATTTTTTAATATAAATATTTTTTTAAAAAACATGAAATAAGTAGTTCATATAACAAGTAGTTCAAATAGACTTAACACTAACCGGGTTCAAATGCCAAAAAAAATTAAAAATATATAGTTTTTAAAAGTCATTGAGATTCCAAATATCACACCAGTCCGTTAACAGCTTAAGAAAATTACACGTAGGTGCAGGATATTTTGTTCGGCAAGAATTGTAACCATACTTATGGAAACGCTTCATTCTACATAACCAGTTTTATCCTCCCAACAAATGGAAATGGAATGCATGTTCAACGGTTCTTCAACCTTCTCAGTTCATCTAATGCCTTCACCATTCTCGACATACACAAACCGAGATTTATTTTGTTTTATAACATCAATACATCACATCCCTTTCTCTTATGCCCAAAAACTATTTTTCCAAAATGAACAATCGACAAAACTACATTCACATTACAAAGAAGGCTCAATTTTTACAATATTTTTTCTTTACACAACACACAAACTATTGACCCTATAAAACACTGGAAAAACCATCACAATTTCTCTCTATCCCAAGGACTCCATCAGTTGGGATCTAAAACTTCTGTTTCATTTCCTTGAGCATTCTTCAGCTTAGCTACCAAAACCCACATATTTGCCAGCTCATTCTCAAGAAAGGCCTCCTTTTGTTTGGATTCCTCCACTTTCTTTTGGAGCTCTGCCTCCCGCTGATCCCTCTCCAAAAGTGCAGCTTCTAGCTCTCTTTCGTAACTGCCAGTTACTTCTCTCTTTATAGTTGGTTCTTGCCGCCTCAAGTGGTTGTCTCTTCTGGTATTCCTTGGCCCATTGCTCATCCTCCGCTGATTAGGGCTCCTCATGGATGCCAATTCAGAAGCCAGCTTCTCATTGTGGTTCATTAATTTTGTGACTTCCTCAGATAATGCCTTCAGCTCCACTCCTGCAGCTGAAGCAAGTCCTTTAGCATATGCACTCTCCTCCGCCAGCTTCTGATTTCTGGTTTCTAGTTGATATTTTGCTTCAGTTAACTCAGATACTCTCTGTTTTAGTTCCGTAACTTCGGATGCCTAAGATATACCATCAAAGTAAAAAGGAGAATTAAAAGCAGCTTGAGCTCTATCCGTAGTGGAAGAGGAAATATTTTAAGAAAAATGCCGTTTAGACAAGCAACTCGAAGGAAAAGGTCCTTGACCATCTTTACATGTAAGGTGAACTCTTCTCAGCCAGTATATCAGTCTAAAAGAAGTTGGTCTCTTAGTTGTCAAAAGAAAATGGTTTAACAGAAACCAAGCGGTTTATTAAGGTAGGCCAATATTGAGTTTGAGACAACTAGACGAGATCATGTTCTATTTGAATCTTCAAATATTGTAGCAATAAGCTTATTTCTGATTTTGAAACGCATATTGTCTTTCTGCAGAAGGATTGGTCAAAGTTGCTGATGTAACCTACAAAAATCGACAGCAACTTCAACTTGATATATGATCGAATTATATATAGTAGACCATTCAGGAATGGATATCAAATTTCATCTAAGTACAACGGCGACAAACCTAACACCATGAGAAAAGAGAGATAAAGGAAAAAAAATCAAGAAAAGAAACCGTTAGAACAAGGATGCAAGTATACTATTGTTGGTTGCCATAAATGTAGTATTATGACAATCCTTGGAACCCTCTCTGTACAGGGCAAACCAAAAACTAGGAGAAACAAAATATAGAAATCCATTAAAAAACTACAGTAAGGATGTAAATATGATCCATTACTTTTTCTAGATATTATTAGACATGGATATAGATATATAGATATATATAATATAAAGCAGGACATGACTTGTCCTAAAGATTTTATAAAGCAAGCATCAAGGAGAGTAAGGGTTTGTGGATTATGAATAATTACTATTGGTGCAGCTGGATTAGCAATCGACAATACTAACAAAGTGTGCTTGATTTACCAATTCTGTAGAGGTATCTCTTGATGGGACATCTTCACTTTTTGTGACTCGTTCCTGAAAGAATGTATCTTCACAATAATGCTGTGAGTTAACACCCACTGAATCCTTCATCTCGAGTGCTTGCGCAAGTTGTTGTTTCAAGGAAGTAATAGTTTCTTGCATTTCTTCACATAAACATATCTGAGAAAGAATTGGTATGTTATTATGTTTCTATAGCTAGCAGTCATAGAGACAGAACCTAGAAATTAATCTTGTAAACTAACCTTTTGTTGCAGTTGATCCTGTATAATACTGTTATCTGCGGTCTTTACCTGGAATACGCAAAATAATGAATGTAAGATTAGCTTTAAGTAATGTAACATATATTTAGTAAATTTTGGGTGACATTCTAATTAAATCAGATGTTTAATTTGTCACCGACTTAACAAGTGAAAAAATGAAAAACACACCAAAAGAATAGTTTATTGAAAAGCAAATGCTTCTAAGCTTGGTTAGAGCAATAAAACTTGATACAAGATTTTGTGGGTAGCTTGGTTAGAGCAATAAAACTTGATACAATATTTTGTGGGTTCAAAACTCGAAAAAAAATGTTCATTAAGTTTGATGCAATGCATCAGGGGCACCGTATGATGCATATCTCAGCCAATTTACATGAAAGATATTCCAATAGATAATGATCGATTACCTCCAGTTCAAGTGTTTTCTCATTTAGTTGTTCCAGAAGTTCCGCATATGACTGTAAAAGGAAAAGCAACTAGATATTACCGCACTAGGAAATTAAAAAAAATGATTGAAGCAATGTAACTGAATTTTTACTGGTGAAATGATAGAGTTTCCCATCCTATTTTGTGCAACTGAGATTGAGTTGGCCATCTGCTTTTCCAAAGAAGCTATTTGTTGGTTCTTGGCATTGATCTCTTCGTTGACCTTTCTCATCTCCATCTTCAGTTAAAGGATCAACACATAAGGTATAATCATCTCTGCATAATGGTATAAATGAGAGAAGGGATTACTTGAATTTGTTCATTCTTGGGGTTCTTAGCAGCTTCATCTGAAAGTCGTTTTAAAACACTTGAATGTAGTGCCACTTCACCAGCGAGAATCTTTAGTTGCTCTTTGAGCAATTCAACATGGTCTATGGTTTTGATGCTTGTCTGGAAGTGTAAAAATAAAGAAATTAAGATGTTACTGGAAGTAGAAATCATATTTTGCACGTAATAATAACATCATTGTTTGTCCGTCATGAAAATATTTAGAAGATTGCAGAAAGTTTTGAATATAATAGCATCAGCAAGCAATACAAAAATAGAAGGTGATTAATGATTCAGGCCTCATTTTGTGATCTCCACCAATAAAGTAATTTCAAGTACATGAAATCTACAACCACCAGATTGAAAATTATGATTTTGAAGGAAAGACAAGCTTATAGGATTCGGAAAGTTTCTTTTATTGCATACCAGAGGTGTCTCTTGGGAAGAGAGATCACCAGAAGGAAGCTCTCTATCATGTACAACTTCCAATAAATTATCAGCAGGAGTACTATCGGGAATTAAGGAATTTGATATCCCAGGCTCTGAAGGGAAGTTTAAACTCTCCGCTTGAGGAGTTGAAGGTGTAGTGTATGACTTTGTCCCACTCGATTTGTCACCATCTGAACTTGTCAATGTTGTCAAACCATTATCTCGTTTCTAAGAAAGAAAATTATATTCAATGTTAAACACTATAGTAAATAGAAGAATCGGTTAAGTATTTTTCTAGATTAAATAGCCATACAAACAGTTCCAAAAATCTGATAAAAATCAAAGAAAAGCAAGTACTGCAGATGTTGAATATTCACTCTAGTTAGCAAGTTATTGAATAAAATAATTTTGATATATTTCTTGGTAATTGAACAATTTTGAAGTACTTCCAGAAATTATTGTTAATACTTTTCTTAAATGCTGGTCTTTCATTAAACAATCAAAAGCATAGGCCAACAGGTTAAGAATTGGACTGGTCTCATATGATATTTGGCTATTTTTGACGGTCATTTTAAATAAAAAAAAATTTAGATTCATATGGTGTCTGCGTATAGAATGCATGAAAGAGAAAAATTAGGTTTGGAAGAATCTGCTGCTACTAGCATAAAATAGTACTAGTAACAGTACTCTAGCACTAATTGGCCCAACCATAAATGAGTATGAATACTGGTTCCATACATTTTGAGTTATGGAAGCAATATAATGATGCATTTTGCTTCACTGAGTTCGTGCTGCAAGCTCTGCATTCTTGGAGCATATGTTATCAACGAACTCTTCAGGATGATGAATGCATTAGGGATGCTTGAAAATGGCTTGCCATTGTCTAATTATTTATAAAATATGAACAAATGTCAAGTCCTGCCACAACTAAATATTCTAAAGTATTATTGATCATATTGTACAGATCTCTCATGGTAACCAACCATGCACATCGCAGCAACAAAAAATTAAAAGAGATTATGCATGATAATTACAATAACAAAACATCCACTTATGTTATATAACTTTCTGAAGATATGCTGAGTCTATATATTTCGAAAGAGATACACTCATACGTTTTAAATTAAAGAGAGCCAGCCATCAAGTTAAAAGGGGTTAAGTCAGATAATGCAACAAATCAAAATTTAAGCAAAAAATAAATGCTGCTTATAATTCAAATATACATCAGATCTTTGTTGCACATGTTCAGTTACCAATTTGAACATATCCTAACTGAAAATCAACAACATAAAAAATTACAACTAAAATATTCACATGGCACATATACTACATTCCACCAAAAGGTGTACACGTCTTTTGCATGTCAGCTATTGTACTTATAATGTCAGTTAAAAACAAATTTTATTTCGAAGTAGAGATTTCCTAGCAAGAGCATTCTTACCTTTAGCTTGAACCAATTTAGGAGCCCATGTTTTCTATTCTTTTTCTCCTCCTTCGAAGCATCATCATTAGTTTCACCAAATCCTTCCACCGGAGAATAAAAGATGCCATTTTCATTATCTAAAATCATATCGCGCCTTCTATAGGGGAGATAAGCAAGCTGCAGAAAAGCATAGTTTGCCTAAATTAGAGTATATGACACCAAATAGGACATAAAAGTAAGTGCATAGCAGATACTCTATACAAGAAAGCATGTAGATCGATTAGGACACCAAACCTCCTCCTCTCCAAAAGAATGTCTTCTCCTTGGACCAGGACGATTAGGAAATCTTGGTGACTGGTTTGCTTTTGTAGACACCAAAATTAATTTTGTTAAGCGTTGTATCCTTCCCAGTAAAGCAGCTTTAGCTTCCTCTTCCTGTTCCAGTCTTGATTGTAGCTTGACGTGACCATCTTCTAGCTTTTCATGTTAAACATTTGAATTAATCAAATAGGTGCTGAACAGCAGAGACATAAGTCTTATATGAATTTAGTTATTAAAAAAAACCTACTCAATCATTTACAAGACCAGATTTCAGAAAAGGCATGTAAGCATTAAAGGGTGTGTTGTTCTACAATGGATAAAAATGACAGGACGTACCAAACTGAAATGATGCAACATACATTCCAAGGAAAGTACCAAAGAGAAAATAAAAGTTTGTACAGCCCTGGATTACACGTACCAATTGGAAATGTAGTTGAAATTCACCAATACATCTCAAGTATGATAATTCATTTGATTGTCACTCGTCTAAGTTTGACAGTCATGGTCTCGATGTAATCATATATTAATATAGGCAAAAGAATGTTTTGTAGGGGAAAATAAAGACAACAAATTTTACCCACTGAAAAAAAAGATGCACAATGCATAACATGTAAGATCTAAAAATGAATTAGGTGCAAGAGTATGCAGTGATGACCTACCTTTTGCTTTAAAATAAAAATATCATCTTCTCCGGCATCCTTGTGTGGAGTAACAGTCACAATGCCTCTCTTTAAATGTTCAAGCTCTTGCTTCAAGCAACGAATCTCATTTTGGTATTTCTTTATTAGAGATTTTTCATCAATAATCTACATAGGTGAAACCATAAGATGGGTAAATCACTAAAAGCAGCTAAAATGCATAACTATAGGACAGATATACAAGGAGCACGATTTGCTCGAAGCTCAACTCCACTATTTTGTAGCCAATACACAATTCTCCTCATGTTATTCAAATATCCACTATTCAAATGAACATACTTTATTTTGTGAAGCTAGGATCTCAATGCATTTCGCACGATGGGCAAATTTCAGTGTATTATGTGTCTCCTCAGCATTGCTTGATGATGGAGTAACTGTGCAGATGAGCTACATCACAAGGGAGAAGAGAAATGTAAGAATCTGAAAAATATTCAAAAAGAAATTTCCTTTGAGTTGTTGATCTCAAAGAAATTTGAATAATTTCATAACCTCAACTTACAGAAACACGCCCTTGACCACTTAAAGATGATTGGAGAAGTCGAGTTAATTTAGAATCTCTGTATGGAATATGTGTAGCTTTTCCATCAGTTAACTTTGCGATAACCTGTGAAGTGCAGCAGTACGAAGATATTCACTGGCCAAGTGAGAAGAAAGTGAGGTATGCATGGAATTTTCATAGCTTCTTGTTGCCCTTTTATGCCTCAACATCTATCTTTGTACAGCAAACAACAGCACTTCAATCAATTTATCACATAGAATCCGACAAGACTTATTTCCAGTCAAAATGAGCCTACGACTCTTTCAAAGTAAACAGTCTCAGAATCATATGTATGAATGATAAAAAATCTCGAGGACACAAATTTCCAGGCTATATGTACCTATAAAGCACAATGATCATTCTGTTTTTCTCTAAAAGACTGCAAATGATCGAAGTAGACAAGTCTGCCTTTAGAGATAAGCAGGACATGTGGTGGATACAAGGAAAGTTCTTTAATATGGCCTGTATAGTCTATCACAGAACAAACAGAATACTGCAAATGTTAAGTTCTAAAAAAAGAATACTGCAAATGTTATATATGTTGAAGAATTAAATGTTATATAACTTCGGAACTTTTTCATGCATCAAGTGTCAGTAAGCAACTTTAGAGAAATGACTTCGAAAAAATTAAAACACTGAAGAAGCACAAACTTAGTGATCCTGGATCATTTAGTTCCATTAATTGTTTTAAATTAATTTCGAGCAGTTTTCTTTGGTAAGGAGACATATCCATACAGGAAACTTCAGGTACTAACAAGTATTCACTCCACAAATAGTATTTACTGCTGATAAAATTACAATATTTTACTTGTCAGTCTTGTTTTTAATCCAGAACATATCCATACAAATTCCCTGCGATATACCTACTGATGAACAAATAATACATACCACTATATAAATTCATGTTCCTTGACCTTCCTGAACCAAAAAACTGAATGCCACTGTGTTCTATGTTGACAATACATTTGCGAGATCAAAATTTACAATAGGATAAAGACATGTGGATGCATGAAAGAGTTCTAGAAAAGAAATATATCAGATACTATATGGAAATTATGGTTTTAGGTTCTCACAGTTCCAAGAGTTAACAGGCTTTTATTAATATAAGATCCCTCTTTTCGACGCACACCAGTAGTTTCAGCCCTTGAGCTCTCTGAACCTGCCAGATCGATGAGGTTCTGCATATATGAGTGAAATAAGTACATAAGCATTCCAAAGATCCTCGCATAATGAACTGATTATCCCAAAATACATACAGCCAGTTACAGTAATTCTAGCAAGTGAGCTGGAAATGAAGACTGTACTACTTCAAATAACCATATGATAAAAAATTAAAAGATGAGAAACCAAACTAGATGAAGTTCAAGAAGAAAAGAAACAAGCTTACAAGCAGGGAAAAATTAACTTCGCCTTCACCATAGTCACCACATGAGCTGCTCTCTATCGTCTGTTAAGATAACCAAAACTAAGTAAAAAGCTAATTTTGGAAATAATTGGTTTCTGCAGGCATCTGTTAATGATTGTGAATAATTGTTCAGTTGGAAAGAGTCTGATGCTAAACAGTATCTCACATGCAAGGAAAATATTAATGGAACCAGAAAGTATGGCTGTAGATACAAATTTCTGTTAATTCAATCTGAATCTACTATTTGAAAATTCTAACCAGTATTCAGGTCAGGTTAAGTACCAGTGTGAAAATTGTATGACTTCGGCTGCTTAGCAAGTTGAAGTTATTGGATCCAACATGTCTATGCTCTGTAATCAATTCAGAAAATAACATCATTAGGGATTCCTGATATAATAAATTCAGTAACTTAACAAGCATGCATATACTGAATGAAATATCTCCATGAAGTTTACTGTTGGTCCAAGGTAATCACTAGAAAGTGTTCCTATCTCACCGTAAAATCTACTTATCCCCCTAAAATAGTTCACAATATCATGCTCAGGATAGAAAACATAACACCAATCAGGAAGTGGGAATTTCTGCAGGTGTATTTGATTCTTTCAGATGTAACAAAGATGTCATCAGTGGAGAGAGAGGGGTTATTAGATCACAAAGGACACTTCGACAGTGGGTAGAGCAAAAGAAGATTCAGTACAACGAGAACTACAAGATCATCAGCAGTAGCACCATCGATGGAGAGATTAGCTGAAAAAAGGTTTAAGAAAAGTAGCTGAAAGTTTTGAAAGATTATCTTCTGTGTGGTAAAACCTTGCTCAAGTGCGGCATCAATCACATACATATTCATAGCATTAATATAAATGACCAGGCTGAAGGACGTCAGCAATTAACACAGGCTAAATCTGAACAATGGATCCACAGACTGTATTGTTTCAGTCAATGACTTCTTAAGTAAATAGTGGGCTGGCCCTTCAACTATCTGCATATGCTGTTGATGGAACTAAACGTAATGGTGGTACATACATTAAGGCACCAAATACAGTATATATCATGATGTGAACATCTTATGCATAAAATGCCAAGCACTATGGAGGCAGTAACAACTACATTTGTTATTGAGCTCACGTCATCAGTGATGTAACAAGCATGTTGAAACAACGGACATGCAATACCATTCCAACTGGTATATGATAGATGGTCCTCTATGAACCAAAAGGTACTGAAGTAATTAATATACAAGAAAGGTGATCTTTCAAATGCAAGTGCACCAAACCAAAGTAAAGATGAAACAAGTTGCAACAGACAAGCAATGGCGGAAGTAGGATTACATTAAATTTCAAATCTAACAATTGACCATAATGATCTGAACATTCAAATATCACCTTCTCCAGCTGCAATAAGGGAGAGTGCATGAGCAGGCGATAAGACAACCTCCTCCTTAATACCTTCAACAAATGTTCCCTGAGATGATCAAGGACAAAAAAAAGCATCTAGTAAAATTACTGAAGACAAAGAAGTAAATCTGAAGTTCAATGTCCTCATAAAATATCTCTCTAACAGAAGTAAACTGAAACTTGAAAGGTAAGGTTAGCCTTCTTGTGTTTAATTTATATATTTTCATATGAGCCTTTCAGCTATTTACCTCTCATTTCCAACAATAACTATTAACAAATGTTCAAGTGCTGTTGGATGTAATCAGACCAACACATGGTAGACAACATGACCGTCACATACAATACCAATCCAAAATTTTGTTTTAATTCTGCTGCAATAGAGCACCGTTACTAAAATCAATACTTAAACCAACCTCCTTCCATGTGCAGATAAAAGGACAGAACAAATAGTCAACGTTTGCTTGGGTTAGCCACATCTATCGACATTATGAAAGCCTAGATCTTAAGAATATGAAAATAATTTGAACTCAAAAACTAGCAGAAGCTATATTTGTGATGAAGAATATATCTGTGATACAAATAAATAAATTCCAAAAGGAAAATAGAGATATTATTGTTGTAGGTTCACTCTGAAATACAAACCCTCTCATTTGATAAAAGAAAAAATAGATATCACATGATGTTTAGAGAATTGGATCAGATTCTAACCTTTATCTATTAGTACTGATACAAAGTCAAGCATATATATGTACAGTGACTGAAAGTAGCTACAGATCTGCCCTCAGAAAAGTAATTAACAGAGAAGCTGCAAAATTAAATTAGAATTTGAGCATGATTTCAGGTAACATGGTTGAATAATCAGCACCTGAGAGTCCTCTCTGATTCGCAAATTCTGTCCAGCTGGATTTAGCAAATCATTGACGACCTGTACCAAAATTTCTTTTAAGCAGTACAAATAACAGTTATGAATAGGACAAACATTAAACAATGATAATTTAAGATCCTTAACCCAGAATAGGAATCATCTAATCAAGAAATTCCACAGTATGTCCTAGTAGGAGATTGATCCTTAACCAAATGTGCCCGTAAAGAAACAAGGCAAAAATGAAAACTCACCTTTGATAGGGTGGGAAGGCTTCACACATCAGAACTTCTGATCTTATTTATTTCCACAAGGATTGGAGAAATGCATAATGCAAAACTCAAAAGAAAAGGCTAATATGTATAGTAGAAAACACAAATGAAGCAACCCAACTTAATGAGTAAATTCCTAATTGACAGAAAAGTTGCCAGACACTACTCTCTGGTTCCAAGTTCTTGAATCTTATCAATCTATTGTAATTAACACTTCACCTAGCATCCATGTTTCTGTTCTAAATTGCCCACAATTTGTCATTCAAGATAATTATCACTCCATGTAGCATCCATATCTCTGTTCCAAATTACCCATAACTTGCCACTCAAAGAAAACTGAGATCAACCCTGATTAAGAGATTTAACATGACATCTCCTGAAAAAAAAATGTTACTATTCATTAAATGAAATTGGTACTTCATAGAGGCTAGCAGAATGTGGTATTGCTTATGAACAGCATCAGGTCATAAGTGTGCTCACAATATTCTCTGCAATTAGACCCACTCAAAATAACTAATAAACAGAGCAAGAAGCATGGAAATTTCGAATCCACAATTTAAAAAGTTAGAGTCTACCGTGGAATAAAAAGGAAACAGATTTCATGTTACACTAAAGAAAGCACACAGCACTAGATGCAGCTACTAGGAAACAAACCTCGTTGTAGATTTCCAGGTATGAAACACGAAGAAGAAACTCGCGGCTTGGCGTCTGGAAAGAATATGCTCAGATGATTTTAAAACGATTTTTGAGGGCAAAATAAAAGCATTTCGGAGAAACTGCCAAAAACCCAAACTACCTCTTGGATGATACTAAAGGCATCTTTTACAGCCAATGGTATGATTCCTGGGGATCGTTGATCTCCCTGACAATAATTAATTATAAGAAAATGGTCAAATAAGATATCTAGGAGTGTGGTCATTTCATATTGGTGAAACGAATGCAATGTTATCTTTCGAGAAAAAAAATAGGAGCATGTATTGCAAATAAAATGTTATATTAGCCTAACATGTCCTGACTTCTAGATGTATCAAGAAGACCAAAACAATTGTTAATATTTGGCATATAGAAGGACTTGTGTTGGACCACGTAACCTTTATGAATTGATGTATACAGAAGCATTAGCAACTCAGTGAACAAAACAGCTTTTACTGACTAGAAAGAAATGTATGTCATGTGCCCTTGTCATTTGTTTGTTGAACTTCTCAACCAGATCAACTGTTAAACAAATATGGAGTAGAAACAAATAAATAGATGGCTTTTCAGTCACTAGGTTGGAAAACTTCATAAACCATCTCAGTAACAATGTTTCTCGGACCTAACTATTGCTTGGATAGTTGTGCTTAAACCTCCTGATAATTGTCAATTCTTTGACATGCCAACGCCATTTATTAGCAAATGACAGTGCTAAAGACCACTTCATTCTATAATGTCTGGTACTAGATCCTTGTACCATTATAGTTTCAGCCAATTTGGACAGAACAATTAGAATTAATTGGAAACAAGATTGTCCAATATCTACCATTGTCTAATCGTAGCATGTGTACCTAAGATGAAAAATGAACATTAAGCAAACAAATTTAGAACAAAAAGAAAAGACTGTAGAAATTCGAAATAGCATAATTTTCCATGTTGGAATACTATATATATGAACAGCTAGTACAAAATTTTGTGACCCTCACATGCATCGTGTGTGTTTTGCCGCTACTTGTAACTCCATAAGCGAAAATTGTTCCTGTAGAAAGAGAATTAAACAAGGTTATTGCATCATTCTAAATGGTCATCAAGTATATTGATACTCGTATTCTAAACTGAGTTGAGTACCTAAAAACCCATCCTGCACTTTTTTTTAAATGCTGATAGGCATGAAATTATATATACTTTGAAAAATACATTTTTTTTTAAAAAAAGACGAGATGTTCAGGTAGCAAGAAAATGATCCCCTATGCCGGTATCCAACTATACTACTACTGAAATCCGTCCTAAACTATTTTAACAAATACTGATATTCTCTTGAGTAGGTTGGGGAATCTCAAGTACCAGCAAAAACACTGACTGCTGTCGTCCCTATCAAATATGTTGGTTATCATGTTTTTTCTCATGAATAATAGCATAGACAACCATTCATTGATTCTTCTTAGAAGGAAACGATTCGTCAAATTTATAGTCCACCAATGTGGTAAGACTAGCATCAACATCTCATTTGAGAGTATGCGTCCCGTATTGTGATGGGTCCATTACTCGTGATTACTCTACTTCTAGATGAAGTAGAAACATTTCACACACGAGCTTGTTCATCAAAAGATCATGCCCTTATGTATATACAAACATCTAAAGAAAATGTCCAAAGAGGAGCACTCATGGTATCCATTGAATTCCCATTCTCAAGCCCAATGTCAAATGAAGAGAAAAAGAAGCATATAAGATGTTACTTACCATTTATACCATCCATTGCACCACTAATAACATGTTGAGCAGCAACATCGTAAACATGGCGTGTTGTTGTTGTAGGCCCAAAAACTCGATCTAGAGTTTCAGATAAAAGTAATTAGTCAGTCAAGGCAGCTTTCATCATTCGCCCAAGGCATAAATGTAGATTCAAGGACAAACACATTCCTCCTCACTATTAAGGCACCTTATTCTATTACACTACCTGTGTCTGTGCCTTTGCATGCCTAAGAGATTAACTACAAGAAAAATATCAAATTATGATGAAATGCACAATTCAGTTTTCCTTCAATAGAAGTGTTCCAATTTTATAGAAAACTCAAACTAATGGCCTCTGGCAAGTAAAATCCCAATATGGTAACCAAGATACCTCAATTCACAAAGAAAAACAACTAATATGCACAATGCACTAAGACAGACATGTGTCGCACCCTGTACTCTAGTACCATCTCATATGCAACAAGCAACATAATGGACTAACTTAATCAAAGTCTCAAAATTGGCTATTCAAACTGTATACAGAATATACATGCGCTATAACTATTATCATTGACTTATCTAAAACCACTTCTTCCAAGAAAACATAATAGTCTAAAACTGCTCTAACATAATATCATCGACAACATTATTTGGGACAGTAACATCGTCTTCCATGTTTAGCATTTTCTGATTATTCCAGTGGAATTTCTCATTTTCCATCTTTAGGTGATCCTTCACTTAGACAATTATCTAGATTAATAGCTAGAAGCCCCTATACTCGAACTGTGAAAGTCAACAAGAAGAAGATATAACATCAAGCTTAACCCTAGATAACACAATTAACAATGTCATCTAACATCTGCCGACAAGGTTCAATTTTTAATGGTTTAAGACAACATGTAGAAAGTTTGATGGACACACGTATATAGTAGGAAATCCAATATATTTTAGTACTAGATGAGTACTACCTAACAGCAATTATCTTTGGATTTTTTCCATCAATAATGTGATTATGTTCGGTCTCCAAAAAAAACAAAAATAAGTGTTGTCATGCTGCTATTAGATCATTAGATAAGCTGCTTGGATTGTTATTATAGCACGCAGTAACAGATTTTACATACATCCACTTGTAATCGGAAATGTAGAAGAAAATGGGCTGTTACATCAAAAAATTAAAGGTGATTGCAACTAAATGGCGCAACTCTAAAACGTTTATAAATTAGAGTTAACAAACACACCTCTTAGAAAATATTAGTTCACATACATAGGTAAATCATAATTGATGATTATGCTTCTGGCACATTGGAAATCGATAATTAGAATTTAATCAATGAGTTTTATTTTTTTAGTGAATGCCAAATCTCGTTGGCAACCTCATTTCGATCTTGAGCCTAGGACGCTGTTAAATACCAGTAGTGCAAAACAATCAGGCATTTTCTTCGTTTTAATAATTCAGCAACAGAATGCCAGAGAAATGAGTTCGGATAATAACGCAGTACATGTGCGCGATGTCTCATATGGTCAGCCAATTTTATTGCGTAAGACCCAGACCTGGAGGACTCAAAAAATAGCAAGAGCATACATCAAGAATGCAGCATACGTTAAGCGCCATACATACCACGTACCATAAGCATATGCAATAGACGGATTATGCTCACTCCGAACAACGGTATCGCCATCGGCGTACCATGCAATTTCCTCTCCCTGACGAATTTCACGTGGGCTGCGCGCCAAAGACCAAATTAAACGAGTTTGCCATCAACGGGTTAGATGGAGGAAGTGAACAGATCTCAACCTGAGGGGCCGAAACCGAACCGTGACCGTCACATTCTCCTTCGATCCCTCGGCATCGAGCGGCACACTGTCCCCGGAGAAGTACTGCGGCTTGCCTCGCACCGTCGATGACGCCGGAGAGCTCTGCTCGTCGACGGAGGGCTCGGGCACCTGCCTGGAGGAGGAGGTCGTGGACGAGGTCGGCGAATTGAGTGGCTTAGACGTCACCGCCGGCGCTGCTCTCCTCTGCCTCGAATCAGCCGTCCGCGACGCCATCGCGAGGTCGATCCGGCTTCGGGACACCCAAACCCCTCGTCCGCGAGATCACCAGCGAGGGGCAAACCCGATCTCACGGTCCCGGGAGCTCGGATTGGAGCAGCATTGGAGGAAAACCGAGGGAGCGACGGGGGTCCGCGGAAATCGAGGGGATTTGGGCGGAGAGCAGGGGTGGATTTCGAGGGTTTTCGCCTCACCCACAGGCGGAAACCGCTCGAGCGAAACAGATAGGGAGGAACGACAGAGAAAGTGAAGGAACGAATCATACAAACAAAGAAAAGAAAAGAAAAGAAAAAAAAGGCTTCCTTCTTTCCTCTCACTACCCTCGATCTCTCGCTTTTTGTTCCACCCAGACGCGAGAGGCGACGGAGCAGGCGAGAGCGGAGCTCGTTTGCAAAGGATTCGTACGGGCAGGCTCGTAGGGATCTCTGTGCGGGTACAGATCGAACCGTCAACGTCCTCCGATCGCGGTCATCGCACGGGCGATTGAAGAGGTCGCGTAGGAAGTTTCGTGCGGACGAGGGAGGGGTCGTGGGGGCGACCCCTCACATGCCGCCCGTGCCGCTGGGTAGGGGCATCGTGGGGGTTACGCGGCGGGGTCTCGGCCAGTGGAGCCGTGACGGGTGGCATCGCGCTGTTGCCGGGTCGTCGTCGTCTTCCTACGCCTCTCCCGTGCGCGTCGTTGCTTATACTGCTCCTTGGACTCGGAGACTCGATAACTGCCGAGTATTATAATTTATTATGTCGTGACGGGCTTTTTGTGCGCCTCCAGCTCGATTTTTATTTCTAAAATTCTATGCGCATACGTTAATTTATTGTTTTTTTATTCGTAGCAAATTTAATTAGTTGTGATAAAATTTATTTAAGCAAGTCATCTGAACTAATGTAATATGGCTAAAATTTAATTTGAACTGAGTTAAAAGAAAAATATTAAAATTTTCATCAAAAATTTAATTCTAGATTCATATTTTATAAATAATATTTATGTATTACTGTTATATACAAGTTATATAAAAAATATATTAAGAAATAATATAATATATTATTATATGACTAATGTATTTTTTTACAGTAGCACTCTAAGTTAAATATAATATTTATTAATAACTATTTTTTTGTTACTTAAAAAATATTTAATTCTTTCAAATGTGATATACAAATAATACTATTATTATCAATAATTATAATTTTTTGATGCTTATTCACTTTATTTTAATAAATTATCCTTCTACAACCACAGTAAATACTTTAAAGCTTTTAATAATATCAAACATAACTAATATTTCTAATAATAGTTTTGATGTAAAATATGTATTCATAATCATACGTAAAATAAATGATATAATGAAAATAATTATAAGTCTAATGATTGAATCATAATTTAAATTTATTTTTTAAGCACAAAATAATTTAAATTCTACGTCTACCTAACTTCTTAGGAAGTCGCACTTCATATTAATTAAATCACTTCTAAATTATAAATCGAAAGTTCAGTATAATTGAAGAAAAATCCCATCACTCACGTTCAAGCGATTTGCAAACAACGAGACTGCCCACCCACGGGCTACACATACGCGCCTCATGTGATGATCAGCAACCAAATCGATGGAAGATTTATAATCATACGACATGATAGCAGTCAATCGTGCTGCCTTTTCCAACCTCGTGCTTTCTTCGGACGCAAGCCAAGCCAAGCATCGTTACGACTTCATCGCCAGTCGCAGAGGGATGAAGTCGTAAGCAGCGCTCAACGCCGACTTACTTACGACATCGAACAATGTAGAAAAAATGAATTATGCACGCAGTAAGTAAGCAGAGCGCTCGACGCCTGAATTGACCTGACATGCAGCTACGCAAGCAGACAGCCGATGAGATGGGGTGACTCCACCAGCACAGCTGGATGTGTGTATATAAATATGCCGTCACTGGGACCAACACACGAAACTAATTAATCCCCCAAACCACACTGAGCTCCACCGGTTCTCAATAATGCGATCCACTTGGCTACAAAAAGTAGGGAGGGGGGAGGCGCTTGGGGAATCTTTTTTCAGCAGCAAAGAGCAAACCCACCACTGCTCGTCGCATGAGCCAAAGCGCCCCCTCATGTTTACTGATTCCTTGCTATGCCTGTCTCCTTCCTTGTCATGGAATCTTCAAATCTCTGTGCCACCAAAAGCGAGCAAGACAAAATGATTGAATTCTCTAAAGCTTCGCAGCCCAAGCTCGTCGATCGATTAATCAATGCAGCAGCTACGCTAATTAATTCGAGACCCACCTACGCATAATAATCAATCAAATGCTGGGTTGCACGAGTCCCACGTGGCACAGCACCGAACGCTGCCCGTGCCCTTTCTCCGTACGTCAGCTTAGCTTTCACCGGGTGCATGCATCCATGCATGGCCATAATAAGGAATCGTTAAACGTTAACTAATCAGCAGCTGATTCGGTAAAATGAACTGGGAGTGTTCCTGTGCATCGTACGGGCTCGAGGAATCACATGTTTGTCCATTTCCTGCTGGTTGCATGTGGAGCTATAGAATCTACGTAGCCGACTCCGAGATGATGAAAACAGCGAACCCTCCGCAGGAAGAACAAAAAATGCAGCGAGGAAGAAGATTTGGGCCGTCCACCAGGCTCGCTCCTGTGTTTTAACTTTAGCAAGTCTCCAATCTTGATGGGCCTGTAAATTTGTTAGCTCATGCCGGATGAAGGGCTTCCTCATGGCCTCATTGCCCCGAGGATCTGCAGTCTCGGTAGGAAAATAATTTGAGAACAGTGTATATATAACAATTGATTTTTTATCCTCAATTTTTAGTTTTAATATTGGATGAATTTTTTCAGAAATTTTGATTCTGTAGTTTTAATTTTTTTTAATATTATTACTAATTCAACCGCAGATCATGTTTCGGCTCAGCTTTAGCTTACCGTGTGGCGAAGGAACAGCATATGAGGAAAAAATTTTATGGCGTCCGCTGTCGGCCCCGATTCGACGCTTGAATTCCACCGAGGGTTTGAAACCCTAGCGACTCCCACACCAGGCGAAGCAACACCTGCCCTTGTCTCGCATCTCGCGTTGCAGCGTTCGCTCCTGCACAAGGTATCTTATCTTCTTCCGATATCCTCAGCGTGTTGCTTCGATCGTTGCCTCTTGCGGTTAATCCTCTTTTCCCCCTTCGTTATCCGTGTTGCTTATGGAGCATAGCTTTGGTTTCGGGTCCATTTGTTCTCGGTGCAGGTGATGACGAATCATTTTGGTAATAGCTTGATCTGGGTTGTTTTCTGCATGTTCTAGAGTTGGATCTTATTTTTTATGTTGAAGTTCTCGAAATGTAACTCCTTGATTTCACTGTGTTTGAGTTGATATTATTTGAGGGGAAGAATTGGCGCCTGGTTGAGGTATTGTGGGATCTCAATATCTTCTTTAGATGAGGTTATATCCTTAGATTGGCTAGGAGCGTAAATTTTGGCTTTCTAGAATGTTGATCAGGCCATCTTGCTATATTTTAATGATTTTTTGTTTTGCTTGACTATTGGTTTGATTTAGTACCTTATCGCACTAGTACTTGCTATTGAGAAGATTTCATGGAAGAATACAACATATCAATTAATGGAGGATACAAGAACTGATCCCTCCTTCTGCTCAACGCATGAATTGTTTTGTTTTGTTGGTCCACAATGAAACTGTGTTCATATACCTAGAGACGTCCAGTAGTCTTTGCCTAGTGTCTATCTGACCCAAGGTTGCCTTAGATGAGTAGGCTTTCGGAGCAACTAAGAATGATTGAAATTGTACGACATAAATATTCTTTTTGGAAATCTTCTTTTCTTAATATGTTGAGTCTTACAAATTTATGTAGGTATTGCCTTCGGCTGTACATATCGTCATGATGCATTTGCTTGTTATTTTATCAATCATTTTTCTAAGGTCTTAAAGTTTTAGCCTTTCTAACATGACTATCAGATGACGGAAAAATTCTGAAAGTGCACAGGTTCTGTAATGGAGCCATCCTCACCTCCACCAGAGAAAGCAGAGCTGAAGCCTTCATTTAGAAAACCCACAAGTGATTCAGCTGGCAGAAAGTATCGCCGCCATTCTCCTGTTAGTAAATCAGATTCGTCTTCATCTGGTGGTCAGTAATCTAATTTTTTCTAATCATTGCAAAGTTTTGTTTCTTACAAGTGGTGCATTTCGAGAAACAGCTTCAATTTCACAATTTATTTTTGTTTGCCTTTGATCTAAGTTGCTCTTTTAAATAAGGCATGAGAATGTGGACTGGATCATAGGTCATTGGTGAAAGGGGATGAATCCCTAGTTGGAAAAGTCCTTGTTAGTAGTTTAATTGTAATTTTTCCATCTCATTGGAGTTTTTTCCCCTTTCCGTACTATATGTCTTGGAATTCATTATGCTTCTTGAGAAGTTCATTGATACATAAGCTATAAAGGTAAAGATCTGATGGAATGTAAATATGGATGCTCCTAAGTTAAGGGGTAAATTGATTTTTAAGAAAAAAACAGATATGTCAGATATACTTCGTGTTATAAATTTGCACTTTCATTGCTTGAAGTTAGTTTAATAGTTTTTTTGTGTTAGTGTGGTCTTAGAAATTTTGATTACAGTGGTTAAAATGGCATGTCTGCTGGAAGACTGTATGTATCTGAAATAACCACAATATCATAAGATTCTTTTAGCATTCATTTCATTTGCATTTCTGCTTGTACGAGCATGGTCATGATATTTTACGATACTATAATACTTTTAAAGGATGCATGGATGGATCTGCACTGATGGAATATAGGAACTAGTTGCTTTTTTCCATCTTTTTATCCTATTAGGGCTTCTCTGTAAGCTTGTTTCTGTCCTTCTTAACTCTTCTCGAGACTGTGAGTATAATACCATATACTTGTCTTGACCGATAAGTTTTTTTTTTTATAGATATTCTCAGTTACTATTTTCCATGTTTATTGTGTTACCCCATATTGAGAAATCATTTATATCACTGACAGGCAGTCCTAGACGTGAACGTAGCCACAGCCCACATCATAGTAGGGAAGATCGTACCAGGGCTTTTGGTGATCAGCGGAGAAGGGACACTGATAAAGTGTTGGAAAGGGATTCTAGTCGTAACAGGTCAAGTAGAGGCTATGATTATCAGAAGCATTCTGAGAGGTATTCTCATGGGAATGCCCATGAGTACAGGAGGCATGATGATAGTAGCAGACATCGCAGGCATGCTGATGAGGATAACAGGAATTATCAGAGATCAGCGAGATCTGGTCGAGAATCAAGGAATGATAGCCGTTCTGATTATGTAAAAAGTGATAAAGTGTCTGACAGGTACCGAGATAATTGGCGAACTGGTGAAAACCATTCTAAAGATAAGATTGAGATTTCTGAGCATAAGAATAAGGAAAGAGAAACCATTAAAGAGTACGACAGAGTTGATACCGGAAGCAAGCAAGTAGGCTTAAGCAGGGATTATGATGATATTTCAGAGCAGGACAAACGAAGAGAAAAAGAGTCTCGATACAGTAGAAAAGATTACCATAGGAGCCCAAGAAATAAGAATTATCAGGATGAGGAATATAGGAGTGCTCAAGAAAGAGAGACCAGTATCACTCAACGGAGGGAGAGTGAAAAAAGTAGTAAGAAGGATGCCCATGGGCATGAGAATCTGGTCCAAAAGAGGAAACATTCAGAAAGGGAAGGTGAAAAACATAGGGAGAATTACCCCAGGGATCAGGAACTGCAGACTGAGAGAAGAAGTTTGTTTAGTGACCGAGTGGATGATGGGAGGACTGAAGTAGACAAGGCCTCTGATTCAGTGGACAAACAAAATTTTGCACCAGAGCCTAAAGCTAGTCATTTAGAACACGGTGAGTATTTTGATAGCTTGTCGGTTTCTTTTTGCATAAAGTTTCCTCAGGCGGTTGCAAGACAACTGATTGTTATCATCCGACCTCAGGAAGTGCTGAAAATGATTTGTCAGTGTCATCGGGTTCAAGACCAGCTAATGAGACACATGAGAAAGTCAACAATGAGACCGTGATCGCAACCACAAACCATGTTGGAGACACTAGTGATGTTAATTCTGCAAAAGTAGCTGCTCTTAGAGCTGCTGAACTAGGTGAGCTTTTAGGTTTGCAGTTATGCATTATGCTTGGAATTAGTTTTCCCTTCTCCTCTTGCCCTTCGGACCATTTTGTAACTGAAAGTTCCTTTTGTTATCATCCAAGCTCTGGCATGTATGAAACTCCTGGTTTTTTCAGTGTGAGGTCTGTTAATTATTCAAACTCAAGACAGTTACACTTGACTAATCCTATCTTATTTTTTGAAAAAACATTGCATTCATCTCACCAATCTTAATTGACTAATCCTATCTGGTCATGGTAAATAACTCCTGGTGAAATGTCACTTGCCTCTGCAGTGAATAAGAACCTTGTAGGGTTCGGAGGTACTGGATACTTGTCTACAGATCAGAAGAAAAAACTTCTATGGGGTAACAAGAAGAACAGTTCTACTGAAGAGGTAATGCACTGATTTTGGATGCAACATTAGATTGGCCATAGGGCATCTTTCTTTTGTTCTTATCTCACTTATTATTTTCTATCAAACTTGCAGTCCTCCAGTCGCTGGGACTTGAATATGTTTTCAGATCGAGATCGTCAGGAAAAATTCAACAGGCTCATGGTAATTTCTCATTTTTTGTTCCCTGCAACCATGCGTTTTGTAAAGTCGTAGATGACTGATGTTTCATGAATGTTCCAACTATATCATCATTCTTAGAATGTCAACCCCGACTAACACATTTTTAGAGTCTGAGGTTGCCTTTGTGGCTATGGCCGATTGTAGGGTGTGAAGGGGAATGCAGCTCCGGAGTGCAGGCCCGATGTCAAGGACGGAAATCTCCAGGCGAAACAGGAGGCGCTGGACACGGATCTGGAGAAGCAGTATACTGCTGGCCTTCGGCGAAGAGATGGTCGAACAGTCGGTCTCGGTCTGTAATCACATCGGTATTGCCCCGGTCTCATTTTGGATCCTCCGCAAACATGTACACTGAAACGCTTCGCAACTTGCATTTCCTTGTGGAAGAAGAAACAATTTCTTGTTCTTGGGTACTTCTGAAACTGTAGAAATATTTTCAGTTCAGTCGCTGCTTATTAATGGCAGGTTGAACCTTCCGCCATTTTTGTTTGGTGGAGCATATAGATGCTATATTTCTGTTGGTGGCTTAATCAACGAGGTTGCTGGAGACAGGAAAACTTTCCTATATTCATGTACTTCAGTTTCCTCAAGATTCTAAAGCGGATGCACAAATCAAATTGTGCATATTTCAAAAGTATGATTGTTTTCTCAAACATGCAAATATTTTAGTTATTGAAATCATCTGAAATATGTCGGGTTCAATCAGATCAATTTAATCTAACTTTTCTCCACTAACCATTTTTAGCTCGCTGCGTTTTCTTTCTTCAAAATACTGAGCAAGCCGGTCATTGATGTGTCTTTATTTTATATTTATATCCAAAAAGAATAATAATAACAGTTCTGAGTTAGATGCCTCATTAAACTAATCTGAATTCTTTCTAATATACGTCATCCTTCTGCTATACTTCCTCTTTCTCTGTGAAATACTTCTTAACCCATTTTTAAATGACTGCAGGGAAATTTGTAGTCACAAAGGTGAAAATTCGTTGTATACCATTTTAATTTTACTCTCGTCCTCTGGTTTTAAATCAACAAAACAAAAAAATAAATAAAGAATATTAAATATAACGGCATTATCAGATTCGAAAACGGAGAAAAAAATATAAAATATCGATCTGATGGGTTTTTTTTATGAATTTTAAATGAACATCGTCGGCTAATCCGAATAAAGAATATTCAAAAACAGTATTTATTCTGTTCCTTGGAGAGAAAAAAAAGATTGCAATAAAACTTCCGACAAAGGGATCAAGGGAAAGAGAATATTCTTCAAAAATGAGATTTTTTTTTTCAATATCCAAATGTGCTTGAGTGAAGATAGGAAGAGAATATGTCCGAGCATCTGAATGCAAAAACCACACGAACAAGATGGCAAATGCCAGAATCTCAGCTCGAGGTCGCTCTCGGCAACGTACAGCGCTGAAGACGCCATGGAAGAAGCGCATCAGAGACTCTAATTTGTTGCCTCGTTTTTCTCTAACTTCTACCAAAATAAACCCCGATCACGCACCAAAATAGAAACTTGAAACGATCGGAAAAAGAGAGAGAGAGAGAGATGCAGACGAACACAGCCTCAGATAAAAATAAAGGTTAACATCAGAGACGCGGCAGGATCGCCAGTTCTCAGATGGTACGGACAATACTTTTGCATCATCGGCAGCACATCGGAACACAAGTACAAAAAAAAAGCACCAGATGAAAGCAGGACGAACGCTCCATCACCGAGAGATTAAACCTGAAACGTAGGCAGACGCTTCGGCTTCAAGAGAAAGGATGAGTTTTTCGAACGCCGGGTTTGCTCGACGTTAAATAGGTCGGGCGTAAGGACAGAAACCCTAATTTTGAACAGCGTAATGACGCAACCACCCTCCGAAGCGGGCGTATTCATGTATTGGGCCGGGACCGGTTCGTCCGGCTCGTCCGATCGGGCCCAATTTTAATAGCAATTTATTTCATTATGGACGAAGGATTTAATCTTGAAAATCTTATCACGAGACAGACATGACTTACGTGGCAGCTAACACAGCGATGACTGAGGCTTCCAAATGACAGAGAATTTAATCATTAATTAGCCTCGTCTCATCTGCTATATCTGCTTCTGCTGCTGCTGTCCACCCAATTCGCCCCACAGGAGTAATAATAATGATCGAAATAAATTTGCTTTTTTAAAAAAATTAAAAGAAATAGAAGGGACCCACGAGAGATTGGTGGTAGGGGAGTTGTCGGTGGAGAAACTGAACTGCTCGTCTTCTACCCTCCGGCGTTGTTGCAAAGAGATGATCGATGCCTTCATTTACTATCCCCCTCACTTTTCACTTTTCTCTTTTCATCTCGAGCTTCATATGCTTCCCACGCCTCCCCCCTTCTTTTCTCTTTTCTCCGCTTTAGAGTTCGCCGGTTGCTTGCGGCGACGGCAAGCAGAACACCGGAAAAAAAAGTACCGTCATTTATTATGATCATTAACAATTTGAGAATGGTCAGATTTGATTTGTTCGCCCGTAATGATAGACCTAAAAAGCCCACCACAAAATTAATGCTTGGAAGAAAAAAAACCGAGCCCTTTTTTTCTTTCGATTATAATAGCTGTCCTTGTCGTAAACTCGGAGACGTCGCCTTCCCCAAATCCCAATGGAAACGGAGATGAGGGTTTCAACGCGTTTACTTCCCCCCTCCCACCTCCCAAAGCGCTGCGAGTGCTTAATTACCCTCATCACTTCTCTCGTAAAAGTAATAATAGTAGTGGAGGTGAGCCATACGCACCACCTAATAAACATTCTACCGCACGAACCATCCGTGTGATGTAACCGCACACCCTACTCGAACGAGGCATGGAAGGGTGCGAGCTTAAAATTAGTTGAGGAATCGACGCGTCTCATTCCATTTTATTCCGTTAAGCGAACTAATTTTGCTCACGGGACCTTCCGCCCGCTTCCTGACCTAATTAATTGACCCGAGGACGGGGACAAATTCTTTTACCCTTTTCCTCGCGTGCAAAATTACCTACCCAGTTGAAGTTAAATATCTATTAAATTGACGACCCAGTTTTTATTAAAGTGGATGGTTGGGGGGAGGGGGCGGTGCACGGTGTTTGCGTGTGAGCTGAGCTGGTTCTTAATTATTAATCAATCATCCATCCTTTAAAAGCCAAAGCAAATCGAACACCCCCCCCCCCCCTTCACTTTGTTCCTCTTCTTTTTTCCACCATTTTTTGTACTAAATATATACAATGAAAATAATGTTTAACGTCAGACTTTTTAGATTGATTTTTTAATTAAACATCGATCGGTTTCGTTACATACATATCCAAACCGACACGCACTTGTCGGTGTAAGTAATAATAATAATGATAAGCGACTCGTTGGACCCGAGGAATTGACTTATTATAACGAAGGGAGAAAAAATTACTCGTAATGGAAAATAATAGACGTACGGTCAGTACAAAATTTCTAGTACCTGCGGTCGTCGGCCGCATCGATCAATTTCCAGCCTGCAAAAGGGGGGGGGCAGCTGCGTGGAGCCGGAGCGGCCGTGGATCGTGGAGATGAACGGTGGAAGATTAGATTTTAAGGGGAGGCCCCACGCGGTGGAATTGCTTTCCAACTACTGCCACGGCGGCCGGTCGATCGATTCCGGTCACGCCATCACTCGATAGAAATAATTATTATATTGAACGGTTTGGCTCGGCCGATGCGGTCTTCCCTTCCTTAAATTGTGCTCATCATTATTAATTGCAACGTTGTATTGTCAAATTACCATCGTACCCCTATTTCTTATTTTAATTTTAAATATTTTAAAAAGAAAAGGTTTTATTAATTTATTGGAAAAGGCAGAAGTGAAAAAATTAAAATTATGTAAATATAATTTAAATAGAATTTTATATTTTATATTTTTCGAATTTAATATTTAATACTGAGAATATAGTTAAAAATGACAGTGGCAAAATAATAAAATTTTGCAACGTCAAGGGTGTTCCCAGAACCCGTTGCAGGCAGCAGTCCACAATGATCCCATCTCTCTGCGACGGCGAGTCTTCTGTGCTTCCACTTCTTCCACTACCACCCCTCACTTCCTCCTGCGCCCGCCCGGAGTGACCCGCAGAAGTCATTAAAGCCGCATTTTGCTTCATTCATCGCTCGCGTCTTCCTCTTCCTCTTCCTCTTCCTCTTCCTCTTCGTCATGAAGGACGCATCGAAGCCTCCGCAGGGCTCCGCCATTGCGTCCGATTTGAAGGTGATCCTCTCGCCTCTGAGGACGCGGCGGAGGAAGGTCTTCCTTTATGCCTTCGCCTTCGCCTTCTTCGGCTTCACTGCCTACTTGGCCTTCTTTCCGGCCGAGAAGGCCTCGCCTTGGTTCAACAATCTCTTCAATTCCGCCTCCGTCTCCACCGCGCCTTACAGATCCCAAATATCTTCGATCTTTTCTCGAATCTTTCCGAATTCCTCCTCCTCCTCCTCGCCGTCTCCGAGAAATTCGGCGTTTTTCCCAGTGAATCTTCCGATCGATGGCGGAGGGGACCGGAGAGGCGGGGTCTCGGAGGGTAATCTCACGAGCGCCGGAGGTGGACCGCCGGCGGGTAGGGCGCCCGGGAAGGACGAGAAAGAAGTTGTCGGTGGGTCGACGGGAAGTGGAATCTTGGCCAAGAACGCGACGGCGGACGGGGGCGGGGTAAAGAAGGCAGCGGAGAAAAACTTGACGACCGGCGGAATCGGATTGACGGGAGATGGAGAGTCCAAGAAGAATAGCACAATGAAGGGAGGAAATGGGGGATCGAGCGGTGATCAGGGGAAGAACCAGAAGGGGAGTGGAACGCAATCCAAAAACGAGACTATAACAGCAGTTGCCCCCGGAAAAAGTGGCGATTCGCCATCCAAGAACCAGGCGAACCAGACGAAGGTTGGAGATGGCTCTATAAAAGATGCGGCTCCAGTAGCAAAGAACCTGACAGTAGCCGGAGCTCCATCAACGAATCAAACTGCAAGCAAAGTCGGTTCTGCAAATAATGGGAATTCAACGAAGTCGAATCAGACAGGAAAAGGAGCGGATTCAAAAGGAACTCAAGTTCCTACAAGCAGTAAGGAATCAACATCTAATCCTCCAAAAAATGAAGCTCCTGCATCAAAGAACCAAACCAGCAGTGCGGTTCCCTCTGTTACAAAGAGTGCTCCAAGTCCTGCATCCACGGATAAGAAAGGGGCTTCAAGTTTATCTTCTTCACTCATCAAAGGGAATGCCTCCAAGGCGCCGGCCTCCAAGGCGCCGGCCTCCAGTGCTGATGGAAAGAAAAAGGTAGATTGGATTGGTGCTATGCAAAGTTGTGATATCTTCCATGGAACTTGGGTGAAGGATGATTCATACCCTCTCTATCCGGAGGGTTCCTGCCCGCACATCGATGAGCCTTTTGATTGCTATCTCAATGGTCGTCCCGATCGAGCATATCAGAAACTCCGATGGCAACCCAGTGGTTGCAACATTCCAAGGTAAGAAAGAATTGAAAATTGAAGATCTTGATGTGTTTGTTTTATTTCATGCGTCAGCTGACATGGATGCGTTTTGCGTACAACTTTGTAGATTGAATGCAACTGATATGTTGGAAAGATTGAGAGGAAAGCGACTTGTTTTTGTTGGCGATTCACTAAACAGAAACATGTGGGATTCTTTGGTTTGTGTCCTAAGAAACTCTGTTAAAGATAAAAAGAAGGTTTTCGAGGCTTCTGGAAGACATGAATTCAGAACAGAGGGTTCCTATTCTTTTGTGTTCAAGGTTCCTTCAAACTCCCAATTTATTCCCCCCTCTCTTCCCTCTCATCTTGATGATCACAATGATTATTTTGTGCGTGTTCATAGGATTTCAATTGTTCCGTGGAGTTCTTCCGTTCGCCATTTCTTGTTCAGGAGTGGGAGATGCCAGAAAATGATGGGAAGAAAAAGGAGACACTACGGCTTGACATAATCGAGAGATCGTCTTCCAAGTATAAAGACGCAGATATTATAATCTTCAATACCGGACATTGGTGGACTCATGAGAAGACCTCAAAAGGGTAAGTCCAAGTAGTGCACTACTAAGTCCTAGTTGATGATAGTTAACTGAAAGAAGATAAGTAACAGTATCTTGCATCATGTTGATGGTTGCTTAAGCTAACTGAATCATCTCCAAACAGGAAAGACTATTACCAAGAAGGCAACCATATATACAGTGAATTGAACGTCGTGGAAGCGTTCCATAAAGCTCTCAGTACCTGGGCAAAATGGGTGGATGCCAATGTAAATCCCAAGAAATCTCTAGTCTTCTTCAGGGGTTATTCTGCCTCCCATTTTAGGTAAGATTTATTTCACTTAACCACAAGCTCACCATAAAAAATAAAAACTTCACTTCACGTGAACATGCTGAAATTTGATTCTGTTATTTCGTTGTTCAGAGGTGGCCAATGGAATTCAGGTGGGCAATGTGACCGAGAGACGGAGCCCATAATGAATGAGAACTACCTGTCACCCTATCCACCAAAGATGACTATCTTGGAATCAGTTATCAAGGGGATGAAAAACCCTGTTACTTATCTTAACATTACAAGAATGACTGACTACAGGAAAGATGCCCACCCGTCGATCTACCGTAAGCAGAACTTGACGGACGAGGAGAGAAGAGCTCCTGAGAGGTATCAGGACTGTAGTCATTGGTGCTTGCCTGGAGTGCCCGACTCATGGAATGAACTCCTGTATGCACAGATAATCATTAAACAGCATCAAAATGCTGCAAAGAAGAACTAACAAGCTTGGGAATAATGAAGTGGTGTTGTATATTACTTTCATGAGGTAAATAAGTAACCGGTGAGAGGATCAAAGGTGAAGAGGTGAAGATTTACTTACAGATGAAAAAGATGAGTTTCGAAAGAAAAAAAGTATTAGTTATTATTCCATGTAACATGGGAGGAACAGCTGTATTAGCAAGTTCTTCCTTGTGCCTACATAAATTTTTTTTTGGCTGCTTTAGGCTTGTAGAGTACAATGTCCATCGTATAAGAACTCTGGAATAAAGAATTGAAATCCTTGTTACAAGAATGTGCGTTTTGCCTATTCTTTTCCTTTTGCACTCTATTCGGAGGTGATGAGGATGTTCATGTATGTTGAAGAAACAAATCATTTCAATGTTTTTGTCCCCACAAGAAATAAATTGCACAAGTCGAAAGTTAATTGTGGGGTAGCTTTCTTATCATTCATATTTTATGTTGAGATAATACATAGCATAATGATAGATTGGAGTTCAGCAAAATATTCCAGTATGAAACTTCCTTTATCTTCATGGATTTTGCTCATCTGCTTCAAATTTGAGTCTACCTGCCGCGAAAACTATTCAATATCACCGTTTTCAATCTAAGCTCTCAAGGGAATTCTTGGTTTTTTATTACACATAAATTGCTGGATGTCAGTTCTTCTTTTCATTATCCTATGATTTAATTAGGTACTATTTCCATTGTAACTTCAGTTGCATGAAATTTCACAGGTTATACAAGTATGCATTTCTCTATCTTAAAGTCGTTTTGCATCATGTTGAAACTTTATTTTGGTTTAACCGCTTAATCTAGAAAGTTTAACAGATTTAGTTGAGCTTTAACTTGTGAGAGATACAGACATGTAGCTTGAGATTTATCACAAGTAACCAACTGCTCAACCCTTGTTAAATTCGCTGTTATCTTGCTTCATTGCCAAAACTAGAGTGATCTCATCATGCTGGTCAGTTTGCCATTTCAATGGATGACAGACACAGCAATCCTGAACTTACAAAAATTGTCAGTTCCTGAAAGAAGTGCTAGCTATATATCTTGTGTGATATCTAGTGTTTCTGAGTGCTCATTGGTACTTTTGAAGGGTTGCTGGTTTATCTGATAATGTGGTCAGCTGAGTATGATATGTAGGTCATGTCAGCATGTCAACTAAGCATGACTTTTAGAAAATGTGTGTAAGTTTTTTAGCCTTCATCATGCAAGTGCTTATCTTTATCAGCTGCTGCCATTTATGTCCACACTTATTTTTCATAATATATATCGCATGCTTCTCCTTTTGCAAATTTAGCATATTGTATTCCCCAATTAAGTGAAAGTGTTGCAACTACCAGAGAAAGAAAACTTGCGAAGGAGAGATAATTGTTGTCCACATTCTACACCGCAAACATTAGGCTTTGTTCTTTACCACTTTGTATAGCTCTATTCATGGCAAGTCTAGCATTTTGAATCTCTTGACAAGTGAATGTATTGCAGCTACCTGTTAACCAAAACTTGTGGCGGATGAATAGAGAGTTTTTGGCATCCTCTCTCCCTCTCTGTTCGTAGTAAGCTGCTTATTAAACCTAGCTTCCACTTTATTGTCTGGTTAAAAAAAGCAGCTGCATATGCTTATGTTCTTTCTGGAGACATTTGCAATTGTTTGTGTGCAAGTATCTACTCCTAACCTTCAGTCACCTTTTTTTTTGTTGTCCTTTTTCTTGTTGCTGCTCTGATATATAAATGGACAGTTTTGAGGGGATTTACGTTGTTGTCTGTAGGTGTTTGGTGGATATGGAGGTGCTGAAGTGCAGAACTGAATGTTGAGTCTCAATAACTTCGAGCTCTCATAGACCATTTTTTAATTTAAAAAACTCATTGCAGGAATGCTCAACAAAAAGTTTTAAAGCCCAATTTTTTCTTTAGGCCCAATATAAGAAACACCTCCATCTTAGGCTCCTTTCAATCCATGAATGAAGGCCCCTCAATTTATCAAAAGTTAAATTCTATTTTTGTCCCAAAAAACCTTGAGCTTACCATATTTGGCTTTTAAGATATTATTTTTTTCACTATTAAATTATTTTAAAAAATGAATCAAAGAACATCATGGACGTCTTAAATCTATGCCTACTTGAATAAAAAAAAATCCTTTAACTTAGACAAACAATAATAGCAGTGATCACAGCAACAGAAAAGCAAGCCCCACATAGACAATTTTTTTTATAAAAAAACAACAATTTCAGTCAAAACTCATGACGGAATAAAAGGGATTGAGTGTGAAAGGGTCGGTCAAGATTGCCAAGAGAGGGGGGGAGGGGAGGGTGGGGTCCAATCCAATGTACATGATTGCAAGATGCATGCCCTCCTCATCTCTCATCATGAGTCTTTCCAATCTTTTTTCTTTCTTTTAGTCTTCTCCAATGTGAGTGAGGTTGCTGTTGTTGTTGACAGCATGATTCCTCAATGTCATATGAGAATAATAATTATAATAATAATAACAGCAGCAATAAATAATTATACTGATACGATTAGTGCAAAATAAGGAAGGAACGAAGGAAGGAAGGAGGGGTGTAGGGGTGGTATGATTTGAGGCATGATTGTTGCATGGAAAAAGGGGGCATGATTATTAATCGGTGTGTTGGGTGTGTGGAGAGCATGGCATGAGACCTGCCGAGTTGCCCTGTCTTTGTTCAGGGTTACACTTCATTCTTCAGTCATCACTCACCCCACCCAACACCAGCATGATTCACACCAATTATGCACTCCCCCCTCCCTCCTTCCTTCCTCGCATATGAAAAGGACCAATATATTTCATTTAAATTACTTTAGTTCACCAATATATTGGATTTGAATCTCACAAAAACAATACATAAGAAATTAAATTAGCAAGCGCAGCACTTGTGAGTGAAACACATGCAATTCAAACATTAAAAAAACAGTGTGAGGCTCATGTGACACCACACTGCAATAAATAAAAGCACGGGTACACTGGAGGTTGAGATATCTTTAAAAATAAGTTGACAATTGTGAAAGGGATGTCAGGATATATTAATTTCGCTCCCAGGAGGAATTACTCTTTAAAGTATATATACATTTTCCATTAGAAGAAAAATTCTACACCCAGACTTATTCAATCTGTACAAATCTGTACAATGAGATCAATTGCTTGCATTGCGTTTGCATTGCATTGAATGGGGTTTGATGCTGTGACCCCAAAAAATGTTGTGTGGGGAAACATTGCTGTTGCTTGTTTGTTGTCCTTGTGAAAAAAAGGTACTCTTTCTTCATCTGTGCAAACGCATTAATAATTTTAAAAATACTGATGCTGCAAATGCATTGACAGATATATAAAAAAGCATACTTATCCCTCGATTCTTTCTCTTGTCTGTTTGTTTTTAAATAAATTTTAGTAATGATGATGAGAGTTAAGCAATGATAGGCTTCCACACAGCAGCAGCAAATTATTTCACCACATACAAGCGTTAAACAAAAATAATTAGTAGTCTAAACTACCATGATTGCTGTAAATCATGGCTTGTTGGAAAAAGGCATCAAAGACATGGGAGCAAATGGGTCAGGATCATGATGATTAATGTCAAAGAAATATCGAGTGCCTCTTTTTCCCACTCTCCCTGCTCTCCTCTCCTTTTTCTTTTTTTTCCTTAGGAATTCAGAGAATTGTGTGATGTCACAATTCATTTGAACATTAAAAATGGAATAATTTAACCGAGCTTATCATCTCATGCTATAATTTTAATTGGTCTTATCGTCTCAGAATATCCTCCAAGCTAATGAATAGGTTCCCAACCCGAACACCTTAATTGATATTAGAGCGTGTACTAAACAATCTCATCATCACAGGAGGAGGCTGCAGAGCGTTAGCTCGAGTGAAGTTTTGACCTGGGAATTAGATCGAACCCACCAGTAGAATGAGAGATTAAATCCTGCACAAGTCCTTCGTCGTCATCATCGTTGTGGTACGTCCAATTTGCTAAGACGGAGTTAACTCTGATGGGTGCTGCTGACAGCATCTCCAGTCCGCAGGGGTTTTAATAGGAAGAACACGTAAATTAAACAGGAAGTCGGATCGAAGTTTGGCTCATGAACAGGAAGACCCGGCCAAGGCAAACAGCAAAACGCTGCGTCTTCTGGTGATGGATCCTGAAAGCTCTCAAATGAAACAAATGCAGGCTGCCGCTGCTGCCGCTGCCTCCTCTCGCTAGCTGTCACCCTACGATTGCAGCCCCACCACCGCACACAGACGACGACGACGACGACGACGACGACGACGACTGATATGATGAGGATGATGATGACGGTGATGATGATACCGACGGGCCCCCATCCTCCTGCTCCTCCCTCTCCCCTTCCTGACAGTGAAAGAGAAAACAATCGCTTGTGTTGTGTGCGAAAAGCAATTAGCCCAGTCCAGAGAGGGAGAAAGAAAGAAAGAGGAGGAGGAGGTCGTCGTCATGTCTCCTCCCTCCTGCCGCTGCTGCCGCTGCTACTTCTGCCGCTCGAGGAGTGTTGAGCTCAGCATGGGAGCATGATTGCTCGGAGCATGTGCCATGATTGACCACACGAGACATCTCCCCTTCTCTTTCTCTTCCTGTGTATATGCATATATATATTATAAAAACACGGAGAGATGGAGATGAGGAGTGATGTTTAAGGCACCCACCACCACCGTCTCCCTAAAATGCCCCCTCTCCTCTCCGGACGTGAGGCGGAGGAGGAGGGCGGGCAGTTCGGTAAAGTCGAGGGGACAAAAGGGGGCTCCGTAATGATTGCAACTACGACCTCCAAGTCGCCGGTCTACTGCCCCTCTGCGTCTGAAGGAACAACTTGTTGTTGGCTGCCTCGGGGCTTCAAATCGTGACAACTCGATTCGACTGCCGCATCGATGCAGCCGACACCCCTTCTGCCCCCTGGATATTTAACTCAACCCCCCATCCTCTCTCCGCATTATGATAACACCACCACCACCATTCGAGCCGGCGAGGAGGAGGAGGACATCTCCGTTCTCCAACAAAACATAACCCCGAACCCCAACTCCAATCATGCCGCTCGCCGACTTTATTGATCGCACCTGCATCGCGCATCGGCCGACCATCTCCGATCCGACGGCGGACGACGGACCGGGGCGGCCCCCACCTTCGGGCACGCCCGCTGCAGCGCCATCTTTTTGACTCGCGTCAGTTCACGCGCGTGCCGTGAGGCGGAAGCAAGAGGCCGAGCAGCGAACCGGAAGAGGAGGTCGACGTCATCCGCCCGTACGGCGGTGGCGCCGGGGACCGGCGCGTTTCGCCACCACCGCCGCACGGGTGGAGGGGGGCGGTCGGGGAACCGGATCAATCAGGGCGGAATGATTGCGTGGCGGAAGGAAGGGACCCCCCTCCGCGGAGGGTGGGACGGACGGCCGAGATGGGGCGGTGAGCGGGGCCGGGGCGGGCCGACCGTACCAATGATTGCGGCCTCGCGGATGTCCCCCCCGAGGCGGACAGCGGCCTCGATCCCCTCCCCAGGCTCGAACAGCCGGCACGCAAGTCGGCCAGTATGATTCCTGACGCGTGGCCGTCCTACCACCCAGCTAATGATAGATAAGTGCGCATGCAATCGCATTACCGTAGCAATAATAATAATAATAATAATGTCGATGATGATACGACAAGCGTACGAGAGATACGAGTGATGGGGGGAGACATCAAAAACGATCCCAGAAATCTCCACAGATTTGTGCACTTGAATGTTATTTTATGAGGGAGGGAGGGACGGTGACAGCGCTGCTGACATCTCTCTCTCTCTCAATGAATATAATTCAAACTAAAAATAATCGTGGGATTAAATGAAGTATTTAAGAGGGGAATATGAAAGCAGTTGGAGATAAGTAAGTACAGAGGGGAAGGTACGAGATCACAATTTATTATTATTATCAAATACATCCTCCGTCAATTTATGGAATGGGAAAATGGTGGCGATGTATGGACCGGATGAACGAACAAATCATTAATGATGAATTGATTCAGTGGAGGAGAAAAAGGAAAAAAGAGAGAGGCAAAAACAACATGATTGGTGATGTTAGCAGCGTGCGACGGTGCATCTACTATTAGTTGAAGCGGGCGGATGTACGCAAACGGGCTTAAGCTCAAAATACCAACATCGCGTTCCTGTTCGGTATATATTTATTTATTAGTATAACTCGAGGGAGAGATGAAAAGTAAGGTTTGCCGTTATTTTTTTTTAAAATAGTTTTTTAAGGAGATAGATTATTAGCGAAGGCATCAACATCACGAGCCATGCGTGATAGTGCATGCCAAATCATGATACAAGTGGCCTGTTGAATTCATTCGCCATAATGGTGCGCGCACACACCACACACACGTTATTATTATTTTACCTGTGCACACATTCCATTCCACGTAGTAACTCCATATAACCCTGGAGTAATATATATACAATACTAATAGGCATTCTCCTTTATTTATAAAAAGTCGATCTTCAAATGTCAATTTTGAATTTTGGCTGTCATTTCGTGTTTTTTTTTTTGGTTTGGAAAAAAAAAAATAGAGCAGATGCAAAAAGTCAATAATTAGAACAACTCCTAGAATAATTGCCTTCATGCAAGCCATGCAGGAGGAGGCATCATTGAACAAACCACGCCCATCATACCGTATCATTGTCTTCATTAAATACAACTAATTATTTAATTATTTTTTAAGAAAACGTATTAAAAAACAAAAAAAAATAAAATATATTTTGTCAGCAATTGGCAAAGGTAGATCTGGCTTTCCGGTGGAATCCTGGGTTGGAAATAATTTGGGGAAACAAAAATGGAGGAGGGAGGTGATTAATATAATATTATTGTTATCATTTTTGGTGGCGTCAAAATGTTTTTTTTTCTCCTTTCAAAAAACAAAAAAGGAGAGAATAATAAATTTTTTTGTACTGTTTTCTCTCTCTGATTTTTGTAACAAGTTGCCGGAGTTTGATGTTGTTGGCTTTTGGTGGGTCACGTGTGTTTTGTCAACCTTGAGCTTTGTCGGTCAAAGCCATGGTTGGGCTCTGCTTCGCTCTGCCTCCGCTGCCTCCTCCCCGACCTGCGTCGTCTATAAATCCACCCAACCAAAAGCCTTCGCTCATTCCTCGCCTGCTTCTTTTTGCCTCTGCTTTTTTTTCCCCCCCTTCCCCTGCGTTCTTCCGAGGCCTGTTGGTGGAGAGAGATGGAGCTGGGTCTCAGGTTGGGGGAGGCGCCGGCGGTGGGGCGAGCGTTCTGGGCGCATGAGAAAGCGGGGTCGTCGGCCAAAGCGGGCCGGCGGCTGGGAATGGTGCTTGGGATGGGGCTGCGGGTCGGTCGAGGCGGAGAGGAGCTGGATGAGGATGAGTATAACGCGCGGGAGGAAGAAGAGCAAGCGGCGGCGGCGGCGGCGGAGGACGATGAGGAGGAGGAGAAAGAGATGGAGTTGGAGATGGGCTCGGCGGAGCTGCCGCTCCAGCTCAACCTTCTCCCCCTCTTGCCGGCTCCCCCGCAGCCTTCTCCTCTTCAGCTCCGCATCCCCTGGGGGACGGAGACCCGTAAGAACCCTAACCAAAAGGAGTCGGGCGTTTTTTTTATTTTTACGGGCTTTGATCCCGGAGGTCGAATTTTTAAACTGGATGTATATATTTTTTTTGCAGGGAGTTTGGATGCCACCTCGATGCGGGGATTCGACGTGAACCGTGCACCATCGGCGGAGGAGGTGGACGAAAGGGGGGCGGCAGCGTCATCGTCGCCGAACAGTACCGTCTCCTCCTTTCCGATGGATTTCTCCGCCACCCGAGGTAGCGGCGAGCGGGGAGAAGGAAGCGGCGGCGCGATGGCCGAGAGGGCGTCCTCCCGGTTGAGCGACGAAGAGGAGAACGGCCTCGCGAGGAAGAAGCTCCGCCTTTCCAAGGAGCAGTCCGCCTTCCTCGAGGAAAGCTTCAAGGAGCACAACACCCTCAACCCGGTAGGAGATCAACGCCCAAAATGCCATGAAATCGAAGCGTTCGATGCCTTTTATTTTTTTCTCCTCCTCCTCCTCCTCCTTCTTCCGATCTAAATTTGGCCTCTTTCTCTGCCGCAGAAGCAAAAGCTCGCCTTGGCGAAGCAGCTCAACCTGCGGCCTCGCCAAGTGGAGGTCTGGTTTCAGAACAGGCGAGCCAGGTAAACATTCCTCCTCCCCTCCGCCGCCATTAACCAACCAACTCCGTTTGCTTTTTCGCCGTGTTTGATGCTCCGAGAAAGCTCACCCTTCGCCCCCCTCAAACAACGACAGGACGAAGCTAAAGCAGACCGAGGTCGACTGCGAGTACCTGAAACGCTGCTGCCAAACCCTGACGGAGGAGAATCGCCGCCTGCAGAAGGAGGTCTCCGAGCTACGAGCCCTCAAGACCTCCCACCCCTTCTACATGCACCTCCCCGCCACCACCCTCTCCATGTGCCCTTCCTGCGAGCGCGTCGCCGCCACCACCACCGCCGCCGCCGCCACCTCCTCCTCCAACTCCGCCGCCGCCGCGGCCACCAACACTACCACAAACGCTCTCTCCGGAGACCCCCGGCCCAACTCCTTCGCGGCCCTCTTCTCTAAGCCCCGCCCCTTTCCGGTGACCTCCCAACCAGCACCGCCTGCTGGCTCCCGCCAGCCGTCGCCGGTCGCCTAAGAAACCACTTCCGCCGCCGCCGACGGGCGGCTCCTCCTGTGAATATCCACGTTTTGATGGGCATTCTCGCCCCTTGCTTTTTTTTTAATTTTTGGGTTTTCATTCCGCCTCTTTCTCTTCTCCTGTTGGCGTATTTTTGGAGCTTGGAGGAATTTTTATGGCCCTTCTATTATTCAATTCTTAAAGGAGGAAAAGAAAAAAAAAAAATTGCTCTTCTATTATTTTATTTCGACGAAACTTTTTCCTGAGCCCCACTGCAGCTGCATTCGAAGAGGATGAAGAAACGAGAGCGAGGCATAATTAAGTGATATATTTTTTAATATATCTATCGGTGTTAATGATACGATGATGTGAAGTTGATGGGATACGTTTTTGGCTCACCTCAACCCGTCCCAACTCTGCCTTGTCCTTTTGCGCGTGAAAGCTGATTTGTACGCCCTACTTTTTTTCCCCCTCTCTCGAGCATTTATTTATAAATGGATAGACACTCAAACATCCATCTTAATGAGAGGGCGAGATGAAGAAGTAGGAGACCGGTTAATGATAAAAATATATATACCGGGGAAGAAGCAGCGGATTGGAGGAGACAAAACTCAAATTTATTTCGGGGTACTTGCAGATCTTTAATGGCATTTATTAATTAGGGTTTCGACATTTGTAGCTCGGTTTCTCCCATCCATTTCACCGCCAACCTACTTAAATTAATCCGCTATCTGCCACCGAAACCCGGACTCGGGTTTCCACGTGCCCTGATCGGAGTTATCGAGCTAAGTAAAAATAAATGAACAAAGCGTGACATGGATGGATAACTGCCGATATATATCTTTATATGTATGGATCGAGTGTGCGATGAATGGATTCAGGTGCAGTTGGTATGCAGTCCTTGTCACCAGCTTTCACTTGACAATAAGATCTCGGCCTGCTTGCTTACCGATTAATTATCACCACCGCACATCCTATGTACGTATATATCGTCGATATCCGCAGGTTAATAAGTGATCGTTTCGCTATTTCTTAATCAAAAGAATGAAAAAAATGCAGATGTCAAATAGCAGTAGATGGAGGAGGATGCAGGGGCACTGTTTCTTAATAATTCTGATGTTGAGAGCACCTGTTTCGACGTCTTATAGATCGAGATATTAACGATACATATGGCAATTATTTGGTCTATTTACTAAAAACAAACATTGTACTGAAGAAGAATGATGATTTTAGAATATGTATGTGGAATCGATGTCATCACTTTTATATTATTATTTGAAAATTGTAAAAGTTATAAGAGACGTCGACTCGGCGATGTGTGTGGTGTTTAATTAATCGATTAATTAAGAGATAAAGACATGGGGAAAAAAAAAAGGAAGAAAAAGAAAATGGAAAAAAGGAGGAGGAATAGATGATTAAAAAAGTGACAGGCTAAGAAAACAAAAGGCGTGCATGGGAATGCCATTCTCATCACGGAAGAGGCAATCATTGGGAAACTTGGAAATTTCAACAAAGCTATTTTTAGGGGAATTATGGCCCCTTTTATGAGCCTTTTGACCTTTCGAGGAGGCCACGCCCCTCCATCATAATTATTATAGGTCAATATTTAGTGGGTTAGATTGCCTCACCTCTTTTTTATTGTTTTATTCCTTTTTTTAAAACAGAGTAATAGATTGATTTTAATAACTAACGCTGTTAGTTGAATCCTACGTGAGGATCTCTTTCGATTCTATTGGCGATTTTTTTTTATAAATGTTTTCTTGATGTTGAACGAGGAGAATAAGAATAAGAAGAAGAGAAACCAACGTCGTCCGCTCTGCAGAGGTTTTGGACGAGCACGTCGCGTATTAGGATTGTGTTAAATGCTGCCTTTTATTTTTCTCTGTTGACTTCTTGTAGTTGCTTGGGTTTCATTCTTCTACTACAGCAATAGGATATGTATTCTCAAGCCGATGATCTCAAAGGTTAATCTAAGAGGCAGGCTGACTACTTATAATCAAATCATCAGGGACATCCATCATTTAGCTGGAAAAATATCAGTAGGCATCTGTGGATATGTATAATATACACGAACAAAAAAAACATATAACATGCAAATATTGGAAGATGGAAGACATGTCTGGGCTGAAGTCTGCATTGAAGCTGGGCTTTCAGTGAGGGAGACAAACAGACTAAACAAAAAAAGGTCGCTGCGTAATTTGTTTTCTAACGGGCGATGAACGGAGTCTGAGTCAGTACAAAATAACACAGGTGGGATATTTTAAAAAATAATAATTGAACCTGCAAATCGTAAAGTTTTCTTATCAAAAGGAAAACCTTAAATAAAAATAAATTTGAGACCTTTTATTTGGTATGGAATCCTTCTCTTTTTTACTCTTAACAATTAAATATGGACTTTTTAGTTTTTACTGAGTGCAGGGTGCTCTTTTTATGGGGTTACTTTTTTTAGTCTGGAGCACGTCATGTTTGAACAATGCCAGTCCCTCCCCCTCCTTCACTGTCTACGTTGATTGTCTCCCATTAGCATTGACAATTAATTGGCCACCGACCCAAGTCAGACCCGATCCGGATACATTTGAATTATATAATGCGTTTGTTTGGCACCTGCCTGCCGGCGTGTCCCACGCTGTCATTTGGGACGCATTTGGGTCCCCAGCCGCGACTCCAGTGGATCGCCCAATTAACTCTGCCTACGTGTCCTTTTTAATTTTTTTTTATAGATTTGTCCGACATGCGACGTGAGCCGCAGTTATCGTACTACTACTACTGCTACTACTCCTAAAATTCAATTAAGATAAATTTTTTAATGAATATTAAGCATAACAAAAACCCACCTGCTATGTGCTCTTTTGATCACCTTGCAACTTGATGATTTTTTTTTTAAAAAAATAAAAACTAGTAGACCATTCTTACTGAACACTTAGCGGTTAAAAATAAATAAAAACAAGTTATATAAGTACATATAAAAGAAATCGCTCCCCTAATACCGAAATATTGATTCCACTGGGCTGTCACAGTCCACTCCAGGATGTGGCTACAAAAGGACTGCACACAACCATTCTTTAGGGGTCCCGTCAGCCACTTTGCCAGTGGAAAAAGAGCTGGTTATCAACCCCAGTACACACACACCCCTTCATTTATGGCACACACATTTGAATTAAATTTTTAAAAACCAGAGTCTCACGAGTTTTTTTCTTTCTCCCCCAATCAAACAGGCCCAAAACTTTCCCCACAAATCAACCCTCGGAAAAAAAGAAAGAAAAAAACACAGAGAGAGAGAGAGAGAGAGGAAAAAGAGAGACTAAAACGTATCAAACACAATAATTATAAGCCTATAAATTGCCCATCACGAAGCACTCACTCGACGCAAACGCCAAGCTGCCATAATTCTTTTCATTTAGCACGCAGCACAGCGTGGAGTTCTCTGTTTGGTTTTACCCTGCGTTGTGCAATGCGTGGGTCCTCCCGCCCTTCCTTTTCGCAAGGAAATTATCAATATCCGGACAAGGAAAATTAAACACCCACCGCACCTTCCCTCTCCCACCAGAACAACCACATATGGAGCTAATAAAGAATGGAATTGCCACATCTTTCTGCGCCAAAACAAACCTCCCACAGCAAACACAGAGATGCCCTCGCTCTCTCATGTCTTTCTCTTCACATTCCACCCCTTCCTCTCTATTTCTTACCCTACTTAATATTTTAAAATATGTTTTTTTTCTTGAGTTGCACCGATCGAGCATGTGGGGGAGAGACCGGTGCAACCAAAACTTGCACCGCCAGGTTGTACTAGATGTAATTATTCTCTATAGAAGTCGCACCATAGTTTAATTATTCTAATAAATTCATCGATCTAAATATATGGTAAAAGAGCAGTCGAAGTTTCTAATTAATTCATCTCCCAGATAAACAAAACTGAAGATTTAAGTTTGATTACCAGTTGTTCCGTGAATCTTCAAGCACCCGGCTGCTGCCTTGTATGGAAGATGAGACGCTTGTGGTTCTTCTCCATCGCTGCTTCGGCGGCTCACACCATCGCTTCCCTGCCGTCGAGCGCCGGCACGAATGCAACTTCTGCTGGCTGCGGCGGCGGCGTCATCGTTGAGGGCAGCGACGAAGGCGGCAGTGGATAGTTTTCTTCGTCGAGCAGACTGCTGAGCGTTCGAGCTTTGACGATGCCGATCTTCTTCCTCCTCGCCGTGGGTGGCGGAGCCGCCGTATTCGTCTCCTCGTCTTCTTCAATCTCGGTTTGCTCCGCTCCGTCGAGTTTCTCCTCTCGAGGCGCGGCTGAAGGTCCCTCGGTGGTTCTGATCTTGGGCTTGCCGGCGACGTTGCTGGTGCCCAGCTGGCCGCGCACGCTGGTCACGCTCCTCAGCCGGCCTTTACCGAGGTGGTGCTCGCAGAGCGAGTAGCCGACGAGCGTCTGCTGGCAGCAGCGCCACCCCCGCCCGTTCACCCGGCTGCACCGCGACCCCTCCATCAGCACCGCCGGGCTCCGCCGCTTCTTCCCAGGCACCGCCGCGCCCCCTACCGCTCGCTTCTCCGCCTCTCCTTCGCATCGGTCGTTATCGGGAACACCTCTACTGCAAGAAGAGCCATTATTCGCTGAGCTACTCATCGCCGTCTTTGCACCACTCCCCACTCTCGAGTTGGGCTGCTTCTTCTCCACCGGCTTTCCTCCTCCCCTTTTCTTCTCCGACAAAGCCGTGTCGCTGAGCTGCTGTTCCTCGGCCGACAACAACGGTGCACTCGAGCTGCAAGAGATTCAACACCCATCGTGCATCACAACACAACATCATCGATCTTTTCCCAACACCATCTATGATACCACTAAACATGCACCACCGATTAAGCACATATGTAATCCATGGGCAATCAAAATAGGAAGAAGAAACTAATTAATGTACACCGCGCATGTGTATGTCTGCGTGGATGCATGTGTGCATGATGAGATGGGGATGGTGGTCGGATGTCATGATGATGGGTCAATCTGGCATGCACATATACATAGTATGAGCAACAAAAAGAGAAGGAAAAAAAAAACCTTAGGATGCCTTTTCTTTACTGTGTTTCATCCACAAGCAATGGCGAGGAAGCCGTTCTCAAGGAAAAAATATGAGATCAAGTTGGGGGGGGAAAACATTGCCGACCTACCTGAAGTTACTATTGATCTTGGCATCCCACCCCTTTTCAGCATCCACCACGCCATCCTCCTCCTCCTCTTTGGCAATGGCAGCACTCCTCGCCACCTGCATCAGATCCCAAAGAGAGACCACATCCCACGGTGGGGTTATACACATTGCACCCACTCGAACGCCCACGATGCAAGAAGGGGGATCTCCCAAAAGAGGCGAGTGAAGCAGCCGCGCGATGCAGAGAGACAAATCCAGAATAAGAAACGGAGGAAGATGAGGGGGAGCACCTGGGCGAGGCCTGAAGCAGTGGCCTTCCTGCTGCCGCCGCCGCCGCTTCCATCAACGCCGAGATGGGGCTCGGAAGGCGGGTAAGGAGCCTGGGTGCAGCGTATTTTTAGATCCCCATCTGAGTGCAATCCCGGGGTGCCTTGCGCACGATCCACTCCATTGCTATCCTTCCCGGCTGCTCCGCCTCGGCCGTGCGGTGGATCTGGGGGGAAGGTAGGAGGAGGGACGACGAGAGAAGGGGCGGAGGAGGACGAGGAGGGGGAGCAGGGATTTGGCCTCTTCCGGATCCTCATGGTAGAGGTAGATGAGATTGGGGAGAAAAGGAGGTGGATGGAGGAGAGAGGAGGGGGAGGGGGAGGGAGAGGGAAAGAGAAAGAGATAGAGATGGAGAGAGGAGGGTGGTGGAATGGATTTGGGACAGTGCAAAACCTCTCATGCCTTGCCTTTGGAGAGGCTAAATATTAAAGACGGGGGGGGGGTGTGTGTGTTTTGCTTTATTTTGTTTTGTTTGGCTTCGCTGTTATTATGTATGTGAAGGAAGAGGAGGAGGGAGGAGTAAGTATTTATTAACGGGTAAAGATTCGCAATAATGCTTCGTTTCTTCTCCCTTCCCTGTGGCGGACCGCGCGGCACGTGCAGTAGTTGGTGCGAGCAGCTTGCGCCCGGATCCTACCACTGGCTAAACCGGTCGCCTGCGGCCACTAGGACGTACGGCTTCACCGGCAGGAGCCCTCTGTTTCAAAGGCGGTTACCGGAAACGAGCCTGCCGAGGTCACTACTATTTCAATAATACGTATATAACGTGTGAATTTAGAAATAAACATATTATGAATTAATCTGAGTACGTATAGTTTATTAATTTTTATCCGAAAAGTATATATATATATTTTATGATTCATTATTTTCCCTGTTTTTTATTTTTTTAATTACGATCAGAGCAATAGTACTAAATATTATCGGTTTAACATTCACTAATTTTAAATATATATGTATAATCTCAGACAAATATGCTCCATGAATTTGAACTTGTTGTATGTTTGATGATAAAAATACTTTTTTTAAAAATAGTTTGTAGAGACAGGGATATATATTTGGAATAATTATGTAATAATTATATTTTTTTAAGTTATATTCGTAAGCAAAAAAAATAAATTTACAAAAGTGTTTTAATTGAGGCCTCAGTTGCTCGGTGCCCCTCGTTCTTCGGTCTCGTACTTGGGGAGCGAGCTGCTGATGCACAAACCATGGTCACCTCGGACCGCATCAGAAGCGACTAATTAAAAGTTTTTGATGGATATCATCCGTCTACGTGGTAAGGATCTTAAATGTGGTTCGTGCTCGAGCAGGTTCGTAGAATATCTAAAAAAATTGAAATTGATCGCACGCGAGCCTTCTCTTTTATTCCATCCTTTTTAACTGCAAGCTATTTTTTGGCAGTTCAACATCTGCTTTCAAAATTATTTATTTCGAGAGAGCGATGCGTACATAAGATAGGAGTAGGAAGAAGCAACACGCACTGCACATGTGTGATGTCGAAAGATAGAAATCAATGAGGTGGGGATTGACAGTATTTTATTTTGGGAGGACGTGTGGACAATCAACACCCGACTGTCTCACCATCCGCACAGTTGTTGTTCCTGATGTCACTGAATATAAAAAACTACTGCTGATTATGTTCGAGGTAAATTGCGGATAACAATTCATCTTTAACTGTTAATTTAGGTTTTTTTTTTGGAACGAAGCCACTATAATTTTGTAAAGAACATTATATTTTGTTCAGATGCCTCTTAATTTAGGGGTTTTTTGGTTAAAAATAATTATATTTCAGACAGCACTGGAGAAAAAATTATTTAGCATATTATTATATTATGCATGCAGGAAGAAAATATATGCATTGAATTAGCATCAAACATAGGGATGAAACTGAGAATGTCCCCGACGGCGGCGCGCTATCAACGATATATATATATATCTGTTTCGGGAGGGTTCTTTCAGCCGTTATAATCCATCGAACAGAAGGTGATATAAATTTTCCGCTATAAACATATCGGATGTCATCGAACCTCCAGAGGCGATGAGCTCAACACTCTTCCTGCGGCCGGCAATCTCCAAATCCGCTGCCGCCACCGTCGCCGCTAGTACCACCTCCTCTAGACTTACGATCGCCACCGTGGGGTTCTGCCGCGTTGGGACGTCCACCAACATCTGCTGCTCGATGGCCGGCGGGGACGCGAAGCCTGCGGCGCAAGCCGGTGGGTTTCTATCTAGGAAGCCCTACGATCCCCCCTCCTGGGCCTCCCACCTCCGTCCCGTTCCATCGCATATCTTCTCTCTCGGCCACGTACGGCCATTCGTTGATCTCTTTCTTTATAATCTATCCCTCCCTTTTTTTTCTTCTTCTTATATTATGGGATTAACCTGGTTTTTGGGTTGGATGTTTGTAGTTTCCAACTCCCATTCACAGGTGGAATCTCCCTAATCTTCCTGAAGGAACGGAAGTCTGGATAAAGGTACAGATATTCCCTTTGATTGTGCATCTACCAAGAGCCATTTGAGGGGTGCGGCTGACAGAAAGCTTGGAAACTTGCAGCGCGACGATCTCTCAGGGATGCAGCTCAGCGGGAACAAGGTGAGGAAGTTGGAATTTTTGATGGCTGATGCCGTCGCAAATGGTGCCGATTGTGTTATCACAGTAGGAGGGATCCAGAGCAATCACTGTCGTGCTACTGCTGTTGCCGCAAAGTATCTAAATCTTGATTGCTATCTGATACTTCGCACTTCTAGGGTGAATTTTTTAAAATTTCCTGTGGCGTTCATTCTGAAAATGGAGAGATTATGGAGGCTGAGCATTTAATTCAGTCTTGCAGGTTCTAGCAGAGCAGGACCCTGGCTTGGTTGGCAATCTTCTCGTTGAAAGACTAGTTGGTGCTCACATTGATCTCGTGTCAAAGGAGGAATATGCAAATATAGGCAGTGTGGTTAGTCCTTTCCTGCGATATGTCTGCACTGTATTTGAATGTCTTAGTCCGTGAAATTGCTAAAGCTGGCTGTTTATCATCTTCGCTGTTGTTGTGGGATGGTTATCTATTACGAGTTGTCTTTAATTATATGTTAGGATCATGTATTTTCCTCTTTTCACTTTAGTTTTTCCTACATATTATTGTAGCAAATTCAGTTTTTGTTAAAATTTGGTAACCTACATATTATTCATAGAAATCTTGATTAAGTTAGGTGGCTTTAATGATATAAAAGCAATTTAGAAGGGGAAAAAAGAAGCCTTGTGAATTCATCTGACATTTTTTAATACATATAATAAATAATTGAGCCATTCTCATTCTTTTCCATGATAGAAAGAGCAATGATGAAGGCAGGTCTCAACCAAGAACTTTGCTAGGTAGTTTCTTATCTAGACCTTTGTGATTCTCTCAACTGTATATATTGAATTTTTTTTGTTCATGCAAGAGACAATTGTAAAGATCTAGAAGTTACATCTGAGCATATTGAATAATTTTGAAGATTCGTAGTTGATATCTTTTATCCTCTTTGAGCATTTACTGCAGTGGATAATCAAAAGTTTTGATTTGATTCTAATGATTTTGTAATGTTTTATTACCCTTAATACTGTATTAATTTGTTGTAGACTCTTGCTGAATTGCTAAAGAAGAAATTAATCAAGGAAGGGAGAAATCCGTATGTTATTCCTGTTGGTGGATCTAACTCTCTTGGCACTTGGTGAGTTGTTTATAAATGTTATTTAGGTGCAACAGGTACTAATATGTAATGGACAGTTTAACTTATTAACCTTAGCTTCTCTCAGATGCCACCATTATGACTCATATGTGTTATAGAAATGAGAACTATATACCGCAATATCTGTAACTATTAATTACATTCTACCATATAATTTGCTTGTACCAGACCAGGATCAGGTCTGCCAAAGTAGATATTTTGTTATGGATTATTTGTATACCGAATTAACTATGCTATGCCTGATGTAAAAAGTTATTACCATTTAATTTGAACTATAGAGAAAAGGATATCATCTTATTAGGTTCATGTTGTGTTAAAAGTTTACTGACACTTGGGGGTTATAATTTTTTCAATGGAATGCTCAGGGGTTATATTGAAGCAATAAGGGAGGTTGAGCAGCAAATTCAGAGCAGTCATGGTGAACTTCAATTTGACGACATTGTTGTTGCATGTGGCAGGTGCTGCACCACTCATATAACATAAAATTGATAATTTATGCTACTCTGCTATGTTGTTTGGGCATGTTGCAAAAATTGTCCTTTCTCAGTGGCAGATACGTACATGTCCTTATATCCTTAATACAGTTGACAGCCTTGCCATTTCTTTTTTTGTGAAAATGTTGTGGACTTTAAGCCTATTAATTTCCAACTTGCAGTGGTGGAACGATTGCCGGTCTTTCTCTGGGATCAAGATTGGGTAGTCTGAAAGCAAAAGTATGCCACTATTCTCCTTTTTTTTAATCTCAAATTTAGTAATGGTTTGTCGTTTATTTTGTTATTGACAGTCCATCCTTTCTGAAATAGGTTCATGCATTTTCTGTCTGTGATGATCCTGCCTACTTCTATAACTTTGTTCAAGACCTAATTGATGGACTAGAAGCTGGTCTCGATTCACATGATATAATTGACATTCAAAATGTAAGTTTAATCTAGAAATGTTTAGTGTTTACAAAAATATTTTAATACATCACGAGCTCATGAATGCAGCTCTATTTTTTTCACTGTAAATTTAATGTGGAGGAGAAATATGAAATTATTGCAATAAGATCAAACCACTGTAAAAGGATGTGTTTAAAATCATGCACCTCTCGTTCTTACTTGACATGGTAGTAAAATCATTTGTTTCGAACAATTAACTTGAAGCAGGTGACTGGACATTTTCAGATTGCTATGCAGATTGGACTGTCAAATTTGGTCCAGCTGATGTGGGTTCTTCACTACTGGTTTATTTTGTATTCCATCTAAGTTTTGCTAACAACAATGTCCATTTTTTTATTTCTTCTCAGGCTAAGGGTTTAGGATATGCCATGAACACTGCAGAAGAGCTAGAACATGTTAAGGATATTGCAGCAGCCACAGGAGTTGTTCTTGACCCAGTTTACAGGTGCTTTTTGTGTCTGCTCTTTTTTTTTCTTAATCTTTGGGGCGGAACTCATTTCCTATATGACTTGTTTTTTAGTTATTGTAAATCATTGTGGGAAACTTAAATGCTACTATTTATGTTAGATTTGCTGTGCCCTGACATTTTCAAATCTTCTGGGTAAATTGATTAGTTTCAGAATTTGCATGCAAGCTTTTTCATGTTAGATTTACAGTACTGTACATTCAAGTTAGATTTCATGTTGAAAAACCAAACAATCAAATTGTGTTAAAAAAAATTCTAAACAGGCGTATACTGATGAATCTAACAAACAATAGATGTATAAATTTACATCTATTTCTTGTACGGTATTCCTTTTACCTAAAACAATCAATTTATATTTTCATGATGCTTCTCAACGCAAATGATTAAAAAAAAGTGAAATGTAAAACTCTCGGTAAGGCATGATATGAACATATGATAAAGATGCATTTGAAAAATTAAAGAAAGGTCAACAGTTAGCTGATCAGGATTTTTTTAATGAAATAGCTGATAATGATTTTAGCGGTGGATTAGGTTAATGCTGCACTGCAACTTCAAACAAATATGACAGTCAAGGAGCTAAGAACGTTCTTGGCTCTAGTGAAGGATTATTCCGTTGGTTTTTCAGTCTTAGCTGTCCATTTCATACCTCCTTAAAGAGTTGGGCCATAAACTTTGTGATCTTTGATTTTACTTCTGATCCTAAATCAAATTCTTAGATGGAAAAAAGGCTTCAGTTAAGAAATAACATATAGAAAAAACAAGGGTTTAGCAGCACCGAGTAAACAAATGAATGTTGAGATGGATGAGTAAGATTGATTTCTTAGATGAACAACTAGAATGAGAGAGAATAGATTGAGATGCCACGGAGACGTCCAAAATTAGACTTACAGATACCGTAATTGGAGACAGTGAATTGGTTGTGATCATTAATGCTGGGAGGAGTGAAATAGGAAAACCTAATAAAGTCACCTGAAACAATAAAAAATTAATTGGATTTTTTGTTTTTGTCATAAATAGTGATGGTGGAAAACAACATGTGTGTATACTTAGTTAGTCGGGGACTAAATAGCTTCTCTTTTTTGTGTGTGTGTGTCACACAAGTTTAAGTTGAAACTGATTCCTTTTCAAGTGCCATGTTTTATGTATCTAATTTTTTTTAAATTATGTAATGTTTAGTGGCAAGGCTGCCTATGGCATGCTAAAAGACATGTCCGCGAATCCATCCAAGTGGAAAGGGCGGAAGGTTCTCTTCATACACACCGGCGGGCTGCTGGGTTTGTACGACAAAATCGATCAAATGGCATCATTGGTAGGGAGTTGGCGAAAGATGGAGCTTGATGAATCCATTCCTCGTGAGGATGGAAAAGGGAAGATGTTCTAACGAGATCCAGAGTCATTGAGGAAAATCCAGTGGAGTAGAATAAGAATTGGTGGATATTCTTCATTGTCAAAAGGAGTAGGGACTCTCTGCTCCTCGTTGGCATACATACCATGTGGGTAACATGTGAATTTACAATGGCTTGGTTTGGTTCGGCCCGGTACTTTTCAGTAACTTAGCCTTGTGCTCTGGCAAGTAGAACACCTTGCTCACCTATAGATGGGAATGATAATAGCATCTGGGCTTGGAACTTATCATGTTCTTATTTTAGCTCGAGAGATTGCATAGCTGGAGTGCTTTCCTCTATACAAGGATTTGGAAACTGAATTTATGTAATCCAAAAAATTGCATTTTTTGTTTGGATATTTTGTAGTTATGGATGGCAGGTGCAAGATGTCGAAATTAGATATGTATGATTAAGGGATTTAATAATGAAAACAGTAGAGCTTATAATTTCTGCTTATAGCTTATTCGTTCTTTATTTCTTTATATATATTGGTTAGAACTAGTTTACTAAAACGAACTGTGATTAGTATTTTCAATTGAATTTGTCGTATCTCACAAAATTAGATTATTTATAGAACTCAAATTGTTCTTATATAATAATTTTTAAAAAAATCAAATATAGAAATTTCTGTGCATTATGCTTTAGATTATTTTGCTTAATTTTTTTACCGATAGTTGATAATATTTTCACATTCGTTGATTATATTTACATCGGTATGGTTTGGATATTTAATTTTAAGTTTTTGCACGTGGTGTGTGGTTATAGATGTGGCCCTTCCTTTGTAATTTTACTCGCCCTTTTGCCGCCCAATTCCCAAATCCCTATTTCTCCTCCTTGTAATCCCGCCGCCATCGCTCCTCCTTCTCCCGCCATTTCCCCTCTTCCCACTTCACCGTCTTGGCTTGGGCGAGATCGAGAGAGCCCCCCATGGCTACCGCAGGAGGAGCACGGAAGAAGGTCCAGCGCAAGTTCAAGCTTCGCGGCTTCACCCTCAAGGTCGACGCCTTGGAGGAAGCCCTGGGCTTCATTGCCCGTTTCCCCGACGCCGAAGACGACGCCCTCGACCTCCTCATCGACGAGATCGACAAGGAAACCCGTGCGCTCATTTAACTTTCAGTACCTCTCGCCTTTTCCTATTTCCTGCACATTTGGATCCCCGAAGGTCCTTACATTTTGGTCGAAATTGGCAGTGAAGTCATCCATCTTGGATGGAGAGGTGATCCGTCGGGTTGTCAGCCTCCTAGTTGAGGCGGAGGAAGCCGTGGACTGCAGCGTCGCCAGCACCAGCAACCCTTCCGCCCTCAGGGTGATTGATGCCTTCGTGATCCCTCGGTTTCGTTACGACCCCATCAAGAAGGTCTTTTACGAGTATGAAACCGCTAGGTTTTCTTGGTTTTTAATTTTCCAGTCTTCATAGCTCTGGGTTTTGTTTTAACTTGAACCGTTTGAGGGCTAAAGATAATTGGATCGTTTTGCATGTTGTAATCGTCTCTAGACACACTGGTATCCTACCTATTCATGGAGAAGCCGGTGATAAATCTGCCCTGTATAGGGATCGGTACCAGCAACTGCTCCAGAGAATTTCTCGTGACAAGTACTTCTCAAGACCTATTTTTAATACGGAAATCTCAGAAACTGAGAGCTGTGAGGTACTGTGCTCTTTCTGAAACTCATTAGATTGTGTTAAAGAAGCTCAAAAATGTGTATAGATCGTTGTTTGAATGCAGATAACACCCATCCAATCTTTGGTTGGATGCACCGGAAGGAGATGGATTATGGGTTTGATCTCCCAGCTGAGAGAAGGACAGTTTTACTTGGAAGACCTAACTGCCGCCGTACCAATTGATTTATCAAGCTCAATATCCTTTATGCATCTTATACATCTCATCAACATCACATTATTCTTCCTAATCTTCAGCTAAAAAACATGCATATTTTTTGAGAAATTAGAGAAAAATGCACAAAATTTAAGCCAATTATGCTAGTTCTTCCACGGTGCAAACTTGTATCTGTCATCGGCAACACGGGAAAAACCAAGTAGGGATTCTTTTGCTTTGCAGTTGATTTTGTGATTACAGCACAATCAACAATGATTTCTGGTGTCCTAAATTAATTGCCTCGGCATCTGAGATGAACAAATTATCAAACTATTATTGTATCTTCATGAAATAGGCATCATTTGCCAAGTTGTTGGTTTCTTTCTGCTACCTTTTAGCTTTTATAACCTCAGGGTTCCTTAATATTTATCACAAAATAACCTCAGGGTTCTTTGTTGAAAACACCGTGATAGTAGCAGAAGGAGAATTCCTTTCTAATGGCACTTTCCAGGTAGGCTTCGTGAAATTTCTGCAACTATAATTATGCTTATTCAGTATGTTTATGATCAGGACAACCATTAGATTAATATCCATGTTTCAACATTTTACAATACTCAGATATAAAGCTCATCAATTTGTTTTTGGTTTGTAGGTTAGTACATGTGGGTTTCCACCATTGGAGGAGAGAGAAACATCTTTATCACTGCTCATGGGACTTGACTTCTTCGGTGGAGGAGTAGTGTCGACTGAAGAAAATGTATTTGGACCCCTATCTATGATCACCATACCCAACCAATTTTACTCAATAAATGTTAAGCATATCTTTTGCTTGATAATTTGACACATTGTTCCTTATTTCAATCAGTCAAGATTAGTATCATTGGAGAAGAAGGCCATAAATGACATGTTTGTGATCCTCTCAGATGTTTGGTTAGACAATGATGAGGTAGACCGCTAGCTTTTAGTTCCTCCAAGGTAAGATTAGTATTTTCTCAATTTGACGAAGTTTTAATTTGATAGAAAAGACTATAGAAAAGCTTGCAGTGGTGTTTGATGGTTATGAAAGCGTTGAGGTGGTTCCTTCCTTGTTTATCTTGATGGGGAATTTCTGCTCTCGGCCCTGCAATCTTGCTTTCCATTCGTATTCAAGTCTCAGGTTAGGTCCCTCTTAAACATTTCTAGCCCTGGTCCTTTTTTTCAAAAAAAGGAAAAACTTCTAGCTGTACTTTGACTAAAGAACATATAAAAATGATGGCTGGCTGCTTATATGTCCTACCATTATGAGGTCCGGGAGGGGCACTGTACTGTTTTGCAATCTATATATAATATATTACTGATCTAAATAAGTAGATGATTTTGAGAAAAATAATTATCGTAAAATGCAGAATGCAGTTTGCAAAACTTGGGGAAGTGATTGCAGCTCACCCAAGACTCAAAGAACATAGCAGATTCTTGTTTGTTCCAGGCCCGGATGATGCAGGTATACCATATTTACTCCCAATGCTCCCTTACTCATTGAAGATCTCAGTGAATTTAGTAACTGTATCATTCTTATTATAAAAGTTTTCATCAAGTTAGAGAATTTGCGGTGGCAATTTCAATTGATTCTCTAACCATATTGGCCAACTTTACTATTCAGGAAGTCTGTTAAATTTGATTGCCTACACGATGCCTTACAAATATGTTGCCAAATCTCATGATGATTAGCAAAAAGTATATCGGCAAATGCATATTTTCTCCACATGTTTATTTATTGACCACATCTCATGAAAGATTAGCAAAATCCAAACTAAAAATCTGATGATTGCAGGTCCATCCAAAGTTCTGCCTAGATGTGCACTGCCTAAGTATCTCACTGAAGAATTTCAGAAACAAATTACCAATTCTATTTTCTGCAGCAATCCGTGCAGGTAAGAGTGGTTATAGATGGATTACAAGATTGCTTAATTTTTTTATCTACCTAAACAACTGAGTAGTTTTTTTATAAAAAAATTACCTAAACAATTGGTTATCACCATCAGTTGACTTATTTACAGACATTGTCAAAGTAGTTCAATTCAAGCGCCAACATGTTTCACGTTCCTGGACCATCTTGAATTTCCACAAGCTGCACTTGAGAGACATGCTTTGTCATTTTTGTTCAGAGTCTACTTACCAAATTTTTTTATTTGAATTCAAACTACTTACCAAATAAGTCAAGTATTAGAATCTTTACGTTTACGATCTAAGTTTGTGCTCATATTTCAATTCACAGAATAAAATTTTACACTCAAGAAATAGTTCTGTTCCGGCAAGATTTGCTTTACAGAATGCGTCGTGCATCTCTGGTTCCTCCCTCAACAGAAGAAACAAATGATCACTTTGAGCATGTGAGTTGTATATTTGTGTTTCCATCCTGCATCTGGAACGTTTCACATTCAGATGGTATGTTCCTCGTCCTTGCAGCTTGTAGCTACTATCACTCATCAAAGTCATCTTTGCCCCTTGCCGCTGACTGTACAACCAATCATCTGGAACTATGATCACTGCCTTAGGATATATCCAACACCGCATACGGTATCACCTCTTTGGATCATGCAGAGTCTGAAGTGTATTGGCAAGATTTTAAAATTTAAAGATTGTTGGGTTACTGTGCAGATAGTTTTGGGGGACAGGAGTGAGCAGAAAGCTTTCAAGTATACCGGAATAACATGTTTCAATCCAGGCTCCTTTTCTAATGACAACACCTTCGCAGCGTATCGCCCGTGCACTCGGGAGGTTGAGCTTTCTGCCTTGGAAACCTAATTTCTAGGCACTTGGATGAACAAAGTAGGACTCGAAAGGGAAGACAAACAAGACCAACCACCGTGGTGCTACATTTGAGTGCTGCCAAAAGCATGAAGATGAAAGCCAGAGTTATACAGTACGAGCAGTACAATATATTGAAAGGTCCCGGAGAAAGAATGATGAAGAGCTTTTTAGAGGATTTAGGTGTAAAACATGGTTGGTGGCACTGTACATGCTGAAATGTGGGGCCCTAAATGTTGATGCCAGTTAAATTTTAAGCTATTGTAATTGTGCCATCTTTTAGGCTTAGGCAAGCACATATTTGAATTTTGCGGTGCCGGTCGCAGGAGGTGAGTATTTGAGTTCATTGTGGGTAAGAAAGTATTAAGTTTTAGATGTACGACGAGATATATGATCAATGCTTAGCTATAGGTGACGATTTTTTGACGTTCCCCTGCTGCTCTTCAGGATCTCTCCTGCTCTTTTTCAATGGGGATGGGTAATGGGTTCATATGAATCCCTTGCTTCTTATTAGGTATATCCCTTAACGCAAAGGCAACCCTACATCTTCCTTCCAAATTATAAACCTCTTCCTAACCACTTTCCTTTTGTATTTGCTTTCACAGTTTAAAATTTTCAAGCTTAAATCAAATCGGCTCAATCTTAAACCAACAAAAACACGAAACAAAATATATATAGTAATGTATTGTAACAATGTTTAGGTTTCGAAAAAAAAAATGAGAGCCTGTATCCAAACCGTTTTATAAAAGATAAACTTTGCATCAAAATTTTAAGGGTGTATATATATATATATATATATATGTGAATCTATGCGTGTTTCTTTTTCTTGTAGATAAATTATTCCTCAATAAAATAAATGATCGATCTTATGAGTTACTCTTCCGTTTGAAGTTTGATATCCACATATATCTCTATCTTCAGCCGCTGAATAATCTGCCTGCTTCACGTCACCGATATGGCTCGTCCTCAACGAACAAATCTAAACTCCAGCATGGAATTAGTTAACAATTAGGTCAACCGTTAAGCTTGTCGAACAAAGTTGTTATCATCTTCATCTCGTAGGTACATCATAACACAATAATTATCATCTTCTAGTAGACGGCACAAATTACGCCACTCTTTCGTCTGCCCCTTCAGAATTCCAATTTCTTTTTTCCTCACCAAATTTATTTAATAGTTTTGCCCCCATATTTTTTAACAGAGAGGATAAATTCCAGTTTGTTAAGCTAAAATTTATTTTCTTAGTTTTAGTTAATTCCCTGACATTTGCCGTAAAAGAAACATATCTGTATGCATATATAGTCAAATCATCAACAACTAGCCAGCACCAAGTTGATTATATATATATATATATAATTATGTCAACAGCTAGCTATATATGAATTACTTCCAACGGAAGTTTATTTGTGATGGCAGTTATATAGAAATGGTTAATTATCACCATTGAAAAAATCAATCAGTGAGAATATTCTCTCGATATAATGAGCCATTTTCGACCTGACTACTTTTGTTTAATTTTCCTGCGTTGATCAATCAGTATGAATTAGTTAAACATTTTTTGTTAAATTCAAGTGCAAGCTTCCGATGATGTGGTTTGACGAAATGAGTTCAAGGGAAGGCATGGAAGAAATATTCCATCTTTTTGTCGCATGGTGATGATGATGATTGGTTGGCGAGGATGGTGAGACTTGTGAACAAGTTTTTGCTTTGCCTAATTAGGAAGATAACATTTTTTTAAAAGATTAATCCACATGTTTGATGCATCTGATTTGACCAATCAAAACAAATCCTCATATCTTATGCTCTCTCTCTCTCCACACACACACACACACACACGTAAAACTTAAGATGGAAGCTCTCAATCGATCGATCTCAAGTAAACGTTTAGGTTTGAAAAATAAGAAGAGAGGTTGAATTAACATTCACCCACCCAACCCCACTCTCTCTCTCTCTCTCTCTCGTGTTCGTTTAATTAGTCTCTCCACGTATCCATCAAGGCGTCAACCACCGATGCAGTATATGTAACCATCCATAACGGGAAATAAAAATTAATTAACTAATTCCTTCCTGATGATAAAGCCACTACAAATACTGGGAAAACAAGGTCAAAGGAGAACAACTCATCATCATCTCTAATTATATATTCCTCCGTTTCCCACTTTTTTTAGATTTCTGCCCTAAACCTACTTCTACCAGGATCATAGACGATGTGCAGCAGCAGCAGCAGCAGCAGAAGCAAGGGTCATTGGAGGCCTGAAGAGGACAAGACGCTTAAGGAATTGGTCACCAAATTTGGCCCTCATAACTGGAACTTCATCGCTCAAAAACTCCATGGAAGATCAGGTAGTTATTATTTACATATATATCTTTATAGTTTTCTTCTTCTTTTTCGGTGTATTGATATGATCGATATATCTGCGTATATGGTCAGGGAAGAGTTGCAGGTTGAGATGGTACAATCAACTGGATCCGAGAATAAACCGGAGCCCTTTCACGGAGGAGGAGGACGAACTGCTCCTCGCCGCCCACAGGATTTACGGCAACCGGTGGGCCGTCATCGCCCGCCTCTTCCCCGGCCGCACCGACAACGCCGTCAAGAACCACTGGCATGTGATCATGGCGAGGAGTAAGCGCCAGAAGCGGCCGCGTGCTGCGAGTTTTTTCTTCAAGGAAGAAGAAGAAGAAGATGAAGAAGAAGAAGAAGATGATGATGATGATCATCATCAGCATCAGCATCATCAGTTTCAGTTTAAAAGATGCAAGAGGAAGATAAAACTTGAGCCCCGGAGCATCTGCTGCGAAGGTAGCTAATTAATTCAAACTTAAGAGTGTTTATTTTCCGAGTAATTCTTTTAATGATCGAGTGAGCGTATTTGAAATAACTGCAGAAGGAGATAATTATTCGGTGGTGTTCTACGACTTTCTTCAAGTAAATAGCAGTTCTGAGAACACTGAAGCGTCTTCCTCGAGGAGCAACAACACTGGAGGAGGAGGAGAAGTTGAGCTCGCCATACGAAGGAGGAGTTCGAGACGGATAAATTAGGGCATGGCATCAGGTTCATTGATTTCCTGGAAGTGGGAATCAATTGAAACAACGGTTTATTTACAATACACAAACCCTAGCTAACATACACCTAGCTTATACATGATATATATATGAAATTTACGGACATATATTTGCAATGATTATTCAAGTAATTAAAAAGAGTTACCGTAATGTTCTGCTATGCTAATTACTAATTAATAAATATATGAAATTGTTAAAATGCATTATTAGGATATATCATGATGCTATAAACTAAATTAAAAGAGAGAATTGAACAGTAGTATTTAACCAGTGCAAATAATATATTATTATATTACTTTATTTCCATGCAAATTAATAACCGTATATATTTATATGGCCCTTTTTCAGTTACCATAGAAAGTAAATTTTTGCCATTATTATTATTATATTTTCATTTGAAAAAAAACTAAACAATCTCTACTTTGATGCTAGTTGGGGCACTAATGAGCTGGGTCATGTATGGTATGGTAGGACATGGGTTCAATACAAATCAGGTTAAAAAAAAAACAAATCAAATTTTTTAGTATTTGCAGCTATTTTTAAAAATATACATCTGTTATGATAAAATATCAGTAAGATCCTATGGATAGAAGCTAGAAAGTTTATTCATCACTGTAGCAACAAAATAAAATAGATAGAGCATATTAAGGTGCATACATGCTGATTAATTAATCTTGGAAAAATCTACTACTTGAGCTAGAATATATATTTTTTATTATTAAATGAATTTAAGCTTAAAGGAATACATGTTGGTTCATTTAGCATATATACATCAGTCTAATTGCATGATGAAGGAATCTTATTAATTTGTTAGGGTATGTAATAAAATGAATCTATGTAATAATAATTAAGCTGTTGAGCATGCCTTTTTGAGCAGTAGATATGGCTGTGAGTTGAAGATATATAGAACTCGTTAGGGCACAAGCATGAGATATGCACCAAAAATTAAACTGATCCATCTTCCACATCTGGGATGATCCATCGCCGTGGATCGGCAGCAGGTCCTCCATTTTCACGCTTCCTACTTCCCGGAACTTGTCAGTAAACCTCTGCTCCCAAATTCATGCTTCCTCCTACACCCCGCCGGCGATCGAACTCTCTCTCTCTCTTCCCAATAATTACTCCTCCGCCGACCTTTTCCTCTCTCCCACTCTCCCGAGTCGACCACGCACCATGCCCCGCTCAATCTCGTGCTACGCACGGCCGCCGCCGGGACGAACAACCGACAGCGGCGGAACTTGGCCGCGCTACGTCCCAAAGCGAGGAGAAGTGTTGAGGCGCATCACAAGCATTCTCTGCGGCCGCATGCCTCGTCCTTAATTGCTTCCGCCGCCGCTTGTATGTCTCGAACTCGAAGGTCGTCAGCTTCGTGCTTGATTAGTTTGTGCGCCCGCATGTAAACAGAAGTAGAAAAAGTGCGCTTTCCTTATTTTTTTTATTCAGTATCCTTCTTCTTCTTCTTCTTCTTCTTCAGATGGAGACGATAGAAAAGAACCAACAGCACTCGGTGCGTCCGATTCTTCATGGTAATTAAGGGAAAGAAAGAGAAAGAAGAAAGAAGAAGGAAGCGTTCCAGCTTTATATGTATTTTTTAGAAGGTTGTATATATATACTGTCTAACTAACCAAGTCAAACATTAATTCTTTTCTCATAAATTATCAGCACCCAGAAGCTTCTAGAATTATTATATATTCAGTTGATTCCACTTGGGAAGTTACATGCAATCCAAGTCATCGAAGCTCGGTAGACAGAATCCAAATGGGCGTCCACGTCGAAATCCATGCAAAGTGGGCCGAGATCCAACGGTGAAACAATGGCCCACTCCAATTCAATAAGAAGACGCAGATTAGCCCTAACCCTAATTGAGCATGTCTTCTATACACACGTCTTCTTTTGGGCTTCTGATCATTATTCATTCATTGTTCTTGATTTTTAAGATTAAAAGAACTTTTTTTTTACCTGCAGGCACAATCATCATCGTGCCATGATCGACCGTATCGATATTTATAATTCAAAAGGACGCACGTACATCGAACAATTAATTAAAACTGTCGCCCGTCATCGTTGCCAGTAAATTATATTTAATAATCACGTCTTCCTTCTTCACTTTTGCAGCCGCATCTTCATCCTCATCATCAACTGCTGTCCATTAATTTTTTTTTATTGATAAATCAGTGTTTAACTTTTTAAGGATATTAAATTTCAAAGTAGGACCAGCCCCAACAAATTAATAAATTCAGAAAGCAAACGGAAAAAGATATATATATATATATATATATATACATGTACAGAGAGAGAGAGAGAGAGATGAAGAGGTAAAGATTTCTGAGCTCCAGCAGTCAAAAGATGGACAAAAGAAAGAAAGAAAGAAAGGGATCTCTAAAAAGAAAACCCTAATTGGGCTGGAGATTTGGAAGGATCTGACGACGATGATGTTAATTGCGGGGGTGGAAGGCAAACGATGCATTGAGTCGCTTGCGTTCCAAGTCTTCCCCGTCACGACTCGAGACCTGGCGGTGTTGCGATGAACTTTGAATCTTTTTGGCCTGCTGGCGGTTTAAAGCTGGTCTCTGTGTGTGTGCTGTGTGGGGCTGCACCGCATGGTTTTAAACGATCGCCTTCGCCGGGAGGCAAAAGGCTTTCCATTAGATGCTTCCACATATCATTTGAAATTATTATGTCGGCCTTTATTTTTTGTTTTCTTCTCCCTGTCCCTCTCGCTATCGTCCCTCATGCATGCCCTCTATATATTTTTTTCCCAAGTTATCCGTTGGCCCATGAACAGTACCGCATACCTAATTTAAAAAAATATGCATGCACGAACCCGTCGATGATAGCTAGTTATATATATAAGAAAATTAATTTACGCAGCAGCAAATGCAGTAGGGAAAAAGAAAACAAAAAATAGCAGAGGGAGGGAGGAGGGAAGAAGGAAGCGTAAAGCGGCAGCGATACAATAAAAAAGCCAAACTTTACTCGGCGCCGTAAAAGGCGAAGGCGGTGAAGCGAGAGTTGAATCAAGATCCATCATCGAAACAAATAAAAGGGTGCGAGCGTGCACGAATCACGAGGCGTCAGGAGGCCACTTTAGCCACGTGCTCAGCTTCGTACCGCTTCCCCCTTGGACAGCGAAAGACGAAAGCGGAAAGCGCAGCGAGCCGTGCCGGCGGCCCCCACCACCACCACCACCACCACCGCAATCACCGTCGCTGTTCGGCCCGCTGACGCGGTTGCCGGAGGTCCCCCACCTGCCCTCCTCCCCCTCCCGCCGCTGTCTTCTCTTCTCATATCGGGGAGGGGGGACGTACGGCGGTGGTGATCCCGCTGCGGCGGACAGCGGGCAGAGCACGCGTGGGCGCCCCCGCGGCACGTCGCGTCCGGGCACGAGGCGGTCTCCGTTCGGTGTCTCCCCGCCGGTGATGGGATGAGATGGACATAATTACGTTCACTATTCGTCGTTATCAGTCATCTCGGTATCGACTCAGCCGCAGCTGCTGCTGGAGAATGCTGTGCGTGCTAATAAGACGGGTATTATTAGAAGATTACGAGGAGAAACAGAAGCGAGAGGGAGACTGGAGAGAGAGAAGGTGATGGGTTCGAGCTGGACCACATATTTTGGTGCTCCCGACTGCTGCTGCTGCTCCGGTCGATGGTGGACCGCCAGCAGCAGGAAGCAGGATGGGGAGTCTTCCTTTTTTTTATTTCTTCCTTCCTTCCTTAGCTTTCTGCCTTTCGTCGAACAGCAGATCCTGCGTGGGCGCTCCATCGGACGGCTGGAATCGGCTCCTGAGGCCCGGTCGGGCCCATCCGGCCGCTGGCTTTGCTTCCTGCCTACGCCACAGGCGTCCTTCGGGCTTCGGCGTTGCGGCGACCGGGGTCCACGTGTTGATGATGTAACGCCTGCGTCACGTGTGCATCATGCATCGCATACTGCTCGCTGGATACGGATTTGAGTTTTAATAATATAATTGGCCTTTCATTTTCTGTTTAAATAAATATCAAATTTTTGTTTTATGATACGATGAAGTAGCTACTCATTTGAGTATTATTAGATTGCATCGTTGATAATAAATTAAAAGGAACTATTTTTTAATAAAAAAAATCAATATGATGCAAATTGACTTCGAATAAAGAGTTAGATTTTTTAATTAGCTCGTAAATAACCGGTTGCATTCATTTCAAATTGGAACACCTTCTGTGTGATCATTTTTTTTCCTATTTATATGGAACATTTTTATGCTGTAAATTTATTCAAATTTTAGCTTGCATCAAATTAGTTAGTTCATTACTGTTGAAGTTTTAATCCGGATTAAATTTTAAGCTTATATAATTTAGTTGATATATGTCGATGATATTTCTTTTTTTTTCTTTTAAAATTAATCAATAATTTTATATCAACTCCCGGACAAGCCCCTACAACAGGTAATTAATATTACATTCACCAATCCAAACAACTGTATGATTAAACGATACCTATTTGGATGATATATTTTGGAATAAAAAAAGTATTTACATATTCTTAACTAATGCATTTTAAAATAAAATAAAATCATATCATTTTATTTTTTAAAAAATGTCTTCATTGAACCCAATGATTGAAAGCGAACAATGCCCTAGCTGCAGAGTATCATTACTGTTGAAGTTTTGAAACCCCTTGCAGTAGAATCTCATAGTAAAATAAAAGGGGGGGAGTTAGGTTACAATTAGACATTGTCTAATTGGCTATATCCGTGTAGGTACTTGAGGTGATATAGTTAAACACATCGCCCACCTACTTGCAGCTACAAGCTGATAACAAAACCTTGCCCCTCCATTATCTTTTCTAGGGTACAAATTGGCGTAGAGGGAATAAAGTGATGTAGAGAGCTCCTCCGCACCCACATACAAATTTTGTTTTGCTGTATATATGTGTGTATTTGGAGCTTTCCTACTTTTGTCTTTAGTATGTAGACCTTTATTCCTTGTACATTTGTTTCTTCTTTTGGATTCAATTCAACATCCTGATTAAATCAAATCATGCTTTAAGAAGCTCAAAATTTGGAGCAAGAGTATCTATCTAGGACCACCTGATGTCTCCCTTTACTAGCAAACTTCACTTTCATTTTGGACTTGAACCATCTTCATCTCAGGGCAAGGAATTGAAGGTGCTCCATTTGTTGTATCTCATTTGAATTGTCGCGGTAGCTGGCAATTCAGGGCAGGGCCTGCACGGTGGACACAAGATAAGTTCAAGTTGAAGGTAATCAGCAGCTGCTATCCTGGGCATACCTGCAATTTCTGTAATGGCAATGGGGAGGAGAAAGCCAGCTGAAGCACTGCTCTCAACAAATTGTACCTAATCTTAGTAAGAGCAGGCACCTACTCCTTCAATCTTTGCCTGCAGGAGTTGTTTGGTTTATATGGACAGCAAAAGTAGGCTGCTTGTGTAATATTTGGACATTGGTATCTCATTCATGTATTGTTAGTATGCCAGTAGATGCTGTCAGATGAACAGGGAGAATTAGCTCAATAATCAGGATCAATCAAATTTAAGAAGGACAAACTAATTTCTGAAGCTTGCATGCCATGATTTCCACCGTTGCAGGACAGCGGTGATGTATAGTAGCCATCTCAGGTAAAGTGTCCAGTTTCCTGATGCTGCAGGCATGCAAAATGAAGAAAAGGATGCCTGTACAAATGTCACACACAGTGATCCCAAGTCCCTCTTACGCTTGCTGTAATATATTAAATACAACACAATGCATAGCCATTTAGAGGTCAAGAATTTACCAACTGCTCATTGGCACTCATTGCCATGCATGTTTGTGTTTGAAACTTCATCTTCTTCTTTTTCTATTTAATTCGTGATCAGCTAAAGAAAGTTTCCCGTATATATAAAACAAGAAATAAAAAGAAAGAGGTAAAAAACATATCAGCATAACGAATCACGAGAAAGAGCCCAAACACACACTACACACATCGCTTTTCTTTTGGTTGGAGTCACTTTGAATAATATTTTTCCCCTTTTTCCCTTCTCTCCTCCATTGACTGAGTGCTTCTAATCATCCAACTTGGCAGTCCTTTTTTCTCCCCAAAAGCCTCCTATTTAAACCCCCACTCTCTCGTGGGAGGCATCACCAGGTTGGAGACCGACTTGGTTTTATCAGTCTTAGTCATGGCCTTGGAGTTGGACAACAACTATTTTGTATTCCCTTCTTACCAACCATCCACCTTCGGAGCCGGAGATGATCTCCTTCACGAGCAATTCATGGCTCTGGGTACGTTGTATGACCAATTCTCCCATTTCCCCTTTTCTGTTTCTTTGTAGAATTCTCCTTGATACGTACGGCGGAGCATGAAGTTTGATTAATTGCTGATGGGTGACAGAAACGGAGTCGCCGGAGTCATCGCAGGCGTCGACCGGGTACCTGCAAGACGCCGTGGCGGAGTGGAGCGACCGCTTCAAGCGGAGACGGCTGGCTGATTCCTCCCCCGTTCATGATTCGACTACAACGGCTGCCGTGGCCACCGGAGAGCTTCCAGATCTTCTTCTTCAAGTATATATTATACCTATGTCTTCTTCAAGCATATACTCAAAGCTCATGCACTGATTGCTGCTAAATTTTGCAGGAGTTTTGGGATTCACATTGTTACGGAGATCCCTGGCGTGGCTTGAACTACCTGCTACAAGAGGAATTTATTATCCCTGCTGCAGGTAGGAGTTGCCACATTGATTAATCATTGTTAAGTACTTAGCACATGAAAATTTAAGCCGAGGGCTGATTGATTCTGCCTCGTAAACACGCCCGGCACAAAAGGACATTTTGCTATTGATCTGGCATACACACAATTTATTATCCCTGCTGCAGGTAGGAGCTGATTCATTGATTAATCATTGTTAAGTACTTAGCGCATAAATAATTAAGTCGAGGGCTGATTGATTCTGCCTCGTAAACTCGCTCGGCACAAAAGGACATTTTGAAATTGATATGGCATGCGCACAATTCAGTAGGCAAATAAAATACATCAAGCACAAAAAGACGATGTATACATGAGAAGGCCGGTCACTGTGAAAGGGCCTTTCATTGCGCATGCCTAGGAAGATGGTCCACTACCTAATTAATCAATAATATAATGAAATAATTCTTAGTTAATTTTTTTCTCAATATGTTGATGGACGCAGATGATCCTTTTGGGATTAATAATAATCTGCTGACGGCCGCAACACAAGCAGCGGCGCTGCAACTCCCGCATCACTCGCTCTCCTCTTCTTCCTCATACGACGAAGAGCTAAGCATGATGAACCTCCACAGCTACTCAGGCGATGATGCAAAGGCTTCGTTTCCAGCTCCCAAAGCGAAAGCTCTCGCTTTCAGAGGTGGGTACTTATATTTATATATCTGCACATATCTTTTTGCCTTGTGCATTGTTTAAATCAATTAATTCCTCCGATCCGTGCGGTAATCAGAGTGCGACAGGAGGCAATTCAAGCGGAGTAAGGCGAAGACGACGACGGGGAGGGTGACGGTGGTGTACCCGTTCGCTGTGGTGAAGCCGGGGGGGGTCGAGGGGGACGTGACGCTCGACGACATCAACGCGAGGCTCCTGCGGCGGCCGAGGCGGCCGGTGAGGCATCCGGTGGGGGAGTTCGCCGGCGGGCCTCGCGTGGGGGCCGACGGCCCCGGGCTATCCGGCAAGGCCGTCGTCAGCCTCACCAGGATCCAGACGCAAGGGAGGGGCACGATAACAATCATCAGAACAAGGGGATGAAAGAGTAATAGTAGTAATCATCATATATAGTGATTAACTGTGAATATATATGAGTAGTATTAATTTTAATTAGGTCAACCGTTCTTGTAATTAAACGCAGTGTTGGCTTCTCGTTACGCTGCATATATGTAAGCTCAGTGGCTTCTTCTCATGCTGGAGACTGATGACAATTCACAAATTAAAAATCATCCCTGTGTATAACTCTCTCTCTCTCTCTCCCCCCGTAATCATCCACTGCATCTGCTATTGTGAGGGGGAGTAATAATGCCCCAAAAGACTGCAGATAAACACAGCATTGAGGGGGAAGAAAAAAAAGGAAACATAAGACAAGCAGTAAGGACAAATGAGGAGGGGAGGAGGAAGCAGTTAAAGCGGTGGGGCGTGGTGGGGGGCAGGATCCAAGCAATCAATCAATCCTTCCTCAGATTATATTTGATAGCAAAAGTTGGATACTGTCTTCCTCCCCTAAAGTCAAAGACCTAAAGCTGGTTTGAACAAAATCTTAACTTTGATTTCCATTCAGCAACCCAGCTCAGCTGGGACCCTGGAGGGGGGAGAGGGAGGAGAGCACTTAAATTGACATGGATTTATGTGCATGAAGACATCGTCCACATGTTTGATATTGATATATATATATGTGTGTTAAGTGAGGTGGGAAGGGGGAGATGAAATGATTGCGGGATTGCATGAGGAGAAAGCGTGCGTTGTTAATTGAATGACACCACTTGGCGTGGACTGTGTCGGGGTCCCACGGGGTCGTAGGTGTGCCGGGTACGTGATGATGGCCCTTCCTTCTTTCCTTTAGTTCAGGGCTGCTGCTGCTGTAGCACATCGACAAGTTAATTGATAGGTGGCGACCAACAGTCGATTTGTCCAAACCAGTTGAAACAATAAGAAGCGCCGGCCCGGCCTTGAATTTTTTCAACACAATACATATTGCGGCCGAAGGAAGACACGAAGTCAGGATGAGGCTTCTTCAATTATGTGAGGGGAGTCCCCACCATCTCAATCCATGCTCTGAGCTAATTTAGATGATTTGTACTTCCTGTCTCTCGATAATTGTTATAGTCTCAAAATAAAAATAAAAACAAAAACTATAATAATTAGTAAGATTAATTGTTTGCAATGTATCAAACTAAACAAACACGAACGTAATTATTAAGTTGTAATATATCCACTGACATTAGAAGGTGGTATAATTTAAGAACATCACTTGAGGTTTACTCCAATCAGAGGCACTGGGAGCTTGGGCCATGGATGGATGGATGGGTGTTGTGGCAGTGCATGGTGTCAGAAGCCAATATATAGAAGATATCTTCTTCATCTGCGCATGTTACATCTTTTTTTTTCTTTTTTCATTAGATTTTTTTTGAGAAAAGGGTCTGAGTTTAGATTAACTAGGCCATCAACTTTTAAAAATCAATAGAAAAAAAATCAAAATGATTCAAAGCTCATTGGCCATTGTAAGCCAACTTTGTTGTTTTCAGACAAATTGTAAACCCCAAAATTTTGTAAAAAATTAAATTAAATAAAAATAATAATAAAAGAAGGGATCAACTTATAAATAATGAAAAAAATTGTAACATTATAAGTTTAATGGTGTTAATTATAGTCATGTAATTATATGAATGTTTGAGGGTATAATAGGAATGAGGGGCAACACTGTTTAATGAGGGGCATCACTGTAGATAAGTTAAACTAGAAGGATCAACTTGGAAATTTGATCATGCGCGTGCGCTGCACGTGCGTATCATTTGCCTTAAACCAGATAGGCGCGACGGCGCCTCATCCCGTCTTCATCCCTCTCCCGCTCCCAGCGTCGGATCCATCGTCGCAAGCTCGCCGGCGGACCCGCGCCCTTTTCCCTCTTCGCACGCCCTCGATGCCGAATCGCTTCCTTCCCCTTCGACCGGCCGACAACCAGCGGAGGCGCCGCTCGACGGCGTACTTCGATCGCTGACGATCGTGCCAAAGATGTGGCCTCTCCCCTTTCCTATTCAGTCCCCCGATGGCCGGCGTCGATGATTGTGGCATCGATTGGAGCTCTGCCGCACCGCTCCACCGCTCCGGCGATCCGAGGGCCACTGTCGACTTCGACCTCTTCTTCCTTCCTCTTCCGATCAGCCGACGACCCGCACAGATGCTGCGATAACTCTCCTCCTTCGGCCTCCGGATCCCTTGCTGCGAGGTCAAGGGCGAACCCCGTCCTTCAGCCGCCGACGCTGCCACCTCGGATCCCTTGCATCTCCGTGATTCGAGGGCCGTCGGTGACTTCAATATTTTTGTTCTTCTCTTCGGGTCTACCGACGCCTTAGCGCTAACGACCTTCGATGATCTGCTGGTGTCTTTGTCGACTGCAACCCCTCCTTCGTGCGACGCTGAAGCTTTGATCCCGCCGTCGTTCCAAATCCGTGGGGTTGGTTTGCAGCAGCTGCCTCATTGCACATTGTCGTCTCAGAAGCTGCCTCACCGATTGATCGCAACTATGAATCCAACCTCCAATTCAATCCACGCTAAGGTCAATTTTGCTAATTCCCTCTCTCACTTTGATCTCAATGTTGCATGTTCTGTTCTTGATGGATGCTGTTGCCTAATTTGATTTGTTGAGTGTATTGCCGTGAGGTTGTTTGCACTAACTTTGAATCGTATATGGTGATGTTTGCTTCTGGATTTGATGGTAATGCTGATGTTGTTGATTAACTCTCACCTGTGCATGATTGAGGAATTGATGATGATGTTGTTTGTTGATTAATTTGACCGTATGGTGCTTTGATGACTTTGAATTGTGGCTGTTGTTGTTGTTGGTGGTGTAGTATCACGAGTTGATGGTTTAGAATGATTTATCATGGTAGCTGATGATGTTGTTTGCTGAGTAATGAGGTTTATATGTTGCTGACTTTTCATGAATGGTGCCGATGGTTTTGATGGGTTTACAAGTTGTTGAGTTTTTTTTTCTGCTGATGGGTTGGAATTGTGTGTGTTTTATGGTGGTTTAATGATGCCGCCGTGTGTTTCATGGAGGTTTGACGATATAGTGCTTGATGTTTATGGTGTTATGATAATGAGGTTAATTATGTGGTGCTTGATGAGTTTTGATGGTATTCACATATGATTTATTCTTACTTGATGGTATTCAAGTATTATGATTTTGATGGTTGTGAATGTGGATTTAATGGTGATGTTATTTTGGTTGGCTTGTGATGAGTTGATACGGTATATTGCTGTTGAGTGTTGATTTTATTTCTATTTTCTTTTCCTTATCTTTACTTGATGACATGTAGATGATATGTTAATTATGATGGAATGCAGTATCGAATGTATGTCAGCTCTAGGGCACAATTAATAGTTTCCTCTCTACTAATAATTAGATATTGTAATTAAATAAAAATTAGTGAGTGGTAAATTAGGACTAGGGATATTGCAATTTTAGTTGGACTTTATTTGAGACTCTAATGGTTGCTTGATAGTTATGATTAAGATTTATAAATTGAATAAGGTTAAATTATTAGATTAGTTTGGATTAATCAAACCTTATTGAATAATTAATTTAGGATGGGTTAGGTAGGCAAAATGGTTGAGATGGTTGATTTAATATTTTGTAAATAGGATTAATAATATATAATGTTAAAGATCATATCTAAAGGTAATGCTACTTGTAATAGGTAGATACCTTGATATAATTAGACGACGTTCAAGCTAACATACGGTTGGTTCTGAAGATCGATCTACATATCCAGGTGCGCCGGTTCACTACAGTAGACTATTCTCAAGTTGGCGAAACTTGAGGAGATAAATGTTTTACTGCTTAGAAATTAATATTTAATCATTCATGATTCATGCTTTGTATGTCAGAATAGCCTATTTATATGATTAATATGATATGCTTGTTTTCTTATGTTTACGGTTATTCAAATATGGACTAGGTTATTCTCTTGCATAAATATTTTACTGTTTAGAAATTAATATTTAATTATTTATGATTCATCCTTTGTAGGTTAGAATAATATATGTATATCATTAATGCGATATGCTTGTTGTCTTATTGCTACTGTTGTTCAAATATGTGCTAGGTTATTTTCTCGCTCATTATCTACTAGATTGATGTGACGAAAAGTAATACAATATTACAATTACTTCTAGAACCTATTATGTTACACTATAGTGTGACATATTCATAGACATCGATAAGAATCACTAATAGACATGTGACATTGACATATTTACGTATGTAATTATTGACGATGCACCGTTTTGAAATCATCTTTAAGTTACGGATACGAGCTTTAATGCTCATAAACCTATACCACCCAAAGATGTTGAAATTGTCTTGGACATAAAAGGGTGAGGATAAGATATGGATTAGTTTATTGCCAGAGAACGTTGTGATGTATTCACTATACCCGCATGGTGCCGCTAAGTCGTCACCGTGATAGTCCTAAGATGGCTAGGATGGACGAAACCAAACCAATGACCTAGCAAACATGTCGCCGAGGTTATAGCATTCCGGCGACGGCTAGGATGCATGCCTCCTGGCAGGCATAGCTGCTTGTAAATTGGTACGGTGACTCCTTCCGCATAGCCTTAGACAGTGGATCTATGGACCTCACGGCTATTATTCCAGACGTTCTGCAGCCGTTCTGATGAGTAGTCCAGATCCTGGGGTTTATTACCGGCTAGCCGTGGCCGATGCGTTTACATAGGTGCGGTGACCCTTGGTGTAGTACTACACGAGTTGCTTCATGGATTATCTGGGGAAGACGCATGGAGTGACAGGTCGCTAGGTCGCGGAGATGAAGTGATTCGCCTAGTGTACCACCGGAGAGGGATACACGGTCACCCGACCTCTCTGCCAACATCAGTGTGACGGGCATAGGTAGAGACATAGACAGTGGACACTGATGGGCTTATGGGAACTCCCTGATCAGGAGATCTTCTAAGCATAGGCTGGCTGCCCAGATCACAATATTTGAATGTGATGATATTTTTAGTGACAATAATCTTGTGAAATAAACACACTTCATATTTATAGTTGAGCTACACACTTATATTACATGTTCTTCTTATAATGCTTCAAGTTTTATTTGCTGATATTATATGCTTTGTTTGATATCACACTTATATTACATGTTCTTCTTATAATACTTCATGTTTTATTTGTTGATTTTACATGCTTTGTTTGATATTATGAAATGATGTTATAGACATGCTAGAATCTCCTTGTTTGCTATTTGAGTTATTCTACTGCGGTTAGAGCCATAAGCACTCAGCCGCTTGCGGCTGAGCACACGACGTTCAAATGTGTGCAGGTCTACTAGACGACCGGTTAGGATAGCTAATGGAGGCGAGATTATCGACGAACCTAGTTATTTACTAATTTTGTGACCATAGTATTGTAGTAGGTATATCGGGACTGTGTTAGTAGAGTTTAGTTAGATGATTTGATTGTATTATCCGCTGCATTGTTAATGTATATGAATTATGTATATATCATTAAATGTCTTGTATGGGTCCCTTGGAGCTCATACGACGGTTGCCACGTGCTCGGCAGATGAGTCGGGGCGTGATACAAATGACCATCATTTTGAAAATCATCAACAGAATTTAGCTAGTGAGAATTAATAGATAATAAAGATCAATAAGACACGTTGGGTTCCTCAAAGAGCCAAGTATCTTGAATTTAAGTTTGGGTACTCAACCCTTTGTTGCTATTTGTAGTAAAATCCAAGGAAAGCCCAAGTCTTTCTAAGATAATTTGGTCTTCCTCGAGGCAGTGGTTTCTCTACTGCTACAAATACAATGCAATTTTTCTTGTACACTTCCTCTTGTTAATTAAATGCTCATTAATCAGTAATTTCATAATCAGTAAGGTCAAGTGAGTTGCAAGCAGGGTCTTGTGGTGAAAGCAATGGACCAGTCGTCTGCATTGTGGAATCTGACTAATTTTCTGATGCTGTTCATCACTTAAACTCCCAATCAAAAATCTCCATTTTCTCCGTCAGCCTCTCGTTCTTCGAGCTCCTGACGATCATTTTCGCCCTTGCTCACCCCTTCACCCCCTTGCTCATAAAGCCATCTCAAGGAAACCTGCAATGAGAAGCAAATCATGATGAATTGACCAAGATAGATTTTCTTTTCTTAACTACATTTTTTCATTCAAGCATGAATGACTACCAAATGTAACAAACTATAACAATTAAACAGATAACGATTGAATCTGAATTGGTACAGACGAGCACCACAGAGTCTAAGTTTAGTTTTAAATCCAAGGACGTGCTTCCCATGAAATCAAACAAAATGTTATAAGTTTTCTTCTGATTGGAATGATATCTCTCATTTTGGCGGTACAAGTTTGCTGTGGGATTAGAAGGGACATACCGGGGACATACGAGATGGAAAGCAGCCAAGTTGCATACATGAAGAGGATAATAGCATCTGAATAGCAGAAAAGAAAAGAGAGATGTGAATATTCTTCCTGTGCCAGCATTGAATCTATTGTTTCTTACATGCTGCACAATTAACCAGGTTTGTTACACTGCAAAAGAGTTAGTTTCTGTAAGCGTCCTCTGGTTGAAGATACAGAATACAGTTAAGAGGAGTTGATTTGAAAAGACAACCTAAGCGTTTAAGAGATCATACTAGGACCAGATGCACCGTAAGAATACGGGGCAAAATTTTAAGTTGTTTAGGATCAATCTGGGGCACTTTTCCCTAGAAAATTCTTCGAGATGTAATTTTCTGTCGTCAAAATAAACAGACATACTTATTGGCTGATATATCACTACTGACTATATTTTTTCCTGTATAATTCAGTGGAAATATGATGTTTGATACCATTTATTAGCTGGTTATCTTTTACTTCCCGGGGTTTGCTAAAATATTTTATCACGTTTATGTATGCTTGAATCCCTCTGTGGTTCCTGATTCACGCGTCCTTAGTTTGTCACTGAACATTCCCTATTTTTCCACAAGGGACTAAAATAATTGCTCTGAAATATACACAGGCAAAACCCGTGCGCCAGGGTTCAAGGCCATGGGCCAATGTATGAGGTAGAGATCAAGGTAATCAAGCTTCAGATTCCTAAATCAGAGGTTCGCAGAGAATCGATCACAGAGCGCTCTTGTCAGAATGGAATCGACCGGAAAGGAGGAGAGGAAAGCATAAGAACAAGGACCGAGGTCTGTTCGCCGACTCCTCCTTCGGGCTGGTAGCAGATGGGTTGGACCCATTTGCTGCCGTTTAGTGTTTAGGTTATAAGCCTGAACAAACAAACCCATTTAACCGCTGGCTCAAGCAGATGGGGTGGACCGGGCCACTTGGTCTAATTTCCCACATCAGTCCGGAATTAATAATATCAAGTATATAAAATACTAAGCATCGAGCAGCAGTTGCATACTCACGCACACACATGGGTAGAACTCGTACTACAACATCCATCACTTCATTGTGAATTTTAATCGATCAATCCTCATCGATGTCGTGAAAGCCAAGGCTGAGTAGCTTGGAGAATTCCTCCGGCGAGAACAGAAGCCGTAGAACGGCTTTCTTGCTCTGTGGAATTTGACTAATTTTGTGGCGGTCCTCGTCGCTCAGTTCCCAATCAAAAAGCTTCATGTTCTCCTCAATCCTCTCCCTGTTCATGGTCTTCACCACCATGCTTCCTCCCTGCTCATAAACCCATCTCAGAGAAACCTGCAAACTTCTACGAAGTTGTTAAGTCTGGACCATCAAAGTTTTACTTTTGCAAAATTTAAGAGAAACCGCAGCGGATCTACCTGAGCCACGGTCTTCCCCTTTTCCCTGGCTATATCTGCAAGGACTTGGGAGTCCATCATCATGTTCTTGGACATCCAGAAGTCTTGACCTCCTAATGGAGAATAGGCAGTGACAATAATGCCTTTCTCCTTGCACAGCTCTCTCAGCTTCCTCTGCTGCCACATCGGGTTCATCTCCACCTACGTAAACAATTCTAGGGATTTATAGACGTAAACCTAATGAGAGACTGAGAGCAGCTTTAATTACCTGGTTTACAGCCGGAGGAATCTTGGCGATTTCCAGCAGCTCGATAATCCTGCTGCTAGTGAAGTTGCTTACCCCAATGGACTTGGCCAACCCCAGCCTTTGGCACTCCTCCATGGCCCCCCAAACTGATCTCATATCAAACGGTAGTATGTCTTCCACCTTCGAAGGAACCCGCATCGCTCCCGGCTTCGTTCTCAACGGGTAGTGGAGGAGGTAAAGATCAAGGTAATCCAGCTTGAGCTTCCTGGCAGAAGACGATGGGGAATTTGAGAATAAAAATTTGCCCCAACACGTGTGAAGAAATGAAGTACTAATTATATCCACCTGAGACTCTGGCGGATGGCCGGGAGGATGAGATCCGGGTGAGCGTCGGAGCACCAAAGCTTGGAGGTGATGAAGAGCTCGGAGCGGGACCGGACGAGGCCGGTCCGCAGAGCCTCGGCCACGGCCTCGCCCAGGGCTTCCTCGGAGTCGTAGAGGGCGGCCGTGTCGAAGTGGCGGTAGCCGAGCCCGATGGCGTGGAGGACGGCGGCCTTCATCGTCTCGTTCTGGTCGGGAGAGAAGTGGAAGACGCCCAAGCCCATGCCCAGCACGGGGATCGACCGGAGCGCGCCATCAGCAGTGGCGGCCGCCGAGGATCTCAGGCTCACTTCTGGAATAGTAATCATCTTGGATGATCACTCTATTGTCTCGGTTTGCTGTGATCGATGTGTTCGGAGGACAGAGATGATGAGATATATTGGTTGCTCGTGGAATCTCTAGAACTAGATTATTGTTTTCATTTGTCATTTCTTCCAAAAACACAAAGTCAACAAACAGCTGGAAGGAAAAAGATACAGCCGCACAACTTGAAAATATTTTTGTATCAAGTAATACAGAAACTATTAATCAACCACATCAACCGATCAACATCACTTCTGGAATAGTAAACATCTTGGATGATCGCTCTATTATCTCGGTTTGCTTTGGTCCACGTGTTTGACTGCTCGTGGAATATCTATATCTAGATTATTGTTTTCTTTTTTTTCCATTTCTTCCAAAAACACAAAGTCAAAAAACAATCGGAAGAAAAAAGATACAACCAGACAACAACCAGGGAATTATTTTGTATCAAGTGATGTCAGAAAATATTAATCAACCACATCAACATCAGATAAATCGAATGACCCGATGGACTGTTCATCCGATGAAACTGAAAGCAATGACCTTATGCTAACTCGCTTGCACTGTGGAATCTGACTAATTTTGTGGAGATCGTCATCACTAAGTTCCCAGTTGAATATTTCAATGTTCTCCTTCAGCCTCCCCTTGTTGAAGCTCTTGACCACCATGCTCACTCCTTGCTCATATACCCACCTGAGAGATACCTGTGCAACAGTCTTTCCTTTTTCCTCAGCTATTTCTTTCAGCACTTGACAATCCCTCACCGGGTTGTTACTCATTGGAACAACTTGACCTCCGATTGGAGAATATGCAGTGACATGGATGCCCTTCTCCTTGCAGAAATCCCTCAGCCGCTTTTGCTGCCATGCTGGATTCATCTCCACCTACCAACTCTTATCTCTTTACTTAAAGAAATGATAATTAATACTTAACAAGGATTATTACAGCAGAGTGCATATGGAATGTACTTGATTCACAGCAGGAGGAATCTTAGCGTATTGAAGAAGCTCCTCCAGTTTCTTCGTGGGGAAGTTGCTGACCCCGATCGACTTCGTCAATCCGAGCCTCTTGCAATCCTCCATGGCCTCCCAAACCGATCTCAACTCCAGCGGGAGAACGTCTTTGCTCCTCACAGGAAAAGGCGCCGCCTCCCGCTTCAAACTCATCGGCCAATGAATCAGATAGAGATCAAGATACTCCATCCTCAGGTTCCTGATTCAGTCAAGCATATACAGATAAAGCAATGACTTCTGTCGCTAAATACGAACAGAGTGTGTGTATATGTACACACGCATACTTGCCTTAGGCTGTTTCGAATGGCAGGGAGGACGAGATCGGGGTGGCAGTTGTTGCACCAGAGCTTGGAGGTGACGAATAGCTCGGAGCGGGAGGCGATGAGGCCCCGCCGCAGGGCCTCGTCGACGGCCTCGCCGAGCGCTTCCTCGGACTGGTAGAGGGCGGCCGTGTCGAAATGGCGGTAGCCGAGCTCGATGGCGTGGAGGATGGCGGGCTTCACGGCCTCCTGGCCGAAGGGGTACGCCGCCGTGCCCATGCCGACGACGGGGATGGATGGACGGCGGCTGCCGCCGGCGTCGTGGGAGCTCACGTCGACGGCCGGGATGCTCATCGTCGCCATTAATTAGTTGGTCATCGTGGTATAGAGTTCATCAATTTTCTGGAATGCAATTTCTGTGTGCGCTTTGGTTGTATATAGAGAAGTCCGCAGGATTCCTGAATGGGGAAAGTGGCACCTTCCAAAGTTTCAACATTGGATCACTCATCCACCGCTCTGGAGTTGTTCGTTCCACTTGTCATTTTTTTTATTAGGACGAGAGTTCTTTATTTGCCAAATTGCTTGCTTCGGTGAACGAGTCGAACGAGTTCTACTATAAAAATCCTTTCCACCTCGATCGGACCGGGTCACCGGAGCGAGTTAGCTCAGATTAAATCTAGAAATATCTTAAAATTAAAATTTTAACCTGGAAAGGCATATATCAATTGATGCAATCTAATTTGGGACTATTATTTAAGAGAGTGATATTTTGTAGCTTTGTCTTAACAAAAAAAAATATTCTTTAAATGAGTTTTAATCGGAATTAGTCTTAATATGTAGCCAAACACAAACATCACTAGTTTCACACTGCAAGTCTTTATTTATTACATCACAACGAAAGGCCAAGTTAGACCAACATTAAGCACTTGTTTTACACTGAGGGGAGATGGGGGTTTAGATTTGCTGATGACCACAAGCATCATATCACATCCAAATAGTAGACACTGATAACCTTACTTAATATGAGACAGCAGGGCGCAGACTCTTTCACCTGTATTTTTTTTATTGCAGCATTGCAGTGCTTGTCAAACAATAAAGTTGTCTTCCTTCATGCCACCAAGGCATGCTTGAACTGCTTCACCCACGGTGAGAAATATCCATGATCCTCCGTTATTGATGTCCACAAGCCCAGCCAACTTCATCTTGTTTATCACTTGCCATCCAGGATTCACCATCGCTAGCTGTAATCAGATATATAATTTTGTATCCATGAAAGGCTTTCTGCAGCGATCGATCTAATTTTAATATGTACAGGTAAACTGTCCACTCACCTGAACCCTAGCAGAGGTAAGCTTCTTGCGTATCTCGCCAAGAGCCGAGATGCCCGAAGTATCGACATTTATGACATCTGCAACCGAACGGATCAGGTTCAGATATGTTAAGCATCTTCTGAAGATTCATATCGTTGCTCCTGAAACCACTGAACTTACTTGACATGTCGATGATGGCCGACTTGCATGAGGTCCCCTCTTCTCCTTTCTCCTTCACTGCATCACATCCTTCCGTGGCCCATTTTACGATCCTGGAAACACCAAACAATCGATCTCTCAGCTTCAATGGTTGCATGATCCGATTCTAGTTTCAGACGATGTCGACTACCTCACCTTTCTCTTATGCAGTTGGCATTCATGAAGCACAGGAACGGCGAATTGACGCGAATGATGAGCAGGTTCGGCGTATCATTAACAGCTGAAGGATACTGCCGCGTGCTGCAGAATACGTCCGTCCCTTGAATTCTTCCCAGCATCTCCATGCTGGGCCGCGTAGCCCTCACAATAATCTTCGCGAAGGAGATGGTTACCTGCACGCCTCAGTCGAAGAACATTAATTAATTCCTCATCTTTCAGCGCGCCGCCATTTTTTTATATATATGCATAATGAATCGCACCGACCGCAGTTGCAAGGCCGATCTCCACGGAGCCGAACAAGACGCCCAGAAAAGCCCCCGAGCAGGCCACGAAGTCCATCTTGTCAACCCTCCAGATGTTGTAGGCTTCCTTGACGTCGATGAGGCCGGGGAGGGCGGAGAGGATGATGGAGGCGAGAATGGTCACCGGCGTGTAGTACAAAAGCCTCATCAACGCCTCCAGCGACACGATAACCGCTGCGGCCATCACCATGTTCGACACAGTCGTCTTGCACCCTGCGCTCGCGTTCACCGCCGTCCTCGAGAACGATCCTGCAGCCATAACATCTGCTCTTCAATATACACGAAATGCAGATCGATCCTCTGCGTTGATCGATCACCTGTCGCGACGTAGCAGGAAGACAAAGATCCTGCGATGTTCATGAACCCCATTGCCACCATTTCCTTGTTGCCATCAAGCTGATATCCTTTTACTGCAGCGAATGATCTCCCAACAGCCACGGCCTCCTAACTCAATTCTATTCCATATTAGTTTTCTTTTTGGATCACGATACTGCATTCATATATAATATAATCTCAAGCAAAGGGCAAGTGTTATCATTAAGTTAATACCGTGAGGGCGATGATTGCGCAGATTAACCCAATCTTTGCTGCCTCTCCGACGTGCGGGCCGTGGAGCTGCAGCTCTTTGACCGAGCTCGGATTCAACCCCTCTTTGACTTGTTGGATGATTTTGACTCCGTGCTTGTCTGCCCTGGTCAGGTAGACGAGAAGAGTCGAGAGAGCGACCGAGAGCAGGGGGGTGGTGGCCGCCAACCAGAAGAGCTTCCTTTTCCTCATACCCTAACCAAGAAAGAGAGAATGCCTGTAACATATTGGTGCATTTCAATCTTTAAACTTCTATTTAAGGAAAGAGGAAGATAAAGTTGTGTTACTTACGATGAATCTTACGATGAGGATGAATATGAGGAATGAGCATCCAATGAAGAAATTGTTCGGGTGCCACTGTTTATATGTATATATATAATTTGAATTAGATGAATATTTTGTTAAGAACTATAACAAAAGCTGTTGCAACATTATTGAAATTAAAATAAAAGCTTTATAATGATAGTTTAGGTATTTAATTGTACACAAATTGTCGAAAAATATGAGTTAGGTGAATATTATTTATAAACTAGTGATTGAATTTGAAATTAGGTAAAAATCTTTACACCAAAACTAAATTTAGGATAGAAAGTCTTACCACAGGAATAAACAATAAGGTCAGAACTTTATTTTGAAACCCTAACAACAGTGAGCTATGAACTCATAATCACTGGATTAGGTGATACAGTTATAACTGGTGCACTACTGAAAAAGTAATTATTAAAGTGCACCTACTGCAAAAGTGATTGTTACTGTAACATATTGATTCTCTTTACCTTATCCTAATTCCACATAAATATAAATAGTTATTTATCAAATGCCTAAATTTTTAATAAAAAACCTGTAAAATAGCAGGTAAGCAATAGGGCTAAAATATGACAAGTCTTTTAGTTGATTACTTACCATTTAAAAACAAAACATTTTTATCCCGAATAGAAAATATTTTTTAAAAATTACTACTGACAGAAAACAAAACATGAAACACTTAAGGATTATTTTTTAAAATAAAAAATAAAATGAGTAAGAAGTAAAACACATGATGAGTTCAGAGAGGATCCAAATTTTTTTTTCTTCCATTTACTCACAGGCCGACGAAGTGCAACCCAAACGGCCTCGACCACCGAAACCACATCCGTGTTGTTCGTGAAGTGATTGATCCCAAGAAGCCCCTTCAACTGCTGCAGTCCGATCACAATCGCTGCTCCTGCCATGAACCCCACGATCGTCGCATGCGACAGGAAATCCACCACGAATCCCAACCTGCGTAGTGCCTACCACCGAGTCAAAATCCAATCGTAGGAAGAGCAGCAAGTTTCTGAATCGATCTTAATATCTGCTCCAAAAACAATCCGGTAATGCAACCTGAGGAAGCCGAACGAGGTCTGAAAGACGCCGGCAAAGAAGGTTGACGTCAGCACCAGCCTTCTGTATGCGGCGGGGTCGGCCGCAGGGTCGACCACTTTTTGAGCCATGGACGACAGCAGAAGCGAAATCACGGCCACCGGGCCGATCGCGATGTCTCTCGACGTCCCCATCACGGCGTAGATCAGCGGCGGCACGAGGCTTGTATCTGCCAAAACCAACGCCGACTCCGTGATTTGGAATTTTGGATCATGAGAGAATTACAATACTGAAAGAGTTTTTTTCTTGCTAGGAGTTTGAGTGGCTACTCACACAGGCCGAACTGGGGATCGAGCTTAGCCAAACTTGCATACCCAATGCTCTGAGAAATACCCCACAGACGTTTCAGTAGCAGAATTGAAGTACATGCCAAAGGAGAAAGCCAATGGAGCGAGAGAATGCAATCACCTGAGGGATTCCGAGGCTTGCAAGAGTGAGCCCAGCCATCAAGTCACTTTTGAATGACTTGAGGTCATAGTGTCTTCCCCACTCAAGGATCGGGAACAGGCCATGGATGATTGAAATGATCCATTGGAGGGGTGAAGAAGGGCTCCTTCCGGTGTGAAGAACTGCACCTCTCAGTGAGCCTGATACATCTTGCCACAGAGAAGGTGGATCTGGAGCATTCAACACTAGCAGAGCTGTGCGAACTGGTTGTTCAGTTCCTGATCCTTTGGAACCTTGATCTGCCGCACACTCAGCATCTTCATGCTCTGAGGGTCTCATGGTTTCATGAAGTGTTTGGGTGAACTCGTAAAGAAGTTTACTGAGTTGGATTGATGAGCAACATGGAGCAACTCAAGCTGCAAGCTTTGTATTCCATGAGCCCATGGGAAGTTGCAAGGAAATGGAAGAGCACTCAACAGGGAAGGATGGAAGAGCTTGAGCTTGAAGCTTGTTCGAGGAAATGGTAAGTTAGATGTAGAGGAGGTACCGACCTCCCTTTATGTGCTGCGGAATAGTAGACTGTATAATATTCGATTGCACTGTGGTATATATGACCCCATTTACTGAAATGGATTAGGCCTTCTCACATTAAGTACTAGAGAAGAAGGAATGATTGTGCCCCTCATTATTGTTACATACTACCAGAACCAGCCAGTTGGACCATCTAAAGCACTCGAGCAGGCGTTCCATCAAGAAAAGCATTTCACCAGGCTGATCCAACCACTGCCATGAAGAAAAGGAATGACTTCAGATGATCCCAGCTCGGTGAAGATTAGATGCATCGTTGGTCTGATGAAGTTGCCAATTCATACACAGTTTGGATCGGTCAAGGTGATCAAATCATTATAAAGATCTTCTCGCAAGCTTTCAATGACGATTCTAACTTCTGCAGCATCATGTTCGATTAGCTCAACTAACATGAATCACCATAGCACGAGCCATCATCAGCTACTGCATGTATGCTCCACAAGTATGCTCTCTTCCTACAATGTACTTTCAGAACTCAAATACCGTATTTCCTAAAGGATTGTGTGTCAACGCAAGCTGATTAATTACATGCAAGGATATGGTTCATGTTGGCTAAAAGGCGTCAACTCCGGAGCAAGTCCTTTCTTCTACAACCGGTATTTTACCTCAAAATTTACTGATGCGCTGCTGACTGTTTAGAGACTCATCTTCTTGCACGCTTCAATTTTAGTTATTGTATCTCTGCAGATGATGTCCAAAAAGGCAATTGTCACTGGAAAAAAGATCCAATGATGTGAAAGCTTTGGTTAGTCATCCAATTTCTTGCGGCTGCTAATTTACTTGCGTATTCTGATCATGAGATGTGAAATAATTGTTTAAGTATTAATGCCGATATTTTTATTACTTCTGAATGCGATGATTGGTTTCAGAAGTCTCACGATATCTAGTAATAACTAATGGTCCTCACTCTCTGTCCCAGTTCAGAAACATACTCAAAACTAAGAACAAATATATCTACTAATGCATCTGAGTTGAAGTATTGTTCAGCATTGATTGTTATATAAATGCAGCTTTATCCTTTTTGCTTATGGAATTAAGTGATCTTTCTTTTCTATCATTTCTATTCCTCCGAAAACCTCTAACAAGCACACCGTGAACGATTAGACCTTCACCGTTTCATATCACATGTTAGTGTTGATATTTTGCATCGATAAATTGAATTAACGCTAAGTTGATAGATGCTTTCTCCTCTACTTTTGAAAAACCCAACAGAGATCTAAGCAAGATCTCTGTCTCCTCTCACAGATTCTTTCTCCAAGGTACATTGAACGGGGACGCAGATGTTCAGTTCTTCCTCTTCCCCGATTCATGGCCAGGTTCTAAATCATTGAGAGCCATCCAGAGTGGAGCTGAAATTTCTTTTTTTAGTCATGTGATGTGAAGTACCAAAGGCTGTGAGTGACCTTCAAAAAGTAAGCTTCTGAAAGTGGTGGTGGGAGTGGGAGGCCGCAAGCAGCACGGAGCAACCTTTTCAATGCATAAATTCTCTCTGGGCCTTTTGCTTGGCTTTAAGAAGTTGAAATTTTAGGGACTTCATGCTTTTGCTCTTGCTATCTTCAGGAAGACTGTCTTCTCCACTGTGGATGGTGCCAATTAATAAGAAGCATATCTGCTTTTGGTAGTTAAACTCTCTTAATTGCAGATATAAACAAATAGGTATATTTTCTCCCTAATTTTATAAATATTACCAGCTTTCAAACCATGTAATATCTAATATCTGTGTGGTAAATAATATAAAAAACCTAGGTGGTAATATAAGTTTTAAAATTTGGGAGGATGAAAATATAATAATCCACATATTATCCATGTTGATTAAAATAAAATTAGATTGGGCCACATCGAGAGGCAACCCAAAACCCAGTGTTATCCACACAGGAGTGATATGAAAAGAGAAAGTGACCCCAATAGTAACGTAATGATAATTTCCAAAATCAATAGTAATGTAATGATAATTTCCAAAATAAATTGTAAAGCAATTATATTAGATGATTCAATCCACTGGGGATCCTCCTTTGACTTCTGCATCACTTTACTGTGTGTTTGTGAGGTGCTAATAATGGATATGTCTTTTTTTCGTCCATTTTTCCCCATTAAATTAGAGGAATCAATATTTTTTCTTTATAAATTAAACAAGCTTTTGCTCAAAATTAACTTATAATTTGATAACAGTGGAGTCATTCTTTTTATCTGATTCGATTTTTAAAATATTCAACGTGCCTTCTCCTGCTCGTCCATACAAAGGATTAAAATAATCGCCTGCAGCCTTCGCAAAATTAATTAATTATTAATGAGATCGAATCTTTGATGAATTTAAATTTACCTCATGAATAAAATATTTGGATCGCTTCCCCGTGCACTTTGGAGGACCCCGAGAAAACATCCTTATTATTTTTTTGTTCCATGAGTTGGCTATATATATAACTAAATTACCCCACTGTGGTAATTATTCGGCTAACTTGAGTTATACATTTTAATATCGTCTAATTGTTTTTTAAAAATTTTAATTGGATTAGTAAAATAAAGCGTCTGACCGGAATAATTAATTAGAAATTTGTGCACATGCAAATATTTTTCTATAAACAAATGCGCACATGGTGGAAATCTTAAACGCCGGTGTTAAACTAAGATTCACGCGTGCCTCGCGCTAATTAGTTAATTTGAAAAAAAAAATCCACAATCTCGAGGGGTTTTAAAGGTTCTAATTAATCTTATTTAATTTATAACATGGCGAAATATCATCTCCAGTAATTTAATTTATAGGAGTTGGTGAAAATAAATAGATAATTTTTTAAAAAACAAATTTAGTAAATCGTTCTTACAGAAATATTTATTTTTAAATACCGAAATGAAAAATATGAAAAAAGGAACAACCAAATATAATTCTCCAACTCGTCACGTGTCAGCGGGCTCCGGACACGTGACGAAGACGCCGCTCATTCGTGACACTGCGGTCCACCCACGTGGCTGTTCCTACGCCCCCAGCGCCATCTGTGATGCAGCTGTAACGCGAAGATTACCCCACTCATCCTGCCCTTCTACACCGTCCGATTCATTAGGGGCTTCTTTAGGACCGTCTGATCCCTCCTCTCCGTTCTATATACCATAAACGCTGGTGACTCCGGGCTCGGAAAGGGCTCTTTCAATTTGCTCCCACCAAAGGAAGAGCTCTCTTGTTGTTCTGGACGCAGAGAGGAAGAAGAGAGAAGAAGAAGATGTTTATCGAGAAGTTCAAGGTTGAGAGCCCCAACGTGAAGTATGGCGAGGGCGAGATCGAGACAGTGTACCACTACGACACCACCGAATTGGTGCATGAGAGCCGCGATGGCGCGTACCAATGGATCGTCAAGCCGAAATCCGTGAGATACGACTTCAAGACCAGCACCCGCGTCCCAAAGCTCGGGTATCGCCTGATTGCTTCCTCCCGGACGCTTCTTTCCTAATTTAATCTGATTTTTTTTTCTTCTTAATTTTGGCCCAGGGTGATGCTTGCGGGATGGGGAGGAAATAATGGATCTACCCTCACGGCCGGAGTTATCGCCAACAGAGAGTAAGATCTGGTTTTGGATTGTGAGTTTTGTGGATGTTTTTGTCAATCCGGTAATGACATTTTGTAGTTTGTGTGGTTATGTTGGTTAGGGGTATCTCGTGGGTGACGAAAGACAATGTGCAGCAGGCCAACTATTTTGGATCCCTGACTCAAGCCTCCACCATTAGGGTTGGGTCATTCAATGGGGAGGAGATTTATACCCCTTTCAAAAGCTTGCTTCCTATGGTAAAGACTTAAAGCTCTTTTGTTTCCTTTTTAATTGTTTTTTTTTCTTGTATTATTGTGAAATGTATGTCCTGCAAGTTCAAGTAGGATTATGTGTTTTCTCACTGAGAATAATAGTTTATATGCTTTGGGTGATCTATTGAAATGTTAATATCATACTAATTTTCTTTTTAACCTGGAAACATTATGTGATCTGGCTCAATTTTCCATGTTGTTTGATAGGTTAATCCAGATGATGTTGTGTTTGGGGGATGGGATATAAGCAACATGAATCTGGCAGATGCGATGGCCAGGGCCAAGGTCCTGGACATTGATCTGCAGAAGCAGCTCCGGCCTTACATGGAGTCCATGGTCCCCTTGCCTGGGATATTTGATCAGGACTTTGTTGCATCAAATCAGAGCGCCCGTGCCAACAATGTGATTCGAGGCACTAAGAAGGAGCAGGTCCAGCAAATTATCAAGGACATTAGGTGCAAATTAACTTCATATTTGCAAATTCCTCTCTACACAAGTAATTTATGTATCCAGAGCATTGGTGTTTCTAAGTCAATAAATCAATGTACGCTTAGCTTTGGTTAACTGACCACAAAGTCAGTGTTAAAATATGCTGGAAATTTCATTCTCGAGCGTTCATTTAATAGGGAGTTCAAGGAGAAGATGAAGGTGGACAAGGTGGTCGTGCTGTGGACTGCTAACACAGAGAGATATAGCAATGTGATTGTGGGGCTCAACGATACTACGGAGAATCTCATGACCTCATTGGAGAAGAATGAAGCTGAGATTTCTCCGTCAACATTGTATGGGATAGCTTGCGTAATGGAGAATGTGCCTTTCATCAATGGTAGCCCACAGAACACGTTTGTGCCAGGTTTGGTTCTTAAGATTCGTGAAATTGTTGGCTTTATTAGGAGGTTGTGGATTAAATAATAATTTTTTTTGGAATGTTTCATACACATCATTATGTTGCTTGCGTAGGGCTCATTGATATGGCTATTCAGAGCAACACTATGATAGGGGGAGATGACTTCAAAAGTGGACAGACAAAAATGAAGTCTGTTTTAGTTGATTTTCTAGTCGGTGCAGGAATTAAGGTACCTCGAGCTAATTGGAAATTTGTATTCCTATATAAATGGTTCTGTTAATTCTTGATGCTCATTCACTTCGATGCCAAGTTGGAATTTATAAGTATGATTTTGGACTGAAATTGTAGCTTATATATTAATTTTAACATAACGTGTCTTTTCTTTTTCTGCTAGCCAACCTCGATTGTCAGCTACAATCATTTGGGCAATAATGATGGATTGAACCTTTCTGCACCACAAACTTTCCGATCCAAGGAGATCTCAAAGAGCAATGTGGTCGATGATATGGTCTCAAGTAATGGCATCCTCTATGAGACTGGGGAACACCCTGACCACGTGATTGTTATAAAGGTTGGTAGAAATGCATATTCAATCCTTTGAATTGTAAGTGTAAAATGATTGCTAGATCAGTAATGTTCACCATTTGTTCACTGCAGTATGTACCATATGTTGGGGACAGCAAGAGGGCTATGGATGAATACACATCTGAGATATTCATGGGAGGAAAGAGCACTATTGTTCTTCACAACACGTGCGAGGATTCCTTGTTGGCTGCACCTATCATATTGGATTTGGTATTGTTGGCTGAACTGAGCACTAGAATTCAGTTTAAAGCTGAGGGAGAGGTAACCATAGACATCTCATTAATTTGTACATTTTCTTTGTAAACTTACATTGTTCATGTTAGCTGATGTTACTTTCATCGAGTAGGGAAAGTTCCACTCCTTCCATCCAGTAGCTTCAATCTTGAGCTATCTCACCAAAGCTCCGCTTGTAAGTCAACGTCTTTTCGTGCGTATTGCTTTTAATATATGTTTATCTTTGGAGCCTCGATTAAATTATCCATAGTAATAATTTATCAAATTCATTGTGTTTGCATGGTTGTCTAGTATATAGGATGAACCGTATCGTTGTGCAAGTTCTATGCTTCAGATAGATAAACCCGTACGTCCGTGTTTGTTCTGGTGAATTAAAATGGCAATTCTCAGATATCATAAAGATGAATTTTAGGTCGCATCTACTCGTGCTAGGATCCTTATAAATGACTAGAATATAAAAAACATGTATTGAGAATCATCAGCCAATCAAACATAACATTCATCAATAATAAGAGGCTGTCGGTTCCAATTCTTTCAGTCATAAGTGGAACAATGACATATATGGTTAGATAAGATAATCCATGTATTGGATCTAAGACAGTCGACCTTATAAACCTTAAAAGGAGTCACCACATTTGATGAAGGTTGATATTTACTTAACTCCCTCCTAGCATGCTTATTTAACCTTTGTATCATCACACAGTACTAACTTAAAACAGATCCAAAATTATGTCATTTCAGCACCGTTGCTAGTCCCCTAAATATATTATTCCATGCCCTGAACAGGTTCCTCCGGGTACACCAGTGGTGAATGCCCTTTCCAAGCAGAGGGCCATGCTGGAGAACATACTCAGAGCTTGTATTGGCCTGGCTCCAGAGAACAACATGAACCTGGAGTACAAGTGAAACTAGCAGCAACTCGAATAAAGAGGGTGGATGTTGAGACTCGAGAGGTTTCTTAACATGTTTTGATCATCGTTCTCCTTCTCTTCACGTGTAGGCTTGTAATAACAGTTTAGCTTATGCCTAATCCCAACTAGAGGGGTTTAGTCTCATGTATTTTCCTTCCTCAACTGTGCTTATGAAGTCTTAGACATGCAGTTGGATGGTTTTCATTGTTTTTTCTTCTGATGTTGTCTGGTTCCGGTTTATCATGATATTTCCAAATATGCGAGCGGATGAAAATTGTGCATCCTCTGCTTCGCTATTTAGCTATTGTTTGGTTCCATCATTATTTAGCTATCTTTCCTTTTTATTAAGCATTTATTTGTAAACATATAGAGTGGTTTCCAAATATTTAGGATGACAGTGAAGAGTGTCCTCGGTTACTCATCCCATCTGATCACCAGTGTCATCATTTTCATGTACTGTAATTCTTTTATGGAAAGGGCGAAACATGTGAGCAGTCGATTGGATGCATCAATTCAGATTCAATTTACTTGCGTTTCCAACTACAGATGCTCTAGCACAGGTGAGTATTCAATCAATCAAATCATCTCATAGATCTTCCCGTAAATTTTAGACACCCCTTGTTTTCATCGTTCTTGTTTATTATTTTGTTCTTGAAGGGGGACGTGAGTCATCAAGAACAGCCTTGGTCTCCTTGTCGTCGTCTGGTTTGCTCAAGCAGCCACCACGTTTGTGCAGGGGGGAATGCCGCAAAGCGAGATGCCGGGACGCGCTGTGGACTGCAGCTCCGCCGTTAGCCCACTGCCTCGACGACTGCCTCATCTTCTTGGAAGATGGCAGCACCCTGCCCCGGTCGCCAGGCCGTCGCATAATGCAGGCGGCGAGAAAGGAGGGAACGAGCCTCAACATCGCTTACCAACTCCAAGTGAGCTACTGCCTCAGGTTCAACACCAACCTCCTTGTCGACGGTATGATTACCTCAGCTTCTTCTCACTTAAAAGTATTTTAATGTTATCCATTTTGGTATGGGACAATGTGGGGTGGAATAATATAGGATGGAATTCATTTCCCATCCATAATAAGCCCATCCTACCAAACTGTGCTGCAGATGCTACTGCTTGTGGAGGGTTGACTGCTTCAAGTTCCGGCGTCTTCTTGGAGACATTAGCTTCTATATTGTACATTGGATTAAGTTGTACCTACACCTTACTCTCCCGGTTATGCTCCTCCTCTGCGGCATCCGGGCTTGGAAGTGCGATGATTAATTGATGTAGTCTATTTGCAAGCTAAATCGCAGTTGCTCTCTGGAATTGCCACTGGCTACAAGGAGAGAAGAATGGCCTTTTATCTCCCTGATTCTGCAAGTAGATTAAGATCCTTTTCTTTGTAGCACCCTAAATTTACTACTGACTGCCTTTATATGTTTAAGAGTTATTATCAAATAGCATTAATATCATCATCAGTTTTGTATGTTTAAGAACAGCAGCAAGATCGTAGATGATGCTGTTATCCTGCTCTTCAGCCTGTTTTCTTCGTTTGATATACTTGTATATATATCGCATCTTAGATTCTCAGGGTAATGGACTAATGGATCAGGCTCTTTCTACATAAATATAGTGTATTTTGTATTTAAATTCTTTGAAAGGTTTTTTTATCTCAGGAGGTGAATTTGTTTATAGTAATTGTTTTGGTGTTATTATTTTGCTGAGCTTTTAAGAAATTTTATTAAATATTTTAATTCAGGACCCTTCATCACTTACTCTGTGCTAAAAACATAATTCACCCGCATATTTTAAACAAGTAAAGATGTGAAATCCAAAATAAAAATTATAAATTATACAGAAGGTTCTCAGTTAGATTACTTGAAATATAAATAATATGGTAGAGGAACTCAATTGAAAGGAATCAGATTGATTGAATACCTGACAAAATCCAACCGGACCAAACGTGGTCCAGGTTGACCCAACTCGTACCTACGCGATTCAGCCTCTCACTCCTTAGTCTTTACCTTCCTCCCTCCCATCGATAACCTGCCATAACTCCTCTTTAATTTTTTTTTCCAGTCCCGTCACCGTCACAATTCTTACCGCCTTCCTTGGCTACTTGCACGTGGCAGCTCACATTTTTTTGGTTACGTTCACCGCAGATCACGACGCCCATATATAATCTATGTTCACCGAAGGTGACGACACCCATATAATCTCTATAATTGTTCTGTCGTCCTTCGCTCGACTCCCCGACGCGCTCGACTCCGCTTCCTTCCACTTCGTTCTTCACGGTCACGCGCTTGCTTCCTCCTCTTCCGACAATGGCGAAGAATCTGCTCTTGGCGCTCTCCACCGTCTTTGCACTGTCGTGCATCCTTCCCTCTCTCGCGTTCGACACCAGCGACATCGCTCCCATCGAGGGTGAACCCCCCGTCCCCATCGAGAGCCAATCCTTCGCCCCCCTCGTGGGCGAACCCCCCACCACCCTCATGGGCGATCCTCCCACCCCCCCCCTGGTCGAACCCTCCGCCCCCATCGTGGACGAACCCCCCGCCGCTGTCGAGGGCGGGTTCATCGTCGAGGGCCGCGTGTTCTGCGACACTTGCCGCGCGGGGTTCGAGACGCCGATGTCGACCTACGTCGAAGGTGACGGTCATCCGCTCTTTCTCCCTCGTTGGTTTTTCGGCTGTTTGACTTTTTTTTTGTTTCCGTGTTTTTGATCTCAATTCCTCTGACGCATCCGATCCGGGATTTAAGATCGGTGTGTGAACATTGAACGCCGTCCTGCTCTGCTTTTTTTTTTAGATCAGACCTTCGAGGATAGGGAGACGACACTTTGGGAATGCTTTCTTGCATTGCTCACGTACCGTAGGGTAAAAATTCATTCCTTCTCTCGCTGTCAGTGAGGAAAGGATCCTTTTCTGATATTTTTTTGGGGAATTTTATGATGAGAAGATCTGTTAATTTTAATTGCACGTATAGAATGCTACAATGTGGGCTGCTAGCAAGTTTTTCTTTTGATCGATAAATTTATTCAGCTTGTAGAGTTAAGTTTGAGCATGATAATTGTGTGTGCTTAATCTTTCTTTTAGAGAATGCCTGTAATAACAGATCCTAGCTCTTGTCTTTTATATATCAGAATATATTTAGGCCTAATTTGGTATGGGACAAACAAGGCATTAGCGTCTGACGGGGAACAGGGAAATGGGAAAATAATTCGACTTAATGCAGAAAGAAACAAGGCATGTATAAATAGGTGGAAGTAAAACTTGCATCTTCTTTAAGCTTCTCTTGGAATTTTTAAGCCTGTTCAAGATAGTAGCTATTATTTCTTATTAATTCATCTTAAGTAAACATTTGTTTGGTTAGTACAATTGATGTTCCTATAGATGTGTTTTTATTTGGGATATATCAGACATCTATAGCAAAAAGTAAATTTAGACCAGCAATTCTCGTTAAATTTGGTAAATCCAAGTTAGACATGAAAGCATGAGTTTTTTTTTGTCAAATTCGTGTCTAACACCAAAAAAGATGTCAGAACAAATGAATTTTATTTTCGGTTTATCTCTTTTTGTGTGCAGCTTCAATGTGCACAAAGTGTGTGGAAGTATTGGATGTGTGCTAACAATAGGGAAGGCATTCTATCACCCAATTTAGTTCTGTAAATAAATCGAACTCAATATAGTCCAGTAGAAAACAAATCATTACGATTGATTGACTCTAACTGTTACTAGTTGCAAAAATAACACATCATACGTCCCAACTATTGGCCTATGCTGCTGTTGGTCTTTATCCACCATTAAGCTTTGTTCATGATTAAATGTCTAGTTACTGATCTAATGAGTCTCTTCTAAGCAATCACCTAGGTCATCTTTAACAATTCACGATTCTGCTTAACGAGGACACCTTCTATCTCTTCCATTCGCGTCCTTTAGATTCATGTCCCTGAGATTTGTTAAGTATTTTATGTTGGTCGTCGAAAAGCCAAGTCTTTAACCTTCCACATTTCTTATTGAGCTTGCAACTGGCACCGGGGGGTGCTTCAGGCAATATGAATTCAATTTTTTTTTTCTTTTCCCGTGTTGGCATTAAAGTGGTGTTGAGTGCCACGATCAATGGCCTACTCTGCTAATTATTCACCTGGCAACCATATTGCAGGTGCAAAGGTGAGGGTTGAATGCCGAAACAGAGCTGGTGAAGAAGTATGCAGTTTCGAGGGCACTACCGATGACACTGGCAAATACAGCATCCAGGTTCATGATGAGCATGAGCACGAGACCTGCGAATCTGTTCTTGTTAGCAGCCCAGAAGTTGGATGCCAGACTCCACTCCAGGGTCGAGACAGGGCTCCTGTGTTCCTCAGCCACAACACTGGCATTGACTCAGACACCAGATTTGTAAATGCACTTGGCGTAGTCAAGGACACACCGACGGATGGCTGCGCCCAGCTCCTAAAGTCCTACGAGCTATATAATTAAGTAAGACACTTAATTACCTTTTAGTCTATTATGTCTAATTCTTCAAGGCTTTCCCGAAGTCTTGATGGGACTATTTTTTAGTACTCTTCTGTCATTGTTTGTGGTTATTATTATCTTTCTGATATGATTAAAATGTATCTTGGTGATAGTATCCAATAATTCAGTTAATCCGAGGAATTCTTTACAACAGAGATCAAACATGTTTAGTGGTCAAACTCTATGAATTCTGGATGACTGCCATTAATTAATATGTGAGATTTTATACTCTTTCGACAATGCCAATAAGCCAAGAATTTATGCTTAACAAGAATAAGCATATTTTTGGAAGATGTCTCTCTCTACTTGGTAAAAGTGCAGTTTATTTCTGTCCAAAGAAAACAATCCCAGAAGCCTTTATTTTCTTAAAGATTGTAATTATCTTCATATATGATTAAAAAAAAAGTCTGACATTGGTCTATAAACTAGAATATGCATCATTCCCACTGCATATCAATCCTTGAATGCACTTGGGCCATCAATCTCCCAAAAAGTTGACAATTCTTTACAGTCCTCTGGCTTCGTGCTTACCATTCACATGCCCCATACGGTGGAGCTCAAAAATCCAGACCCAAAAGCAACGACACCAGAGCCAGAGGCAGAGTGCAGACGTGCAGGTTGCAGCAGGAGTGCAGAATCAGATGGCCGAGCAAATCTCAAACTCCTCTCGCTTGAATTTTTTTTTTCGTCTCCCCTTCTGGGCATCACATGACTCGAGAAGGGTTGGAATCCGCACTGCTCCTTTTGTCTTATCCTCCTCTAACGTTCCCACACTTGTTTTTCTTGTGGCGCCACCCAACTGCTCCTCCTGCGAACTCAGAGGGGCGTCCGTCGGCGTATTTGAGGAGACTTTTATGGGCGTGTAAAGTAGAAAAAGTTATCCTCTTCGTGCGCATCTTTTTGGTTGATGGGGCCTGGATTCAGATGAGCTTCCGGTGTTCGATGAAATGTCGTCGGAGTTCTGGGGGGAAAGATTGTAGCTTGGCGGAGGGAAAAGCTGAGGTTCGTGGGAAGAGCTTGATAGCTTTCTGCAGCTCCAACATTGGATTTTGCATCTCGATTCTCTTGTCAGCGGAGTGATCCTTCTCTGAAGAGAAGAGGCGTTGACGGACAACGGGTGTAAAGGTAGAAGAGCAGTTATCCTTCTTTTTTGCATCTTTCTGGTCAGTCTACAACTTGAGGTAAGCTCCAAGTGTTTGATGAATAGCCGGAGCTTTGGGTCGAAAGTTTGTAGCCCGTGGAGGAAAAAACTTGAGGCTTTTAGGAAGAACTCGGTCGACTTTCTGCAGTAGCAAACCTGGATTCAACCTCCAAAAGGTCAGGACTGCTGATGTTATTTTCTTCATTTTAGTCTCCTCTTCTTTGGTATTTCTTTGGAATCAAAGTTAGTTATCTTGTAGGAAAAAAAAAAAAACCAAGGATTAGGAATTGGCCAAAAGCTTGTAGAGAAGCTCATTTACTCTTTCATTCTGGAGATCTGGAAGTCTTCTCAAATTGCATAATTTTTAAGGATTTTTAAGGAGATACGGGAATGTTAATGGTTATAATCTGATGAGGTGGGGATGCTGATTAAATAAGAAAAAGAGGCAGTGATTTCAGGAGATTGATGGGTTCTTCAGGCTCCAAGCCTGCTCATAATGATGCTTTGCTTCTCTGCAAAGAGCGCATAAAGCATATAAATCAAGCTATCGATTCGAGATATGCTCTATCTGCGGCTCATCTCTCTTACACACAGTCTCTTTGTAGAGTGGGAATTGCCTTAAGTCAGTTTGCTGAGGCCACACACTTGATAGAGTCATCATCGATTGGTACCTCTGAAGTAGTAGACAAGTCCCCATCTCATTCCTATTGTGGTTCTTCTCCTTCCTCATCAGTGAGTGAGAGTCCATCGTCATCTCAACTGTTCAACATGAGTTACATGAGAATTGCAGGGGCCAATGTCATGACGGTTACAATTGATTCCTTGTCAACAACACATTCTCCCGAAGATGAATCCGTTCCTCCGTCACCCCGAGAATTTGGATCGTCATGGGACTTCTTCGATCCTACCTGTCAGTTGCTTGCTAGTGAATCAGGTGAGAGGGTAAGCTTCAGCAGGAGGCCAATAAAGCAAACTGAAGTAGTTCCACTGAGTGAAGAGGAAGTGATGGGATCGTGTGAGGAGAAGCAATCAAAAGACAGTAAGGATTTTCTAGAGGGGTTCAACAAGGAATTTAGGTCGGTAAATTTGACAGATAAATTCGGTCATGGTGGAACTCTCAATTATGGGTCTCTTAGAGTTAAGGGGTCACTTAGAACTATGATTAGGATTGCTTCATCTGACGTATCGGGTGAAGGCACAGAGAATGGTGAAGTACAGAGAGAGATACTCGCTGAAAGGGAGGATGCTTCTGAGTTCATCACACACCGAGCAAAGGGCTTTTTGTCCAGTATGAAGGAGATTCAGTATCGGTTCCTGCGTGCAGCTGAAATGAGCGATGAGATATCTAGATTACTGGAGACGCACAAGATCAGGCTTGGAAAAGATTTGGAGGGGAGAGGTGATACCAATAGATGGCAATACTGTTTCATTAGTCCTTTTTGGCACTCGACTTGATCTTTAGTTACTTGAATCTTTTTGTTCTGCAGGTGCTCCGATCTCTTCTCAGATTACTTCAGCCTTCAATAGAGTGTGCTGCAACAAGGGACGACCTTTTCTAAAACTTGAAGGTTGGCTGAAGAACATTCTAACAGCACTTACTTTTACTGATTGATTGCTTTTGATTTGAATTTGATATCTGACGATGTAATGGTTGTAGATTCTAGGCAGAATATGTCAAAGGGTATTGGATGGAACCGGCCAGTCTCATCTCTGTCATCACCAGCGAGAGTTCCTCTTACATCAGCAGCAAAGGATGATGGAGAAAATAATGTTAGTGATTTTAGTGAGGAGTTCTCTATGATTTCGGGAAGTCATTCATCCACATTAGATCGGCTGTATGCGTGGGAGTGTAAACTTTATGACGAAATCAAGGTAGTTTACTCTATTTAGAGGTGCAAAACGGGCCGGGCCGCCCGTGAATGGGCGGGTCGGTCCGAGCACGGTCCGTTTGCACCTCTAACTCTATTCACCTTATTCCCAACTATTGATGTCTTAGTCAAGTAGAAGTGCCTGCACATAGATAAGCTAGTCTGAATGGCTCTGACAGAGTTAAAAGTTTATCGTTTTTCCAAACTACGGGTGTTGATTTTTCTTTCTTAATTATACAGGGCGGTGAGTATACTAGGAATGTGTATAATAAAAAATGCAGGCAACTCAGATATCAATGTGCAAGAGATCTAGATGCAGGACCAATCGATAAGACTCGGGCTGTCATAAAGGATCTTCATTCCCGATTAGGAGTAGCCATTCAGTCAGTTCAGTCAATTTCAAAACGAATTGAGAGATTGAGGGATGATGAGCTGCAGCCTCAACTTGTCGAACTGATACAAGGGTATGCTTGATGAACTCTCGTGCTGACTTTATTTATCTCTGAAAATCTTGTGCCTCTAAAGAAGTTCACAAATATGTAGGTTGATCAGGATGTGGAAATCCATGCTCGAATGCCATCATGCACAATTCATTACAATTTCCTTAGCATATCTGACAAGGAACACAACAGATACAGCACCTGGTGAGCCATATAGGCGAGCTTTGACTCATCTCAGAAACGAGATGAGCCTCTTCAGCCAAAGTTTTTTGAATTGGATCAGTGCATACGAGATCTATGTGGAGGCCCTAAGCACCTGGCTTCAGAAGTGCATCTTGCAACCCCGTGAACACAGGAAGGGAAGGCGGGTCATCTTCCCCCCTCGCCATGCGCTATCTCCGCCGATATTTGTACTATGCAAGGATTGGCTTCTTGGTCTCAAGTCACTTCCAACGAAGGAGCTTTGCAATTGTGTTGAAGATGTCATGTCCATCCTACACGAATCCCTTGAGGAGCCAACGGAAGAAGGGCAATCGGGTTTTACAGTGGCTGATGGATCGAAGAGTTACCTCGAGCGCATGAAAGTGCAGAACTGTGAAAAGATTTCGAACTTGCATGACTTGAAGGCAGGCTTGACAAGGCTATTTGATAGGCTAACGAAGTTTTCTGAGGCATCACTCAAAGTCCATGAAGACGTGAAGCAGGCAAATGAGATCGCTTCGATTGCTTATGCAACTGTTGAGTTTTACTGAATAAACTCGATGTATACCTTCTGGTTTGTAAATTTATAGCAAGTGATGCTCGTTTTAATAGCAACTGCAGAGATTTTGATGTCAAAAGCAACCAGTAACATTTTCTTTCAGGAAGGCTATTTGGTACGGATAATTGTATGGGCGGAAGGAGATTCCACCAAAGATCTTTTGTTAATTGTTAATAAGATGGCGATCATATTTCACCTCATACTAAAATTTTTTTAGGTTGTCTTGGTACCAAAGAGTGATTTATGGTGCCATGGCGTTACATTCTGCTGCAATGCAGTGAAACATGTTATTATATGCCCCTAAGTTGTGCTCTGCGTTCCGACACACTTAAATTATATTTAAAAATTGGGGCAAAATTTGATTCACCGTCATTACAAACACACTCAAACGGTTGTTTGAAAATATTTAATTAAATGGGCCGAGGGGCTAAAAAGAGGCGGCCCGGCGAATTAAGTTACAGTGACTTAATTCGTGACCGTGCAAAAGCACCATCTACTTCAGGGCGCGACACAGGAAGCGACGTAAGCCGAAAGAGAAAAGGCGTCTTCACGGAGCTCGTGCGACTCGCGTGGGAACCGAACACGAGAGCGAGAGGGAGCAACAAGCAGGGAGGAGGGGGGGCCGATGGCGAGTGGGAAGCGCGGCGATTACTTCCGGGACGAGGAGGACGACCGGCCGCCAAGCTTCGCCCAGATCCCCACCAGCTTCGGCCACGAGCTCAGGGCTTGCCTCCGCTGCCGCCTCGTCAAGACCTACGACCAGGTGAGCCCTCCTCACCTGACCCCCCCCCTTGGCCATCCTCGTATTCTTCGCTTAGGTCGCCTTCATCTTTTGTTTGCTCCCCGGGAAATCTGTTATTTTTCTAGCTGATGATTAGAACCCAAGGTGAGGTTCTGGATCATTGTTTGTTGAAATTCAAACGGTATAAATATTTCTCATTCTTGATTTTGATTAGGTTTTATTTTATCATGTACTTTTGTAGTTTGTTTAATGATGCACGTAACTCGATTCAGTTCAGGGAATCCGGCTGTGAGAACTGCCCCTTCTTGGAGATGGAGAAGGAGCATGACAATGTCGTCAACTGTACCACCCCAAATTTCACAGGGTACCTCCTCGCTTTTATTTCTTTTTTCCGTGCTATTCTCTGTTGGCCTTGTCAACTGTTATCGCAATAACTGATCGACAAAAGCTTCGTCTCTTACTTCGAAAATAACCAAGCACCTAACTCTTCTACTCCTCCCTAGCCCTCCATCCAAGCCCAACAATTAGTGCAGTTATCATGTTCATTCAAGGAACTCTGTTCTATTTAGTTACTATTCTGAAGTGTTGATGTCATGCTGGGTATCGCTGGAAATAGTACATGCTGCTGGCATGGCTTAGTGCAAATGGACAATATATGCTGATTATAGTTAATCTGTTGGGAATTTCTTTTAAAATGCAAAAAAAATAAAAAGGTGAAACCAGAGAATAAATTGAATATGGTTCAGCGAACATATTAACATGCATATGATCGATACGTTGGCCTCTAAAACATATCTAGGGCATTTCAAGTTTGAAATGAAGCCATGATTTAGATTGTTTGACCGGTTTTATTTTCTTTTACCAGGCTCAATTATGATGAGCAATGGTAATATACCTGTCTACAACTTAGGACCTTATGCTTGATTTTATGAATTACTTTTATAGGAATTGTCAAGTGATTAGTGATTCCCTTGGAAGTGTTGATGACACAAACATGTCTCACCTTTCTGGAAGTTTGTGCTTGGATCCTTTAGTTCCCTAGATGTTCTTGGAACTTTTCTTTTAGAATCTTGACAAGGACTCTCATTGTTTTAGCTTAATATTGCTCAATCTTGCATTTGGGTGGATTTTGTTCTATTCATAAATGATAATGATGCATTCCTGTTTAAATGTTTATTCAATATGTCTTATCTTACAAATTCAAATTTAAAATCTGAGTCTTACGTTAATTTGTAATTGCAATTTTAATTAGTTTATGTTCTTCAGGATCATTTCCATGATGGACCCAAGTAGAAGTTGGGCTGCTAGATGGTTGAGGATTGGTAAGTTTGAATTTTTACTGCTGCATCTTTCAACACAGAGATATGTGTATGTCCGAATGGAATATCACCATTCACCAAATTGCAGCAATAGCGTGTCTTTATTATTATATAATATTACCACACTTTTAACACCAAGCATGGATCCTAACATAATATCACAATCCACTCAAAGTTTGCAGCAATGGCTGTTGTTATTGCCTACATATAATTTTACCTAATGTTTTGTTCTATCTTTTTATGCACTTTAAGCACACATATATGAGTGAAATTTGAGTGGTGTTCGTGAAACCTGCATACCTATGTATGTATTAACGGATGTACATGAGAAAATTTTAGAAACATGTGAAAGCAACCAAGATTTCCGAGTTAGGTTTTTATGCCTGGTTCGTTTTCTAGTTCAACTCAATTCAGTTGGCCAAGGATGATCGATCCACTTATTTTTTGTGGCTAAGGTAACATATGAGTGAAGTTCTGTACTGACTTTTTTCTGCTTGTAGACTTCTAATGAGTAGAAATGGACCTCGATAATTGGATCCTTGAAAATAACCTTGGTTTGCCAAGGCTGAAAAGAGGGATGCTGAATACTTCAGTAATGCATCAATTGTATTACAGCTTTGTTGACCTGTAATAATAGTCAGTTTGTAATAGGCAAGCAAGATGCCTTGTGGGAACAAGATGTGCATTGTTAATTATCATGTAGGATGGTCATCAGCTAGAGACTTTAGGACCTGTAAAAAATACATATTTCCTGAAGACCAGTTTTCCAATGTGGTAAACGGCAAATTGACTTCATATCTGAACTAGGAAGATCGGATGCTTCCTTTTGTTAAGGTCTTCTTAAATGAAATCCAGCATATCGTGGAATATATTCATCAAATATAGCATAAGCTCTACTTTTCTCCACCTTTTCTTTTCACCTTCAAGGGCCCCAAGTTTTTCAACTGGCTACTTTTTCTGGACGTATGTTTTCTTTCCTAAGATAAAATAGACAATTGCTATGTTTTGATAAGTTCAATGATCATTACCAAAAATGGCCCTGGGAGTCGGTGCAATGCTCAACATTCCTAAACCTTCTATCCTCTCTTATCCATAAATCCTCATGTTGCCTTATGAATTATACAGGGAGGTTCATTCCTGGATGTTACACACTTGCAGTCTCAGAGGAACTTCCTGAAGAATACCAGGTACGTAATGCCATTTGGCATGTTCCTTTCAGGTGCTGTCATTTGGCTGAGACCAAGCAGTTTTAACTGCAGCCTATACCTTGTTGTTGGTGCAGGCTATTTGTGCCGATAACAATGTCCAGTATGTGCCTCCCAAGAGGTCCTAAATGCTCGGCTAAGTTTTGTCCATGGAGAAGTTGGTCATTACAACAAATCAAGTTGCAAATTATGTACTTTGGCTATGACTCTTCGATCGATCAGTTTCCTTGTCCAGATTTTTGATTGTCTAATTTTCATTTAGTGAACGTGTATGATTTGGATGTTGATCCAGGAATTTATAGGTGGTCTTAGAATAGACCTAAAGGTTGTATTGACAGCTTATGGGCTAATTATAAATATCCCTGACTTTCTCAATTAATGTGTTCGCTATATCTGTATGGTTGAACAGAATTAAAGACACGTTACCGTCCACTAGTTCATGTTTTAAGTCCAACCAAATTGGTTAGACAACATTAAATATTCATCTTTAATGCTCGATCGACTTGGAACTGCTTATCAAATTAATGTACGTAGCAAGTTTTAATTTCTAAAAGTACTTTTTGCCTACAAATTCGTCTCTTATTTCAATAAGCGCATATTACTGTTATTCAATAGTCAACACTGGGTGAAATCTACTAACTGTTAGTGTGGCAGCAATTTCATTTCTTGCCAATAATTATTGTGTATTGTACAAACTAGACAAAGTCCGACCTGTGAATGGTGTTTCATATGTATGTGGATGCAGTGAGCCCTCCATCGAGGGTACTGGGTAAAGAAGCCTACTTGCAACATTTATTCTCTGATGCTGTGTGATGGATAAATCTTTAAATGTTGTTTGCAGGAGGAGCACAAGAGGTAGGAGTAGGCATTTAACGAAGACTGGTGGTTGGATTGATGGCATGGTGAGGCCCCTCTCCTAAAACCAGCATTGAAGGCAATTGAAGGTGATTTAATGGTGGCAGGTGGACCTTAAAAACCCTCGAACTGTGACCTTCTTCTTCCAGCTTTTAATGTCGAGGAGCCTCTTCCTCTTTAAGGTTCTTCAAGCCCCAATGCTACTCTCCTCCATACTGAACCCTTTGAGGTTCTTCCCTCGTCCACCTTCATGCTTGCTCTTCATCTTCAGTTGCTTCACGATCCCAATAACGTGCACTCTAATGTTCCAAATAGCTCAGCAGCGCATCTCCACTACACGAAGAGATACTAAACCACCGAGGTGTTCTATTAGTTAGGTTAACAGAGAACCTATTTCACCATGCGAAGCCATGAAAGACAGAGTATATAATTTTTACATGATAAGAACTAATTGTGCCGCTTATCAGCAGAATAATTTTCTTCCTTTTCCAGTAGATTAGGTAACAAGAGACAATCTCTTTTAATTATATGATAGAAGTTAAGCTTATTACAAAATGATAATATTCTTTGATAATCAATTCACATAAATTTTCTTTACTTTGCTTGATCATTTAATATGCGGTCGTCTGCATATAGTGCTATGGATATTAAGTTATTTTGCCCATATCTTCCCAACCGACGTCCGCCGATTAATTGCTCATATCTTGCTTGCTGCCTATTTAATTTTCGATGTGTCTTCACCTAAGCAATTTCCTTTTCCTCCCTCGTCGGATATCCATCTACTGATCTATATAGTTAACAAAATGCAATAAATGTTTTTTAAGTCCTGGAGAACGACAAGTAATGAATCCATAAGCTGGCAGATGATAAATGGTGATTTGTATAACCAAGTACATTCGCAAGTCTTGATGCAGCATCTCATCCTCTCACCTTGTCATTTTCATATTATTTAAACACGATCAGCTGATCAGTTGTATAAAAATCTAATCTATGATATATATATGAATATATGTACGTATATATGCTCAGTCAGTGATGTCATATATTATGCGGATTGCGTATCGGGGTGTGCTTGGATACATGGCCTAAATATGGTCACCAACTTCTGTTGATTGATTTAATTAGCTCAGTCTCAGGCAAAGATTAAATTTGGAATTGAACTGGTTGATCAAGTCAGCTTTGGGGGCTTCCAACATGTCACTGCTTCTGGCTTTAAGGTGCAAACCATGTGTATGTTTTGAAGAATGCATGCTTTGTGAGCAATAGAAGTGGGAAGGTAATTGAAGTAAAATTAAACGGAGGGAAGGTTAAAGGACTAAGGCAATTAATTGGTGTGTCCCTAATTTTATGTGAAACAATTGATTGAGGTAACTCCGAAATATGGCTGCAATTGAATGGGGAGGGAGGAAAAGGGAGGGTGCCCCTATTTATTCCACAGGTTGTGATTGTTTTAAATTAGGGTTTAAATTTGGTGAACCAAATAAAGAAGTTGGAGTTAATGAAGGGGAGGGTGCATTTACTCCCCCCTCTCAACCGCATGAGCTTCTCTCCTTTAGGGTTTTTATCCCCGACTCATTTATAGCCTCCACATAATAATACTCACCAACCATGCCATGCCATTACTGAATCAATTCTACCCAAAAAAAAGGAAATAGTAAACAAGCAAATGCTACTTATATGTGGTTGCAAACTGGTAGTCCATCCTTTATGTCACTAGCTGTGGATGCAGTTTGAATTCTTATTGTAATTAAGTTAAAGCATATGAACTCATGAGGCCTCTCAAAGCTTAGAGACGGACTTCACTGATTTTGAAAACAATCATCAATCATATTTCAAAACAGTGGTAAACCAAAGGAGAGGCGATCGAGTTCTTTGCATTTCTGTGGTTTTTTTTTATATATAAAAAATGAAAGATATAGGAGTTTAATGGAGAAGAGGTGGGGTGTGGGTCCGAAACTGTGTTCTTTTGTGGCATGCTGCATTAGATCCTTGGCTTGCAGTTATGTGCCCTTCAATTGAATGCCCCACCCCCCTTCAAATCCTTACTATATAAAGCACCTCAAATCCCCCCATTAGATTTCACTGACTTGTAGTGGTAGAAGAAGAAGAAACCTCAACCTGTTCCTCCTTTTGCTCCTAAAACTCTTCCATGGTCTCCCTGCAAGCTTCTCTTCTCCCGGACGAGGAGATCAAGAAGAAGATGACGACGAGCCTCGACCTCCCGAGCTTCCTCTCCAAGAAGCGTAAGCGGAGAGACGAAGAGGAAGACTTGCTCCTCCTGAAGGAGCCAAAGTTAGCCGAAGAGATCAAGAAGAAGGAGGAGGAGGAGGAGGAGGATGCGGAGGAGGATCGCGTCGCTCTCAATCTCGATGCCCCCTTGCCCTTGGATTGGCAGCGGTGTCTCGACATAAAGGTAGTAAGAGTTTTTAGTAGTAGTGGTATAATTGAGCGCAGAACCGCATCGTACCAATTAAAATGTCTCTGCAGTCGGGACAAATACACTTCTACAACACCAGGACTCACCGGCGAACGTCCACCGACCCCACCAGGCTGAGCCTGGAGCCGCCGGCTGTCACCGCCGCCTCGCGCCCGCAGCCGAGCCTGGACCTCGAGCTCAACCTCGCCTGCGAGCCCAAGGATGAATTTGCCGACACGTCGGGCGGCTCCTTGCCATGGACGTCATCGAACAGCAGCAGCACCGCCGGCGACGGAGAGATGGTGGCGGCGGTCTGTATGCGGTGCCACATGCTGGTGATGATGAGCAAGGACGCGCTCTCGTGCCCGAACTGCAAGTTCGTGCACCCGGCGGACCGCGGCGCGTCCCCGATGATGAAGCTCTTGTGCTGCAAGGATTAGCGCTGGCTAGCTTGCGGTGGTGGCCGGACCGGAGGACGATCGCGGGCCGCCGGCACTTGGTCGGCCTTCTTCGTCTTCTTTAGGATTATATGTGTATGTGTATGTATTTGACTCTAAAATCAACATAACATAACAGCGACTGAAGCTTCGTGGCTCGTTGCAGCTCGTTCTTGTTAGTTTTGTGATCAGAAATTGTTGTTGATAGTTCTAATTAGCATCTTAAGAACAAATTAATATCAAAAAGACAATCTAATTAAGAGATCTGTCTGAGCTGTGCAATTTAACTAATACTTGATATGAGCTCGTATGAATGATGAAGACTGATCAAAAATTAATTTAAGCACAGGCTATGATGAGTCTAGAGGGCAGTTAAAGATGATAAAACTCTCGTATGATTTTTTAAAAAGTTTTACTTGAATTATATTATTTGGCATAAAACTCTCATAGGGATAATGACATACATATGCTGCTTTTAATATTCTCTAATTCTACTTACACCCATAAAAAAATTTTATTTCAAATTTTAATATAGAAACCACTAATCAGAGTGATAGATGGAAGACTGCAAGTTTAATACACTGAGTTCGATAAAAAAATACATTTACAAATTATAATAATATGTGGATTATCAGTTCAATAAAAATACATTTGTAAATTATAATAATGTGGATTATTAAATTTAGTTCATCGATAGTTAATTACAACGCCTTACTACGGTTCAGATATTTTTAGAAAAATATAATACCTATTATATCCTCTGCAACTAATTACTAATTCATCTAAATGTTTCTAATTGCTAAAGCCGATCACCGATGAAATCATAAGCTTAAAATCCACAACATATATTTTTAAAAAAACTCATCTCATCTTTATCTTCGTGCGTATTTACAGCGGGATCCCACATGTGGACCCCGCATCCTCTCTTCTAATGGACATCGAGGTAGTACAAGGGGCACGACGAGGAGAGTGCAAAAGGAATTATTTCTCAATTCCCCCCGGTACCTCAGCCGGCGTCAGCAGGAAAAATGTGGGACCCACCGCAGGACCCCACTTAATCTGCTAATGGCGAGTAAGGTAATCTCCCGAGGAACCGAACGGACTCGGAGGAAGAATTACCTCATCGGCTACGAGGAGTACTCATCCCGCGTCAGCCAAAGCGGGGTGGGACCAGCCCCGTATGGACCCCACACCCGATCGGGGACAAATAGTGAGTAGGGTGATCCGCCGGGTAAACGGCGCACGCACGAGTGAGAATTGAAACTATTTCCCATTTCCGCCGAAAAGCCATCGGAAGAAGTGGGCCCGTATGCTGAATCGCTGATGACATGGCAGGTAACGGGACGAGTACGCAAAGCTGGTGGCCAAAAAATATAAATATAAATATATATATTTGGATCCCCGTAACGAGCAACGACGTCTCGGTAAGACCGTAACGCCGCCAACGACCTCGGGGTATTTTCGTAAACTCGTCTGCGCCTGTAAAATACAATAAATGTGTTCTTTTTTATCGATCCCTCTTCTGCTCCTTCAAGTCTCAATTGATCTGGTGTCTGACTGCTTCCTTAAACCCTAATCGGAGTGATCCCCCGACGGTGCTCGCGATCTGGTTTCCTACTATTTATCGTTACCGGCGGCCGGATCCGTTCTTTTCCTTGGCAGTGTTTGGATCCCAAGTGTTTTGAGTTTCGGCGCTGAATTGGGGATTTTGGTGGGTGTCCTGAGAAGGGGTGATCATGGCAGGCGGCTCCAAGCGGAGTGAATTGACCTCTTCTGCAGGTGGGTTCTGCCTTCTTGTCATTTGCCACTTTTGAGTGCTGAAAAAGTCAAATACTTTTTGTTAGTCGTTTGGTTGATGTTTGAGTGTGGTCACGTTGTTTCTATTGGTATAGCTTGTGAGATAAGATCACGTAGGTTGGTGCCAGCAGTGCTGAATTCACATGAAGATGCACGAAAAGGTTGGAGAAGATGAATTATTTTTTGTCGCTTATATTTACATATTTATACCTGATGGTGATTCTCCTGCTGTTACAAGGACCTAGTGTGGGAAGTCAGTAACTCTTCTATCTCATGTTGGTTAGTGCTGTTGTTTCGCGATCTTTCCGACCATTTATCTAGGCAGTGTAATCTTAGCTATCTGAAAAATTATGGTCCATCGGTTGAAATATTTGAATGTTTGTGAATTCGCCCTGCCTGAATAATTAAGTTAAATGACAAAAAAGAAGATCTACCTGGATATGTCTTTATCTTTAAAAATTCAAAGGGCAGCACTTTCTCCAAGTGGTAAGCAGAGAAAGGCTTAACTTATTGTCTGAGCAAAGCGGAGATATGTTGGTCTATGTTACGTGTGATAAAACATTATAGATCGTATCTTTTAGTTATTCCCTAGCAGAAGAATATGAATCTAGTGATCCACGCAAAAGCAGTTTCTGTGGCTATGGTTTCATTAGATAACACAATGGAGAGAACTTTATAATTTTCAATACATGAGATGCTTGACAAAATTACAGGGATCAAAGACCGACAACTATAAATAGTAGAATAGATTCCTTCGTAAGCCACATATTGACACAGAAGTTTCTATCCTTTCAAATGACCTTATGTGAATATGCAGATATTGAGCAGATCCTGGTGGAAGCACAACAACGATGGCTACGCCCTGCTGAAATTTGTGAGATACTTCAAAACTATAGGAAATTCCGCATTGCCCCAGAGCCACAATATAGACCTCCCAGTACGTTCTTTTTCTCTTTTGTACCTTCTTACTAGTTTCTATGGTAGATTTTATCCGTCCATCCTTTATCTCCAGTGGCAGCTTATGAAATGTAATAAAAGTTTGCTCCAAGTTTGTCCGAATCAGATTTTGATTTTTGAACTTGTCCATTGTGGTTGGTTTATGGAAAGATACATGACGTATCATGAGTTAAATGTACTCTACTCTGCTTATATAGTACGATATGGAAACCAGGAAAATAACTTATTCCAAATTGAATCTATGATTAAGTTAATTGCAGTAAATGGTTTCTTTTCCTTGGTCCCTTTTTTTATGTTGCAATAGTTAAAAACTTCTGTGCCTTTCTCCTTAAAAAGGGATCTTCAGCACCAGTTCTTTGTAAAACATGCTAGCTCATGGAGCAATATGCAGATATGTTGGAGATGGATGTTTTTGTTATTGATTAACTCAGAAATCAAGCATTACCCTTCTCCATTTTTTTATATTTTACATGTTGAATAATTTATCATTTTTTTCTTAGGTGGATCTCTTTTCCTTTTTAATCGAAAGGCTCTACGGTACTTCAGGAAGGATGGCCACATCTGGAGGAAGAAGAAGGATGGAAAAACTGTGAAAGAAGCCCATGAGAGGCTGAAGGCAAGTGAAATCTGGAGTCGTTTGCCTTGTCTATTGATTGAATATTTGATTAAGCTTTTTTCCTTGTGATTCTCCAAAATGTTGAAAATAGTTCTAGTAATAATACACTTTTGTTGAAAAGCTCGATCTTTAATGTATAACCAGATGCTTGTGCATTAGTTCTACTATATGCTATATGCACTCATCTACAACTATATGCTATGTTTTAGCTATATGCTATATAATTTTTGCCCTTCGGGCATGCACTATCGATTGTTATCTATTGTATCTTAGTTGAAACCTTAAATTCTTGTTACTATTTTCAGGTCAATACCTAAAATTTCAATTTATGATTCCAGGTAGGAAGCGTTGATAAGCTTCATTGTTATTATGCTCATGGTGAAGAGAATAAAAATTTTCAAAGACGGAGTTATTGGATGTTGGAAAAGTGAGTTCTGATTCATACTGCAGAGGACAGTTTCTTGTTATGAATTACCTATGAATCCATGATGAGCATTCATTTAGTGCACTAATGGATATTTTGAAATCTAAATATTATTGTACTTTATTTTATGCTACATCAAGCATTTATTTTGTGATTCGCCTTATTGCAGGGATCTCATGGACATCGTCCTTGTACATTACCGTGAAGTTAAGGTAGCAATCAGTTTTATCTCTTTTGCTGAAATTTCATTAAATCAAAAATTACTGTTTGATGCTTGCTTTATTTTTCTCGTATGCACTTGAACCTCAAAATCTTGAATCCCCATAATCATACCATGGTAATCTAGTCTGATGTGTATTTGCTTGGCTGCAATGTTATGTAGGATAAGCCGAGCAGCCGAGTTAGGGACATTGAAGTCACTGAAGTTAGCCAAATGGATACCCCAGTCACTTCTAGTTCTGCCACTAGTCACAGTCAACCTCTTTCACTAATCATCAGTGCTGATAGCCCTAGTAGTGCAAACACCGTCGATTTTGATGATGCTGAGTCAGGTTTATGTCTCTCTTTCTTATTCATTATACATCAAGTTATTGGGTATCCGCTAATCCATATTCTGATCGCGCAACTTGCTTTTCAGCATATTTTAGGAGAAATTCGATTCAGCCAACAATCATCAAACAAGTTCCGGATACCACTCTCTCGTTGAGATGTGGCAGCATGATTATTGATTGACTTGTGATGGTTGCATTAACCAATTGAGCCCTGATATTTAAGCTCTTTCGGCTGCTATTCTATGTGCTCAAAATCTTCCAGATGCTCCAGGCAGTAAGACCTGCAGAAAATAATTCAGATAAGAAACAAGATGATGTGACTAATCTCCTCTAAAAAAAGATGATGCAACTATACATGTTAAATGGAACATACCTTGGTTTCGAAGGGCTTGAAGTACAGTTTCACATAACATCCTGGTAATCAGGTTTTGGGAGCATTATACAAAACAGGCTTTGAATTGCAATCTTTCCGATCTTCAGTACAACAGGCTGCCGTATGGAGAACAATCCTAGATTTGTTGGTCGGGTTTCCGTGATCAATATGAACATGACCTTATTTCCAAGGAAAGTCTACTGATCCACAAGAAATTGTCGCTTCTGAGGTAACTAATAATTGCCACATTGAACTTCTTAAACTCTTACACGAGACTGGTCTGATATCTACTCCCAGTCTCTCTTTTCTTTTCTATTGCATTTATCTCACTCAGGCATCTTTTTCTTTGCAGTTTTTCCAATGCGTCATCAAATATCAGGGGTTAGCCAAGCTTATGCAACTTTGTGCAAGTAGCTCTGATCTGTTGGGAATGAGTTTGTGTTCTCGAATCGGAATTTCTTCTCTTGTTGGTTTTATCTAGATGACAGATAATGCAGGGTTGATATGAATCATTCGATCCATAGATTGAGTCCTGTTTGCGATTCTTCAATATAGTTCCTCTAGAAAAAAGAGAGGTTCTTAACTTGTTGCTGCCCATCATCGCACTTGGAAGAAACTTCACTAGAGGCCTTTCTTGTTGTATTATAATCTTATTTACAGGTAACTAATCAAACTCCTAATTTACTTTGCAAGTTTTGGTAGAATTAACCAAATACTTCAGACACAACTGATTCGGTTTGTAAAATTAAACTTTTGAGGGATAAAGATGCTGTATGTATTTGGACGTTGAAGAATCCGCTTCTCAGCTAATTTCCCATGCTAGCGAATGAAGATATCCCTTTTCTGTTTCTTTATAGCTTTCCATAACCCTATCAGATGATGCAGTCCTGACATATTTGTGTGAATAACTTTATTCTGGCTAATTTTCAATTCCAAATTGAAGAAAAATATTTTTGATTGCTTGCAATGACGCCTTCCTTGCTTGCCGCATATGGTGGTATTTATTTATTTGTTTATTCCTTTATAAGAAGATCGTGGTATTTATTCTCTTCAGCTGGAATATCGATAGTTCTGGATAAACTACAATTTTTTTTGTTGCAACAACGGAAATTATTATATTGTTTTGATTGCCTTGACGGCATAATGGAGAATTAAGTCAAAAGGTAGGATAGCTTTAGTTGGTGAAATTATTGTGATAAAACTATTAACATGATTGAACTAATTATTGGATTTTATTAGTCGCATAATGCATTGATAGTAAATTTATAGGCTTTTAGATCAATCCAAAGTACAATTAATGGAATTGAGTTTTTAGTCAATCCCAACAATTAATGGATACAGACGAGAAATTATTGTGCTCCAATGCATGATTGAGTTGTATATGTTCCTTTACTCAAATGCCGACCATGTTCCCTTCCCTTCATAATCATGCCATTCTTTAGATATCAATTACGTTTGCAGTTAATTAACAGCCGACTTGAATACTTAATTAAGATACCTAACACGAATTTTTTTAGGGAAAAAATTGCATCTCGCATCCTTTAATTCCTAATATAAAATTTAGAAAAAATTGATTCCTGATAATTAGGGCACTCCATTCTTTAACCCCCCCTCCTTTGTTCTTGGCTAAATATTTAATCAAATATATAATTATATATCATACTTAATTTTCAAGTTATTAATTCAAACTAAGCAAGTATTTTAAATTAAAAAAACAAGTATATTAATTTTTTACTTGTGGATTTCTTATTTCCATTAATCAATCTAAAAGATAGGGATTGCCCTCCTGCCCAAATATGGCATTAATCTTGTATCACATAATCTTCTTTTTTTATTTAGAAAAATGATGTGGGAGGACCCTCAAGAGGTACCTCTTGGTAGGGGAGAAAATTAACTAATATAGTAAATAAGTATATATATATTATCCTATGGAGCAGATGATGTGATGTTGGTGGATTAACGTCGCTTTCATAACTTCTCATGTACATGTCATGCTCGGCATTGATTTGAACAAATAAATAAATAAAATAGAATAAGAGCTAATTAATATTACCACCAAGAAGACAACAAAAAGGCCTAAGTAATTAGGCCAACTAATTCATGAGGGTGGCCATTTCCACACTATTATTCTATTCATTTGTTAGGTCAACTTTCACAGTAGCTTTCAACGTGACCTTAGGATGACATCCAGTACTAAACTTATCAAAGTATTCAAACTAAAAAACTGGAGCTTTTAAATAAAAAGTACCAAATCTGGTACATGTTTTGATGTTAAATGATACCAAGCAACATCACATGTGGAATTGATTTTTGAATAGGAGAGTTCTTTTGTGATATAAATCAAAAACACTTTTGCCGGACCAAAGTTCTCTACTTCCAGAAGCAGAAAACATGTGACGTGGAATGAACCCTATGAATTAAGCAGCAGCACTTCTTTTAGGAGCTACACATGCTCAAGGAAGGAACAGATGCGCCGATGTGTCGAGTTTTAGTAATGAAGGATTTGGTTCTACCTTGTGGGCAAAGTAATGGGAGGCATCTCATTCTCACCACCCCCTCACTTCCTGAAAGGTCTTGATTCATCCAGTGAGTAGTTTGAGAAAACTGAGGGTTGATGATGACGGAGTGTGAGGCTGTGAATTGAAGTGGAGATGGAGCATCTCATTCTGATTCCACGCATGGATTTGCATTCCACAGAAATCAGTCTTCATTGGAGCTTTTTGTTTTTTTTTGGTTGATCTAATTCAGTTGTTCTATAAATAAACCCTCCTTTGCTGCCACCCATTCTTTATAAGCCTCTTTCTTCATGAAAAGCAAGCGTCAAAGGGCTTTTTCCAGAGGAAAATTTGAAGAAAAAGGAATTCATTAGGATCACATCCCTAAAGTTCTAAGATTAAATATTGTCGAGTATTAATATGTATAAATAAACATCCCTGCCTAGGAGGAGTTATCAGCCTTGTTATGTTTATTATTATAAAAATACATTTTTATTGATTTTCTAAGGAATTAAAATAATAGTAGTTAATTTATTCATCCAGGAAATGATATCTTAGATGACATGTCTGCTGACTCACAGGGAACAGAATTGTTTTTGGGAAGAAACATTGAAAAACTAAGATTACCTGAAAGGAAAGCAGAGAAGGAATACTCTCTCCTACTCCTATTAAAAAAATTGTGACTGAGAAAACTTTTTTTTTTCAATGCCACTAAATTTTAAAACATGTTTTTTAATCTAATTTATTATTTTTTTGTCCATTAAAATCAATTTGGATAAGGATAATATATAATCAGTTTTTTTTTGAGTTTTATTATTAGTATTCTATATTTTACATTTTCTTTTATTGTTTAATTTTATTTATATCTGTTTTCCTCCTCTTCTTTTTTTTTGAAACAAAAGGACAAAGGGCGACCTCAAACCGGAAGCATCCAAGCGGGGAATCCTCCCCAGAGAGACAAGCTTGCCGATCCCCAGAATACTTTCGCTGCCTATTTGTAGCCGCTCACCTCACACCTCCTCCTCGTCGCCTCCTCAAGCCGCCTCTGCCTCCTCTTCTCGGTCCTCGTTCCCTTCTCTTCCTCTGGCTGTCCATTGTGCGCAAAAAGTTCTCGCTACCGCGTAAAGGTTCTTTTGGCAGGAAGCGGACAGGCGGCGGTCGATACTGGTACTGGAAATCGTTCGCTGCTTCTGCTCGAGTAATATTTCCAAATTTTATGGGTTTCCTCTTTTAGATTGTGCATATTTCGGATGAGGGCAACAGATTGGATTTTGAAAGCTACAGCAAACATTTAGACCGAGAAAGGAGAAAGGCAAAGAGCCCTCCCTAGTTGGTTTCTTAACGAAAGATTATTTTTGTTGTTATTTTAGTGAAATTTTTAGTGCTAATTGTTCTTCACTGGCCGAATGAGATCAACAAAATGTCTTTTTTTTCCCCTTCCTTTTTCGATCATTTAGCTTCACTAAGTTGAATGCAATGTGCCTTATGGACCGTACAGGGACGACTTCAGAGACGGCTCCCAACAGGTTTACTTCTTACCAGTTTCTTCTCCAATCGCTCTGGCCGCCCCTGAGGTAACACCCACCTTCCTGAAGGTGCCGAACAAGGAGAATGCTCTCCCTCTTCTTTGCTTCCTGTGTTGTATGGTAAAAGGATATCCGATCGACGACAACGGCTGACTGAAGAATCTCTCACGAAACAAAGCATCTAGCTAGCTATTGTCTGGAAATAGAAGATACTGTTCACAGAAATGGCAAGGTTCAATTGTCTCTCTGCTCTTCTCAGCGGAAAGAAGAAGAAATCTGAAGTAAGCTCCGGATTTCGATTGTTATTCTTTGTAAAGATTCTCTCTTGATAGGAGGAGCTTGGTCTGATTTCTGGTTATTTTTATGTGTAGAAATCGTCTAAAGTGACTGATGCTAAGCGTGCCAGCACCGTCAGTAACTTGCGAATAAAACCAGAAGAACTCATCCGTCCAACTCTTGAGGCAGAGAGCACTCTGGCTGCGAAGAAGGTTGTGAAAAATGGGAACAAGGATGACATCTTGATGCGGCCTGTGGCATCGAACGATGCAGCTTATGAGGGAGGTGATGAGCATGAAGATGCTTCATCGATGAAGAGAAACTTCTCTGGTTTTGATCTCCAGGCCTTGACTGCGGAGAAAAGTGAACTTTCATCACCTGGGTTTCCAAAGGAATTCACCAACGGTGTGACGGAGAACAAGTTGGCGAAAGTTGAAGGGATGACCCACGACATGCTGATCGAAAGTGGGCATGTCAGCGACCCAGGGATGGGGAGGACGACAGAGTTTTGGGGATCTCCGTCGCTCAAGCGCTCCTGCTCCAACATGGAGAGAAAGAAATCAAAGAAGTTGCTCAGCTCCCTTACTAAGTCCTATTCCTATGAAGATCTTCGAGAGATATCTGGAAATGTCAATGGAGAAGCCCACGGCACTCCTGACAGCCCGCTGTCGTTGATGACCTCCTGCAGTGCCGACAAGGTGATGCTAAAGAAGAGGTCTTCGAGCCAGGTGCTTCCCTCAAGGAGTAGGAAGCTCTGGTGGAAGCTTTTCCTTTGGAGTCACAGGAATCTTCATAGGTCATGGACCTCAAAACCAGAAAGAAAAGTCCATGCCGACAATGTCTCCAACAAGAAAGGTGGCTACTGCTCGGATACACACGAATCATGCCACAAAGTTGACATGAAGAAGAAGAAGCCCATACAAGAACCGGAGATAACAACTAGCAGTTTCTTGCCTCAGAATCAGTGGGTTGCATTCTGTGCTGAAGCTTCTCCTTTAGATAGAGTTAATGCTTGGGTTCATAGCCTTCATGATAGCCCGTGCTACCCGGTCTGTGACGATGAATGGGCGGCTGGAGCTTATGCAAACATGATCTTAACTGAGGTGGGAGAACCTTCAAACAAGAACCATGGTCATACGAGCAGGCGCAATTTGGAGGAAACCGTGCAGGCCAACAAGATCGTTGAATCTCTCAACTCCTTCTCTTCAGTAGCTCACATTTCTGGCATGGGTCTAAAGGTCATACCAGCAATTTCATCACTCAATGGCCTTCGGGCTGTCAATTTATCAGGCAACTTCATAGGTATATCATGAAGTGATGATTAAAAAAGCCCTCTAATTGCCTATTTCCATAGTTCGTAGATGCTACATATTACTTGTTAGCTAAATGCTGCATGTTACTTGTTTGCTACCTTTTCAGTTCACATATCTTCTGGATCATTACCCAAGAGCCTTCACACACTTGATTTGTCGAGGAACAAGATTACGACGATCGAAGGGCTCAGAGAACTAGTGAAGCTAAGGTTTCTTAATCTCAGTTACAACAGAATCTCACGAATTGGGCATGGTATGAGTATATCATCTCTACTGTTGAGTTTAGTAGCCATCTAATCTAATCAAACTTAGTAATTAGCCACTGGTGAATCTTGGCAAAGATTAAACTGCTACAAGAAGCACACAACTTCAAAGTAAAAGCTGTCCTTAGTGTCATGATTGGAACTTGATAAGATGGAAAATGCAATAAGTATCCTGAATCTAAATAAGTTTGTAGAACAAGTGGAATGTTGTATACTATGCCTTTCTTTACCCTGTGGTCAATGTTGTAACTCCGACATAGATTGAAATTCTCGTGATTGAGTTCTTTCTATCTCTCTCTCTTTGTTCAGGACTGTCCAACTGCGTTCTCATAAAAGAGCTGCACCTTGCCGGCAACAAGATCAGCGACGTAGAGGGGCTCCACAGGCTCCTCAAGCTCACTGTTCTTGACCTGAGCTTTAACAAGATATCCACAACAAAGGGCCTGGGGCAGCTCGTGGCCAACTACAATTCCCTCTTGGCCCTCAACCTACTGGGCAACCCGATACAGACGAACATTGGGGACGAGCAGCTCCGGAAGACGGTGTGCAGTCTCCTCCCGCATCTTGCTTACCTCAACAAGCAGCCTACCAAGGCACACAGGGCTCGGGAGGTGGTGACCGACAGCGTGGCAAGGGCTGCACTTGGGGACGGAAGCTGGAATTCGCGGAAGCGATCGACGAGGCGCACGCTGCAGAGCTCGAGCTCTTCGGTGAAGGCGAGGAACGGAGAAGGAAGCAGCCACAGGGGAATCAGCAATACTGGGGGTCAGAAGAGCGGTCACAGAACGAAGGGCAGGCAACATCATCAACACTCCGTTTCAACACGAAAATGATCGCGGAATAACTCTCGATTAAAGTGGCTAATGATGCGAGTTATGTGAACAGATTAGCGGTTTGTATTAGTAGATATGAACTTGATGTGCATGGCTGAGAAAGGAGATCCCTTGTTGCAGCTTAAATAACAGCTCTTGCGGCAGCAAGATTTCTGAAACAAAAAAGAAAAGAGTGAATTATGAAAGAGAAAGGGGAAGATTTTCCATGCAAAGACGTAAATTGCTGCAATTTACACTGTAAATAACGTGTCGTTTGGCATTATGAAGCAAAAATAATGTTATTACACAGTGAATAATATATGTCTTAAGGATGTCTGAAACTACTACGGTCCTCTGCTCTTAAGATCGGTTTATGTTTTAATTTGGAGTGTAAACATTAAACAAAAACAAACTTGAAATTTAGGACAATATATATATATATATATCAAAATGTTTCTTACATAGAAAGAAAAACTGAAGTATTATAAGTCTAAGTCAATGCAATAATATATGGATGCAGTCGTTCGCTCTTATCTTATTTATCATCCTCCGAAGCTTCAACACAATTTACGGTCGCATCTCAAGTCAATGCAGGTCTGGTCATATTTTAATGTTTTTGAAGGGGCATGCGACAGCCATTCATTTATGCTTCAAGAATATGTCGCGTTCATCTTTTTATTTTGTTGACTGGAGAAGAGAAAGTCTTAAGCACCATTTTGTAATTAATTAAGTGTAACAATAGGATTGATGTGTCGCCACCATGTCCTAATTGTCCATCTTCAATCCATAATTATCTGTTTTTTTTCTCACTAACTGGTTTGAATTTAACAATACCAATAATGATATAGAAAAATAATTATTAGCCAAACTGACCGGTCAATGTACCACGTCGGCACGTTGACTGTCTTTTAATAAAAAAATGCTTCGCTCGCCCGGTCGACCGGTCGACTTCGAACCAACGCGAAAGATTTTTTTTTTTACATCATCCTCATCTCCTCCACGGGCGACGCTCTGGACCTCCGGCAATCGACCCTCGCCCGCGATTGAGCGTCGTCTGCCTCATCTCCCGGCTCTGGCGACGTTGACTACGAAAGATGGATCGTCCGTGATGCATTGTGCTCCTTCTTCGCCCAGCGCCAGCGACGCCGAAGACGCGAGCACCTCACCTCGATTCATGCTCGATCGCGACCAGCAACCGCTCCGAACAAGCTCTCCGTCGCCGTCCGCATCGTCTCCAGGCTCCGTCGACGGTGATTCTTAACGACGGCGAGCTCGATTTCGACTCATGGGCATGCTCTGTTCCTTCTTCGCCCAGCGCCAGCGAAGCCGAAGACACGAGCACCTCGCCTCCACTGCTCGATTGCGACCGGCACCGGCTCCGGACATGCTCTCCATCCCCATTCGCAATCGTCTCCCGGCACCGGCGACGTCGACTGTGCACGATCCATCGTCCGCGATCTGGTTCGAAAAATTTATTGTTCTGTTCCATGCAAATGGCAAATCATCTCTTTCCTCGCTGCTTCGAAAAATTGGACGACTGTCACAGCCAAGCGCAGCTCGAACTTGGCAGAGGCAGCTCCATATTTCCGGGCGCCCGGCCATGGATGCCACCTTCTTCCCCCGGCCCGCCGCCCCCCGATCCAAGCGCAGTTCGAAAAAAACGAAGTATTTTTTTAATAAAAATCAGTCAATGCGCCAATGTGGCATATCTGCAGGTCAGTTTGGAAAACTGTCCCTTGTTGACTAAATTTAAACTAGGTATTGAGGCAAAGCTCCGCTTGAACTTGAAGTCTGAGATTAGTTGGCAGAAGCAAAAGCTTGATGGATCCTAACACGGAGACGACGGCAGCTCACGTAGTAGTCGTCTCCTTCCCCACCCAGGGCCATCTGAATCCTCTGCTGAAACTGGCCAAGATTCTCCACTCCTGCGCCTTCCACGTCACCTTCGTCATCTCCGAGCACAACCTCCGCCGCCTCTCCCGCTCCGGCGACCCTTACTGGACCTCCGCTGGCTTCCCTCGCTTCCGTATCGAGTCCATTCCCGACGGAGTTCCGCCGTTCTCCTCCGGCTACGAGGGCGCCTCACCGAACATCACAGAGCTCTGCGTGTCCGTCCGGACCACCTGCCTCGCCCCCTTCCGAGACCTCATGGCCCGCCTGCGCCGCTCAACCGACGCGCCGCCCGTTACCTGCATCCTCTCTGACGGCGGCATGGGCTTCACTGTCGACGAGGATTTCGGCGTCCCCGTCCTCCTCTTCTTTACCCACAGCGGCTGCGGTTTCTGGAGCTACTTCCACTTCCACGAGCTCCTGCGACGGGGCTTCGCTCCTCTCAAAGGTATCTTAATGGCTACGGTTCGTAGATCTTTGATTGTTCTTCCATGGAAGATTAATTAGTTTATGGCGTCCCGAACCAGACGAAAGCTTTTTGACGAACGGATACCTCGAAACGCCGGTCGACTGGATTGCCGGACTGGAGAACATCCGGCTCTGCGACCTACCGTCCTTCGCCCGGACCACCGACACCGACGACGTGATGTTCCACCACATGATGAATCGGGTGTCTCGCGACGCCCTACGCGCCGGCGGCGGCATCATCCTCAACACCTTCGACGAGCTCGAGGGCCCGGTTCTCGCCGAGATCCGTTCCCGGTTCCCGGGCGTCTACGCCATCGGCCCGCTCTCCTTCCTCCCAGCCGCGGCGCCGTCGGTCTCCGCTAGCCTGTGGAGGGAAGACGGCGAGTGTGTGCGGTGGCTGGACGTGCAGGCGGCGGGCTCCGTTCTGTATGTGAACTTCGGGAGCATCACCGTGGTGACGGCCGCGCAGCTGGAAGAGTTCGCGTGGGGGCTGGCGGCGAGCAAGCAGCCGTTCCTGTGGGTGGTGCGGCCGGACTTGGTGGCCGGCGAAGCCGCTGCTCTGCCGGCGGAGTTTGCGGCCGAGGTGGAAGGCAGGGGAGTGCTGGTGGGGTGGTGCAACCAGGAGGCGATTCTGGGACACCCGGCAACGGCGGCCTTCCTCTCGCATTGTGGATGGAACTCCACGCTGGAGAGCGTCAGTGAGGGCGTGCCGATGATATGCTGGCCGTTCTTCGCGGAGCAGCAGACGAACTGCAGGTACCTCTGCAGCAAATGGGGGATGGGGATCGAGATCGGGAGTGAGGTGAGGAGGGAGGACGTGGAGAAATGCATAAGAGCGGTCATGGTGGGGGACGAGGGTAAGGAGATGAGGAGAAGAGCGATGGAGTGGAAGGAGAAGGCCAGGGCGGCCGTAAGCCATGGAGGTTCATCCATGGGTGATCTTGAGAGGCTGGTGAAAGACTTGAGGAAGATGGTCAACGGAGGGGGATGACTGTTAACGTAAATGTATTAAAATATGAATTTATTTGCATTATTGGTGTATAATTAATTAATTATGTGTATCGTCTGATCTGATTCATACGTGACCCAAATACAAACAAAATTAAATTAAAATGAATCAAGCCATCGGCACGCACGAATTCCTAAGCGGGTCGAGTAATGTCGGCACCAAATACTTCCTCCCCCTCTCGCCTTCCACGTTATAACTCGCCCTCGTCTTCACGTCCATCCTCAGCCGCCCTGCGTAGCCGGGATACGCCCCCTCGCCATACACCCCTGGGCATGCCGCCGCCACCTCCACCGGCGCCGCAGCGTTCCCCTGGAAGTACCCACCGCCGTAGGGATTCGTCACTGCCCCGGCGAGCAGAGTCGCCAAGTTGATCACCATGCCATCGACCCCGACGTCGCTGTTCGGCGATCCCAGGGCCGGCCCCGCCGGCCCGTACACCGCCTCGTGGAACGGCCACGCGCACTGGCCAGGGCACTGGCTCGCCGAGTTCCCCACCCAGATGTACGCCGCCCGGCGGTGCCCGGCCCCGGTTGAGGCGTGAAGCCCGCAGTCGGACGAGCAGAAGCCCTCCACGGCGACGCCAGCATCCGTGAGGACGAGGGCCACGCCCCCGGCCATTACACCTAGGCCGCGGGCGAGGTCGGCGACCTGGAAGCGGCTCAGGCGGCGGCCCAGGGAGTAGCCCGCGTCGGAGACCTGGTTGGTGAGCATGACGTGTGTCTTCCTCTGCCCGGCCTTCTGGAGGTAGAAGTCGACGGTGCGCCACCACCTGGCGACGGTGGGAGTGGTGACTGCGAAGGTGGTGGGACGGTGCGGGGGTGTGAGGGAGAGGAGGAAATCGGTGATGATGCTCCGCTGCGGAGCGGAGAAGTTGCCGTACCAGAGGATGGAGATGGGAATGTCGCCGTCCAGGAGGGCGCCGTGGTGGTAGGTGAGGACGGAGGGAGGAGGGCGGTAGAGGGAGGAGAGCTTTCGCGATGCGGCACAGAGGTTTGCAGAGACTGAGAGGAGGAGGAGGAGGAGGAGCAGGAATAGGGGTTGCGAGGACGCCATGACAGCAGCAGCGAGGTGTACGAGAAGGTGAGTAAGAGGGGAGGCTGGCAATATATGGAGGGGAAATGGAGAATGCTTAGGAACCACTAATGGTTGGTGGGGAGAGCAAGAAAGGAAGAAACCTCCACGACAGATGGAGTGCACCGTTTGGTTTAATTTCAAGCATATTTTAACTTCATGGATTAAGTACTTGACCTTCGTTCGGGTTAAAGGATCATAAGAGGAAGAAGTAAAGCTCCAGGGTTCCCTTTGGTTTGGGGTAATCCCTTGGAAAGGGACTCAAACAGCCCTCCTGTTCCTTTAAACCAGCTTCAAGGATCAACTTAATGCAGGAAAAAGAAGTTATTAGTAAATATGATTGACATAAATTTTTTTAAAAAAAAGTTGTCAGGTTCTTCTAAAAAAGTAAAAGAATTCATTATTAATCTTCGTTATTTCAGTTTAACAAAATTATGTCATACATAGCATTACTGTATAAAATTATTTTATTTTTAATATTACAAAAATATATTTTCTAAATTTTTTTTAGAAAGAAGGGGTAGGAACACTTCCGCTGCATACCCCACTTCTATACCTGCTTGGTGATTTCATACGCTTCGTCGTCGTGTTCGCTCTTGACCGCGTTATCCAAAAAGCTCATCGGCTCTCGACAGTTCCTCGACTTGCCCATCAACGGAGCTTGGGGTCAAGACGCCGGAGGAGCGGCGATTCGACGCTGGAGGGATGTGAAGAGCTCGCAGAAGAATGACTCTTCTTGCTGCTTCGGCAGCAGCGTCCGCCGCTGCTCTCGTTTACCCTCTGCTCTCTCCTACTCCTCCTCTTACTACTACCCTCACTTTTACTCCGCTCATCGTGCGGAAAGCCACGGCCTTGCACTCCCCATGGGGAAGCAGATGGGCAGCGGCCGCAAGGAGGCCCCATGCCCCCTCCCTGTTCCAGGGGTCATCTGCTGGAGCGGCCGATGACGGACAGGAGGATGATGTCTCGAGGGCGACCCTGCTGTGGCGGGCCGCCAAGTTGCCCATCTACTCCGTCGCCCTCGTTCCTCTCACGGTGAGCTACCGTTCCAACGGTTTCGCTTTGCAACTTGACATCCTTTTGGCCTGGTAGTTATGATTCTGGTGAAATGAAATGCTTTTTGTATGCTATAATGGGTAAAGGTAGGTGGCTAACCGATATGTCAGGCAAAAAATTGATAGAATATGTGCTTCAAAGTGGTTTGATCATGTGTTTATTTCTCAGATTGGGTTTTGATTTCAGTTTCTTTTTAAAGAATGTGTATTTTTGCTCAAAACTAAGTAGTGTACCTTGGAAAATTTACTTGTAATCAGTTCCCTCAGTGAATAGCAACACTAGTTGGGTTTGTGCTGCATTCCCAATCATTTTAAGGGGAAAACTCCATCAAGTAGCCTTCTTATACTTTTTAGATGGTAGAAAGTGCAGAATTGGGAGAGCCATTTATTGTGTTAAGTGGTATCAGCAATTGACCCATTGACTAGAATGAAAGATACATCCCAGTCTTGCTCGAGTTCTTTAATTATTTGTGATCTGGAGTTTCCAATGAAATGTATAGCAGACATTTTAAATCATCGCACTTCACTTTTATGTGCCACAATTTATCTCTAAGCCAAATAATTACTTGTGTTTTGTTCTCCTGAGAACAGGTAGGGAGTGCAGCAGCTTACCTCCAAACAGGCTCATTTTTGTTGAAACGTTATCTTGTACTGTTGTCTGCATCAATTTTGGTGATCACTTGGCTTAATTTAAGGTGATTACAGCTCATTGGTGAATGTTCTAGCCAGCAGCGTTTTTCTTTCGAAGGAGAAAAGCTAATGATTCGTTTCCTTTTGAATGTAGTAATGATGTTTATGATTTTGATACTGGGGCAGATCGAAACAAAAAAGAATCCGTTGTCAACATACTTGGCAGGTATTCTGAATATTATTTCAGACTTCGATTTAAAATACTTTCCTTGTCGATTTGAGCAAAGTGAAATGCCAATTATGCTGTTGTGTTATATACGGAGAAGTCGTGGAGTGACTCAGTTTGCGGCGAATGCATCACTTGTTCTTGGCTTCATGGGGCTTTTATGGGTATGTTCAGAAGCTGGTGATGTCCGCTTCATTTTGTTGGTGACATTTGCTATCCTCTGTGGCTACGTTTATCAGGTAGGGAATGACTGAATCCACAACTTATCATTCAAATTCTAAATTTGAATCAAAAGGATTCATATATATATATATGTGATAACAACTAGTACAAATCTGGCGACATGATCAATATTTGTGAATTTTATATAAAGTATTTTCTCTTGTAGTGTCCGCCGTTTCGCTTGAGTTATCAAGGACTGGGAGAGCCATTATGCTTTGCAGCATTTGGTCCATTTGCAACTACATCTTTCTACTTTGCTACCAGTAGCAAAATCTTTCCTGAGTATTTTATAGCATCTTTTATTTGCTGCGTATTTTATGTTTGATTTGTTGTATATACAACTTATATTCAATTATTTTATTCTTGCCAGTGGAGTAAGTTCTCTCCCTCTAACTGGAACAGTATTAGCTTCGTCTTTCCTTGTTGGTTTGACTACTACCCTGATTCTTTTCTGCAGTCATTTTCACCAGGTGCACATTTTTGTTCCTATTGCCTTTCACATTCACCTTTACTATTGTATGATGAATGATAACCTAGTCATCAAGTAAATGCAGATCGATGACGATCTTACTGTTGGCAAGATGTCACCCCTGGTATGTTCTTCCACACAAGTGTTACTTAACTTCTCAGAGGAACTTTGACGTGTGCGATGAAAAACGCAAAATAGGTTAGAATAGGAACCGAGACAGGATCTGAAGTAGTGACATATGGAGTCATCGCACTTTATGTTGTTTCGCTTGCTCTCGGTTTATGTAAGGTTCTTCCATCAACATGTCTAGTAAGTCACTGTTTACTTTTCCCTCGTAGGACAGAGTTAATTATTTGGTTTGTGATATCTAATTGATCCTTCAATTGTATATTTTTAGTTCCTTTGTTCCCTGACGATTCCATTGGGAAAGCTAGTGATTGATTTCGTCAAGAAAAATCATGAGGTAAGCATCACTGCAAGTCTTCAATACCCCATAAAATAGTTTTTACTCATCCTTCCTCCCTATGTTCTACTTTCTTTGTGGATTAACAATTCACACAGGATAAGATCAAAATCTTCCTGGCAAAATATTTTTGCGTGCGATTGCATGCTTTATTTGGAATAGCATTGGCTGTCGGACTACTTTTGGCCAGAACTAGAATTGCAGCAGGATGAGGGAAAGTCGACTTTGAAAAGAGGCTTGAAATGGTTTCTACAGGAAGCAGCATAAGCTTTATGGCTATTTCTGCTGCGTATTATCTGAAGCTCTTGGATTTGCTTTCGTGGATATCTACTGATCGATCTCCTTCGCTGGCACATGAAAAGGTCACCGGTTCATGCTCAGGGCCTCACCTGCGAGAAGGCATTCCTCAAGCTTTATGCTGTGCAGTAATATCGTCAAGGATGGCAAGTCCACCTCTAGCTCTTGATGAATATTTTTGGTGGCTTGATCCTTGTTATACAGACCTTTACGTGGACTACTGTACATGAAGTCCAAGTTAAATTACAAGGTTTCCATTTGCTTCAAGTGTATGATTTATTCGAAAAAAAATTCCTGTAGTGGTCGAACTAGTTAGCAAGTGCTGATGTAATTATATCTTCTCGGACTTGACTAGCATCAAATGTTTCCCCACCTTGGACTAATTCTTTTGGTGAAATTGGATGTCAATAAACATTTTTTGCGCCTACTGTATGTGATAAACCATATGATTCACAAGTTTATGTGGTTTCTTGACTAGTTAAAACTATTTAATGTTCAGAATAGAATGTAAAGATAGTGTATGCTTCCTGTTTTATTATTTAATTCTGCAATTCCAGTACTTTGAGGTGTAGTTTAAACAGTTTGTTTACATCGCTTCTTATTCCCATGACTCATTCATTTGCTTTAGATCTATGCTTCCAATTGAATATGTGTCACCAACGCAGCAATACTCGATTGAAGATCTACAGGGCACAAGTGAGGTTTATGCTGACAGTCCAGTTAATGCTGCTGCTGAAAAAATTATTGACACCATTTTCCCATAAGTTGCAGAAATGCGTGATTAAACTCAAGCTCCTGAGAAATACCGAGGTGCAAACAGTTAAAGAGCCACGATATATAAAGGTTTGATTCCTAATATCCATATAATCCACATACTATTTTATTGAAGAAAAGTGAAAAAAATCCATTGAAGATTGTACTGAACAAACTCTTTGGTTCAGTATCTCATAGATTGAGACAGCCCTTGCTGATTTTGGCTTCCCAACAGCAAAACAAACAAGGCATTGCTTTACTCGCTACATCGAGTATTACAGTTATGATGATTGATAACATGCTTTCTCTCCTACTTATGCGTGCATAACAAGGCTGGTAATTATGAGTAATGACCTTATCTGTCCACGTGTATAGCTGCAAAGGGAGAAGATGCTCCTGACTGCAAAAAATTTGCAAAGTACTATCGCTCGCTGTGCCCGAATGAATGGCTACGTAATGCTATCTTCCTTTTGTATCTTAATTTTTCCTGCCTTTTGCAATCTCCCACTACTGTTTGTCATGGTTGAATAGCTGAAAGATGCGCAATATGCAGGTCAATCTTGCCATGGCTGCTTGATCCTCATGTTCTGGTTTACGGCGGCATTGTAATTGCTGATATATCATGCATACAGCATCAATTAGCTTTTACTTCTTTACTGATGTAACCAGGTAAGCATTCAGCACTTTCAATTCCAAGAGAGTTCCATCCATTCATCTTGTTCAAATAAGTAAATAGGTTGTCTGAGTAGCGATTTAGTAAATTGTAAAATGCGTAACTAATCCTATTCAATAATGTAGATCATCGTGGACCGTTAAACCACACAAAAATAGAAGCACCCGCAAAATTGGATAAATCCAAACCGTCCATTCTCGACACGGACAAACCACACGAAAGGGATCAACGAGTCACTGACGTCGCTGATTCCGCTTTATAAAACACCGGTTGGGCGTCCGCCTCTTCTCCCAACTCCAGTGCTCTGGGGGCACGAGTTCGAGTCGTCGCGATCGAGAGGAGATCGAGAGGAGGTACGAGGTGGCTTTCTTCTCTTTTAGCTTCTGTTACTATATTTTCTTCTCATCGGGTTGTTTGCTAGGATTGTATTTATCCTTTAGGGTTTTGTTATGTAGGAAGCTTCTGAGATTGGTCCTAGGGTTTGTGAATTTTTTTGGGGTTCTCTCAAGTATACCCTTTTCTGAGCGCAGTTACTTTTAGTCGTGCTCGTATCTTTTTGTATAGGTCTTCGTGATTTGAATTTGCTTTACAGATTTTATTTTCTGAAAAACTTGATCCATGGCTCATATAGTTTAATGAGCTTTAGATTAACATTTTTTGCTCCAGTATTTGAGTGGATTACTAAAGATTTGAGCTTTTAACCCTGTTCACCGTTATAATGGTGAAGATGGGTCCTTTCATTTTGACAATTTGTCTGCAGTCAACATTTTCTTTACATTTTGGGATCCCTTTAATCAAGGTGGCAGCGGCAGCATAAATTTGAGTGAAACATATTTCAATTGGAACTCATACGTCGTCTGCTATAGGAGGTTTGTCTTGGTTACCGAGAGGAATTTGTCAGGAGAATTTATATCTCATAATTTGCAATTAGTCTGCTTTGTATGGTTATATTTTGACATACGTCATATATTGGTGACTGGTTCTGGAAATCATAGATTTATGGCCTTCATGAGGGTTCATTTTAGGAATACCCTTTACTTGCCAATGTTCTTGGATGATTATTTGTTGTTCATCAGAATTTCTTTATTCTGATGTAACGAGAACATAAGAATATTTATTGGTTCTTCTACTGATAGTAAATACTTTCTTATTGTTGATTGATTTGGAATAAGGTCTGTATGATTGAGATATCTATTCAGATTTTACTGTGATCTCTTTGGCTTCTGCTTGGTTTAACTGTTATCTTTCTGTCACATAATATGATAAAACCTGAAAAGAAATCTGTCTGATTTTGGAACTAATCAAACGATATTTTCAGAAGAAATTTTTTAGATGGCTCGTACTAAGCAAACAGCTCGTAAATCCACCGGTGGGAAGGCTCCCAGGAAGCAACTTGCCACTAAGGTTTGCTGATTGTAGTGACCGACCATTATCTAGTCCACTGGTGTCCTTAGAGAATATAACAACTTTTGTGCTTATATTTGATTTCAGGCTGCCCGCAAGTCTGCACCAACTACTGGAGGTGTGAAGAAGCCTCATCGTTACCGCCCTGGAACTGTAGCTCTTCGGTATGTGCCATTTATATAGTTTTTTGCCTCTTCTTGTCAGGAAGTTATTGCTTGATTGTATTTGCGTTGTTCATGTTTATGGAATTGTAGCTCTTCGGTATGTGCCATTTATATAGTTTTTTGCCTCTTTTTGTCAGGAAGTTATTGCTTGATTGTATTTGCATTGTTCATGTTTATGAATCATGATAATACTTGGTTTGACAGTGAGATCCGCAAGTACCAGAAGAGCACTGAACTTCTGATCAGGAAGCTCCCTTTCCAAAGGCTGGTTAGGGAAATTGCACAAGACTTTAAGGTCGGAGTCGATTGTTTATAACCCCAAAGATGTTTTATTACTCTTCTGATGTAAAATGTAGTTAAAAAAGGGTTGTAGTGGATGATTCTCCTCTAATCTGATTCTGCTCTCGGTGCAGACCGACCTCCGGTTCCAGAGCCATGCGGTCCTTGCGCTGCAGGAGGCAGCAGAAGCATACCTCGTCGGGCTGTTCGAGGACACCAATCTCTGCGCGATTCATGCTAAGCGAGTAACGATTATGCCCAAGGACATCCAGTTGGCAAGGAGGATCCGTGGTGAGAGGGCTTGAGTCTGCTCATTAGGGAACCAACTATGCGATATTGAACTATGTTTCTAGTTGTGACTTGTAGTACTCATCATTTGTCACTTTGGTGTGAAGTCTAATGGTGACATGAAAACAATTGTACCAAATGCTAACCACCGTGGATTACATTAGTTGCTGGATAACTGTGCTGCTCTTTCCTTTTTCTTTTCATCCTTGTATTTGACTTAACCGGTTGAAGGATATAATTGAATGTTAGGTACAAAAACTGGGACGCATTATGCTTATATTTGATTCATCTGCCGCCAGCGTTTCAGGGCAACGATGAATGGGAGGGTTGACCTCTCTTCTCCTGCTTGCTCAATCGTCATCCCTGTTTTTGACTTGATGGGATTGGAAATGGCGTGAAGACTGATTTGCACGTATCTGATAAATGAAATTTGGATATGAAGTATATATTTTTGCGGGTACAGTTGATACATCGATTCCTCTTCTTAGCCATCCAACGGTACATATGATGATGGTGGCCATCCTAATACTTGAGGAAGGATAATTGAAAATTTGGCAGGTAAACGTATGCTGACATCATTCATTCTACCAATACATGTATGATTAAACACAATGTGTGAGGTGTCGCCCGGTATCGCAGCAAGTTGAAAAAACTGCACATGTCAGGCTGAGTCGGATTACCAAAGGACTCATCGGATTCTGTACATGGACAAAACCTCTCTCTATATATATAATATAAGGGCTTTCGAGTAAAATATATTAACATTTCCCAAGCTCGAAATGCATCAAGTGCAGAGACTGCCTCGAACAAAAATTATGCAAGCTCGATAACAATTATCCACGTTTACAAACTGGGATCGGCGAGGGAAAATACCAACTGATATGATAGGGTTGTTTTTGAAAAAAAAAAAAGTTCCACCGACCACCGTCATTGGGAACCACCGTCGGATTTTATCGCCCCGATCCGCTCCATTTTCCCGGAGCCTCCAGTGTTTGGTGGGCACCAGGATAAGGAAGGAAACTGCATTACAAGTTTCCATGTAGATGAGTATGGAGGGCTACGATTCGTCAAGTTCTGCGTAGAGCAAGATTTGTTTCTTAAAGGCGCGATGGAGCGGATCATCGCCCTTTAAAAACCCGGTAGTGTTGGTGTCACCGAGGGCCGTCTTTAAAATTATAACGCAAAACCTCTCTCCGTTCACTTCTCGCTCTCAGTGAAACCATCTCCCTCTTCTTCCTCTCCCGCATTCTTTTCTCGTTAGGGTTCTCGCGCAGTGGCTGCCCGCTCTGCCGGCCTCCTCGTACGAGCACGGCCGGTCCTCCTGGCCACGCGATGGAGCGTTCCGCTCCCCGGCTGGGGCGTTATAACCCCCGCCACGAACGGCCCCCTTTCGCTGTTGTGCTCCTCTGCTCCAGTCGTGCTGTCCGCGCCGATGTCACCGAGATTGTCTCCTCCTGCCCCTTCCCCCCCGTCAGGTTCGATGATAATTCCTACGGCTGCACCGCCGGGCGGCTGCTTTATCGCCTCCATGCCGACGCCCTTGATGCCGCCCTCTTCTTCTGGGACCGCCGCTTCGATGGTGCTCACCTGCTTACCCCTATCATCCAGGCTTCTCCCGACGCTCCGCCCTATGACGGCACGGAGGAGGAAAACCGCATCAAGGCCCTCTTTTGCCGGCACATTCGCAGGCTTCTTCAGTATAGAGGAGCGCGCGCCTGTCAGCAGAGAATTGATGAAGTTTCGAAGGATATCAAGAAGGTGGCGGCGCTTCTAAGCGACCGGAATTCGCTTAGGAAGTTCCATGAACTGAAGGAGGAGAGGCAGAGGCTGGATGCAGAGAAGTTCCAGCTGGAAAATCGGTTGTTGGAGTTCCGTGCTGCTATGGGCTGTCTTCTTGCTCGACTTGGTGAACCACAAGAGAAACTTCCTGTTGATTGGAGCAATGGGGATGGAAAACTTGAAATTTTTAAGCTTGGAGATAAGTTGGATTGGAACAAAATTCATCGGTTGATAGACAGGGAGTGTCGGAGGGTCGAGGAAGCCTTACCAATTTATGCTTCCCGGAGGAAAATTCTTTCCTGCATCGTTACCAACCAGGTGATATTTTTTGGCTTGACCTCTCCATCGTGATTATGTATTCCACATTTACTGCTGGTGCATGCATACAAATTCTTAAGAAGGGGAAAAAAAATCATCTGACTATTTTTCGTGTGATTTTACTTTCAGCTTTACTTGTTTCTTTAAATATATCACCGTTCCATGAACCACCCCTTTTTGGCTCAATGCTCTGCTATGCTGTTCTGTTAACATCACATGTGAAACTAATTATGCCGTGAGACAATATATGAGTGGATCGACTCCGATTATGGTTTAGAGAGTTTGATAGGCTAGGATCTTAATGAAACTTGGGCTCGTTGTCATCCTTATCCTACTGCACCATCTGTGGAGCTTGCTTGTGCACCTATGGTCTCAACCTCATTATCCTGAATTGGCTCATATGCTACAGCTTTCGTTTACTTGACAATCACCACTGATATCATTATGATTTTGCAGTCTAACATATGGTAAAATAGAGAAAAGGTTGGATGAGATCTGCCTTTTGGGCAATTTCAAGTGATTGATTTTTTGCCCTTGTACATCAGTCTGACATTTGTTTTCTTGACATCGCTCACCATAGCAAACCATTTTGCACCATAGTACAGCAAAAGTAGTAAATAATTGGGTGAGTCCATTTTTTCTGTTGATTTCAGGTGTGTTGATAGATATGGATGACAAAAATCTCAAAATCCTAGATCAAATTTAGCATCTTTGTTCCAGAGGCTTTTTGCATCTATTCATGAATTAGGCTTGCTTCTTTAATCTTGCAACTTGCTAGAATGAGGTAGCAATAGGGCATTGTTTTGTATGTTCCAATTATTTCCTGATTCACAACTTAGTAAGAATGAATTAGAGATAAGATATGACAATACTGTCTCGTTTTTATATGCTGCTGCTGTTTTCTGATTCATAATTTAGTATTAAGTTAAAAAAAATTTATTTATTAGAGAGTTTTAACTAATATATACATGGTGTGGATTTTGTTCTTCACGTATGACATACTATCAACTTTACATTTTTTTTTCGTTTATTGGTGTAGTGGGGTAGGGGGGAACTGTTATTCACTTCATGATACAAGGAAGTAATGGCTTCAAGTGGAAGCTGTAGAAGGTGAAAGAAGGAAAAAAAAGGTCTAGATTTTATCCGACCTACAAATAAACAAAAAATAGAGACAACTCCTTAGGATTTACAACTAGGAACAGAAAGGATTGTAAACCTTGTGCCATAGTCTTTTCAGCTGCCCCATCATTCACCCATCATGTCATGCAAACCCTCTTCTTTTTGTTAGATTTAAGGATCCTCTTATGTTGTACTTCTGTTTCTCTCAAGGGTGTCTATTGTTCTCCTTAGACCCTGGAAGCATCTGTCATGTCTCTTACCTCCTTTTGACTGTCTTACTGAAGCTTACATCTTTGATGTTGTTGCGGACTTGATAGACCCAATAAGATGAAGGTAGTTTGAAGGATGTGATAATAGCATCACATTTGCATATGCTCCCTTTATTTCCAAGTTCATGACTTGGTATAAGTTCAAACAAAATTTCTTTCTTCTCGGCAGGGTTTTAAGTAGCATGTACCTGAAGTGGTTTATGGACTTCCTGTATGCGTATACAGTTTAAGTTCCTTAGCAAGTAAGATGATATTGTTTTCTGTTATCAGATTCAAAATTTACATCAACACCAGCATCACAAAAATATACAAGTGAGGCCTTAGTGGTACATTCTAATTACTTGACAGTAATTCTCAGGTTTTATATGCAGTATTTCTTGGTGTTGCTAGTTTTGACCTGATGAGATGTACTGATGTTGCCACATGTGGAGGTTTTAGTAGTGTTGGATGGCCAATCATGGCTTGGTTTGCATAAGGCTGTAAGTGAGTTGGATCTTGGGAATTTTTACATTGTGCTATTAGTGCATTACTTACCTCAATACCTTGTTTAAGAAGCAAAGCTGAAATTTTTTTAGTTGCTATATCTTGAATTGGCAGGCTTCGAACTGTCTATTGTGTATATTTTTATAACTTACCTTTTTTCCATAAAAAAGTGGACCAAGTCAGATTTTCCTTTCCTCTTAATCAGTTTTTTCGTTTGGGTAAAAGACCATCCTACAACTGAAATTAATTCAGGGGAGAGAAACAGTCATTACGGAGTTGAGTTGGATTATGTCAGATCGGTTTTTTTCTTTAAATAATTTTCAAGTATTTTTTTAGATGTATATTTCCACGTATATATTATTTTTGTTGTTAATCAATGCTAGATTGTATAAGATGGTTGAAATGAGTTATTTTCATTAGTTTTACAATTTTATATTTTCTTATATAATTTATTTACTATTATTTTAACGGGAATTAGGATTTGGATCAGGTTTCCAGGACCTGCTCTCTCAAGTTAGAAAAAAAACTGAGTACCAATCTAATCCCAAGAAAACGACAGGTCTAGGTTCAGGCTGGGTTTTGGTTCTAGTTTCTATTTGGTCTATGGGTTTTTTTTGGAACACCCTTACAACTTATTAGTTTGATGGTCAATCATGCCTTTTTCTTTACTTTGGCTTGGCTACTTTTATGGTCTGTCTTGTATTCTGGTTATAAATTGCTATTTTGTTTTGTATGGTTCAAATAGACTTCTATTTTATTAATAGATGGACTGAAAATTTGGTATATAATACTGTATTGAAAACAAGGAATTTGGTTCCTAAGATTGTAGCATACCAATTAGAATGAATAATTATAAGATATATCGTGTCATTTAGGTACAAATATTTACTTAATCCTAAATCCTAATCTTTCTTTACTTCTTCCTGTGGTTCATAGGTGACAGTTTTGATCGGAGAGACTGGTTCAGGAAAGAGTACTCAGTTAGTTCAGTATCTTGCTGATTCAGGACTTGGGACTCATGGAGCTGTTGTGTGCACCCAGCCTCGTAGAATTGCATCAAGATCTTTGGCACAAAGGGTTATGGAGGAAACTAATGGATGCTATCCCAGCAATTTTGTGCACTCATATCCCAATTATTCATCCTTTCAAGAGCTTAACTCAGGACTAATATTTATGACAGATCACTGTCTCCTGCAGCATTTTATGAACAGTACAAGCTTGGGTAGTATATCATGCATTATTATAGATGAAGCTCATGAAAGGAGCTTGAGCACTGATCTCCTTCTTGCATTGATTAAAAAAGAACTGCTCAAGCGGTTAGATTTGCAGCTTATAATAATGTCTGCAACAGTGGAAGCAAGCAAATTCTCAGACTATTTTTTTGGTTGTTGCACATATAATGTCACAGGAAGAAATTTTCCTGTTGAGATCAATTATGTCCCTGACATATCTGCCAAGCTAATCTGTTCTTCCATTCCAAGTAATTTTCCTGAAAAGTGTGCTTCATATTTGTTGAATGTTTTAAGGATGGTGGGCATTATTCATAAGACAGAGGAAGATGGTGCTATCCTAGCATTTTTGACTTCTCAGATGGAAGTAGAATGGGCATGTGATAACTTTACTGATCCCACTGCAATGGTGCTGCCGATGCATGGGAAGCTTTCGTTTGAAGAGCAAAGACGAGTTTTTCAGAATTATCCCAAAAGGAGAAAAATTATTTTCTGCACTAACATAGCTGAAACATCACTTACTATAAAGGGTGTTAAGTATGTTGTTGATTCTGGCATGGTCAAAGAAAGCAGGTTTGAACCTAGCACTGGTATGAATGTGTTAAAGGTTTGTTCAGTCAGCCAAAGTTCTGCTAATCAGCGAGCTGGTCGAGCAGGCCGAACAGAGCCAGGCAAGTGTTATAGGCTTTATTCAGAGGTTGACTTCCATGCAATGAAAATGCACCAGGAACCTGAAATCCGTAAGGTCCACCTGGGGATTGTTGTTTTGAGAATCCTTGCTTTGGAGATTCATAATGTTCAAGACTTCGAGTTTGTTGATGCTCCATGTCCAAGGGCGGTTGAAGTAGCAATTCAGAATCTAGTCTTTTTAGGTGCTGTTACTTCCAAAAGTGATGGCCTTGACCTCACAGAGACTGGTCGGAAGTTAGTGAAATTGGGTATGGAGCCACGTCTTGGTAAAATTGTTCTGGATTGTTTTCATCATGGTTTGGGGAAAGAGGGTCTTGTTCTTGCTGCTGTAATGGCAAATTCTAGCAGCATATTTTGTAGAGTGGGCAATGAAGAAAATAAATACAAAGCTGATTGTCTTAGGATTCCATTCTGCCATTATGATGGAGATCTTTTTACTCTCCTGTCAGTTTATAAGAAATGGGAGGTTGAGCATGGGAATCGGAATGCATGGTGTTGGCAAAATAGCATCAATGCAAAATCAATGCGGAGATGTCAGGAGGCTGTATCAGAGCTGGAAAGTTGTCTCAAACATGAACTCAACATTATTATTCCTAGTTATTGGATGTGGAATCCTGATAAAGCAAATCGGTATAATAAGGCATTGAAGAAGGTCATACTTTCCTGTCTTGTAGAGAATGTGGCAATGTTTTCTGGATGTGATCGTCTTGGCTATGAAGTGGCCTTAACTGGTCAGTGCATTCAACTCCATCCTTCAAGCTCTTTGTTAGCATATGGGAAACGACCAGATTGGGTGGTGTTTGGGGAGGTTTTGTCACTATCTTCTGACTATTTGGTTTGTGTAACTGCTGTGGACCTTGATGACATAGTAATGGTTCAGGCTCCCTTTATTGATGTCTGCCAGCTTGAAAGTCGGAAGTTGCTGATGAATGTGATTTCTGGTGCTAGCAATATTGTACTTAAAAGATTTTGTGGAAAATTAAACCAAAACTTGCATAGGATGATTTCACATGTACAAAATGTTTGCTCAGATACCCGAATTAGCATTGATATTGTCTTTGAAAAAAATGAAGTTCATGTCTTTACCTCACAAAAGGATATGAAGCAGGTGTCTGGTCTTGTCGAAGCTATTCTGGAGTATGAAAAAAAGCGTCTGAGAAGTGAATGCCTTGAGAAATATCTATTCCCAGGTCGATCTGGTACTTCCTCTCCATTGGTTCTCTTTGGTTCTGGTGCTGAAATTAAGCATCTAGAGCTTGAAAGGCGATTCTTGTCTGTGGAAATACTACATCCAAATCCATCTACTCTTAATGAGAGGGAACTTATGATGATGATTGAGAAGCATGTGTGCGGAATAGCTAGTTATTTCAAGTATTTAGGTAGTGGACAAGAAGGAACAGATACATCTAAATGGGGACGGATAACATTCCTTCATCCTGACTTGGCTGAAGATGCAGTTACCAAACTGAATAAGTTGCAGTTTTGTGGGTCTACATTAACAGCACTTCCCATTATGGCAGTTGATCAGAAGATCATACGATTTTCTGCAGTAAGAGTCAAGGTATTTTGGCCAAGGAGGCCTTGCAAGGGAGTTGCATTCGTCACATGTGTGGCAGGAGAAGCTGAATTTGTTGTTTCAGACTGCTTTGGTTTAGCAATTGGTGGAAGATATCTTAACATTCAGATCAGTCAAAAGCAACCGGATTGTTTATTTATTACAGGACTTTCAAGTGATATAACAGAAGCAGAACTCTATGATGCTTTTGCAGGTTCAACAAAGAGGAAAATCCTTGACATTCACCTCTTGAGGGGAGATGCTATTACTTGCCTGGAGCCATCGGTTTGTGAAGAAACACTTACTAAAGAAATATCACCTTTCATGCAGAACAAACATTTTCCTAGCAGTAGTTTTCATGTTGAAGTATTCAAACCTGAAGCCAAGGATTCGATGATGAGGGCTATGATTACATTTGATGGAAATATGCATCTGGAGGTTGCAAAGGCTCTGGATCACATCCAAGGGAAAGTGCTGCCTGGTTTTCATCCATGGCAGAAAATTCAATGCCAACATGTATTTCATAGCTCCATATCGTTTCCTTCACGCATCTATTTGGTCATCCAAAAAAGGCTGGATTCTCTACTGGAACGTTTCAAGAACAAGAAGGGTATGTTTGTACTTCTAGTTAAGCATGTTAAATGTTTCATTATCATATAACATTTGAGGAACTTAATCTCCTCTACCTCTTCAAGCTCTGGTCTAACATGTTAAGTCTATCTTGAGTAATTTAAGACTAACTTGTCTGCATCTACACCGTTTTACAAAATTATGATTTCAATTTTATCGATGCTCATATGATATTAGAGGCACTGAATTTGCTAAGTTAATCTCTGATTGATGTTAAATATGTATGAATGTATTTGGGTTTGGCTTATTTTCTTCCTTGTTGATGTTCATATGAGATATGCCCTGCATTGTTCATGCTTTGTCATTGATTAAACGTAATTTCATGTGATAGCAAGTTCGTACCTCAGCTGAGAGGAGGCAACGCCGGTGGTGTTTTTGTTTTCTGTGATTGTCTCTGGAGTTTTGTGTGCGTTTTTTTGTGTATTTATGCATATGTTGCAGTCGCAGTCCTATTCAGTCGAAAGTAAGAAATTTGTGGGTTATCTGTTTTCAAGTTTTCACCACTCATTTTTTCCAACTGTTATCTCAAAGTTGGTGATTGAGAAGCACAAGTTCAAAGTTATGTCATTACTATTATTCTGTAACTTGAAAGTTCAGATGCTATTATGGTTAACTCAACAGTGTGCATGTCATATGCTGGTTGTGTCATGCTGCAGGTGTTTCCTATAACCTAGAGCAGAATGACAATGGATCTTATCGAGTAAGGATATGGGCAAATGCTACCAAAACAATTGCTGATTTGAGAAGACCACTGGAACGGTTGTTAAAAGGCAAAATAGTTAGTCATCCAAGCCTCACTTCAGCAGTACTACAGCTTCTCTTGTCTCGGGATGGTTTTATGTGTATAAAAGCTGTAGAGCGAGAGACTGGAACTTATGTTCTCTATGATCGCCATAGCTTGAACATCAGATTATTTGGTCCGGAAGAGGATGTATCTGCAGCCGAGGGGAAGTTGGTCAATTCACTGCTTACCCTCCATGAGAACAAGCAACTTGAGATCCATCTTTCTGGTTCCAACCTCCCACCAAACCTGATGAAGGAGGTCCTTCAGAGGTTTGGATCAGATCTCCAGAAGCTGAAGGATAATGTGCCTGGGACTGAGATAACTCTCAATACCCGACGGCATACCCTGTATGTACGTGGAGCTAAAGAACATAAGCAAAGGGTTGAAAAATTGATATCCGAGGTGTCACTATCTATTGATCGAAATGGGATGATTGAGGGGCTGCTAGAATCAGAATCCACCTGCCCCGTATGTTTATGTGAACTGGAAGATCCTTACAGGCTTGAAGCTTGCGGACACACTTTTTGTCGATCCTGCTTGGTGGATCAATGTGAATCAACCATGAGATCACACGAAGGCTTCCCCCTTTGTTGCACCAGAGAAGGGTGCAAGGAGCTGATCCTGGTTATAGATCTCAGGAGTTTGTTGTCAACGGAGAAGCTAGAGGAGCTCTTCCGAGCATCTTTGAGTTCGTTTGTGAGATCCAGCGATGGAGGCTATCGGTTCTGCCCCACTCCTGACTGCCCCAATGTGTACCGTGTTGCATCGCCCCTGGACTTGGAGTCCATGCCTTTTATCTGCGGAGCTTGCTTGGCGGAGACGTGCAGGAAGTGCCACCTCGAGCACCATCCCTTTATATCATGTGAAATGTACATGGAGTACAAGGAAGATCCAGACTTGTCCTTGGCAGACTGGCGCAAGGGGAAGGAGAATGTGAACAGCTGCCCTCGCTGCGGGTTCACCATCGAGAAGGTAGATGGGTGCAACCATGTTCAGTGCAGATGCAGAAGCCACATCTGCTGGCTTTGCAGTGAAATCTTTGTGAGCAGTGATGACTGCTACTCGCACCTCCGATCAGTGCACCAAACAATCTAACTTCAGATATGATTCCTGTATAAATGTAGATATTACATAGGCTACAACAAGGACGCTATGCAGTACCTTAATAATTTTTTTATACTTATTTTCCCCCCACTTTCGTTCTGATGACGTCTTGAGATCATATCAAATCTTTTCCTTACGAGTTTCCCTGATGTGCATGGCTTTCTTCGTTTTGCTCGTCCCTGCTGGGAACATTAACTAATGAAGTTAGAAAAACTGCTGGTCCTTTTTTTTTCCAGTGGAACTTGGGTGCTCAAGACTCCGATGCTTTTTTAAGGTCGGAAGAGTACCAGAGGTCGGCATAAAAGGACGGTGTCTTCCCGTGAAGGTACCTTATCTTCATCTCTTACTTTAGATATCTGTGTGCTGATCTCCACACAATATGACACAATTATAGCCTCGTCAGTTCACATGAAACTGTCCATGTTTTCTTATGGGTTGCTTCAGGGTTCACATGTTTCATCCAGAGCAGGGGCACAAGAACTGGACTTTTTCACTGATTAACTTGATGACAATTGAGACGATAATGGCAACCTTCCGGTGAGTGGACTTCTGAGATTAAAGATTTTGAACTAGGTTCTACTCTTCTAATTGTTTGTTAGAATATCACACAGGTTGAGAAATTTCTACCCATCTTTTTTGTTTCTCTTTTGCATTTCATTCATGTGTTGATGAGGGGAAAACTGTTCTTGTACTTGTCATCACTTCTATCTACTAGTAGAATTCCCTTTCTTCCATTACCTCCCTTTAGATGTCACTGCTCTCACATTCTTGAGGTGCTGTTACATGTTAGAACAAGGTATAAGGAAATAGTTAGCAACAGTACATTTCTCCTTAAAATAAGCTAACACATTACTTTTACAAGGCCTGGCTAACATGTTTTTGTAGGTCAGAGGAGAAAATTACATTGCCAGAAGAGACTCTTTGATCTCTCTCTCTCTCTCTCTCTCACGCAACTTAAGGACTCTACATCTTATGACAAATTATAGAATTCCTGGAAAAATCATACGACAGGTCAACTTTGGCCGTGCATGGTTAATTTACTTGGTAGGATATATAATTAATTAGCTTAGTTAATCAAGGAAATTTGGCCTCATCTTGAGTCCTCCCTATTATTTCATGTGCAGCTGCTGCAATCTCATCCGCCGAACTGTATGGGCAATCGTCCTCCACCTACCATTCAAATTTCTCAATTGATTAGGTTGCCAATGATATCATCATCACATTCCTTGCAGATAAATTATCTTATCTTGCTTGGTGGGCTTTTGAACTTAATAAAGCTTTTCACTTGTCATTTAAATTAAGTGCCCCCCATAAATATTTTATTTTTTAATAAAAGAAAAAAATTAATTAAAAAATAAACAGCAGGAGGCAAGATTACTCATGTGATTAGAATATATATATATGCACTTATCTTGTACATTCTAAATAAATGTTGTATGAGTGGTATGCTAGGAATCACTTTATATTAGTCCTAAAGCATCTACTATAAAGCATTGATTAGGTGTCAGCACTAATAAACATAATATTCAAATTAAAAATGGGGTTGTATTGTGTTGTAAAAATAGACTTCTCCTCTATTAACACGTGTATATAAAAAAATATTTATTAGATAATCTTATAATATAAAAAAATGTATGAATGCCGGGCAATCATTCAAAGAAGAAATAATAATAATTCTAAGCAACATGTAGAGCAAGCTTCGATCGCAATACGTTTGTTTGCATGTATGTATACCTTGAGAGTGAAGGAGTAGACAACCATTTGGTCTGCAGTGGCGACGTTGAGGTGCAACGGCGATAGCCGCACATTTTGCAGCGACGCCAGCAGCTTCGAGAGCTGCTTCGGCCGCCTTCCCGAGACCACCACCTTGAGGTTGGCGTGGCTCTCGACGATGCTCACTTCGACGTCCGCCACCGCCGCCCACTTCGCGGCCGTCGACGGCGACTCGTTACAAGGGCCATTGGAGGAGGAGTTAGAGCTCATCAATAATCCATGGCCACGACCTTCTTCTGGTCGCTGCTGCTGCTTGTGGTCGAGGAGCCGCTTGTTGAGTTGCAACGATATCAAGAGCTGTTGGAGCTCCTTCACATAGTTTATGGCTCCCCCAACGATCGATGCTTGATCTCCCTTTTCATTGATTTGATGTCATGAGTTTGAACCCGGGAGCAGTGCGCATATATATACATCAATCTACTTACTCTTTGGGCATAGGAAGGCGGCGTGAGGGAGCGGAGCACGGCGAGGTACTCGTTCATTTTCCTGCGCCTGTTGCGCTCCACCGCAATGTGCACCATCCGCTGGCTCTCCTTCTCCTCCTCATTCTTCATTCTCCTCGTCCTTTTCCGCTTCCTCCGCTGCTCTGCCTCAGCCGCCGCCGCCACCGCCATGATCTTTTCGGCCTCCGGCGCCGGTGAAGCAACACTCGTTTCGCGCCGCCGGCTGTCGCCCTGATCCAGGTTTTGCACCAACGCGGCCGAACAAGTCAAGTAACTTAAATCTCCATCGTCATACCATCTCCCGCCTCCTCCTTCCTCGCCATTAAAGGTATAACCAAGAAGATACTGTAGAGGGAAGGCAGCAGCATCCAGCGTCATTTCTCTCTCCCACAAAATTAATAATTAACTCATAATCTCCCTTCACTTTGAGGAGGGGAATGAATGGGGCTTTTAAAGCAACAAGAGGGAAGAAAACAGCACCCCAGACTGAATTAATTTATGTGTTAAAGAAGTTGCAAGAGAAAAATGATCAGGTCGTTCTCCAAGGCATGGCATCAGACGAGCAGAAATGAACAGGGAAGAACGAGAGATTAATTCCTCTGGTCCTTCAAATTAGGTATGTGTGCGTGAGACAAAAAACTGTACGTGTTTGTGTATATGTTGGTGTGCTTATTTTTTATATATATTAATATTTTTTAAATTAAAGTTTGATCTAATTGTTATTTTATCTGAAACCGACTTGAATGGAGGAAAAATGAATAGGTATACATGATTGCTTGCATCTAACTTTCTTAACCAACCATAAGATCTTGAAAACAACATGAATTCAGCTCTTTTGGCCGCTGGTTTTCTTTCCTTGTATGAAGACTCGGACAAGTTCTCTTACATGTTTCCAAAGCCGGCATTCACTGAGACCACATACGACATTTACAAATTAAAAATTGTATACTTTTTCTTCCATTAAAAATTTCCAGTGCACGGAGGTGGCTTCAAGTGATCAGACAACTCCATGTCCTCATCTTAAAATTAGCTTCACTAATTAATCTTTACTGCACCTTTTTTATCAGAACAATTTCTTTTGAAGGTAGTAATGATTAAATGTTTTGCTTACTAATTATTTATTAGCTGTACATTCTAATCCTTAAAATTTTATTTCCCCCCTCCCTCAATATATAGCAAAGATGAGATTTCTGTAAGAGTACAAGATTCCAATCAATTTACTGCTGAAGTCGTCATTCATGATGCTGCCTGTCGGTCACAATTATTCCAAAGTATGATTGGAATTGTATTAATAAGTCGGATAATTATTTTGGATTTGTATTAAAGTAGGATCCAAAATAAGTCTGTGTTTATTCTCAACAAATTAGTTTTGTTTGCTCGCGGAACAGCATAATGATTAGCTGGATTGATTCGCTGAATCGGTTTAATTAATTTACTCTCATTTCCCATCAGTGATTTTTTATTGTCTCCTAATTTTCTTTTAATTTTGAGCATGCTGCCCAAAGAAGAGGGTAATTAATTAGGTAGAGACAGTTGAGAATCCAATGAGGGATCTTTTGCGTGAATGAGGGACTCTAAAACAAGAAATTGACAAATATATATCAACCAATTCTTGTTGTTCTATGCTTACAACATGTAGGTTAAGATCAGGTATTATTCAAGTAATGCATTAACTCAGATTTTTTTAAAAAATATATATTTATTAATCTCATCAAAGCAATTGTCTTCTTATAACTCACTTAGAGCATATAGAATATAATCTCATCACATTAATAAAATAACAATAACATACTCGTACATGGATTTCTAAGTTGCAACTGCAAGTCTGCAACCAAATATCTCCTTGCTATTGCATTTTGATCAGTAGGGAAATTGCATCAGATGGCACAAAATGTTTGTTCGTGTGATAAGGTGGACAAGGTCACGTGAAGTCAGATGCAATAGCCATGCAGTAACTTAACCCTATGCTTGTATCCTGACTCCTGGTACACGAAATAGTGATCCATTTCATAAACTAACATATACATGCAGTACTTCCATTGAAACATGAAAAAATAGCATTCAACATGAACCACAATGTCCGTGAAACATCCAAACATATGCATCACGTGAATGTACAAATAGTTTGTTTATGGTACAAGACGTTTTTTACCCGGAAGCAATCGAGAATTATAACATAAATTTTATTAAACAAAAAAAAAATATTCTGTAAAGGCACTCCATCAGAAAATATTTCAGAGCAAGCAAAGATTCTCTACCTCCACAACAAATTTGGTTACAGACTTGGCATGTCTTTCTGATGCTATTTTGGATCTGTCACGGTGAATCTACAGTATTTCGATGATATGTGATTTTATCATGATTCTGAGCATTCTAATGCAGAAAAACTGATGTTGGACAAACTATACACATACAGATAGCTTCCACCAAATAGAAAAAGGCCCAATGCACTTCCAATATCCACAATGTATGGTTTTAGATATCGAACTCAGATTCTATCATATCTATATCCAGTATATGTTACAATGAACGAATATAAGAGCATATGAACAAACCAGGTATAACTTACAATCTAGGCAAACCATACAATGATACTGAGACATCATTCAAAGTCCGGTTCAAATCGATAAGAATCAACAAGATTGGTTAATGGACACTTTGCACAACTTCCTGTAGGCTTTTTACAGCACCATCATAGTTGACAAAGCTCATGAACCAGAACTCATGGTTGTCAAAAGACACGACCTGGATATATTTTTCTGCAGTATTGACTCTGCTTGCTGCAGGATTAATGGATCTTAGCTGATGAAGTGGGATTGCCACCTGTTTGAGTTTCAAGAACAAAGAAACAATAAGTACAAGAATAGCGTTCAGAAAAGCATAAATCAAACCCACGTGACCATAATATGTCGTCCTCGGAAGGAATACAAGGCAAATACAACAAATGGTCGGTCTCAGCTACATAACATGTGGTCCTCAAAAGATAAATGCCTTAGGCTTTGCAGTTCTCCTAAACTTATTATGTCCAAAATGGCTGCCAAATAGTTAAACAGAAAATACTCTTTAAGTACAACACCGAAAAAGCATATCATGCCCAGTTAAAAACTCCGCCAGATCAGCTAAATTTGATTCTCCGATAGAAGCAATATTTCCACAATTGAGATGAAAAAATTAAATTAAGATGTTAAACTTAAGGGTACACTGGTTATCAGCTCAAGAAATTTATGAAGGTACCTTATAGTAGCTCCATTCAGTTTTGTCTCCAACTTTATATGAGAGAGGATTGTCACTGCAAAATGCAAGCTTGGCAGTAGAGAGATACAAAACCCCCATAACAGGACCAGCTGATGTTGATAGATAGCAGGCATATGAGGTTTTTAGTTTCTCATCTGGAAGAACCTCAAAACTTTGCTGGAAAACCTTTTCATAACCTCCTTCAGCTATGACTTTGGATGTCTGGGCAATCCTTCCCATGGCTGCATCAGCAACACTAGGGCCAGTCTTCACTGAAACAGAGTAAAGAACTTCCATCAATACTGAACAAACCTGATCCCATAAAGCCTATTCTCTCAATAGTTTACAGTAACAGAAGAAAGTTAGCAAATATATAGAATGATTAATTGTACGAAGATGTTACTTACTCACAAAAATCATTCATAAAAGGAAATGAGCTACTAGTATAAAAAGATGTGGCTAATTATTCAGTAACTCGAAGGCTTGATAAGGTGATATGGTGATTATTCTACAAGACTAGGCAAGAAAATAAAAGTAACAAACTTTCAATGCCTGTAATCTTTTCTTTTTATCGTGAAACTAATTCTCAACATGAATCATCTACTATGCTGTCTAGAATCTACTACATCCTGTGGCACCAAAGCCAATATGACCAGAGAAGGGAGATGTCTGTCATCTTATAAGATCATTTTTGAGCTAGATCAGATCGAGATATTTAAAAAGAAGGCAGTCATAATACGATGTGGGATATGCTATATTATTATGCAGGATTCAGAATGAACTTTGTAGAACTTCAAAAAGTTTCATACTAATCCACTTGATGACACTTGACCTTGACTATGATTGTACGTAGATGGTAGTTATAAACTATATAATATTCCTCTATGACAAAAGTTTTCATGAAAATAATCACTTTGCTCATATGGATGAGGTTGTACATGTCCTCACTCCCTATCCCTGGCACTTGCTAGACGTCCCATACGTTGCTACACTGCACCACTTTTTACTTATAAACATAATCATATGATATTTCCCTCAAACTAATCCCTAAGTGTAAAAAATTGCTAACTTACTTTATCAAAAACCGTTAAAAATGTGCCGATCCTTCAACTAAATAGCAAGCAAAACAAATAAGTCCAATTCCTACCATTACAAGTCCTCAATCTTGGGTATATAAATTCAGAGAAATCTAGATTACAAAAAAGAAAGTTTCTTTTTTGGCAAAGCACAGAAAACCGCCTTGATCCAAAATTCAGATGCTTATCTTATTGTTGATTGAACCTGTATAGACCTTCAATAGATGCTTCAATATAAACTACAAAGATATGATTTCTCATTGAATACTATCCAATTGCTGACTGATGGTACTTTCAATTCAAACAGACAATTTTAAAACATAGATCCGATCTTCCTTATAATCCCAACTAATGAGAAAATTACTCGAGTACAAGCAAATAAAAAAATTCTCTCCACCCACACATCTTTCATCCAAAGTTGCATCTACAACCTAGGACGAAGCATAACCTTATCGTCAATGAAATAGTGATAGACCGACAATAGAAACTACAAAGCCAGAGTTTTCGCTCAAATACTATAAATCCAGACTAGTGATCCTTTTATTTTAAACTGGTTTCTCACGGACTATTTCTAACAGGTAGAAATCTAGAAAAAATATATCAAATTACTTAGTTCATTCAAAAATCAAGTTTAACTATAACTCAGATAGACACTGCACTCACAGTGCTGCCAAACATCACCGGCTATGTCCTCCGTCTTCTTCGCGGCTTCACTGACCTTCTTCCCAAATTTCCCAAGAACGTCCCGCATCGTATCGATCGTACCTACGCAAAAAGAAAGACCAATTCTTGATAATTTAAACCATCTCTAAACGACGGGAGAAAACAAGAAAGAAGCTTTAGAAATGGATCAGACTGAAAGAAAAAAACTGACGATCACATACTTTTGGGAGCGGGAGCGGCGGTGACGTAGGGATTAGCTTGCGTCGGGGCGGCAGCAGAGGGCGGGATCGGAGGGGCAACGTCGTCGGGGGCGAGCGTGGGGTAAGGGGCGTAGTCGGCGGAGTGCTCGCCATCGGGCTTCTTCTTCGCTTCGGCGTGATCGACGGCGGGATCCATCGCGGCGGAAGCGAACTGTCCGCTCCCTCACGTTCCCGGTATAATATGGAGGCTTTTGCTTCGCCAGGTTGTTTTCTGGTTCGGATCCTGTCCAACCACTACGCGTATTTAGACGTTCCAATTGCCCCCTCTCAACCCTCAATATCTCCACCTACAGCGAATAAACCGTTGAGACCTGATCCTTTACGCGCAAGGTTCTTGAAGAGGATCCGCGCAGCGTTATAATCTCGCCGACGCGGCATTGCATTGACGACTGAGGAAGCGACGAAGTGAACGGATGGGCGTCGCAGATTTATAACGGCACGGCAGAATAATAGATCGGGTGTTATTAGTTGTATAAAAATAGTCAATAAGTAGTGCCAAGGATTAAGTGTCGTATTGACCGGTTGAATCATTTACCCTTATTGATATTTAAACTAGTAATCACGAAATAAAACTTTATTATTTTCTTTGTAAAAATTTATATCCCAGTCTTATATTATGCTGAATCATTGTGAAGATCTAGAAGCATCTAAATATTAGTTTGAAAGCGAGCACGGGCCGTTGGGCCTTGAATCCACATTACTACTATGATCTCTATACGCTCTCCCCCTTTACCTAGAATAAGTGTATGATCTATGCTCAATATATATTTTAACTAAGTACACTAAGCTCCTCTAATTAGAGCAATTAGATCTTATACTCCTGGAGTTTTAAAAAATTATATATACTTCAACTAAAATGTCCCTTTAATCAAAGCATTAAGTACTTACTGATCTTATCAAAGCATAGGCTAGACTAGCATATACTTTATCAATCTAGCATGAAATAGTATTTGATGGCCAACCTGGAAAGGCTTCATTAATCAATGCATTGTTGATACTACTTTTCCAATGGTCAAGTGTGAGACCCTACAATGGAGGGTGCCATCACACCAAACCCCTTTCTCTCTCGCCCTTTTTAAGTCACTGTACTTGGCTGTATATATCCTCAACCTAACATGTGCTCCCCCCCCCTAATAAATGTTTCAACCTTGGCTTGATCAGACATTTACTTCTGCGAAGGTAGCCAAACATTCTTTCTTAAACTATATATAGAGATCTGGTTAGGCGATGAATCATATTAATTCTCTTATATCTGCAATAATATGCTGAAGTAGGATGGACCTACCCTTTGCACACAATTATCAATAGTCTCCTGGAATGCTCATATCAATCAATATATCCAAGGAAAAACATGCGATCTGTCTCTCAACAAGTTTGAGAGGTTCAGTAAGTCTTATCATTTAATGTAGAGAAAAAGACCAAACTTATCATCAAATAATTAAGTTTCTTAATTAGTACATGTAGTACTCAGCATTTCAAAAAGGATTTTATATAAAGATGCTACATTCAGATTTATCCTGCAAACTCCATGGAGTATACATCTCTTATTCTTCCAGGTAAAGAGAAATTTTTGAGTAAATAATTAAAAGATACATCAAGTCTCCTCACCTTGTGCATATAGATATCATGTTCTCTTCTTCATAATTACCTCTTGTTGTAAGTAATGAAGAGAGGAAAGAAATCTAGCTCCTAGTAGTTAAAGTAAACTCTGTATTTATAGGTTTGGTTAATAAATTAATCTACATTTGCAATCTACGAGAAGTATTAGCTAGCTAGAGACCTCTTCTAGGAGCTTATACCTTCTCACTTTGCCCCTAAATGCCTGCCTTGTCCTTCCTAACCTCGGTGAAAGCTCACCCGAACCAGGTCGTCGAATCCGGTCGGTGACATCGGAGGCCGACCGGTCCAGCAGCCTTGGCTTCTTCACCGGCTTATTGAGCTGCGCAGAGAAGACCCCTCTGTGGAGCTTCAACGGTACTCCTCCCCCGGCGCCGCCACCGTCGTCGCTGATGTCTTTGTTGCTTGAGGATGAGATCACGGAGGTGTTCTGGTCTTTGCCAAGGGTTTCCTTGGGAAGAGCTTTTGCTCCTTCCTCTCTCAGACACCAATTGCATGCCCGGTAGGACTCGGCCTTTGGATAAAGATCACTGCAATACCTGCATAAATTAGTTAATTGAGCATCAATTCACCCAAAAAAAAATCATATATAAAAGAAATTTTTTCACAAGTTCATATATATCATTTAATGATGAATATATATACACATTGCAGCATATGATGATACTTTTTGGTGACTGCCCACCACATGCATTGATGGCACTTTATGCAATTTATGTTCATGCACTGTGTGTTTGTCCTATATTTGATGGAGAAGTTAATGTGGGGAATTAATATATAGGAATTAGGTATCCAGCAATGTGGTACGTAATTAATTAAGAGCCAGTAAGTGTAATTTTAATTTTAAAGTTAAATACTTAACTTCTTATTTAATGCAGGCGAGTTCAAGTTTGTAGTAAAAATTGTACATAAGGAAGGAATAATTGTAATCAAATAGCATGAAAAATAATCCTCAGAATGAAGCATCTCCATGTGTATGTATAATTAAATATTACCACAAGTTTATATTCTTTTATGGATGTGGAGAATAACCACAAGTTGCAGTAAAAAGTACATATACCCAAATCGAACAAGGGCACATATGGGAATCGATTAAGCTCGAAAAGAGGTTTTCATGGCAATATGAATCCAGCATAATTTGATCATAGCCACTGATTAATTAATAGTTCATGAAAATTCTTACTGTGTAAATATATTGGAATTTGTGGCTGGATGCATAGATTCAATAAATGAAATGGCAGACAAGGAGGAGAAAAGAACTTTAATTTGGTCGTATTTCGTCCCGAAAAGGCAAGAGAAATCATTTTGCATGAATTATTATTTTTTCTTTTGCATAGACAATTAATTTTAGGTCAGAAATTGAGATCGAGAGGTCATATCACGATGATGACGAAGAAGATGAGGAGAGAGGAGTAGTGAACCTGTGCTGAGACCTCACAAGGCAGAGCTTGCAGCGGAAGAGCTCCTGCGTCAACCCTTGATCGCCGCACATGCAGCAGACCGGCGACGGCTGTGTCGGCAGCGGCGGCGGCTGCGGGGAAACGGCACCGGCGGCGCCCTTGCTCCCCATGATCCGATCGATCGATCGGCCTACGTATAACAGATCTGTTTTGGGGATCTGAGCGCGCGACAGACCGGTCGAGCTTGCGAAATGATTAATTCTTCCTTCTCGATTTGTTTGCGCGCAGATCGCGCGGTCGAGAGGGATGAAAAGCTCTTCCTTCCTTTGCTGATTGCCGCGGTGGAAGAAGAAGAAGGAGAAGAAAGAAGAGTTGAATGGGAAGAAGAGAGATTTAGAGTTCCATGCTTATTATTAATTCATGGGCCCTTCAAGGGGGAGGTAGCTTTCAAGCTCAAGAAGATGGTGAAACTTTTTTTTAATTCTTCTTTTGCAAGTAATATATTTGTAAATTATGCGAGGGGTAACAACTTTAATTAATTACCAAGCTAACAGCATCACATTCACCTAATACCATGTTTGATTGCATATATCAATTTAATTTTTAATATATTATTTTGACTAAATTTGATTAACTTCAAATTGTTCTATTTTTAGATCCATCGAGTTAGAACCAACTCAAACAAATATCAACATAAGAGTGAACAAAATTATATTGCCTTCTCAAATGATTTAATTAACTTGTGCGCGTCCTACAGGTCTAAATTAGTTATTAAATTAGAATAACTGCCATAGAATGCAGGCTTAAAGTATTATTTAAAACAAATAGAATCAAATAGGAATTCAAACTTGGGACGCGCAAGTAATGTGGGTAGAAAGTCTTCAACTATTTTTTTTCTATAAACCATGAAAAAGATTCCTGCATAGCATTATTATTCTCGAAGGTGGAGCTCATGTGGGCCGAGTGAATTAAGATTCATTTAAATATGACATATCTCAGAGAGAAGAACTCCTGACTTTGTCCTCATTTCCTAAAAAAATGATAAACTAAAAAATGAAAGTAAAAGAAAAGAGACTGCCTCGAACTGGCAATGAAAGTGAGAGATTTGAGTCAGAGAAGTAGAGGGATTTCTTTGGAACTCCTCAAAACCCAAAAGTCCTCTGGGAAGTCGCAAATAATAATACACATCAGACAACTCATGGATTTCTAGAACACAAGCAAAAAAAAAAAAACACATGATTGATTATTCAGTATTGTGCTACATATGTATTTAATTATCATTGCACGAGGAGCGCAGCATCTTAACATGTGTAGGTTTTGGACTTTGGAGTCATTCTTCTCTTTTGCCTATCGCTGCACACAATGTGCATACGTTGTTGCAGTTACGTTGAATGTATTGATGTGTAGACAATGTTTACCTGTCTCTCAGTCATGGAATCCACCCCAAGAAATAGACATGACATCGATGAAAGACCTCGAATAAATCCTTCCTTCTGGGATAAAAGCCTTCCATCTTTTGTTGTTGAATTGAGTTCAAACGAGGCCTGTAATAAGACATGCAGCCTTTGTCAGCATGCAGGAATGGGTGCTAAACCATCTGGCAAAGTTATGTACATCTTGTTTTGGGAAAATATAAAAACTGCTTTGAAGGAAACTAATAGTAGATACAAGTCAATAAATAGAAGAAAAATAGCTACTGAGGGCTGCTACTTCTACTAAGGTAATATTTGATATTAGAGGCGAAAAAATTGCCTGTAGGCTATTCTTCCGTGCAACAATCCCTCAGAAAATAAATCAGGCAACATATACCCTGAGCAAGAGATTGAGAAACAAAAGAAAACACAGTTCTTTCTTCACAGCATGTAACATGTTCAATTGTTTTGCTGAGGCCAGGGCATTTATTACATCCAGGAAGATACCAACAAAGTTCATGTGCAGCAAGACTCATCACCTCACGCTGAGGACCATTAGCCCACCCTAAAACCAGAAACAATGACGACAAACGATGCCACTGATGCCTGCACTGCTACCACCGAGGTTCATTGCTTCACAATATCTGGGACGAAGTTCACAATAACAAGAAGGAAACGATGACCAGGCAAAAACTAAGCAAGCAGCGCTGCAGCAGCAACGAGAGTTCCGGAACGATGAATGGACCGTTTAAAAATATATCCCAAAAAGACAAATTTAAGAAAAAGTATTTAATTCAGAAATATTTGTGTCTTGGCACAGCCAACAAAGCTGAACCAAGGCCTTCCAAGGGAACAGTGACATCCACTAGTAAAAAAAAAAGAGCCAATCAATGGACCACAACGTTATCCACTCAGCATGCACCCAAATGCCTTTTTTTCAAAACATTTCAGCATGGCCCCATGCAATGCTAATAATGGGCTAACCTGCCCTCCCATGTCAACAAAAGCAATATGATCCTCCACGAGCCTCCGGGGAAATCATTAAAGTTGCACACTACAACCAGACTTCATTCTTCGCTGCAGTGCTATTCTAGTGCCTAAAGAAACCAACCAAACTGAGTAAAATAAAGTTGCAATCACCACCCAACATAACAGGGTTGTGCAGGCCTGCCTTTCGTAGATCCATGGCACACGCGCACTCCTCGCATTACCCATCATTCCCTTTCAGTCAAAAGAAGCTGCTCCCAGACTCTCTTTGCAAATTTGGAATCCTCTCTCTCCTCACACAAACAAACACTAAAGGATAGCCATGCTTTATTGGACCATCATATCCCCCTTCGCCCACCACCATCAAAACCCAAAACTCCACCAATGCTGTGATCTTTAGAGTACTGGTTCACACCTTCAATCATTGAAGTTGGGTGAAGAGAACCCACTGGCCTCTTCCTTTCTCTCTTTTGGTAACACTTAATAAATGCTACTGCTACTGCTGCAAATTATAGACTCAAAAACATGCGAGTTAAAAAGATGCTGCTGGAGTAGCTGCTAAGGAGAAGCATTCAAAGATTTGGCCTTCAGCTTAAGTGACTTGAGATAGCTGATGGCCTCGTCAAGAACAGTGACCGCATCCTTCCCCTTCCCACCAGGAATAATCCTTCTCAATATGCCAACTGTTTTCCGGATTCTAGCTCTTTTCAGTTGTTGGTCCTCTTCGCTTTGATTGTTGTCTACTCCCCTAATGAAGCTTGACTCGCCATCATCATCATCACCCTCTTTGATCCTGTTGTCTGTAGGTGCAGCAGGGAAGTGGAAAACTTGTGAGCTTGCGGTATCTATAAGTGATGCATCAAATTCTTCATCTGCATCGACTCTTCTCCGCTTTGAAGGAAGCATAGAGCTCGCTACCTCGGATGACGTCCCCTCCAATGCCACAGCTGGAGAGTGTCCTGTGCTGGCTTCGTCATCATTATGATAGTCTTCGGAATCCGAGTACAATAGTGCATCGATTTCCTCAGTATCCTCGTGCATTTCTTCCGATACATGCCTATTGGAAACATCAGTTTCTGTGCTGCCCTGCAGATCAAAACCTGGATTTGTAGAATTAATGCATGGAAAAGGGATACCAGATGAGGTAAATATAAGGTTCCTTCCATCTCTGAACTTATCAAAGACCAAGTATCTCTTCTCTGGAGCATTGAATTCAGGAAAATTCTGAGATGGGATTAGCGGAGGGCTCAAGGATGATATCTTTTGAGAAGTTCCGCTTGGAAAGACACCAGGGAAGGGTGTTGCAGCATTTACTGAATTTACTGAGCAGATACAACCATATGGATTAGCTAAGGTGGGGAACAGCATCGAATTGCAGTTCTGAGGCCTCACGCCATACTGTTGGTTATTACTAACAGAGTTTATCTTACTAAACTGCCAAGTTGAGTGATGCAAATTGATCTCAGGATTACTATCATTCCCCATCAACAAACGTCCAAATTAATCACCTGATAGCAAGTACTAGTTGGTTTAAATAAATGCACAAGTCAACTATATAGACATAATGAAACAGCATTTAAAAAATACATGTTTTACCTCAGACAAATGGTGATGCCAACTATTATTCCTAACAACAGGATCTACCAAAAAAGGAGACAAAATCCCAGCTTGAAGATGAACTGCTAGATGGAAGCTAGTTTACGTGACAGGCTTCAGAAGGTGGCGAAAGTATTCAGCCTGTTGAAAATCAACATCTAAGGTCATTAAGTGACTACTGAGATTTTTTTTTTCTTTAAAAGTCCAGAGGAAGAGCAGCTTTTGCTATCCAATATTAACAAAAAGTAAAAAGCAGCCCGATCCATTTGTACCTGGCAATCTTGCAATGGTTGGAAGCAGGCAATGACCCTAACGATTATGGTGGTGCTACCGGCAATCCCATTCTCATGTTTCAGAGCTCGGAATCGTGTTCGTGTCGCTGCTTGGCACACCATTCCTACAGTTCTTTCCACTAAAACTGGACCAGCCCGCCAAGAGACGAATATTACACAAAAAACTCAAACAAGGGAAGGCAGCTAACGGGGACTCTATAAAACCAATAACACGAACTCAAAGGACAAGATAGAGAAGAAATATAGGTCAAACTGTAACCTTCGGTGTTTCTGCTATTGCTAAAGGAATGAGTTCTGTCAATGCGGAAAAGAAAAAGGAAAATCGTGAAGTGACAAAAGGAGAGAATGAAATGGGTTACAGAATAACCCTACAATACAAGTTCAAGGAAATGACTCTCCGGTAAACATCGATCGACAGGCTCAGCCACCACATACTGTTCTGAATTGTAAAGCTCTAAAAAAAATAATTTCTCCTCCTCTGTTGTCTTGGAAGACCTGCATCACAGAAGTTTCACTCAAAAACCTAAATAAACCAAACCGAACAAGTGGTGGAGAAGAGTCAGCAGTCAAAAGTATTAAAACAAGCAGGACTACAGAAGAATTCGTCAGAAAACAGAGAAAACTTCCCACCAAAGCATAAGAAGTACTGGTTTTGATGAACAGAAAGAATCAAACAGATCGTAATATTATGACAGAATAGCAGCAGACACTGGAGATAAATCGATTGACCAAAAAATAGACTTATTTCTACAAAAAAGCAATTTTTGAGAGAAAAATCACCAATCTAGTTATATTTCAGGTCAGGAATACAAATAACTTTTAAAAAAAAAAACTAGCTTTTATGAAAATAGGAGGAAGAAACCCCAAACAAGCGGATCAACCCAAAAGCAAAGCAGTAAAGCGGACGAGTAAAATACAAACAGGTGGAATAAACACTCGATTTCCAGCGCAGGATCAACCGTGTCTTTACAAGCCGAAGGACTTCCGAATCATCCGTCGGATGGCAAACCGATTCAGGAACAGGCAAGCACGCAGAAAAGCTTCGAGTGAGCATCCAATACTTACACCGAAAGAAGCCGACAAACAGCGCAATTTCTAGGCGAAAACCGCAGATCCCCGAACTCCAAGCCGACGCAGACCACCAAAAAGGCCGAATCCCCCACGCGTGGATAGGAAGATGAGCTCGAGCGAGAGGGAGCGATCGATCACGAGAGATGGAGAGAGAGAGGGGGGGGAAGAGCGAATCTTTCCTTCTTGGGCGCACAGAGATCACGAGGGAAGCGAAGGATGCCCTCTTTATGGAACCATCAGGACACAAATACCCCTACCGGTCGAGTGAAATTTACGACCACATGCGGCGTGATCAATTGTAATTTCACGAAATAAGTTTGCCCTTTAGGGTCATAATGGGCTCCATAAATGCCAAGAGGTCAAATGACCTGTTGACCGGGGTTGAGTTCCGGTGGAAACCACGGTTTGTTCGTTTTCGTAAGTTACGGTTATACCCTCAGCAGTTTCTTAAAACGACAAAAATGCCACAATTTTATGTATTGGTTTCACCCTCCCTCTACATATTTTATTTATCACTCCAGTAAAGAAAAATTAAGGGAGTGAATGAGAGGAAATAGTAACATTTAGTTACAAAATAATCATATTTAAAAATTTTAAATAAATATATACATATACATATATAATTATCAAATGATATGTTGTTATTTAATGGTTTTAAATACTTAATTATTTAATGATTATTATGGAGGAAAAATGTTTTATAAGGGAACAGTGTGGCCTGCATCAGGATTCCACTGCCTGAAAGGAAGGTGGGGGAGAAGACAGCAACTAGAAATGGAAATGCAAACACAAGTGCAACAACACATGCTCATCAAGTCACAATCCACCAAAACAAAAAACCACTCCATGCAACCCAAACTTCTTCCTTTTCTCCTCCTTTTACTTTCAAAATATAAATAGTATAATACTGTAGAAAAAAAACTATTTTTTACATTTTATTTTAATTTTGTTAATGCCCTTAAAAGCACTTAATAAAAACCTCTACCAATTAAGCTGATAATATAAGAGAGCACTTTTTAGTTGACTCATTTAACTAAAATAGGATTTCTCACGATAAATATTAAGGTGGGGAAAAAAAAAGAGATGAAGGATTAATCCTAAGTTTGAAAGAAGGAAAAAGTTAGCATCTTTTTACCCTAAAGTTGAAGTACAGTGATCTAAGTGCACTTTACAGAAAGGTATGAGAGATTCTTCCTGCCCAATCCCCTCAAGGTTATTTTCCTTCCCCAATAATTTCTATTTGCATTTACAGTGATCAGTTCAAATTTCCAAGCTCATTACAGTTTATTTTTCATTCAAAATAAAAAATTCATACTGAACTCATAAATTTAGTATTAGTTCTACCATTCTGACCGAGCACCAACAAATCCACAATGGTTTGCCTCTGCCAAGGGATACTTTTCTGGGGATTTGATCCCCCCCAAGAGCAAGAGCAAGGCACTAAAATCTAATTAATTTAAGCCCCTTTAGCTTTAGTTTCTGTATGTGCAAAATTAATTAAGTAGCTAAACAATATGATTATTATAACTAGCCAAACCCTAGAAGGAGGAGCTGCATACAAAAGGAATTGACTAAATAAAAACGCATGCTATGATGCCAAATCTTTGAGGCCTCTGGGAGAAAGATTTGCTTTCCGTTTGTTTATGTTTCCCCAGGATTATTAGTATTGATTAATTAATTAACTATATGCACATATGTTGGGTGACTTTAATTAAGGGCCAGCTCAGCCCCTTTAGCTTCATTTAATTAGTAGGCATGCATGGTGCCCTTGCTTAGGGCTGGGGGGACAAGGGAGATGGCGAATCAAGGGAACCCCTCCCTTGAGGCCTACTCTTTAAGTGGCACACACACCCTTCACATCTTAGCTTTTGCATTAAGGTAGGATTAGATATTATTATATATTAAGAAAAATATTAGGGGCTTGGTACTTTTTGCCATTAGGGAAGAGGTGTCAATTTGTGCCATAATTAATCATGCCGAGCATGATCATCTTTTTTTCTCTTTTTTTTTTGCAGCAAGTAAAAGTTTATAGATTCTTGAACACATGTGTCGTGCAGAGAGTAGTCATCTTAGTTTTAGTATATTTTTTTATGAGAATTGAGTAGATTTGATTTAGGATTAAAATTTAGTTATGATTTTAATTAAGATATAATTTGAACGAATATTACCACCCTAAACCAAACATCCTCCTCGATTGGGAGCAGTAAATGGTCAGAAATCCAGGCATGCTGAGAGAGACCTGAAACTTTTATTTAGCCTTTCTTTTATCCTCCTACTAATAATTATAGGGGGGTTGTGGAAGAAGTGGAGAGGAGGAGACCTGGAATTTGACGTCAGTGAGGGCCTACAATTAGCACGCAAACAAGGAGGACTTCCTTCGCCTTCAAACTTTGAGAAAAATAAAGCACACAGAGGAAAGAAAGAAAAGAAAGAGATGTTAACAATTCCCACATAGATTGAATTCCATTGGCAATTGGAAGTATATATATTTCTTTTATATTTGACCTATAAAATAATATTTGATTTGATCTAAATGAATTGGGATTTTGTCCTGTGGATTCTCCAACGCTGAGGAAATTAAAAAGCCACCCACCAGCACCACCACCATCACCACCACCACCACCATCACCAATAAGTCTAATAACGCCACCACCACCACCACCACCACCACCATGCACGGCCTCTTTCTTTGTCCCCCACACAGCACATATGTGCAAATGCATATATTGATAAAAGAAAGCAAAAGCCAAAAGGTGGAGTTGTTGGTGCATGCTCATGCTGAGTGATAAACTCCAAAAAGAATGAGCCTTGAATTAAAAGGAGAAAAAGAATCCATGCATGCCATGCCCCCCACCTCTCTCCTTCTCTCTACTCCCCCAATCCCCATCTCACCTCTCATCCTCATCACCTTCATGTGGAAATCGAATAGAAACCCTCAACCCCACCAGTGCAGCTCCAGTTTATGCACTAAAACTAATAACACAAAAATTCTACGACAATAGTATTAACAGTATTATATCAAGATAATGAGTTAATAGCACAACAAGAAATTATTAAAAAGATCAAAATTGTACCTATTTATTAACATTATACGTATATATATACAAACACACATCAGTAGTAGTACAGAGGGCCTTTTGCTCTTTTTCTCCTTTCTATCATGGCCTCCACAGTTAATTATATTTAAATCCTCAATCTTACACACCAAAAAGTGTCAAACTCCAGAGATCCCTCTTTCGTGTTGCATGTCTCCCCTTGTTGGTTGACCATGTATGAGAGTATATAAATACACGCACAACAAGATGTAGTGGATTATTAGGTCAGGGGCTCGAGAAGAAGAGCTCACGGTCAACTTTAAGATATATATATATATAGCTTCATCAATCATCATCACACACGTGTGAGTTGCTCAGTGGCAATATAATGTAGCCCTATATATGATGGCTGTTTAAGTTTCTTTGCACTTGAAAAACTATTAAGTCAAATACTACCTGAATACAAAGATACACTTGCCTTCATCTGTATCCCTCTGTACTTCTGCTAGTTACTTCTTTTTTACTTTACCTGAATACAAAGATACTTTCTTTCAACAAAACTCTTCAACCTTTTACATTATCAGCACAAGAAGAATAACTATATGCTTATAGAATCTTTACTTTATGGTACTCCAATTGTTATTTCATCCTGAAACAAAGTCAGATCTAATTATTTTTAAAGTTTGGATGATCAAGTGGTTAATTAATGGAGTGACTTAATGACCATTTCAACAGTTTTGTGTATAAATAGATTCCTTCTTGTCTGGATGTGACATATTTTAGCAAGTTAGGCAAAGCTTCTGAGTACCTTTTTAATGTCAATCCAGTGAGAAGCAGCAATGTGCTGCTGTTATGTTAGAAAAAGATGATGGAAGTGTGATCACTTTGTTGGTTTGGAAGTGGCAGTGTTTAGAGCTCATCTTCATCACGATCAGGAGGTCACAAGCAGCACAATGTTCAAACACCAAGACATGTTGGGTGCAAAAGAAGTAACAAGCTGTATCCATTGGTGATGGGACTGCCAGTGGACGTCAACTTCTCCATGCAGATAAAAAGAAGCCACGATTAAGAAATATTGCACCAGCAAAAGCAAAAGTATTATTTATCAATTTATAATCAGCTATATATGTTATGTATACTATTGCCTATAGGTAGGCTTGAAAGTTCAACCAATTAATCAAAGCTACTAAGCATCAGCATCTGAACTCCTTGAGTTGATATTTTATTGGAGGTGCAGCAAGGCAAGGCAAGGCAATGCAATAATTGTTTTGAATGGAAGATTTATATGTAAAGCAATAAATATATTGGGTCCAAATAGACCGAGACCAACTTTAGTTGTTGGATGATGAATGAGCTAGTGGGGGATCAACAAAGAAGCATGCACAATGGGGAGGTCATATACACAGTGGAAAGGTGCAGTGGGGGTATATGGGCATCATTGAAGGTTTCTTGAGATGTTCCTCCTCATTATGACTGTGTGTGTGTTACCCATTGCACTTTGCAACTTGTTTATAAGTAGCAAATTAAAATTCTTGTTGCTGATGCTACAGAGATAATATATATATTATCAAGAACCGATAGTGAAAGCTAAAGAGCTCCTTTGTATGAAAAGCAGATGGATTGAATTCTTGCAAGTTTTACAAACCAGGAAGACTCCATATAAGTTCTAAGTAGAAAATATCACCATCCCAAATCTCAAGGACTAGTTTCCTACATACTTCTGAGAACACTACTGTCTCGAGGAAAAACACTTGTTTCCTTCATACTTCCGGAAGCAGTCACTATTATCACAAGCATTAGTTTCCTTCATACTTTGGGTCTGCCATAACGTAATGATAAGAAATCACCAAAACGAAGATAAAGATGCCAAGAAAATTGGCGAAGAATCCCAAGTCTTGATCGTCAATCATCTGCAAGGAAGAAAGTGATACGAGAACAAGGTAAGCAACCAACCATGAAAGATTACTACACTCGCAACAAACAGTGCTTGTTTATGTGGATTAGTTTGATAGTTGACAACAGTGAAAAGGGATGTCTAGCAACCAAATGCACATTATTCACAGAGCAAGTATGAACAATATATATAGGTGTAAATATGCACAGATTTATGTTTGTATGCACAGGGCATAATGTCACGTTGAAACCATAGCCTACAGCCAAAATGTCTTAACGATTCATTTAAATAATCTGTTTACCCCTACTCAGAAATTCTATTATTCTTCTTGAAATTGTAAAGATATGCATCAGAAGATACAAGGCCAACCCAGCGCATAGGGTGATTCTATCGTGTGAGCACTACGTTATACAAACCACAACCAAAAATATGTTTCTAGGTTATCAAGGCAACGAGCTTAGAACAACTTAAACGGCCTGATAAAAGCACAAAGGACGAATTTCTGAGTAAAAATCGGTTTCTTGTCTGAACAAATTAGTATCTTACGACAATAATCTTTTTGTTCCCAAAAAGGTGTTAACGGTCAGAGTCTCTTGTTTGCTTCACTATAATTTATCTCATGAATAGTCGATTTTTAAAACCTAGATTAGGTGCAGCTAGATTATTTGAGACCAATGCTGTTAACTTGAATAAAGGAAAAACAAAAGAACTCGTCAAAATATTAAATAATTCTTATTAGCCTAGTAGAGTCATTAAGCGGAGTTGAACAGTAAGTTCTATGCAATACCAAACAAACCACTGCCATTTTGATCTGGCTGAACCATCTTCTCAAATCCCCCCTCTAGAACAGAGAATAAAAACAATAACAAATTTCTCAAAACAATTTCTCAGTACTTGATCTTGCTTGGTTTCCATGATTTACTGGTTAAAGCATCATACTGTAATCATCTGTGTTTTTCAAAGTGGAAATCTACAAACACACTTGCTGCAGTATCCTTGCCACCACGTTTTCCCACTTTAACAAGGGTGGCATTTTAAGGACATCTTACTGTTCAGAACAACCGCTCATGATTTCCAAATCTAACAACAACTACGTGTGTTAAAGGAAGATAAACAGACTGGGGCAAGCAAATGAGGTTTTAGCTTTGCGTTATCAATTTTTCTCTTCTGATTTAATAGCAAAAACAAATGCGTAGCTTTATTCAAGAATGCTTATTCTTGGTCTTCTTAGTACCCATATTTCTAGCCTTATCTTCTTTCACTTCTACCCCTCTCATATACAAGGCTCAGATATTACAAATTCTGGATGTGGCAAGCTTACGTGTGTATCCGCAGAAACTGTAGAATATAAGTGAATTCAAACATTCACGATAATATAATGATAAATCATATGGCCAAAAGTAAAGGTAAAGGACACTCCCCCAACCTATCTCCTGAAGTATTCAATTATAATTGTTTTAATACCCTTTAACCGCATCCATGCTTATGCTAAAGTTTTGATCTGGCCAATCTGGATTGGAATTGGAAATTTTCGATCCGATTCCACCCAATTTCTCACCGATATCATCAAACAGACCCACTGGAGAAATCGAGGAAGGGGGCAGCAACGCCCAGTTGTTTGCACAGCCCTCCCCCATGACACTGGGTTCAATTCTCAAGACAAAACAAACCAAACAAACCAAACTTATTGAACAGTAAGTTCTATGCAATACCAAACAAACCACTGCCATTTTGATCTGGCTGAACCATCTTCTCAAATCCCCCCTCTAGAACAGAGAATAAAAACAATAGCAAATTTCTCAAAACAATTTCTCAGTACTTGATCTTGCTTGGTTTCCATGATTTACTGGTTAAAGCATCATACTGTAATCATCTGTGTTTTTCAAAGTGGAAATCTACAAACACACTTGCTGCAGTATCCTTGCCACCACGTTTTCCCACTTTAACAAGGGTGGCATTTTAAGGACATCTTACTGTTCAGAACAACCGCTCATGATTTCCAAATCTAACAACAACTACGTGTGTTAAAGGAAGATAAACAGACTGGGGCAAGCAAATGAGGTTTTAGCTTTGCGTTATCAATTTTTCTCTTCTGATTTAATAGCAAAAACAAATGCGTAGCTTTATTCAAGAATGCTTATTCTTGGTCTTCTTAGTACCCATATTTCTAGCCTTATCTTCTTTCACTTCTACCCCTCTCATATACAAGGCTCAGATATTACAAATTCTGGATGTGGCAAGCTTACGTGTGTATCCGCAGAAACTGTAGAATATAAGTGAATTCAAACATTCACGATAATATAATGATAAATCATATGGCCAAAAGTAAAGGTAAATGACACTCCCCCAACCTATCTCCTGAAGTATTCAATTATAATTGTTTTAATACCCTTTAACCGCATCCATGCTTATGCTAAAGTTTTGATCTGGCCAATCTGGATTGGAATTGGAAATTTTCGATCCGATTCCACCCAATTTCTCACCGATATCATCAAACAGACCCACTGGAGAAATCGAGGAAGGGGGCAGCAACGCCCAGTTGTTTGCACAGCCCTCCCCCATGACACTGGGTTCAATTCTCAAGACAAAATTATGTTTTTCGTAAATCAAATCATAATATATGAGTAAGATCATAAAACAATGCGAGAATCAAACATCCTTTTGTCTTCTATATGATACGAAACTAAATTCACCTTGCAGTCTGCTAAAACTGGAGGTTAAGAAATCCCAAAAACATCATCAGGCTAGGAGACGAAGTATAAAGAGGGCGCAGAAAGAGGTACCTTGATCGGGGCTCTAACGAACGGTGACGAAGAAGACGACGACGGAGCGAGGTTGGCGGCGGCGGTCGGAGTGGGGGTCGACTTCAGATCTCCATCTAGTAAATGCTCATTGTAAATAATTCTCCGGATCTCCGTCCATTTTACTTCCTGATTCGTGCAGATGCCTGTTTGTCCCATGATCGACCGTTAAAAGTATTAATTTACTCCTTGGACATATACCCATGAGTTTACCTTCTGTTCTATTGGTTAAAATTCTCTTCCTGATCAAAAAGGCAAATAGGTAAGCCGATAGACGTTAATCCAGTAGATTACGCCGGTAAATATATCACGTGCGTTGCATACGCCAGCAATCTGATGTGCCCCCATCAATCTTAAACATCAGCGCCGCCGTCGCTCCTCCACTTGTCTCCGCCGGCGCTCGTTCTCCATCGGCGTCCATGGGGTTTATAACGAGTGGGTGCTTCGGAGGGGCGGCTCTGCACACCCTAAATTTAGCCCCGGCCATCTGCCGCCGCCCGTCTCTCCTCAAAACCATAGCCCTTAATCCCCACCATCGCGTCCTGTGGCGGCCACAGCTTTGGTCCATCGTCAGAGCATTCTCTTCCCCCGCCGCCGTCTCTGCTGCCTCCTCGGTCATCGAAGATGAAAAAGGTACTTCCTTTCTCCCTCGTTGCTTCTCTGGCTGTTTTTGTTCTCAGATGTGGCTTTGGTGGTGTCTTGTAGTTGTTGCCAAGCCGCAGTGGAAAGCCGCCATCGACTTCAAGTGGATTCGGGAGAACAAGGATACCGTGGCCGCCAACATCATGAACAGGAACTCCAACGCCAATTTAGATCTCGTGCTGGAGCTTTATGAGAAGTTCCTGAACCTTCAGAAGGTCAGGCATTTTTTCTTTTGTTAGGAAAAAGGTTATATACTTTACAGTTTTTCTTTGGTTAATGTTTAGTAAGTATTTCCATTTTCCATCCTTATTGCTTACCATTGCTATTAGGCAAAAATATTATGGGATACCTTATTCATAAAGATATAGTAGGTTTGCATGAAGATAATAGTAGTATTGGTAGAGCAAAATGCCAATTTCTAATTTCAGTCACAGAAGGCAGGAGGTTGAACGGCTTCGAGCTGAAAGAAATGTAGTTGCTAATAAAATGAAAGGGAAGATAGAACCTTCTGTTCGTCAGGCTCTTGTGGAAGAAGGTTTGAAACTGATGCTTTGTCTATACTACTTTCTCAGTTGATTCTTCTGTCGTAACACTTTTCTCCAACTATTTTCTGCAGGGAAAAGTTTGAAAGAAGGACTTGTTTCCCTTGAAGAAGATCTTGTTCAACTAACTGATCAACTTCAGAAGGAAGCACAATCTATACCTAACATGACACATCCGGCTGTTCCTATAGGGGGTGAAGATGAATCTGTCATAAAAAAGATGGTTGTCTAGTTATTACTTTTGTTTGTGTTTTCCATCTTGTTTATATCTTATATCGGTATGGATCTTAAATATCTCATGATCTATATATTTTAGGTAGGTAGTCCAAGGGAGTTCAATTTTGCTGTAAAAGATCATCTTGAACTAGGAAAGAGTCTTGAATTATTTGATTTTGATGCTGCAGCCGAGGTGGGCCTCTTTATTATATCTATGCTTTCTGATTTTTTTTTTACAAGGCTCTAATGATGTTGCAGAATATCTAGTTGTGACTTATAATTACCTCTATTTCATTCAGGTTAGTGGTTCAAAGTTTTATTACCTAAAGAACGAGGCTGTCTTTTTAGAAATGGCACTTGTCAATTGGGCAATTGCTGAAGTCTCAAAAAGGGGCTTTGTGCCTCTTATTACTCCAGAAATTGTAAGGTCAACTGTTGTCGAGAAATGTGGATTTCAACCTCGAGGCGACAATACTCAGGTTGACATTTTCTCTGTATCAGTCTCTCGTCGTATTTCTTTTGCTTCAATGTGGTCAAACATGCCGAACAGATTATTGACTATTTCACTTTGAAGGATGCTTATCTCTATAAAGACTATTTCACTTTGTAGGATGCTTATCTGTATAAAAATGAAGGATTATTTTAATGCATCTCGTTATTGTTATTCACTGTTGTGAGCTTTTATGTGGTTGCAATGCTGGAACTATTTCTATTCGAACAATTTGGATTTTGAAGTGACGCTTGAGAGAAGAACTTCCTATTCTCTGAGTAGGATGTTTTAGTTTCAAGGGTAGAATTTGCTAACCTCAGTTATTTTTCATGGCGAATTTCTGTAACTCTTTTAGGTTTATTCTATTGAAGACAGTGACCAATGTCTCATTGGCACTGCAGAAATTCCTGTCGGAGGCATTCACATGGATTCTATTCTTCCAGAACTAGACTTGCCTTTAAAATATGTAGCTTATTCACACTGTTTTCGTACTGAAGCTGGCGCTGCTGGTGCTGCCACAAGGTGAGCCCATAGTTGTAGTATTCTTAAAATTTGATTTATCATCCTCTTCTTGCTTCCATACAAATGCAAAGTGGCAAAAGATAAGGTATTGGCCATGGTTCTTTTCGTGCAATGCAAGGAAATTGATCTCTTATCAGTATGCTTATCTCTATATGATATCTTGTTTCATGATATGCTTTTCCGGTATCATATAAATCCTGTCAGCAGGTTCTTATCAAATAATGATGGTTGAGCAGGGGCCTTTACCGAGTGCACCAGTTCAGCAAAGTTGAGATGTTCATTTTTTGTCGTCCAGAAGAGAGTGATATGTATCATGAAGAACTTATTGCAATAGAAGAAGATCTCTTCAGCTCACTTGGTCTTCACTTCAAGTATTTACTTTGTATTTTTATTCGTATCTTGGGAACTGTTATATGGTTTGTGCTAAAATTCTTCCTTGCATTGCCTGTAGGACTTTGGATATGGCAACTGGTGATTTGGGCTCACCAGCATATCGGAAGTTTGATGTGGAGGCATGGATGCCAGGCTTAGGGCGTTTTGGTGAGGTAAGAATAGATGCATTCCTATGATACTCCCCAACTGTCCAGCTTAAAAACCACAATACTACTTGGACTACCGCCATGCATCTGATGTTATCGTATTGAGAAAACAATATGTTCCTTTTTGTTTCTTTTCTTCTGGTGCCAATTCCTACACCTTTCAAGTTTTATCTAAAATGCTGATTGCTCTTTCAAACCTTCTTTTTAGGTATCAAGTGCATCAAACTGCACAGATTACCAGAGTAGGCGGCTAGGCATCCGTTACCGTCCAGTTTCTTCTGATTCATCAGCTCCAACTTCAAGAAAAGGCAAGGGTACCAACGCAGCTCCAACGAGGTTTGTACACACCCTTAATGCCACTGCTTGTGCTGTCCCTCGTATGATCCTGTGTATATTGGAGAATTTCCAACGAGAAGATGGCTCCGTAGTAATCCCTGAACCACTAAGACCTTTCATGGGTGGACTTCAAGTTATTTCTCCAAAGGTTAAAGGATGATACTGGTTAAATTGCCTGAGGTAATCTTGTTTTCCTTTTGTCAAATCCACACAGAAACAGAAGCAACTGATAATTAGCATGGAGCATTCGTAGTAATTAATTTTTGCTGTAACTTGAGCGAGGATAACCCTTTTTGTGCTTACTCCAGGCTAATACTTTCATTTGTACATCGTTGTTTATGATCGGAGGAATATTTACTCAGAAAATGATGTCAGAAGGAGTCCCTTCACTTGATAGAAGCATCGTTCTTTTTTCTCTTTGGCTTCTTTACCTAACTTTTGCCAGGTCTCTCTGAAACTAAATCTAATGTACAAAGTCAATTGAGCCCTTGTGATGTTCACTCGACTTTCTGTGTAACTGATCCTTATAAGGGAGCAAAATTTAGAACCAGTATGCGATTCAAACTTTACTGGTTTTAGCTTTTATATGTTTCTGATACATTTGATAATCGTATGGACATCCGATGTTTCTAAAATTAGGTATCATTTGAACAAACGCATGCATAAATTTCTCATTCTGCTAAGAATTGATAGCTTCTTCCTTCCTTTCTTTTTGTTACTTTTCCTTCTTGATCTCCTTTTCGTGTCTTTTAGCATCTCAGGTGATGACTCTGTTTTAGCTTGAGGTGTCTTCTTAGCTGATTCCAAGTGTAGCTTCCCCTTGTCTTCATCAGCAGCAGATACTCCAAGTACATCTCTTGACATGCTCCCTCCCTTTCCTCTTTGAATTGCCTCTAGTTTCTGTAATGCGCCGGCCTTCCTTATCTCCGCCAGGCGACGCTCTTCATCCCACAGAATGATCTGAGAATTTGCAGATGCTGTTTCTTCTTCAGCTTGTGTACACAAATCATTGTATTCTTCATGGGAAAGAGATATCATCGTGTTGTCCGCTTGCAAACTCTTCCTTTGACGAAGCGCCACACTCATGGATGCATCCAGTGCTTCTATTTCCAGTCTAACTGCTTTCTCACCAAGTAGCAAGGTCGCCAGTGTTTGCCTTTTGATCTGTAACTCTGTCCTCAGCTTGCTCCTTGACGCATCTTGAAGTCCCAACTCCACTTTGAGTCTTTCCACCTCCTGCCCCTTCCTCTCCATTTCCTCCTGCATTTGCTTGATGGCTCTCCTCGATTTGGCATCCTCAGCTCTCATCTGTTTGTCGCTTCTGTTCGTAGAGTCGAGCAAGGACCGAAGAGATGCAATTGCGGTGTTTGACAGGGTGACCTTGTTGCCGGTTCTTGACAGGTCGCACTTTGAAGTCTCAAGCTCATCGATGGTGGCTATGGGGCCTAGCCACGACAGCACTGCACTCTCTCTAGCTTGCTTGATCTCCTCTCTTGTTTTTACTAATTCCTGCAAAGTGATTGCTAGTGATTGCTTGTTTGGTGGCGTTCTCTCTGCTGCATTGCCGTTGCATTCTTCCATTATTCTCCTTGGGGGACTGATGCTCAGTATCATGCACAACTATTTATGATAATGATCGTGATGATGCTGGTTGTCTTTCTAATGATTTTTTATAATCCTGCCTATAATTTTCCATCGTGCTTGGATATTGAAGTAGCGTGGTGATTGATGTATACTAAGGAATCTTGATAAATTTGTCCACAGTTTATTTGTCATCTAGTTTGTTTGCAAATGTGATTTGAATATTTGCTAGCGATCGTTGTCTCCTTCAATTTTTCAAGAAGTTGACAAGTAAAGAACATAGAAGTTAGAGTCCAAGGGAAATGGATCACATCAAGGCCGAATCCATTGGACGCAAGACGCAATGTTTTATACAAACAATTTAGAAAAATATATATCCTTCTCCAAGACAAGGGTCATACGAGATAGTATTTTTCAAAGATTGGGATTCACCCACCATACTGATGTTGTTTCATCTGCTTCTGAGAACATGGGTCGACTTCTTTCAACAGAAATATACACGTGTCGGATATAAACACTCGATGATACACATTTCCTAGCAATATGAGCATAAAAATTATGGGCTACATAGGTTTTTTAGGTCCTCTTCTTTTGCATAGGAGGATGGAATGATCCTTGAAGAATAAGGATACAGATCTTTGTAGGAGTTCCGGATGGTGCCTTCTGCTACTCCAGTGGCCAACGAAATATCTGTTCAGACATGACTATTCAAAAATTAAATCTGAAGGATTGGGTAAAGAACCAGCAACATGGGTATTTGAAATATTTAAACCCGATAACTGGTGGCTCAAAGTTGGAAGCCTGGTTCGGGATTTAGAGAAAAAAGTGAACAGTAGCAGGCAACAAAGATGGAAGTGCGAAACCTTTTAGGGGCTTCTTGTCGTCTGATAACTGTGTGATCATGTAAATGACAGCTGCTGCAATGGATATGGGGCTTCTCCTGCACAAGGTTTTTGCGTTCAAGGATTAACAGCTCTTGTAAAGATCAGGCTTTCAAACATAAGATTGGTACGGAGATTGTTGGTATTCTGAATGAAACCTCATTCTTTTGCAAAATGTTCGTGTCGTGCCAAAATGTAAAATCTGATATATATTACCTTATGTCAAGCTCTTCTGACTTTTGCACCGCTTCTTGAGCCGCTTTCACTGCTTGGTTTGTCATGCCAAGATGAGAGCAAAATCGTCTCTGAAATGTCAAGACCAAAGTAGTTAGGTATGCCAAACGACAGGTGCATATTTTAACTATAGACGACCAAAATCTAAATAAATTAAATTTCAATTAAAAAAATTTAACCAAAGGAATAAATAGTGCTTTAACTGACTAGAAAATCTCCAGCATGGATTGTTCCCATTTCCATGGCCTGGCCCATCTCGACTTCAAGCTGCTTTACAATGAACTCTTTTGCCCGACCAATTTCTTTCTTTGTAGCTCCATTGGCAACAGAACAAATTTCTTATCCAATGAAAATGTCAGTTGAAAATGCAAACATTAAAAGATAACAATGAAACTAGACAAAAAATACTCACCCTTCACAGTTCGAGGCCTGTCCTCCTGTCTGCAAGCAATGTATAAGCAAGCCGCTAAAATTGCATCTTGATTTCGCCCTCTAATAGACTTAAGATCTTCAATTTTCTTGTAAATCTCATTGGCCCTATCCTACAAAGAGGCATACTTAAGAGTATGTGATAAACAAGAACATGAACATCATGGTCAAACAAGTCAAAACTGGCATGCCATCAATGATCCTCATGCAAAATTATGAACTATAGAAGAAGCCGCTATTATTCGATATTTTTTAATCCATATAAAATGTTCATCCAATATCCAACAACTCTATGTTTTAGTCCCAGAGCTACCAACGTAGAGCTAATTTCTCAACTAAAAGCTTCCCTGAAAAAATACATGCTCTAAAAAGTTTATTCAGAGTGATAAAACTAGTAGAAACTTCAGAATCCATGCAAATTTGTACCTTAATAGTGGCAACAAGACCCAACCTGGAAAAGGACCAAAAAGGTCAATCTCTGCTTCAAATATAATAATAACCATGAGATGACATGAACTTCAATAGCACAAACAAACCAAAATACTGATATGAGATGCGCGTATCAATTCCAAGAAGTAGAACAAAAATTAGAGCGACGTAAAAGTCAATATAATTCCCTCAAACCATTATCGCAAAAGCGACTTATGCTTGCAGATAAAATTAGAAAGCGGCTAAATAATTCCAGTTATGAATATTTTCCACAACCGGGAGACGTATACCATGCAACACATTTTTGTTGCATGCACATGGCAATAAAGGAATCAGAAATTTTCCACTAACTTTTGCATCTTCTGAAGGATTTATAAATGTCTGCTGGTTCTGAACAGCTTAAAGTTTAACCAACTTAGTTCACTATATACTCCTAGTAATCTTAATTCCAAACCTTTGTTACTCAAGTATAACAAAACCTGCTTAATTCACTAGCACGACCTTCAAAGCTTAAATAAATGGAAGCAATGTAGATTAGAACTATTTGCTGCGAACAGGTCCTTCCTGTTGCCATGATGCATCGTTTTTTTAAGCATTCAGAAAATACTTCAGTAGTGAAAACAAACACTAAGCAAGAAAGAAAACCTAGTTAATAAACCATAGCACGATGGGAGGTGATGCGGTATTAAATTTTCTACTAAAACTTCCTTTTCTCGCCGAGCAGTAGAGTACTGGATTCATGGCTCTCGCAGACATATTCTCACTTCGTCCCCATTTATGTTGGTACTAGTTAATCAATAAAGCCATTGTGTCCCTCTCCAAACATGAAAGCATCAAAGGGATGGTTGCGAGGATTCAGTAGCCATGGTAGAGGGAATTCAGGGAACGAACGGACTAAAGGAGGGAAAAGGAACCTGTCGGCCATGGTAGCGATAGTCTTGAAAGCAAGGATGAGGTTGCGGTCTGGGTTCGCGCCGCGGCTCTGCCACCGGCCAAGGGAGGAAGACAGGAACTCGGCCTGTGCACCGTTGGGCTTGGAGATGACGGTGGAGAGGCCTCCGTCGGTGAGCAGCGGATTGGTCGGTCCGCCGACACGGACGGGGTCGTTGTCGGCGGACTCGTTGGCGAAGGTCCTCCATTCGGAGGTCTCGTCTATGGAGTGCGCCTCGAGTACCAGGCCGCACTCGGCGCACACCGTGTCCCCCGCCGAGTGGTCGAACACTACCTCCGTGCTCCGCTTGCAATCCGAGCAGAACGCGTCCCCCATCAAAAACCAAGACTCCTGCTCGCTCTCCCTGACTTCCCGTCCCGTGCTTGTCTTGCTCTCCTCCTCCTCCTCCCCTTTTCTTCGCCGGTCGCCGAGGTGCGGGTTATCATTCAACCCAATCCAAATCCCGACTTATGTTGGGCCGAACCGATTCAATTTTATTGGCCCGCAACACGCTCAATACAACAAAATTATAAAGCCCAAGTGAGAGGAACCGGCTCAATTTGACATAAAGGCAACAGACTCGGTCCGGTCCGAAATAACTGAACCCGGGGCGATCCCGAACCAAAATGTCATGGCGAACCCCGATCCTGCCGTCGTTCTACCTCCGATCGCTCCTCCAAACCCTCGCCGCCGCCAAATGCCTCCCCCAGATCGCCCAGCTCCACCAGCACCTCGTCGTCGCGGGCCTCTCTGTGGACCCCTCTCTGGTTACCAAGCTCCTCCAGCTCTACGCCGACGCCGGCGATCTCCCCTCTGCGCTCCGCCTCTTCGCTGCCCTCCCCTCACGCTCCGTCTTCGCCTGGACCCCTGTTCTCGCCTTCCTCTCCCGCTCCGCCGATCACGCCCGCTGTCTCGCCGCCTACCGCTCCATGCGCTCCGCAGCCGTGGCTCCGGATGGATACGTCTTCCCTCCCGTGCTCCGCGCCGCCGCCCACTATCTCTCCGCTGTGTCAGCGCTCCACGCCGAAGCCACTAAGTTCGCGGCGGCGGCCGCCATCCCCGTCGCCAACGCCCTGATCGACGCCTACTCCAAATCCGGCGACCTCGACGGGGCCCGCCGCGTCTTCGACCTCGCGGGGGGCGCCCGCGACCTCCTATCGTGGAACTCCATCATCGCCGCCTACGCCTCGACGGGGCGCGTCGAGTCCGCACAACGCCTGCTCGACTCCATGAGATCGGACGGCTGCGACCCGGACTTGGTGACGTGGAACACCATCATCGACGGCTACTGTCGCGCCGGGCGCTGCGGCGAGGCACGCGGGATCTTGGACGAGCTCGCTCGGCCGAACGCGGTATCGTGGACGACGGTGATCGCCGGCTTCGCCCGCTGCGGGAATCACGAGGCGGCGCTGGAGATCTTCACCCGCATGATGCACGCGGGAAGCGCTCCACCGGACCACGAGACGCTCTCGGGCGTGGCGGCCTCCTGCCGCCATCTGGTGGCTGCTGGCGCCGGCCGCGCGGTCCACGCTTACGGGCTGAAGACGACGCCGGCCGACGCATTCTACGGCTCCGCAGGGGCGGCGCTCATATTATTATATGCCGGCAGTGGCCGGATCTGGAGCGCCAGAGCGGTCTTCGAGTCGATGGGCCGGACGGACGTGGTGGCATGGAACGCAATGATCCACGGTCTGGCTCGGTGCGGGCTGGAAGGAGCGGCGCTGGGCCACTTCAGGGAGATGGTTTCGCTGGGCATTGAAACTAGTCACATAACGATATCGACGGTACTCCCACTGTGCAACTTGAGGCTCGGCAAGGAAGTCCACACTCGTGTGATCAAGCGTGAGGGCGGATTCACGAACTCGGAGCTGAATGCACTGATCAATATGTATTCGAGGTCAGGGTGCATCAAAGCTGCACATCAAGTGTTCTCGGGCACGGACTCCCAGGACGTGGTGACATGGAACACGATCATCGGAGCATACGGGTCGAACGGACTGGGAGAGCAAGCGATCGAACTCGCGGACCGAATGATGCGGCTCGGGCTGAAGCCCGACGCGGTGACGCTGACCAACGCGCTGATGGCATGCGCTCATTGCGGTCTGGTGGACCGAGGGCTCGACTTGTTCGAGCGTCTGCCACGGGGGTTAGGGTTTGAGCCGGTGATGGAGCACTATGCCTGTGTCGTGGATATGCTTGCTCGAGCCGGGAGGTTCGAGGAGGCGGTCGGTTTCGTCAGGAGGATGCCGGTGATGGCGAGTGCCGAGGTGTGGGGCGCGATGCTGTCGGCGTGCCATACGCACCAGAATGTGGACTTCGGGCGGACGGCGTTCGAGGAGCTGATCCGATTGGAACCGGAGAATCCTGGGAATTATGTCACAATGTCGAGCATATATGTGAGAGCAGGGAGGTGGGAAGATGCAGAAGAGGTGAGGAAGATGATGGAAAGGGAAGAGCTGTCGAAGCCATCTGCGCAAAGTTGGATTGATGTAGCATAAGAGAAAGGATATATTTATCCATAAATGAATGCGATATTGGGCAAAAGATGTCAACTTATTCAGTGCCCATAAAACCCAACCTCTCAAGGAATTACCAACTCAGTATTTGATCATCCCCAAATCCTTGAGCCAAAGGAGGACCTCCGACAGACCTTCGCGCAAGCTTCTTGGGTTATAATCCAACTCTGCCTTGGCCTTATCGCAGGAGTATGACCACTGATGTCTCATCACTCTCACAGTCTGCACTAGATCAAATGGCCAAAGCCCTCTCGATTCAGACAAATAATCTTCTTCTACTAATGCAACTGACAGAGGTAGAGAACGAGACGTACCGGGTAGCTAATAAGTGGAAGGTTTCCTGTGATCCGAGAAAAGAACACTGATATCCAGCCATAGATTTCGACTATTCCCAGGGGAATGTGGAAAAATGGCTTGCTTGTTTGCGTGATGGCTGCAGCCATGTCGAAAATTTGACTAAGTGATACGTTCTCACCAGTGAGCAAGTATCGTTCACCTAGTCGCCCCTTGTGCATTGCTGCTATATGCCCGCTGACAACATCTTCGACATGGCACATCGACACCCTATCGTTGCCGTTGCCCACATAACCAGGTAGTCTCCAGTTAAAGCGTTCAATCAGCTGCAAAGGTGAGAACAAGGCAACCATCACAAATCTGAGAGAATGTACAAGCAGGTGGGTAGATTAGAAAGAGATGTGATGCTAGATACAAATTTCGTATATGGATTTTGGAACAGTAAATGCATATATAGTTAATTGGCAGATTTACTCATCAATTATGAAAATTTTATCATCAGGTTTCAGTAGTATGCAAGCAAACGCATACTGTTTAGAATGCAAGCATAAAAGCATAAAGATATCGACATTTGAAGGTAACTGAAGATTCTTATGCACAGTTGATGAGAATGCATATAGGACTAATTGTTCTATCGTGTCAATAACATCGTTTAGCCGAAAATCAGGAACAATTCTTACTATTCGTGCAATAACATTTCCAGCTGTAAGTTTTCCTGCACCATAGATGACTCCTGGATAAAGAATCACAATAGGTATACCATCAGCTGCAGCTTGCAAAGCAATTCCGTCCGCAGCAGCCTTTGACTTTTCATATTCTGTGCAAAATGTTTTCCCCTGATGCAGCTACAAAGACAAATAAACAACAGATATGTTTTTTAGAACTTGATGAGATTTGAACCCAAGACCTCACATATCTCCTGTATAGAACCTAATTGCTCTAACTAGAGGATGTACACTTTGTGTACGACAAACAACAGATATGTTATTCAATTGAAAAAAACTAAACCTATAAGCCATTTTTTAGCAGTCCACATAGTAAGGTCGAAACTGAAAAAAGAAAAGGTGAATTATAAAAGGTTCTGGCATTGTCTATCTGATGCGCAAGAATCATAAATGTTGAGCATCAATCCAAATGAGGAACGAACTTTATGCTCGTACTACTACCTCATGAATGTTGAACTTAAACCAACTTAGGAAGGATTCTACATAGTAAAATCAAGTACTTTGAAGTGATTCAATAGTTTAAATGGAACAGCCAACTATCAGAAGAACAATATCCTACAGTATACAGCTCAAATTTGTCTAATATATAAGTCTGAAGAAATACATTTCAAGGTTGATCATACACCTTTTTTCAGATGAGATAAACTTTGGTTGCCCTACACAGTCTAATAGCACAAATGCTCATAAAACCTCAGATTTTTTCCCCAACAAGACAGCTCAGGCAGAACTTCAACTGGCTAACTATGCGTCACAATAGCTCTCTATATTCAGTATTATCATTATCTAAATTCCACCTACTCTGAAGGTTCCAGCTTCTAAGATAGATAGTAATATTTTTGTTGTTAATATCGAACGTCCAAGAAGATAGATAGTAATGTTTTTGTTGTAATAGCAAAAGTCCTAGATTCAAACCTTATCTTCATCAGTTATCCTTACAGAAAAAGAAATAGAACAAAGGGTAAGAGGCACCTGCTTCTCATCTGCAACATAGCCATCTGTTGGACCGAGGGCAAAAAAAGATGATGTGTAAATTAACCTCTTCAGTGTATTTGTCTCTTGGAATGCTTTCAACACATTTTCCAAACCACCAACGTTGACCTACACCAATTAAAGAGCGGTTTTTATCTTCCTACCTCAAGTTTAAAAAAAACAAGCATTCTACCCTTCGAACAGATGAATCACAGCGAAACAAACTTTTAAGAACTGAAACCTTCAGAGATCAGACTTCTTGAAGGATACAGTCAAACAGACCTCAGAATATAATGAATTCATCTACCTAGTTTTCGTTGCAATTAAGATCGAAAGGAATTCTAAAGAAAGATCGCACCTTCAGGCAGATATCCCAATCTTCCCTAGCTTAAGCTGTTCATGTTTTTTCATATCTTACTCGAAATCAAAGATCCAGAGGAGCAGGATGAGGGGACTTATGCTCACAGTGAAGAATCTGGAAGGTTCGGGAAGCCAGGGCTCGACAAGGGCAGCGGTGTGGAAGATGACCTCGCAGCCTTGGAGCGCATCGAACAGGGAGGAAAAGTCGGTGACGTCGCCATAGGCGAGCTCGAGAGCCGGGTGGGAAGGTGGGAGTGAGCTGAGGTCGCTGCTCCGCCGCACGAAGGCCCGGACATGGTGGCCCTCCGCCAGGAGACGGTGGCAGAGGCGGCCGCCCAGGTAACCGGTGGCCCCTGTAACTAATACCTTCATTTTTTTTTTCCTCCACACTGGAAGAATCGAAAGCTGCACGCTATCTGGACACGATGACCTTTTAAACGCTCCTTTTAACATTTTTTCGGGGCAAATCTGTTTGGGGTTGCATAATTTTTTACAATTATTTAACTAAACAACAATAGTAATATTTTTCTTTTTTAACACAGGAGTTGGTTCAAATATATATATTTATATGTTATTGCAGTTAGCCTGCAGCTCTAAACATTTTAATTTATTTTTCTTAATTTAGGAACCTCATTCCTATTTTTCTTACTTTGACTTCACCTTGAAGCAGAACTACGCTTGCATCATTTCGATTTGAGGTGAATACAAGTTCTTCATTGCAAAAAAAAGAAAGAAAAATCTATTGAATTTTTTTTGGAGTTTATTTGGTTGAGAAAAATATCAGAATGCTGTGGTTAAATTATAATTAAGATATGAGATAAAAATCCTAACTAAACAACCCTGAGAATTTAGATCCTATTTGGTATTAAAAAGTTAGGGGGTTGATTGTCTCCCAATGCGCCCCTAATTAAGGGAAGGAGGAGACCACCCCTAATTTCTTTGTACCAAACAACTTTTTAACATGATACAAGTATAGTTGTTTGGAATTAAAAAGTAGCAATTAAGTGTTCTCTAAAAAAATAGATATTGTGAAATTATTCAATCCTTAAAAGCAATATCTATCTACTATCAACTGAAGCAAGTGAAATGAAACCGAGGAGAGTAACCCACATGTTAAAGCAAAAGGCTTGACCCATACAATCTCAAATGGAAATTAATTCTTTCTGTTGAAGTTGTGAGAGAAAACACTAAGATGTACGTGGCCGGCTTCTGACAAGCAGCAAGAAGAATGTTACAGGATCTCGGATATCTGAAGAATAAACAAAGTGCCTGTCAGCCAAAATGCTACGCCAATCTACAAAAAATGGTGAAGAAAGTTGACTCACATTTATGGGCATTTCTGCAATGATGAGGCCACTGCTCTCCTCAAGCCCTTTGAGCACCACCACCTCACCTCCAACGACCATGTTTATCACGATGCCATCTGCAAGGCATTTTGGTTCCAGTCATTATCTATTTGGGAAGGAACTGCTGAAATTAAAGTGGAAGAACATGGGACCTGTTGCCAGACAGGTTGACATGCGCCTCAGGTATGTTTCCTGCAAACAATATGACTTCATAAGAAGATTGTTCGGCCGACCTTATGAGAGTTTTTATAGTAAAACTGATAAAGCATTGCCATGGGACGGCAGCACATGCAAGAACCTGCTCATGGATGACTGTTTAATGTCTGTAACAGAGTTATTAAATGATTCTACAGTATCCATCACTATGAGCCGACTATTATCAGAAGGTTAGTGCGATAATGTTAAGAAAAGGATGCAAAAGAAGATGTAAAATATGAGAAATGACCTTCTTCGTTGGCATCTCATAATTTATCAGGGCTCTAGCTGCGAGAGGTGCCTCTCCTGCAGCAACTAGAGGGAGGCAGGCATCTGTTACGACTATCATAGACGACTTTTGAGCTTCAATAGTAAATTCAAGATCATTCTCAGGAAAAAGGCTACTGTTTTGGTTCCATTGTGCGCTAGAGTGGCGAAACCTGTCTAGTACTGATGCACGCTCATTCTCGTCCAGATCACTATACTGCAAAGGCAAATTCCTTTGATATTGAGCAAATAACTACAGAGAATGAAACACTGCTTCATCAAGGGAAAAAAAACCTTGATTCAGATGGAGATATAATTATCATTAAGGATCCAACACTCGCAGCAAATTGCTAAAGAAGCTTCACTTACCGTTCTTGTGGTTTTAAGCACGTACCAAAGAGCGATCAAGGAAGGAACACAAGTACAGCTGGCAGTTAGCATCGCAATTGGCAGTTTGCTGCTCATTTATAATGACTTAGCTATACGCAAGTACAGCTGTTTGTGGTTACTACTTTTAAGTACTTCTTTTCCACAAGAAAATTAAGTACAGAGACTGACTGAATACTGAAAAGATTGCACAAAAAGATATTTGACTGTCCAACTACGTCATTTAAAATTCCATTAACATGAAAGTAGAAAGAAAATTTTGAAGGTTTGATTCAATTAGTTTCAAACATCCGGCTTTCGGATCATGAATCTAAGATGCCAGTGACAGATTTTTTTGCCATGATCATTTTCAAACAATACACAAACAGAAATAGAGTTACTACAACTAGGGGTCTCCAAATGATGTTCTTTTAGCAATTTCATGCATAATCAAAATGCTACTGCATAGTGCATACTTTAACTAAGAACATCAGGAGAAAATGGCATAGGTAAACCACAGTTCCCATTTACCAAGGATCATGACAAAATCATGAAAGTTTACATGATATTTTGACACATACGTGAGTTATATAAATTCGTGATCATTAATATAACCCAGTTCACTGTGGCTTAGGGATACATCATCACACTGAGTTGGAGGTAGTTACAGATATTTACATTCCAATTGTACTCCAACATGGAATCTTGACGTACTTTTTTGGATCATGAATTGAATCTCATACTGAGATTATGACGATAGAATGAAGCATCACACAACAAACTTCAGTGATGATTAAGCTTTTGAGGTTTTAATGTAGAATTAGCCTTTTGAAAATGATCCTACAACTTATTCTCTCTTTTTTTCAAGAAAATAATATACCAGAATCCCGATCAAGAATTGTGGAGTATACAAAGAGAACAAGGAAAGAAAATTTAGAAGAAAAAAAATCGTTTCAAACAATTTGATATCGCCTTGGCAAATGTGCTTCCTAGTTAACAAATTATGCACCAGGTTGCCATTTCAAAAATAGAGTACGATAAGGTGAAAGAATACCCACAAGGGGGGAGACGGCGATGAAGGAGAGATTGGAAACGGCAGCGCAGACTGCGTCGAGCTCGTCCCGCGAGCTGCAACAGATCACGATGGGAAGCGACGGGCGGCGTCCTGCCACCCCTAGAAGATCCACCAGTGTCTCCTGCGATGCACAATCCACAACAGATCCAATTTGTCTCCCTCAAAGGAGTAATCTTCTCAAGATGAGGGGGCTCCAGAAGTACCATTTTAAACTGAAGCCGATCCACTGCAACATAATAATGACGCCCAGGGCTGCAGGACACGAATCGATTAACAACTGATGACAGCAATTGGAAAAAAACGTGTTCGTGAAAGAAAGAGAAGGGTTTAGGGCTTCGGGAGGTAACCTAGAATGGGAGGTGAAGGGAGAGGAGGGAGGGGACGGAGAGGGGAGCGCCGCCTCCGAGTGATCTGCACTTGTTCCCCTCATTCTTTCTCACCTCGAGTCCTTCCCACTTCCACAATATGAAATTTACGCCGGCATCGGGTCCAATCTGCTTTGAAAAGCAAGCGCCGCCGCCAAAAGTGCTGCTTCAGTGCCTTCACAAAAACCAGCTGTTTTGTCCCTTCTGATAGGGGAGGTACAGAGTATGTCCCCAACAAATGAATATTTAGCAGAATATTCCAAATAAATGTTATGTACATGCATACTGATATATATATACATACCCACACGTTAACACATCTAACTGGTTCGTAAGAATTCATCAAACCAGAATGGTGATTTTTTATTTAATTTATTTTAGCCCAAATCAATGTATCTGTTTCGGTTGATTGTACTTCAATACAAAGAAGATCTTGGTTTAGAAAAATTACCGTAGATCACATCAGCTTCTTGTTGCTGCAGCTCATAGTAACAATCAACCATTGTATTTGACCTCAACAAGACTAACTCCTGGATCTTTCTTCACTCCCCTGACCTCCATCTCACTCCTTACGCTTCCATAATCTGTCCACTGTCCAGCTGCAGCATAAATGTTGGAGAGCATCACATAGGATGTCGGTCTACCAGGACTGAGATCAATCAGCAACTTCCCAATGGCTTCTCCAATCTCAGCATTGCCGTGGCTCTGACAAGCTCCAAGCAGCGACTCCAGTAAGCTTGCAGAAGGCTTAAATGGCAGGCTCTTGATAATATCATAGGCTTCCTCCAAGTGCCCTGTCCTCCCAAAGAGGTCCACCATGCAAGCATAATGCTCCATCCTTGGTGATATGCCATGATCTTGCATCATTGATTTGAATAATGTTCTTCCTTTCTGAACAAGGCCAGCATGACTGCAAGCAGAAAGAACACTGACAAAAGTAATGTCATCCGGTTTGCAGCCAGCTTCTTTCATTCCCGCGAATAGCTCGAGGGCAGTTTTCCCATCCCCATGTATTCCGTAGCCGTTTATCATCACACTCCAAGTAATCGAGTCCCTTTTGGTTGAATCTTCAAAGATCTCTCTAGCGGTCAATATGCTTCCACACCTTGCAAACATGTCAATTAAGCAATTCCTTATGGAGGTGCTGCTGTCAAAACCCCTTCGAATTGCAAAACCTGCCACACATTGTGCTAAATCTAGACATCCTAACAGAGAAGATGCAGAGACCAAATTCAACATCGTCACCGGGTCAGGTTCCAGATCAGCGCAAAGCATTTTTTTGAACGAACTGATTGCTTCATTTGCATGATTGGCTTGAATGAATACAGACATCATGGTATTCCACGCAACAACATTTCTTTTGTCTAACATCTCGAAGAGAACGCAGCAATAGTTAATATTTTCAAATCTAGCGTACATCATCATGGTTGCGGTAAGCAGGGAAGACCCTAATTCACAGAAATTTTTAACAGCATAAGCATGAACCGACTTACCTTGCAGCAAGTTTTCACATGAAGGCAATACATGCAACAAGGTCACAGAGTTTGGTTCCTGACCATCCTTCTTCATTTGCTCAAAAAGGACCATGACCTCTGCAAATAAGTTATTATTGCGGTATCCCGTCATCAGAGTGTTCCAAGTGACAGCATCTTTGGAGGCCAAGTTATCAAAAAGAATGCTAGCAACCTCAATATTCCCAAAATTCAAATACATACCGATAAGAGCATTAGCAACAGATATATCTAAGTTGCATCCAGATTTTATTGTCAAGGCATGAAAGGAACTTCCACATGCAGCATCCTCGACACTATTAAAGCTAGAGAGGACACTAATCACAGTGACCAAGTCAAACCTCACTGAATCCTGACACATCCAGCAAAATGCAGCTACAGATGCTTGTGTCTCTTCACTCTTAGCCCACCCACTTATCAGAGTATTCCAAGAAATTACATTTCGGATGTGCATACCGTGAAACAACTTAAGAGCAGTAGAAAATTGCTTGCAATCAAAGTAAAAAGCCAAGAGTGCATTCATCATTTTGGTGTTTGAATCAAATTTATTCCTGATAATAAATGCATGTATTGATTTACCATGGCACAAGTCCTTGTCCTTAGCCATTGCGCAGCTTGAAATTGCACTGATTATAGAGATCTCGTCTGGAGGAACACCTCCAAGAAGCATGCTGCGAAAAGCACCCAAGGCAGCGCCCCGTAGGCCATTGGAAAGATAGCCTGACATCATGGAATTCCAGAGGAGCAAACTCTTCCCCGGTGTTATGCCAAAAAGATACTCAGCTGAATCAGTTTCTCCATGCTTAGTATACATTGAGACAAGTGCAGCAACAGTAGAAACCTCATTCGCAATACCGAGTTTCATTCCAATAGCATGGATGCACTCGCCAGGATTAATACTGCATAAATTACTGCAAGCGGCAAGAACAGAGACTAAGGTCACTAAATTTGGCCTTTGATTACTATGACGCATAAACTGGAAAATTTCAACTGCTTTATCCCATTTGCCGTTCTGCAAATGGGCCGAAATCAAAGCATTCCAAGTAACTAGATCCTTTGAGGACGCTGATTCGAACAGCATTCTAGCTGCTGCTATATTCGCAAATCCAGCATACATTGATATAAAAGTAGGCACCAATCCCTCATCACAAAAGGCCCCACATTTCAGAGCAAGACCATGCATCAATTCACCTGCCATGGGTGTTCCAAAACTTCTGCACAAGGGAATTACACCCATGAAAGTGCTCGAATTGGGCTTCAACCCATCTGCTTGCATCTTCCGAAATATCTCAAAAGTCTCTCGATCAAGCCCATTAGAAGAACACCCAGATATCAATGCATTCCAAGAAATCAAATCTCTCTCAGGCATTTGATCGAACACCTTCCGTGACCATTCTACACGGCCGGTCTTTGCATACATATCAAGCAGAGCAGTCTCTACCACCAAATTACCTCCACATCCAGATTTGATCGCTGCGCAATGAACCTCCCTTCCTGACAGAGAGCTGGAAACAGCAGTGCAAGCCTTGATCACCAAGGGGAATGTGAACTCATCCGAGCGGAGATGCCGGCACGAATGCTGCAACCGCGAGTAAAGACACAGAAGATTGGTGTACAGGCCATGATCCGAAAGGCATCGGATAACCAGATTCTGCAAGCGAACCGTGGGGCTTTCCGTGGCTTCGAAAACCGAAAGCGCGAGGCTTTGCTGGTCGAAAAGGATGTAGCTTTTGAAGGTTTCGACGATCAAGGAGTGATCGGTTATCAGCCCGGTGATGATGAGGCGGCCATGGAGCTTCTTGAGGGAGTGAAGGGAGTCGCATGCAGAGAAAACATCAGGTGATTTGGCGTGTAAGAGCGTGCAGAAGAAGGAAAGATGCGTGGAGTCGGAGCTGCTGCGAAGGGGCTTGAAGAGGGTCCTGACTGAGAACATGTGTTTGTGGAGAACTGGAGAAAGGAAACCCATTGAGCTCAAATTTAATTCGGAGGGTTTTATAGAGCGGGGAGAAGCTCCACCGCGTTATAAAATACAAGTACAGGTTTTTTTAGGCATCATGAAATATTATTATAAACCTTAAAATTACGATGTTCAAGAACAACATTAAGACATACGAAAAGAGTTAACCTTCTATATTGTCCAATACTCGTTATACAAGCAACAACAACATAGCAGATGGAAAGCTTCTTGCCTACGACATAACCTCAATATCGATAGCCCTCGGAGATATACAGTTTGTCACAGATGAAGATGACAACAATGACGACAAAAAACACACAAGAAGCATAGGATGGAATGCCCCGATGGCAAAAGCTAGATTCATCATAGATAGATCTCCATGCCGATGAACTTGGAGGACTGGCACAAGGGGCAGAAACTGAACTTGCTCTCACAGTCTTTGCACATGCAGAGATGCCGGCAAGGCAATAAAAGCATGCAAGCCTCGTTGACTCCGCAAACCTTGCAGGCCGTCTCCTTCATGTCCTTGTTTTGCTTCAGCATGAGCTGTAAACTGACGTTGCAGCAGGAGGCAGTGTCGTCGACCTCGCTATCGCCACATCCTTCTTTGTTGTCTCTGTTCTGAGCATAAACTTGTTCGAGGTTGTACTTGAGCGAATTAATCAAGTTCTCATTGTACTTTGCTCGTTGCTGCCAGGCACCTACTTCCATGACCAACTGTTTCATCTGTTCCTCGAGTTCCATGTTCTTCTTGTTGATAGTCTCAACTTCCGAATCTTTTTCTTTTATCTTTCTAAGGATCTTCTCTTCGACTAATGCGAGTGTTTGGAATTGTTTTGCCTGAACCTTTTCCAATATTGACTGCCTCAAACGTTCACCCTGATTAATTGCACGTAATTCTAGTCAGTGAACAATCAAGAAGAACTCGGAGCAGTATGGATTAAGAAACGGAATATTAAGGGAATGACAATAAGTATCAACAGGCACTAACATAATACTGGCATAAAAGTCAAGCAAAATGTATCGCACAAAGAAACAACACTGCCCTTCATCAGATACTTCCTCGGCCATAAGCAGTTTACTTATGATGAGTAAAACAACCTTCAACCCCGTGAACCATGTGGTGAAAAGCAAAATAAGCTCAAAGCAGTGATACAAAGACATCTAAATCAACAGAAACATCACATACGGGATCTAGCCATTAACAAATCCATAAAAAGACCACGATTACTAATTTAAATGTTCAGGTCAGAAGGAAGGGGAAAAAAATTGACAAAAGCAGCAGAGTGAAGACAAAAATGAGTTCTTGTCAACGTCAGGTTGTATGATTGACTCCAAGAAGATGAGAGATTTCTCATTATTCAGTCATTGGGCAAGATGCAGGACTATTATTAAAAGTTTCCCAGGCCCAAGGAATGATACGGCCGCCGTGTACAACTACCCAATCAGTATAAAGCGGAAGAAATCCGAGATCTCAGTGGAGAAAGCGAAGTTCTTTCTACCTTTGGATTGATCACAAAGAAATGCTCCAAGTACAGAAAGCTATAACTGGAACAACAGAAAGTACATATAAACGCTACTATACTTCGCTTGCATAATTTTTGCACAACCATGGATTTGGTCTATATTTATCAGACAGGCACCCACCCGTACCCTAAAAGAGTTCATGATGTTTCTTGCACAATCGATATAAAAGGATGAGGCTTCCAGGGATAACAAAATCCAACGACACCGGCCAGTTAAGTCGATATAATGGAGGAGGGAATTAATTCTTAATCAGAAGTAGAACTGAAGTCCTACCAGCGAACGAACACATTTCAAGCGACGTTTTCGGGGCAATCAAAAGCAGACCAGCGAAGCAACCAACTAAATACTAAAAAAAATAACATCTAAAAGAAATAGCCGGAAGAAACCCTGCTGCAACAGAACTCACGTACATAACTAACAAAACGTAACATCGAACAAATGTTGAGAGAAAGCACCTCAGTCTTAATAAAGCGATCCATCTCGGCTTCCATCCTCTGGACCTCCCGATTGATATCCTCATCAATCATCGGGAGAAGCACCAGGGGCGACTCCCCGGACGAAGTCGCCACTCTCCGATCATCCAGCGACAGTCCCAGCCCGGTGGACACCGACCCCGTCTGCAGGAAATCGATGGAAGATATCTGCGAGTTCTCTATAAAGTCCTGCTCCTTGAGCCGCTGCGCCCTCGGCTCCCATCCGTCGGCGGCTCCAGGTGCGAGACCCAGAACACTAACAACTGCCAAAAAAAAAAAAAAAAAAGAGGCGAGATTGCTGAGAGCGAAAGAACTCCTAAAAAAGGGCGAGAGACAGGAGTTTACCAGAAGGGTGAGCGCCGTCGGGAAAACTTGCAGCATTGTAGAAGGAGATCGGAGCGGAGAGCTGACCGTCGATCGGCACAAAATTCCTGCTTTTTTTTCCGGAGCAGGCGATTTATAGAAATTAGGCATTTTTGCGTCAGATTGACGGAAAGGGAGAGACGGAGAGTAGAAATGGAGCAATAAATTGAAAGAAGGGGCAAAATCGAGACCTTAAGGGAACGGATTGCTGCTGCTGCTGCTGATGGAGATTGCGCTGCTGCTGCGGGAAGAACGCCATGGCCAGAAATGGGGGAGGAAAGGAGGGGGGCGAGAAGACGTCGGATTTGGACACGTCAACTACTGGCGGCCCTTTGTGTTACGATATCGGAGTTTTAAAACGGTACGCGATCGTATCGGTCTTGAGACGGAGGAGACGGATCGCCGGAATGAGCCGACTTAAACTTAATGGAGGCCCGAAATTGATCCGACCCAATAACAAGAAGCGGGCACTTCATTGGATTACTCTTAATTGTCGGATCTGCACAGCGATCCATACAGATAAAAGATTTCTCATAAAAAGTCATCAAAATGAGTCGAAGGCTCGTAATGTTAAGAGTTGGAAATTGCAGTAAACCCATGAAATATTCCATGCCCGCGGTGACCCAAAAGTCAACTCCTAAAGAGAATATTATATCATTTAAGGATAATTAATTACGAGCAATTCGAAGCATTATAGAAAGGAGATGACCTTAAAAAAACCAAAAGATCACGTCATAACTTTTCGTGAATAATAAATCAGGAAGCGAAAAGGAGAGGAGGTCCCTTGAGGTTACGCCGTTAGTAAATTCTAATACGCACACGTATGCAGTTATATATTTATCTGTTTTGACCGCGATCGATGGCAAAATAGATCCGTTAGATATTAATTAATCAGTAAGCCAGTTTTATCTCTTGCCGAATCAAAAATCGCAAGTGGGGAATACGCAGTGGATGTTTTAAGGCGACGACGGAGGAAAAAGTCTCCGAGCGTCGTTTTGCGGTGCCGCTTGCTGCTGGTTCGATCGAATCAGATCGTGGAAGCAGGGAAGACGGCAGAGAAATTGAAGGACGTAGGCGGAAAGATGGGAATCAATCGATCCACCGCTTGCTCTCGCTGTAAAAATGAATATACTATTTAAATGCAGACTAATTAAAAGAGGGCTGCCGGTCGATTAATATAAACATACCGTCAGGTTTCGTCTCGCGATCAAATAATTTTAACTCCGTTTATACGATGCCTTTATAGAGATATTCCTCGGCATATACCGAATTTTTGGGGGGATATACCTTCTTGTATCAGCTTTGGAATATTCCGTAATTAATTTTGCAGCGTAGGTTTAAAATAAATGCCCACCTTTTGTACGTTTCATCGAAGTCAGAGAGAATGAGAGATGAAGAATATATTAATACGTAGAGATGGGAGCGATTTTTTTAAAAATTGCGCTCAAGCTTGGAGTAGAGAAATAAAGACAGGTGGAGCGGAGCGGAGAATAAAAGAGAACTTTTTAGGGGCAATTAGTTAATTGGTTGGTACGGGTCATTTGCTGCACGTGGGACTCACTCGAGTCCTTCTCTTATTCTCTAATTGCACTGACATTGCATTGCATCGTGTAGAGAATTAATATTTGGTGCTCATCGTTGATGCCGCCCCTGCTACCTTCCAGATCACTTTTTTACCAAAATAACTACTTAATGCGTTGGACTATTTATCTAATTATTACCAATAGCTTAATAAATGATTTTTTTTAAAAAATAGCAAATATATATATATATAATTAATCAAACGATCAATTCCCAAGAAAACGGGGGGAAAATTATTCAGGAAAATAGAATAGAAGGCGACAAAGGGGGAGGGAGGGTGCGTGCTGAGCATTAAGACAGAATTAAACCAAGACAAATAATATTAATTTACTTTGTTTTTTTATAGCACGCATGATTTAACGACGATAGAAAAAAAAGATTAATTTGATGCTGTTTGCTCGATTGGGATGAGTGGGTGATTAATTAATGATTTAATTGATCCTGAAGCATATGCTTCCCAGCAAGTACACCGATCTTGCAAGCTTTTTATGATTAGTATAAGCTCTGTTTCTTACATGGATGGCAACCTTATATTTTATTCTTAACTATTCATGTAGTTTTTTTTTAAAAAAATAAAGTATATTATTTTTAAATTAAAAGCTAAGCTTGATAATATAAAAAAAGGTATTTGTAAATCTTATAATAATGTCGATAATTATTATTTATGCTGTTGATGAGTAATAAGTAATCCGATTGATTTAGGAAAAGAAGAAGAAGATGGAATCTACGGGTGGAGGGCATCTAATGGGGCGGCAATCGTTGGTATCTTCTCTTGGTATCTTGTTGTGTGCCATTTGATTAATAGTCCCGAGTGATGGAATCTTCAGAGCCTGAGATGACAGATAAATAAATGAACCGGCGAGAGTTGAAGAATCTTCTTTGTTTACTAATTTTCATGGTGTTGATGACGATGAATCTTTTGGTTTGATTTCTGCGTACTTACGGAGTATCTTAATTGTTAAATAAATAATGTTCAGTTTGGGCTTATGATTAATTAAATTAGTATGAGGTTGGAATATACGACGGCATTTAACTTATCATTTCACGTGTATATTTACTTTTTTTCTTCCTTCGTTCGTTTATATATTTATTGATGGAATAGTAACAAATAAAGTTTAAATTATTTAATACCAAACATACTCTACGTGGCATATGATCTTGGAGGTCAATGGACTTAGTCTTTTAATTAGTTAATCTGTGTGTTGGTCGAGCAGCATTCGGAGCATGACTCAAAATTTTGCCAAGGAAAAGAAAGCAAGAACATTAATTAGCAATAATAATTATAATTAGGAAGCTACTTGCGATGTGTTCCCCAAATACTCTTCACACATATAATATTTATAATTAGGCAACACTACCCCCAATGTGCTTCACAAATTGTTTCTAGAAACTAATTTAAAAAATCAAATTATAGAGGTCAGTGGATCTGATTTTAATATAAGACTTATAGATTATTTATCCATACAATTTATAAATATTTTTTTATAAAAAAACTCCCAACTCTACTTCATGAAGGTCGTCATGCACGTTCTTCTAATCAGACATTAGTTAGTAAACCCTAGTGATTAGAGGGGGAAAAAATTAATTTGAAACCAGCAAATGGCATGCTGTTGGTATTCAAGCATGCATGTGCTAATCACACATTAATTAGCTTAATCAAACAACTAATTAAGCAGCTAAATCCTGGTTTCTTCTTTTACTTTCAAATGGATATGGATGATTTAATTGAGATTATAACCAGTCCTTTTTTTTCATGTTCGTTCTAACTTCATCTCAGTGTTTTTTCATAAATATTACTTTGCCTTTTTGTCCACAAAAAAAAAAAAGTAACAGAAACTTCAACGTATATATATTATTCTTCAGCAATACATGCTGACTAAAACTAGTGATTAGAAAATTATACTCCTATCCTCCCAGGTGCAGATGATGAACAATTTTATCTTTGTCAACTTTGCTCTGTTGATGTTAAAGTTGAACTGCTTGCGTGATGGATGACTTCACCTCACCTGGTTAATTTATTTTGCAGTGCATGGTTTGGAAGATTTAATCTACTTTTTTGTCAGCACTTTTTAATGACCGAAAAACCAGCCAATGGGATTATTATAGAATAATTATATATACATATACTCTTTAATTTTTTTTAAAGACAAATAAATTAGAGTTCAGTTTAGATAAAAATCCTCCTCATTATTAGATTGCTTGGGTGAAGTCATAGAAATAATTAAAGCGTCTGAAGGGTAAATGGATGAGTGAGAAAGGGGGTCAAAATCAAATTGGAACCGGTCAAATTTCCATCTCCTTTTTTAATTTCTCCATCAGCCTCGCTATATATATAAAAGAAGGTGAGGAGTCATAGCAGACGAGAAGAATACCGCAAAACAAGCATGATGGAGGTGGTCATGGAGGAAGCAGCATTCCCTCCCTCCGGCTGCTGCTCCACCACCACCACCACCACCACCTTCGACGACCGCATCATGTACTCCTGGAACGACTGGGAACCAGTCGTTACGGATGACTGGGGGCCCTTCTCCACCGCCGCCGACGACTTCCACCAGCTCATCGAGTCCATGATGTGCTCGGACGACCTGCTTGACGATAACAACTACCCCGCTGCCGCCGGCCTCGTCTCCCTCACCCAGACCCCGTCCTACGATTCGAGTCCCCGAAGCATCACGAGCTGCGACAGCGTGCCCCCCGAGGGGGAAGCCAACGCTGACGTTGCCGGCTACGGTGGCGTCTGCGGCAGCGACGACGACAAGGGGCTCCGCCTCGTCCACCTTCTGGTGGCCGCGGCGGAGGCCCTCGCGGATCCCCACAAGAGCCCGGAGCTCGCCCGGGTGATATTGGTTCGGCTCAAGGAGTTGGTGCCGCCGGCCGGCGGCGGGGGCACGAGCATCGAGCGTCTCGCCTCTCACTTCACTGACGCTCTGCAAGGCCTGCTCGACGGCGCATCCCATGCTCACTCGGGCGGCCGGAGCTCGTTCCGAGACGGCGGGCACGGTCACCACCACACGGCCGACGTGCTCACGGCATTCCAGCTGCTCCAGGACATGTCGCCCTACATCAAGTTCGGCCACTTCACGGCGAACCAGGCGATCCTGGAGGAGACCGCTGGGGAGCGGCGGGTCCACATCGTCGACTACGACATCGCCGAGGGGGTGCAGTGGGCGTCCCTGATGCAAGCCCTGGTGTCGCGCTCGGAGGGGCAGCCGCCGCTGCCGCACCTCCGGATCACCGCCGTGTCGCACGGCGGCAGCCGCGCGACGCAGGAGACCGGCCGGCGCCTGGCCGCCTTCGCGGCGTCGCTCGGCCAGCCGTTCTCCTTCTCTCATTGCCGGCTCGACGCCGACGAGCGGTTCCGCCCGGCGAGCGTGAAGGTGGTGAAGGGCGAGGCTGTGGTGATGAACTGCGTGCTGCATCCGACGTCGACGAGTGCGACGCGAAGGGGGTCGGCGGCGTCGGTTGCGTCGTTCCTGGTTGGGGCGACGGTGCTGGGGGCGAAGGCGGTGGCGTTGGTGGAGGAGGCGGGGGACGCGGAGGAGGCGGAAGAGGAAGAATACAGGGGGTTCGTGGGGAGGTTCCTGGCGGAGCTCTACCGATACTCGGCGGTGTGGGATTCGCTAGAGGCAGGGTTTCCGATGCAGGAGAGGGCGAGGGGGCTGGTGGAGAGGGTGATACTAGGGCCGAGGATCGCCGGAGCGGTGGGGCGGGCGTATCGGGAAGCAAAGGAAGGGGGGTGGGGGGAGTGGATGGCGGCCATGGGATTCGGGAGGGGAAGGATCAGCTGCTTCAACCACAGCCAGGCGAAACTTCTACTTGGGCTGTTCAACGATGGCTACAAGGTGGAGGAAGAAGGAAGCAACAAATTGACGTTGGGGTGGAAGGCGAGGCGGCTGCTCTCGGCTTCCGTGTGGAAACCATCGCCGCCAGCAACTCCTCCTCCACTGCAACCCCTTTCTTCGCCCATTTTTCTTGATGGTGTTTTAGCTCTTGATTAGGGATGTGATTTCTTCCATAATTAAAATAGAGTTGTTCTTGTTCAAGCATCTCCCTCTCCTCCTCCTCCTCCTCCTCCTCCTCCTGTTCTACTTTTCTCTTTTATTTCATAAGCTTTATATATATTAATTAGATTGTTACTTTTAGAAGAAGAGAGAGAAGTGTTTTCTTTTCTCTAAGGAATGATCCAGCAATTGCACTCTAATTCTGCTGCTAGAAGACACAGTAATTTACTAATTATTGTCTTAGTTTATAAAACATACGAATCATAGTTATAGTTGGAAACATATAACATGATGACGAGAAGATGATCTATAAGCCGTCTTTTTAATCTTTTTTATTTGTCTCAATCATCAACTTGGGTTAATTTGAATCATGAAAATAACTGATTAGCTTTTTCTTATAAAAAAGGTGTCAGAATACTTCATTGATATTTTCCAAGATTGCATATATTTTTAATACGGTTTGATAGTAATTTGTTGGAGAGACAAGTGAGAAGGAAATGTACCATGACAAATCACCAGAGAACATGCCCTCTAACTCTAATTGCCATGTAATTATGTGATCCAATATGTGCAGGTTTTTTAGTTTTCATAAACTCAAATTACTATCGTCAAGTCAATAACAGCAGAACATTAATAGTTTTCCCGAATCCTCAATCATGCAAGGAACAGTGACAGGTGTTATTAGTCCATGATCTATTTATTCTTTGAGATGAGCAAAAGAAAAGGAAAGAGAATTAAGAAACCTTATTGCAGAACAGGGACAACGCTTGCGACAAGTTTTTTCTTTTCCAGCAACAAAGAAGATGGTAGATGAAGGGGGAGGAAAAGACAAGTCCTTCAAGTGCCCTATCAGCGGGAAACTTGGAGTTTGTCATCATCCTTTCTTGATTACTCTGCTCATTAATATTTTTTTTAGTCAGTGTTAGCGCATGAGGTGTTGGGTACCACTGGACAATCAAAAGAGTTCATATATAAGGTTGTTTTTAATATGATGCAAGTTGAGTACTAGTTGACAATCCAAGAAAATTATTATATCAGAAAGAGTCGTTGGCTGCACTGTAAGCAAGGAGGTACATATATCAATTATATATACCTCAGAATGTTTATGTTTTATTCATCCTGCCAATCTTAGCTTAATGTTCAAAGAAGGAAAGAAATTATTACTAGCTCAGCTGTACTGAAAGCTATCCATTTTTCACAGGAGATGCATATGATTGCTTTCCTGAACATGCTATGATTCTTGTTCTGAAGATTTTGGCGCAGAAATAAGCTGATTCCACGTTGCTCCAGGATGTGGAAGTTTTTTGAACGGAGATCAGGCTGCCATCATGATTGGGCTGATGATACCCAAACTTTGGGAAATACTAGTTATCAGAATGGGCCTCATGTAGCCTTCATAGGGAGCTCATATACCTCTAAAAAAATTCCTCATTCCAAGTCTCAGAAAATTTTAGGTGGATAAAGTATTACCATAAATCACTAAATCACAACCACAGAAAAAAAAGTCAGAAGAGGAATATTAAAAATGAAATATTGAGGCATGAATTAATTTTTTAAGATATGGATTACCAAACAAATAAAAATGAGATCACATCACCCTCTACTTTAGGAAGCACTGAGCAGGGATAATTTGAGACATAAAGAACTGAAAACATGATTCAAATCTCTTCTGGGGCTGGTGAAATTTTCTGAATGTTGACCAAGAACAGTAGGTGCAGAAGAGTCAGCCTCAAGATTAAGTTGTGTGTCAAGACAACCACTTCTCTCCATTTGTTTTTTTTATTCAGAGCTTTTCAGAGTTCAATCTTTTCTTTTGATTTCTTGCTTCAAAGGGTCAAAAAAGGCTAATCCCGCAAAGCGATGGATATCATATGAACTTAAATGCAATTTAAAATGCCTGGTCCAATTTACCAACAGCTTATTATCTACTTAAATGCAAATAATATTAAGATTGTGATATCATATGAAAGCTACTTATACAATTTTATTAGTCCAGTCCAAGCAATGGATACATACATGAATCGTGCTTAAGGATAAATTCTATGAATAAACATAAAAGAAACGTGAGGGCAAACTTTCTAGCTGATGAGTAATTGTATAAAGTTGACCCCAAAAGAAGCCTGTGTATACAAAGAGTTTGATGTGGTAACAATATGGAATGTAATCAAATTCTTGTGAGACCAAAAAAACTCATCAATAAGGTCTTTTTTACTCTCCCATGAGATCAGTACACATTCTAACTAAAGTTAGGAGTTTCAATTAGAGGCAGCAACTTTTAATACCCACAAAAAGCATTAGATGGACATATGCTAAGAAAAAAATGCAAAGGAAGCAATATCAATATACAATCCAAAAGGAGGAGGCATGTTAGTATCCTTTTTAACATGTCTGATTCATGTTACCGCAATATGACAACATCCAACTACAATTACAGGTCATGGTCATTCGCCAGATGGTCCACATATTATGCTGGAATTTTCAAAATAGTAATACTTTTAGAACACCCAAATATCAAAGGAAACCAACTAGGTCAAAAGGATTGCATAATAATGTGACTACTCCGCACATTTAGTCCTTTTATCATATTTAGTAGATTGCAGGTGGGAGTAGTTGAAGTTGAATTGACAAATTCATGAGCTAATGCAACATATCATGGTATTATATTATGGTCCAGATCCAAGTTAGAAAGTGGTGCGGTTTCGAGGAAAAAAAAAGAGGCAAGGATCAAAGCACATGATCTCATTGTCATCTAATTTTTTTGTGATCATCATAAAAAAAATCCCTTCTTTTGTGGTAGATGTTGGGAGAACACGTTGAAAACAAGAGACCATGAAATGCAGAAGTATCTCCGCAAAATTTGCTATTCAATTCATTCACATGTGGGATGTCTACATTTACAGTAAAGGAAATGTTGGTATTTAAACAAGAGTCTGAACATTTGCTGTCAGATCTTGAATGCCTCTGACATTCTCTCCGGTGCAAGATGAAGCAGATATTTGCCTGCCGTCATCTACATGTGGGCTTATGTACATGTTACAGTCTGGGATTGCTGTGGCATGCAAACAGGATTCCTGATAGTTGCTCTATCATGAATTCCTTCATGCCCTCTGATTCGATCGCAAAGGCTTTTGCCTACTGATCGATCATTCTCCAATAAGCTCACAGTTCATCGACTAAATGCCCAACTGTGAGGTGTAAACTCACACGTGCAAGTCGCAAATCTTCCCACTCTTTTGGTTCTGGACCGCTTTGATTGCAGCTGCTCGAGCACCCATGGCTGCTCTATTTGCAGCTGAAACAGCCATTTTAACTTGCTCATCCACGTTTGGAAGAAGGGCAGCATCCCCTGCAGCCTTTGTTGCAGCCTAAAACATAGAAAAGAGTTCATGTTTAGCAACAAGGATAATATGTACATCAGTTGAATAATGATGCTCATTCAGATGCATAATACCTCGGTAGCTCGCTCGATTGCAGGGTCCGATGCGGGGAGGCTGTGTTTTAAAATGCCACAGTCCCACTCTCCGGATCTTGTCTCACCATTTCGGAATTTATACGTACCAAAACCCTGTCTTCTTCCTTCATGCCATGAGCCCTCATAGCAGTGGCCATTAGCGAAGTGGTATACCCCAAATCCATGGATTTTGTCCGCAAAGTACTCACCACTGTACCAATCACCATTCCTGAAATGATCCAGGAACCAATTACGAAAATGCCTAAAACCAAAAAATCTGCAAGATTTTAATTATAACTAAACATTCTGAAAGGTGCAAAACGCTTTTTGGACAACTGCATATAAATTGTTGAAAAAATAAATTATTGCTATGGAAGAAAAACAGAAAGACTTGTCTGACAAATTCATAGGGAATATACTATACACGAGGAACAGATTGACCAGGTTTTCATGATAATATCAACATTCAAGGGAACACAATCATTTTTTTAAGATGATCAAAGGATTGTATTAATTGAACTTGGTTAAAATCACAGAGGAAGATGAAAAATTTAAGCATAACAAAAGTTCCAGATGATAAATAATTCAAACAAAGTCATCTATGAAATTCTATAATCCAACCAAACAATTAAACAACCACAAGGCAACAATTTATTACCAATTAAAATAAGCAACAAGTTGATGAGAACCTATTAAGCTGCGGTTGCAGCAACCAAAAACTCGACCTTTACCTGAAGCAATACCGGCCAAGGCCGTGCTTGACGCCGCACTTGAACTCCCCGGCGTAGCAGCTACCGTCGGAGCAGCTCTGAACACCAATACCGTGGCTCTGCCCGCCGGTCCACTCGCCGGCGTAGCTATCGCCGCTGTAGAACCGGTAAACCCCGAAGCCAACGCGCATCCCCTGCCGATACTGCCCCCGGTACTGGCTTCCCTTGGCCCAGCTCTCAATCCCGTGCCCCTCGTAGTTCCCGTCAATCCAATCCCCCTCGTACTTCCCCTTGCCGAAGAAGCTATAAACGCCGCTGCCACCGCACCGACCCTCGAGGATCTCCCCCTCGTACACATCCCCGTTGCCGTAGAGCACCACGCCTTCCCGGGCGCTCCCACCGCCGGCGGCGGCGTTCCCGCTGAGGGAAACTCCGCCCGAGACGCTGCCGACTCCGAGGCCATCGCCGATGGACCACCGGACTGGGAGGGCCCTGCGGCCGGGTCTGAGCTTGAGGAAGCGGGAGAGGACGAGGAGGGCGGCGGCGGCGGAGGCAAGGCCAGCGGAGGCGAGGAAGAGGGCGCTGGGGGAGGCGAAGAGGAGGAAGGAGAGGAGGATGAAGCAGGAGACGGGGACGGAGAGAGGGGGGGCGAAGGCGCAGGCCATGGCAGCGACTTTTCTCTATTCTCGGTTTCGTTCGTCTGGCGCTGCTGCGGAGGAAGAAGGGAAGGGAAGGGAAGGGAAGGGGATTGGGTGGAGAAGGCGGGTGAGATTTAATGAAGGTTGAATTGGCGGGAGGAAGGATCGGACGGCGCACAGGCGGCTTCGTTGGGGGATCGACGGTCTGGCTGCGGGGGCGGCTCACGTGAGGAGGGGGGCGACGAGGGCCGCAATGGGTAGATGATAGACGAAGAGGGGGTCCCACTCACAAGGAGAGCAGAGAGGATGAGGATAAATTGACGGTGGGGAAGGGGAGGTGGGACAGGGAACAGGGAACAGGGAACAGGCGACCGATGTCGGCATGGAGGCACCACGAAAGACGACGGACTCGCTGTTTCCTGTTTGCGTAGTCGCGGATGCGTAACCAAAAACCAGATAAGTTAATAATCTACGTAATAAGAGTAATTTGACTGAATTATTTTCTTTGTACTCATGCAGGTGACACCTCATTATTGATGTGAGAGTAATTTGACTAAATTTCTATTTATTCAAATAAAAACAATAATAATTTGCACAAGCTGATCCCTAACGTAGAAAAATAATATTCCGGATAAAAAATAATGATCATATAAATTTTTAGGATATGCTGATTGATAGCGAAAGTTGCGTCTTTTCAACGATCAGCTGTCCCTGCAAGTAATCTTTAAAACAATTATCGATATGAACTCTTTAAAATATTTTTTTTCCTTCTATTTTTTTAAGAGAGGAAAAAAAAAATGCAATCAACGAAGCCGGATTTATAATACGGCAGCAAACTGAGAGCATCCTGGTGGTATTCAAAATTCGCATCCCCATCTTGATTTTGACAGCAAAAACAAGCAGAGTGCTGAATAGTTCTTTCATTCTCGTTGAGCTTTACGTTTCCATTTCATGGATGTAAGGGAGGAGAAACAATTTTTTTGACAATCTGTTCAACATGACTTGCACATGAGGCAAATACGCTTGCTTTCACTTGGGAGGACAGAATGCAACATCAATTTTCACACGAACTGTACAGTACCATCGATCGCATTTGATGATTCGGGGGAATCGAATGGTGAGGTCGATATGACACTGCCGGACTGACGGTGTTGATCGATGAATCTAGAGAATCTTCTTCAGCGCAAAGTTGGCAGATGCACCAACCCCTTTCGCTGCAGCTTTCAGTAATTCCCTCTGGGAATATAACCTGCAATTCATTCACGTATGAGTCTGTTTTAGTGCAACAAATCATGCAAAATATTTGTTCTTCCGGCCGCTTGTGCCGGCTACTGCCAAGAAAACACGGTCATCTCTCTCTTCAGCAAAAGGCTACTTGGTTAAGGAAGATTTCATTGACATGAGACTATTAATTGATGGATTAAAACCAACTTCTTCTGTATGTCTGTTCAAGCAAATAGTCACCAAATACGCGAGCAGCATCAGCCAGGATATGGAGATAACCTTTAATCTAAATCTAAGGTTTTAAACTAGGAAAGAAGAAAAGACGAATTTACCACTAATGCTTGCTTAAGTTTTTGCAACGAGGTGCCAAATATGCTGTACTGTTTACCTCCGATGCATACTTAAATTTTTGCCTTGAGGGACCAAATCGACTTGTATGAATGCCCCGGAACCCAAAGCATGAACCATGTACATCATTTTTTTTTGGGTGACATCAGATTGGAATAAATTTGTGCACGAAGATGAACAGACATGGGTCATACTTGAGATGATCAACCGAGCATCTAACCTAGAAAAATAGCTTCAATAGGATCTCCAATTAACCTTGGGAAACTTTGTGCTAAATATCATCACATGGCGTGATCAAATTTCGATGGTGGTGTCTTGTGGAAAATAGAATTTGATAGATAAAGGCAAAAAAAAAGGAGGTTGAAAAGGTGAGTAGAGGCTTACCCTGCTAAAGCGACGCCCCAGGTTGACAAGGTGTAAATAACTTTTCCAGCCTCCCAAATATGCCTCCAATTGCTCCTATCTTCATTGCTGCCCAAGGCCATTGTTATGGCTGCATTGTCAACCGAGAAATGTTGATTCAAAATGGCAACTCGTGGCACATCAAGATGATTTAGTAAACTGATAAAATAGGCATCTAGAAGTTAATACAATCATAAATTCAAAAGGAGGAACTCAAATAGATGAAATATAATTGGGCAGGGGCAGAAAAACTAGTAGAAGATGAATGAAGAACTTAACAAAGTCAACGTTTATATATAAGCAAGCAACAGATGGGTAAGGAGAAGAGTCCGCATCTAAGGCCCCCAAGGCCAACTCTTAACCAAAAATATTTAGCGACTACCTCCTAGCACACAATTCACGACCAAATTTGACTCTTTATTCTTCTCCCCAGTGATATGAAAGATTCATACTGCAGTTAATAAAATCTTCAACATCAGATGTCCGTAACCAAGGACTTACTGTGCTGAATAAAAGACCAATTATTTAGCCATGATTAATTGCAGACAAGAGTTATAGAACCCTTTTTTAAAAAACAAATAGTAAAGTCAGGAACAGATGTGTCTTTAGAACCAAACATATACAGAAATGTTCGTACACTAACCTTTGCATAGATGCAGTGAGTCAAACTGACATGTATAAAACCATTAGGTTTCATTGACAAAATGGCCCAAATTCATCCTCCACATTTCATCTCAATTTGTGAATAACTATTCATGGTCTTCTTTAAAAGCATAAACAAAAATGTGATCGATGGCATGATCAAAACAAGCATAAGGTACAGCTTACCTTTCTGCACCTCCTCTGGTGTCAACTCCTGAAAGCAACAAAGTATTAGAACATCTAAGAAAAAGAGTAAAATAGACAGCAGGTAAGCATCTGCAGCAATGGAACCCATGCCTTTGATTTTGGATGTTCCAATATGCATCTGGCAGTGAAGTCTGAAATTCCATTAACCACATTCTCCTCACTGATGATGACATAATTTTCATTGTCAATCCCGCTGATTTCTTCCGAACATTCTGGAGTTATTTCATTCGTTACCCATATCCACAAACTAATTTCTCCATTGTCAACATGAATTGGAATTTCCTTACCATTCACATTATCACCTGTTGCAGAAAGTTGAGAGACAAGAAACTTAAAATTGGCGTAGGGAACTTACGTGCATCAGAAATAAAGGTTCAAGGACTTCTACTGTTCCATGGCATACCTGTAGCTTCAGTGGCTGGAGCTACACAGTTAGACCCTTTATGAAGCAGTTCAAGTTTTTCAAGGAAACCTGAGCTTTCAACGGCAGCAAGAAGACGTGAATGCAACTGCAATTCAATAAAAATTTATAACGACTGAGGCTACAACAGAACTCAAGAATTTAAATCTGTCAACGGACAAGCATCTCTTATTCATGCAACTCTGAAGAATTGATTATTGATTCATTGGATAGTTTCATTCATTTTACCTCTACTCTTCAATTGTAAAACTATTAAGATTTGCATTACTTTTCGAGCATGAAACCAAAAAAGCTTCCTCCTTTTTCATCAAACGAAAAGAAAATTCTGTCCTTTATGAACAATTGAGTGGCTCAAGAGTTGCTCACATCGTCGGGGCAATCGTTGGGTAGAGCCGGCATATTAGAGATAGTTTGCAGGAGGGCGAGATTGTCGGCGAGCACGGTTCTCAGGCGCTGATTCTCAGCGCGGAGCTGAGCGGCCTCATCTTCCTCGATGGCTCCCCCTGTGCGCTCGCGGCGGTGCTCAAGGGCTTTCCACGCAATCTCTGCCATCTCGACCATCGACACGACCACCTCAAGCGGGATAGCATACGCGTGCCCTACCATCCTCTCTTTCTCCCTCCGTATCCTTCTATCTCTCGACTCTCGACAGATCGAGTGATCGTCCCAAGGAAGGGGAACGAGGGGGAGAGTGGAAATCCCTTTCGAGGAATTGATCAATTCAATCGGAGGATGAGACGGCAGCCGAGAGGGGAACCCACCATGGGATGAGAGTGGAGACTCCCAACGGCGGACTAGGTGTGGGTGTATCGTATCAAACAGCAAACAGCCCCCGAGATGGGATTGGATTTTTGAAGCAGTCGGTGTGAAGAAGAAGGGATCGGAGAGCGTCCTCACTCGGCCAACAATGGCGGTGACCGGCGAATGTTGCCTCCAGATATTAACATATTAGGTATTATGTACGACCTAAAATGGATTTTGAAGTGATCTCGAAACAAGATTGGACATTGAAGGTATTTGTGTGAGGGCGGACGAACTTGGATGGGAACGAGAGCTAGTAATGATGGGTGAATTTATAAAATTAGTTCTAATTTCATGTTAGCTCCGCTCCTTTATAGTACAAATTAGTTGTGTTTATTACCATTACCGTTGCAATTATAAATGTCATCACCAATATCGTTATTATTATTACTAATACCATTTATCTTTTTCATTACCATCACCATTATCGTTATCATTTTTACAGTCATTACCATCACGAGGAACATTATCGTTACTATTAAACTTGCATCAAATTTATTATTAAAAGATAATAAAAAAAAAGTTATCAGCATCGCGCCATAATTAATGTATGAACGAAAAATGGAGGAAACTTGGCATTTGCCAAACAAAACAAGAATGATCGATTAACTACACAACAATGTTAGCACAAGCCGTTGGCAGTATAAAAATGATTGATTACTGTGACAAACATGCAAAACATTAACCCTAATGCAGACAAAAAGAACACAAATAAAAGATAAAAGTCAAAATTCCATGTTTAATATTTAGCTTTAAAAAAGGGAACCTAATCGCTAGAATCCCACTAATTGCACGGCTGGCCACTGCCTGAATCGTTCAACTGCCATTTCCGATATCGGAAAGCTTAGATGATGGATCAGCATCAATCCTCTCCTGGTCATGAACCTCAAGGACTTCATCCAGTAACTCATCTTCAGCAGCTATATCCTCTATATCTTCTTCGTCATCGTTGACTCCGGGGATCCTCCTTGTTTTCGGACCGTGCTCCAACTTGTGGGTTTCCAGCTCCTGGTCCATCGTCTCCTGCAGATTCACCAGGTTGTCAGCTCTCCTTGCATTCCGTGCATTCTGCCACCTCTCGATCTGCTTCTCCACATTTGAGAGATATTGCTCCGCTACGTTCCTTTGGTACTCTGAAAGCTCAGCCCTTCTTGCAGTCTTCCATTCATCAAAAACCTGAAAATTACGTGCACAGAATGTTAGCTTCGATCCTGCAACAGAAATTATGTAAAAAAAAATTGTAGCCAACTTGATCTGCCATGCCCGAGCTAAAGTTGGAATAAAAAAATAGTGCTGCTTCAGCAAATAACAAGATCTTCTCCCTAGTAAAATAACACAGTGAGCCAGGTACAATAATTGAGCTTATGCTGCAGTCAAAAGTTGTATCGTGCTAGAGACCGGCGGCGGCAAACAATATGATATAGCTTTTGTGACTCATTGCAGTAGTCATCACATGTCAATGACCTTCTATGATTATAGCCATTGACCAATGTTGTACTAGCGCATGGTAATGTGGTTGGTTCAAAATAAGGGTGACTGCCGAACAGGCAGGTTGAAAATGAATGCTAGCTTCCGTTGGGTTAACAGTTGCAGACAGTAAATTACAACATTAACACTGACGCATAAAGAAACACACAGCATCTTCACAGCAAAGTTGCACATGGTACCTGTTCCCTTTGCTTCTCAACAACTGCAGGGTCGTCAATAAGAGGCTTGGCTGGCACATAGTATATTGGAGGCTCTGCCTTGGTTCTGATATATATGGGAAACAAATTAGAGTTAAGATAATAAGCCAAGTTGGTGAGATGTTAATGATATACACTAGAGAAGCTTCTCGCTGCATGAAATACTAGAACTATGCATACAATCAGAAACTTATCTGTCTGAACTAAATTGTCAATATGCACACTGGGGCCAGAAATAAAAATAACCTGAAGAAAGGAATGATTCATCAAAAATCATCAAGTTAGATACATATATCACAAAGATAGAATGAAGTTTGTTAATAAGGGATGATATAAGTAAAATTATCTGAACAAAATTGAGTGAAGTGAGAAAGAAAATTTCTGAATAGAACTTGGCAAAGTTTCTATACCTTAAAAAATTGGAAAGCTTCTTATGATGCTCAGACCAGGACAGAAACAGCAATTCCCATTTCTTCTCTTGTGCTTTAGCAGCAACACGAGCTCGAAGAGTCTATTATATTGAAAAAATGACCAATGATATATTAACAACTTTGAAGATCAATAGTAGGTTTCACATTTAGAAGAGTTCGTGGGAAATACTAGATCATGTTTGCGCTTCTCTGCAATTTGCTCTCGCTCTTGTTGCCTTAGTTTCTCACTTTCTTCTTGAGCCTTTTCTTCTGCCTGTTTGCACATGAAACATCTTAATATGACTGACAAGCGTATGCATTGCTTAATGAAATCTTGTGTTAAATTTGAATGTATTTGAAAGGATGAATAAAATGCTGCCCAATCAAATAAAGAAACATGCTTCTTATGCTCTAGTAGGCATGCTTATATTGATAGAGAAACCATGAATTAAAACAAAATATGCACAGATAATATATAATATGTGGAGAATTTTCAATAGAGATATAGCTGCACAGTCTTATCATGCACAAAAAAAAAGTGTCTGATATTAATAGTACAATAATCCAAACTTCAAAAATAAATAAGGCCTTTCTATCTCTATACTTGATAGAATCACAAAAGAAACATCATATTTACGTCAGAACATAATAAGCCTATCAAAGTGTGCCCTTTTAACCATGAATACATGTTGCTAGAAGGCAACTGCTTAGAATAAATATGATAATAGGGCAACCAGCTTTTTGCCATGCATGTAAACAACAGAAGAGATTGGCTGAAGAAACTGACATACTACACAAGCCTAAGTACCCACCCTCTCCATTCAAGATGAAAAAAGGATAAGTGATTCGACCAAAGTAATTCAACATTAAAAAACAGTACGCTGATGATAACTAAATTTCACCAAATAAAGAAAATAAATAGCCAACCTCAAAATCATAACTGATTAGATCACCATGAAAACATAGAGAAAATGCACAATGAGATGAGAACCAATGACTCCAAATTCCTATAACACCAGCATGTAAAAAAATGCAGGAAAAAAAAATCCAAACATATTGATAAAGCAAGATTGGCCATCATGTATCATTTTCAGATCCCAATCTTGAGATGAACAAGCATTTTAAAGCTGGATGAGAAAGTACAATTATTTTTTGATGTATGGTCATGGTTCTAATTTAACTCATCTAATTTAGTTTGTGTAAGTTTTGTTTGTTGATTTGGCCATTTTGCTAAGAAGATTTCCTCCATAGCTAGATAGAACTATCGTACATCACAAGCAAACTTAGAGACAAAACAGATAAATCCTGGCACAAAAGGCAGATAAAGTTCACTTACCCTTCGCAATGAGTCTGACCTGCGCATATATGCATCTGTTGATGATAATTTGGCATCCTCCTCACGGAATTTCTAAATTGAAACAATAAGAGGTTTAATAATCTACAATAACTTCAGAAATACTCATATTATATTAACAAAATTTATCTCATAAGCACGCTTAGTCAAGTCCTTGCTGAAGACTGAATTTGCTTCTATATAACATAAAATCATGACCAAAAAAGTTTTAGAAGGAAAATACGTCTGAGAAGTTGTTCAAAGTAAACTTTAATAATATAACAGAATGAGTTATTATCTTTGTTAAAGATGACCAAGTTTGTATATACCATAACCATAATAGGCATCGTTATCTGCATCATCAGAGAAAATGAAAAATACGGAAGTTCTAAACTGTCTGGCACATGTGGATAATAGAGTGATAAATCATGACCCCGAAGTGATGCAGCAGCACATTTTATTTGTCTTCCATATTTTGTAAACGGATGCAATATGACATAAATATCACCAAAACCATTACGCGCTTAACTCAAAGCATTACCTCCAGTGTCCCCAATAGCTGACCTAGCATTCTTTTGTTCCTCTTCACTAAGCTGGCATCCTGAATTAACTTGGGTTCTCTAGGTGTTGGCTCCGGCAGTGCCATATCAATATCCTACAACATTTCCCACGGACAATCACAAATAAAACACTAGCAATACTGCAGATTCGGAAAAAGGAAATGATTTTGAAGCCCACCCTCCTTCGCACTCTTGAACTCCCATCCCTTCTAAGCGCACCAAAATTGCTCTGTTGATGTGATGTATTGTGGTCGTTCCTCACTTCACTTGCAGCAGCACTCACCCCTGTGGCAGGATCCTCCTTGGCACCCTCTGCGGCACCTGCATCGTCTTTGATCTCTCCATCCTCCAACTCCATTGAAAATAATATGCCAAACCCCAGAAAAGAAACAAAAAATCAAAAAATTGCACGAAAAATATATCAAAAACGATAGGAAGAAGCGCGTGGGAAAGAAAAATTACTTTAACTATGGCCGAAGAAAGTCGTCTCTTCGGCGGTGGCTGATCCTCCACATCAACCGCCTGAAACGGAACAGAAACGTACTTAGCAAAGAGAAACTATCCAGAACAAATAGAAAAGCTCTCGATGCCCAGGGTAAGGGCCACACAGGTCGAACTATGCCACGGTTGCGCGGCCCTCCAGCGCCGCCGCCTGAAGCAAGGCCACCCCGGCGGATGCCACGCGGATCTCGGAGCCGCTCGGTTATCTGTGGCCGAAAAGAAGTTAGGGTTTGCGATGAGTCGATGATGAGGAAACAGAGAGGGAGGGATCGAAAGAGGAGAAGGAGGGGAGGGGAGGATGGGTGTACACCTCGCGCTGCTGGCGATAGAGTTCTTGAATCTCCTTGCGGAGCTCTTCCGCCGTCTTCTCAACCGCGCCGCTCGCCATTTGGGTTCAGCCTCACCTTTGCTCGTCGCGGCTTCAACTCCGTCCTGTTGGGGCTTTGAGTGAGGCTATATATCTAATCGCGGGTGCCCTACACTGCTGGTAATTGATGTCATAAGGGGAGGATAATTTGGGCCGTCAGGTTAGAACTTAATTTTACTTATGGCATCATTATATATTGTTAAATGTATCATGGTGTATTAAGCTCGTCATACTGTTTAAGAATTATCAGTAGGATTAATATCCTAATACTTATTCTCTGTTTATCCTGCTAAATAATATTTGAATGTAAAATATGTGTAATTATATCTACAAATTTATAAAAATACATAAGGCTTTTTCATGCATTACCAAAAACTCATCTGCAAGTTTATCTTTAGAATACGAGTGATTGCTAAATTGCCCATCCAGAGCGGATAATTATTACTTTTATCCTTCTTTTAAAAAGAAGATATTCTAATTTATACTTGTATGTCAAGAAGTCGAAACGGTAAAAATCTTTCACTGGGATCTTTGAAAAGTTTCCGCCTGCTTTACATTTTGCTCGAGAACAACAGCATCTTTAGTACTCTTACATTTTTTACATGCTAAAAATAAATTTTAGTATAAAAAATTGATTTATCTAAATTTTATGACCAACTACTTATAATTTTATCATTACTTTATAAATTTATTTAAAAAATCATCAAACTAAAATTTTTAGTAATCTAATATGTACTAAATTAAAATAAGACAATAAAGTCTAAAAAATGTCTTCATTTCAACGTCCAAACTCTAAAAGAGAGAGGTGGCACACTCGAAAAAATTCCAAACAAATTAGAGAAGATATCGATCCATTTAGAATCTGAATTCATTATAGTTACGCATCCGCACCAGCTCAATGCCAAAAAATAACAGGAACAAAAAAAAGAGAGAGATTAAAGCAACACATATAGGAGTCATCTCCTATAGTTTCAGTCAGTGATGGCACAGAACAACATTACTTCATCAGTCCATCGATGAACCTATAAGAAGCATCTAAATCATTATAATCAAAGCCAACACATCCGTTCCTGCATAAGCCCAATACAAACGGGCATGATCCATGCAGGAGAATGTCATATCTATACAAGTATTTTTTCAGCTATGATAATGCCCGAGCAAGAAAATATTCAACTGAGAGATACCCTAGAGAAAGTAGCCATCAGGGCCCATCAGTAATCCAAAGACCCTTCCCACTTACTCGAACCCCCAAGTGCATGATGTGAAAGCATTTGATTAAGCAGGTGATCTTGCAAACACCAAACCATTTGAGGTGGTCCAAATATGATAAAGCCACAGAGTCTGACCATCCTGAATCATGCAAACAGCAATGCAGATCTGAGAAGGATCGACTTTGACAACTTTTACTCTTTCAAGCACAGACAAGTTTTGCATGCAACCCTCATATTACTTAAAAAGGAGCATATTCTCATGGTGGCATCAAAGCTCATCCTCAGAATGATAACGCTTGGATAAGTTTTGATGACTGATGCACTATGAAACGACAACACAATGTTGGGGCATCGAATTATCCGATCAAGGAGCAATACGAGCACTGCACATGCTTGATATAAAAATGTAGCCGGAGTAAAGAAAATAACTACTGTTCTAGACCGGAAACTAAGAAATCTGACAGATTATATTAAAAAAAGGTCAGTGGCTAAAGATCAGTAGGTAGGCAGGCAGACTCCATCCTCCGTTCTTTCCTGCTCATAGTCAGCAAAGCAGAAAACAACATTGAACCCAAAATCTACGCGACAAACAATGGTTGAGAGGAGAAGCTGTCGTGACGTCCTCTTTTGTCCTGCCTGCCTCCTGCCCAGTTCAAGGGTCAAGACCAGGAGGACCCAGCTAAACAAAAGGTTAATGTGAAGGAATGGTGAAAGTTGTGGGCACTTTATCTGGCACTAGCAATGACAACTTCAACTGCACTTTACTTTGCCCCGAAGCTAAATCAACTTGATAACTAATACTTTCATCAAACCAAAAGAGAGGAAAAGAACTCTTTCCTTTTTCACTTTTTCCTCAGAGATTTAATCCGTCGACTCCGCACTGTTTGTAAGTGAGTGATTGCTTCCTGGGGCTGATCACGATCGCACAATCCACAGATGCCTATGCATTTCGAAAGAAAATCGAAGACAAATCTGATTAGATCAGAAAAGCTGGAGACTTTTGTGGCAATTATTGATTTTTATTTATAAAAAAGGTTAAAGATGGGGTAGGGATTGAGCGGCGCAGGTTAGCAAGGGACGGTGTTTCGAGGGGATCACCTGAACCCTGGGGGAGGAGAGGCCGAGGACAAGGATCTTGGCGGCGACGTCGCCGGTGAGGCGGAGGTCGACTCGGTCGTTCAGTGCGGCGTCGCGGATGAGGTCGAGGGCATCGGCCTGGAGCACATTGAAGTGGTCGACGACGACGCGAGTCTGAACGAGGCGGCGGCTCTGCGCCGGCTGCTCGAACCCCGGCACCGTCGCCACCCCCAGCGGCACCCCGCGGTACATCACGTCCAGCGCCGTTGCCTCGTAGCGGATCCCCACCTTGTTCGGGTTGTCCGCCAAGAACAGCAGCGTGATATTGAGCGACAAGTACGCCGCGGCCGGCTGGGCTGCCCCTCCGACCAGGGCGGCCCCCGCGCCCAATGCGGAGGCGGCGGGGGAGGCAGAGAGGGTGGTGGGCGCAACCAGCACGTACTGGACGGCCACCTGCTGGAGGTCGAACTGGGGCTTCTTGGGCTTGAGGACGAGTACAACGACGAGGGCGACTGCGACGGCGAGGAGCGCGAGGAAGATGAGGAGGAGAAAGAGGCAACAGCAGCAGCCCTTGAAGGAGGCGCTGGAAGGGGAGTCTGAAGGGCTCAGGTAGTGGCGGTACCGGCGGTCAGGCCCAGAATACGAGCGGTGGCGGTGCTCGGCGTTGTCGTGGTCGCTCGGGGTCGTCATTGCGGCCGAGATCCGCCGCCCTCTCCGACTTCTGGAGCCTTCTGCTCCTTCGGCTTTGGGAGTTGGTGGAGATAGATGGTGGTGGAGGGGAGGCCGTCACTGTTTATAAGCGGTGGTGGTTAGCATTATTGCGTTTAAAAATTAGAATTGCATGAAGACGAAAACCCGACCCGTTTGAGATTAGGATCTGAATCCGAACCCAACAAATATCCAAACCCTTCCTTTCCTGCAGTTGAGAGCGGCTCTTCATCGTGATATAAAATTATATCACGTTACCCCCTCATCGTGCTCTGCTGCGGCTGCAGCTGGAAGGATTGCAAGGCTGCGGATGAACCCACTTGAGCCCTTTGATCTGATAAAAGACACTAAGATCTTTTATAAATGTTCAAATCATGACCCAGTACAAGGATGTCCGAGAGATTACTGTCCAAAAATATATATACAATACCAAGAAGCTCATCATATGAAAAGAAAACAATATCGAGCAGCTTCTATGTTATGTCGGCACAAATTTGACAAACACCTACTCATATGGAAGTCAAAACTATAAATATATACATCAAGTCCACGTAGATCATGCTGATCGATAGGAATGTGGTAGCAGCACATATATCCACTTTGATCTTGAGCAGAAAAAATCACGAACTCTTCTTGGAATCAGGGAAAACAGCACGAACTGAGGAGCACTAGTATAATACATGCTGCCTTTGGAGAGTGTTAGTGTAGAATCTCATATAAGTTTGGCAACGTACAGCTAAAAGTCCTGTACTCAACAAATTGAATACATTAATGATCTGCGTACAGGGGTTGTCAAAGAAGCATTTCTTTGAAGTAGGTGCCACAAAATGTAGGAAAGAAGGAAAGGGTAAACGATAACATAATATGATGAAAATGGAGGGTTGACATTTTAAGATGAATGGAATAGAATTGAAATGGATGATTTACCTATAAATGTATCTATCGTTACTATTCTCTAGCTAACTCATCGCTCATTGTTAAATGAAGATGGAGAGGAGTGAGATCCCGAGGGGGTTTTCAGCGATCTCTTGACAAATGGATGCTCCAACAGTTGACGGGCAGTGGGGCGGTCGTCAGGGTTCACCTTCACACACCTGCTGATGAAATCACGTGCATCTCTAGACAGATACTCAGGGATAGGAGGCTGTTCATCATGCCCGATCTTAAATAAAGCTTGTGTCTGCAAAATTAGATTGAATCAGTGAAGACCAAATTTATTGACACTGATAGGACTTCCTCAGATGGGTTAAAAAAACCAAGGCACACACAATGCAATCTGTGTTAACAGTGAAGAAAAATTATAAAACAACACATAGGCCAGGTTTCTGGATGATTAAAAGAAAAATAGAGGATATCATTTTGAACCTAACCAGCAGAAAACTTAATTTGAAGAATTAATGAAGGTGAAAAAGGAAGAATCAAAAAAATCTAATCATTACACAAATTACTCACCCACTCCAGGTTAGGGTAAGGTAACTGACAAGTCAACATCTCCAAAACAGTGCAACCAAGGCTCCATATATCCGCAGGCGGTCCATATGTCCTTCTAGGATTAACAACCTGGAAAGATGACGCATTGAATAAGAAATATTGATACCTCTGAATGGGCCTAAAATTTCCAACAGTATTATAAATTATTTTCTTTTACTTTTTTGGGAAAGCTTCGGACCAGAACTTTGGCTTTCATCCAATAGATTGGACCGGACACTTTCAGGTACAAGACCTTAAAGCTGGTGCTACAGCTTATCATCTTTAGCTCACTACCACCAGATCTTAACTGTAACCCCCTAATGTACAAGTGATATTCAATTTTAGATCTCATGCATACCATCAGGAGACACCTTTCCCTTAGAGAAGATTATCTCTGGAGGTGAAATCAAAAGCAGACCTCCTAATTGTAGATTGCAGCAAAAATTTCAAGTCAGATTTAATCTGACAGGGTTATCGCTTTTCATGAAAAATACCATTGTGGATTTATGGATACTCACGCATGAACTTTGAATTTTTGAGTCAATTAAGTTTGTAAATTGCTAAGAACTACCATGTTATCAAGTATTTTTTAGATTCTTATGGTAAAAGAAGTTCCTCCATAATCAAATCTACTTAGCAACATGATGAAAAAAGAATGCTAATATGTTTGCAGATGCAATGAGACATACATATTACAATTTAAAAGTGAAAAAAAGAGCTAACCTCAGGAGCCATCCAATACACACTTCCCTTGCAAGATTTCAGCATGTTGAACTTGGTCATCTGAAATTGTTCGCAGCAGATGAGCATATAATCATAGGATCAATATGTATAGAGTTAAGAGGGGAGCAAAAAACCTCTTTTGCCAATCCAAAGTCTGCAAGTTTCACCGAACCGTTCACATGAACCAATATATTTGCACATTTTATATCTCTGAGAAATCAAAAAGGATATTATCGTGAGGTTGTCTCTCCCATATGCAAGAAAACAATGACAAAACATTCACTCCATACTACTACAGATAACATTTTGCTCAAAATCGCAAAATCAAGGACAGTGTGCAGGAAGCTAGGTTGCCACGTGGCAGATCAAGAATTGAATGTCCCCTATACATATATTGACCTGTTTCTCCCAAAAAGTAATATATGCCAAAACAATGTTATGCCCCACTATGAAGGGACGTGACTCATTTATATGTTTTTTTATTCATAGAACCTATTTATATGTTATTAACCAGTGGTATGTGAACCAATTGCAGCTGGACCGGAAAAGCAAGATCCACAAACAATAACATTATATCTAAGAGATAAGATCAAATTAATTACTAAGAGAATGTAAACAAAGTACAAAAATAATTGTTTCACCTGTGAACAACACTTCGCTCATGAAGGTAGTTTAAGCCATTTAGTATCTGCCTCGTGTATGCAGAAACTTGGGAATCTCGCAACTTATACTTTTGATAAAGATTTGCAAGGGAACCTTGTGTGACAAGTTCAAGGAAGATAAAAAGTTTCGAATCCTCCTGCAGAAACACAAATACCATGTTGAAAAAATCATGCAGAGACTCCACAATAAAAAAAGGATATCCTGTTGTTATTAGGTGGATTATAAACATTGCAAAAGCTGAAAGTTTTACGAATTTTTATTTTTTGATTTTGAATTGATAGATTTGCAGTGACTAATCTGATTTCCTTTCCTTTAATTTATTCCTAATTCCATCCAAGCAAGAACAAATTTAAGGTGTGTCATACATCCACTTTGTAGCAAAGAAGCAACAGAACCAAAAAAAAAAAAACTTGTTTAGTTGAAAACCAACTCGTATGCTTTCTTACCCTATGGATACAATATATCAAAAGAAATTTAATGTTAAGATAAAAAACTTTGTGATATATCTAGATAGAAATAAAAAGATACCTTGTCTGTCCCATAGTACTGAACTATGTTTTCATGCTCGAACTGACTTAAAAGTGCAATCTCCTGAAAGGCATAATCAAACAAAAAATGTTAGAGCTATATTTAATTGAGCTTTACATCACACTTTCAGAGCACAACAAGCTCATCACACTTTTGATAAAAAAGATGAGAAAATTATTCGCAAAAAGAAATATACGATTAAAGATTGGTGCAGCAGAATACAGAAGTATAAAATTGACGTCAGTGTACCTGCTCAAGCTGAAGAATACACTGCTGGGCATTGCTTCCTTGGTCAAGCAAAGAGACTTCTTTAACAGCGAAAAAAACACCCTCACTACACAGATAAAAAATATGACTTAGTTGGAGAATTATTTCAATCCAGGGAAACTTCAACTCGCACAATTGTTAACCAGGAAAAAAAAAATCTCCAAAAGACAGAAAAATCCATCTGTATTACTTACAAAAGTGCAATGAGAGATAGTAGATTCACAGGACCATGAACCTCCATGTAAAGATAGAATATACAACCATGAAGCAGTGTTTGACAGTTAGGCTGTTAACAGTAGGTTTCAAATACAAACACTAACCATACATCAAGAAGAATCCATATGACCTTACATACACGAGGCAGCTACCTAAGTTATTACAAATTTGTGAACACTTAAGGACATGAGCTAGATAAAGGTAATATAACTTCCTTCCTGACCAAAATTGCCAAATATATTTTTCATACGCGACCACTTCAGAGTCTCACCTCATGTGATGCAGACTGAAATTTCATACCAACTAAATGCACTAACTAGTTGATGACTCTCAAAGAACAGAAATATGATACACATAATACAAAAAAAATGGTATAATGGTGTACAGAACAGAAATATTTCTTTGTTATGAGCTAAGGGACTAGTCAGTAGCCGATTAAACTTGTCAAAAGCCAATTATATATAAATTGCAGCAAACAGATTCGAAAGCAGACACATAAATCAATAAAAAAATCTTCAGTTAATTTGCATCATTACTTACTCGCTGATCCCTTCATACACCGTACCGAATGAACCACTCCCCAAAAGAACACCACGCATCCATGTCTTTATCATCTTCTTGAATCTACCATTTGGGGAGATGACGAATGTCTCGGTAGTTGTACTGGATGAGTCATCATCATTCGTTGTTGAATACGAAGATGTTCCGGTGAAGTCCTCAGGCATCTCGCTCAACCAAACCATAATCGATGCCTCACTGACTTCATCTACTTGATGAATCCCCGTCTTCCCGTCCTCTGAATCAAGACATCTCCTCCTGCCGGCCTCGGGATCATTTGATTCTGGAGCCAAGGATCTAAAAATATCCCAAGTTGAGCTTGCCCCGTCAATAGCTGGAAGGGACATTGAGGGAGGTGGTTTAAGTGCTGATGGTGGGTTATCGTTAGTAGGTCTCGACGGTGGAGGTGAAAAAGTTGCCATAGGCAGCGGAGGAAATATAACTGGTGGTCGGACTCCTCGAATCCCACCGTCCCCTCCGCCAGACCTCGGAGAAGCACATGGAAGCTCAATGGGCTCGGTTTTGGAAACCCTAAATTCGGAGTCCGAATTATGAAGGAGCTGATGATCTTCCACTTCAGTAGACTTCTGACTGATGGGCACGTTTTCAGAAGCCGACTTGAGCTCCGAAGGAATGGAATTCGAGGCCGAGGTGATCTCTTCACGGGTCGGGTTGTCCGGTTGCAGAAGTCTTGACCTCGGTAGAAGATCAGAGGGCGATTGCACCTTTCGCTTCTCCCACTCCGCAAGAGAAATGGCAAAATCCTCGGGACCCTCGAGTCCGAGATTGCGGCAGAGGATGTCGACCGCACCATCGACGCTTCCATCAATTCGGAAGCTCGTCTGGTGAGTATAGAGGTCCAGGGATCTGGTGGCCCGAGGGTTGGAGAACTCCTCCGGTGCGGCGGGGGAGCCCGCCGACCACGAAGCCCGGACGCCCGGTGCCTCGTACTCGATGTTCTTGAGCGCGTTGCATCTCTCCAGCCTCGGCCGCAATCCGGTCCCCTGCTGCTGCTGCTGCTGATGCTGCTGATGATGATGATACCGTGGCGGCGGCATCCGCTGCCAGGACTCCATCCCGGCCCGCCCCAGGCGAGAAGCCTCTTTCCTATGGTTGAAGAACAACATGGATCCGCGACGGTGCAAAACCCATCACAAAGAACCACCCCCAAGACGGGATTTCCACGAGCTCACGCGGCAAACAGGATCAAAAGACGCCAACTTTGGAGCAAAGAAAATAGGACCGCACAAGAAATTTCGATCAAACCACTTCAAATCCGAACCCTCCCCAAGTATGAAAAAAGAACCGAACTAGGGTAAGAAAGTATCGATCAAGCAAGCTCGCGCAGCGATACGGGGCCAGAAGGAATAATCGACAAAGAAATTTCCATCGGGCGCGACGCCTGCCGGTGCTCCCGGGGGGGTAAACGAAGACGAAGGGAAACCAGAAAAGGTTTGGGGATTCTACAAGTTTACGTGGTGGATTCGAAGAGTGAGGCAGTGAGACTCATGCGGACTTGTCCAAGGTAGAAAACGCGGCAGAGAAGACTCGATCGAGGAGGTCGGATGCGCTGCTATCCCGTCCCATTCGCCGTCGGATCGGGGCAAGTCTGCAGGCAGCGACGCCTCCTCCTCCGCTTTCCTCAGTGGCGTCACCGATGTGGTGTCATCGGCCACCTGGGAAGCCGAATGGCCCGCTACTTATACGGTCTGACGCCACGTTTATAGCTGGCAGTGAGAGATTTTTAATTATACTATTCCAGTCTCAATATTTTAAATATAATTGAGGACAAAAATTTTACATTTATAGGGTGATATTTGTCAAAAATTTTGTGCATATTTTTCTTAGGAAAATAAAAAAATTTGAAGTATTGGACCGCAATAAGTTCTGCCGAAGTTAAGTGGGTCAATGCACGGACTACGATAAGAAACGTGGGGAAAATGAGGGGGAAAATTAGCACCTAATAATTGGAATTTTGTCATGGAAATTTTGTAAGTTATTTCTACGAGGTTTTGGAGTTTTGTTGAAATAAATATCTAAATATATTAATTATTGTCATTTCATTCATTAACGCTGACTTTTGTTTTGCAGTCAAAAAAGAGGAGAAAATAATAGGATACTTTTTTCCTCCTGATTCATATATTTATATATCCTCATTGAAACCGCATGCTTATATTACGCGTTGAAAGAGGGGATCAAGGGAAGGGAAAAAAAGTAAAGGTCCAAATCTTTGTTACCTGTAAGAGAATTTTTTTTCAATCTACCTGAAATATCCACCAGAAATTTATTTTAAAAAATAGAGAGCAAAAATTATAATAATATTCGAATAAGGGGCATTAAAATTATTATCTCTCTACTTGAGATGACCATCCAATAAAATTGGAGTGTTTTTGGCGTACTGACCGCTTTAAAATTAATAAAACTACATGCTAAATTGCGTAATAATTACTGAATTGGCTCAAGAGTTCACCACTCACCGCTCAGCAGTCGCCTTCGCTGCTGCTTGCCAGCTGTCAGACGGGCGATGATCATCGGAGTCAAACGGAAGACTGGATTCGGTGAAGGTCAAGTCAACTTACCTTGCGTCAGTCAACGGATTCGAAGGCTGCATTTTTATTAATTGTCGATCTAAAAAAAGATTTGACAGCTACCTAAGCAGACGACTGCATTCACACACATCATCAATGCAGAAACCAAGTTTATTATTATTAACTCAATAAGGAAAAAAAAAGGACAAGTTCCAGTCACAAGTTTTGATATTTTTTCAAGCCAAGTTTACAAACCAGATTCCTTTGAACTGGCCCAGAAAGACCGCATCAAAAAAAAAAAAATGTTCCAGCAAAATCTCTCATTTCAGTCAGGGGAGAACAAGAAACCAACTATATTTCAAAAGACTCCCAACTTCTAAATCTCGCCTTCCTAAATGCTCTGCATATTTGGGGTTGGTTTGCTCCCACCTATATACTTCGGAAAGATCATCGACACAAATTGCTAGCAGACAGCAGACCAGGAGGTGGCACTGGAAACCAGTTGAAATTTGGGGCTTCCTCCCGATGATATATCCTTAGGTTATCGAAGCTCAGGGAGCTACGCCTGCGTTGCTGGCCTCCAAAAGTTTCAGTTCCTTGCTCCATCCTTCGATCTTCTGCAGCTTCTCCGCAAGCTCAGACTCCGTACGCTGCTTGTTATCTTGTAGCTTTGCTTCAGCCAGACGTATCTGCAGTTTGAGATGTTCAGGTCAGGTCAAGCTCTTCGATGATTTCGAGCCGGAAGTTTTCATAACATTCTGAATCAGATGGCATGCGAATGAAGTTTTCATAACATGGACTGCTAAAGGAGTTGGATGGCTAATCAAAGAATTTTCAATATCTCATAGCTTCATAAGCCGAGGGTAATCGAGCTTTTGGATATCTGCTCCCTTTCTGCATGAGAGGTTGAGTTATGGCCACACGCATAGGTCGAGGGTGATCGAGCCTCGGTACGATGGCATGATTGCTCTTTTTCCTACATGAGAAATCAGGGTTCTTCAATATACCGAAAATATACTTTAGAAGCTATGGCCTCATACATCAACCCTCAAAAATCAGGGTTCTAATAAACGAAGCAATAAAGTTGGGAATGGGAAATGGCTGCGCAAAACCGAGATTACAAGAAACAGTTTCCTAGAAACACGTTGCTATTTTCAGTGCATTTGTCAGATGGGTAACATTATCAAGCCCTCAAAATGTTTTCAGAGTGCAAGAAGTATATGAAAAATACCTTCTTCTTAAGTGCTCGAATCTTCCTATAAAGATTCAGGCTAGAAGTCTCAGGTTCTGGAATTTCCTTTGTACCTGTGGAAGGGCTGACCACCTCTGGCGAAGCAGAGACAGATGTTCTACTTAACTGTTCTGTAACTACTTCCACCGAATGCTCTCTTTTCATATCAGAAGAAGCAACCTCTTCAGTTTTTGACTCCTTTGTTTCATCGAAAGTCGCCTACATTTACGAAATACGATATATAGATTGTAAATATAGAAGCAGTAGTTGAGGCTTCAAACTGTGAAATTCCTTTGGTTTTAGGTAGTGCTAGCAAACTATTATTTCCTACATTTGAGACAATCAGATATTGTGGTGTCCTCTAATCAGTTAATACACTAGACTACGTACTAGAACATCCATATATAGCACTGTGAGCATCAACATAGAGGCAAACAAAGTAATTGTAGGGGTGTGTTCCCATAAATTTGACACAATCAGATATTGTGGTGTCTTCTAATCAGTTAATTGTGGTAGTGTGTGCATACAGCCCCACAAATCATTTCAAGTTCTTCAGTGAAGCAGTCCAAAAAGGTTAAACTCAAACTCAATGAAGCAATCCAAAATGGGCAGAGCCTCCACCTTATGTAATAAGCACAATCCAAAATCTATAAAATATTTATGGCCTAACTCTAGTTAGCCACATAACATGGCCTTACTACTGTGTTTCGAGATTCAAACATGGGAAATCATTCTATAATTAGATAGGGTTGATTGGTCCAACAAACCATGTATTTCTCAAACTTAATATTGGACAATCAAAAAAGGAAAAAGAGATAGTGATGTAACCCAGGGCCAACAAGAAAGAAATAAGGAAATAAGCACATATCATGGAATGAAGGGGCATACAAAAAAAGAATTTGAACCACAGGGCAAAACCAAGTAGTTTTCATGATAACCAATGGAGAGGCATACAATAAGGGAGGGCACCATGGGGAATGTGGACAAATTTTAGAACATCTCAACTTGGACTTCACCAAGTCTAGATTTTTTCCAGAATTCTAAAGAAGTCGAAAGATGTCATCCAGATTTCTTCACCAAGTGACTGATTGATCTAAGGCATCATATATGCCCCTCGGGTATGATTTCCCTCGTACTTAAATTTGGCAAGAACTATACCTTTCCATATTTTTTTCAAAACTGTGACATAATTTCACTCCATGATCTGCGTGTTCGTGATACTGACCAGAAACACAATTTCAAATATACAAGAAACAACTTCATCCAAAACAAAAGTTGTAAATTAATATTTGTAATCAAATTGATAACCCAATTATGCGTCCAAAGAGGTGGAGGTATGTGGAAAAAGAATAGACATCGTAATAAGGTCATAGACATTTTTTCTTTAAGTTTTTTTCTAATCAGTGGAAAGCAATCAAGTACATCCTACATATATCAACTCAGAGAGTCTGGTTGCTAGAAATTATGAAAATACCAAGAACGAGTATTACTTCATGGCCAGCAATCAGTCATTCACCAATGTATATAAAAAAGCGACGAGTGTATCATTCGCAGGTCGAAAAGAACCACCCACCTCAAGCTGCTTCTCCTTTTGCTTCTCAATCCTCTTCGCCGACTTGATCTTCGGCGTTGCAGCCAGTTCCCGATCGTACTCGTCGGAGTCATTTTCTTTTCTCAACTGCATTCATTACATTGAGATGAGGCATCTTTATTACTTCAACGAAAAAGAAGAGACATGTTCAGCACTTCCTTAAATGCACAAAGCAACATCTTTCAACACTTCATCGAGAAAAAAATCAAAATGCAAAAGAATCTTCAACAAAAAAAGCAAACCAAAACTCCAAATCTAACAAAGCAGGAGTAGAGAGGTTTACGAGTACGCCTTTGGGCTGGTAGATGCCGATCTCGTCCGGGGGGACGTAGCCGGCGCGGATGCGGATGGGCTTGCGGAGGGTGCCGTCGGGCCTCCGCGTGGGCGCGAGGATCCGCTCGCCCTCCTTGGGGGTGGAGAAGATACGGCGCTCCGGAGGTTCGCCGGCCATCGTCGTCGAGGAGTCGCGAGAGAGGAAGGAACGGGGGGGTTTAAGGGGGGTTTTCTGCTGCTCCTCCACGGTCTTCTTTTACAGGCCGGTTTCAGTTTATTTAATTATACGCCATGCAGATGACCTCCACAATTTTAAATTTTTTAAAATCTTTTTTTTTCTTTTCTTTCAGAGATGTCGTTCTTTAACTTTATCTAATTTAAATTAATGAAAAGAGATGAAACCAATAAACCAACCATCTCAGTTCTTTTTAATCAAAAACTTAATGGAATCATCTATATCTCAAATTTATATATAAATTACGTTAAAAAGGCATTATTTACCTTTCTGAATTCGCTGAAGATATTATTAGAATGTTTACCTTTGACATAACATATTTGTTATTTAGATTCCTACCATAAATATAATCACCGTACTAAGATCGTGATCTTTGCCTTCTTGGTAGGTCAGGCCAATATGTGTGCTAAAAGCGTGATCTTTGTCTTCTTGTTCTTGGTAGGTCTGGTCAAGATGCAAACCAGGTGTTGGCATGACGATTGACAAGAGAGAAGGGCGGGCATACGCAAATATGAACCTGATCCACCCGTTGGATAAAGAGAGTGAGCAATAAACACGATACACGATTTTTTTTCCAGAAAGAGGAAATGAAGACCCAACCCGTTCTCATAAATTGTATTAAGTTGCATCTGTTACAACACTGACAACTTCTATAGACAAATGATATTTTAATCACTTCACTGCATTTATAAGTCGTCATTAGATGCAAGGAAAGACGACATAAAAGGCTTCAGATTACGATCTAAACACAAAATTCTTTAGAAAACGTTGAGAATCTAATTATGATCAGAGTAACATTACATTTCACCATCTCTAAAAGACGGACTGCATAAACCAATATCGTAGACACCATATAAGCCATTAGTTGGTAGGAACACACTGGTGGTTCTTTTTTCACCCCCGCTTTACTGGTCTCTGCACGTAGGATTTGTTGGGGTCTTCCGTTTTGAGCTTCGGTGGCCGTATCTCACCCTTTTTACCCTACAATGACCCATAGACGGAGGAGTAAAGACACAGTAACAGTTTCTGTGGTAAGCCTTGTCCAGATAAGTCATTAACTAAATTTTGAATGCTCAAGTTGGTTATCATGATTCACCTTCTTTCCAGTCTTCATAAAATCTCTCCAGCTCGAAACCTGTCATGCAGAAAATTATGTGAGCAAAGTTCATGAATAAGTTCAAAGGGCATCTCATGGATCTTTTTTCTTTTTTGAAAAATTCAAACAGAAGAGGATTGAATGCTTCAGCAACAAACAATTTAATAAACAAAAACAATGTTGAAAAAGGGTTAAACGTATGCAAAGAAGTTCGGGTATTTAGAAAATTCCCTAATGCAGAGGGGAGCGTATATAATAAAATTATCAACTCCACAGAGAACAGGAAGATTTTGCTCGGGAAAACTTCAAAATTAAAAAAGGAGCAGCTTTTTTGCCTAGATATTTATCTAATCAACATTTTTTCAGTCACATTTGGTTTTCTTTCCTGAGATAAGATTAGAAACAAAGAATACTAGTGATGAAGTAGATTATAAACATATTGGTTTTCTTTCCTGAGATCAGATTAGAAACAAAGAATACTAGTGATGAAGTAGTTTATAAACATACTCGTTGATCTCTTGTTTCCTCCCACTGCTCTTCGTGTTCACGCTTTCTTTTCCACATCTCTTTGGTTTCTTCTTCATCCTTCTTTAATCTTCCTTCCTCTTCCGATATCTAGTCATTCGTGCGCATTCCGTGTACTTTAGAAAGAGACAACTAAATTTTAAAAAAAATACTGTGAAGATAAAAATTACAGCAGACCCGCATTTGCATTTTCCTCCTCCGCCACTCTTGTTCGGTTAAAATCTCACGCACTTTGAGTTTTAACTGTTGTTTAAATTCTTCTGATTGCTCGTACAGATGCTCATATTTTCCCTGCTCATGCAAATCAAAATTTGATTCAATCACACCATAATTTTAACTTCTTCATGACCTTTTAAGAACATTTGATGTGCGGTGTAACTGTCTGCTGGAATAAACTTAGTTCTACACTTTAACATAATTGCATGTACTATCAAAATGGAGAATACTTGTGAAAAAAAAATGCAATCTAGGCATCCAACATATTTTGGACAGCAACAATTCAAGGAGCTTCCAAAGTAGTAAGAAAATAACCTACAAATTCAAATTGAATTCCAAGAAAACCACTGTAATAGACAGGAGGCAAAAGCAAAAGATGCAGAAATAGTATACTGCAAGACTCTATAACAAAGTTACAGGCCTCATGGCTCCCAAAAGAAATACAGCATAATTATAAATCGGGATGATTCATCTCTCGCCTCTCTTGTAGTCTAACAAGGTTCACCAAGATAATAAGATGCTAAGCACACCTATGGTAAGACATAGAATATGCATTTGTAAATGGTTGATTCTGTAGGGGAATCTCACTAGTTTAAGATCTCAAACAAATTTTTAGTTTAAAGGGTTTTTTTGGATGCTTAAACATGTACCACCTAATATATCTACATAATTACTTCTTAAATACCAACGAACATTAGGAAACATGTACTGTTTTTATTCATGTTCCATAAATACCAATAATAATGACAAGCAGAATTTATATTTTGCATTTTTCACCTTAGAAGTACAAGCATAAGCATAAGTTTTTATAAAAAGAAGTTAATATGTATCCTTGTAAGGGGTTGCATGTGAATCTAAAAACAAATAAAACATGCAGTTTTGCTTCTAAGGGCAAGGAATACTGAACTATAGAAAGATCATGTACAAAAACCATCAAAATGATTTATCAGAAATGCTGCTACTGAGGTTCCTTTCAATTTATATGTAAACTGTTTAACATGCAAGGGAAATGAAAATTTTCTTTTCTTTTCTTTTTATATTCGATAAGGAAAAACCAAGTTATCTAGCAAAACAAATTATCAAGATTTGCATTGTCAAGGAAAACAGCACTAGCTAAAGGGAATGCACACTCCATGAGACAGCTCAACATACCTCATCTACCATAGCTTTTATTTTAGAAGGGTTGTCTTTCTTTAATTCTTTCTTCCTCTTTAGCCTAAGTTCTTCTGCAGATATAAACACAAAACATCACAAATGGATCTTTACATTTGATGTCAAGACATGCATAAAGGTTCTTAGGCATATTATTATTCATTAAATGGAGTTCATGGCTTAGGAAAAAAAAAACCAGCATTTATCATGAACGGAGTATATATATACGTATATATATATAAATATATTAAAAAGGTGTTCTAATACAGATGCATCTGCATCTTCCTTCAAATTCATTCTGTAATTTTGGTAAAAGTTTACGGATCACAGAGAATAGGTCAAAAATAAAATAAGAGAGAGGCTTTTGAAGTTACAACAAATGTTGTGGTGCCATTTGGTTCAAGTGTTTTGTGGTTTCATAACTTAAAAAGCAGAAACTTTTTGGGCAGTTCAATATATAATACTATATTTGAAACAATAGTTTTCAGAATGCAGTGAGTATTGAACCCACCCAATTGCTCTAACCAGAGGGGCGTACACTTTGTGTACTATATTCGAAACAATATAAAATGGTATTAAACAAGAAAAGTTGTTGAACTTTCGACAAAGACTTACACCCAATACCATGAATTAATTAATATGAATGCAAACCTTTTGCAGCATTGACTTGACTAAGAAGATATTCCCTTTCCTGTGTATCAAGCAGTAATTGCTGTGCTTTTGCCAATGCTGCAACGATAGTAGCATCCTTCATTAGTAATAATCAAATATAAGTAGCATAAAGGAAAAAGACAATCAACTTATATGCCTAATATAAACTCCTATGGATACAACAATTTAGCAAACAACTCGGCTGAAAATATATGAGACTAAAATCGAGGAGTTTTTAAGAGAGAAGATCAATGTTAATTGCTGACTACAATATAACTATAGTATATTTATATTAGACAAACTTTGTTCATAATTCTACTCTCAGATCTGTCATCAACAAAATAAATAAATAAAAGATGTATACTAGTTTGTCAAGAAGATTAATCATCTACACAATTTTAGCAACATAAAGAAAGATAGCTCCTTTTTTTAAAATTTAAAGAAAGAATATCACTGTGTCACGCTACCTGAAAAAGCCTCCTTTGCTTGTGGATGCTTGCACTTATCAGGGTGAACCAGCAATGACAACTTCAAAGTATCAAATTATGAACAATTTCAGTACATAGAAGAAAATAATATTTCGACATCCCAAATGTGCCCGAATTTGAAGTTAGAAAAGTCACTTTCATACCCGTCTGTATTGCTTCTTCACATCATCAGCAGATGAATCAAAGGACAAGTTGAGATGCTCGAATGGATTCAACTTGAAGCATGCCAATATCCTGAATCGAAGTTATACTTGTTAGCAACCAAAGAAGAAAACGATGGAAGCGCAAAACTCTTGAAAGAAAAAAAAAAAAAAAGTAAACTTCAAACTAACAAAATAAATTTAAACAGTTTTATACTGCAAAGCTAGAAAACAGTTCAAGTCTGTACAAATGAAGAATCTATTTATTCAATGATTTCATTGAAACCAATAAATATCAGCATGCTTATCCTCGGCTTGGCAAATAATTTTCAAACCTATAGTTCATGCTCATTAAGTTGTTAATTATCTGTACCTTAATCTTTTAGTTATACCCTTCCATAGTTAGGATAAGATCCCTTCTGCTGAGTGATAACTAGAATATGGACTGAAAATAAGTCCACTTAATCAAATTATATCTCAAAAGAAATACTGAAGCAGTCGGAGTCGTCAGATTGTATCATTGCAACAGTAACAGAGTAGACAGGAAAAGTGGTCATTGGTCGATCTACTAGTAAGATGAGGGGAGCAGCAGTAGGGTTGGTAGATGAAGAGGGCAGATAGTAGTGATCGCAAGGAACCGAGGACAAGGTTTTTGTGATGCAAACGTTGATGGTGGTAAGGTGGAGATAGAAAGTGGAAGGCCATGGACTTAGGAGATGCGCCGACGATCATAAAGGTAGCGTAGTGAAGACAAGCAATTTACCTCTAAAATCCAGACAAGCATTAGAATTTGAGAGCCTTCTACGACTTCATCGTAGAAGTAAAATCATCATTAATTCTTCAAGCTATTCAAAAATCTCTATAAACATGTACATCAAAGGTGATAATTGGAAAATAAGATTCGATTGATAGGAATCCTTTCTCCGTCGAAAAGCCCAACCACAACTGCTCTCCGAAGAGCAAAAGGCAATATCCCAAAATCCTAAAAATTTCAACTTCACCAGAGAAGAAGAGCATCCTCAAGAGGCCAAAAACATAAACCCTAGATGGAATTACTATGTGAGCCCCAAAAAGAACGGGAGGGGCAGGACGGAAGGGAGGCAGAGTTACCTGATGACCTCATTGTCTCTCTCGGCCTCGCTGACCTCGGCCATGAAGCTCTTGAGCAGGAGATCATCCTTCGTCTCGACGGCCGCCATGGCGAAATCGGCACCGCCCCTTCTCGGTTCTCCTCCTCCTCCCCGCCTTCCCTTCGTTCGCTCGCTCGTCGCGGCCCACCAACGCGAGGAGGAAATCCCGTCTCGAGGAATAAGAGAAGCGGAGGCTCCATCTTTCTCTTGTTCGTAATCTTTTAATGGGCTTTTGAAACCTCTACGTGGACTATTTGGGCTTTAAGATTGGCGCAGCGACGTTTAGCATTGAATCAGTAATCTTCGAGCCCAAATCTAGATTGAATAAATACGGTAGGAATAACATATTTTTAAGTAATAAATATTATTAAGTTAATATTCCGAATAAGATTTATTTATTACTTAAATAGTGTCCGGTATCAATATTTTTCATTCTTTTCAACAATTTACTCTATAAAATCTTACTATAAACATTCATTTAGTGAATACTTTAAGGTTTCTACTACGTTGAAGCACAAATAATATATTTTTATTTGAATACTAATTTATATTCGGTCATCAACTTCTGATGTAAATAAATCACAAAATAAATGTAGTTTTAGATTGAATAATTGAATCATAAATTAGGTTATTTAAAATCTCTATTAATCTTATGTAAATTTCTAGTTAGTTAATTTTTACCCTAAAAAAATTTTATTCATATAATTAATTTTAAATAGTCTTTTTAAAGAGAAAGTGAGGTATTTTGGGTGAAAAATAATGCCCCATGATGCCAAGAGTGAGTCATCCACTAAAAGTGATAATATTTATTATATTTGTTCGATATAATAATAAATTTGTTTATATTGAAAGATTTAAAAAAATATTTTTTTTTCTTTTTATCTCTTATATATAAATATATATCCTCTCTTTTTTTATTTTTATCAATCACACGTTGCAAGAAAATAGAGGTCCTTGCAAATTTGCATATAAATATTTATCCATAGGTAAGACATAGCATACCCAATAATTATCAAATTTAAAACAAATATATACCACTTTAATTCAAATTTGAAACGTGCTTATAAGAAGATATTTATTTATTTATTTTATAAGCTGGGATTTGTTGCGTCAAAATCAAAGCGCCTACCTCCACCGGCTCAACGCCGTTTCTCTGCGAGCTTTCGTCGAATACTTCGTGGACGAATTCAATCGTTCAACTCCGTGGATCATCAAACACCCGACAAATTCGCAGTTCTGCCCTCGCTCTGCAGCTCCAAGAGCAAAGGCGATGCCTTCAGCAGCCTTCTGCTTCGCGTCGATCTGCTCCTCGAAGGCCATCGTCACCTCCCACCTCCTCACCGTCTCCGCCTTCTCCTCTTCCGCCCACCCTTTCGCGATCCTCGAAGCCAGCAGAGGAGCGAAGAGGACGAATGGAGTCGCGAGGTGCGCGCTGAAAACGGAGCCGTCTCCGATTGAGCCAGGCGAGGCCCCTTCTTCCCCGGCCGTGGATCCGGTGAGGCATGAGATCAGCAGCGGGGAGAAGAGGGGGATCAAGTTTTTATTCGGCGAAGATGAGAGGTTCACGCCTCTTAGCCGGAGGCCGAGGTTCCGGTTGCGCCCCAAGGCCGTGCGGCGGCGTCCGCTGTGGTCGAGGATCTTCTTTGCTTCCAAGAAGGTCAGGAGTATCATGCTGCTCAACGTTCTCACGGTCATCTATGGTACATGTCTCGGTTCCCCTTCCCCTATTGATCGGATAATTTCAGCAAGTAAATTTTACTTGGGTTTGTCACCGGCTATGGATTGATCACGAGAGAGGATTCAAAACCTTTTTTTCAGCCAGCGATATTCCAGTTCTGAAAGAGGTCGAAGCGATTATGGAGCCTGCATCCTTTAACATGGTGCGGTTTGTGGTCTCCGCCATTCCCTTCCTACCATTCATGATCCTAGAACGAGATGGAGATACTCGAACTGCGGGAGTAGAACTCGGTTTTTGGGTGAGCTGTGGTTACCTTAGTCAAGCAATTGGATTACTAACATCTGAAGCTGGCCATGCGTCTTTCATCTCTGCCTTCACTGTAAGTTCTATATCTTTTTCCGCTTTTGGTTTTGTCAATTGACATTTTGAACCCATTGCAAAGAAGGAAGAAAGATAATGCTGAGCTACATAGAAACTCTCATAGGTTAATTTATAATCAACAGGTTATCATTGTTCCTCTGGGAGATGGAATGCTCGGAGCAAGAGTGCCTGCATTTATTTGGTTTGGGGCGATCGTATCTCTCATAGGGGTTGCATTACTGGAATGTGGTGGCTCACCTCCTTGTGTACGTACCACATGTTACCAAATCTTCCAACTGTAACTGATTTCATCTCCTCTGTTCATCCATGCTATTTAGATTTATTACTACCATATTTATTTTCTTTTGTGCGTATTCTTGTCGGTCACAAATTTAGGATTAGGAATAGGAGAGAGGAATTTCCTGTGAAAAAAGCAACGCAATATGGGTGTCTATGTCTGAATGCATGGCAAATTTGGATAATATGCTTGACATTGTATTGTGTTTTGATTGGACCTTTTGATCTGTGAAGGTAGGTGATATCCTAAACATACTCAGTGCGGTATTTTTTGGGATCCATATGCTTAGAACAGAACAAATTTCAAGAACTACGAGAAAGGAGAAAATTATGGCACTCCTCGGCTATGAGGTTTTCCTAATTTTGAAAAATCTTACATTTATGTCCCCTCAACATTTGCCATATGATGTCATTCTGAAATCAATACTTTTTATTTAGGTTTGCACTGTGGCCATATCAACAATGATCTGGTTTATACTGAAAGATGGCTTAGGCAGCGTGCATAACTGGAACATGGGATCATGCAAATGGTCTATGATGTGGGATTGGATGAACTCATTCCCTTGGATACCAGCATTGTACACAGGAGTATTCTCTACTGGCCTATGCTTATGGGCAGAGGTTAGTACTGTTTTTCCTCATAACTCAAGTTATGAAGGCTTTCTTTTGAAAATTACATATAGAAAAGATAAAAAGATGGAATCCTTTTGATTTCTACAGATGAATGCTATGAGCAATGTATCAGCAACTGAAACTGCAATAGTTTACGGGTTAGAACCAGTGTGGGGTGCTGCTTTTGCATGGTTTTTGCTGGGTGAGAGATGGGGAAATACTGAATGGATTGGAGCCGTGCTTGTGCTATGTAAGTAACTTGCTCTTCTTGGTGTTGGTTGGATCTATTCATAGAATCAAAGAATTATGGTATAGACTGACTTGATGTGCATTTAAATTAATAACTAATGAATCCCGTGAATCCAAAGCTCAGAAGAGTATAAGACATTAGATAACAGTTATTCTTTGTACATTTTTTTCTGACTTGTGAACCGGTAACTTTTTTAAGAGCTACATTCCGCAATTTTTCTGCAGATGAAAGCTTTTATCATACATATAATTTATGTAAATAAACAAGTTCTAGCAAATCTAGTTCATGTGCTTCCTATGTTAGAAAGTTAATCAACTTCGATTTTTGTGCTAGCTTCCTGCTTCTTTCCTATGCTTAGTTTCCTGAACCGTTTCTATTGTCATTCTCAGGTGGCAGCTTAGCTGTTCAGATTCTCAGTTCAATATCTGAAAGTTCCAAGGATGGGTTGGTCAATGACAGCATTCACCTAAATGCTTCACAAGAACAAAGTGGCTTCTCCTTTTCAACTGTTCCAGTCAATCAAAGAAAGAACCTCGGTGACTTTGTCAATAAGTAAGCGACACATTCTTTACTTTTTTACTATGATCGATCTTTTTCGCTTTGGAATTAACTTTCTGCAGAATATACCAATGAGCATCTGACTGAGATTTTATTTTTGGTGAAATATATAGGCAAGAAAAATTATAGTGCATGGGAAGACCAGTGAGGAGAGCTTCCATACACTCAGTTTCGTTGTAAATATAAGAAGAGCAGAATAATACATTAAAAGACCTGAAGAATCTCCCAGAAAGTAATATCGGTTTATTGAGTCAATTTTCATTGTAAATATCATCATCAGCTGCGTCAGGGAGATTCAAGTTGGCAGCTAAAAATTTGCAGGTAATGGGACTGTCGATGCGGAATACCAATGAAGAGGCAAAAAAACAAGAAACCAACTCAAGCTTGTCGGCAGTTGGGGTATAGTTACTACTACTGAATTCACATGGTACTTTTCCAAATTGGAGAAGCCCGCAGAAAGTTTCATGGAAGTTCTAACTTGTATAAACTGCGTAGAGAGTTTTGTAACAATGTACATGTAGATTGGAACAGTGATAATATATATATAGTGTATATAAAATGATTGCCATCTTACAAAGATTTTCTAATTATTTCGAGTTATGGGTTTCAGTGCTTAACTAATTGCAAGTCATGTTCCATTGGTCGACTAATTGCACCTCAGGACAAGGATTGGAGTTGACCAGGAACAGAAGTTTTCAGTTAAAGAGCGCCCCTGCCACAGTACTACTCTTGATTCCAACTCACTGGCTATTGAAGCAGCTACAGAGAGTTCCTAAAGCTACTTGTATTTTTTTTAAAAGGAGTTCCAAAAGCTACCTGTAAAGCTTGTTAAAAGCTTATTAATTATTGTTGAACAGATTGATTCCATGCAACCGGCTTATCTCTTCCTATGAGTGATCAGAATCGTAAAAAGAAAGGAATGTGGTGTGGTACATGTTTCACGGCGGCTGGTGGTGGTGGTTGTGTTTTGTTTGATGATCCACTAAAATTCGATTCTTCTTGCAGCACTGCAGGTAGTGATCTTGATAGAATGAGACGCAGTTGCAATTGTAAACCAAGTTTTTGCTGGCTTGGCCTCATCCCTTTTTTTCCAACTCTATGTGCCTCTTCAACATACCGTGTGTGAAAAGGCAATCAAACATAAACTACACAGTTTACTCTGCTCATGTAAAAACAATTAATGAGAGCTACCCACCTTGCCTTAAACTTATATAATATACACGTACGTCGTTCTAATTTTAATCAACTTGTCAAATATAATAAAAGATATGACATCAGACGATAAGGATTTCATGAAAAAGAGAGGAAAAAAAAATGGAAGCATGCAGATCTCACGGCGCAATTGCAACGTGGACAAATAGAGCCGGTCGACATGATGATGCCGCAGTTATTATATTTTCTAATTGATTTATTATGAACTTTACATCAAGCATAAACCTCATACGAATTATTTATTATATCGCAGAAAACGATACGTAATCTACGGCCGGAAACGTAGATGAGGTTTTCACCTACCGTTCGAGTGCGGTTTAATAAAATCTTCCAAAGGTTTCGACAAACGACCATTGATGTACATGGGAGGCAGTGATTCCTTATCGATCCCAAAGCCTTAACGAATACTCTAATTTCTTTTAAAAAACCAAGATAAAGCTATTAACATTTTTTTTAAAAAAATTAATATTATATTATTTAAAATAAAATTAAAGGGAGTCCAAATATAATTATATTAAACCTAAATTTAAAATTATCACTCACCAAACTATGTATTTTTTAATCTGGTTACATCCCTACATATAATTTTTTCTCTGATTAGGTTCCTCCGCCCAGTAGAAAGGATTTAAAAAAATCACAATCGTCTAGCATTAAAAATTTAAGGATATAAAAATCTCAATCAAAATAGTCAAAAAAGCAACGGGTGATGCACCTTAATCCCTTCAAAGAAAAAAATATCTTTTTCAGTCAAATTCTGGAGTTTCGAAAGGAAGTTGGTTGATGCACGCGGAACATGTAAGGAATACAATTGGGGATATATTTTAATCCAGAGTAGCATTGAAGGTGGGACACCAAGTCATCAGGTTGACAGGGAGAGGGAGGCAGGAGACCAAGTCAAAGGCTACTATTTATATGCTGCGGCACGCACACTCATGCTCCTGGTAAATATGTTATCCATCAACCTCCAATCTTATAATTTTTTCTATATAAAAAAATTATTTTTGTTGAAGCAGGGCGGGCAGGACGATAAGATCGATCCGTGTGGTGTGAGGACAACATCATCATCGCCTAGCTTCTTCTTTTTTTCCTTTTTCCTCTCCGGTGATACAATTAAATCTTTGTTTAAGTTACGGCCGTAACTTAAAACGCCGGGGACGCCTTAAATTTTTTTTTTCCGCTGGGGACGGCGGGGGGGCGGCGCCACCTCCGCCGCGGTGGGGCGGGAGGGGCGGGGGCGGAACGGCGTCGGCGACGTGCACGCCGACCGCGGGTCCCGCTGCCGTGTCGGCAGGCCGAGGCCAGCGAAGGGAGGGCGGGCGAACGTGACGGCACGCGGGGCCCGGCCGTCGTGCGCGCCTGCAGGTGGAATCCTGCGCCCACCGAAGAAGAAGCCCACCCGGAAGTGAGGGAAGGGAGGGGAAGCGGGACCCGGTGGAGGAGGGGGGAGGGGGGGCCAATCGTACGAAGGGTGCCATCGGAGGTGTACCCTGCGGCGGTGGGAGCAGCGGAAGCGCTGTGCGGCTCTTACGCTGCTCGACCGCGGAGTTATATGCGCGCGCACGCCTCCCGAGAGCGGTAAAGCCCCGTACGGCGCTTTCCAATCCTTCCCCAAGTAGGGAAAAAAAAAGGGGGGGGGGGGAAATAAAGGAGGAAGGAAAAAAAAAACCAGTTCTGATGGAGTTGTGATACGTGGCGATGCAAGACGAGGTGGCGATTGGACCACTAACAGCTGGACTTGGAAAGTCGTGCCGGTGGGGGTTGCGAATTGTGATGGATGTGAGGCGCAGGTGGTTGCGACTGTTTCTGATTCCGGCGCGAGGGCGCCTCCCAAGCGAATCGCACCCGGCAAACGAGACATATATATAATAATAAATTATTAGATGGGAGGGTGTGGGAGTTAGATTTAAGATAAAATAAATTGGGAGCGTAGGTCAATGTAAAGTTGAAGCTGGAGCCGCCAAAATGAAACTAATGTTACGTTTTACCTAAATCATCTCATCTCAAGTAAAATTAGAAGTTGGCTGGGGAACGAGGAGGGGGATGGTGGGGGTATGCAGTAAAAAGGACGAGAGGGGGGGCAGAGGAATCGGATGGAGATATATGTAGAGCAAAAGCAAAGGGGGGGGGGGGGGAGCGAGAGATAGATACCTCATTTGTTGTTGATGCTCCTAGCCGTCTCCTTCCTCCTCTCGCTTCTTCTTCTTCTTTCTTCTTCTTCATCTTCTTGCTCCTGAGAAAGCATCGTCCTCTTCTGTGGTAGCTCTTGCTCCCTTTTCTTTTTTTTCTTCATCTTTATCCATTTCGCGAGCAATAATACCCCTATGCCGCTTTGGTGTTATTCCTGCAGCTGCTTGTTGGAATCTTCGCCTTTCACAAGGAGGGAAGAGGGAGAGAGAGTGAGACGGTGAGAAAGGAAGCTTTTTTGCTCCGGGGAGAGTGAGAGGGAGTTGGGAAAAAAAAGGGCTTTTTGCGTCGGGGAATTGATTTGCGGAGCAATTAATAGCAAGGTGGCGGAAGAATGAAACGAGGACAGAGGGACAGTGGAGGTGGTGGTGGTGGTTACCCGGTGGCGACGCCGGCAGTGGCGGACATGGCGAGCGCAAAGGGGAAGATGGTGGCGGAGGAGGAGGATTGCGGCGTGGATGAGCTTCTCGCGGCGCTTGGTTACAAGGTGAGGTCGTCGGACATGGCGGACGTGGCCCAGAAGCTGGAGCAGCTGGAGGCGGCGATGGCGAGCAGCAATGGGGTGGCGGCCTGCGACGACGCCCCGCTGTTGCAGCAGATCGCCCCCGACACCGTCCACTACAACCCCTCGGACCTGTCGGCTTGGCTCGACAGCATGCTTTCTGAGATCAACGCGCCGCCTCCCCCGCCCCAGGCGCAGCCTGTGGCGGATCACCGCCGGCAGAACTTCGAGGTCTCCTCTGCTACCGCCGTGGCTGAGACCTCGGCCATCACCGCCGTAACTTCTCTGCGCCCGGGCGGCGCATATGAAAATCTCAGGCCCATTCCTCCCCTTGTCGCCGACGGCGGCCGCGCTGTCTATGAGTCGGATGCGCAATCGGAGGTAGTCCTCTCTCCCAGGGACCGTAAGCGGATGAGGACGTGCTCCTCTTCGTCCTCGACTTCGTGGGGCGGAGTGGCCGGAGGAGCGATGGGATCGACGGCGGAAGTGGCGTCGTCAGCGAAAACGACGGAGGCGCTGCCGATGGTCGTGGTGGACAGCCAGGAGGCAGGGATCCGACTGGTGCACGCCTTGCTGGCTTGCGCGGAGGCGGTGCAGCGGGAGAATCTCAAGGCGGCGGACGCCATGATGAAGCAAATATCGATGCTGACCGCCTCCCAGAGCGGACCGATGCGGAAGGTGGCTGGGTACTTCGCCGATGCCCTTGCCAATCGGATCTACCGTCGCTGTCCTCCATCACTCCCCCCGGCCGACCGTGCCGTCGACGATCTCCTCCACCAGCACTTCTACGAGAGCTGCCCCTACCTCAAGTTCGCCCACTTCACCGCGAACCAAGCCATCCTCGAGGCCTTCGCCGGTTGCCGCCGCGTTCACGTCATCGATTTCGGAATGAGGCAGGGGATGCAATGGCCGGCGCTTCTCCAAGCTCTCGCCCTTCGCCCTGGCGGACCGCCGTCGTTCCGCCTCACCGGCATCGGGCCGCCGCAGCTGGACAACTCGGACGCGCTTCAGGAGGTGGGCTGGAAGCTCGCCATGCTCGCGGAAACCATCGGCATCGACTTCCGGTACCGTGGCTTCGTGGCGTCCAGCCTTGCGGACCTCGAGCCACACATGCTGCTCGAAGCGGATGGTGTTAAGAAAGAGGGCGAGGAGGATGAGGAGGAGGCAGTGGCGGTGAACTCGGTGATGGAGCTGCATCGACTGCTGGCGCGGCCGGGGGCGGCGGAGAAGGTGCTGGGGACGGTGCGGGCGGTCCGGCCGCGAATCGTGACGGTGGTGGAGGAGGAGGCGAGCCACAACGAGGGAACTTTCCTGGAGCGGTTCACGGAGGCGCTGCACTACTACTCGAGCATGTTCGACTCGCTGGAGAGCGGTGGCGACGGGGGAGCGACGCAAGTGGCGGAAGGAGAGGAAGAGGAACAGCAGCGGCGGCAGCACCGGGCTATGGCGGAGGTGTACATGGGGCGCCAGATCTGCAATGTGGTGGCATGCGAGGGGACGGAGCGCACGGAGCGGCACGAGACGTTGGCACGGTGGCGGGCACGGATGGGGCGGGCGGGGTTCGAGCCCGTCAGCTTGGGCTCCAACGCCTTCAAGCAGGCGAGCATGCTCCTCGCCCTCTTCGCCGGCGGCGACGGGTTCCGGGTGGAGGAGGCGGACGGCTGCCTCACCCTGGGCTGGCACACCCGCCCGCTCATCGCGACCTCAGCATGGCGCGTCACCGCCGCCCGGTGAACCTCGTCGGCTATTGGTGGTCGATGATTGGTGGGTGCAGTTCACGTCAGCAGCAGCAGGCGGAGTCCAAGTCCAAGTCCAAGAGAACGGCCTTCTTTTTCCGGTTTCCTATAAAATTATGTGGAGTTTTGGTAAACCTCGCTGTGATGTAATTACCCAAATGTTTGATGTCTTGGTTAAGCTCGTACTTTTCTTTATCTTAGACCTAATGTGAGCATCTGGTGTTGTTTAGTTTTCACTATTTTGCCTTCAATAAATTAAATGTATGATTCAATGTGAAACTTCGCATGTAATTACATTTGTCATGTCGTAGGGTGTCATCGGATAGGATTGAGTCGTCAATCTTAAACCTAATATGAGATCCAACTTGCTGAAATTATGAATAGAGAGATACAGAATATGGATCGAAACAAAATTTGATTAATCCAGATGGACGGCGATAAAAAAAACATACAGAATAAATTACCACGTTTGCTATAAGATGGGAGTTGTATATAAAACGATGTGCGCTTCCTGTCAGGTTGGAATTTTGTTTTAAAAAATAAAACTAACTGCTACAACGAATAGGTCCAAGCAAAATTGGTGAACTTTATAAACTTACACCTTTTAATACTGATGCTCTCTAAATCCAACCACATTGACCAATAAATGCTCAGGATTTCACATCGAAAATTAAATTGATCAATAATTGCATCTACTCAAACTCCTTTGATGGGTAAAATAGACTTTTCCTCTTTCGAACTTTTTTGCTTATGATTCATGGTCAGCTAAAGTTCAAACTCTACAGCAGTAAGTATGACACTGCAGAACAACGTATAGAAAAGGTTTCGCATCCCGAGGAGATAAAGATTGAGCAAGAGCAAGAATAGGATAGGAAAAAAAGAGTCAACTTACATTGATGGGCGGGGTCAGGATGGTGGAGAAGTCCAAAGCGGATGAGGTTGTGAAGATAAGAGCGGAGGAGACACGGGAAGCCCCACCACTTAGCCTGGATTGTGGAGTCAAATCGAGCGCGACGGTCCGATTTAACTCGCATCTATCTATCTTCACATGCAATGCAAGGACGCGCACACTGTCACAAACAAATGCATGTATGTGAAAAAATTGTACACCCGCAATTAGCTAAACGTAAGCATAAAAGTTTGAAGTGGGGGTGTCAGTGAGCAGCGGACGAAAAGAAGAAAGCTGCAGCAGCTGCTGGACCTGATTCCGCTCTGTGTTAATAATAATGCAGTGGTTCTTTGTTGATGGCGATCTCCATTTTGATGCGCGCTGTGGGTGCACATTTTTCTTTTTCCTCTCTTGCTTCAGACATTGATGGCGTTCTCAGCTTGTATTCCTCCTCATATTGTCGTTCGCCCACCACCATGTGCTCCTCGCCTTTCCTTGGGCCCAGCAGAGACCAGCTACTCTTCCTTTCCTCTGTCCCTCCCTTCATATCGCTCTCTATCTGTCTCCATCAGACATCATGATATTTCTATCGCCATGCTTAATTTAATTGCTCCTGCTAGAAGTGAATGAAAAGGAGCAGAAATTAGTCATGATACTTAAGCTTAAAGTCAGCTCTTTCAGTAGATCATCAGAGTAAATCTCCTGCAATACCAGTTTTAGAATTTACTTTGATCTAAAAAATCACCTTTTAAAAGAACGCTCAATTTAGCGTTTTTCCCAAACAATGATAAAAGAAAAAAGAAAATTACCACATGGATCTAATTGCAAGGGAGTGGAACAATGAGAAATTGCTAGTAAAGTTCTACAAGCTTCTGTACAAATAAACTTGCATAAGAACAATTAAAGAAGTAAAAGTACCGAAAATGTAGCCCAAACCATATGTCATGAAGTGTTCCACAAAGGGTCGATCTTTCCTTGTATTCTAACTTTAACATGTCTTGTGATCATTGTTTTAAATACCTAGATAACAAGTGCAAAATGAGTCTATTTCACAAGAAAATATTCATGATTGAGCTACAGAAATCTGTGACTTAAGATGCCTGGACCACATTTATAATGCTCAGCATAAGACTGAGACCAACGGACATCTTTTTACCTGTCTATCCAAATCAATGTGTCAAAATAATAACAATGGCAAAAGCAGTACAAGGTACTGGGACATGTAAACTAATAAGAGACTTCAGAGGGAGCACCTGCAACCACTCTTCACATGATATTGAAGTTAAGTTGCGGTACCTTGTCTTCCAGGTGGTGCATAGTGTCGAGATCCAGAGATTGGACCATTTTGCATAGGATCAAAAGTATTCAAGAACTAGTCAAAGCATTTTTCTTAGTCCACTATTATACCTCATTGAAACCAGAACTATCTGTTCAATCTCAAGTGTTTCGATGGTTCATCCACCAAACAGAGATATTTCCTGTTTAATTCAACTTGGTAGTCAACATGTTAAACAAAAATGCTAACTGATCAAGAATACAAAATAGCAAAGATACGTTAATTTTTTAGCATAAAGAGCAGCTTAACAACCTTTTAGTCCTACCACCTGGAATTGAAGGATAGAAGGGACCACACGACCCACTCGTGAATGAAAATATCTTCCTTCTTTAATCTTACTGTCAAAACATCATCAAACAATTTTTAAACTCCTCTATGGAGAACACAAGTCAAGGTAGATATATTAACTCTTGTGTTATATCTCAAACAGCGCTGTATGTAATATGAATAGCGTTCCTGCTATACTTGCTACTAGAACTGAACTGATTACCTATGTAATCCATCAGCCACAGTAATCCGGCAACTGGCTGAGTCAAAATCATGTCGCAGTCCAAACAAACCTTAACCAATCTTCACCTAAAAGAGCTGGGGATGACAGGGCAGCCATCTCCAGATCGTTGCCAACGCAGAGTAGGGACTCCTTGATGGAAACAAATGAACCACTATCAAAGTCTAGCTCTAAAATCTCTTCTCAATATTTTCCTCTGCATCAACAAAGAACAGGATAAACAAACCTCAACTAGAAAATGAAATCAACAATTGTCTCAACAAAGATATATAAATTTTACGAATCTGAAAACAAACTTTGAATATCCTGATGACTATATACCATCTTCTGTGGATTCTCCCCTATGCAGACGTGTACTTCTATCGAGGGTAATAAAATAATAGAGTGGATGGAGCATGTGCCTCCTAATAAAAACATATCTACGTATTTGGGAAAAATAGAACAAGAATATATATTATTGTCTATGCCGATGCACCACAAATTGACCAGATGCATGTATGCAGTGTGCTACAGAATTGTCATGCTGATATGAATTTAATTTTATACACGTTTATTCTTTGCGGTAAGATGTTATAGGCGCCAACTTCTCAAAGCATCTACAGTTGACGTGAAACTGCGACTCCATCATTTACTCTCTGTCACAGAATATGTACATATATATAAAATAGCTGTTCACCTTTTGTCGTGTATTGGGTGTATTTTTGTAAAATATTAAATTAGTCATTACACCATAAGCCTTCTCTTAATATTTAGCTCTCACTAAAGAAAAATATGATGTTCATTGAAAATAAAGAATATGAAAACGGTTTACTATAACGCTCTCTAATCCAGCAGTGATCACCGATGCAACAATTGAAAATGATGGGACCAACGAAAATTTAGTTTTTTGTCATAATTTGACATGAGCCCTATGAGAAAAATGAGGCACCTTTGATAACAACTGGATTAGAGCATCTCTTCAGAATCTTGTGGATGTACTCTTGGAAGGTACACCACAGAAACCTGCACGTACCCCAAACCACAAATATAAACATCTCCATAGTATTTTTCTAAAGAAAACAGTTGCAGAGTATTCACACCATTAGATAATTCCTTAACAAAATAGCTTGTTTAATCTGTTGGAGCAAGGTTCACTGTCTTGTTTTGCATTCCAAACTATGGACATAATTCAAATTTGCACTTCACAAAATCAGCATATGCTGCATCCAGCCTTGCGGACCTCAGAAAGCATATTCTCATTTGCAGAGTATTCTAATTTGAAATTTATATATTTCACTGTTACTACAAGCAATTTCTATGCACCAAATCAGAAAAGAAAGTATTCAATCAGTATAAACAGATATATTACCTTGAAACTTGTAGCAGCCCTGTAACAACGATGTCTGCATCTTTTTTTGGCAGTATGACAGACAGTTCGGTGACCTTTTTTAGCCTAAAAGGATGAAGATGAACCAACCTGATTAAGAATCACCATACCATTTCTTTATAAATAATATGACTAACCCAAACAAAAATCCCCCAGCTGGAAATTACAAGAAGTAGCATGGACTCATACCCCACAACTAAAAAGTAGATCATAGAATTTCCATGGAACTGTAGAAATTTCTTTAAACTATAAAAGATAAAATGAATACATGATAATGCTGCATATTCACAATTAACATGCCAATTGTATTTTCAAAATATCCTTTCCCTTATGCAACTCATAGATTATATTTTTTTCAATCACAGGTAGGACCATCATCTGGATAGACAAAACTAGATATCCTTGCTGTAAATCCATATGCCCAATCTTGGTTTACCTTGGTGAAGTATCCATCTATGTTTTGATCAAGGAACCATAGTCGACAATCTTACCAGGTTGAATTGGATACAAATTTAGCTACAGAGCTTGATAACCTACTCGAGCAATCACTTTTAACTAGGTCCAATGTAGAAACTGGGCAATAAAGCTCAACAGAAACCTCTTTAGTAACTGTAATACAGAAGAATTATCTATTTATCTTCGTTTTGGAACTTCAGAAAATTAATGAAATCAAATTATATTTAGTCAAGTGAAAAAAAAAATAAAGAACCAATGTGGTTCATGAATGGGAATCTTTTTCAGGATAACAAGCAACGTCAATGTAATGTGTCTGAATCTGTGCCAGTTAGACGGTAGTTTCATGAAAAGCATGAGATGAAAAATTCAATAAAGTTGACAAAAGAATAGAAGAAACGTTAGTTTCTTCCTTGCTGATTCAGCATCTTGCTTTAGTTTATTTATTTCACAGATTGAACTCTTTAAATATAGTTCCGACCAACCAAACGCTAGCTTGATATGACCAAACTATCAATAACAAAAAAAAACCCCAAATATTTGAAGACTGTGTGTCATTACTTGTGCTGTAAGTTTGTAAAAACTAAACAGATATGCCAATACGGTGCCCGGCTTATGAACATTCAAGCATAAATTGCGAGGTCTAGATCCTGCATTTGTATGCCCTCATTTTCCCTGTCCATAATGCACCTAATACGAACAATTACGGTTACGACACTGGTACGCATGCGCACATAAATTAGAGAAGAGTACATTAGGAAATTAAAAAAAAGGACTAACATTACGATAGAAAATGCACACAATTATTTAGCACAATTGAGCATCAGAAACCCCCCTCCAGTCTCCCATTGTAAAGGTAGCAACACAAAACCACCCTCAATAGCCAAATGTCATTTACCATGACCAACTAACGCTTTTACAATCTCAAGTGAATCGCGGAAAACCTAAGAAGCAGGAGAAACGAAGATCGCCATTCAAAGTGCAGGAATCGATTCAATCGAGAAGGAAAGGCGCCTCTGAAGACAAAGGAGGAGGAGATCGAGAAGCGGATCATACATTTCGGCGACGAGATCAGCGCAGCGCCGGACGCATCTTTTTCGCGCTTCCCTTTCCCGCTTTCCGTTTCTGATATATAACAGCAATAAAAGGACCTTTATATATATATATATATAGAGAGAGAGAGAGAGAGAGAGAGAGAGAAAGAGAGTTCAAATTTTCTTTTTTGTATTTTCAACCCATAAAATAGTGGCACGAATAATTTTAAGACAATTTTTAAAAATCTAGAAATGGGCTAAATTGGGCCATCTTGTTCTAGGTATTAAATATCACGTGGAAAAAAAAATGGAGAGCGAAACTAATTATACAGTAACATTAAACTTATTATTCGCCTTCGGAGATGGCAGGCACCGACTCCGACTTAAATACAACTAATTAATAACTCTTTATCCATTTCTATGGCTTGTGGAAGACCCTTCCGGCGAGCAAAGCGGCCTCCATGACGAGCGACATCACCTCCGCCTCCTCCTCCACATCGCACTTGTTCCCCTTGAAGGTCTTCCTCTTCCCGGCGTTCTCCTTCACCTTCCCGACGCAGTCGAGGAAGTCTTCGCTGCACTTCTCGTTCAAGTAGTCATCTGCGCGCACGCACATGAACACATCACCGGGGCAGGAAGAGGGTGAATAATCTAAACCCAGCCCGAGAAGAAATCAAGGGGAGAGCGGAGATAAAGGAAGGCCCAACCGTTCTTGGACTGAACACAGGCGTCGTGGTGCATGCAGCAGGCGTCGAGGGCGTCGCAGGGCTTCTCGCCGGGGCAGCCCGTGTACAGTATTCCGCAGTACTTGCCGTATCTCAGGAATGGAGGCACTGCATGTATATTAATATATATACAGATTTGTGGTTGCTGCGTAAAATCTACAGAGGAGCGCTTCGATGTAAATGAACTCGTCTCTTAATTATTACCATTGCAGTGCTGAGACTCGCACTTCCTGCTGCACTGCTGCTTGCTCTGTTCATTGAAGGCCGAGTTCTTAAAATTGTTTTCGTAGGCACAGAAGGAGGATGAGGAAGATGGGAATTAAAAGTAAGTCGGAGGAATTGCAGACCGCAGGGATGCCGGGGTTGGCCAACTGGACGCCGATATTGAGCGCGTTGACCGGGGGGGCGGAGGACAGCAGCAGCAGTCCGACGAAGGCATTGATGAGGAAAAGGATTGCGAGCTTCATGGGCAGCGAAGACGACGACTTCTTCTCCGTTTATGCGTCCCTCAGAAGATAATGTACCGATCCGAGAATGTGTGCTGCTGCTTTCGATTAATAGACAAGATGGAAGAAGAAGGAAGAATAAGAAGAAGAAGAAGAGGAAAGAGGACGAATTAATGGCGATGTGGCCATGTGGGGGAGGAAGAGACCGAGTGAGGAAGGATATGTGCTGGGTTGGGGTGTCCTATTCGTCCCGTGACCTTGCTTTTTGTGCGGAAGCAGATCTGGGGTTGCTGTCAGAATACCTTGGAATTTTGATACTTGTGAAGTATATCTATCTCAAATTATGCTAAGGATCACAGTAACAGTACAAAGTGTCGTTTAAATTAAAAAAGAGTATTCTTTTAGAACTAAGTATTAATTTTTATATATGTATATATAACCTCTGATATTAAATCTTAGTAAAATAATTAAGTGGATTTTTCTTGTATGAAATGTGATACCAAACTTGATTATGCAAAAATATCTTAAGAGTTCTGTGGCCCTTAAAACAAGGACCATGCCGTCCATAGGGGTACCTACCAAGCCTTTTTTACCCAAAAAAAAATGTATTGTAAGTGATGGTGGTTCAGTGATCAAGCATGGATCACTGTACAGAACAGTGGCAGCATAATTCTACTTCATATGACCAACTCTTCTTTCTAGCTCTGCAGTATTTAGTAGTCAGAATGAGAAATATTACTTTTATATGAGCATGTGGAGCACTCTCACCGTCAGTAATAAAAAAATTATCAATTTGGTAGAATTTTATTTGCAAATTATGCTGGCTGTGCCTCAAACCCAACCTGTCTGAAGAATATTCTTTTGATAAAAACAGCATTCATTAATAAAAATAAGTATTCTATCTGAGTTAGGTGGCAGCCACTTGATGTAATCATGGTATAGTTAATATTTGTTAAAGGAATTATTATTCTGTAGACTCTCTCTTCTTTTTTCCCCAAGTAGAAGCTGCACTGAATTGATCAAACTTTGCAGATATATCAACAGCAGCAACAGGAAGAACACGCGCGGCACAGAAAAAGCCAAAAGGGAGGACGGACTGGTGGTGCGTGCCTTCGCTTTACAAAAGCCAAATCTAATTAATTTAATTAATTACTTTACTAAGATCATCTTTTTGCATCATCATATATTTACCGAAACATTTACTGTGGTATTTAATCACAAAACATGCAACTAAATAAATAATAATTCAGTGAGATAATTGATCACAGACATGCAAATAAAAAAATAAATTTATATTTAAGAATTTAGAGTTCACTGCTGCGCAAGTAAGAGTTTGCCAGTAATATATGTACGTATAAAAGTTTAAATAGTCACTACAATTATGAGCAGTTGTTATATAATTAAAAAAAGAGTTGAGTTATACATATGATATGAAGCTATACTTTAAACAATTTAATAAAAATAGTCAATGTATAGAGTGTTCTGTAGGATCAAATATTATAAAAAGTATAAACTGGACTAAAAACCAGGAGAAGGAATTAATGGACCAAAAACTAACTAAAACTTGGACTGCATATGTATATATTATGCAAAAGAAATCAGCAAGTCAATCTCTAGCTAGGTCTACTAGTTCTTGGCAGAGAAGCAATTAATTAAATAGCTAATTGATCCAGAGCTGGTGGACCTGTGAATGCTACTACTCCTACATTCTTCCTTTGTTTTTGTGCGTGTCCGTGTAGAGACAAGGGAGACTCTTCTTCCTGCAACTTCTTGCTCACTTTTTTTAGACCTTGCTTGGTGTTCATTAAATTAAGCAGGAGAGTAGGGCCAAAAAAAAGGCCTCCGAAGTAACTACAACTTAAAACCTGAACAAGTTTCACCAACCATATATGTAATTGAATGCTCAGCAGTACATGGAGTACTACTGTATACATATATATTCATATATGACTGGCCAAGCTGTTCATTCATCTCAACAACTCTTCAAAAAATATTAATTAATATGCAGGTCATGTCATGAGATCCTGATCGCGTCTCTTCCTACTTTTCAGTAAAGAGCAGGATTAAAAGAGATGCTAATTAAAGAAACATTTATATATAATTCATGCATGCTCACTAGAATTAATCAATTATCTCTATGCGTGTGTGTATGCAGGCCTGGATACATATTGTTTTATATATTTATTTACTTTCCTAACATGGAGGAGATCTGCCCCCAAAAAAAAAACTAGGCATATAAATTTGATCAACGTCAACACTACTAAACATGGCCATTTCAAACTCTAGCATTAAATAACTGTTACTGCAGTAGTGAGATCAGAAAACCCATTGACTCCAAGTTCTATATATATGCTAAGTCGGCATTAAGCTGCTGCGTCTCCTTCCTACGGATCGGCCGCATGAGTTTGCATGCCTGCTTGCCTGCCTGCCTACCTGCCTTTGTTTCTACGTCTCATGCACGACAGGCACAGAATGAGAAAGAGAGAAAGAGAGAGACTGCAGCAAGTCTCACTGTCTCAGCAGTGAACAAGGAAGGACAAGAAGAAGAAGAAGAAGAAGAAGCTGAATACGTGTATATATCCATATATAACATTCAAAGCATTAATAGCTTTATCTGTCTCTCTCTCTCTCTTTGTTCAGCAGTGATATATGTATATATAGATAGATATAGATATCTCTTCTCCATCAGTGTATTTATTGTACAACCCCACCCCACCTCACGAAAAAGATCCACCCCTTACTATTTCTGCTAATCTTCCAACATTACTTTCCAAGCTCTGCGATCCCGCGCCCCCCTTCGAAGCCAAGAAACACTTCCGCTTGTGGTTAAAATCTCCAACGCACTGCGTGTGTAGTAATTGCTCTCAATCCCCTTCCTCATTTAATTCATCTCCATCATGCCACCATCGATGGTGTTCCCATCACGCCACCCATCATTACACATTGCATGCCTTCGTCCTTTGATTTAAATTATATATATATATATGATTTGATATATAGATTCAAATGGACCTGTTGTTGCTGTGTTCGAGTATGCTCGACAAGTTGGTGGTGGTGCGCTGCCGCTTGATCGCCCCCGGGCCCCCGCCGGCGGATGCCTCGTCGGTCGAGGACGCGGCAGCAGGCGCCGTCGTCCGCTCCATGACCGCCTTCAGTGCGTCCTGGATCGACGCGATGGAGTGCTGCTCCGGCTGCTGCTGCTCGTCTTCGTGGTCGTGGTCGCCGGTGATGAGGAGGACGTTCTTGATGCGGCCGGCGAGGGTGGTGATCTCGGCCTTTAGGGTTCGCAGCTTGAGGGCCTTGAGGGCGCGGATGAGGTCGGGGAGGAGGTCCGAGCGGTCGTCGCAGCACAGCGAGGCGCGGACGAGGAGGCGGCCGTCCTCGTCGCTGGCGGCATCGACGGTGAGCTCGTCAGTTTCCGTCGGGAGCGGGCTCTCCCCGGCGATCTCGGAAGTCTGTCGCTTCAACTCCTTGACGTGCTGAATCACCTCCGCGAGCAACGACGCCTTGTCCGTCTTCACAGACAATGAACAGATAGAAATCGGTTAATGTGTGTATATATATATGTGGATATATTTTATGCTGAGAGTGCACGCTTTCACATCAGAATTATAAATAGGAAATGGAGATGCAGCGCTGCTGCTCGTAGTGCAATCCTTTTTCTGACAAGAGAGTGGGCATGGCGTTGTTTTTTCTCAGATTATTCTTGTTCTCCGGCATTGATGATCTCAATGGAAGCTTTTTGCAAGCCTGCAGCATCATCTCTCTCCTGGTTCCTCTTTATCGTGTCAACGAGGCGGCTCGTCCTCAACCTTTGTCTCCTTCGGTTGCAGCTTCCCATCGTAGACTTCTAGCTAGCTAGGTTTAATTGCACAAGCAGGATTGCACTACGAACTATCTCATGTGGAATTCATTGTGTTCCATCTTCTTCAGGAGAAAGGATTTGCTTTTCTTGGAGAGAGAAAAAAGGTTGATCCACATCGATCGATGCTGCAAGCATGCAGATACGGCGTTTGAAGAATTTCTTAGCTTACCTTGGTCGTGCTGGGGAGCAAGCTACGGAGCCTGGCGAGGTGGGCGTTGATGCGCTCGCGCCGGCGGCGTTCGGCCTCGCTGTGGCTCCGGGAAGCGGCGATCGCCTTCGCGTCCATGATTTCCTGCGGCGTCATCTTGCCGAACTCGGCGTGGAGAGCACCGAAGGGGGAAGCGGCGCCGGTGGACATCACCATCCCTCGCCCGCGGATCAACGCTGCCGCCTCCGGCGACGATGATCCCATGTAGAGCCCCGCCAATCCGAAAGGGTCCGACGAGGAGGATCCGCCGTCGTAGGCAGCGAATTGCAGCGCCGCGGAAGCGCGACGGGCGTACAGGTCGTGGTACAAACCAGGCGGCGGCGGCGGCGGCGGCGGCTGAGGTAGAGGCGGAAGAGATGGGATGAAGAGGCGTTGTTCTTGATCACGAACGAGCGAGGTCGGACTGGGGAACTGGCTGATCGGGTTGAGGCTGTTCACGAGCGGGGGCGGCCATGGAAGAGCAGCAGATGCAGAAGCAGCAGCGGCTGAGGAAGAAGCATCAGCCAAGGCGGCTGTTTGAGAAGGAAACATGCCGCTGGCTTCAGAGTCGTCGACGATGAGGCCGTCTTCGTCCATCTGCGACCCCTAAGAACAGGAGGCGAGTCGAGGCGAGAGTATATAGAGGAGAAGTGCGGCATGCTACAATGATGCCATTAGAGCGAGGAGGGGGAGGCGAAGCTTTTTGTCTTCCCCTTTGGGGCTTATAATCCTTTCGGGGCTTTTGGCTAGCAAAAAGCTCGTCGTGGTGTGTGTGTGTGGGGAGGGGGGGAGGATCGAGTACGGGGGAGGCGAAGACCAGTTTTTTACTTTGCGCTTACGCGATTCGCTCTGCGATTTCCCATGTTCGGAAGGGCCTCTCACCTCGTAGACGTATCATTACGCTGCTGCTGCAGCTGCTTCTGGTTCTGGTTCTGGGTTCTGCTGCTGCTGCTTCTGTTTCTGAGGCCGCTGCTGCGTCCGCGACAGATGTGAGAAAGAGGAGGGGGAAAAAGATTAAGACTTTAAGAATAGGAATGGATTGAGAGGGGGGGCGGAGCCGACCAAGCCTGAGGAGATGGGCAGAAGGCGAGAAAGTAAACCAAAAGATTAGGGGAAGGGGAGGAAGGAGGTAAAAGGAGAGATAGAGAGAGGGCCACCACCATCACCAGCAGCGGCACCACCATCACCATGGCCTCGGTCAAGCCCCATGTTCTTCCTCCTCTACTACTTCTACTGCTGCTGCTGCCCGTTCACAGTCACACATGTACAAAGCCATGGGGGCTTTTTTTTTCCAGCTCCACGCCTCTCTTACTTCCTCCTCCCAAAACCAAGTAATCATTGTGTCTTGGAACGCACTCCTACCTCTCTTTCTACTAATAACTTATAAATACATCTTCTTAATCATGTTAATTCCTAACTAGAATAGATGATGCAAGGCATCTCCTGAATTGATATCTTATGTTAATTTCTATCTAATCTATATTATAAAAGCTAAATTTAAAGCTCAGTCGATATGATATAATTAATTCTTCATTCAACTAATATGATATTTTTATTAATAAACAATTTTTTTAGCAAGTGTTAAAATAAAGTAAAATTAAATGTTTGCAAGTATGTGAAACAGGAGCTCCTGATGCTCTTTCTATAAAGTGTCCAACTCTGTACATATAAATGTTAGATTTTAAGCATTGACAACATGATTTCTTCACCATGCACATATATATATATATATATAAATTTTCAACTCTTGATGCTCTCTCATGTAGTGCAGTGCAGTGATGAGACGATCTTTTGACTGGCGCATGCTTTCTTGGGACTGTGCAGTCACATTCTCTCTCTAGATCTTTCTCGTGTGTTTGTGTTTGTGTCTCTCTCTCTCCATGTTGCTTGGGCATCAAAAAGGAGGAGGAGGAGGAGGAGGAGGCTTGTGGAGTTGTTTTTATGTGAGAAAAAGAAAGAAAGAGACGGCCAGATGGGGAGGGGTGGCTTCGGTGGGCGGGCATATGCGCTCAAGTTGGTCCCCCGCCCTCGCATCCCCGTCCCCGTCGCCGTGGCCTCTTCTTCTTCTTCTCCTTCTGCTTCAGCTTCGGCTTAGAAGAGGAAGGTTTTGATTTATTCTCGTTCTGCCCATTCGAAATGATCCCCACCACCACCACCACCACCACCACAGGCGAATAGATGTGATGATGAAGAATGATGTCAGTGACACACCTCCTGCCCTCCGGTTCTTGGTGGCTATTTTAATGGGGGAAAGCCATTGCCATTAATCAACCATTCTCTCTGTTTCCTCTTCCTCCCCACCTCCTGTCAAATTTTTACTCGGTTTAACTGCACACTATTTAGTATATTTTACTATCGTTAGAATTAGTTTCAATTAAAATTAAATACCTTCACATAAGTTTTGAGTGACTTCAGCAGTATCTGTAGATTATAATTGAATTATAGTTAAAAGAATCGGTATAGGCAAACAACTAAGCTAGGATGCCAAGTACGGTTCGTGCTGTTTAATTGCCTGCTCTCACTGGTGACACGAATGTTGTGCTAATATATGTTTGGACATTACATGACGCGCATGTGATTGATTAATTGAGCCAAGTTTTTGGTACATACACATACAGGGCATGTTTGCTGTGGATCTTTCTTCTAAGTTCTGATGCACAAAGGTACCCTTTCTCTGTATATGTATACACGCACACAAATAAACAAAACAATGAGTGAAGAAAACTAGAAAAGAGAGTCGAAGAAGGCATCCTCCACAGAAAATAGTGTGGATACTTCAAGGCAAAGATCGATTTGTCCTCTTCAACCATGGCAAAGAGGGGATGATGAATAATGCACACCAAACAAATGATATTATATATAGCATAAACACCAATCTCTCCACTACATGTTGTCACCCTCACCCTCGTGTGAAAACAACCCACACTTGGCTATCATCTTCCTCTTTACAAGGATAATGATAATGAGCAACAAAATCTCTACGCACAAGGATGATGGTAATGAGCAAAATCTCTCTATCAAACGCCATCTCGCATTTGACCTCAATTGTAAATACCTACTTAGCTTCCACCAAATCACCACTGGCATAGGGTTCTATTCTATTTTAATGGCAATTATTGCCACAAATAACTTCTCCTCCACTATCTTCATCGCTAGGTAAGTTCTGCTCCTGCGAGCAGATGGTGTTTTTTGTTTATGTAGCATCAAGCTATCAAATATGATATAATAAATACATCACACCAGTCATTTGGGTTCACAATCATAAATCTGAAAGATATTTGCAACAGTATGCAGATATATATAAGTTTTGTCACCTGAGAGAAATTAAGAAATTTTGATGCTAAAGAGAATCTCAATCTTTGCAAGATGCATGTCGATCCATTAACAAATGCAAGTTCACATGATTGGCATAGACAAATGAAAACATGCATCGTCGCATTCCTCCAGCAAGAATGTTTTGACAAAGCTAATAGTAGCAGCATCCAAGCAATGGGAAGATGACTTACTACTAAGCAGCATCCAGCAAGTATTACGTTCGGAATACTTTAAGTGGTAGAGTCATCATTGCCAACTGTGACGATGAGAGAAACCAATCAGGTGCAGTCGACAAAATTTTGATGCAATTTTATCTTAAAAATAAACTTCTATAACTTACCCATGGCCTTGGGGTTCGAAGATCGGACTTGGGATACAGCTTCGACAGCTGAGATTGGAAGGTGATAACAATGGAAGCCTGGAACTCAATGGAAAATGGCCTGCAAATCACATCAGCAAAACCTATTGCCTTATCAGAAAATATAGCACCAACACCAGACTTTAGTTTTTCCGACACAGTTTGGAGAAATAAAATAAAAGCTATATGCAGCTAACCCTTGTTTCAGGTGATGCCAACGCAATCAACCTAGTTATTTTCATGAAAGTATGCAACTACTGCACTATATTGTACGAAAATGAAGCAGCAGAAATATCATTTCTTTAACCTATTACCAGATTGCAAGAGAGTGGTAATTACCCAGCTAACACTGTGGGGCACACTAGCAAGCGGGGAAGTAGCACATAGATCGGCAAAGTCAGTGATCGACAAACATCTCCATCTGCTATCTGTTTCGACAAGATTTTTGTCACTGGGACTGGAGACAATATAAAATCTCACATGTGGCAATTTCGTACCTGCGTAGTCTGAACCACTGATGTGTCAGTAATAATCCTTTCTCCTGAAAGAATAGATTCAACACGAAGTAACTGTATATCAATAGAATCTATAGGAACACCAGATGCTTCTACGGTCAAGTCACCACTAATAGGATCTTTCAGCGAACACTGGGTTAAAATTTTTCCTGTAACCTTAAAACGACCTGGCAAACATGTAGCCTGTCAATATACAAATAGTTTGCTTTTATCTTCATAGGGAAATAATAATACACAGTAGTAGATAGTCTAGAACCATTGTTGTCTGCGAAAGAACTTCCAGTAGTTTATTGAACTTATCAGATATACGACCCTCCAATAGTAAAATGGTATAAGTATAACTAAGGAAATTTTCAGATCCGTTATGCCATTCACAATCTATCTTAAAAGGGAATTGCAACATGACACAGAAATTAACCTGTAAGTAGTTCAGGAAGCAATTGATGATTTTGAGTGTCTTGAGTAATGTAGAAGTGAACAAATTCAGGCAAATGAGGTACTGGATTAACTGGAGAAAAATCAATTGTTGAGTAAACGATGTCTGACATCCTTTTAAGCCAGAAACAAAATTATTTAAAGTAAATATACATAAGATGTTTAATATTTACCTTTATGACTCTCCACTATGAACTCCACTGCAGTAGATAAAGGCTTATGTAGGTAACCTCTTACTATGTCTGCTGTTATAAGATACTATTGCGAGAAGAATTAGAAAATAACAATCCAATACTTTCCACAAATGTTGGAATCAGAAAACAACCAACTATTCTAAATCAATATATATAGATAGTTCCTTCAAAAAAATTATATATAGATAGAAAATTGGAAGTTACAATCTACACACAATGACACAAAACAGTAAGTCCTGGCTAGAACATATTAAACATCTGATTGAATACAAAAGAGAATACACATTTTATGGTAGTGTATTCATGTTTAATATAAAATCAAGTGATTTCATATAAATCGCCAGCATTTTCCCACTATCTTTAATCAATGGATCTCTTATTACTATCAACATTCTGCCCATTCCAAGTCAACAGAAATCCAAGTTCATCAACGCCATCAATCTCAAGTAATAAGAACAGCTTAAGGTGAGAACACCTCTATAATCTTAGGTGAGAACACCTCTATAATCTTAGTATCCTACTCAGAGAATGAAAGAAGTACCTGGATGCTAATGTTTCCACCATGAAATGTCTCATAAAATGATGCAAGAGTTTCATTCTCTTGAGGACTCAGAGTGAAGGAAAATTGTGTCTGGAAACATGGTAGGACAATATCAGCTTGACAATAGATGCATAATAACAAAAAATAAAACATTTCTAAGTGATTTAATAAATGAATGTCTTTTTACTATTTGAAGAAACTCTATGCATTTGTTTTTCATCAAATTCATGCATTTGTTTGCTAGATAACTGGAAAGCTTATTCTACACTCAAAATCTTAAATAATTGACCTAGTACCAAGGCTTCTTGTTTATTCTATGTTATATGAGACTGTTTAAGACATTTTTCATTGCCTTCTCAGGTCCACAATCAGATATTCATAGTACTTCTAAAGTTTCTGTAACAAGGGAAGTGCTAATTATTTCTATGAAAAATGAAGTTTATGAATAAGTATAATCTTAATGAATGAAATAGTCAAACTTCTGCTTACCTCTGTTCTACCTGAACCTAGTTTTCCAGGAGAGGATGCAACCTCAATGCTCCTTTTCCTGCTCGGCAACCAAATCATTTTAAATGATTAGAATTTGACCAAAGACGATATCTAAGAAAGGATTGATCTTATTTTACCCAGGTTCCTTGCTTGCAAACTCGTATACATGAGCCAATATTAGAATCGGATGATGTCACTAAAACATATTGGTGGTTTGGAGATGGATAAAACAAACATTGTTCAGTTTAATCCACATGCTGATATTAATGTTTCATGATATTTGTATTCTGGATAACAGTCTCTCCAAAATTACCGGTGGTTGAAATAAAAATGGTCACAGAAAAGTATGGATTCCACTCCCTGGAGGTCTGAAAGCATTAATTAATGGTCTTGAACAAGAACACAAATAAGTCAGCAGCCAAATGAACGAATCTCAAACGGATGCTCACGAGCTGACAAGGTTGGCAAATTGAAAGGATCATCACAAAAAAACATGCCGAAACCAAAACGATGCATATACAGATGAGAGAAGTGGCTTACAGTATGCGTATAGGTTTGACCACACTGTATAGGGAATCGATCACTCCCGTCACGCCCGCCCGAACCTTACGAACACGGAAAATATCAATTCCACCGCATGGATCATCCAGGGTCAAGAAAAGAGGCGGGTCTCCTCCTCACCTGAAGGTTGACAGTTCCAGCGGCAGTGATGACGATCTTTTGGTAAGAGATGGTATTGGCCAGCGTCGTCACAATCTTGCCTTCGACCGCTTCCTAGAGAGAGGCAAAGAAGGAAAGAGTTGGTAATTAGGACGAAGACAGAGGAGGAGGAGGAGGAGCATACGCCAAGACGGTAGACGCGGCTGGAACGAGAGAGCTTGAGTTCGATCTTTGACGACATCCCCGCAGCCAAGTGAATTTGTTTCACTAGGTAAACGAAGAGTTGAAGGGGATCAGGCGACGGAAACCTCGGCGGCAGCGGCACAGCAGTCGAGGCTCAACAATCCACACGGTCCAAATGTAAAGAGACGACGAACGGACCGAGGGCAGGTCCAAGGACGAGGAGAAGACGTTTGGGTCGAATTGGCGCAGATAATTGAATTGGGGTTAGTAAATTGAATGCCCTCGTTTTGGAATTCCACCAGAATAACACATATCTAGATATACAAATTCAAGCCCATTTAAATTTGACCGACTTTTCTTAAAATTCTTCAAATGCAACTTCAATTGAACTGGTGGATCCAAATTTGAAAACGATCGTTCAAGTCACTATCGGCCTCCAGTTTGCTTACGTTAAGCGCATAATTCACATCAACTTGGAAAGGAGGTTCGCATTCAAAATGACAATTTTCCAATCAATAATCGGAGATGAAAGTACGTCCCGTCTGCTAAAATAAAAGATTAATTTCAAACATGTCATCAAGAAACCATAAAAAGATCATGACTGCGGCTAAATGGAGTGCTTTCTGTTGCAATTTTTGGGAGCACAAGCTGCCCAGTTCTGATTAAAAAAATACATCGCAGGAATCATTCAGACAATGCGCTCCAACTCTCTGGCGTAGCTTAATGTCTGGTTGATCAGTTGCAGTGCTGGTATTTCCTTGCAGGGTTGAGATTCTTTAGCCTTTTGGAAGAAAACACAACCGTCCTTGATTTCCCATTCCGAGTGCTCCTGCATGGGGTAAAGAAGAATGAATCAGCAGCGGAATTTTAGTTGTAGTGCCAAATTTCTAGGCATTAAGAAATCAGGACCAATTATCTTATCAGTTTAACAAGAAAGATCTTCGTATTGCGTCTGGCCCAACAAGAATCAGCTACATGGAAGGATATTTGAGGAAATGAGAAGTATGTTCGAGAGGGAGGAAACCGCATGTTTGACTTTAGAGTTTGGAAGGGAAAGAAATTATCAACAGCCTAACCAGATTGACAATATAACGTGGAAATCATATAAAGTCATAATCATAGTTTCCAATGACTTTGAATGCAGAAGAAATTCAACTTCTCACAGATATCAGGTCATTTTAGTGTATTTTTAAATGGAAAGTTGAGGAGAGAAGAGAAAGGAAAAGGGAAGAGAAGAGAAAAGAGATTATCTTGTTTCCCTTGGATCGAGAAAGAGGGAGAAGACTAAATTTCAAAAACACAAGGATGCTATATACCGCTATAAATGTCTAAATATTCAATACCTCTTTGATGTACTCAGAAAGCTGTTGTTCAGAGGAGAACATCAAAATCTTCTTGGCATCATTAATTGACAAATAATCGTAAGCCTTCTCACTACATCCAGCAATCTCATCTCTGCAAGCAAATGAAAACGGTGAATTTGCTTTTAAATATCTTATATATTTCAATATGCAACATCAAAGGTCGACAGGGTGCTTGACCTGACAGTCTTTGCGAGAAGATCCATGAAATAAACGTAAGTATCATGTGGCACAGACTGTCTTGCAGTTAAGACACGGTTGTAAGCACCTTCCATGAAAGATTGTTCCAGTTCCACAGCATGCTTTAAGCAAGGATTCTCCAAAGCACTTTGCGGAAGAAGTTCTAATTCAGTGTGGAATTCTGCTATTCTATTTTGCACAAGAAGCCTCAGAAGGTTAAGGCCCAAGATAGGGTATTCTTGAGGTGATGGTGGTATTACGCCGCTGTTTGACCAAAAGAAAATGTCATGAAGGAAGCCAAAACAGGTAAGTGAAGAACTTTACCACTACAACCTCCGAATCCTTCAACTATCATGGTTATAAACGTTGCAACTATGCACTAAGTATAGGTACAAACTTCAGTACAGCACTTGAAAAAACCAAGGCATCACAGGGTAGCAGCTATATAAATACAGATGTACTTCCACAGCTGGGATAAAATCAGCATACGGCTTGCAAATTTGCAATGCAAACATTTGTATATATTATAATGTGATACTTCTTAACCATCATACCTGTGAGTCAGATAGCACACTTCAGTGGTTTATCAAGAAGTTAGCTATTGAATGTGAAACATGAGTTTGATAGCATATGCATCTCTTAGACTCACCTGAATTTCCCAAGTGTATGGCGAAATTACAATAGCACTTTCAGGGCATAGGTTTAGCTGATGTACAAAAAGTCTATTTTATAGATGAGCTGGTATAGTTGAGGTTCAATGTGGTTCAAATATTCAGGTTGCAAGTTTTACAAGAAGTAGACAATTTTGTCTCGAGAACAGCAAACTACTGCAAAAGTGAATTAGCAAGAGCATACCAAGTATCTGTATAGTAAGGCTTGAGTTGGAAGAAATCCCTTTCAAAGGCATCTTGGTCTTCAGTTTTCACACTCAAGACAACAGCATGCTCATATATATCTCCTGAAATTTATCCAGTGACAATTCGTAAATCTTTTTTTCTTAACCAAGAAACCTTTAAGTGAGAACAGGAAACACCATAACATAAGAATGAGAACTTCAAAAAGTTATGTAAATTGTCCGAGTTGATTGCAGATGGAAATGAATGTTTGAATGAGCAATGAAATGATCCAGTCTACATCGTAACAGAAGATGCACTTTCATCGATGCCATTTAATCAATGAACTGCAGCATATGCTTCATTAAAAGAATAATAAAATAAAATAAAAATCTTTGTGAATTAAGAATATTACTTGCAACCGTCAATTCCTGGACTGCATTTGGTGTTTCCTGAAATGATGGTGGCAAGCTTGGAAATTTTGTCAATAAAACCTGCAAAGTGCAGAGCATCTTTCATATAGAAGGTATCCAATAGTTCAACTGGCTAATGCAACAAATGAAAGAGCAGTCAGATGAACCATAACCTAGTGCAGCACTACTCGGATGGGACGTGCCTATCATGGCAAGATCTCGCATCATCGCTATGTACAACCCAAATATCCTAATGCGGAATTAAAACTTGGAGCACATGGAGTAGTTACAATCACTTATTTCATAACATTACTGCGTTCCCTATATTGTCTATACTAGCTCGACAACTCTCGACTCCACATTAGAGTTCAATTTGTTCTAACGAACACATACTACACTAATGACAGATGGTTTCCAAACAGACTCATCTCATCTTTTTTTTTGGCTTAAAAAAAAAACTACTTGGCATGAATCTGAATATTTTTTGCTCTGCCCAATCGTTTCATTCTTTTCAGAACCAGCTTTCTCTGCAAACCCTAAAACCCCATATCACACAGGCGATCAAATTGGTCCCATGATCAGCACAACTGGCGTTCTAAACTGCGCCAGATCTGCCCTAACCCTCGAAATTGTCCGCCGCAGTTCTTCGAAAGAAATGGAAAGGAAAGAAATCACAGCGTACCTTAAGCTGAGAAAGGAGATTGGCGCATGTGTCGAAGTCGCTCCTCACGTAGGCAGCCTTGAATCTCTCGAAGAGCTGCGTGACTTCTACCAACTGCGGATCCATCTCTCTCCCTGCGTCTCCCAGCTCTGCCGTCGAGCCCAAGAAAACCTTTTTTCCCTCTTCCGAAACGCAATAAACTATTTAACTCCTCCTTCTGCTGATCTAACGGTCGATATCTCTCCGTAGCATGCGCTAGTCGCGTCAAACGGCGATGATCGTTTTCAATAAAAGGGCTCGTGGAGTTGGGTTTCCTGTGGCGGACCGGGTGAACCATGTTCACCACTGAACCGGATCATGGGCCCAATTTGATTCTTGGTTCGGGTTGGGCTTGCAACCACCCGGTTTGGTTCGACCGAGAAGCTAGTAAAATACAATGGGTCTGAACCGGTCCAGTTCTAATCTGGAAAAACTATTAAAGCTAAAATGTACGTGTAGCTAGTTTTATACGTGAATTCTTTTTAAAAAGGAAGAAAAAAAACTCTATGTAGCAGTGTAATCCGTATACGTTATAGATTTAATACTTGCTAAATTTTTTTAAAAAAATATGCATGTCTTCCCTTTTAATATGAAATATAAGGTCAATTAATCCGAAGATAGCCCCAAAAGAGCATCCACCGACATAAATTGTTTACTCTCCATCCTTATCCATCATAGCTAGCGTGCTCAAATTCCATTAAAAGGGGACCTCAAGCATGCAAAAAGTATGCTGTCCTCATCAACTTGTAGAAAAAATTATCCATCCACTGATTTAATATCATTTATTTTTTGTCATTAGGTTGAGACACTTTAAAAGAATTGAGATAAAATTTCACCCATATACGTACTCGTCAAATTATATACCATAGCAAATATGGAAGGGCTGTGTACGTGTGTATATATAAACAACAGTAGGTTAATTATTCCATCCGTCTAACAAAAAGGAGAGTTTGTCTCATATAAAATAGTTAAAGCAAAATGCGCTCGATCAAGATGATGCTTGCAAATGCGAGGCCGTGGTGGTCTGCGAAGAAGAAGAAGAGGCGGTTGGAGAAACACCATCTCCATTGCTTTGGTTTTTATCTATATCGGTAGTGCACTTCGCCTGCTGCTTCTTCTCCTCCGGTCGAAGTTTTGAAGTCACAGGAGCAAAATTTGCCCCACCTCCTGGAAGAGGAGGAGGACCGACGACCGCCGCCGGCGCCGTCGCTGCATGAGGAGGAACCCAAATGCCTCCTACTACCACCAACTGAGGAATTGGAGTGCTGCTGCCGTCGATGTTGGTCTGGACTAGTGCTGCAGTCGCAGCGCATGGCCTCCTGCTGTGCAGCCGATATTTCTGCAATTTATCATTTCAATGGGAAAAGGAAACTTTATCACTGACCATTAAATTCCAATGGATTACCTACGTTGAATTCTAAAAGCTTTGACAAGTGGATCGATTCGTTTTGGTTAATAATGTAGAAATATACAAGCTAATTAACCTGTAAATGACTTTTGACCTCGTCGTTTGTGAGTCCATCCACCTTCATCATCTCCCTTATCTGCTTTGGCGTAGCCACTGTGCACAAACAGCTCGATCTCTCAGAATTAATCAAACCCTAACATGTAACAGTTTTATTTGTATGTATCGTATATCACCTACCATGGGGGCCGCCGAGTTGTTCGAGGGCATCCATAAACCGGCGGTGGAGCTCCGGCGACCAGTTCCGCCTCACTTTCCGGTGAGCCAGCTGAGACTGCCCTTCCTTCTCCTTCTCTCCTCCACCTCCACCTCCAGTAGTGCTTGAGCTGGCAGCCGGCGTCGGCGCCGACGCAGCCGGTGCCGGGACACGCTTTTCTCTTTCAAAAGGGTGGAACGCTCCAGCCATCCTCTTCGCATTCACCGCTACCGGCTTCGTCGGCGCCGCCTAATTGAACGCACCAAATTAACTGCCCGATCAAGTTACAGGAGGAAGGAGTTAGTTAATCCGGCGCCTCACCACCACTGCCGCCGTTGCATCAGAGGCATCCTGGCTCCACAGCTGAACCGATCTGAGCCAATCGGGCTTCCTGGCCGCCTTCGCCGCTCCCGGCCTCTGAGCATCTCCATTGCCGCCTTTCCGATCTTCGTCAGACGACGAAGAGTACGAACTCGGCTTCAGCGGAATGAACTCTTCCAGAACCGGCACGTGATCGCTCGCCGCCTCAGGTTCCTCCGCCGCATTGACTTCCATCTGCTTTCTCACAGTTTCGATCGCTGCGATTAACCCAGCAACATTGCGCTCATCGACGAAGCCAAGAACGAGAAGAAGAAGCAGCACAAGTCAATATACCGTGCGTGACGAGTTGCAGGCAGAGAGGGAGTTCTCTCTGGAACACCTGGATCTTCTTGCGCTCTTCCTCGAGGGCATGGACGTAGTCGGTGGAGCTCGGCGTCCTCTCGGAGAAATCCATGGCGATCGACGGATGAGGCTCCGATTAGTCCTTGCGCTGGCGACGGAGAAGAAGAGGGGTGCAGCGAGCTGCGAGCATGAGGATTCATGGAATGGGGGGAGGAGGAAGAACGAGGAGGGATTGCAGATGAGAAGAATTCAGGGGGGATATAGGGAGGAAAACCCAAGGACGAGGCGTCGCGGGCACATCGCGTAACACGAATCTTTTGACGATATCTACGCCGAATTGTTATAAAATAACGTAACGGGCCGTTATCATTGAGATATTTTGTGGCGCCTAAAAATGGTGGTTCCGATGAAAAAACATTATTAAAAATATATCTAAATATCGTTAAAAAAAATATATTAACTATATAATTTCTTGTGACAGAGAACAATACAACGTCTTATTAATTCTAGTAAGATGTAAGTTAAACTTATAAATTAAAATCCTTATTGACTCGGTCAACAGCCTTCAACTGCAGCTCAACCATTGTATTCGGTGTCGGTACGAGATATATCGGGGCACTCCCAGAAGCATTATATGATTATAACGGGCGTCATCTTTATATAACGAGGACGTACGAAGAACAAATCGGGGCTTTGAATATTCCCATCGGATTCAGCTGCAACGTCAATGGGCTGCGCGCGGACGTCAACGCCGAGGCCAGGGGATAAGATCGAAGCCCCGGGCGGCGAGATCTCCGACACGAGGGCGAGGGGGCGGCCGCGATCGCTCCGGTGGGGGCAGGAATCGCCTCAGAATCTTCCAAGAAAAACTCAGCACATCTTCCGGCCCGCGCATGGGATGATGACAGGGCGAGGCTTGTACCACACAGGTGAAAGGTAATCACTGCGGCTTGGTCTGCTGGTTTCGGCAACTCTTTGGATGGTTTAATACTTTACTGCACGCTAGGTGTTTGATAAATTGCGAATAAGAGGCATTGGACATGTTTTGGCCCTTGGGGGCTCCCAGGGGTCGCGAGTCCCAACTCCTAATGCACACATGAAAGAACTAGAGGCAAAGCATCATCTGCCCAAGGATATACCTTTGGATATTATATCATCCTTTGGACTGTTCCGTTTAGTGGAATATTTTAGTGCTGATGTTTAGGTCTCGGACAGGGATGTCATAATTTGGACAGTGTGCAGCCTATGGATTATAACCTTGAACTTTTCAAGTATGATTTGTGCCACTGCCAATTAAGAAGAAATAATAATTCTTCCTGGATAGAAGGACCAGGACAGTAAACAAACATCACTAATGGTCTAAAAACTAAAAGCAAGAAATGTGTGTGTTGAACTGTGCTACTGTGTTTTATTAGTATTAGATGTGTCTCAGCCATTGCAGAGATGGTTCCTATTGAATTAAATATTAATCAAAATAGTATGTCAAAAGTTCAATAAACGACTAAATAGGTTCTTTTGGAGTTTTCGAGATATGCTTTCCTTAATTATTGGAAGTATCGTTTAATATCTGAATTAAAAAGATCTGGTTGTATTTCTGACTAAAAGTCAACTAACTTTTCGATCCCCTTCATAATTTGTTTTTTAAATATTTAAATACTCAACAAACATCTTGTTTGATATTATTTAGTCACTAAAAAAAATCTAGTGATATCCATTTTTCACTATAAAAAAATCAAATGCTTAAATGGTTTGTTTAATGCAGGAAATGCCAGAATGTTATATAGCTAAAAATAATATTAACTCGTAGTCCATCTAATTAAAGTAGAAATGCCCAATCAAGTAGTCACGGGTTCAAGATCTGCTATATTCTAGTTGTAAGGAATTATGCTCATTTATTAGTATAATTGTTTTGGTCATATACTATCATCATGAAAATATCATTTTTTTGGAAAAGAAATATTAATTCAAGAGTTGTATATAAGCATTCAAGCTGGATCCTATATAAACATTCATCAACGGCGTATACTAATTTAGTCCTTGTGTGGATCCTGAAGTCTGAAGATGGACAATTTCAAAGTTCATGCTCACACAAGATATTACCGTTCAGATAAGTACAACATGCAAGCTAATATTGTATAGGCTGAACAGATGCTACGGATAAGAAAATAAGGTCTATTGCAACCACCATCTTGACATAGAGGAAAAGTTTTTTCTTCATAATTTAGGCTTTTATTAACTTTATTACTCATAACAATACAGAACTGATAAAGATGGTGATTAAATAACTTATCATGATGAATAAATTAGCACAATTAATTCATTGATGCCTAAAACAATAAGATAATGATAGGGACATATGGTCAATGGAAACAGAACATCACTTGCACCTTCTCTTTAGGCATAGATGTAAATCAAATTAACTATACAATACATTTATCAAATTTATCAAGTTAGCTTGTTTTATAATTGTCTTTCTTCATGGTCAGAATAATTATGCATGCCACCAATTCCATTGTGCTGCATAGATTTTTGTCAAAATTGGTGAGTATTGAACCCACAATCTCTTGTGTAGAGTCTAATTGTTCTAACCAAATAAACGTACACTTTATGTACATTATGTTGTTAGATGTCTATAACAAAGCATGTTTTGTAATATGTACCATCAGGCCATTTAAAACTTTTAGCAAGTATTTCTTACCAGATTCCATATATAGAATCAGACATGTAGTTCTCAAACTCATCTTACCCTGATGTTTGTTGTAACAGTCACATTTTTTTTGAAAGATTGTTGTAACAGTCACATGATCTGCGATTTCTGGTACCTTTTTACCTGAACTGATAACGGACCTAGTTTAAGAAATTTTCTGGAAAATGAATTGGAATGGCTTAGCTGCAGCATGTATGGACTGCCTCGTCAGGCTCATGAATATCTTGAAGTGATACACAGCTTCTGCAAGCTTTAACAAGGTCCCAATCCTTAATTGGGAGGACATAATCCATCCAGTTATCTTCTCAATTTACTTCATATTACTTTCAGTTTCCGACATTCATCATTCATTTATCTGTCAGTGTTTATCTTTTTCCACATTATATTTGCCTTCGCAAAATTGGCATAAAAAAAGGAGAGGAGCTTTGAAGATTTTATGCATATATTCAGAAATTGGACCTTGCAGCCTCCAGTACATGACAGTACAGTGTGCTCACCCAAAAAATATGTGCTACTGTTTAGACAGTTATACTGGATACATAAAAATATGGTATTCACAAATGGTAAAGCTTTAAGAGCAAGGAAGATTAACGCACATGAAAAGAGCAGCATGAACAGGAAAAAGATCGAAATTTTAGAGAGCAAACCATCATAATGTGAAGAGGGTCGGAATGATGATGATCATCCCAATAATATGCTCAAAATTTCTAGAACTAAGCTATATTTGGAAACACTTTCAGTGTCACCTTTCCTGTTTAATTAATAGACGAACTTGGGAGGAAGTGGCTTGGGCTGACAGAGAACTAGAGCTGCACAAAACTAGAGCAAAGATGTCTTGCTGCATCCTTGCCATTTTTTAAAGACTAAATCATATCCTCTAATAGAAGTTTATGTATCAGTTAGACAAGGTAAATTATTATGATTAATGAATATTAAGGCCTAAGAGGAGAGATGGAGAAAGACCTAAGAACGTTTTACTTACAAGTGGTCCAAATGCGGTACATAAACTGAATATGACCTTGCACGAGCACAGTGCTTGTTGTCGTAGCTCATGAAGTATAGTGGAACTTATCGCAACGCTACCAATATCTGGAAAAAAAAAGAAAGGAGGCACAAGCAAAACAAGGTAAATTGATTTCTTGCTATCAATTCCTTTACACATCTTTGGCACATGAATGGTTATTTGATTCCCCAAATTCCATATATGCTAATTAAATTTTCTCTTACTATTAACTCTCCGTTAGAAGCAACTCTCCATGAGCATTTGAACCGTATGGTTTTTCATTGTTCCATATCCGATGTTTGTTTGTCTTTTTTGTTGTGGTTTTCCCTTAGAAGGAGCAAGAAGATAGGACAAGAAAAGGATGCTTCTCATATGTGTGCTTGATAAAACGATGGCTCGCCTACCTAAACCTTTTTTCAGTATCTCTATTTCGATGTTCAGCTTCAGTGTCTTTTTACCTCTATTCTGGCCAAAGCAAGGAGGGCAGCTGGAGAAGCCATCGATAGTGGTAGTGGATACAGATGAAATGAGATGGAATATGTTCCCTATCTAACGAAGGTGATGATTCAGATGGGATAGTAGGTCCAACTAAGATCGTTTAATATTTATCAATTATTTTACATTGGTATCAAACTAAGATATCATATCTTTAACGATATTTTAAGATTTGATTAATTCGATCGAGAATTCATCAAGATTCAATGAGTAGCCAACATAACCTAGTTCGATTGACCTAAATTTTTATTCCTTTTACTTTTCTCTGTTTCTTGTCTAGGAGGATTAAATCGATTATACAATAAATGGATACCCCAGTTAGATTTCAGATCCTGATTCAGGTTTAAAAACATCTCTGACTTGATTCATATTAGCTTAAGCAGGAAACATCCACAAACTTCTTTATAGTGGTCTATATTGTTAAAGCGAATATATGCCTCGTTTTGGATCTTAGGATCATTTAGTTGAGATGGAAATGAGTTTATTCAGCTTGATTTAGAATCGTTTGCCTGTCAAGTCAATTTTAACTGCGTACATAACACTTTACATGAGGTAGTATCTGATGCTAATTTGATTAATTGTTATTTATTTTTGAAGCAGTTGACCACTGATAGCTACACCAAGGAATCCATGGCTTTAATAAAAGTAAAAAACGATGAATGTGGATCATTCATGCAGCGAGAAAGATGACATTCCCTGATGCTGAACCTCGTGCTTTCTCCACCAAACCACTTCCAAATTGCTGGTTCACTGACCCTGGCCCTCAAGAAGAGTGCAGAACATCCTAAGCTTACACGGGTCAAAAGAGGATTAGAACCAGTGGTCCAAAGCCCTCAGGAAGCAACCAAAAGTCTCTGCAGCATGATGAGAGCAGGCACACCAACCTAGAAGAAATAGTCGTTCACCCCAACGCAGCATAAAATCCATGTCAGGGCTTGAGCCACTAAAAGCCTCAACCTTTGACCAGAAACACTGCCAGCACACGCTCCAGTACAGTGATTGAAAGGGATCCAAAGCCAATCAGCACGGGCTCAACCTCAAACATATGTGGGAAAACACAAAAGCTTATATCGATGGGCGATGGCAGATCCAGGTCAAGTAAAAAAAATGGTAATTTTTGAGTTTTAACTTATATATATATATATTTATTTATTTATATATGTCCAAACCTTTTAAAAGTTCATATCAATCCGAATTTTACACTTTTTATTTCTTATCTAAATGGACTTATCTCTTGTTCTTTGTTAAAATGTGGCATGGTGCCAGCCAGTTGTCCATGTGGCATCCAATTTAAATTCCTGGTATCTCATTTATCTTCCTCCTCTTCTAAAAGGACGTCACGTGCACATCCCTTTGTTGCTTAGCACTGCAGTAGCTAAGGGAACCAAATCAGAAATTAGAACTTTAAGTTGGAATATCATGTCTGTATCGCATAGGGCTTCACTCGCGAGTGATTATAGGAGAAGATGAAAGATTGAAGAAATTAGAGCTTCCAATCGAGGTGCTTCCATGTGTTTACGCGTGGCCTCCATCTGACTAAGCACCATGCCAGCAGCTTAACAGAGGTGATAAACTATATATAGATGTAGTTTCTTTTGAAAAGTTTAGATAAATTTTGAGAGATATATATTATATTCCAATAATTAATTCTCTTGTTTGTGTGTCTGAACCTGCTGCTGGTTAATTAATATGTGAATCCAACAGGGACAAAGGAGCATTAAATACAATGATCATTCAGGGTAGAATCCAACAATATTCAATCATCTTTATTATTATACTGCCAGGCAGGGTGAGGAAGAAGTGTGAAGGACTTCAATCAGCCTTCAATGCCATGAGAAGGAGAAGGATGGATGGTGCCTTAGCACATCATCATCAGAGCCAGTCTGCTCTCCACGAGGTCAGCATGTGTGGAGACTACACACAAGATGCTTCATGTCTCAGCCTCTTCCCAGGGGAGGAGGATACAGCTCAGTAGTCATGAGTCTCTCCCTGCTAAAGGGAGAACACCTCACGTGAAGCTCACAAGTACCTCGTAGGTGAGTGCTGCCGTGCAAGCCAACTGACTCTTTTGTTCCGCAAAATAAAATAGCAAAAATACAAACTCCTCATTAAACTCCCCTGAGATTTGATTTTGATGAGGGGCAGTGCTGACTCCTATCCAGGTTGGATCGTACTACCAGTTGAGATCAAACAGGGGCTGCTTGCAAATCCGGCACTGATTGCTTTGGCAGGAACCGGAGGAAGAAACGCACAGGTACAAGCTTTTTTGGAGCTAGTTTCGTTTTGGAACATTTAGGAAAAAGTTTAATTCCATGAAAAAGGCAATGCTGCTTTTTGAGTTTATAAAGTTTTGGAATTATTTTTTTTAAATCATTTTTTCAAATTTATATATAATACCAAAAGAAAACCAAACATGTTTTCGGTGTATGTTTCCATCTTTTTGGTGATAGAGAAAAGATGAAGATGAGAAATCTTCCAAAAACCAGACAGCTGAGTGCTACCAAGGAATGATATCTCCACAAAGTTGCATCACTCATTCACTGTCATTTATAATCCCCCGTTTTTCCAGGTGATGACACTGGACACAGGCACATGTGCAGTGGCTTCTCACTTTCAAAAGTGGCCAAGACATCACAAGCCCTGATGAGCCCCAGGTGCTTTTTTCCCACAACAGAGCACTCCTCTAAAACAAAGCAGATATTAAACTCTCTTGCACGGTGAGACTTCATTCAAATACTGATGTATATAATACTTTATTGATTTATAACGACGCCAGACCTACATGAGAGTTATCCTCTCTCTGCACGCAACAATATGACACAAGAAGAACAAGGACTCTTATTCCCATCATCAACTACAGACATCATAAGGACACAGTTAACGTAATCCAATAACAAAGCTCTATTGATATGTAACTCAATATTAATCGGATTTCTTCTGATAAAATATCAAGAGCTTACTATAATCCAATGCACATCCGGCAAAACCTCTTCTCTTTTTTCTTAATCTCTTTACTCCGACAGGTTCTGCAATGGGATCATGATGCTCTGGCTGACTTAGCATCAGCAGCTGCTGCGGAGCTCATGGGTTGACACTGAGGAGCTACTGCCGGCGGTGGAGCGCCCTGGGAGTAATACGCCTGAGGGTGGTGGCCAAGAGTGGCAGCGAATTCATAGCCGTAGTTGGCCATGGCTGCAGGGGATTGAGAAAGATGGTGGTGCTGCTGCTGCGACACCACGTGGTACCCCATTCCAGCGGCGTAGGTGTGGGCTTGATCAGCGGCGACATGGATAAGCTGCGGCGGCAATGTGGGGGCAGGAGTTGGAGCGGCGGCGGCGGCTGTCCTATACAAATTCGCCGGCAATTCAGAATTCACGGGGACTCGAGGGGCCGGCATGGCAGGCTTTGTTGCGGAGGGCATTGAATTGGGGTCCGCCAGACCGGGTTGCATTGCTGCCAAGTTGTATGAAGGATTCGGCTGGACGGGGTAGTAGTACACGGGAATCTGGTGATCGTAAGGGTGGGTTTGCGGCGATTGCTGGATCGTGTGGGATGGAACTGGGAAATAAGAGGGGACCTGCATGACGCCTCCGGTGGCCGGATGGTGGATGTAGTGGGGATTCGCTGGGATGAACTGCTGCTGCTGCTGATGTTGCTGCTGCTGATGTTGCTGCTGCTGCTGCTGCTGTTGCTGCTGATGTTGCTGCTGTTGATGATGATGAAGCTGGGGATGGAACTGTTGCTCTTGGAATTGCTCTGGTTGCATCGGCGGCAACTGATAGCCGGCCGTTTCGCTGGCCGGAATCTGGAAGCGGTAGCCGGCATCCGATGAGACAGGGAATTCTCGCTTCGGATCGGTGTTGGCATTCAAATACATCGTTCTATAGAAGAAAAATCAATTTTGTAGAGGAGATCCTCCCAAAGTCGGATTTTTTTGCGAAGTTGAGACAAGAATCGATACCTTGAAGCTGAGTCGTGGATGGGGGCTTCGATCAAGGTTGGTTTTGGAGGCTGCTGCAGCAGCGGCTTCCAGATGCCCCCATGGTCGGACTTCTCGTCGTCAGGTGAGAAAGGTCTGTTAGGGTTCTCGTTGGGGGAGACGGTCAAGGCGGAAGCGGATGAAGCGGAAAGGGAGATCGGCTGAGGGGGTTGGCGCTGGGAAGCTTGTGATGTCTCCTTCGAATCATCGTCCACTCTCTGTCCCCCACCGGCGCCTGCTGTTGCGGCGCCGGACGAGAGGTTCACGCGGGTGAATTGGTCGTCGAGGCCGCCAGTCCGGGAATCGGATTGCCGGTCGTCGGAGCGGACACGTATAGGCGGAAGATTGGAGAGGGAAGGGACGGAAGAGCCAGAGCCAAAGGAGGAGGTGGTGTCGAGCATCGGCGAGTCCGGGACAGAGTGGAAGTCCTGGCCCTGGCGAGCATGCTTGCCGGAGGAGTCGGTGGACGGGAGAACGTGCTGCTCGGCCCGCTCCGAGTGGGGTGCGCCTCCGCCGCCACCTGAGGCGATTATTCCTCCGCCACCCCCGCGGGAGTGGACAGAGGAGTCATCGTCGAGGCCGAGGAGGCAGTTGACGGAGGTGGAGTCGGAGGAGAGGCCGCGGGGGAGGCCATCGATCCCCATACCGCCCATGGCGCTATTGAGCGCGTCCACGAACCAAGTCTCCGACTTGGAGTCATCCAGGAGCGACCCGATCGAGGACGTGGGCGACACCTCCGGCTTGGAGGGGAACAAGAAGAGCCGGAGGCGGGAGGAGCGTGCGGAGCCGCCGGACGCAGCGCTGAGGATGCGATCGTACTCTTCGACCATGTTCTCGAGGTCCTCGTCGGTGGCGACGGAGATGAGCGAGTCTAGGTCCTCGTTGGGGAGCTGGTACTTGATGGTGAAGGGGCGACCACCAAGGAGGGTGCGGGAGAGCCTGGCGGAGATGTCCGCGAGGGAGGAGTGGCGGTCGACGACGACCATGCGAGTCTCGCCGCCGAGGTAGCAGAGGGACTTGTCGGTGGGCCGTGGGAAGATACGACCACCGTAGCTGCACATCAAACGGAGGCGGCCGGCGGCGCCGGAAGAGGGGAAGGAGGGCTCGTCCCAGGAGTCGCCGCCGCGGGAACGGGGGGAGGATTCGACGGAGTCGGCGTAGCCGAATCCAGCGCCAGCGGCGGGGGCGGCAGCCGCCGTTTCTATCATCGGATGAAGCGGAGCGGAGCTGGCGACGACGGGGGTTGGGTTTTGTTGGTTCGTGGTGTCTGCGGGAGGACTGCGGACCGGGGAAGAGGAGAAGAACGCCGCCTTATATTCCCTTTTAGTTTTTTTTTTAAAGTATTATCAAAATCTGTAACGAAAATTAATTTTGTTTGATACCTCTCGTTAAATTTTTTTTAAAAATAATTTGCTAAATGCTAATTAGGTGATCAATATATCTTCTTCAAATGGAGAGTTAAAATGTATTAAAGTCCAATTAAACTAATTAAATTAAAGTGAAGCGTTACTTTTGGCCCGATACATTTACGATGATTTAATAAAGAAAAGCCCCATTTTAGTTGTTGCAAATAAAACCAAAATTAAAAAGGAGAGCCTGCCATGTTCCGAAGTAAATTAAGAGATGGAGGGATTCCAAAAAGGAGATAAATAGCGATCACATCACAATCTCGATCGCAATCAAACGGCTGCCTGAGAAAGTCAGTGGGCAGATATTTTTCCCTTGCCCCTGATCCACCCATTATTCATTTGATTTATTTGCCTTGTAGTGCAGGGCAGGCAACAAAACACGAGACTTCATCTTCACGCAATTCGCCCTCCCAAAAACATTTTTTAAAATATATATATATATATATGGATAATTTTATATTTAATTTTTTTTATATAACTTAAACGCATACAGTTTAGAGAATATAAAGTACGTCGGAAATATATAAATAAATACAGAGGCCCCCCCCATTATATTCCTTCATCTCTCTTTCTTTCTTTCTTTCTCAGCTCAACAATGAAACCCACCACCACCACCACCGCCAGCGCCACCGTGGTGAGGGGGACACGCCACCAGTCTTTGTTCGGAGAGATGGACATGGAAGGGGCGAAGGTGAATCGGACTCCGGAATGCATATCCCTCCATCCATCCGTCCACGTCGTTCGATCAAAAGAATTCTGCTACTGTATTACCTGGATGGGTCGATGAAGGAGTTGAATCGGTGGTGGGCTCCTTCTTTCTCTGTTCACTGAGGAAGGAAATGGACAAGCATGAGAGGCGAAGTAAGCCTACCTACTCTTCAATTCATGGGCAGAATCTTTGCCGTCCCCAAACATCTTGTTCGCCACTCTTCTTCTTCTTCTTCTCGGGCATCTCATCTATTAGATCTGCATTGTAATTGAAAAGGGCGGATTATGCCAACTGCTCCTCCTCCTGCATTATAGCAATGCTCCAAACACATCCTCTTCCTTCACTTTTTTTTTTAGAACACAAATCCTGTTCTGCTCGTCACTCATGTCTCTCTAATTTTTCAATCGTCAGATGAATACAAACACTCGTGTTCAGATAAAAAATCTCTGCTGAACTTTCAAGAAGACTCTCTTGTTTGTGGATCAATAATACTGTCATTTGACACACACACACACACAGCACCAAAAAAGTCATCATTCAGCGTTGTTATCTCAATTATTGTTGTCTTCCATCAATATATATATATATATATAAAGTGACATCTCTCGCTCCCTTCTTCTACATGCATAATTTAATCTTGACTTTATCTTCCGCTCATCGGATTAATTTTAGCATTTTTTTTTCTTCCACCTCATTGCTGATAGAAGAAAAAGAAGGTAGGTAGATAAACTTCTCCCCCCACTCTGCTGAGTCATGCGTCCATTGTTACTATTATTATCTTATTTTCTTCTCCTAATTAGCTTGTCATCTTCCTCAAGCGCTGAGTGCATAAGATGGAGATATTATTATATAAATGGAGGATGACACGCTTGGATTTGGATGCATATTCCATTTCAAATGCCCCCCTAGTGGGCCAATTGCCGAACATATCTCATTATTATTTGTCTATTCTTCATAGATATGATAAATTATCATCCATATTACAGCACTTTTTTATGTCATCACTCGAAAATATACTTTTGATTTTGATATTGCACTACAAAAATGCACAGCATTATCCATCCATTTTGTTCTCTGTCCCATTTGTTATTCTGACAGGCTAGCTGACTAGGTTTTATTATTATATCCACGTATGATATCATCAAGGCAAATTATCATTTATTTGTCTGATTTTAATAATAATATATGTTTATTTAAAATAAAATCATCTAATAAATTGGACTATATTTTCAAAAAAATAAATTGAGGATTATTTTTAAAATAATCTGACATTCTTTAAAAAATATATTATATTTATAAAAAAAAAGGTCCCCTAATAACTCTCCCAAAAAATTTACAAGGATCCAAAATGAGACCAACCCGGTGATCCAAATTGGGTTTCATGGATTCGGGCCGACCACGGTCCAATTGACAAAAAATAAAAATAAAATAAAATAAGCAGACGCTTGAAAAAAAACTGTTATTATTAAAAGGCATCAGCAACATCTAATCACGTGCATTAACATGTGATTAGATTCTTCAACCCCAATTCGATCAATGTATGAACCCTAAGCACATATACCACTATTCACTCTGTTACTTCCTCATTCTCTCCATGTGTTCGACACGGATGGCATTTGATATTCTAAAATTTAAAGATTTATAGGGTGTAAATATAAAATTTATTTTTTTTAAATTTAGCGAGCATTGAATAAAATAAACGTGCAAGTATAAAAAAATGCATGTGTTTTTAAAGTTTGGCTTCTGAAATCATCAAGGGACGCTTAGCTTTATCTGTATAGTAATAACAGGAGCCAAAGGCCATGCAATCCACGAGGTAAAAATACCTCTCAAATGGATGATAACATCGATCAGAACTAAATATTCTTTTACGAACGATTGAAATTACGAGGCAGCAAAATGAAAGAGTAACATGACATATCGCCTAAACAGTTACCAAAATTTTGTTTTATTAGAGGGGGTGTTATCACGAAGAAACATTAATGAAGAAGATAGATTAGGTGTTGTTTAAAGTCAAAATCTCGTTTAATTCAGCTCCGGTTTCCAACCTCGAAGGAGAAGAAGGCGTTTGAGCTCGCCATGGAGTCACCCCTTTTCTCCTCCGCCGCCCGCGCCGTTGTCCCTCCCTCCGCCCTCTTCCCCACCAAACCCCTCGGCCGGCCGCCCGCCTTCGCTCCGCATTCGCCCGGAGCCCCTCGCCGTAAGATCCTGCTCTCCGCCCTCGCCGGCACCTCCAGCGCCCGCTTGCCGATCATGGTCGGCTTCGACAACCTCTGCGAGACGCTCACCGTCGACGTCAGCCGCGCCGAGGGCCGGCCCCTCGACGTCCCCCTCAGGCGCCCTTTCACCATCGCGTCTTCCCGGCTCGACCGCGTGGGGAATGTCGCCGTCCGGGTGGAGCTCCGCGGTGGCAGCGTCGGGTGGGGGGAGGCCCCCGTGCTGCCCTCCGTCACCGCGGAGGACCAGCCCGCTGCGCTGGAGGCCGCCGCCGCCGCCTGCGAAGCCCTCGTCCAGAGCCCCCCCATGACGCTCGGCGCTGCGCTTTCCACAGTCGCCCGCCTTCTTCCTGGCCACGATTTCGCCTCGGTGAGCTTAGACGATCCTCTGCTCGACCTTCATCTCCCACTTGGTTTTCGATCTGTTTCCGAGTGTACTTGTATCAAGATCAACTGTTTGCCGTGTAGTGGAGATCGTCTACTTTTCACCCTCTATGGACAATTTGACATGTTTAATCAAGACTTTGAACTTCAGATGCGCTCTAGGTAGATCTCTCTGTTATTCTGTTGCTCGGCAGCAATCTAGGGCAAACTTCCTATTCTGAAAAGATACTGACGACATCTAAGAAGGAAGCTGTGAGTTGCAATTAACATGAATTTTCATGCTTATGGTCTTTGACTTGCTCGTGAAAAATCACAAAGGACTGAAAAAGCAGTTAAGATATAGTGAATATCTCCTTTAGCAGATGCCTGCAATCTCCGTAGATCTTGATGATGTCGAAAAAGTTGCCTCTTTCGTGGTATTTGCTTCATCAGTGAGATTTTGCAAACTCTCAACTCGTATGGGTTTCAAAGAAAGTTCATTTCTCACTGCCTGATTTTTTTCCCCTTTTCTGTTCTTAGCTTACACCTGTTTTACTACCACTTTCTGATGCCTTTTGTCTTCTGGCTGTGATTGTTCCCATAATTTCCTCTACTGTGGATATATAAGCAATATATTTTGATAGTTTGCAAATCTGGACCAAAATTTTCATATTCTATTTCTCTGAATTTAAGGTCAGAGCTGGGGTTGAGATGGCACTGGTTGATGCTGCTGCTAATAGTATAAGAATTCCCCTCTGGAGGATGTTTGGTGGAGCATCAAATTCTATTACTACAGATATTACAGTTAAAATCTTCACCATACCTAAAATGTATTCATTTCTGTCACGATCTCCATTATGCTGCCGGTTCATTCTTCAATGTATCTCTATGTTTGTTGCATAAGCAGATTCCTATTGTATCTCCAAATGAAGCTGCTGAGTTGGCTGCAAATTATGGTAGACAAGGTTTTTGCACATTGAAGCTCAAGGTGGGAAAAGATTTGAATTCAGACATTGAAGTTCTAAGGGCCATCAGATCAGTTCATCCTGATTGTTCATTTGTTTTGGATGCAAATGAAGGCTATAAAGCTCATCAAGCAATTGAAGTTCTTGATAAACTTAATGGTATTTACTACTGCCATTTGGCACGTTTGAATATGCATAGCAATTGAAGGCTGCTGGTTTTTGAGTTTTAATACTCTAACCCATTATTCTGGTCTTGTTTCCAAACTCTGCTTGCCTTTTTCTAGCTATTGGGGTCACTCCTATCCTCTTTGAGCAACCTGTTCATAGAGATGATTGGGAGGGTCTACATCTTGTTAGCAATGTCGCGAAGAATAAATATGGGGTATCTGTTGCTGCTGATGAAAGTTGCAGGAGCATAGATGATGCACATAAAATTATACGAGGAAATCTAGCCCATGTTATCAACATAAAACTTGCCAAGCTAGGGGTCGTTGGTGCACTTGAAATAATCAACATTGCTAAAGAAGCAGGCATTGGTCTTATGATTGGGGGTATGGTCGAAACAAGGCTGGCCATGGGCTTTGCTGGTCATCTAGCTGCTGGCGTTGGTTGTTTCAGGCATGCCATCTTTCTTTCAGATTTCTTTTTTCAAGCTTATGAGACAATGCAAATATAATCAATTAGTTTTTCCACTTATAATTTGTGCTTCAAGGTCATCTCTTGCTTCTATTTGTAATTGGATGGTGTCATTTGCTGCAGTTTTATTGATCTTGACACTCCACTCCTTCTATCGGAAGATCCTGTAATCGGAGGTTATGAAGGTATCCATCTATTGTTATCAAGAAGAATATATTTTTTACTGGACATCTAAGATTTCTTCATTATTTCTGCCAGTTTACCTGGTTTATTTTGTCATTTTATTGCCACGAAATCTCTTAGCCTTTTGGATTGATGATGATTTGTTTATCTTATTTTGTTAGCTATTGGTTCTGTCTACAAGTTTAATAATTCAAGAGGCCATGGTGGTTTTCTTCATTGGGACAATCTCTCGTGGTGAGTTGTATTCCCTTTTTCAAGTCAAAATACGAAAAAGTGGGTTTTCCTTGTAGATCAAAATTCCATTGGTACTGACGTCCGTAGTACACAACTAGACATAATTGCAGAACTTCAATTTTGCTAATCTTTATTAAGTACAGCCATCTGAACCTTTATGATTGATAAACAAACTGTCTTCCTAAGTGCACAATTTGGAGATGGAGCCTGGTTTCAGGAAACGTCTACTGATAGCTGATGTTCGATGCTTGCTCAAACTTGAACTGGTTGGGGAAAATTAGCTAGCTCAGTTCAACAATCAAGATCAGTTGGTTTGAGTTTTCCTATTACGTGCGTTATTTGTCCTTATTGGTAGTTTTTAATGTCTCAAAATAATATACGAGGGCCCTTCGACCTATATCATCATTTTCTTTTCCCTTCTCATGTCTTCTACCTTGTGTCTTCACATGAGGCATCGCCATAGAGCAAGAATTTCACACATTAATGAAAAGGATTGCACCGTAGAAGAAAGTTTCTGTAGTTTACTTTGAAATATGAATTCGGAATTAAAATGAATTTTTTTGAAGATTAAATCTTCAAGATTAACTGAACTTACTCTCTGCTCATGTCAATTTTACAGAGGGTGATCACAAAACCAGGATCAGCGTTGGTAAGGAATGCAGTACTCTTGCCTTGGATTGAGAGAGTTGATTCCTGGCCTTATCTTCCTCGGCCAGGACAAAACACGAGCAGTCTCTTCATGGAGGGGGTCGTGCAAGATCATCATCTTTGGTTTTATCTGACATTTTCTTGGGTGTTTCACCAATGTGCAACTGATCCCGGCGTTTCTGCGTTATCATGTGCTTTTTGAGAATGATATCAAATAATATCCATCTCCCTTGATTGGATGGTCTTTCCTCGCCTGTCTAAATTGGTATAAACCGGAAACTGCACTAAAACCTCGTCAGGTCTTGCTTTCTCAGGAGATAAATGCAGTGATGACCATCAAAATTCTTTCAGTAAACGCATGACCAAAAAAGCCCAGGTAAATAACTTGATCAAAGCTATTCCATTATGCCTGCAGATTCCAGCTGTGATAAAGTCTAATACTTGGACGGCGACAGCCAATGTAGATTGCCGTCAAGCCGAAGACAAAGGAATCAAAACAAAATGTTCCCCCCGTCTCAATTAAATAAATCCAACCCATGGAACAAAGCCGGACGCTGCAAAAAGCTTCGGCCGGAGAGCAAAGTCAGATTACGTCGACATAAAGCTAAAGTCGCGGACAAAACATATCAAATCTTAAGGACTCTTTCCAACCATCCGTCGGTAATAATTTACACCCCGAATCCGACGCCTGCACTCGCACAAGCCACCAGATTCGGACCCCCTTAAATCCTGCGTTCTCCGGCGGCAGACGACACATATCTAATTAAAGCAGCTCTGCAGGTGCAGCAGGCTCCGCTATGTTCTTGTTCCCCTTTCCCAAAAGCCAGATGACGATGATGCTGATGATGGCGGCCACGTGAATCCCTCCTCCCATCAATGGTTGCAATCGGTGGACCGCCTCCTTTTTCCTCTTCTCAATCATGCAAAGCTAATTAAAGACGGCCTCCCTTATTCCACTCCGCAAAACACTCTTCTTCTTCTTCAGAGATATAAGCCATTCGGTTTGATCTAGAGTTCCACATAAATATATAACTCGGTAAGGAGGAGAGATGAGAGTTCTGCGGCTGCTCAAGCTACTCGTAGTGCAGTGCACCGCCGCCGGCGGCAGCAGCAGCCGAGCCTTGCGGCTGCGGCGGCGGCGCAGTCCGCTGCCGAAGAAGCTCTACGCGTTCAAGTTCCGGCGGCCGCTCTGCCGAGGAGAGTGCTCCAGGGACGTGCGGCCACCACCGAGTGCGGAGGAGAACAAGGGGCTGCTGATGAAGCAGCGGCTGGTGGATCTGTTTGCTGACTCGCCGCTGTCGGAGGCGGAAGAAGAAGAGGCGGGAGGCGGCGGAGGTGGATGCTGCGGTGACGGCGGCGGCAGGTGGGTCACGCCGGAAGTCGTGGCCCGGCACGTCGGCGGAAGAGGGTGGAGATTTGGGACGGGGCTCCGGTGCCGGCTACTGCGGCGGCCCTGGCGGCCCATGCTGCTTGCCATTCCGGAGAGCGGCTAAGTACTGAATTAATTAATAGCAGGTATTCATCTCGATTAAGATGAGGTATTCGTCGTGATAGAAAAATATAATCTTATAATGAATGAATGTATTTATTTGTTTTGTTTATAGTTGAAATTTTAGGCCAGCAAATAAACCGTAGGTTGGGTTCATCATATCCGACGTGAACAACTAACTATTTGTGACTTGGATATCAACTTTGCTCCAAATTAATATTTTTTCATATTATATATGGATAAATATCTATATATATATATAGAATATTATGTAATTAAATAATAACACATATAGTAGAAGAACATGAATGCTAGATATATATTTTTTGGTTATAAATAATTAATTTTTAAAAAATATAAAAATATTTAATGGTGCTTCAAATTATTTACTTAAAACCAACTTCCGGGATGAGTGTGATGGCAACTTTTTATAACGCCGAAACCGATTTTTTTTTCCGTTACTTCGCTTCCGATTCTTTTTCACTCTTGCGATTTGCTCGCTTGCTCGGCTATCTCTCGGCCATGGCGAAATCCGAGATCTCGTCGCCGCCCTCGCGCTCGTCCCTCATAGGCTTGCAAAAGATGGATGAGCTGGAGAAGGTCTTCGCCCGCTTCGACGTCGATGGGGACGGCAAGATCTCCGCCTCTGAACTCGGCGCTGTCCTCCGATCCCTCGGTTCCGATCCCACCGCTGACGAGATCCGCGAGATGATCGCTGAGATGGACTCCGACTGCGACGGCTTCGTCGACTTCCAGGAGTTCGTCGCCTTCCACCGCCGCGCTCCATGCGGGGCGGTCGAGGCGGACCTCAAGGACGCGTTCCGGATGTACGATCTGGACAGTGACGGATCGATCTCGGTGGATGAGCTTCACCATGTGATGCGGAGCCTGGGGGAGAACTGCTCTGTCGAGGACTGCAGACGTATGATCGAGTCCGTCGACTCTGATGGCGATGGAAGCGTCAGCTTCGAGGAGTTCAAAAAGATGATGACCAGAGGCGGCGGAAGGGAGAGCGAGATGAAGACAGCCATAGCGTAGCAACGATCCATTGAGAAGGATTAGGTAATAGTATGCAAGAAATGCTACTACATGCTTTCTAGATTAGGATTAGGTTTCTACCAAATTTCTTTTATGATATGCCCACTGATTACTGATAGCAAAACTAAATATTACCTCCAAGAATTTGGATTATCAGCACAGACACCCGCGTGCTGAGCTATTATTTTTTTCGTGCTTTGAAGATTACAATTAGGGGTTGTTTGGTTTGTGAAAGTGTGGGAATTCCACATTACCACCAACCAAACAGCTCCTTAAATTAAAGTAAAGATGTCATATATTCCTTGGTTTCTGTATGCTGGTGTCACTATTATTCTCTCTATATTGAGCACATACCATGGTTGGTTTGGTGATGCTGATTGAGATAATTATTTCTCTTCATAGTAACTTTTGGAGCTACTTTACTGTTTAAGCTTTCTCTTTTTTATATAAATATTACAAAAGACCTTGAGGCAGACCACGTTCGTAATTTTTCTTTATTGCAATTTAATCAACCATATGCGTCAACTCATTCACTGTACTATTCATTCCTATTTGTGATACAATCAAGATAAGTTTTGACTGTTTAATCTATATAACAGAAAATTATATAAAACTGCCACCATCTCGGTATTAGAATGGGGGATTTGCAGTATCCTAATCCTGCACAAGCAGAACTTTCTCACCATTATGTTGGATAACCTGCCAACTAAAAATCCCTGTTTTCCCTGGAGTGCCACAATGCTCCAGTTGATCTAGGCTAACTGTATTCATTGCTTCATTTTCAATGATGCTCTATCTTGATGTAGCCCACCAATCTCTAACTCAAATTGATAACGCAACACTCCAGTGATATCCAGAAGTAGAGGTGTCTACTACGTTGTGGATTTACTTTTTTTCCATGAAGTGACATGATCTTCCCTTAAAGAAGAGGTGGTTATTCAAAGAGAAATTGATGGGCAATCCAAATTTTGTATATTGTTATGAATATTACTAAAGCAGCATCATCAAGAATCCATTATGATAATGCAAGATTTGAAAAAAATAATTCTCTTGGACTCTTTGATTATGTTTCATTACCAAAAAAAAAAGTAACTCTGATTGTTTCCATTAGAACAAGTCTTATGACTATTATCCTTCAATTTGCTAATGAAGGTGCCCAAAATATAAGATCATGAAGGGGTCAAAACTTTTATTGATGTTTAGGTTTCTCCTTTACATTTTCTATTCATCTTTTTCACGTTGTCATTTATGTAGAGCCATATGTCAGGATCCACCATTGGCCTCTATGAAAGTGGAAAGCAATGATTTGGAAACAACTCACTGGAGTTTCGAAAACATTGACTAATCTTTTCGCTAGATTTTAGCCATATAAACTACTTATTTTTGTGACAAAAAAAAAAGAGAAATATTTAATTACGAGAAGAATAAAAGTATTCTGAATACAAAGACTAAACAGGTGGATCGTTGGTATAAAATTATTAGATAGAACAATTGATTTGTAGCAATACTGAAATCTCTATTGTGTAATTGAACTGATAATTTCTTCAGGAGCAAGTTGTTATAATTTCTCTTTGCACCCAACAGCACCTGCTATTGCTTATGTAGGAGCCGTTCAATTTTTAGCTCCCTTGTAACAATTTTCCCTCTAAAATCGGAAATATATGTTATAATGAACTATCTTATTAACTTAGGCCAAGCTTCTTGAGCTGGCCTTCCACTCTCATTAAGGACTCAATTAATAAATGAAACTTCAACAAAGTCGTCATCCCTTGCTATCCGTCATACAGGACTTTGCATTCCACTGGATCATGTTGATGACAAATATTCTTTTACTTTGCCTTGCTGATACTAACTTGTGAACCTGATGTCTGATGAACTAGTATGTGCCTTAGTTTCTATGTTCATAGGCGCTGGTCATCTCCAAAGAATGTTCTGCTTAAGTCTAGTATTATTGTGTCTAGAACCATCTTCGTTTCCTGTGGCAATTGATATGTTCTAGCATACTTCCTTAGATCCTCTACAATGTTGATCTTCTCATCCCCACCACATATGATCCTGCCAACCAGAGAAAAAGTTAATCAAAACAAAATGCTTCACAATTCTTATCCTTGTTTTCTTTCTGGTGAAAAATTACATAAGGTAATGTTAAATGCTTGACAATGCAAGGGGTTGTCAATTCTTGAATCTGCATAAATGAGCTCCATAGTATTAGTTATTCAATTCCTTTCTGTCAATTTTTTTTATGTTATTCTATAAAGTGATGGCTGCACATACCCATTTAGCGTGCATGCAATGCAGGAATCAGCAAACTGCTGATCACTTCGGAGGCCGAGGCTCTCACAGAGCTGGACATAGTACTTCTGCAAGTAATGCTTCTGGTGATAACTTTCTGCCAAGTAGAACACACAGTTTCCACTTGAACGTTGAGGAATGATCTTGGTCACTATCCTCCTGTTAAGCTTCATCTGCTGCTCTATCTTTGACACCAGTGCCTTCTTCCTCTCCTCTTCATCTGAGTAAAAGATGGCAGATCTGCGGTGTGTCTTGGTACCAAATTGCTGATATTTATCCAATCAATGTCAAAAGAGTTTTTTTTCTTGATAGTTATTTCAGTTTAGTTGGTGTGCGTAAGAAGCATTATTACCAAGTACTCCTTATTGGTAGGATCATGACTTGCCCAGAAGACCTTGCAAAGGGTTTCGTATGATGTTTTCCTCTTGTCATAGGTTACTCTCACAGCCTCAGTGTGTCCTGTCCATCCTTCTAACACCTGAACCATGACGACACCTATCTGATTTTTTTTGCTTTTTGTTGTTTTAGATGCAAATTCTACATACCTCTTTGTGTGTAGGTTTTACCAGACTCCCGCCGAGGTAGCCGGCTGCCGTCCTTACGACACCATCAGAACGGCCAAACGCAGACTCGAGCAACCAGAAACTTCCTGCATGTTGTTATGTAATGATCGAATGAGGTGTTCAATGAATTTTTAGAGAGTGCAGGAAATGAAGGAGTGGGTTTTTTTCAGTGGGAGGGAGATGTCAGTCACCTGCAGCAAAAATGGACTCTCCGAGGAACTCCACCTCCGGTGAAGATGTTGCAGGCTGCAGCAAGTAGTCATCCTCTTTTTGAGATTGAGATTTAGGTAGTAATTTGTACATCGTCTTCATTGCTTTTGCTTGAGATGGAAGATGACGAGTACGAGGAAGCCTAACACTTGTATATAAGGATGAAGGATGATGACTTTAAGCAGATGGATAAATGTGTGGAACTGGGTATGAACGTAAGAGGGATTTTTTTCAACTATGGGGGTGATGAATGCGCGTCCATGTAAGATACAAATTATTGGATTCACACCAACTGGATTCTTCCTTAGATTTCTTCATATCAATTGGATTGAGTCGGTGATCCTTCTTATGCTTGCTAAGTTTAAGTCGAGCTGTGATCCTCACGTGTAAGTTGTGGATGAAAGAAGTTTGCAAAAGAATTATTCCAAGTCTGCTTCCATAAAACCGTTCGTTTCCCACCACTATCGGCTCCAGACATGCAATCTAATAATTTTGTGGTACCATGAGAGAGATATGAAAAATGCATTCCCTGCTCCCTATAAATATAATATTCTAAATGATTTAACATTTTATAATAATTCTTTTATGTCTTTGGCTAACCTTCCTTTGATCATTAACCGCACTTAAATTAAAAATATTTGGTCAGAATGCAAAATATTGCTGTCATCTGCTCCTTATCTAGTATCAAATTTTTCTAGGAAATATCAATTATAACCTCGTCGTTTAGTTGACTTGACTTGGCATGTGATGTGAGCGGTCCAAGTCGTGGTCCTCTTCGTGTTCCCCGGATCAATCCATTACGAGTTCGAAGACCGGACCGACCCACGCCGACCGTATTAAAATCGACATATAAAGACTTCAATTTTTTTATCTATCAAATTTATTAAATTAAAAAATATATTGCTTGTTTTAAAACATGAATTTTACATCATATTTTCACCTTTTTAGTTGAATCATATATTATTTTTTGATAGCCTTTATAATTTTTATTTTGAATAATTAATAGGGAGCTTTTAAAGTTACTAGTAATTGAGAAGGAGAACAATTGGAAAGTATCAAACAAAAAAAACAGCACGGTGACTGGCACTCTGGAAACATCGTACAGTACAAACAGTTCCGGCGCCACATGGGCAGAGTGAGTTCAACAGTTGGGAGTGTTTGTGTTATCGTGTCCATGGATACAAGCAAAAGCTATGATTTCTTTTTTCTTCTCTGATGCTGAATCAGAGCAGGAATCTCTTCACCCTATGATACATTGTTTCTATTAGAGTTCCGGGCAAACAAGCCATCACCATACGAAGCCTTTCCTCCTCTTTCGCTCACCGAGGTCGGTGCTCATTCTAGACTTCTCAGGCTGGTTCGCCTTCTGCGGTTTCCGGAGTTGACTGTCCAAACTCTTCCTTGCAATCGCAGAGCAGCTCCGAGCTCTGCTCTCGTCGTCTGCAGGATCAGTCGCAGGCTCGATGTTTTGATCATCCTTGTCCGGCTGCTTGGCCTCCTTCGAATTGTTGTTCTTGGTGGCACTGCCTTTATGAGTGGCTGACACGAACTTCTTCAGGTGTCGAATGTAGTCGGGGTACAGCTCGAGGTTACAGTGGCCGCCACCTTGTAGCCAAAGAGGCTCGTACTTCTGTTTGCTAAGCTCCCAGAGTTGCTTTCCATGTGAGCAATCTACGACATTATCTGAGGTGCCCTGCAAGAGATGCAAATGACGTGGTTGTCATTCTTCATTTATTCTACAATCTACCGAGGAGTTAGGGGAAGAACTACAGTAAGAAATCTTACTGTTGTTACTATCAGGTTATCCAGTTTCATCTGTTTAGCTTTTGGATTCGGGAAAGTTTCTTCAAGAAAGCATTAGGTCATGGCACTAGCAATGCCTTACCATCGAAATGCTTGCTTCCTTTTGCCCATCAAGTTATGCGTATGAACTAGATGTAACATCAGTAACCATAAAACTTGTTTTCTTATTCCTGCTCTGGTTTTTCCTTTTTTTGTTAGATATTGATTCCATAAACGATGGATGTACACAGAGCTTCTAAAGAATCTGCAGTATGCGAATGCCTTATACCTTACTTGCATAAGTAAAATGTGGACTAACTACAGGATTATGATTAAGCAGCCATATTACTTGGGATCTGCAATAAATTAAAAATAACAAATAGAATAGAGATAAAGGTGCAATGAATTAGAAACTCACATGAATAACTAGAATTGGACAATTTACCAGGCCAATTTTGTCAATGTTCTGCAAGAGGAAAAGATTTGTCAACAGGAATATAAAAGATTGTTAATACTATAGCGATGCTAAAAAAATTTACCTTGTAAATATCAAACCAAAATGTCCGCTTAACTGGGTATAGTACTCTAAGACCAGAAAGGATCGGACTGTGTAGAACAACAGCCCTTAAATTCTGAAGTCGGGAGGCCAAATCAAGAGTTGGACCGCTACCCACCGACTGACCATATAAGATTAGGTCCTCATCTGCCACTCCGTATTGTTCTTTAAGACAACTATATACTGCATCGATGTCCGCGTATGTATTGCACTCACTTGGCTGTTACAAGTAATAAATGTTCATGTAAGAGATACAGTTAGACTGATGACACCTCTAGCTTGCTCTGATGAATAAAAAATTCATGTAACAATAAGCCATAACAACATATGGACACCACCTTTCCCGTCGATTGCCCATAACCAGAATAATCATACCTGCAAGAAATAGCCTAGCATCAGCAAAAACCAAGTGTAGGCCCAAGTATTGTCTTTAAGTTCCAAAAGGCATCAGAGCAACTCCCAGTGTCATTGCTATTTTAACTAAGTTCCAATAGTTGCATGTAAGTCTAAACCCACACCTCAGCGAGAATGCAGGCCAATGACATGCATGTTAACTACACTATTTTATACATACTCTCTTCGGGATCTTTGATTTTAGAAAATGCAACAAGGATATTAGACCAGCACATATGTAAGATTTTTTCATGATGTCCGATTAAGTAAGTTATTAGTGCCAAACATGCGTACAGAATGCAGGCTACTTCTTTATACAAGTTCAAAGTGTGCCAGTTATACGAGATAGATAATATAAGCAAAGCCTCTACATTAAGAATACATAAGAACCTAACTACTTTAAGATAGCAATTACATGAGCAGCGTGCACAGCATCGCATCCGTATTTTACGAATTGAGAAAAGCTTACCCTTGCCATACGAACTAATCATCAACTTGTCTATTACTTTCTCGAAGTAACAAAAAAGGCGAGTTATCAATAATCCGACGCAACTAGTCTTAGTGCTTTATTAAAGGAGCATAGAATGCAATATTGTTTCCTACTTATTACTTCCTGATGAGTCTTCACTGGGAAGTTTAGTCTGTCATCATTATTTTCACTTTATTTTTGTCAACTAAAAGCTAGAAAAGTGACATACACCTAAACTAGTCCATACGGATATATTAAGAGGAAGTCATAGACTTTTTTCCATTGCCCGAGAGTAGATCTAAATTGGCACCTAAATGTTCAGAGATCATCCTTCCAGAAATTTTGAGGAAGTTCAACAGCACAAAACTGGATCTCCGTGATTAAAAATTTCAATATTTAGACTTATTTACAAACAAAAACCTATGCCAAAAAACGCAAAACCTTCCGCTGACTATAATTAAAATCGATGGAAAAGAAAATTGAAATAAAATAGAAAGAGAGGAATCCCCAAAATGAATTCCCAAGAACGGGGCAACTGACCCGACTAGATTGACGCGAAGGTGGACGCTGAGCTCAACGAAGAGATCGAACATCTGCCCGATGTCGGCGGCATTCCCGTGCGAGTAGAGCAGGGTGGCGGTTGGCTGGGGGTGCCGCAAGTAGACAGCCACGATCTCGTTGCCCCGCCGAGTGGGGAGGCGCAGGACGTGCACATCATCGCGCCCCGCCGCGGCGATCCCGGGGATGGCAAGCCGCCCGGTCCGCTCGTCGGTGATCACGGCGTAGGAGGGCGGGTTAGGAGGGAAGAAGGCGAACTTGGCGGCGATCGAGGACGTGACTCCGCCCATCTCCGCCGCCTACCTCGCCGCGGACTCATCAACGGCCCGGAGGGCGATATCTCCGCTACCGCCGCCGACGACGCCGCCGGTGACGAGATCGAGAACCCAGGGAAGGAAGTGAAGGGTTGGAAGTGGGCGGTGAGTTTATCCGCATATCGACCGCCCCTCGGCAGGGCCCCACGTGGCTCACGTGACCGAAAGTGTGGGGGCCGCCGCTCCTTATATCACGATGCGCGTGGGACCCGCTATTTTTGTTTAGAGAACCCCCTCCCTCTTTGAGGAACGCATTTCCATTGGATAGCACTTCTGGGACCCGCAGGAAACAACCAATGATATGAGCCCCTTTAGAGAACTGTGCTCCAAGCAAAAGCATAGGATCATCCCCCTCGTAGCACCACCGAAAAAGAGGCATTTCCATTGGCTTAAAATTTGGGACCCGCGATACAAGCCAACAGGAACTTGCGATTTGGAGTAATTGTGATCCATCGCAGCACGGGATCGTTGATCATTGGCGCGCGAATCGAGTGGGATAGCGTGCTCCGCGGTGGAACCGAACTCGGGGGATGAAGCCCACCGATGTCTTATCCCGACCCATCCCCTCGCGTCCGATCCGGGGTATCGAACGCGGTAATTGCACCTCGGCCCTTTCGGTCGCCTTCTTCCGGTGGGGGGATCGGAGATCGCCTCCAATCATTGCACCGGGTGCGCAATTTATGCAGCCCAATAAAAAGCCGACAGCACATGTTGAAAGAAAAAAGTTCCAGCGGGGTCCACATAAGCCGCTTGGGCCTTGGTGGAGATTCCAATTCAATATCCAGTTGGAACTTGGAAGAGCAACCACCGATGCCCTAATAAAAAAATAGCAACGCAGGCTTCAAAAGATTCTTCTTCTTCATTCATGAATGTTCTATCCAATTTAGGGGTTGGGATTCTTAAAGTTTGGTACTTTTATTATGATGAGGGCATTAATTGCTTAGCAGCAATCTTCCAAGAACTACACATGTTTTCCTAGAACAAAAATCCAAAAATAATAATAAACAAAGGAATTCTTAATCATACGCCTCGTGTTGCTTGCTTGCTAAGCGCGGGGCTGCTTCCTCCTAAAGTTAGATTTATTTATCCACTGATAGAATGGCTGAACGCTTTAACTGGATGTATCCCTAAACAACGAGGCATCTCATTTCGATGCACACCTGCATCTGCTAAATATGCAGCAGATGTATATACTAGCTTTGTGGCAGAAGTAGGCCATCAGCATCCTCCAGATTATCCCAGTTTTGATAGGCTTCTGTAACCAAACTCTGCACATAAACCTGCAAAACACAGATGCATGGATATGTCGATAGCACTGATTAATATGGTCGTTAATGCGCATATAAACGCATGGATTGATTAAATATTTACCTTCTGAGGGTTGTTAAGATCTTGCCATGCACAGGCGATGGTGTCGCTCACAACCCAAACCACTTGGCAGATGGAGTTCAAGAGAAGGATGAGCTGTGGTCCGCGGCGATGGACGTAAAGCTTGTCACCCAAATCGCAGGCCTTGGCATGAGCAACTGTTCCCTCCCACATGCGATCTGACATCCCCACTCCAAGTATCTGCAGGTACGTTTCAAGAGAGGAAGAAGAAGAAGAATAAAACATTTACCTTGTTAATTGGTTCGTTGAAGCACTGTATAATGGAAGTAATTAAGGTGGTCATACCTCCCGAAGGCGACGGGGGTCAACAGTGAGGAGCTTCAAGAATTCTTGCACCGTGTTGATTCCTTCAGCTTGAAGCTTCTTGTGGAATGCACCATTCTTTCCTATCCTCTCCAGTCTCCACACCTCGTCTCCGAGCGCCGGCGGATAATGCTTCCTGTTCACTGCATTGAGACGATGATATGATTCATATTCACGTTCAGAATCCAAAGATCGAGCAGCAAAAGAGAAGGGAAGTTGGATATATATTTACGCTCTCCTCTGTGATCCTTGACCATGAAGGGCTCGGTGATGGCTTCCTTAATCTTCGCTCCAAGGAGTGCTCCTTTCTGCGTGACTGCTCGTGCTCCGATCCTGAACCGCCGGCTTCTGATCCAGCTAGAGTTGTCCGTGAAAGAAAGGTCGGGGATGGAGACGTGGCCGGCATGCAGAGCCACGTCGACGTCTCCGGTCAGCAGCGGCCGCTTTCCGGTCCTCTCCTTCACGATGTTCTTCTGGAACTCGGTGGCCGTCCAGTCCTGACGATCGCCGGAAGGGAAATCGCCGTCGAGGACCACTAGTTGGACTCTGATGGGGGACGACGACGGGAGGCTGGTGACGGAAAGCTCGTTGTCGTCTGCGTCCACAAGGATGAGTTGGAGGGGGTCGCCGTTGACGTCCTCAATCTTGCTGCATGCGAAGATAGGGAGGGAGAGAGGGTTTTTGAATTTGAGCTTCAGTTTTGAGGTTTCCGCAGCTTCTTCAATTTGCAATGCGGGTCTTGACCTGGAGTCGATTAGAAACGTGAAAATTTTTTATATGCCCTAATCTTAACGTGAACTAGAAAACCATAAAAAAATACAAAGAGTTCTGAATGCACGAGTAGATTTGCAGCTAAAACATGTATATTTAGTTCGTTTTACCTCTGCATGCTGCGAATAACTCCTTTCTCCACCTCTTCTCTCACCTAGTTAATGAATCGATCAGGGCTTTAGTATTCAAAGCATATATTTATCAGCAGTTAAATGGTTATGGTGTTCTCATCTCTTTATACCGCTTTCCGAAGCAGTGGTTCCACGGCGAAGAACATCTTCTCCGGAGACTTCGCCATTATTGATGCCTCTCTAATCACCCTATAAAGAGAAGGCAAATCAATACACCAGGAGGAGGAAGAAGAAGAAAAGGAAGGGAACCACTGACGTGGAGAAAGAAGGCAACTGGCGAACTCGCTTGGGCTCCGATAACTCACGGCCGTGCTCAGCGTCGTCATGGAGCCGCTTGGCAGCCATTTTTCTCGTTGGAATGGTGGTGATCGAGGAGGAGGGGGAGGAAGAATTATACATATACAGAGAGAGAACAGGAGGAGGGAAGGAAGGTGCCGGGAAGGAGGACATGAAAGTTTAATAAATTAAAATACTTCAGGCTGAGTGATGACCCAGTACCGTATACAACGGTCAACTTAAAAAATATCGTCTGCAAGCGAAGGAAAAAAAAAATTGGACGAAAGAAAGAGACAAGACGTGGATTCTTTTAACCAGCCCACGCGGTTCCTTCAGGTATACCTGCGTTCCATTTAATTCCATGGCTTCAGTTCCGTGTGAAACGGCAGCAGGAGGAGGTACAGAGAGCTGCATCCTGCATGCAGATATAATGCAGCGGACGAGTTATTAAGACAGTGATAAGTCTGTGGTGCGAGGTGACTTGGCTCGCCGTGCACGACATGACACAACTACTGCTGCTGCTGCTGCTGCTTCTTAATCGATTCATAGGAGACGGTCGTAAGAATTAATTAGCGCGTCCGATCTTGTACTTTCGCCCGTTTTCTTTTACTTGTCTGCCTCTGCTTTTGTGGACTTTACAGGGAGAGGATCTAATTAAGCCAATGATAATGATATGATGCTACAGATTAGCAATTAGCATGTTTATCATCCCCGTATATTGTTTCATTTAAGGAGGAAATAAAAGGGAGAAGAGGATGAGGGTAGGAGGTAATAATAATGGGATGGCGCATCTCTGACAGACGTTATGATTAGAATGTGAAGCATTTATGAGCAAAAGCAGACGTATATATATACATCTGCATCTGCACTTATAGTCAGATATCAGCTGCTGCTTCTACTTGCAGCCACCACTTGATCATTTAGCACTACCCTGCTATTATTGCCTATTGCTACTTTTAATTTATGAGCTCCAGTTGGCCTTGGCCCCCTCTCCCAGTATATATCATCGTAACGTTGATCTAATTGTAGGATTAGTAATAGTAGAGATGCGCGCAGTGCAACAGTGAGGACTCTGCGGCCGCCTGACGACCTGCATCGCCCACTTCCCGATGACCTGCTTTCTCTTTTACTTTTTTCTTTTCTCTTTTGCGATGCCGATGGAGACAACTCCGGAATAAGAGACAGCAGCAACCGAATCAGTGAATCCCTGTGACGCTACAGAAGTGACTTGCAAACTCGTTTCATTGAGCCTATCAAATCGCCTACATACTGATTGCGTTTTCATTACCAGACACCATACAGGACAAACACAGCACCCATCCGAGCCCCAAGAAGCCTTTTTTTTGTGTTTTCTTCCGGACATGTACAACGGCAGAAATCCAACGGCTAGAGAGATGGAGAAATTTCGATCCGCCGGCGGCCACTACGCGGCGTCGGAACCGGAAGGCGAGTCGGAGACCGAGTCGAACGAGTCGTGGGACGGAGAGAAGTCTCCCCCGGCTGCGGCGGCGCCGCCGCCGCAGCGGATGTCCTCGATCATCTTGACCACGCTGCTGATCTTGGGCCGCTGGTCCGGCGCGACGGACGTGCAAGTCATGGCGATCTGGAGCATCGCCACCATTTCCTCCTCGATCCCCTTGTACCGCATCAGCTCCAGGTCGAACACCTCCGCCGTCCACTCCTCCCGCACCACGGACTGGACCCAGCGGGGGAGGTCAGCTGCCGCTCCGCCGTCCAGCGCTGGCTTCCCCGTCAGTAGCTCCAGCAGCACCACCCCGAATGCGTAGACGTCCGCCCGTTGTGACGCCCAAGGCCGCCGAGCATCGATTGGGGCTTCCGGCGCACGGTAGCCGCCGGCCCTTCCTGCGGCGGCTGCTCCTGGGCCCAGGAGAGCCAGCCCCGCGTCGACGAGCCGGGCATTGCCTTCCTTGTCGAGGAGGATGTTGGTGGACTTGACGTTGCCGTGCGTCAGCTTCGGCGAGCGGCTCGCCTGGTGGATGAACGCCAAGCCCCTCGCCGTCCCGGCCGCGATGCGCATCCTCGTCGTCCAGTCCAGCGGCGTCCTCCCCGGCCCTCGATTCCCTACAAGATCGAATTTTTTTTATCCGCATTGTCGAAAGAGAGAAGAAAACCAGATCGATTGCGTAGCGCGAGATTACAAACCGTGGAGGAGGAGGAAGAGGCTGCCATTGGGCATGTAGTCGTAGACGAGAAGCTTCTCGTCGCGGGCGTAGTAGTAAGCCTTGAGAAGGACGAGGTTAGAGTGCCGCAAGCGCCCGAGGGTCTCCATGTGGCTCTCGAACTCGCGCTTTCCGCCAACGCTGACTTCGCGGAGGCGCTTCACCGCCACCACGGTGCCGTCGTCGAGTACTGCTCTGTAGGCCGTCCCGAACCCGCCCTTCCCCAGCATCTCCGCCGAGGCACGGAGGAGGTCCTCCAGCTCGAACCGCTTCGTTCCTTCGAAGAAGACCATCTTACCCCTCTCGAATCCACTCCCGGCAGTGGCGCCACCGGCGTTGCCTTGGACGGCGTAAGGGCTAGAGGAGTAGACTATCTTTTCCCCCTCGTGGAGGCGGGACGGGTTTCGCCCGGCGAACTTGCGCCAGAAGTAGCAGAAGAGAAGGCCTGAGACGAGGACGAGGACGGCAAAGTCACCTACGACGATGGCCACCACCGCCACTCTGTTCATTCCTCTGCCGCCAGGGCCCGCGGCGGCGCGGCTGGGAGAGGCAACCTCGGGCTTGGCGGACGGGGATGAAGCCACAATCGCTGCGGCGGGTGGAACAGGGGCCGCTGCGCCCGCGGAGGGGCGGCTAGGGTCGCTGACCACGTCCCGGCAGGTGGCGAGCGGCCCCCCGCAGAGGGCCGGGTTTCCGACGAATGATGCGGCAGGGAAGGCGGCGAGTGACGGTGGCACTGCGCCGGAAAGCAGGTTCGACGACAGGTTGAGGTCTTGAAGGCGGGGGAGGGAGAGGCCGGAAATGGGGCCGGAGAGACGATTCGACTCGAGGCGGAGGGTGAGCAAGCGAGACAGCCGGTTCAGCGACGGCGGCACCTGTCCAGTGAGGTTGTTGTACCCGAGGTCGAGCCGGTAGAGACGGCCGAGGGAGGCGATCGACTCGGGGATCGGCCCGGAGAGCTGGTTGTGGGAGAGGAAGAGCAGCTTGAGGGTGGACAGCGAGGAGAGGTCAGGGATCGTCCCGGAGAGCCGGTTCGACTTGAGGCTGAGAACGCGGAGCTGATCGAGCCGGCTCACAGTGGGGAGGCCATCCTCGCCGGCGAGGTCGAGGCCCTCGAGCACAAGCCTGGTGACGCGGCCGCCGGCGCAGGTCACCCCGTGCCACGACGCGCATGGCGACGGGTCCGACGGATTCCAGCTCGCAAGTCTCCCGGCTGCGTCGCTCGCGGCCTTGAACTCCAGCAGCGCGCTCAGGTCCCCGAGCAATGTTCCCGAAGAAGAAGAAGGCGCGACCATACAAGAGAAGCTAAAAAGCACAAGGAGCAGCAGAGCCGGAGCTCCAGCTAAGCCCGGCGGCGAAGAAGAGAGCTTCTTCTTCTTCTTCTCCGCCATTTCCTGGAACGAGATGATGGGAAAGGAGAGGCAGCGGCAAGAGAGAGTAGACAAGGTTTTAGTACAAGAAAGAAGCAATGGCTTCCGCCTTTATGCCTGGGTTTTGGAGAGTGTCTCTTTTAGCTTTAACTTTCCACTTTTCTTTAATTCAATGAGTGGGGCGAGGGAAAAGGGACCTACGGAGGTATCGGGAGGTGTGATCACAGAAGGGCAATGCCGTTTCCTCCTCTGCTATATTTATTAATTCACTTCTTCTCCATCCACTTCACTTTCCGGTCAAAGAATTGTGGATAAAAGAGTAGAAGATTATAAAGAAATGTTGGCAGATGGATCCGATTGGATCTTCTCTGGGAGAGTGAAGAATAAGAGAAGCGGTTTTTTGCTTCCAGCTGGATTTGGACTACAGAGGCTTGTCATTTCTTCTCCAACTTGGTGGATCTGCTGACCTGCAGGTGGAAGAACATGTGCAGGCTGCTTCCAGATCAGGGTTTAATCTGCAGGGTTTATTATGAACAAGTTGCTTAGAGCACAGTTAGTTCATGGGGTTTGTTCTATGAGATTAGAATCAGTTCCTGGTGCTGAGCAAGAATGAGCAGATTGCAGAGCAGATGCAAGTGAGGAAGGAGCACATGCTGGATACGATAAGGGGCGATTTATTTAATGGATATACAGAGAACTCTTATTAATACGAAACCCGTGACTTGTAGGGTTCCCCGCGTAGGACCGTAGAAGTCCAAGTTAGCTCAAATCAGGGCAAACCAACGCTGTACATCCGCAAGCCCTAAGTGAAACGATGCGGATGCAAATTGTTTTTAAAGCACATTGGATCTCCAACCCCTCCTCGATCTCTAACGCATTGGACGCGGAGATAGAGAAGGAGCTTTGCTTAGAATTGGAGATCATTTAAGAGCATTGCTTAAAGGCGCAGTTGCGTAAATATGATTAAAGGATGGTTGATGGGGGTGAAGTATTGAGAGCAGACAAAATAATGCAGTGTAATGAATCATCTTCTTATCGAATCGTTTAGTATTGAGAAAAAATGATCTACAATCGTATAAGATGAGATATATTGCTCACCTTTTTATTGATTGATTAATCAAAGAACAAAGTAATCAATCAACTAATGAATCCTTTTTCTTTCTTCTTGTTACTGAAACCCATCAATTTGGGTGCAAACCGCACGAGCCGATCCAATGCGCTCGGCAGGAACTTCCTCGCGAAGAGGAAGCAAACCGTCGTCCTCCTCCCGTTGTAATCGCAGCTGCTGCCGTGCCTCATCCGCTCCAGCAGCTCCACGGTCACGGCCATTCTCCAGAACCTCGCCGGGTGCGGGCCACCGTAGGACCAATCCACCCACGTCAGGCTGCGGTTCGCCGTCCGCCCGGCGTACTTGGGACCGCCGACGAGGCTCGGCAGGTAGTGCTCGTCGGCGAAGCAGGAGCCGCAGTGGCGTTGGAAGAGGGGGAACAGCTGGTTGTCGGCGACGACGTCGGTCGCCAGGGCTCGGTCGATCTCGAACCACTGCGAGCCCTTCCGCCACTGCTGCTGCCTGAGGCGGGGGCGCATCCGGGGGCGGTAGCGGCCGCGGCCGGTGGAGCCGGGCTCGTCGTAGGACTCGACGTGGATCTTGGTGGAGTTGAGGAGGTAGGAGTAGACGGTGGGGAAGTTGAAGAGGGGGATGCAGGACTCGGAGAGGAGGACGAAGCGCTGGTTCGAGGCGTCGAGGAGGGCGTTCGCGAGGAGGCGGCGCTCCGCTTCCAGCATGTTCATTCCTCCCCATCTCACCGGCTGCAGTTGCCCGTCCAATTAATTGAAACACCAGAAAAATAAGATGATAATGATGATGATCTTCATATGCATATGAAAAAAAAGTAGACATATATCTAATTTGCAAATTTTTGAATCAAATTCCTTCATATATAAATTATTATCCGGTCAAATTTCAGCTTTCTAAAATTCTAAAAAAAATATTAAAAAAATCAGCAACTTGATCATGCTAAACATTCTAGAGGAGCAACCCACCACAATTTATACTATTCAACCTCCTCTTCGCACATGGTTTGGTGTTCTTTGAGTTCAAATTTTTCAACACCAACTCTGGAAGTTTGAGCCCTCCCCTCTATAAATTTAACCAGGTCTGTTTCCCAATCACTTAGCCGACAGCTACTCTTTCCTACGCACAGTTATTTCTTCCCTACAGTAGATGGCCGGAGGAATTTAATGCTTGCTGACTACTACTAAATCATACTGCATACACCCATACCTGCCTTAACCTGCATTAAACTGAACTTTGTCGATTGATTTATCAATCAGGATCGAGGATGACCGATAATATATCGTCATGATCGATGCGATTAAACTGACCTTACTGGGAACCCTCCGTCCGTGGAAAACCGATCCCTTGGGCGTTGATCCGTTGAACGATGGATCGGTGTGCACGTAAATGGAGTAAAGCCCTTCGTTCCCCTCGAAGAACTTCTCCCACAGCGGCTCGAGATGGAGCTCCCCCCTCGCCAGGAACATGAACGCCACCTTCGCCGCCACCCCCGCCGGCCTCTTCCGGATCGGGGGCACCATCGACGCCCTCCACAGCAACTCCTCCTCCCCCATCCCGTGCAGGAACACCGACGCGTCGCTATCCTTCAGCTGCGGCGGCGAGGGCGGCGGCGGCGTCGGCGGCGATCGTGGAGGTGAGGGCTGCAAGGCGGCCAGGTTTTGGAGCGGAGCGGCGGTGAGGTAGAAGCTGGAGATGATGCCGAGGGCGAAGCCGAGGCCGAAGAGAAAGGAGGCGAGGAGAAGCTTGAGCGGGTGCGGAAGAAGGTTCCCCATGAGGACTTGTGCTTGCTTCATGAATCGTAGAGATGGAATCCAAATTCGTATATAAAGAGACCCAGTTCAAGGAATCTTCCGCCGGTACGAAGAGACCGTATAAAAAAAATCACATTAGCTTTAACGAACAGAAGGGTAGTTGCAGGGCTTACCACAGAAGGGTAGTTGCAGGGCTTCCATTATTATATTTTAAAATAACATTAATTTTTTTAAAAAAAAATCATCCTCTATATTTGGTATATCATAACAAAAAATTAGTATGATTGTGACTAAATTTTAGTTAGAATTAAAATCAATTAGTATAAAATCAACCTCAATAGATACAGTAATTTCTGATCATGGGTGTATATATATTAGGGGTTAAAGTAAAATAAATGGTTAATTAATATAAAGACAGATATCCTTCTATAAAAAAAATCATATCAATTAAAAAAATTTAAAGAGGAGGGAAGAAGGGAATAAATGATATCCAGAACGTTAAACCGGGAAGTAGTAGTACTGGGGAGGGTGCAATATGGGGAGCGTGGATTCTGGGCTCAGTGTATATATATATCATCATCTCTGGACATCGATAGGGACAAAGACAGCACGTAGAAGTGCAGCGTTGGAAATATTGAATTTTGACCGGATGAAGACAAGTAATTCCTGGCGTTGACCTCCGGAGGAAGCTTCTTCGTTGGATTCCAAGCTCCAAAAAATATTAATATATCCCTTCTCATTTGAACCCTTATAAACTTTATTTGACCATCTGATTTCGAACCGTAAAATTTGACTTCAGCAGCAAATCGGAGAAGCGAAGGACCGTCTCTTTTGGTCGGCCCACATCCATGCAAATCCAGCAAAGCGGCTCCACCGCAGTCCACGAGACGAACAAATATATATATATACATATCATCTTCATCGATTCATTTTTTTTCCTTAAAGTTTTAGTTGTGAGACGAAATGGATCCTACAAGATCTGGATATTTCAAACTGAGGCGGCAGAGACGCAGGTCCTACAGAGAGATCTCAGACGGCGACGTATGGGGTTGACTCACCTTGTCGTCTCCCCCCCGCAGCGGATACGACAATTCCTGTGTCGCTCCATTTCTCATAATTAGCCTTCGTACTCTTCGTCTTGTCCTCGTCCTCCTTCACGGAACCAGCGGACCTTCTTCTGCCCCTCCCCCTGTGCTCGCCTCATCCTTGGACGCAGTAAATTAAATTATTCTTACCCTCCCCGCCACGCAGGTTCCCCTCCGACACCGCACCCCCTCTTTCGAAACCTTCGAGAGCTCCCTTCCTGCTCCTTCTTCTGGTCCTGCTTCTTCATCCTCGCTTGCGGAGATGAGTCTGGCCATCACGGAGCAGAGGCAGCAGCAGCACCGGCGGCGGCTTGGGGGGTGCGTCGGCGTCTTCTTGCAGTTCTTGGACTGGAACCGCCGCTTCGCGAAGAAGAAGAAGCTCGCTTCCAAGAAACTTCCCCCTCCGGGTACGTCCACCGTGGTTGAGGTTGCCGTTCCTTGGACGCGGCCGGTTGAGGTCTTCTCTTTACTTTTTTTTTTTGCTTGCAGTCCGCGCCGCGAGAAGGGTGTCGAGGAAGTTCGGCGTCGATGAGAAGAGGCCCATCGCCAAGTTGATTTTGGTACTTGTCGTTTGTTTCTTTTGTCCCTGCGTGTCCGTGTGTTGGATTTTTTTTTTGCTTGAATTTGCCTCTGGAATGTGCAGATTGCTGATGAGAACAGGGGGAGTTTTCCCAGCAAGAAGAAGATGGACATGGAGCTCGAGGTCGGAAATGGCGGAATGCGAGCTCCGGGGCTGGTTGCGAGACTCATGGGCTTGGAGTCCATGCCTGTGGTCGCCCGCGGAGGGCCGAGAAAAGCCATGGATTCCGAAGACGTTCGAGATTTGGGTTCGGATGCCGGAAGCGTCGAGAAGACCGAATCGAGGCCTCCGAAGCTTAGGAAGACGGGGGAGCTGTTGCTGCAGCGGCAGCCTGCAGAGCACCTGCAACTAGTTCGACAAAGCGCCGCTGAAAGGAATGCCGTGCCATCTCGCTCGAGCAGCAAGCACCGTAAGCTCGTGCCTCCGGTCAAGAGCCCGAGATTGCTCTCCGGCAGCAGCAGAGCTCGGCTGATGCAGGCTGCCACGAAGATTCTGGAGCCTGGAACGCAGCAAAGGCACCATGCCAAGACCTCCGTTTCTTATGTGGATTCTTCATTAGCTCGTGTAGGAACAAATGCTGCCGCCGCCGCCGACTGTTCACGGAAACCCGATGAACTTATGGATGGCACCAGTTTGAGGTCTTGCATGAATTGTGGCAGTTTGGCATCTTCCCGTGCTGAAGATGTGCAAAAGAGCAGGTTTGATCCATTTTTTCAAACTCAGGTCAGTGTTCACAAGAGATTATGTGAGAACCCAGAGAGGAAATATCAGTCACGGAATCATCAAACAGACTACGAGTTCAAGCCAAGCGGTCACAATCACTTCAAGGGGCACACCAGCTTGAGGCAGAATCAGACATTGTTGGTCAGGGAGAAGGTGGCAGGTAAAATGGCTTACGGTACAAAGGTGTGCATTAGGAAGGCAGTCCGACAAAATGATTTGGAAGAGCTGCGGAGGTGTGCGAGGTCAACTGGCCAAGTATCCCACACTTGCAGTACGGAGCTGGGGAGGATTGGTTGGGAAAAGAACATGGCCTGCAAAAGAAAGAACATGAATCAAGATTCTGGCGTTTCTGCTTCAAGTTATGGAAGTAAGGGAGGATTTCCTAATAACCAGATGACTCGTGGAAAATATAATCGCAGTGGTCCTAGATGTGATGATTCATTTTCATTTGCAATCAACTCTCAGTTGACGAATTCAGCGAAGTCTTCGTCGCTTAATGTGGAACTTGCTTCAAAGAACAGGATGTTGGAGTCTATGATCCCAAGAGGGGGAAGAATAAGGAGTCTTGTAGAGCAAAGGATCGGATACGATGAACTGGAAACCGGGCATAGTGCTTCCATTCTTGAAGAACTCATAACCAGTCTCAGGAACGGAGCTCCTCCCTGTACATTTGTTCCATCTAGCATCGATGAATCCTATCATCTCCTCCACGATCTCTCTGGTTCCTCCAATCCAAAACACCATATGTCTGGCGTCAAAAAGGAACCTCAGGTAGTTCATCACTTGAATCCAGATTTCTTAACCTGAAAATTACCTAGAGCAAAATAATTTCTCTTGTCATGTCTGAGAAACTGCCTTATAACAGTATGGGAAGATGAACTTGGTAAATGGTTGGCCACTTTTAGAAGCATCTACAAATTTTTCTTCTAACGCAAATAATATTTTTCCAGAGGAGTGCAAAGTCCAGGACTGCTGTTGGAGTTATGCCAGTGGAGAATGATCAACCCAGCCCTGTGTCTATTCTTGAGGCTTCTTTCTCAAATGGCACTTGCTCTTATGGAAGCACTCGATTATCCTCAGGTAATGATCGAAACTTTGAAACTTTTTAGAAAGAAATATGTTGAACAAACAGTTCCGACGATTCCAGGGCTTATCGACGAAGCTAGGCTTTTGCTTTCTTCACTCATGTGTATGCTCCGTTTCAGGAAATCAAACACAATTTGGCATGCCAGAGAAGAAACACAGTGATGCCAAATCCATGGATATGGACATTGATCATTCAGATTCAGCAACATCAGAGACCGTCCAGTCTGATAAAGAGAAGGTTCAGCATCCAACCGGAAGTTTTCTTGAAGCGAAGAAAACCATTTCAAATCCTTGGGTGGTAGACTTTGCTCTCGAAACTTTCATTCTAGACGCGATGGAAACTGCCGTGCGTGCATCTCCTGTAAGCCGAAATGCAAACCTCAGATACAAGAACTCGAAGGAGATGGAGCAAGTGAGACAATGCCTCTTCGATTGCATGTTTCAGTCCCTGGCTTCGAAGTACGGCCATTTCTGCGGAGCTGGTTGGAAGGACTCGTCGAAGGGTCCATTTTTTCAGACCCCAAACAGGTTGAGTTTGGTAAGAGGAGAAGTTTATGAGGAGATTCTTCGGTGGATTAATTTGGCTGGGAAAATTTTGGATGATTTGATCGAGGAGGAGATGTCCGATGCAAATGTAATGTGGAGAGACCGTGAGGTTGAGGTGTTTGAGGAAGGAGTTGAGATAGAGAGACAGATACTTGAGACGCTTGTAGATGAAATGGTGAAAGATTTTTAATGAACTGGTGGAGCATCTGGATCTGTCGTCGTCTTAAACTCGTCTGCGTTCCTGTTTGATTAATTTTTTTTATGAGATTTTAAATTATTTTGTCGAAGAACTGGTTTCTAAATCAAAATTTATATATATTTATAGAAGAAAAGGACAACAAAGAGCTCAACAGTCCACAGTAAGCAAAAACGTAGCCGTTGGGAAAGTGGAAGGCCAAAAGGCCCTCCGCTTTATTTTTTGGTCCCACTTCGACCGTTGGAGCGTCGGGCCGCTTCCCTTCCAATATACAACGAGCGAAGAAGAAGAGGACGATGACGGCGACCTCCAAAACCCTAAATCCATCTCCACCACTCCAACAATGGCGGAGATTACCATATACGAGCGCCTCCTCCACCAGATCAGCAGTGCCTGCTACACCGAAACCCCCCTCCGTCGAGGCCCCATGTACTCGGCCTACGCCGAGCTCCGAGCCCAGAAGCTGAGGCGGAGGAGGGCTCCGCCGGCAGTTGCCGCGGCGGATCCCGTCTTCGCTACGCCCAAAAAGAAGACCGCGGCCTCCCCGCTCCGCAGCTCCATGCCGGTCTTCTCCGTCAGAGGCAGCAAGGAAAACAGGAAGCCTGTGGGGCCATCGTCGTCCATGACCCCCCCGCCTCCGTCGCCGGCGGTTGCCAAAGCCGCGGCGATCAGATTGGGAAGCGTCTCGGCCTACAAGGCGCAGGACAAGAAGAGATTTGTGGCGGCCCCCACCGCTACCACCCGCGATGCCAGAGCGATTGCTGCGAGGAAAAGCTACGCATGCCTCAAGGAGATCAAGGACTTCTCCGCCGTCGCATTGGAGGCCGGCAACCGGAGAACAAAAAATATTATATGGTAACTTGTGAGCCCTCTCTTTTACTCCACTGCTAGTTACTATTTTTTTAAGTTATTATAATTTGGTAAATAAATAGTGTTGTTTAAATTGATTTTTTTGTATATTACTTTGTGCGGTATGATTGTGAGCATTTTGGAGAATCGATTGGTTTGCAGTTTTCTTTCACAAACTTAATTGGGTTTGCAATTAATTATAATTTCTTGTAGTTTTGATAAATAAGAAATACCATTTTGTGCTTGCGTTTATTTATTTATATAAATAACTGTTTGTATGGTAGATTATGAGTATTTTTATAAATATATTGTTGCTTAAATGTCAATAATTTTTTTGAGATACACCCTGGACAAAGTTGGGAATGGGCGTTATCCCTCAAAACTCATTGAGAATGGGCCTTAACCCTCAAACTCAACTCATTGTTTCCCAAGGCCCAATTAATAGCTCAGTTATGAGTCTGGGAAGAATTGGGATTAGTGCTACTAATTCCATCCATGAATAAATACTCAAGATTTTAATTTTAATATAATAAGATAATGGAGATGAGGATGGAAAAAGGAAAAAAAAATTAAAGGATGTCCCAATTGGTAGGTACTTGTCAAGTCAAAGGAAAAAAATTAATAACAAAAGAGCTTCTAATTAATTAAAATTTTGATCCAATCAAACAACAAAACCCTTGAAGATATTGCACACAACTTGGTGTTGGATTCCTGCTTAAAGAGGGAATATCTCAAGGTGGGAGTTTGCTAGTTCTTTAACTTTTCCTTTTTGCAAGATTGAAAAGACCACATTAGGTGATGTAGTTTGGATCAGTCCACAATATAAATAATATTCCTAATGGTTGATTCAAGAGATGAATCCTGATTCAAAATTAAGCCTATAAAATCAAATCAAATCAAATCTCAAAAAAAAGATTATACCAGATTAAACAACAGAAGGTTAAAAACAGATGGGCGATCAGTAGTGTGCCAAGCAATAAAAGCTACATAGTCCAGAGAAAAAGATGATTTGAAGCATGATGTCTACTATATAACAACCGGAGCAACTTGGGTTTCACACAAGCACACATGAGAAGACTTAAAAATTATGTCTCCTTTATTTAACACAAGGCATCAAGGTGATGAGCATGCACCAACCAATCCCTTTCATTAGTGATCCTCTTGCCCTTGTGAATCCTTCAACAGACATTTGTAATATCGAGCTCACATCATGTTGTTTGCTTTAGGGTTTTAGGGTTTGGTTTCTTTCACAATTTTTTTTTCTCGTCTTTTCAACAAGTGTTAACTTAATTGGCATGGTGGGGATTAAATAATACTAATTAGTACGCTTAAACATTCTAGACCCTTGTTAGGGTTTTGTCTCTAGGTCACATTGGTCACCTAAATTATGTTATGTGTGCTTTATACAATCACCTCTCACATGACTTTAAGTGAAATCCACCCAAGCACAAGCCATTTTTTATATGGAGTAGGTAATGTCACTTAATTGGAATAACAAATAATATTTCTTCTGCCCTCGCTGCTTGGATACTTGACTTGATCTAAAGGGAGATGTTCATGGGATTAAATAATGCAATTAGGATTTGTTAATTGGAATTAAGCAGGAATTTGTGAGGTCATCTTGGAGTTAATTATTGGATTAGGGGTCTAAACAACCAAAATATTTCACTTTAGGAGCACAAATTGGTGGGCCTCATCAAGATTCGCAAATCTTTTGTGCCAAATTTTATCTTCTCTTGGGTTATCAGGGAACATGATTAAGGTGCCAATTACACTAGTTTTAATTCTATTTTATTGTGCTATTTAATTAACCATGGAGACCCCACCTTGTGGTTGACTGAGTGAGAGATGAAAGAAAAGTTGAAGGACCCCTTGGATGCTTGTAAAAGTTAGAGAGTTTGATGATTAATTATTATTATTATTGTTATCACTTTCTATGGGCGGTCTTTAAGTAAGCCAACTACAAGGTAGGCCCTGGAAAAAATAATGTAAATTTGGGTACTAATGCTTATTTTTATTTCTTATAACTATGAGCATAACAATGCTACTCAGCTTTTGATATATGTATTTATTTATATTGATTTGCAAGTGTAACATGAGGAGGAAGGATCTTAAAGGTCAATAGCTACAAATTGAGCTTTTGATTGATGGTGATGTGAACAAGTATTTGGCCTTGTCTTGAAATGAACCCTGATATATTTCTTTCAAGGACAATTATGTGCACCTAGAATCATAGGGATGAATTGAGATGTATCTCTCTGTCTATCATCTTATTAGGGGAAACAACATTAGTATTTATTTATCTAAAAGCTCAAAAGGATAAGAGCTAAGTGTAAATGAAGTTGACAGCTGGTATGCTTGTTGTGAGATAAAAAGTTGCAAGATCACATTTTGATCAATTAACGAGATCCTAAAAGATTTCCCATAAGATCACAAGGTGTTTGACATGTGAAGGGCTTTGCCTTTTTTGTTTTTTCCTTTAATCATGGTAACTTTAATTTATGCCAGTTCTTTAATTGGATAAGCAAGGGGAAAGTGAGATTTGAGGTGTCAAACCATGGCGCATGAACTCCTTGCCTTTGATGAGTCAACAATGTTCGCATTTCAAACACCTGCACATTTTAATATATCAAATTGATTGACAATTATTAAAGCTAATATCAATTGCCATGATGACTTTGTTCCTTAATAGATATTTATTTGAAAGAGAATACAGAATGCTTGAGTGTATCTCCATGTAGTCTTGATGAATTGTGTACGAAGCTTGATTAGGAAATGCTAATTGCTAATGGACAAAGTAATGTTGCTGTCATACGTAGAGATATTTTTTCCTCTTCCTTGTCATTTTGGGTAAAGAATGTTTGGTGCCCTAAAATACAAGGGAGGGGAGCAGACTCTCTCGTACATGGTGGAACCACCACATGGACTAAATCTAATAGAGCTGAAGCAGAGTGGCACCCACTCGGTCACTCACAGATGCACCATTATTTTAATTAAATTAATTAATCAATAATGAGTAAAAAATCCTAAAATAAAAATATTTATTAGTATAGTCAAATGAGCTACTCAAAGATACAATGAACAGATAAATCTAAATCTTTTTTTAATTAAAAATGATGATATATAGTAGCATAAAAATAATTGGATCGTACTAAGTGCAGATTAGTGGTGAATGACTAAGCAATATCCATGAATACTATTTTTTTTTCCTAGTTGAAGGTATAAAAATATTAATAATTTTTTAAATTCAAATGAGGTGAGAAAAGTGAGAGCAGGGCAACTCCTCAATGCATCTGGATGTCAGATTCTTCAAATAAGCTGGAAAAAGAGAGGATAGAGAGAGCAGTCTCTTCCGGCATGGCCGAGGGAATCTAAAGACAATAAGAAAAGAACTCCCAGAGATGAGGCCAAGTCATGCGTAATCTTCTTCTCTACTCCCCCCACTTCTTCCCTCCCTCCCCCCTCCTGCTGCAGTGCCGCATGAATATTTTAAGGGACGTCTCCTGTTGTGTCCTCTGTTCCCCACACCACCACCCCCTCCTTCCTCTAATATCAATTCCTGTCGCTCACTCTTTCCTTTTTCTATCGTCATCATCGTCATCTGTTCCTTGTAGACCATCGATTTCCGTTTGTATAATATGATTTGTATACTGCTGCATATAATGCAGGTCTTCCTCCAAGAGTTTGTGTCACTCCTTTTATTTTATATTATTAGTTTTCTATTTCTTCGGCCTTGTTAAAATTCTGCTCCTTTTTCCCTACAACAACCCATTTTTGTAGATGTGTATATATACCATCAACCCAAGCCGCCTCAATCTCCACATGCAACCACCAACTCTTCTTCCTCTTCCTCCTCCTCCTTTCTTCATATACAGCGATGTCAGCGGAGATCAAGGTCATGTCCGAGATCAACGGCGGCGGCAGCAGCAGCCCGCGGTTGAAGCTGTTTGGCTTCCAGATGTCGTCGGCCAAGGAGGACCCAGCACCGGGCTCCGATTACTCCTCCTCGTCATCTACCACCACCACGGCCGCCGTAGCTCGCAGCGGAGCGGGAGAGGCCGGCGACGGGAGGAAGTACGAGTGCCAGTACTGCTTCCGCGAGTTCGCCAACTCCCAGGCGCTGGGCGGCCACCAGAACGCCCACAAGAAGGAGCGCCAGCGGCTGAAGCGCGCCGCCCAGATGCAGCAGTATCACCACCACCACCACCTCCTCCAGGGCTGCCTCCGGCAGCCCGCCGCCATGCTCTACCCCCGCAACCCCATCGTGTCGGCCTTCGCGCCGCCGCCGCACCTCCTCCAGGACTCCCCTGCCGCTGCCTCTGCCGCCTCCGGCGGAAGCGCCGGATGGGTCTACTTCTCCCGCACGGCGCAGACGCCGGCGCTGAACGTATCGCATGGGGGCGTCTTCCCGTCCGCGGCCGTGGCCCGGGTCCAGCCGGCGACGGTCGGGTACTCCTACCCCGCCGCTGAGGGGTGGCGTGTCTACGACGAAAGCCCGGCCTCCGGGACGACCTCGTTCGCGAAGTTCACCGTCTCTGGGCAGGGGAAGACGGGGAAGGAGATGGGCGGAGCGGAGGAGTCGCTGGAGTTGGACCTCCAACTCAGCCTGGCTCCGGCCGGGTCATAACTCGGAGGATCCAAAGATTAGATTATATTTCTTACTTCCTGCAACTGCAAGAAGAGATCGATGTCGATGGGCATGCAGTAGAAGTTGGAATGCATCAAGCTGTACATTTTTTTAAAAAAAAAATTCCAATTTTGATTTAATATAAGCCTAGCTCTAATTATAAATCTTCTGGTTCTCCGGGAATTAAAAGTCTAGATATTAAAATACCGATCACCCCGGAGGAATCCGATAAAATAATTCTCGCAGAGATCTGCACAAAAATAGAAACCGAAGAATACGTTTCGTGCTGCGATTTGCGCATCAGCCGAGCGGATTCCGTGTTCGATGTCTGACAGGGAAACACGGGATGGAAATAAAAACGCCGCATGAAGGGCGATTGGCTGCGTTCGACGGCAACCACGTCACGCGTATAAAAATATATGCGGTTAACCAATTAATTATGAACGAACTACACGGCGGTGGCAGCTTTAACTGCGTTTTTTTTTTAAAGTTTTATATTTATGCACGAAGAATCGCCCCTTGCTTTAGTTTAGATTAATTAATTGATGCCATTTGCATTATATTAAGCACGATGAGGTAGTCAGCCGACCCTAATTAGATCAACAGATGAAATTATATCATGCATATGATGTAGGGGGGTGAACTAAATGATCAATCAACCGTTTCTTCTAATTGTTTGATGCGTGCTCTTACGTTATCAAAGATGATTAAGGGGATGTTTCTTCGTTAAACAACGACTAAGTAGTTAACATATGCCGAATTCAATGGACAATTTTTTTTTTATATCCTATTCTTATTAAATAAAAAAAGGTGATACAGTTTAAAAATAAAAAAAGGGGAGCAAATAGTCAATGCTCTCACTGAAAATGGATTGTGCAATTATGTCAAACACGCACAGATCTGTATGGGGGGGCTCCTTTTGAGTCAAATCACTGCCTGCCTATAACAACATCAACTTGCCTAAGTAAAAGGCCAAACACCAAAAAAGAAAAGTTTGCTATAAGCAGCTAAGATGGTGTTCATCTGGTTCCCTGGGGGGTCCCTGATTAGATGTGGATTGGTTCAGTTAATGTCCAAAATCCAAGAACCGATCAAATCTGATAAGAACTTGGGTTGTGGACTCCTCTGTTCGCTTGTGCTTTTTTGACTGGGGATGGATTGAATTCGAGTAGATCTCAAATAAAACAAAGGGAAGCAGTGCTATCCTTGTCTCTCTAAGCAGCATGATTTGGTTGCTGATTCAAGTGGTGGACAAAGAGACGGGAAGGTCACATGAGACCACACACTATAAGAGCATCAAAGTGGGCATTCGGGTTATCTTGTCAAGGTAAAGCTCTCCAGCACTCTGTGATTGTTTTGCCATGAGATGTTCCCCCATACACCTTCACATGGGTACATCTCCTTTCATCTTTTACTGCCATACAAAGAATAAGAACAACCTTGTTTGGTATAGGAAGATTAGAGGTTAATTTTTAGATTTGCAAAGACAGATAAAGCATGAGCTGAATATTTGACATAAAGTAACAGTAAGAATAATTTGATGGAGTCAGTCATTCCTACTGCCTAATATGATTCCTGTTTCATACATCTTATATGAAACATCTCTTTTTTTCCTTTTCAGATCCAACTATCCATCTTTAATTATCTCATACTCGTTATAAAAGGCCCAAAGGGACTTCAATATTCTTCAGCCTCAACATTAACTAAATTAGCATAATGGGAAGAACCCAATTTGATGGCCCAAAAAGATATCGCAGGCTTCCTATTTAAACCGGAACAGACCATTATGCTGGGCTCAACTTGGACTTTGGATTTGGATAAGATGTTGACAGTCAACTCTGGTTCCACCTAGTCAAACCTTTTTTTGCAGGCCCCTCCATTACTGGAGGACGCGGAGAAGAGATGGATTGACCAAAAGAAAACCTACAACTTTAATACTATTAGTATTATTAGAACTACCACACCGGACAACCGTCACATTAACCCTCCATTAATTCCCCTTCTTTAATCCCCCCACCTTTTTTTTCCTTCTTCTTCTTCTCCTCCTCTTCCGCCTTGTCCTTCTTCCTTCCAAAGGAAAATGGAATGCTCACTCGGGGCCTCATTCCCGTGAATGAAAAGGCCGGGAGAGCCGAGAAGAACCGGAAAATGAGTCAACGATTTCATCCCTTGGATGAGGAGAACATGCAAGTGTCACAGCAGAGCGAGCTCGGGAATCTCGAACTGGAACTAACAGCACGCATTATGATGAGTTCTTATGAATTAATGTTTCGCTTCAATGATATGACTACACAACAAGCGCAGAGGAGGAAAATAAAAACACAGCTAATTTAACTCCTAAATAAGGAACTGAGGAAGGATAATTAATTCGCTTACTGCTATTTTTCTTGGGGAAGGACGCAACTGGAGTGGTGATGGGAGGAGGAGATCAATGGAAGCGGCGGCGGCGGCGGCGGCAGATCAATGGCCTTGCTCTTTAATCCGGAACTTTGTATGAGTCGAGGGTAATCTCCGACAGCCATGAACCGGGGAATAGCAACTGATTGAGCAAACAAAGTTACATCTCGTTGAGTTTTTATTTTCCCTAATTAAGAAAACCTAGCCGGAAAAGGAACTTTTTTTTTCTCGTCATCGATAAGGGCCAGAACAAGAGATTTTCTAGATAAAAATTTGATTTTGAATGAGAAAGTAGTAAAATTTCGCGAGGAAGAAGAACAATGATGAAGGCGAGTAAGAAGGACTCACATCGAGCTGCTTCTGGACCACGCGTGGACGCTTGCGCGGCCGTCGGCGAGCCCTGTATCCTGTCACGGCGTAGATGTCCTCATCGATCTCCTCTCTCGTGAGGGTGATCGAGAAATTGGGGCGCTCGCTCCGCTCCATGCTCCCCGACCTCGGTCGGGACGCCCTTTTATCCGCCGCCACAGGGGGCAGCGCGTTCGCTTGCCGGTCGAACACGGCAGGAACCCTAGCCCCCCTTCGCCTCGTCCTCAGCTTCCATGGCCACGCAGCACCGGACGACGAAGGCTCCGCTTCTGTCCCCATCTCCGGCTCCGCATCCCGAACAGCTTCCATCAGGGGCTCACCGCTCTTGTACGAAGGCAGCGGCGGTGGTTGCTGAACTGGCAGCTTGATCCGGTCCGCCGCCTCTCTGAGGTGAACCAGCAGCTTCTCCCTCACCTCGTCCATCTCGGCGCTGTCGCCGCTGCCCACCTCCGAAGCATGCGTCGCGCCCCCCGTCGTCTCGAACGTCCCATGAAGGCCGGTGCTGCCGCCGCCCTCGCCCTTGCCGTTCACGTTCACGCAACGAAGCACCCGCTGGTTCCCCCACGTCTTCATGATCGGGAACGAGAAGCTGTGGTAGGGGCTCCCCTGCGCGACCTCGCTTCGGGGAGCATGCGACGACGGAGGTGGCGCCACCGCGGAGGCCGTCTCCGACGTCCGGTGGTCCGCCTCTCCCGAGAACAACATGGATCCGCGAGTTAGCCAAGGCGGTGAAGGGATCCGTCTCTCGGCGTCCTGGAAAGCGGAAGAGAGGCGGCCTCCGCGAGCTGGAGAACAGCCGGTGGGGGAGTAGGGAGGCGGCCAACGTTTTGGTTCGAGGAGGACGGGAGAAGAAAGATGAGGGAAGGCGTCGGGGGGTTATAAATGGAAGTAAAATATTACAATACTAAAAGAAGAACCGAAATAGATTTAATTAAATAATCCGATTCCATGTATTGAGCCAGACACGAGCGTCCTAAAACGACCAATAAGGAGACGGTACGACGGCCGACATCTGGTCGGAGGGGAGACGTATCCAGCGATGGCTGGATCGGATGCGTAAAATCCTGTCGCAGATGAATCAGGCGTCCTTCTATCGGGCATGCTTTGCTAGTTTAGTGTTTAGTTTTAATTTAACGCATCGCTTTCCCTCGCCTCGTTTTGAATAGACACTGTGGGCCACGTCGTGCGTCACGTGAGCACTCGCCACATGACCGAGGGGAGGGACGCTGGCGTCACGTGCGAAGCAGGTGCAAAGACCCTGTCAAACCGAGCCCCGCGTGTTTGGCTCGGCCCATCGATGGCGCGCAATTTCGATGGGGCGACCTTTTCGCGCACATGCTTAATTCAAACTCATGCGAATCCGCGGCGGAGCTACTTCTTCTTAAACGAGCTCAACTCGGGTCAGGTTAACGTCTCGACGAGTTGATTCGGGGTCGAGCTCGGTGAGCGTAACTTAATTTAACCCCTGACAAATTCAAATTTTAATTTGACGTGGTTTGGACTCGAGTCCGGTCTTATTCCTATTTCCAGAATAGTATTTAGTACGGGACCCAAGTTGTCTCCTCGAAAAAATACCCACCTTATTTAGAACGGTAAAGGATTACGTGGGAGGATGTTACAGGTTCGGATCTTGGTATGGTCTTCCATTCGAGTGTCGGGTCGCCGACTCGCCGTGGTCGTCTCTGAGGGCATTCCTTCCTTTTGCGGGTTGTTATAAACCCGCGAGAGCAGAACGAAACCGAGTCCGAACGTTTCGAGAGCAAGCTCTTCTTTTTATTTTTTCCCCCTTCCATATTGCGTTCTATTCTTCGCCTCTCTTCTCGATCGGAGAGCAGCAGAAGCCCTGATGATGATGACCGCGCCGGGGAAGGAAGGGGTCGCCGGGACATCCAGAGACCCGGCGGCGGAGCGCCTCGCCGCCACGCTTCCTCATCCACCGCCTCCCTCTCCGCCGCTCTCGCAATCCCGCCGCCTCCACAATTTCTCCTTCCCGACCCTTAGCTGGAAAGGCCAGCGCTTTCTCCGCTGCTCCAAACTCTCTGATGGAAGCGGCGCCGCCTCCACGCCGGCCGATCAGACCAATCGCACCGCCCGGATGAAATCTTCCCCGGCTAGACCTTCTCCAGGCGAGCGGGATAGGAGGGAGGGGGAAGCGAGAGGGAGGGAGGCGGAGAAGACCCCCTCTTTTGCCGCGGTGGCGGAGGCCGACAGACCCTGGAACTTGAGGACGAGAAGGGCCGCTTGTAATGCCCCAGCGGAAGAGCGACATGGGAACCATGTTTCTGCTTGTCCTGGGACTCCAACGATGGAGAAGATTAATTTTTCTGTAAAGACGTTGAAGCGATCCGATGAGTTGGAGAAGGGAGAACCGATGAAGTTCTCAGTCCCGTTGTCTCGTGCAGAGATTGAGGAGGACTTCTTTGCCATCAGGGGTACAAAGCCCCCTCGGCGGCCGAAGAAAAGGGCTAAAATTATTCAGCGGGAACTTGATGTAAGTGATATGGCTCGGCAATACAGGAAGCTCGTTTTCGAAAATCGACCGATTCCTTGCTCGTAGTTGTGGTTCTAAATTTGTGCGCTTTCTCTCACATTAGTTTCTAATCCTAGAAATGTTTTAATGATTCGTCTGCAGGCTCTTTTCCCCGGGTTGTGGTTGTCAGAAATAACCGCGGACACATACAAAATCGATGAGAAAGGTTGTGTACTATTCTGTTTATGGTTGTACACCTACATTTTTAAATTTGTCTGCATTGCATTTCAAATTTGAAGCTAAATCATTTTTTTTTCTCTGCAGAAGTTGGATAAATTGAAGAGAAAATGTCGTCTTCACATGGAAGACTGTGAAGTTTAACTTTAAGGTTTCATTTGCTACCTATCTCGGTGGTTTTGTAACCATGGCTAACTTGGTCATGTAGCAAAACTTGTTTACCCAAAAATTATACGGGCAACTGAAATAAATTAAAAATTTTGATTAGTGTTTCCGAGTCTGTTATGTACATTCTTGTTCAATATGATTTTTAGTGAAAATGGAAATTGTTTATTTAAAGTTGAGGCCATACCCGATAGTGGATAGGATAACGTGTTTCACTTCTTGTGATATGGAGATTAGCGTTTCTTATCTGTAAAGCAAGCTGGTATGAAATGGTTGCTAAAGTTTGTCCATGTTCAGTTATTTCTGAAGAAGCCCAAACTTTCAAAATCAAGCCAATTTAATCGTCATATTTGGTGTTAGAGATACACCTTTGAAGTTTGAAAGCAGTCTGGTGAAAGACTGGTACCTGCCTCCAACAAATATTGTTTAGGTTTTTTGTTGATAATGGATGGTGCAATCCTTTTTTCTGTTTTCGTTTTATGAATCTAGAAGTGAGCAGCAACCCAAGTTTTCACGGTGATTTTGCTTCAAAATAAATAGTTGAGGACAGCATTGAGCTTTTCCTTATGAGCATGCAGGTAGTACTTTTATACCAAAAGACTATTAACTTTGAAAGTGGCTTGATCATTGACATGTTTAAATCCCTATCATTCTCTAATTTTTGGGTTGGAGCCACGATAACTACTTAGGCAGTTTAATGTTGTTATGTGTATTATCTCCAGAATGTTATTTGGTCAGCAAACAAAATACTTTTGCAATTTCTAGAAGCCATTATGATAATTTATAACTATATCGTCAATTTCTCACATGCCTAATTTCCACCTTTTAAATTAATGCGATTAATGAGTTATTGATGACAGTTCCTCTGCCATATCAATGCGGCATTATTTTCATTTCTTCAAAGCTCATATTCTGGTAATGTCTTCAAGTCGATGCGAGAGTCATCCATGCTTCTTGGTATGTGTCCTGGTTCCACTAACTTAAATAAGTTCTTAGGATAGTTTCATCCTGATATTGGCTATTCAATGAAAAATTAGGGTCACCTCAATAATTAACATGTATTTTTCTGTGTCTATACTGCGGATTGATAATATGATTATTAGTTCTGCCCTCATGGGTAATGCGTTCTTGGCTTGCTTTAGCGAGTTAGTTTAATTTTTAGTCTTCTCATATTGGTGGTAGCAGATTAATTTTTAGTACTTAATAGGGTCTCTTTATCGGTTCTACTGTTTTTCATAAGATTTGTCCTTCTTTTCTTCATGTTTCTTTGTGGTAATATTTGTCCTTTCTTTTCAGATCCTTTTCTATTTTCTTAATAGTTTGGTTTTTCTATAACTTTTGTAGTAATGTCGAGGTGATTGTTTTTGTTTTATAGAAGATTGGAAAAACGAACGCATTTGTCCGCACCAATCTCCTCTTTCATTTTCTTTATTTGCCTTTACTTCAATCCTGCGATGTTTGATATGTGATGGTTACGCAGTGAAGATATGCATATTTTACTGTTTCTAGTATTTCCTTTGTACTTATTTATCATTGGCATCTAGCATTTAAACTCCCATAACGTCTAGACGAGTTCCAGTACAGGTCGGTGGACAATACTAGTAAACTTAAGTCGCTCTTATCGAGATACTTTGTAGCTCAGGTTGAATTGTATTTGAAGTTTCTTTTATTATCGCTTCTTCAAATCATTTGGACCTTCTCTCAGCTACACATCGCTCCTGGGGCTACTTCGGTAAGCAAAAAATTGCAGCATTGCTACAGCTTCTTTTATTCCTTTTCTTATACAAGTTTTGCTCCCTGTACTCACTCAAAATTTCTCTCATTAACTTTTTTTAGGGTCAAGCGAAAGAACTTCCGCATTTGCATTTTGTCTAATCTTGAACAATTAATATTGATGTTCCTATAAATCATAATAGTTGCCATTTCAAGCGTACCCTTGTTTATGAGGCTTACTGAAATCAGCAGTAACTTTAATGCATATTGATTCTTTTATAGCTTTTGCTAGAACTTCCCTTTATCTAATTGATGGATATAACTAGCTCTATTTCAGCTGATAATTTATTCTGGTGAAGCTATCAGAGGAACAAAGAAACTAGGAATGCCAATGTCAGTTTGCGGGCATTTGTCCACACTGGAGGATAAAACGGGTATCCATGTTGTGGTAGTTTTTCCCTCCTTGATCTTGACGGTGGTTCCGTAAGTTTTTGACCTCTATTTTGTCATTGATGGAGGACATCTGAACAATGTTCAAACAGAAAGAAAAAAAATGCTCAGCAGCCTTGTTGATTCATTTTCTTGGAGATTCTACTTAATAAGGTGTTCAGATATTCAGGAAAATCAAGTTCAGTCGAATCAAAATTTCTCCATGTTCGACCTCAGTGAGATCTTTTTATTTTCCGGAAGACGCCTTTTACCAAATAGTAGCAGTGTTTGATTTTTCACTTCTTGGTCCCCACAGTTTTATTTAATAATTGAATTTGAGCACCGAGTATCCTTGTATCTCATACAGCCAACTGCCACTGGTGTGCTGTGGAGAAGTTGGGCTCTTCTTGAGGCAACCAGGTTCTCTGAATAATCTAATGCCACAAATGGTTGACATATAGGCAGTTGTTATTGTTATATTAGCTTTAGATCTGGCACTCTTTGTAGATTTTTTATTTTTTTGGTGAAGATCTAAGCTAGTTGTATTGTCTGCAGGACATTTTCATTTCCATCTGCACTAATTGCACTCTGAATCAGGGACAATTGCCAGGAAAGCATTTACTGTTCCAGATCAGTAATGGACTAGACATAGAACTCAGGACATAGTACGACCAGTAATGGACTAGACATAGAACTCAGGACATAGTACGACTTTCTTTTCGTTAAATATTGCTCTGGTGATGGAGCAATTGCTGTCAAAATTACGTTCCACTGCATTACACCATAAGCGAGTACAAGTATAGGCCATTTTGGGCTCATAATGGTTGCTCATTTACAATTCCATGCACCGACACTTCTTGGCACATGCTCCCTCTCTCCAGCCAATAATTTGTTAGCCCTACCACATTTGCCAATATGTCGAAAAGAGACCTGTAAATTTGTAAGGATATGTGATCAGTTGATGATATTCTAATTGCCTGATGAGTTGATATTACCATTTTGTTTCTTGTTTTTAAGATTATATTGTTCGTTAGAGAAACAATTGGTAAACTTCTAAAAGTATTTGGTCAATGATGGTGTAGACTTGGGTTGGTTGCAAATCACAGATGCTGATAAGAACTTTATTCTGATTGGGTTCTGAAATGATTGCTTAATATTGGAAAACTTATTCTGTACTGAATAACTTTAGATCCATTATTAGGTGCTTTGGAATCTCCTCTTCTTCCATTATTCAATGCTTCCATATGTGATCTTATACTTCACGATGTCGGTCAACATTATGTACTTTTAATCTCTAGTGTCTCTCAATCACACTCGACGCATGATTGCAGGAAGCAATGGACAAGAGGCAAGTGGAAAGTTTATTAATTTTTTACTCTTTTGAGAAACTCAGGTCACATGCTCTTGAGAAACCTAGTTAGTTCAATCACAATAAGAGGAGCTGCGCATACTTTGGATCTGGAATGGTGTTAATTATTTTTCTCCTGTTGTCAGTTCTTATGATCTTTTCTTTAGGAGGGGCAAGTCCACTATAGTTTGCTTATCATTTTTGAGAGGTAAGCTTCTCCTACAGATTTGACTTATTTTGTCTGCTTGGCAAGGAACATTTTTGACTTGCATTTCGTACTAACTGAAGTTATTATCTACAAATTGTAACGAATAGTTGACTTGACTATTATAAAATTTTGGTTTGTGCTTTGGTACAAAATTGACGGAGTCATTCAACGTAGCTTTGTTTTTCTTCTTCTCTTCTTATCACAGAGGGCGTAGGTTCGGATTCCGATGCGGAGGAACTGCAACTTTTTTTTTCTTCAAATTTTTGTACCATCGTTTTGTTTATTAAAGAAAATAATGCGGCTGTTTGTTTCCACATTATAATAGTTATATCTTAGCTATGTGAGCTTAAACTCATCACCGGTGTAAACTTATGAAATCTTTTATCTCATTTATCATTCTTTATATAATTGGTTGATTTTTAAAATTTTAATTTAATATTTTTTGTTTGAATATGCATTATAATCTATATTGTGTATTTTAAAATATTTTCGATGCTTAATTACGTGAAAAGTAAAAAAATATAGATGAGCATTTAGAATGCCTAACGTATTAACGGGTTATTATGTAGGAAAAATATAACATGAAAAAATATGCCTCACGGTGAAAATTAAAATTAAGGTACACAAGTAAATATTATTTTAAATATAATATTTATATTTCTAAGAATAGGTAAATTAACATCATACTCTTCACGTTTTCAATATATATAGATATATATAAAATACTCCTCACGTCTTCCCACGCCCGTAAAATTAATTACGTCTCTCCATCAGTACGACCCCATCCTAACGGCCAGCACAAAATCAACGCCGTAAAAAATATAGATCGACCGCTCGTTTTGCATTTTATTTTATTTTGACCGGAGACGAATCCGGCTTGTCTCAAATCAGCGCCGTAAGGAGAAGTTGCCCTCGCACTTAAAACGGAACGGCGATTACCGTGGCCATCGCCTTAAAAACTGCCCCGTTACGGAATCATCGCTCCGAGCGAGCCGGCTCGGCTCGGCTCGGCTCAGTCGGTCATCACTCATATGCCTAATGATTAACCGCCTTTGATTCGGCTCGAGGCTTGCGACTCGGAGCTAAAGCCAAGCCGCCTAGCCTACGTGTCCCGTTACTCGGACGGGTTTCCCCACCGCATCTGAATCCGCCGTGTTTCCCTCTCGGCTTCAAATGCGTCAACACCAGACTTTGCCAATGGCGGAGTCAAGCCTTCCTCCTCCTCCTCCTCCTCCTCCGCCTCTCCTCGCCGACTTGGCTTAGGGTTTCGGTCGTCCTGCTCGGGTGGCAGGGGGGGCCATGGAGGAGACGAAGAGGCCGCTGCAGCTGCGATGCTCTGTCCAAAACTACGATTGGGGACGCATCGGGGATGAATCGACCGTCGCGCGGCTGTTCCAGTCGAACTCCGGCGCCGAGATCGAGATGAGCCGTCCCTACGCCGAGCTGTGGATGGGAACGCACGCGTCCGGGCCGTCCTTCGTAGTGTCGGCGCGGGGAGAGGGATCGGAGCAGGAGGAGGTTACGCTTAAGCGGTGGATTGGCGCGAACTCCACTACTCTGGGAGAGAAGGTCGTGGCGAAGTGGGGCAATGACCTACCTTTCTTGTTCAAGGTTGCACCTTCATTCCATTTTCTCTCTCTTTTGCACATCTTCTCTAATGTTGCTCTTTCCGTTGGATTTTACTTTGTTTATTCTTTAATTTTGATTTCGTCCCGATGTGCTCTCTTATTAAGATTAACGTCTTTCTGGCTTTTGGTGTTGAGCCGGATTTTGGACGTTCTCGGTTATTAAATCATTGCTCATTTGTGTTGTTCTGGATAGATCTTATCGGTGTCGAAGGCGTTGTCGATACAAGCGCACCCAGATAAGGAGTTGGCGAGTATACTTCATAAGATGCGTCCGAATGTTTATAAGGACCCTAACCATAAGCCAGAAATGGCAATTGCTCTTACGGAGTTCCAGGCGCTATGCGGTTTTGTCAGCATCGAGGTACTTTTGTAATGTTCCTGTGCCAGGTTCAAGATCTCCAGATTGCCTTTAGCTCTTCGTGTCCGTATGCTCTTCTCTTGTGTCCCCCGATTTTTTCTAGTTTTTCTATTGCTTCCTCTCTACCAGGACTTCTAGATTCTGATTTCATGTCTGCATGCTCTCCCTTCCTCTCTAATTTTTCTGCCATCATTCGCAGTTGATGTAAGTTATATTCACAAGTTAATTTGTGTTTGTTCGAGTCAAAAGGTTAGGTTGGTTCATGTTCTGGCCGATTATAATTTTTAAGTTCTTTTTTACTGAATTTCCTTTTATTCATCTCCTATCTAGGATTCTCCCGGGAAGATCGTTATCTTCTTTCTCACTTTTTCTTTGTTATGGACTCCAATGTTTAGTGCATTCTATTATGAAGAATAAGCTTTTTTGTGCTATATTCTGAGATGCATTTCTCATTAAAATGCCATTTTTTCACCTAGAATTCTGTTGCCTGATAGAGATACGATAGCAGACAATCCCATTTTCATTACAATGCCATTGTACCTAGAATCATTGTAATGCAGTTTTCTTGCCTTAACCTTGTAACCATGCAGGAATTCAGAGATGTTCTTATTGGTGTACCCGAAATCAGAGAGTTGATTTATGATAACGAGGCAATCAGAATTATTACTGGAAAACTAGATGGACATATGAATGCAAAGTCTCTCCTGCAATCTCTTTTTGTTAAGCTTATGACAGCAAGTAAAGATGCAATTTTGGAACTGGTCTCTAGACTAAAAATTCGTTTGGAAGTTGAAAGTAAGGTATGCGGAACTGTTAATTTATTGTGCATGGACGTATGTTTGTTAAATTCTGCTATTAGGAGGCAACAACATGAATGCCACTTGTTTGAAGCATTCTACATAAATACAATAACTGAGATTGCTGATAATTGATCTGCATATGGGATCTTGTTTGCAGGTCCAATTGACATATCATATCAGCCTTGAACATTTATAGTTTTTTTTTTCCAAGTCATGTCTACTTTTGTTTTTTAGTGGTTTCATCTGCCACTCTTGCACATACCATCTCTGCAGGGACGCAGACTTTGGGAATTTCAAAGTACAAAGAGACAATTATTTACTAGTGGTAGAGACATTTCCATAAAGACTTATTAACATACAGAGTCTAATTTATCTAACAGGAGGAGCGTACACTTTGTGTACATCATTTTGAAGTATTGTTCCACACAATACATGTCAGTTTTATTTCTTCAATGTAGGACCCTACTGTAGCCTACCATCATATCGGATGACTTGGTAATATATGTTTTATGGTATCATGCAGCAGAACTCATTATTCCACTTGTCACATTGGTTTGTACCTTCTTTCATCTCTGACCGGTACACCATGATTATCACTGGTGGTTGTAAGATTGTGAACATGATATTTGTTTCTCTATTTATGCGTTCTAAGTTCCATTAAATACTCTCTTCTTTTCCTGATTCTTCATTCTGATTTCTACCATTATACACATGCTTCTTGACCTTCTTTGTGAAAGGAGTCAAACCACCTTCCACTTAGAATTAAGCTACTTGTCAATTTTCATGCGAATCAAATTCTGACCAATATAGTAAGTGAAGCTATGTATCTACTTGGATTCTAACCAACAAAAGATGTATCGTAACTTGGGACTGTATGAAGACAATAAATCATTCTATTTAGTATTGGACTAGTATTTCAAGTCATGCCTTTTTGTATAAAAAAATGCAGTTTGAGAAGTGATTCTGCTTTTCCAAATTGCTACTGAAACTACAATACAAAAGATGCACATATTCATCATATATATGGTATGTTGCAGTGCAAGTTTCTCCTTTTAGCTCTTCTCCCTGTGGAAGTAGCTACACTCTATCCCCTAGACTTGATTTTTGGACATCAGATGGCTTCCATTTCTGTTATATAACTGCAAGTCTGGAATTAGGAGTTCCACAAGACTGCAATCCCTGAGACTGGAAGGATCTCTTGTCTCCATTTTGGTGACTGTCTCCTTAGCCATCCTTTTGGAATCCCTCGATTCTTCTCTGATGTGTCAGCATGCCAGTAACAACGAATAATTAGGTTCTTCCCATCAAATTGGCCAGAGGGGGGAAATGAACAGACATGCCAGTTAGTAACAGAGGTTCTTTAGCTTATAATCATAGAGCACATGCTTAAAATATATTAGGCAAGTAAAAATCCTTCTCAAAATAACATGATAAGCCACCTTCAGATCCTATCTCGGTTTATTATGATATTCCAGCAACTCTTATTTTTTTCATTTTGATGCTGTTTCTCGAGTCAAAAAAGCATCAATTAGATCCCATTGAAATGACATTAGTTGTTGAAAATTTTTGCAACTTCATTATTTGGGATTGAGATAATATGCCTTAGAATCATTCATTTATACTAATGAATGTAATGCTTTCTGATAGTTTATGTTGCTTCCTTCAGATCAGGACATTAACTGAGAAAGAACATTTAGTATTACTGCTGGAGAAGCAATACCAAGCGGATGTTGGTGTAGTGGCAGCCTTCTTCTTTAATTATGTGAAGCTTAGCCCAGGCGAAGCCCTATTTATTGGTCCAAATGAGCCGCATGCTTATATTTCAGGTGAATGCATTGAATGTATGGCTGCATCAGACAATGTTGTCCGAGCTGGACTGACACCCAAGTACATAGATGTGCAAACTCTTTGCTCAATGCTTACATACAAACAGGTATGTTTAAATTTCAAAAAATTATTTGCCTAAGCAAGCATATCTAGTTGTGTATGTAGCATGTCAGCAACCTTCACCATGCTCATTATAACTTTTTATTCGGCTCTAATCCCATATTTGGCTAAGCTGATCTAATTGTGTGCTTCTATTTCTTGGAAGGACTTGAATTCTTGTATAGGTTTCTGAAGTTTTTTTACGGATATATTAAAGGTGCATTAGCTCTACGGACATGAACGACTGGTCTCATTTTTGCAGCATTCTTGGTTTCTGTACATCATTTAGGTTAATTAATAGGGAAAAAATAGTCTTTAATAGGATGCTGAAAAAAATCATTTGCTTCTTGGGCGAGTAACTTGATAAGGAGATTAATTCAAGGAAAAAAGGAAACTTGAGAATGAAAGGGAATGATAGTTACATGCGCCTATCTTCCTAAAACTCACATAGCTATCTTCTAACTCAGTGATAAAGGATGGTCTTTTGATATATTATGGAATGACTAGACATTTTTATTTTTTTTGTCAACTTGTACAGGGCTTTCCTCAAATTGTTCGAGGGATTCCCTTAAACCCTTATATCTCACGGTATACACCACCTTTCGATGAATTTGAAGTTGATCGTTGCATTCTTCCATTGAAAGAATCTATTGTGTTCTCTGCCATACCTGGACCGTCTATATTTATTGTTTTGGCTGGGAGAGGGAGAATGCAGATGGATTCCGCAGTTGAGGAACAAGTCAAGGAGGGAGATGTGTATTTTGTACCTGCTCAAATTGAGATTAAGTTAAGTGCTGATGCTGACAGGTCTGTTCATCTGTATCGAGCTGGCGTAAACAGCAGGATATTTGCTTAGAATTATAAGCTGCAAATTTAAATATTGAAAGGTGAGTGTCTAACATAGAGTCATAGAAATATATTTCAATAATTCTCCAGCGGAATGAATAACCTAGCTCTTACTGTACTTGCAGATTCTCTTGTTCAAGATATTCATGTACCTGCAGAAGGAAAAACAGAAGCTGCGACTTTATATAATTTTGTTGAAGCAAGAGGTAAAAAAAATTCCGTTGGGTAATATGCATATTAGATTTGGTCCTTTTTCTTAGTATAAAGTGGCATTGCTAAAATGAAAAAAAAAAATCAATTGCAAGGTATACCTGTAAATATATAGTTGTTGGACAACATATTGTTTATTGTTTTAAATTATGTATAAAATACATGTTGTGAGGCTCTTTTTCTGTGGACAAGCTTGTGTGCATCAAGAACTTGATAGCATAATTTACATTGAACTACCTTTTATAGGGCACAACAGGTTTAACCACTATGCATGCAGAAGAAATTTGGTAAATAATCTGGATTTTAACACAAAGAAACAAGTGTTCCGCTAATAGAGAAGTAGCATGACCCATACCCGATTTTTTGAGACAATAAAATGCAGTATTACTCAATTAGAGTCATGCTTTTTTTTCCCTACTATAATATTTTATAAGGTAACAGATAGTAAAGCATTGCAACTAATCAATGTCTTCATTCGTTCCAACTTCTTGAACCAAGGTGACTTTTTCAAGTTGATTCCATAAAGAAATCTTTCTATCACCGTCTCACTTGCTGATCTAAGTAGGAACTGACAAGGAATTCTACCACTGGAAGCAATTCATAGACTTGGTGTTGGTCTTTATCCTTTTTTAAAATAAATTTATAGCCCAAAGTTTATCATCTGTTGCTATTTGGCCCTTTTAAAAAGAAAACTCAAGTTAATTCGTATATTTTAGTCAAGTTAAGAACAAAATGAAATTGTCCCTTCTTTTTTTTCTCTCTCTTGATTAGAGTGTTTGATCACATCATTCCAGTGTTCAGAGAGAGCATTTGGTCAAAAGATTTGCATCAATCAAAGTGAACTACCAAAAGCCTCTGTTATCCTTATTCTTTTTCTGCAGGAAGTCATACATCTAATGAACAGCTAGGGGGGAGGGAGGGCTTAAACAGTCCACCATCCGTGAAGTCTTATCATTGGGACTTTTGGGAATTAAGAAAGTCCTTTCAACGTACAAACAAATGCCATCTTTCACCCTATTATTAATCAGGACAAGACAATCTATGCCTCATAGCTTCCTGACCTTGAATCCATTACCTACGTATATATCTTGAATGAGATGTTTTCCTATCCTCGCCTTGAGTCATTTCTTCAGTGCTGCACATCTAAAACATCACTATCCAAACCCACACTTGTTCACATGTGTGTCACCGCCATGCAAAAGTCTAGGAGATGGAAATTAGGTTTAAGTGGGCAGCCTTGTATGCTTCGTGGCTGAAGCAGGTTTGTTTGCATTTGGATAAAGAAAGATCAAGAGTGACATATTAGGGTTGGTAGTCAAAGTTCCTCTTCCACCTTTTACTTGGTGGTTGACAGTCAATTTGGTGACCTCTCAAGCAGATTCAATTAATCACATGCCTTTTAATCCTCATTGACCATCTTGACTGGAGAAAGGATGACAACAATAATTTAGGACTTCAGAAAGGAAACTTAAAGGAGTACTATGATAAATATTAAGCAGTAGAAGAACAAACTACAAGATTTTGCACTTTATGTCATTTTAGCTTCTAATTTGGTATCATGAGAAAACTGTTACATGCTGTATGTAATACATGATAGAGATTCCACAAATTAGCTAAAGCAACATTCCATTGCTATCCACAAAATATTCCATTACTTCAATTATTTGGAAAGGAATATGTAGTCATAGTTTCATAGCATAATAAACATCCAGTGGAGCAACCAAATTGATCAACACTGTACCTTTTTACGAATACTAGACAAAGACCTAAAAAGAATAGTTGATAACACCGCAACCTGCTAGTGTGTGTGTGTGTGTGTTTGTATATATATATTTGCATGTGTGTGTGTGTGTGTGTGTGTGTGTTTGTTTAGATTTCCTTTTTGTGTAGTCTTTTCATCAAAGACTTTTCTGTGCACAAAAAGAATGGCTTCAATAAGAATCATCTTGTCTTTCATCAATCAGTGATAGAAAAGCCTATGAGATCTATCACTCGATTGATTTGTAGATCAATCACCAAAACTTTACTCCAAAATAACAGCTTCGGATTTGACAGTAGATTTTGCAGTTTGAACTTTCAAGCATGTGGTTTGAAGTTGAATTTACTGTCTGTTCTACTGCTACCCTGCTTCCTGTCTCCTGCAAGGATTCCGGTATCATACAGTTATTCTTTATTTCTCTGTGCGTGGGGGTAATTTAACAAATCATGCTTTCCCCCTGTTTATATTTTTATTTTCCCACCTGTTTATATTGTAAGTCACACAGGATAAAAATATCAAAAATATGAAATAACTATCTCCAGGGGTAATATCTGTATTTGTTTTATATAAATGACAAATGCATTGTATGAATATAGTCAGATAGATCTTTATTTCATCTGCTCATTTATATTTTGTATAGTATTATAATATGAAGAAGTCATATATAGGTTGGTGAAAATTTGAAAAAAAATGAAATGGGTGGAGAATGTGGAAGGTAGAAAAGAAAAGAAAAGAAAAAAAAGGGAGAGTGACGACGAGATTGAGATGTGGCCTCTCCCGAGAGTTCAGTCGCTTCACGCGTCTCACCCCGATAAAAAAAAAGAAGAGTGCATGATTTGATGGGAAGTGCAGGTAGAATATTATCTTATTATAAAAAGAACTTATCAAATAAGTAAATTTAAAAATTAAGATAAATATTATTGTCATTTCAAAAATTAAAAGGGTGTAATTATGTAATAATACATTTAACCTGCAATTATACAGGGATATTTTTTCTTATTATAACTATAAAAAAATAAATTTATATTGTAATTAAATATTACTACACCGGGAAAAAAAATTAAAATTGAGACTGCCACAGGAATGGCAATTGGCAGAAGGTGGGTCCCACATCCACCTGGTATTCACGTGGACGAAATGTATATAATATGCATGGGAATCAACCAATCGGGTAGGAGTCAACTGTTGGAATACCAACCTCACTGTTTGCCGTATCCAATCCATTTATACGTAACATTGGATTGCAATAACGCTCAACAGTCGTTGCACCATCACATCTTTTCACATCACCCGCAGATGGTGTAGAATTCTGCCTGCGTCATGCTACGCTAAGTGATGGCATCCAATCATTGACTTAGTCCCACTTGAAATTAAAATAAGAAGATGAATTCTTTCTTGTAGGTTTTCTTTCCTGCACTTGATTATTATTTTTAAGTGTCTGCGGAATGTATTCCTGCTCCATTGGGGAATATATATATATATATATATATATATATAAAGTTAAATAAGAAGAAGATTAATTAGGATCAAGTAGTGGTAATACACATGACGAAATATATACCCAAATTACACTTCAAAATAAATCACACTGCCATTAACTTAAATTCTCACATCCACTCGTAATCATCATCGTCGTCGAGAGGAAACATGCAGTCTTCTTCCCCGATCTCCATGTAACTCTTCAGCATGCCGTACAGCTCGTCCGTGCTCCAGAGAGTGCTCCCACCGCCCACGTCCCCGCAGTTAGGGTTTGCGAGGCCGTAATCCGGTCCCGCCGCCAAGGGATCGGCGCAGTTGCCGGCGTGAAACGGGTCGACCTCGACCCTGCCGCCACCATGGACCTCGTCCGAGGAGAACTGGGGCAGGTCCGAGAACTGATGGGAGACGAGCGCTGCAGCAGCAGTGCTGCTCTTACCGGCGACCCCGGCCGAGCCGGCCGTCATCTCGTCTCCGAACTGGCATTGCAAGCCCGGCCGGAGGTAGTGGAGTTCCTGAGGAGTCTGCGGGCGGTGGTCGTCGAGGATCATCGCCGGCTCCGCCGTGGAACGGATACCGGAGGGGAAGTCGAGGTTCGCCAGCTGGGTCTGTGTGGAGTATTGATGAGGGGAGGAGGCGGGGACGGCGGCGGCGGCGGCGGCGGCGTACTTCTCCAGCAGCCTGGGCATCCAGTAGCAGCGGAGGGCGTCCCGGAACATGGCGCTGTTGGCGTCGATCTTGAGCTGCCGCGCCTGCTTCTGCACCCGCGTTCTCCAGTAGTTCTTGATCTCGTTGTCGGTTCTCCCCGGCAAATATTGCGCTATCCGAGACCATCTAATTAATATATATGGACATATAGTTAATAACTCCGGCCGGCCGGCCGGTAGATTAAAAGACGATGAACTGATAATTAAGTTGAAGAAGAACCTGTTTCCCCATTTCGAATGGAGATCGAGGATCAACAGCTGCTCCTCGGGAGAGAGGTTTCCCCTCTTTATATCAGGCTTCAGATAATTCAACCATCTTAAACGGCAGCTCTTCCCAGTTCTCTTCAACCCTAAATATATACACACCCATACATCAGACAGACAAAAGGAGCAGAGCTGAGCCTAATAAATCGTAGAATAGGAAAACCCCAATTAATTAGGAGGATATATCTCAGAGCTAGCTAGAAAAAGTAGCTCGGGATTAATTAGGTCAAAAGAGGGGGAAAAAATAAATACTAATAAAGTGAAGTAGCAGCTAAAAAAAAAGGAGTAAACCTGAACATCGGGCGAGGAGGTTCCAGCGGCCTTCGCCGTGGCAGGTGATGTAGTGGATGAGGAGGGTGTCTTCTTCCAGCGTCCACGGCCCTCTCCGCACCTCCATCTCCTTGTTCGATCCTCCTCCTCCACCTCCTCCGGCTCTTTTGCTGCGAGACGGCGCCATTAATTTATTAATCCCTGCTTTCTAGCTGATCTCGATCGCTCCCCTCCCTGTATCCCTAAAATTGAAGGAGCCGGCGGGCTGGGGTTCACCTCTAGCTAGGTTTTGAAGACGAAGCAGCTATATATGTATGTGTATTAAATAAGGGAGACCGTGATAGGAAGATAGATAGATAGATGGATAGGAAAGTTTTAGAGCAGTAGCAGATGCATACGGTGGGCGGCGGCATATTATTATTACTATTATTCTTGAAAAGGAGGAGGAGGGATTGACTAAATCGGCCGCCAAGTAGTACTGCATGACAATCGAGCCAGGAGGCAAACGCAGAAGCAGCCGCCGCGCGCACGCAATGATTGAGGAATTTTTTTGCAAATCCAATCACGATCCTTCGCTTAACCCTAGTTTAATTTCAGGAGCAGTACTTCTCTCTTTATTTGTTGGAGTTTGGCCCGGCGGCGCTTAATTAATCAGCTGTTGGGGATCTTAAGAACATGTCTGGTTTCTCCCTACCACTACCACTGTACAGTAGCAGGAATAATATACATCTCTCCCTGCATGCTCCTGCCAACCACAGCTCAATATTAATACGTATAAAGCTAAAGGCTCCATTTGGCATATCTACTCTATGTATAATGTAATACCATACTGTGTGTGTGTGTATATTAGTACTAGTAATAGTAACAACAATATGTAATTCTAGGTTAGCTTATTCCTTATTATATAACACATGGATCTTGAAGGGCTCTTTTTTTTGTTTTTATTGGTGATTAGTTGTTGATTGTACTTGAGGTTTTCGATTCACATAAAATAACTTAGAGGTGTGATAGCAATACTGAAGGTCTACCTTTAGAATGTCGTTTCCTTATAATTTTTTTTTTCACAAAGCAGCCCTATGATCATGCGTAGCCTAAGCCTAAGTAAAATGATTCCACAAAATAATGATTAATTACTTTTGCTTTGAGCTATATAGCTAAGCCTACAATTGAAGGCATCTGCTTAGGAATTAACCTATCTGTTAACCTTTTCAAGATAAACCAACTTACCTAGCTGCCTTTTTTTTTTCATACCTTTTTATATATTTGTATTCTGGTGTAGGCCTCTCTCATTTTTCAATTCCTTTCCATCTCCCCTGATTAGTATATTTGCAGAAATATACATAATATTGATTATGAGGGAGGATGTTTTTAGATTTACTACATACAGACATGTAACACTAACTAACTCCATATAATACATATATGTTGAAAACATGTTTTAGGCAACAAAAGACTAATTAGATTGATTGCAGTACAAGTAGCACAGCAAGTTGACCCCCTACGTGCCTAACTGTTTCTCTTTATATATATAAGCATTATAAGTCAAGAATTGTGTTTTTTTATATAAAGAAACAATGGCTAAGGCATTGAGTAGGATATGATGCACTCGTTTCCCAAGTCCACGATCAAGATTATTAAATTAATTAACCTTTTTCTCTCAAATTCTTACTTAGGTATGATCAGATTAATTAGTACATGGGCATATAGCCGGGGAAGGGAGGAGCAGTAGTACTAAGTAGTAGTAGTACCATAATTAATTAAGATGCCTTGAAACAGCAAGGATAAAATGTTGAGTGCACACATCAAACTTTTACATGATGGAGTTGAGATGAGATCTCTTTGAATAGATCCAACCACTTTAAGGGGATCATTCGTTGGAGTAAACAGGGAGTGATAGATTTAATGTGCAGCCAGCCAAGGAATATAGTTTGATCGAACGCTAATGTGAATCCATTTTGTCCCATCAATCCTTAAGTAGGTAGATAGGCTTTGTAGGAATGGAATTTTAATTCGGAGGTAGCAGCCATATTTAATTTTTTTTTTTTTGTTTATGCTCATGACAAAAGAACTACTATAAATTAATATCGGTGCATTGTACTTGGATCGTTAATGAAGCAACTTAATCTCTCTACTTGTTTATGCGATTTAATTTAATCGTTAGACGCAACCCGCCTCCCAGGAGAGGAATTAGATTGATGATTTTAATGGCGAGGTGCGTGATTGACGTGCTTTAATTCCATTTTTAAGAACTGCTTGCTGCATTCGCATGACGAAGATTTGATCGTATAATAATTAAGGCAAGACAGAATCTAGTGGGGAGAATCCAACATGCATTTCTCTGCCAGTCCAAGATGGGAGGAGTCTAATGGGCCGGGCTGAGATCATGCCGGAATCCATTGTGGCACCTTTATCCATTGGTCGATGGGACCTCTGCCGGTTGGTTTGGTTGGTTCCCCGCTGTCGTCTTCTATCTGGACGCCGCCGCTGCTCGTGTCCTTCCTCCGGCCACCCAGCACAGGGCTGCCGTGATCCGAGGCTCCACCTGTTTCCGGCGGGCATCCGACTCTTACCCTCGGTATGCTATTTTAACAAGGAATCTGATTCATTATTCCCAATATATTATAACTCACAAAGAAAAAGGGGGAATTGGAGTTCGGAAAAAATTGATGCTGCTTGTTTGGCTGGTAAATGAACCACGAGGTCGTTCTTGTGAGGACAGCATTAATGGAATCCAATATGGTATTAAAGGACGACAGACAAGAGATGTTGAATACATGAAACAGTGAAAGGGGAAAAAAAAGAGTGAGGGGGAGAATTAATACATTGCGAAGCTAAAAAGAAGAACAGATGGGTCTTTGTTTGTGATTTGTCTGAGGCCCACGCACGTGCCGTAGGGGAGGAAGTATATAGCTCATGTTGCTCCTTGTGCCATGCGTGAGTTGCGGGGAACAGACACCTCTGGGACTGGACGTGGGAGCAGTGTATGTAGTCGCGGACATGGTAAAGCCAAGAGCCGAAAGTTTTATCAGAAGGGCACTGGTGAGTGGAAGCTACTGCACTCTCCATATCCCTCCCTAATCACTCTCTCGGCCTCCTCCTGTGTTTTGCCTACCTGCAACATGAACAACAATCATGATCCCTTCAATTATTGGCCCCTGTCGTCTTCAAATGACATTGACATGTCAGTGTAGATAAAGATAGCATTCATCTACCATATAATGTTGGAACCTTGTTGCCCGTCCCTTCTAGAGTCACCCCAATTCATATTTCTACCACCTCTGAGCGCTTGAATGACTTTACTATGTACTAGTATCACACACAACAAGGTTTAAACTAGTGATGCAAGGGATTGGACCTCAACTTCATGATAGAAAAGAAGAGTTGCTTGCTATTTTCTTAACTTAACTAGTTCATCTATCCTTGTGGTAGCTGAGACGCCATGTATTTGGTGTGGGTACAAGTAATTATTTGTATCCAAGAAAATGCATGAAATTTGACTTCTAACTATCCATGCAATTTCTATTTCTTACATTAGTTTTTTTGTGTGGAAAAGAGGAATTGTTTAGGAATGATTGACATTTATGACAATGCAAGGTTTAATATTGAGACATAGGATAGAGTCAAATATTTTCTTATAGCACTGAAGCCCCACAAAATTACAAGTCCAATCTGAGCATTCAATTAATATGGATCACCTTGATATATTTTGGAGGCAGTTAAATGTCTACCTTGGATTCTTTATATAGTTTGGAAGTAGCATGACTTGCTTCCCGGTCTCTTCTACCTAACCAGAAAAGGTTCTCTACTTTTTTGCCAATTTCCCTTAAGAAAAATAGAGTTTTGACTGTTCTATTAATCTGGGCGGCATGCCTTACCCTATCACGGCAGACAAAGAGATTGTTGCTGAATTTTTAATTTCTATATGTAAGAATAGTCACCTGTGGCGTTGCAAGAGCTTCGGCACCCAATCTGTGGTCATGGGAATGGCTAGCGGCAGAGAGTTCCATGGAAAGAAACTGCAGAATGCCATAGATAGACGTGCAGATTATTCTTTGATGAATCAGACGTGTGGACTGAAAGCATCTATATGTGTTTCTTGTAGAAGAGAGTGAGGAATTGCTGCTTACCTCAACTTGGTTCTGCAGTGACTGGACGTATCTAATTATCTCATCCAGCATCCTTGCCGTACCCATTTCCTGCAAGTTCATGGCTTTGCTTGTAAAGTTAGAATAAAAACGCACCTTACAACAACGGCACTTGAAGATCATTTTAGGAATTACCTTGTAACATCCGGGAACTTGTTCCTGTAAGCGTTTCATTCTCTCATTGATCTTCTTCCTTCTTTCCTGAAACAATTTTTTAATCAGACTGTCAATTTTCCTTGTCACAGATGTAGATACAAGTAGATGGTTTGAAGTATGAATCCTACAAATGGACAGAATTAAATCTTAGTCTATTCAAACTACTTGCCTACCCTTTCAGCTAGACTGTGACTGTCGGTGGCTTGGCCTCTTCCTGCCCTCACATGAACCACCTCTCTTGGCTTGTCCACTTCCTTTGGATTGCTTTTGCTTCTCATCCTATTCCCTGAGACCTGAAGCTGAAAGACAAATTTTGAAAGAAAAAAAAAAGAGAAGACCTTCAGAATCTTCCTCATCTACAGAGTCTATACACAACATATTCAACTATTTATACATTTTTTTTCTTATTCATAACTTCTTTCAATTCAGCCTCTGAGTAAAGCTCTGAACAATTCCTGGAACTTGTATCAGGTATTGCCATGGTCTTCCTCTTCCGGCCTCCATGGACCTGCTCCTCGATAGGGCCTGCCACAGTCTGTAGCTTCACGAATGGCTTTTGGCATTCTACAGGCGAGAAGCTAGACAAATTATCAGCATCTGGCACCATGAACTCGGAATGTTGGGGCAAGCAGTAACCACTGGAGTAACTCATCAGCCCTATGCATGGATTCTCCATGACAGAACCGTTTAGCTCTTCGAGTTGGCTAATCAGCTCAAAGTTGGGCTCCAAGTCTATGTAAGGAAGGGAATGCCTAAGGCAATCGAATTCCTCAGCAAACTCGCCCATGGATGCAGAAAAGTGAGACTAATGGAATCAAAAGAGACTATGAGAAGCAATGGAGGTGGGGAGCAAAAGGTTGTCCCTTTAAATGCTCGCACCTTAATTTTGAGAGGGTACGTGGCCCATCTAGCTCTGGTGTATGGTGTTCATGTGGGTCATTCTCCCCAACTATATCCACAACTATTGGAGTTTTTGCATTCCGGGGTATGCAAAACCTCTATAGTCTATAGTGGTGTGATTTAAATAGTTTACAGGACAGTGATTGCTGAACACCATACTGGAAAGGCGAGGTAGAATAATTTCTAAAGGAATACCTGCCTGCAGCATGTGATTGCCAGACATCGATGTGGTGCAATCTGTCATGGAGATCTCAACTTCAGATGATCCCGATATCTATTTTAGGTGGAATCACCTGGTGTTATCGGATCCTATGAAAAGTCATAGTCAGAGGTTATATTCTAGGAGAAGTCAATTCCATCAATCTCCATATACTTTTAAACTTGGAACCTAATGAAATTTATAAGCAGTTTATATATAGGGTTTCTTTGCCCCACGAAGTTGTGTTACCACTTGGGAAATTTTAGAATTTTTCTGATAGTGTTGCATGGTATATGCCTAGTGATATTGAGTCGGAGGTGAACTTCTGAAAGTGGACATTCTCGTGTAGGAGTGTGTTTGATCGTGACTTTGTTCTTTTATTTTTGTTGGCGAAGCTATCTGTATGTCAGAAGCGATGATCAAAAGCATTAGTCTTATCACCTAGGTAGAACTTTCTGAGGTTAACAGGTAAGCTGTGGAGTCAGTAATGGCATATGTAACATAAGTAGATCTCCCTGTGTGACATGAAAGATTTCAAGAATCGGATCATGGGCCATACATGTATACCCTACGCAGAAAGTTGTAGATAAATAACCCTATGCAGAGAGTTAAAGTATCTGCCGAACAGAAGGGCATAGAAGGATGATTGTGAACTCTGTTGGCCCTGGCCCTACTACTAAATGATCGATCTCAAATCCATTCATCAAAGGAGACCGGGGATACGCTCAAGGAACTGTGTTAACAAAGTCTACTAGCATCCAAAATTAAGGTCTTCTTGAGTTATGGAGGCCTCACAGGGTTGTCCTGCACTTCAAGTCGTGGAGATGTTTACCAGACCTAGAGCGTACAGGTCTGTCCCTGTATCTGAGCCACAATTCAATTTTTTGAATGGATTATAAGTTGTTCTTAGGTAAATTAGGAGTAGATTGCATATCCGTGATCGTAGCTAACATTGCCAGGATTCTTACGAAGGTGAAAGACATGACTCCAAGTTCAGATTGATAATCGTTACAGTAGTTTGAACAAGAAAGTAGGTTTGTATTGGCATCTAAATGACAAGAGATATAATTGCCAGAAAGCAATTCGTACGCTTGAGGATTGCTCCTATCCATTTATTCAGGTTACTGTCTCCCGTAAGTTTAGGAGCCAGGGGTGCCATTGCACATGGACACAGCGTTGTGGCATGCATGTTGAAGAAGACATGGCTGTTGGTTCAAATGACCTGTGACTCTTGTGGGAGAACAAGTATTTTGGAGAACGGAAATATGTGGATTAGGGAGGAAGGATTAATTTTTCTTGTCGGCTGTGTACAGTTCCAACAATGATCTGAATCATTCTTAATCTCAGCTCGTCGTTTGGTGGCCAGCAAACAACCACTGACAAAGACGACAATTAGAAATTGAAAGCCCTGGTTAAAGGCATTTCTCCAATGTTTCGTTACATGTTTTTGCCTCTGTCTTGGATAGTGACAATGGATTTCCTTCTTCATCTCTGTAGCAAAAGAAATAGGATTGATTAGCTTAATTATATTAATTGGTCAGAGTAGATTTGGGTTCAAAACTGTGGACTAGTTTTTATCGCCTTATTTACTTATGCTCCTCTGGGCTAATAAAATGCTCTCTTTTTCTAAAATCAGGTACCAGCAAGACATCCAATGGCCACGAGAAGGACATCAAAGGATTCACGAACACCATATGTTCAGTGTCATGCGCGGATGAATAGATAGATCTGAAGAAGAGCAACACTGATGGCGAATTAATTATAGTCGATAAGGATATTTGGTCAGTGGATATGATCCTTTCAGCAGATGGAGCTTTTGAATGAGACCTCAGTCACAGGCCAAATGCATTGCACAACTGGGGATTTGGCACCGAGTAAAATGAAAGAGGACAACTTCCCTCTGGCCCCTCAGGAGGAATGAGTCAAGTGTGGTGGGGAAGCTCCAAACAATGCAGTGGGGGATCCTGACAAAGTGATCACCTCCTTCGCTTTTGGCCTTTCGAGTCATCTTCTACCCCTCTGTAAGTTGGATGGCATGCATGTACTAGAGCAGGGATGGGCAGCTGCTGTCCACAATATTTGCTAGCGTGCATTGGCTTGTTATGGAGGGTGGCAGAGGAAGATTAACGGGCAAGTTCAAAGGCCCCTAATATGTGGGGTCTTCGGAAGGCTGCAGGTAAGAGGTCAGTGATCCTACATGACTCTAAACCTAATTAATAATTCAATTCATGCATTCGGACGTAGAATCCGACATCGTATTTCTCCTTTGACCTTAATTTTCTATTGAGTCTTCGATGATCACATTTGATTTCTCGGAAAACCAATGTCAGCAAGTTAAGAGACAGCAGAAATGAAGAATCTTTCTGTGGGAGCTTAATCATGAACTAGAAATATCTCTTGGGTACATGAGATTTGACTTGTGACAAGATTTAGCAGTCAATGTGAGTCCAATGTGGTTTGATTAGGTTATGGAACGGAATGGCCGGATGAGGACAGATAGCATGTTCTAAGTAGGGGAAAGTGCAGGTGCATGGAGCATCAATAGGAAGCCATGTGCCATGTTGCTGAGAACTGTAGGATAATACGTGATGGTTGATGCATCAACATAAAAATTTTGGGTAAGGTAAGGTGAAGAAATTAATACAATTAATTCTTATCGAAAGATCATAAGATTGAAGTCTTGCTGTGAATAAATTTATAGCTCAGAATCTTTCTCGGAGCCATTTCACTGGGATTCTAAAGGATGACCCCCATGAAATGTCAAGTTTTAAGGCATTCGTTCTAGCTTTAGCAGAGTTCATAGAATCTAAGTATCTGAACATTAGCCTGCGTAGAAAGAGCCTATTTCCTGCTCCAAACATATGTGATCCGCACCCATTGCCTGTCTTCTAAAATCGCAGATTGCTCCTCAAAATTTCCTAGAATAAGAAGGGACAGAGTCCATGTTTAATATAAGTAGTGGATCTTTTTTATATCTATAGGTGTGCGTGCGTGTGCCCGCGCCAGATGAACACTGAAAAAAGTAGTAGTAGATTTCCCCACACAAGCATCCTATGATCACGGTCAATTTGAGATAAAATTATAGGTTTGCGTATGCTGATGGAACACTTCCTTGAGACATGATCAAATCAAGGTCGTCTAATCTACTTTTCAAGGTCCCTTTCCCAGATTCAACTTTTATATGCGCTGCAAGAAAAATACATTACTAACTATGGATAAAGCAAAGACATGCTGCCATTTATAACTGTGCATTGCGGGAAACTAGAACGTACTACTCTAGCCAACTTTCATCATTTCTTATTGGATTATAGTTTCGAACTAAATATTGATGGCTTTAGTTGTTTCATTGAAGACAGAACTTTACCAGGGATATATATTCAACTGGAGTCTATATTTTTATAAAATTCATGTTCTAACCATTTTCTTGGTTCGAGCTCCTTGTTTCTAAGGTATATTTTAAATTAGTCACCGATAGGTGCAGGTTATGATCGATAGTGGATTAGTTGCTGAAATTTATCTGGTTGAAAGAATGAAAGAGATCATTCATGGGTTAGAGTAATCAATAAAACTAATTAATCTCCTTATATGATAAAGTAGTTTTAGGTAAAAACTTAATTGGAATGAACAAAGACTTGCACTCTTCCACCCCCATGAGTTGCTTGTTTTTAATGTTTCCTAGCTTCCATCATAAAACCAACCATTCAATTCGATTCATCCGTTGATTCAAACTCATAAAAGGAAGGGTAAGACAAGTGCAGAAGAAAGATGAGCTCCTTACTCTTCTTCCTCCATATCTTTCTTATCCAGGTTCTGGCAAAAGCTCCAATCACAAAAGCATGGGGCAAGGAAGGCCATTATATGGTGTGCAAAATTGCAGAGGTACATAATTGTGCGTGTAAATATATATGATATTGAATTCCTTCATCAGTATGTATCACTTAATATGCAGCAATATCTCTCGGAGACAGCATCCAAGGCTGTGAAGGATCTCCTACCAGAGTCAGCCGGAGGAGATCTGGCTGCGGCCTGCTCATGGCCTGATCAGGTCCGGTTTCGGTATCGATGGTCGAGCCCTCTCCACTATGCCAACACCCCAGGACTCTGCAACTTCAAGTATTCAAGTACACGATTCCGTTTCCGAGCATGATCAACTGGAAACCTAAATGCTTCAACATCTGCGTTTCCGTCTCCTTTATACGTAGTTGAAACTACGCTGATGTGTGTGTTGCAGGAGACTGCCATAACTCAAAAGGTGAGAAAGACATGTGCATTGTGGGTGCAATCAACAACTACACCAAGCAGCTTTTGAGCTATGGAGATACTACAACCAATGGATGTGAGAAGAGATCTTCTAGCTTAATTAGACCAAATTGTTCAACAACAGTTTAACTAATTTCCTCTTTTTCATGTCCATGTATATATTGCTAGATGATTTGACAGAGAGTCTCATGTTCCTCGCACATTTCATGGGGGACATACACCAGCCGTTGCATTTAGGGTTCGAGGAAGACGAAGGTGGTAACACGGTAATTGTGCACTGGTACAGAAGGAGAACTAACCTTCATCACGTAAAGACCCACCTACTATCTTTTCTTTTGACGTATATGATCCCCGAAAGAGTGATATGAAGTTGAAGCCTCCTTTTTTTTTCCATTTGATGACAAGGTATGGGACGTGGATGTGATAGAGAAAGCATTGAAGGACCTGTACAGCAATGATGTCAGCCTCATGCTCAAGTCCATTTCGATGAATGTTACAGTGAGTTTGTTGCTTCTTATCAGTATATAGCTTTCCTGGTTCTCAAGTTTGATTCATCTAAGTTAAGTTTTACCGTTTCCTTTTTTTTTTCAAAACCTAAGCGGTTTCAGAAGAATATAATTTCTTGAAACTTTTACATTATTGACAAACTCTGTTGTTCATACGTAAATGATGGTCTAATCAAGAGAGAGCTTGACATCTGCACAGGATGAAGCAGTCAGCCAATGGAAGAGCTGCAGCGCACGAACAAAAACTCGTGCCAGCATGCGAGTTTGCCTCTCTTTTTTTCCTTTAAAAGCTGAAGTAGAATGAAGGAATGAATGAGATTAATTAATTTCCAGGTATGCCTCCGAGAGTATTGAGTTGGCCTGCCATTCTGCTTACAAGGATGTCAAGCAAAACATCAATTTAGGAGGTTAGGAATTAATTGATTTGAAATATTTTTTCTTAAAAAAGAAAGAATGATTTTTAATTGATGATTAATTTGCAGATGAGTATTTCTCTTCTCGGCTGCCGGTGGTAGAGAGAAGAATAGCACAAGGTGGTGTCAGATTGGCCACATTACTCGACATCATCTTCAAATCTGCTGCAGGGAAAAAAAGCTAGAAGTGAAGTTGTGGAGCTCCGAGTTCTCTAAACATAACCAGAGTAATTAGTAAGACTTAGAATTAATTACTTTGTATGAAATAACTCAAGTTGATGTTGGGAATGTATGTATACAGTGTAACTTAAAAGAATAAAACAAATTTGAAAGCATCAAAATAAAACTAAAACATCTAAAAAATTTATTGCTCGTGTTGATTGACTCGCTCTTCGATCCTAATTGGAACTACAAAGAATTAATTAATTATTATTATAGACAAAATTTGCAAGCGTAATCTACAGGGGGACAGAATAGTTAATTAACTAGTAAACTGAAATGAAGCAAAAAAAAAAAAAAGATTAATCTATGAATCAATCTACTCCTCCAGGAACGTCCTTAATGCCTCGAAAACTGAAGGCGAGAGGCTGCCGCCGGAGATATTGGAGACAGTCGGCGAGAACAACAGCTCTTCAATCCCCGGCGAACAGCGATTCGGATGTTGCTGGAGCTGCTGCTGAAAGGCAACGGGACACGTGTAGCTACAAATCTCCGATGAGGACGAATAGACGTCGGAAGAAGCAGCAGCGCCGCCGCAGCAGCTGTTTCTGTCTTCGTCGTCTGCTCCGCCGTCGTACTTGCTTTTCACTGCAGCGTTCGACGACGACGGTGGCGGTGGGATCGGCGGAGGGAGGAAGGAGGAGGAGGCGGCCGGGTCACTGTCGGCAGAAGTAGTAGGGAGGCAGCCGGTGAGCTTCTGAACGAGGGCCTCGAAGAACCGCGGCTCCGTGTGGATGGTGTTGGGCGAGTGGGCGTAGAGGATTACCGGCGAGCGGCGTTGCCTGCTGGTGAGGTGGGAGGCGGCGGCGGGAGTGATGGCGGAGGAGGAGGAAGAGGATTTGTGGATGGCGTGGGAGCCCTTCTCGATCCTGAGAGGAGTGGGGCGGACGCAGTTGATCTGTGGCGACTAGGGGCTCATTTCCAACTCCTTCGGTCGACGATGGAGATCGAAATCGAAGAGGAAGAAGAAGAAGAGACGATGACGGATTTAAGGATCAAGGAGGGAAGGCGGTGGCGCCAGCGATGCTGACCGTCGCCCTTTTTAATCAAATGAGGGGACGACGTGGCTCGAGCGCAGGAAGAAGACAGAAGAGGGAGGGTGACGAGATTGGGAGTTGGGGGACGTGGACACGTTTCGGAGCCAGAGCGGATGACGGGAACGGAACGGTCGATTAATTTGGAACGTTTTTTATTATTATTAGGGAAAAACCAAAACGGAGTTATTTTTAGGCCAACAGGGTCCCCTTTATTTGACGTAACAAACACGTGCTTTTTGAAGTCAAATGGACGATTCGAAGGCAAACGTTTAATTAAATTAACTTGTTGCAATTGTTGAGCCAGCAAAATGGGAGAGCGTATTGAGATGCTCGTTAATTAATTGAAGAAATGTCGCGTGTGAGTATATTTGTATTAATTTCATCATGGTTTTATATATATTATATTATTCATTATTGTATTGGGTCGCGTACCGAACCCGACCCGGGTCCATGAAATAGACAAAGCCGGCTAGGCCTCACCAATAGCGGCCCTTCTGGCCTTCTCCCATCCCTGGATTCGATGATGGCTTTTGCCGGGGAGGTGTTGGTTGCTGTGACAGAGAGTGGTGGAGATGGAGCAGCGGAGGCCGGAAGGTGCGTTGACTGGCACGGCACGATCCCCTCGGATGAAGGTATATGTTCTCGAGAGATGATGAATCCATTCTCTTTTTCTTGTTTCTCTTTTCTCTGTGTTTTCGAGGAAGTGTAGGTTGTTCGTTGTTTGGTTTTCTTTTCCTCTTTTGTTGGTTTCTCTCGCTTCTAGAGGGTTTGATGGAGCAGGATCAGCGAAAAGCAAAGGTTGTTCGCAATGGTTATAGCACATGATTGTATACGAAGAATGTGCGACTTATTTGGCATTTGTGTTTGGAATTAGCTATTAGTATGATGTAGCACGTATAAGAATACATAAGCAACGCTTACTTGATGTATATATATATACAGCATTCGTTTCACTTGCCAAGTGAGAGGTCATGGCCTGGAATGATTAGAGATGGTTTCTTGTGATTGGTGCGAGTGAAGAGAAACTGTTATGCTAAAAATTACTGTTTCATGTATAAATAAAGATGTTGATCTTCTCGAAGACTTGAACTTATGTTCATCCTTAGGAAAGGAATATGAAGAGATCCTCTTAATTCAATGATCTCAGATTCTTCCGTCACTGCAGTTAAGACATCTTTTTCATAGCAATTTGATGATGTCGTACATCCTCATCTCAGCAAGAACCTCGTTGATGTTCCTTCATTATGCCTCAAGTTCTCCTTAGTTTCATGGCACCAAGATATTTGTTTTTGAGTTCTGCTGGTTTCTCAAGAGAGTTCCGGAATAAACACTACGGCATTTCGATTTGTTTTTTTTTTCTAATTGATACCAGATTTGGTGGCCTGAAGCTACTATAGTGTAGGATCATTAATACGTTGCTGTCCCATGCCCAGGAAGCCTCAGTCGAAGTTGTTACCTGCTGCTGTGCAGCCTAGTCTACAGCAGGAGTTGGCAGATGCTGAGTATGTTGTTTCCGACTGCCTTCCCTGTCTGATGGGCTAGATGGCTATTATGCTATCCCAGACAGGTCTTACATCAAGCCTCTGGTCTTTGTTATGGCCTGAGATTGCATCAACCATATTTGAAGCAGCTAACACCTGAAAAGTGGTCGGATGGCTTTCGTAAATGCTTATGGAAATTGCAGACAGAGAGCCGAGAATCCTTGGTCGTGCTGACCCTGCAGATTTTTTTTTTTCACTTGCTGAGATTTACTGGAAGTCCACAATCATGGATGCCCATAAATTCTTTTAAAATTTGCCAAAAGGATCCTTGCTCTGTCTTCTTAGGATGTTCAATCTTTAGTCACAATATGTGACTGAACTCTAAGGTCTTGATCATCTTCTGGCGGATTTCCTAGACAATTTGTTGTATCCAATAAAGATGCGCAATTAAATTAGCTCTGAAGGTGATACTGCGTATGACGATGATGGAAGAGGAGCCTTCATGCGTTGCCCTAACATTTCAGCTTGACCGCTAGTAACCCTCACGCCGAGCAAGGTATTGCCTTTGTCTTCAACTTAAGGCACTTTAAGTACCGAAGCAGTGTCTTTCTGTTAAACTTGTAAACACGAGAACTGGCAATTTTTTCTAACTTCAAAATTCCTATATCTGCATACTGTTTCAACATCATTTTTAAGGAATAGGTTTATGCAAGCCAGTTTTACGTTAAGATCATTGCTAATTACTATCATGTCCTGCACTGCTCTTGCTTTGACAAAGGCTTCTAGCATCTTGACAATCAACATTGCATTTATTATCCAATATAAGGTGGCAACTCAAAAAGCTCTGTGAAGTTCTATTTTTTCGTTTGGCTTGCGAGGAGATAGTTGGTTGCAAGTGGTGACATGTTGAGCTATTTGTTCAAAAGTTATGCCTTGTTATGGTATTAGCATTATGCTACATGATAGTAATGTACTCTGTTATGTACATAAATTTATTTTTATCTAAGTTAGCAGATTAGGATTAGCGTTGAATTAGGAATCAGTGATTTCAATAAGAGCTCTTTGGATGAGTGGTTGTAACTTGTTGTATACGCCCCATTTAATGGTTTATTCCTGAAGTTTTTGGATTCCCTCTAATAAGCACGAGAGAGCTCATGAGATTTGTGGGTTTTCTATAATAAGATGGCGCTTACCATTGTTTGCCCCTTTGCTCATGGTTCCAATCCAAGGTTCATAATATACCAACGTCTTCCTGCATACAACAGTCATGTCCAGGTGTCTAAACCCTAAACGCAGGCAAACTACATACTGTGGTGAACATGAGAATGTCGCATGGTTTTTGTGTACGTTTTGGACTGGTAGGGGAAAGACATTTTGATGTCTGAGAAACTAAATCTTGTAGTAAAGCTAATTGCAGCAAGTTGCACAACCTTTCAAAATGACATCCATTCTCTCCCACCCTAGTTAGCAGGCTCCCATGGTTGCCTAGTCATCTCAGAAATTGTCGATCTCGATATTTTTCATTTTTTCTACCTTATAATTGATGATTTTTAGATGCTTATATATTTATTTTTCCACCTTTCAAAATGATCTCTCGATATAGGTAACCGGGGGTTTGCTGACCTGACCAACATGAGAGAGGGTGGCCGTGTTACCCTGTCATTTTAAAAGGTCAAGGGTAGCATGGTGCAAGACCCTTAATACGAAGGGTAGTCATGCAATTTACTCAAGAAACTGGACAAGAGATGCTAAGCTAGAAAGCCATCAGAATCTTCTGAAACTCTAGTTACTAGGTCTCAAGTTCTACTCTACTGTTACATTCTTTTCACCGAGGCATTTGCTTTGCGATTAAGTTAAACAGATTTACCTAGCGACATTATTACCTTTGGTAGAGCAAGAATTATGGATCATTAGTAGTTGTCTTTTGAGATTTATTCTATAAAGGGCAATATTTTGGTAGAGCAAATAAGTAATCTAGCTTGTGTTACCTTCATGTGTATACCTCCAGTGAACCGATTTTGTGATGTTTGTATATAGGTCCCAACTAGATGTGAAGAGCTTCCTGGATACCCTGTCTTTGAACAAATCCAACTGCTAACATGAGGATCCAGCTGCTGATTTCTTCATGTAACATTCACTAGTAGATGAACTTCAACTGCAAGCAAGCAGAAGTTGTAATGAAGTGGGGGACCGGAGTTTGTACCTGTGCAGCATCCATACTGAAGTATATGTTTTATATCTTAATTTGGTCTCTTTGCATTGCGGGAATCTGCAGATAAGGTGCACCAAGATCTAAGATATCTAATGGAGCTCCTGTTGCTAGATTTGCCTGACCATGGTTGTCTCCATACGCAGTCTCACCAACAACAGCCTTTTTGAGTAAGACCCCCCCATTGGTAATGGTATCTAGATATATAGATGGCGACTTGACGACTGACTCCAATCTCCTACCACTATCATCATGATCAAATACCCCTTTTCTGCATCTTCATAGCCACTTCATATATTTAATTAGGTTTTGGTTGGTATACTTGTATGAACCTTGTTATATAAAATATCATACATGATTGTAATGAACCATGCACAAGTTGATGAATTGACTTCCTGTCATTAGTTATCAGTCAACGACTTCATTCTCAACTATTTTATTATTCGTTGCAGGGCCATGAGTATGTACATCCAGGTGGTATGGTAAGACGACGACAGCAACAACATCCATCTGATGACACAACAGAGAAGACCAACAGACGCAAGTAATGGAGATGGATAGAGTTGCAGAGAAGGCAGTGGTTTTATGATGTTGCAGCCTATAAAGCAATGAATAGTGTATAACCTACTCGAACGATGCTGTCCTCCACCTCTTCTCTTTGGAGTTTCAGATAACAAATAAGTTGGCTTGAGATGTTGATTCGGTTCATGAGAAGAGGAAGATGATGAAGAAGAAGAAGAAGAAGAAGAAAAAGACTGATATGTATATTCATGCTTCTGATGATGGTGCAGGTTTAGGGCTTTGGGGATCTCCATGCACTGGTGATGACTGCAACTGTATACTAGTAATCACGGCACCCACCACATGTATATGGTTATGGTGAACAGTGTCAGATGGCTCTCGCTCTCATCATCATGTGAACTTAAATATCACTGAAGACAAACAACATGGTGCAGCAGCTTTTACTGGATTGGCCAATCATCTCTTTCTCTCAAGTTCCCCTATTGTACAAAGGGCAACACTTGGTCACTAGTTTTTGACTGCAAGTAGTTTGATTGTTGTCAAAAAAGCGGTATCAGTAAAGCTTAGTGTTCATTGAATCACCATGGCCACCAAAATGGTACAGTACTCGGGTCAACATTTTTCTCTGGAGTAGGAGGAAGGAAAACGATGGGTCCTTCCATGGCACCTGCTGAGGCCGAAAAGAGACAAGGTTTAAAGTAGGAGGAAAATAAAGATTTGTGTTAATGTGGTGACTTCACGTGTTTGAGTGAACAGCGGCATGAAAAAGGGTCCAGATGAAAATAATATTATAACATTACTTGCTCAAGGAGGAGCCATGCGCATGCAGGAACAGCTCCTTACAAAATCCAGCAGTGCAAGACAAAGTGATCCCGAGGACATGTATTGATACAAGGAAACCAGTTAGGATTGATCAAGTGAGAGGAAATGAAGGCATCATCGACATCCATTCGCATGTACGTATATATATATATATTTTACACAGTGATGCATGTGAGGGATTGATTTTTTAGCTACTCCTTTTTTTTACAAGAGCATCTTTTAATTCAAGATGAATATAAAAAAATACTTATAGTAGCTTAAAAATTATATTTAAAGATTTATATATGTATATATATATATATATATATATATATAGTTTTAAAGTTGTAAAAATCTACGGTGTGAATCAGGATTGTAGAAATAGTGATTGTAATCAATTATTACAGGTCCTTGTCATGCATTAAATATAAGATATGTGTACTGGAATGAAAGGTGTGACGTGAAGCTTTTTGTGCTGATATAAAAACTTTAATGTCCCTCTTCTTTTGCCCTTTGGTGGGAACTTTTTATTATTATTATTCTTATCCTTCTCGTATTACATGTAATATTCACGTACATCCGTGTTCATAATCACGTACATCAGCTTCGGTTTGCAAATGACTTCGCCATTAATTACGCTGTTTCTCTTCTCAGAGATTGTCTTCTCCCTCCGTCGCCTGCTGGCAAGAGCGGTATAGAAAAAATAAATCGGTCCTCGTAGGGTTTGGCGAGCTGATGAGGATGGGCGTCGTGGTGGCGAAGTCGTCATCGCCGGACGTTTCGCTGACAAAAAGGTGCGTTCTTTTCGCCAGCGGACGGAAGATACATAGCCGGCCGTCTGGTTTGGGGATTCTGGTTGTGAATGTATTATATCATATGTGTTTTCCCCTTTTAAGATAGGTTTTTCAATATAAAACTATCTCGAAGTGGAATTTTGCTGCTTCTCCTGGATACAACCTAGCTGAATGATTAAATCCGTCTCAGATTGTAAAGTTTTGGTCTCGTCAGAAGTTTGATTGGATGCTTTTTCGTCCTCTTATAGCATTGACCTTTATAAAAGCTAGGAAAATTTTCAAATTTTTTGCTGATATGGATAATATATATATACATGCAGTCAATGCTGTGGGATGAGCCAGGGATCCGGGATGATGTTCTTACAAGTTGCAACGACAGTGTATGATAGCAGTTATTTGTGATGCCAAAAATTTATTACTTCCAATGAATATGTTTTTTGCAAGCTTACAAATTGTACTGAGCCAAATGAGTCAAGGATCAGTTGACAGAACCACCACTGCAAAGCTAATCAAGGTACTGTCTGATGCCTCTCTGATCATATATATATGCGCGTAGGCTTCATTACATATGGTGTATACAGAGACCCTACCATACACCTACAAGTGAATTTTTCTCCCTTTTTATTTTTATTTTTTACTTTTTCACTTATTTTTAGCAAAGAAACTCCAAATGACATTAACCGAGCATCTTTTGCTTTTATGATATGTCCTTTTACTTGCTTTTTCCCAAGGGATGAGACTTGTAATGTAGACTACAACTAGAGTCAAAATGATTTCGTGTGTATACATTTGCCAAACATTCTCTGCTTTGATCAGTGACCCAATGGTGAAAAGAAACATCTCTACTCTTTGCACTGATTGTTCATGTTGGAGGGTGGGTTCCAAGTTATCAATGCACTGGGGACAAATATATCATATGAAGCTTTGAGAGAGTAGAGTAGGGGTTTTGTATGGGTCAGCTCTCGAAACTTTTTCATCTCATGGGAGGGAAAAAATAAGATTGATCTAAAGATACTATTACAATCATAGAGCCAAAGCTCTATCACCTTCGAAGTTCTAATGGTCACAGAAACCAAGGCCACTTTCCTGCTCCTGTATCGTATATATGAAAAAGTAGAGACAGATGGGGAAATAAGAGGGAGAAGAAAGAGAAAGCGACGGCTATATGCAGTGACAAACTTGAGGGAGCAATTTTAAATCCCTCTTTCAATGCCCCCCATTTTAGAAACAGATTTCTATATAAATGCCTACAGTAGCACAGTAGTGGATAACCAGAGAGTTCACTTTCTCATCTCTTCAACTTCAATTCTTTCCGTCTATCTTTTGTTGCTGGATCTCTTTGGTGCCTCATTTGCCTGCAGTTCCATGTTGAGAACGCTTGCCTCCTTGTTACTAAATTGTTTCACTTGATTCTTCTTTATAGTAGGAGCTTGTGCGTAGAAGGTTTTATACTTTTATTATGCTAATTATTCTCTTGCTTTCAGGAGAGGTGAGGAGGAGACTTTGGACCTCAACAACTTCCCAAAGGAGTATGGAAAGGAAGCTTTTGATGGGAGCTCCCCCTCCACAAACGCCAAATGTAAGTTTTTGCTTTCGTGTCGCTATATATTGAGAGTGTTAAATACAGAAGCTTTTGTGTTTACGTCGCTCGCAGTTTCTGTTCGTGTCATAGATAACCTAAAAAAAGAAACGGTAGAAAATTAAGATAAAAGGCACGGTAGATTCTTATTGACTTCTATTCCAGATTTGGATAAAACAGTAGAAAAGAAGTAGATTCTCACAGATTTCCACTTTGCTAGATTGTAATTCAATGAGGTTGCAGGGTTTAAGAAGAAGAGGAGTGGAGGAAAGGATGATTCTTGTAAAGTTTATGAGTGCCGGTTTTGCTCACTCAGGTTCTGCAAGTCTCAAGCATTAGGTGGTCATATGAACCGGCATAGACAAGGCAAGAAGCTCAGTTGAAAAACTCATACTAGTAGAGAATAATTATATATCTTGAGTAATACATCTATCGTTCTTCTTTTGTCAGCCGTTTTCCATATAATACGTATATATATCATTCTTTGATGTATGTTATCTTTGTTTTTTGACTATATAGAGAGAGAGGTTGAAACTCTCAATCGCGCTCGGGAACTCGTGTTCAGTAATGAATGTCTACCTGGGGCTGGCATCCACATGAGGTATGAATCACCGAGATATATGTCAAGATCATACATAAACTCTTTGTTCCAAAAAATTTTGTTTTAGTCACTGACAAACTTGGATCTTGATTCCCCTCCATACATAATTGACAGCTTGAGAGACGGCTATGGAATCCCACACACTGTGCCCCTGGGAGATTACCAACTCGGAGGGAACAACAACGGCGATCCATACAGCATGCAGTTTCAGTCAGTGTATCCTGTTCTCTCAGCACAATCAACGAAGCCATCGGTGCTGCCTCCATACACGGCCATTTGCCCATCCCACTACATGCAGACCAGTTCGTCTCCTCATCCTTCTCCCCGAGAAAATTTCATAGGTCATGTCGGAAAGGAAATAAGCTCGCAGCACAGGCTGCATCACTCGCACACTGTTTCATCGAGTGCTAATTACACATGCTTTGGAGTTCCTCTCACCAACCCATCCCAAATGGAAGGACTGCAAGCACAAGTCATGAGAGAGAGTGCACCTGCAGGTAGTACTTACAAAGATGTAATATGTAAGTGGACCTGCAGCTATGGACATGGCTGTAGCAGGTGAAACCCAGCCCTCTTCCTTCTCGCTTTGGCTCTTTATCACGGTACTTATCAAGATGAAAGAGGAGGAATGAGGAAGAATTAGTTGAGTCATATATGTTTTTGTTTGGATAACCATGAACTTTTGTGCTTGCAAAGTGGCATATGAGTAAGATGAAAAGGGCTGGAAAGACACTGTGGTCTATGAACTGAGATGACGTCATGTATTTTTGACTTCCCCCCTCTCTGAGAGGCACGGAGTTGAAAAGAGTTCTGTACGCATGCATGGCATGCATGCTACAGGAAACTTTAATCAGCAAAAGTCTGTGAGCTGAAAATGGACACTTTCCAGTTGTGGAACAGCAAAACCAACTAAACTTGGTGGCCTACGAGCATAATCCATCATTCTCTTTTGGATTACTTGTCTTGATGCCAGAGCAAAAGAAAACAAGAAAGAATTTTTTTTATTAGGAAAAAAAAGAAAGAAGAGGATGCATATCTCGAGCATGAAGTGACAATATGAGGATGATTGGTGAAAGAATAAAGAGGCCAAGAGAATGCTATTAAAAAAATTGATTTGATAGTAGTATTCTGGAGAAAGTAAATCCCTTGCCCAAATGGAATACAGATCAAATGAGAACAGCATTCTGAAAATTAATCTAACTCACTGATCAATGAATGAGAAGGATACACAAGTTAGCATACATCATCACAAACTCAGGTCGTAGCAGGCGGAGCCACCAACGACGATCATGAATTAGCTCTTCTGCTTGTCGAAGCAGAGTGTTCCTCCAGCCATGAAATGATGTCGTCAAGAACTCTGAAGATGGTCTCATCTGGTTCCCCCTCGAGGATGGAGTGATAGGCATCTTTGTAGAGGTGTATTTTCTTGTCCGAGCTGTTTGCCTTTTCATACAAAGCCTTGCTCACTGAGGGATCCGTTACCACGTCGGCCTCACCGTGTAGAATTATCATAGGCAGGGAGACCTGTAAGGAAGGAAGACCCAGTTTTATACACATACATACACACACGTATGCAGTTGGTCGGCATCAAAGTCTTGCTTTTGAGAGAGAAAATGAGGTCAATATGCATGAAATGTGAAAGGGGGTACGTAGTATAATCACCGTAGAGATCAGGAAATACTAATACTTGAGTAGTTTGGCCATACTACTACTACCACTGAGAAAGAAACTACGAAGTCCCCGTCTGAAGCACTCATGTCTACCACTCGTACGCAATGTTGTATTTTGCATGTCAGACACCCATCTCTCAATGCAAACAACCACTTTAAGCAAGGTGGTCCTACTGATACAGAAAGCTCAGTGCATTTAACTTCATGTGGAAAAAAGAGGAAAAAGATTCAACGGCCGTGAAAACCATCTAAAAAGTAGCATCAGGTTAAGAACCCTAAACCATCTAAAAAGTACTTAACAAAGTAGAGATGTGCCAAAGTTATAACATAAAATGCCCAGAATCCAGAAGAAAAGATTTCACTCACGAGCAGTGTGAAAGAAAAACCGGTTCGAAGCTTCTGAAAAATACCAGCTTCGATCTTTAATCAAACAGCCCAGAATGCACGCGTTAACATGTATTTTAGTACATCACCGACTATTCCAACATGCTAAAGAAATATCACACATCACTTTAATTCATCGATAAAGAAGCAATGCAACACCGCTAACTCCGCTCCCATCTTTATTGAAAATATATATATACGATATTCATCAAGTCATCTCTGCCTGGCATTTGTTCTCTAAACATATGCCTATTTTAAAGCAAGAATGATAGCCATCAATCATTGTCTTTGCTAGATTCTTACTATATTATCGACTTATTAAGTAGTACTTAATTACCAATAACGAACTTACTATATTTTCTATCTCTAGTAACTTCTTTGCTAAGTTAGTTTATATAACACATATTTTTGGATAAACTTAGTCGATTCTTTGCTCTGTCCCCAGTGGATGAATTGCTACCAAAACATGTGGGCAAAGTTAAATAAAAAAAGGGCCTATAGAAGTTTAAAAAATAAATTTAGTTGAAAATTAACTGAAAAGTTGAAAATCAAGGTTCACAAAGTGGAAATCTTAAAAGTAAAGGAAAGGTGAGATGTCTCATACTTCTTTTAACCGGCACTCAATCTCTTGTGTGGTTCTAAGCATCTCCACAGCTGTTCTTAAACGTGGCTTATCCTTGTAGGAAATAACATTGAAGTTGCACTGCATCCAAGGGAGCACCGAACCATATAAGCATACAGATAAAAACTTCTTAATCATGGTAGAATAACTTCAAAAAAAGGACTTCTAAGTGTTGTCACATTTCGAGCCGCGACTAAATTATCTGGACTATGGGCATGATAATTGCAAATATACCTGTTCTCGTTTTTTTATATCTTTGAACGCCATCTCTGCTAAATTCTTTTGCGGAACTAATTTCTCTTTTGGAAGAATTTTTGCTATGCAAATTAGAATTTGCTGAAGAGCCCAAGGTGGAACAACATCATCTGCCATCTGCAATAAAATGGTTATTGCAGTGAGAAGTTACATCCTCTGAGGCACTTTGAAACTTGAGCACAATTACCTTACACATTGGTGCAACCAGAATAGCACCATCCCAGGAACGAGGCTGTTTGAAGTGAACTTTTAAGGCAACTGCGCCCCCCATAGACTGCCCAAACAGAAAACTGGGTAGATCTTGGTATTCAGGTTTCTCTGTCAGATCACAATAGTGAACAGTTAAATAAACAATATTACAATAAGCCATAATGTTAACTATTTCAGGTCATAACATGAACAGTAGCTGCAAAGAAATTCTAGGAGAAAAATAAAACATGGCAGCATTAGCCAACTGGAACGAAAGGTTTGGCATGGCACTTCATCTGACGAAATCTTGCTTTGGAAGATAAAGATGAGCTCAGTTGTCTAAATGAAAGTGCAAATCTGAAGTTAGTACTACTGGGCTTATGAAAGGAAGAAAACCTAGGGGGAAGATAACACCTAACTTTCCTACAGAATTTCACCTCGATTTCCTCTTTGACTATGTTTAATCTACGGATTACTTGAACAGCAATTACAATTTGAGTCATACTCTAGACCTTCCTCAAACCAACTAAATATGTGCATTAAATGTGGAACTTGCAACCTCATTCCTATACTACAAAATCATAGAGTTTCTTAAGGAGATTTTAAAGAAACGTATATGCTTTCCAGTGAGGCTAACATCAGCCTAAGGGGTACATTACTTGCAACCAAAGATCCATTTAGCAGTAGTGCATGAAGCACATGTATGTTCTTTGGCAAACCTCTGTAAAATATCATTTCTTGTTGTATTAGTTTTAACAGAAGAATCTTAAATCAAAACGACAAAGATTCTGAGAATTTTTAGGCAACCTTGGTGACATGGAGGACCCTTAACAATGTCCTGTCGATTGGATAACAGGGGCTATTTTGCTTGTTTGTATGCAATTGATATCAGAAAACTGAGTTAGGAGTTTTTAGGGGGAAAAGAAGGTACCATACCTTTAATTTTTGAGAAGCACTCCATTACATCATCTACAACAGAATCAAAACTAGGTATATATCCATGGAGTCCTTCAGAAAGACCAAATCCAGGGTAATCCATTGCAAAAACTCCATATCCAGCCGATGCTAGTTTCTTTGCAATCCCTGGAAAGATGACGTTTGTCTATTAAAAAAATGATTTTAGGGAAGCCTGGCACTGTGAAAAACAGTAAGCCACTGGTTAGAGATGGTACCTTCAAAAAAAAATGTACAAGTGTCTCCGTAGCCATGACAGAAACAGATGAGCCCCTTTATCTTGGAATTTTCAGGAAGCCAACTTTTCTTGAAAATCTCCAAGCCCCGAGAGTTTACCTCATATGACTACATACTAAAGTTTAATCAGTACCAATACTGTCAAGGGAATATAAGCTGAATATATTATGCGCATATAAAGACCGCATAATGTCAACCTACGACAAGCCATTTAGTGCTTAAAACTTGACCTTTATGGCATAAGAGCAAAGAAAGTGAAGTCCTAAGACCACAATATTAACAAAATTTTCGTTCTATTTCCCTACGAGAAGTAAAGAATTCTAAAAAAATTATCAAGGTTTAATCTGGGACAATATCAAAAATTCATCAACGAGATCAAATATTCATAGAAATACTATATTATGGCAAATGGGTAAATGAAAAAATTGAGATGGATTGAAGAAACAGAAAACGCTTATTACCTCTTCCATCTTAATTCCAAAATATTGTGCCTGCAATTGGGGGAAAACAAAAGAACAATTGTGAGAATTCTCTCCTACTGATGGTTCGACTTTCCCATATAGATTAGCTAAAGAGGATGTACCTTGTGAAACTGAACATGACAGAGAATAGATTGTACAGGAAACAAAAATGAACGAAGAAATTATCCCAAGATTTTTTAGTAAAAATGAAAACAAAATGGCTGTCTTATCCAATATTTATATGCTTCAACGATACGGTTCTATCATCTAATTTTGCATGATTAAGGTGAAAATTCCTTTAGCATGTAATCACAGCACATTTGTAGGAAAATAAATCCTAAATACTTGATAAACAAAATGTGTACCATTGGTAGAATCACCGGTATGATGTTTACTTTCTAATTGTAGTCACATGAACGATGCCATCTAAATCAAAAATAATGGCAGTAAAATGAAAATGCAAAGATTCATATCCAATTCAGATGTGCCTATAAGATATGGCAATTAACCTGGTTTTACCACCATAAAAACTTCAATTCTTCTACCTTAAATTCTCTTGAGAATTGCACAGTCAGGATATTTACAGGGTAAAAGTAGAACCTTATGATATGATCGTAGAAATGTGAGTCAGAGAAGCTTCCAGAAGTGCAAGATGGCCTATACATATCATGTTTGAATTTTCAGAACAGTGTTTCTAAATTTGATGAATGAGAAATAGCAATAATTAAATCGTGTCGCATTTCCTCCACAGTGTGACTGAAGTGTCACTGCTAATCGCTCGAATAGGTCAAATAAAGAAGAGGAAGAAGAAACATGAAAATCAAGGGGGAGGATATTCTCTTTTCATCGTCATAACTATATCTGTCTTTTATCCTTGTGGAAGTATTTTAAGTCAAAAAGAGAACACTCGTATGGTTGAAAAGTTTGCAGCAAAGTTATAAAAAAAAAAAATTCCACAGACATAAGGCATAAGTCAATCAGCAATCACAAATTATATTTATATGTTGTACAACTGTATACTTATTTATATCTCTTATTTATATCTCTGGTTAGAATAATTGGACTCTGTATGGGAGGTCGTGGGTTAGAACAACTGTATACTTGTTTATATCTCTGGTTAGAGCAATTGGGCTCTATATGGGAGGCCGCGGTGAATAACTGTATACTTGTTTGGCAGATCAGACCAATAGATCAACTAGTTTAGCTCAACACTTGCGTTAGAATAAGCTACTTCTGCATTCACGGAAATCCAGGATTATTTTTAAGCTACTCTTCGTTGTGCTCCATTATATATGCGTACTGGTGCAGTCCAATTTAATTAATATTAATTCCTTTCCTGGTGGAACTCGAGGTTCATTGTTTTTATTCGAGGCATGTGCAAGTGCAACTACAAGCAATGGCGAGCGATATCGAATCCAGAAAAGAGATTGCACATAGATTAAATATTCTGTACAAGATCGAACCCAAAGGGGATCAAGATAGAAAGAGTAAAAACCTTGAACAGGCAGTGGTCGATTCCGAGTTGGATGTCCTTGAATGCGTCCCGGACCCGGCGGCGTCCGGGGGCATGGTCGAGGTTGGCCTCGGTGACCATCCTGACGAGGCGCTCGTCCACGCCCTCCCAACCCATGGGGGCCGCGCTCAGCGCTACAGTTGCAGCGGCGGCGACCCTCCCCCCTAAACCCCTGTCCTCCCTCCCCTCCTCCGCCTCCTCCTCGTTTTTGTTCTTATTATTGTGCTTCTGCCGGCAAGGGAACCCAACCCTAATCAAGGAATCTATTGAATGTTAGATCCAAACAGAGAAAGCTGCTCTCGCCACAGGTTTAGGTTTTTTTTCAAAATAAAACAAAAAGGTGACCTTTTGAGAAATCAGCAATCCACGACAAGCAAAGAATCACACTCTTCGAGATCAAAAAATAAAACTTTCAGGAATCAAGCTTCCAAAAAACAACAAAAATCGAACTTTTAGGAAACGAGACAAAGGGAAGAACAAAGAGAGAGGAGGAGGGAAAAAAAAAGAGAGGAGGTGGTCCATGAAAGTTCAAGAGGGGGTTTCACTAGACTTACCTCCGCGAGCGAGGCGAGCAGGAGGAGGGCGGAAACCGTGGGCGAAGGTGGAGGGAGACGGCTTGGCGGACGACATACGATAACATATGATCACAGTGGCGGACGCCAATTGATATTATTTTATATATGTTAAAAGCAGGAGGCGAGTATGGCAACTTTTTTTTCCTCTACTCCACTCGAACAAAAAAACCCAAAACAGTAGATTGAGAGAGAGATCTACGGATAAAGCAAGAAAAAAGTTCACGTTAACATGGACGAGGATTAAAAAGAAAAAAGGAAGTGTCCGTGGCGAGAGGAAGACGAAGAAGAGATCGCTTCAAACAGTTAGACAAGTAGATTCGCTGCATGCGGCATATGACACGGTACCAAAATATAAAAAGAATACGGAGAGATCAATAGGAAGAAGAAGAAGAAGAAGGACTTGTTCTTTTTTGATTTCATGCATCGAGATGAACAAGTCAAAGTCAAAATCACGAAGGTTTCAATGGTGCATGCATGAAGCTGGATCGGAAGAGAAGACGGTCTCGACGTGATGGCTACATTTAACAGTCCGACAGATCCAGAGCCGTGATCTGTCGTCCTCTGCACGCAGCGTCTCCCGGAGGCGACGCACCCAAGTCTTAGCTCGAGCCTTCATTGCCCGCTGCCGTGGTGCCGCTCGCCTCTTCCTCGATCCCATTAAACCCTAGATGAAGCTCTCGCACGCGAAAACGAAACGACGACGGGGAGTGAGGGAGGGAAGCAGCGCTATTTGAAAATTAAGCATGCGCGCGATCTGATCCGACCGGATGTTCGGGAGGAGGGTTGACCGCGCATGCAACCGCTAAAAATATCTAGTGGTCAATGTTGACCGACGGAGAGCTGCTCGTGCTCAAATCTCTGACCTTCGATCGACGGCGCACCATGATGGGCCAAGACCGAAACTCTCGGACGAAATCCCAGCGCAGAGGTGGAGAGCGATGCCCACGATTCAAATGGATCGCTCAAAGCTCAGCCGCACCTTGTGCTCTGTTTTGGCTTTTCCTTATTTAATTTTTTCTTCCGCTGATGGCGGGACGTGGAGTCCCCGGTGTTTAACACGAGGCGCGAGGATGTGGCGTGCCTTATCTTCTTTTATGTTTTTATACGTAAAATTGATGGTTTTGAAATAAATAGAAAAATACAAGATTGGGTTCAGGCCGCCGGACGAGATAATTATCCAAGGGGGACAAATATTTTTGTTTTCTTCGTCCAAATTATTCCATGTACAATTAGACCGGGACTTGACCCAAAAAAAAAAATTTGTGTCGAACAGTTGTCGGGCCGAGTATGACGCTAAAAGCATGGCCCACTAATGTCAAAAGACGAACGGAAAGGCCCGAAACTCCTGATCCAGTTATTATTATTATGCTTGGTCGGTCGCTTTGGATAATTTAAGTACGTTTAGGTCAAATATGTGCATAACTTAACTCGCATGCGACGGAGATTGATGGCTCATCCTCCACCTAACAAACGTACACCCGAAAAATTGACCCACCTAAGAGTTGGGTGCCAATAAGCCACGAGCTCAACTCGATTCCACGCAGGTAGAGGAGCAGCAGCCGACCATCACTGGCATCTACCTCCTTAAAAACACCACGTTGGTAATTCACGTTTTTTAATTAGTGATTTTTTTTTCTCTCAAGCTACGTAGATTAACTACATGTGGGTGATTATGATGATTAATTTAGTCGTCCGCTAAAATTAATGCCGAGTGTTTTTACAGGTGAGCGTGATGTTTCTATGGATGCGGTACAAGTTTTGGGCGCGCCGTGCCTCCCCCGTCCGATCCGGCGGAGGACGAGTCCGGGCCGTCCATCCGAGCGGGCCTACGTCCGCGAAAGCGTGGGGCGCCCGGAGGAAAACCGCCGGCCTCGTCCCGAAGGGCGCCCACGGGGTCGTCAGAAACCGCCCGCCGGCGGGCGGAATCCGGAAACCGGGGAAACATTCCGAATGTGGATCGCGGCGGGGCCCCCGCCCTTCCCCGTCCCCGTACGGGAATCCCCCATGGAACTTGGAAGGCCCCTCCCCTCCGCCTTTCCCCGTGCGGACGCCCGCACCCGGAGCGGGCGGGCGGGGGAAGGCGGACCCGCCTCCCGGCAAAGCGTGGGCGCCACGCGCCGCCTCCCTCTTCGTCTCCTCCTCCGCCCGGTTATCCGGGGCCTTTTTTATGGAGAGATTCCCATAACGCCCTCCACCTCGTCGCCCAGTGGGAAGGGGAGGAGGGCGTTTTGGGCAGAGCGGGTGGGAGATAGAATACCACATTTGTGGGAGGAAACCGCCCTCTGCGTCACTTTCCTCCGGTGTTTTGGAATTTAGAAACCGCAGCGCGGCAGGAGAGAGGTGGGCCAGAAATCTACGGCTCCACCTCCCACTTCCGTTCCCAAGGCTTATATACTCCTCGCCCTCTCCCCCCATTTCCCCACCTCTTCTTCTCCTCCTCCTCCTCGTTCTCGTTCCCGCCGGCCCTTTTTTTCTACGTACGTCGACGGTCGTGAGACGGGACAGCGGATATGAGGATGAGCTGCAACGGCTGCCGAGTGCTGAGGAAGGGCTGCAGTGAGGACTGCACGATCCGGCCGTGCCTTCAGTGGATCAAGAACCCCGAGGCGCAGGCGAACGCCACCGTCTTCCTCGCCAAGTTCTACGGCCGCGCCGGGCTTGTTAACCTTATCAACGCTGGCCCCGACAACCTACGCCCTGGTACGCATATGAGCTTTGCTTATTCCATCGGTGGTCGTAGGGATCGAACCGGCAGGCGCTGATTGAAATGGTTAATTTTTTTTTTCTCCAGCTATATTCCGGTCGCTTCTGTACGAGGCCTGCGGGCGGATCGTGAACCCGATATATGGTTCCGTGGGCTTGCTCTGGTCCGGCAGCTGGCACCTCTGCCAAGCCGCCGTGGAAGCGGTGCTCAAAGGCAGGTCCCCCGTCCCCCAAGCCTCCGCCGAGGCCGCCGCCGCCGCTCCCGGTGTTTCCGCGGCCCTCAAACCCTACGACATCCGCCACGTCGCCAAGCGCCCCGAGGGCGGAGGCGACGCCGCGCCGGGCGACCTGCACGTACTCGCCGCAAAGTCCAGGGCCCGCTTCAAGCGCTCGGGTGTGAGTGCTGCCGTGGCGGCCGCCGCCGCCGCAGCCGTCTCCGTCGCGAAGTTCCAGCGGGCGGGGAGCTCGCATTCGGAAGGGGAGAGCCGGGAGAACGGGAGCGCGCTGTCGGCGGAGACGGCGGAGGGGTCGCACGTGAGCCAGGGAGAACCGGAGGCCGAAGCAAACGAGGGGCTCGACCTGAGGCTCGGCCTCGGCCTCGGGGACGACCGCGGATCCTGCGCACCGGCAGTAGAGCGGTCGGCGCAGGGGAAGAGGAGCGACGTGGAGGCCGACGCGTGCCACGTCAGGCTGGGACTCGGCCTGGCGCCGTGACGAGAGTGAGGAGGATTCAGCGGGCGAGCTCGCCCGCCGGATCCCCCCCCCCCACCACCACCCCTGCTATTCTTGCTTCACCGGCATCTGTTAGATGTTTAATTTTGGTGTTTTCTTCCTACCTCATCTCTTCTTTTTGCTTTTTTGTTTTTGTTTTTTTGCTAGCGTCTCATTCATCCTTTTCCATGTATACGTTGTGCATAGAGCTCCACTATCAGATACATATATTTATGATGTTTACGTTGATCCCAATTTTTCATGTCATGCTGTGCTGTTGCCCTTAATCATCTCCTCCTGCAACTAGTCCTATAGAAGCTCAAAGAACATATTAAAAAAACGCATGTACTCACGCAGCTTTCTAAACTCAAAACAAAGTCAATCATGCAAAAAACACGGCTATCTGTACGTATCTATTTGTTTTATTGAAGGATCAGCATCAACCCTCCTTAAAAAGATCGATGTCCTATCTCAATAAGCTAACTTCAACTTCGCCACGTTATTTATTTAATTACGGGGCAGATCGAGTACGCCCAAAACCCTCCGAGAAAAAAAGCATCCCACCATATTATAAACGGGTACACCTCATCGCTGACGCGTTCAAGGTGTTTGATTTATATCCACCCCCAACTCCTTGCTCGCCTATTAAACTATCGAGTTCGGAAGGTTTTTATTTTTATTTTTAAAGGAGCAGGCGCGTGACCGACACGCCCCGCGCTGCGTTTAAAAATATCAAAAGGGGAAAACGAGTCGAGACGATGTGGCGAGTCAAACCTCGCATCCCTGTCATCCTCTTTTAATCAATGGTTTTCGAACCTTCCATCTGGGTCAAACTCCCGCATCCACATTTCATTTAATCAACGTCTTTTGACGTTAATTTCAGTATACTAGTATCTTAAACGCATTAAATTATCCTCCCATGGGGAATTTAATAAGGAGAGGGGAAGATGGAAGGCAGCTTCGAGCACTACTGGTTTTAGCAGCAAAACAATGGGCGGACGGACACATCAAGCCTACGTAAACATGTTTTTATTCACTATCCGAGTACTATAAATAGCTAAGCAATGACATCATCGTCTCATTATTATAATGAGGAGTAGCCTCGAGCGTTTGACATCCATCCAAGTCAATCGCTGCATGCAGAATTGAGACTCCGTCCAACTTAAATTGATTTAAAAGGGCGTGTGGGGGACACAGGGCACAGTACGAGGCCCTGTATTTATTTACACCGATCGATCGATCATCATTAAGCGTACGTATAATTATTACGTGCATGTGGAAGTCACATGCATGGGCGGGATTTCGCAACCCCTGATCGTACTAAATTACAAAGAACGAGGAGGCGGTGTCGGCGCAAAAACCTCCGCCTCGCTCGCCGCCTCCCGAATTAACCGGGGCCGATCGATCGACTCGCTCGCTCACTTCGCCTTCGGTTCGTCATCGTCTTCTCCCTCGCTCGCTCGCTCGCTCGCCCACGCCACACATGTCGAGGAGCAGGAGGAGGAAAAGGCTTCTCTCTCTCATCATCGCCATGATCCTGCTGCTAGTTATCTGCAGCAGCAGCAGCGGAGGGGCGGCATTGAGGTTGGGGGTCATCTACCTGCACGAGGACGACGCGGCGGCTACGAGCAGGAGAGCGGAGCCGATTCCTCCTCCGCCGCCGCCGCCCTCCGCGTCCGGGACGGCCGCCTGGAGCGAGAGCAAGCGGCGAGCGCCGAGTTGCCCTGATCCCCTTCACAACCGCTAGCGCCGGCGTATTTTATCCGTAAGATAGAGATCGATTTAATTTCCTTCCTTCGAGCGGTTGCTTCTTCTGTAAGATGATCATATTAAAGTATCGATTTCGCCATCTCTTGCTTCCTTTTAGATGCATCTCTTATACGTATATATATATACGCCAAAACTGGAAAATAAGAAGTAAAAAAAAGGAGCCATGGTGCGAATGAACAGTGCAAGTTCATGCATTGCTATTTGATGAGGGCGAGTGATCTGAGTCATTAGATGGTTAAAAAAAGAAGGAAGGGAACGGAAGACAAGGAGGTCAGGGCAGGGCTCAGAAGGGGGCATCTCCGCAGCACATGGTACGTGGCTTCACATGGCGTTTATAAGCAGGAGAGCAGAAGCAGACCGGTACTGGTTCCAACAAGCTGCATGCATCTCTCTGACATGGAGGAGGAGGAGGAGGAGCACGTAGTTCGATTCGAGCTTAGCTTCCTGACTCCGGGCTATTTCTTTACTGATTTAGATGCTGATGTGTTCAAGAGCTTGGCCATCTGCTGGCAGTTCCAACTACTGAAATGGGTAAGAGTTAAAGACGAGCAGTGATTCTTCTTTCTTGTCATCGGGACTTGAACTTAAAACTGCACTGAATTATATATATATATATGTATAAATATCATCTCCCGATATGTTAGGAGATCATTCAGAGATCACGGTCAGACTAGTTATAGCGACTGCTCACGGCTTTAATTTTGCTGCATCGGTGATCAGCGCCATCATCATCCCCGAGTCAGCATTCAAGACAGCGTGTCCCCGACAGAAGAAGAATCCAAATTATCTTCTCTCCCCCTCTGCCCTCGCATCAGTCGAGTAATTACTTTTTGCAGATCGTTAATGGATTTCAAATTTTTACCTGATCAGTAAAAAACAAATATACTCCACAACCGTGATGGGCTCGGGCTCGAACTGGACTCGCACTGGGCCGATCGTTAAACCCCCTATACCTTCCTCCTCCCGCATTCGCTCTACTTTCTCAGTTCATCCGCCTTCCCTGGAGTGCTTCCTTCGCCATCGCCACCGTTCCAGACATCGCAGTGACCGAATCCATCTTCTCCTTCACCTCAATGGCGTCGATCATCCGAGGTAGCACCTCGCTTTTCTCCTCCGTCTCCAGACGCCAAAACCAATGCTCCGATTGGTCGCAGCCGCGGGCGCTGTGCCGTCCGCCCTCGTGGCCGCTCGAATCGCCCTTCTCCGATCCAGTTCAAGGAGGTGCGTGCGTTCATGGTTGTCGAAGATTTTACCGTGCACTTGCCATCACCTTTTGATTTATTGAAACTGGTGGCGCTCCTCAGGTTACTGAGTCCCTAATAAACTGAGGCGGAAGGTTGCCTCAGGCTTTTGATCGAAGAGGCGGACGAAACCCTAATCAGCGCTTTCCTCGTGCTTTTGCGCTCTAAAGGGGAGACCTTTTTGAAGAGGTACTGAAAAGCTGGTACCCTAGCTGTTGGAATTGCCGAGAGGAATGACCGAGTAATTTTTCTTTTCCCCTCTTGTTTACGTAGATAGTTGGACTGACGAGGGCGATGATCGATTGCGCTGTGAAGGTCCAGGGCGTCTATGATGCAGTTGACATCGTGGGAACAGCCGGTTTGAATGCGAGAAAGGTGGACTCAGAATTCCTAGAATTAGAGTGGTCTGACCCAACGCACGATCTTTTTCTCGATACAGTTCTCCTTCTGCAGAAGCAAGTAATCCGCTGTCTGATGGTGCTTCCTTTTCGTGGCGCAACTTGCAGCAAGGCAATCCCTCGAGCTCCTCCGCCTGCGGAAGTGCCGATGTAGCAACTTCTTCGCTGACCTCTTTTCGAATATTTATTTTTAAGTGAAATCTTTCCAAATATTTGTTAATCTATTGAAACAAAGTTTTTGTTCGGTTTAAATCCAATACGTATGACGATTTAAACTTGTAATGCATGGCGGGGACAATTTGCTGAACGACATCAACTCGAAGAGATGCTAACCGATCGTCTTAAGCATGCAGGTTCTCAATTCAGCCGCTGCTCTTCTTGTTGCTGGTTCATGCCAGCAATTTTGCAGAGGGTGTACTGCTAGCGCAAAAAGACCTGTCAATCTGGGAAGGCCATCGACAAACTCTCTTCCTGGATCGCAATCTCGAATGTTAGTAGATAATACCTGCTCCGATGTTTAATTTTTTTTGCTTGCTTAGTTGCTTATAGAATATGTTACAGAACTCAAATAGTTCCTTCTCGTCTGCCTCCGGCGGACTGGCTTTCGAATGCTGAATCCTCCTTCCGCCAATTTTCTCACATCTCCATTGTTTTGTACAGAAACAGAGAGAAGCCGTTGCCGACGCTTCGAAAGGAAATTGAAGAACCTCTCTCATCTTGGTCCCTGATCCACTTAGCCCGTAGCTCTGTGCGGTCCAAACAAGTCCGGGTCGAGTCGGGCTAACCAAGCTTAGCATTATCAAAATATGGGCAAAATTTCTATATTATATTAATCAGCAATTAATGAAAACCTAACCCCAGCCCATCATCATCAGCTGTAGGTTAGGTGAGAGATCGATAGCATGATGCGAGTGAGGTTTTCTTTAACTTTCCAAGTCTTTGACTCTTCTAAAAAGAAGTCTATCACTTCTTCTATCAAAAAAATCCTCATTTCAACTATCAACATGCAATTCCTACCAAGCAATTGACAATTAAAAACCTATTTTAATTAGCGCAAGCGAAACGCCTTCCTCTGCTTTGACCACCAACTTTTATTAACCTTTTTTTTTTCTTTGCTTTGAATGGAAGCCGGGCCATCGATCAACTCAAGTACTTGGTCGTTCATCCTATCAAACAGTAATAAAAAAATCCCTGCAGATGTAGCCCTTTATTTTTCTACTCTGCACAAAAAAGGAGACTCCCAGCTCTGATGTCAATCGCTTGTTTCCCTTGCCCAACTCAATAAATGGGAAATACTTATTATTTCTTCTTGTTCTGCCATCATACATCACCTCTGATACCTTTTATTAGGTTATTTGATTCAACCAAGTTATTTTGTTTTCTTTTCTCAGCAAACTAACTGCAGACTGCACTCGAGCCTGAGACGCATCAGAAAACTATCTGAAGTGGGGGGAGTGGTTTCCATGTTCTGATTGTCCTACTGACGTGCCGATCCAATCCAGATATTCTAATAGTTTATATACACATCAAGGTCCACATCCCCTGCACCTTCCACGAAACTTCACACCATTTCAGCAGCACCCTGACAATGGAAGGGAAAAAAAGAAGAAGAGGGCAATTGATTGCATCAGATCACAGAATAATTTATTTATACTCTTTATTCTCCACTTCGCCCTGCTTTACTTAGCTGTATCGAGCAGGGTCATGTGGTGGCATCCATATATATTTATCTTCCATCATTCACTTCATCCAATTAATTATATATGCAGGAACAGGAGGAGAGACTTCACTTACTTTTTCTCTCTGCTGAAGAAGATTTGATAAATGAATCAGAAATAAAGGAGGGGGAGGAGAAGATATTTTTTTATTTATTTTAGCGGAGCGGTTGTTGCGCCAACACCCAGCACTCCACGTGCCCACTTGCTCGAGCCGGTGTGGGCGCGCGCTCGCACGGATCGCTGACGAACCGTTACATAAATAATAATGCGTAACGGTAAAAGTTCTTCGATCAAAAGGAGGACTCAAACGTTATACGCGCTGTAACAGCTGATATGATATATCGAGATAGCGATATGTTTCTCCTCTGTTAGCATATTATAAATCTACTGCCCGGCCCGTCCTCCTTTCCCTTCCTCGCTCTCCCCGCTTCGCCGGCGCTCGCTCTCTTTTTTTCCGTCAGTCTCGCCGAGGGAGGCAGCTAAGGTCGAGATCGGATCTTTCTTTTTCCGTCTCCTGTTTCGCTCTTTGATTTCGAATGGCTGGAAAAAAAGATTAAATCTCTGGAGTTTTAATTTGTGGTTCTACAGGCGTTCTGCTTGCGGATCTCCAAGATGAACTACCGCACGGTGCAACAGAACGCTTTAGCTGCCTGCGAGGAGATCGGGGGGGCCTTCGCCGTCGACTCCGACCGCATGCACCCGGTCGTCTGCCCCAAACCCCGGCGGCTCGCTCCCTTCCCGCTCCCGCTCCCGCTCCTCGCCGTCCCGGTTCGCCCCCTGCGACGGCTTCCCAGGTGCTTCCTCGATCTCCTCGAACTCTTTGATCGAAGGAGGATCTTGAGTCTTTTTTTTCTTCTTCTTCTTGTCCTTGAGCGGCTGGCTGGATCTTATCTTTTTCCGTTTCCTTTCTTCAGCTATCAGCTGGATCTGTCGGATCGTTGCGATTCGGAAGCCGGAGCGGAGCTTCTCGGTATTTTTCTCCGGAAGGTGAGTTTTAAGAGCCTTCCTTCCTTGGAAATCAAATCCCTTCTCGGCAAGTTTTTGATTTTTGATCGAAGATTGAAGACTAACAGAGATAGGATCTGCAGGGCGGAGAAGAGGAGGAGGAGGAGGAAGGGGATCGGCAGGTGGCTTCATCGGCCTCGTTTTTCTGCGGCTCGCCGCCGAGCAGGGTGTCGAATCCCGTCGTCCTGGACTCCCGGTTCGGCGAGGACCGCCCGCCGGTGCCCCTCAGCCACTTGCCGGCGATCCAAACCGGCTCGCCCATGCCCGCTCGGAAAGGCTGCGCCCCTGCCAAGTTCAGCTACAAGCCGGCCGCTGTACGCGTGGAGGGTTTTGATTGCCTCAGCGGCGATCGCCGGAGCTGCAGCAGCATAGCCGCTGTGGCCTAGCCGACGACGACCTTGTACATAAACAACACCGCAGCGCTTCCCTCCATTCAATCCGGGGGAGCCAACAAGTTAAATCACCGCCGTCATCATCATTAACATCAAACACAGCAATTAGAGGAAAAACTAAGGAGACAGAGGAAGAGATTGCGACTGGAGAAGCTTCGTATCCGTATCGAATTAGAAATCTATTCGTATTGGGTTGTTCTTTAGGTAGGAAATAATTATATTTAAAAAGGGAGAGCAGAGCGAGCCAGGTCCTAAGTAAATTTTTTACTTCTAAATTGGGGGCATTTTAAGCTGTAAAGAGAAGATTTAGGTAGGCGATGAGTCATGCCAACTCGTTGTACGCACGAGCAAATGTAAAAAAAGTTTCCAAGTGTAACTTATCATTTCAAATTCTTAATTTTGTAAGTCTTTATTGTGTCCTTCGGGGCCTCGGGTTACAGGCTACGGCTCGAAAGAATCTTTAAAAGCTGTAAGATGCAGACGTTAGGATACACTCACTATAAATTATTATTGTAGTCAGGTGTCAGAAGGGCACATGACTCGGTGCAGGAATCCAAATCCAGCCACTTTTACTTTTTTCTTTTTTCACATTCGTCGCAACTTATCTGTTTATAATTCACGCATTATGTATTTGGCTAGATATAAGAAAATTTATATATATATACGAGTAGATTAAATATTAGAAGGGTGTGGACACATTTGGATCCAGTGAGCAGCATTGTCGATGTAACTACACATATCCTTTTAAATATGTTATTTTGTTGATTGGGGTGAAGTCGCCGATGGGCCATAATAATTTGCAGGCCTAACTAAACAGGCAGTTGAGCCATCATTGCAACGAATGAATGAGTGCAGAGTTGGAAAGCTCGTCTGATCCTTCTAACACTTGCGGAGGTATTTATTTATCAACTGCCCCCGATGCCTGATAGCTTGACGAAACAGGAATGCGGCAGTGGGATCGGCTACATTGAATCTGATCCCTTTATTAGCATGTGATTTGTGCTGTCCATTTCCAGCTAATTAATGTTTTTTATTAGTTTTGAAATTTTTTTTAAAATATATATATTTCATTGATTATTCAAAATTAAACTACCATCTGATATAAAAAATATTATTATATAATTAAAGGGTGTTATATTATAATTTCAAAAAAAAAATACCTAGACTAAATAAAAAGTATAGAATGAATAAGTAGGATCGTAATTTTAAATTCTAAAAATTGGTCCATGTAATATGCTAATCTTGAAAAATATTCTGACGCTAGTAGAACTTGTATTTAATTTATAAGCCAAGATAGCCCTAGGAGCTTAATTTCAATTTGTAATCCTATGATATCGTCACCCGTGAAGAGTGTCGACATTTTATTCCCGATGAAATCTGATCGAGATATGCAAAAGTCAAAAATAGCTTAATTGAAAAATCACGTCCCCTTTTGTAGATGTCTTAAATAATAATGACATCTGATTAGTAGCTATATGCCTATATCCACCCAAAGCTTCAGCCGTCGTTATTTCCGCAGCATTCAGTTCCATCTTCTATTTCCCTCTATTCTTATTCGAATACTCTGATCTAGAAAAAGATGAAGAAACATAATAAACACGTGAAGAATCGACCAAAACTTTGATTTTTTTTTTTTCAATCGTTGAAACAGTAAAATGGCATATAAATCTAAAAACAAGGAGACGATCTACATTTAAGTACCGTGAGTAATTTTCTCAGAATCTTTTTATTAAGGAATGTTCACATTTTCTTTTAGAAAATTGAGTACTGAACCATGACAATCCCGCATAGAATCTCTTTATTAAGGAATGTTTACATTGAAAAGAAAGGTTAGACGACTCCTTACGGAATATATTCCATTCACAATATGCGCAGAGGATGCTTTAATTCACCGGTCCCCTTTATCTGTTTACTTTTCTTTTAGTAATATTATTTATATATCTTTATTAAGGAAGCTGACGACGTGAAAAGAAAATAATAATATCCATCAATATTTATACGACAGATGAAACGCACCAAGATCGGTCAGAGTACCGTCAGATCCTTCGCACCGCCAAAGGGTCAAAAAGTCACCTCACGAAAGCGGAGTCGGCAGCGAGCGGTGGAGACGGTAATCACACCGCGATAAGCTCACCGCTCCACCTCCGCCTCCGCCTCCGGGTCAGCGTTGAGGTCGAGCAGCCTCGGCGCGGACGCGGAAGCCTCCGCCTCCTTCTCCGGCTCTGCCGCTGGGGCGGTGCCGTTAGCGCCCCCCACGGTGTCCTCCCTGACCTCGCCGTGTCCCGCGAAGTCTTCCAAGGTGAACTCCGGGCTCCAAAGCGTCGACGGCCCATCGACCGCGGTGGCTCGCCGCGCGGCGAGCCACCGCGACGCCTCGCGCATGTGGCGGAGGGTGCAGAAGAACTCCTCCACCTCGCCGTCGGTCCTCGGCGTCCGGACGCCCTCGCGTTCGGCCCTTGGTTTCAGCGGCGGGCGCCTGCCGTCCGCTTCGCCCGCGCCGGCGGTAGGTTAGTTAATTATCGTACAATTAGTTTTACAGCGGTACGAACGATCGGTGCACGTGGCATCGCGCACGTGGAGACTGACGGACAATTGAGTTGGTCGATATGGGATTATAAATTATTATATTTTTTCTGACAAATTATTTTTCCCAATCGTAAAAAGTAAAAAAAAAAGAAGGTCATTATTTACTTGGCTTCTTGATACCTTCCAATTTAATCATGGCCTGATCCGAAATCAAAAGAAAAAAAAGAGAGAAGGCAGGGGCAGGAGTTTGTTTATTATATTGGGAGTAAGAGGGGGGTTGCACTGCCCAACGCAGGCGTTCCTCATTTTTAAACTTTAATCAACCGGATCGCAAACATCCGTGGCCTCACTATTCCCCAAATCCCTCAAAAATATTATAAAAACCCCCCACAACGACGGCACGCCACGTTATCAATATCTTCGTGTATAGATATATAAACAGGAGGGCACGTCAAAAAGTACGGCTGAAATGGCCTCCCTCTTTCAAATTATTACTTCCCAAAGAAAAAAGAAAACAGAGCATCGTTCACGCATCTGCTGACTCTTCTGGCCGGAGGAGACACACAGTGGATGGTCTCACATGGGCGACTGTCGCTATGGACAAAGGAACCCTACGCCTCGGGGACCTGCTCCCCCATACTCCCTTCATCTCGGTGCTCTCAATGTCCCCACCTTCCCCCCTCCCTCTCAGACGCTACGCTGCACGCCTACAGCGCTTTGAAGAGAAGCGGTGGAGTTACTCCGTTGGAGCAACCGCAGAAGACGAACGGCTCATTAACTCGAGCGACCCGTAAGCCCAGTTTTTATTCCTGTACTACGTGACCTTGGAAATGATCTTATCCTCCGCTTCCGAGTTAGCCGGCCCCCATGGACGTGGGTGGATCTCGGAACCAGCCTTGATGGAAGGGAAGGAGGAGGAGGAGGAGAAGAACGAGAAAAGGCCTAAAAAAAAAAGGGTTTTTGAAAAAGTAGCAGAAGATCCAAATCTAATGAGGACTTATCGGCAGTCCGTCTTCGAATCAAAATGGGATTACGGATCCGATGAGCGGAGCAGAGGGGTGGTGGGTCCCCGTCGCACGCAGGGAGGTTCACATGATGAGCTTTTAGAGCATCCGCTGCCTCCCTCCTATTTTCTTCTATATATCTACGATTATTACTGCTCTTCTCCTTGCTCGTACGATAACAGCTACGAAGCAGTGATCTCCTCCTCTTGAATCTTGATCACTGTGAGACTCTCTTCCCTGCTTCTTCTCTGCCACTTGGGTTTGGTTTTGGGAGCAACAGAGCAAAAAGAAGAAAAAAAGGAAAGAAAAAAAAATGTCGTTTCCCTCTTCCTCCTCCTCTGCTTCTCTTTTGCAGCTTGCAGTGGTGGTGTGCTGTGCTGCACTTTTTTCTCTTCATTTTTGTTCTGCTGCGTCTCCCCCTCCGAAGGCAGGATTTGGCTACCGCCTGGTGTCGATTGCAGAGATCGCTAGTGGCGGTGGGCTGATAGGGTTTCTCCAGGTGAAGCAGAGCTCCTCCACTTACGGCCCGGACATCCCCCATCTCCGCCTCTTCGTCAAGTAAGAACAGCTAAAAATAAACTTTCCTTCCCCTCAGAAAGTTACGACAGCAAAACTACTACTCGCCTCTGCACTCTCAGTGTGTTATTTTTTTTTATAAACACTACTACCTACCTGAAGGTGATGTTTTGTTAAATGGTGACCATATTTAAACTATCTGGAGGAAGTAAGTCAAAATCTTGTCTGAGTTTTGATTTGCTGCAGCATTTGCTGAGGTTGACTAAAAATTTGAGTATAAGGTGGAGGAGGAGGAGGTTGTTCTTCTTATCTTTTATACTAAGAAGAACACTCTTTTTAATTCATCTCATCTCCAGGCACGAAACCCAGGATCGACTGAGGATCCAGATAACCGACGCAGAGGAGCAAAGATGGGAAGTGCCCTACGACTTGCTCCCGCGAGAACCCTCCCCGCCGCTGGGGGCCAAGCCGTCGACCATCCCCTTCACCGCCTCGGAGTACCCAGCTGCCGCCGGCGACCTCCTCTTCACCTTCACCTCCGACCCCTTCTCCTTCGCCGTGAAGAGGAAGTCCAGCGGGCAGACGCTCTTCGACTCGAGCTCCGGCGTCCTCGTGTTCAAGGACCAGTACCTCGAAATCTCCACCCGCCTCCCCAAATCCGCCGCGCTGTACGGGCTCGGCGAGAACACGCAACCAGCCGGCATACGCCTCCGCCCCAACGATCCTTACACCATCTACACCACCGATATCTCCGCCATCAACCTCAACACGGACCTCTACGGTTCGCATCCCGTGTACATGGACCTGAGGAACGAGGGTGGCGGGCCGACCGCTCACGCGGTCCTGCTTCTTAACAGCAACGGCATGGACGTCTTCTACAGGGGGAGCTCGCTCACCTACAAAGTCATCGGCGGCGTGCTCGATTTCTACTTCTTCCCCGGACCGTCGCCGCTGGCGGTGGTGGAGCAGTATACTGCTTTCATCGGTCGGCCTGCTCCCATGCCGTACTGGGCGCTAGGTAACTTTCTCAGTTCTCAAGTACCACAGAGGGTAAAGAGAGTAGGGGGTCTCTGATCACTGCAATTTAATTTCACGTGCATGCATCATAAATGCTGCAAAATTACTCCTCCATTATATCTTGGATAGATAGGCATGCAATCTAGATGCTTGACCTAATATTGAGGACAAGAAGGGGCCATGTCGCTCGCAGGTGGTCTAAACTTAAACACAGACATGATTGAGACCCGACTAGGCTCTGGCGGAGTGGGCTCTGCACAGCAAAGCAGAGTCGGATGTTGGATGAACAAACTGAAGCTGTGCTCTCACGATGAAGTAGTGTTCTAACAGTTGGGATTTTGCAGGATTTCACCAGTGCAGATGGGGGTATCAGAACCTCTCGGTGGTGGAAGGCGTGGTGGAGGGCTACAAGAAGGCGCAGATACCTCTCGACGTCATCTGGAACGACGACGACCACATGGACGCCGCCAAGGACTTCACCCTCGACCCCGTCAACTACCCCCGCCCGAAGCTCCTCGAGTTCCTCGACCGGATCCACTCCATCGGCATGAAGTACATCGTCCTCATCGACCCCGGCATCGCCATCAACTCCAGCTACGGCGTCTACGTCCGCGGCATGGCCAAAGACGTCTTCATCAAGTACAACGGAAAGCCCTACCTGGCCCAGGTCTGGCCCGGCCCAGTCTACTTCCCGGATTACCTCAACCCCAATGGCGTTACCTGGTGGATCGACGAGATCTCCCGGTTTCACCAGCTCGTCCCCGTCGACGGCCTCTGGATCGACATGAACGAGGCCTCTAACTTCTGCACCGGGGAGTGCAAGCTCCCGACCAACCACTTGTGCCCGATTCCAGACTCCAAAACCCCGTGGGTTTGCTGCTTGGACTGCAAGAACATCACGAGCACGCGGTGGGACGTGCCGCCCTACAAGATCAACGCGTCGGGAGTTCAAGCGCCGCTGGGCTTCAACACCATCGCCACGAGCGCCACCCACTACGGCGGCGTCCTCGAGTACAACGCGCACAGCCTTTATGGCTTCTCGCAGGCCGTCGCCACCCACAAGGCGCTCCAGGGGCTTCAGGGGAAGCGCCCCTTCATCCTCTCCCGGTCCACCTTCGTGGGCTCCGGGGCGTACGCCGCTCATTGGACCGGCGATAACAAGGGCACCTGGGAGAACCTCCGGTACTCGATCTCGACGATGCTGAACTTCGGCATCTTCGGCATGCCGATGGTCGGCTCCGACATCTGCGGGTTCTACCCGGCGCCGACGGAGGAGCTCTGCAACCGCTGGATCGAGCTCGGAGCGTTCTACCCGTTCTCGAGAGACCATGCCAACTTCGCCTCGCCGAGGCAGGAGCTGTACCAGTGGGAATCGGTCGCGCAGTCCGCGAGAAATGCTCTCGGGCTGAGGTACAAGCTCCTGCCGTTTCTGTACACCTTGAACTACGAAGCTCATCTCACCGGAGCTCCGATCGCGAGGCCCGTCTTCTTCTCCTTCCCTAATTTTACGGCAAGCTACGGCCTCAGCACGCAGTTCCTGCTAGGGAGCGGCGTCATGGTGTCGCCGGTCCTGGAGATGGCGGCGACCAAGGTGAAGGCGATGTTTCCGCCGGGGACCTGGTACAACCTCTTCGACAAGACGAAGGCGGTCGTCTCCGTGGACGAACGCTACGTGTCTCTGGACGCTCCGCTGAACGAGATCAACGTGCACGTGTATCAGAACACCATCCTCCCCATGCAGAGGGGCGGCATGATCTCCAAGGAGGCGAGGGCGACGCCGTTCACCCTCGTCGTGGCCTTCCCCTTGGGCGCCACAGCGGCAGACGCCAAGGGGAGCGTGTACCTGGACGACGACGAGCGACCGGAGATGACGCTCGCGGAAGGGGAGGCGTCGCTGATCCAGTTCTACGCCAGCGTTCGCGAGAAGACGGTGACGCTGTGGTCGGAGGTGGAGATGGAAAGCTTCGTTCTGGGGAAGGGCCTGTTGATCGAGAAGGTGACCGTGCTGGGGCTGCAGGGGAGCGGGCACGGGCTCGCGATAGAGGTCGACGGCGCGCCATGGGCGGACACTCCGAAAGCTTCCCTCGCGGTGACTACTTCTCCGGCGAAGGCGGAGGGGGACACCAAGAGAAGCAACATGGTGGTGGATGTCGGCGGCCTGGCGTTGCCGTTGGGGAAGAAGTTCTCCATGACTTGGAAGATGGGGATTAATTAATCCTCCATCGCCGCCGCCGCCGCTTGATTTAAGTTCCTGCGAGAGAGCGTGAACGAACAATTATCCATTTAAATTTAGTTAATCCGATGAAAAGTATTCGAATCTGATGGAAATGCAAGCGGCGGCCATGTCCAGAAACAAAGCAAGCAGCAACAAATAAAGCCCCCCCCCCTTTTTCTTGATCGAATGCAGTTTGGGCCTTTCCTCATGTCTCGTGACTCATGCTATTTTAGTTCCAACACACGCACGTTGAATCGACAAAACATCGGTATCAAACAAAAAAGTGGGGATTAATACGACGTATATGTGAAAGCCGTGCCCTGATGAGCGAGCAAGGATGTTCAGCATCAGTAAACACAGAACTGATACGCTAAAATGTGTTTCATGGGTGCGAGCAGGCAAACCACAGTCTGCAACTCTGTGTGTGTGTGTGTGTGTTTTCCACGTCTTTTTCCAGATTGACTCGAAAAGTCACTACCGGTATTTTTTTTCCTTCTCAAGTCTTCGGCCGTGTCAACGGCAGCGTTCCCACATGGATTTCCTACGGACTGAATCAAGTTTCCACATGCAGGTCCTATTCATCACGCCGTCTCTTTCTTTTACCCTTTTTTTTTCCTTTGCCACGAGCAGGGCTGGGGCCGGCGCTGATGGTGGTGGTAGAGAGGCGCAGTAGCAGCGCGCTCGGCGCACTGCACGGACTGTCTTCGGCCTGTCACGCACGTAGACTACCGAGAGATCCTTTTCTTCTCTTCTCTTCTCTTCTTCTTCTGCCAACCCGACGAGATCTGAATCCAACTGCTGCATGCATGCATTCACGCGCTCTACTCACTCTGCTCACGCACGCCCCCCACTTGCCGACGACCGCAGCATCATCTTCCTCGCCACACAGGCTGTGCATGCGTGTATCAATTTATTCCGTGAGATGGCTTGGAAAGAAGCTCCTCAACCTACGGAAATCTGCGGGGATGACGGAAAATGACCTCCTCTTCTGCAAGTCAACCGAGTTAGTATTAAAGATTATTTCTTATAATATTTTTTTAAAATAAGATAATTAAATTTCCACCCCTTTCACCATCATTTATTTAATTTTTTAATAGTATTTAATATCATGTCAAAATAATATTAAATATTAGAAGGTTCTAAAATAAAGAGTACAAATGTAATTAAACATATTCAGAATTTTAATCCCTTTTTAAATTAAAATTAAATATAAAACAAATGGGTGTTTTTAAAAAAAAATTAAATGTCAGTGGAATTAACCCAATTTATTTTTGGTTCTAATGATGGCATGAGTCACGAACCGGCGGTTAGATTTAGGTGGGAGGGTTAATTAATTGAAAGATTGAAACGGGGGGTGACGTGTTCCCGTGCCATGTCGGAGATCCACATCCACGTCCGTCGTCACCCCCAATTTAATTCGGTCCCGCCTGCTGATCTTGACGTGCCGCTGCCCTCGATCTCGATGGGAAAACACATATTTTTATTTCGTTTCACCACATTGTTATTGATTTGGAGATCGTTCCACCGTCTTCCTCTCCGTGGAAGATTCATGACGGCCGGTTAATAAATATCTTCACACTTCTTTATATTAAGTACGTGTAGAGACGACGACCGTGAAACCCAGGAAGAAGCATCCATCGCCGTCCGATCCCCCTCACACTTGTTTTAATTCCGCTTCCCGCGGAGCCTCGCAACCTTTTTTTAAACTTATTTGCTCCGTAAAGGGATTTGAATGGATAGAAAAAAAGGTAGGAATGCAAGAAAAATAATGGAAAAATAAAAAGGGAGGGAGGGGAGCGACGGAGTCAGCGAGCTAAACATTCTACGACGACAACGCTTCGAATAATTAATTTTGCCCCACAAATGAAGAAAAAAATTAACAAACACAGACGCTCTTCTTCACTTCCCTCGCTCTCCCTCCCTTCTATATAAAGAAGCTAAAACCTTGTTGACTCCTTATCGGCATCCCACGAGCCGGTGGTGGTGGAGGAGGAGAGATGAAACGAAGCAGAGCGGAGCTCGCGGCAAACTCCGGACTCCTCGCCGGAACCCCTCCTCCTCCTCCTGCCAAATCCCAGCGGCGGGGGACGAAGGAGCAGGTGAGAAAGGTCGACGCAGCAATGGCGGAGAAGACACGGGAGGGCGTCGTCAGAGGAGAAGATGGTGGCCGTAGGATGGGGACCGCCCCGGCGACCACGGAGTACTGCTCCTCCCCTCCCGTAGGGGAGGAGGCGGCGGATGCGGCGTGGGAGGTGGGGGACGGAGAGTTGGGCGGCGGGCTCGGGGGGTGGTGGTGGCTGTGGCCGCCGGGGGTGGAGGAGGAGAAGCTCTTGGGTTGGTTCCCGTTTGCGGCAGAGCACTTCGCGTGCTTGGAGGAGAAAGGAGGGGGAGATGAAGTGGAAGAGGAGGACCACGATATATGGCAGCTGCAGCACATCCATGAGATCCCAAACCCGAGCCATCCATAGCGAGCGGAAAGGTGATTCTTCTTCTTTTTTTCCTTCTTGCCTTCTTTCTTGCCGCGTATCAAGAAGAAGAAGATGATGAATGGGCAGCTTTACCCGTTTCTGATCTCATACAATACAAATCCGACTGGTTGTTCCTCTTCGATCTACTTGTACTTTAATATGGATCAAATTCGTAGCGAGCAGATCTAGTTGATGAGTTAATATCATTTCTCATAATTAGACTGAGCTTAATTAAGCGATTAAACTCAAAGTTGCAACCGAATCATGTCGACGCGGAGGAATATGACAATTATAATTATAGAGAATAGTATATATATATGCAGAGAGATATTAGCGCTAATATATATAAAAAAATTGGTCCAGAAGCCATGTGATGGTATATATATATATATATGGATAGATATAGATATGGAGATTGTGAATGGTTGGACTAATCAAAGTCTCAAAGAAAGTAGACGGCAGAAAGAATCGAATAGTTTGACATGCATCATATGAGTTGGAATAAGGGCCTAATCGAATATGAGATCACATCCAATCAACAACTAACCTGTTCAATCATTGAAATCATCTTTTTCTTTTTCTTTTTTAAAAAGAAATTATTTAGAGTGATAATTATATTAAGGTCTGATACACTTTCTATTTATTGAAAGAACCTAAGTAAAGGGATCTACAAAATAACTCTCCTAAATCTTTTTTAAAGACTGAAAGATTCTTTCAATATCTTATTTTTGGGTCCAAAAAAAATTAAAGTATAGAAAAAAAGTCTCTTAGAATAGAATTTTTTTTCTTACAATAAATTTTTTTCTGAGTAAGATAAACTGAGGTAAATACTAAAGAGGTTTTCCTCGTATCCAGCCGATTCAACAGCAGGTGCAGAGGAAGGGAAAATTAAGAACTGTTTCTACATGAAGCATGCCAGCTTGGAAGCACATGATCAATGTGGGTTACAACTTAGAAGTAAGCAAGAGGCACGCATGCCCCATAAGACAAGAATACACCACCTAATTATGCAGGAGGAAGTCTCGGTTTATTTTGTTAAAATCTAATCGGGGAAAGGAAAAGAAAATTTCTCCACTCATTGGACATCACTCATCAGGCATGCAAGTCCAAATTCCTGGCAGTACCAACAGTATCTAAATTATTTATCATTTACTATCTCAAACATTCATTTTAATCTCTAATTGAACCTTGCATGGAGATTTTTAGAGCAATGATGAAAAAGACATCTTAGGATAACTGTGAGAACAGAGTTTTGGATGTCAAACCTGTGGTTTTGCCCGGAACACGTGCATGCGACTATTCACATTGATGTTCAGTTTGTCTCATTCATTAGCTGTAGTGTGTTGCTTCTACTATTCAATTGGCCTGACTTGGTTGCTGTCACTGATTCACTGTTCAAAGCCTACAGACAAAAAGCTCAGATGAACCATGTTTTTACCTTTCAGAGTTGAATAGTAAATAGTAATAAATAGCTTGAGACTTTGCATGTGGTAAGAATTCCTAGCTACACAACCACACACGAGAATTGCACGACCAGATTGATGTAAGTAATTTAGCTCTAATGGTGTATGTATATCACAGTAGATGTTTAACAAATGCCCACATTAGAAGGCTTATGATATAACATCACAACGAACAGAACAAATAACATTCTCACAGAAGCCTCTTCTCCTTTAAAATGGTCACAGTTCAATACATCTGTATCAGTTCTCTTCCTGGTAGGTGCTGACCACGGAGAGATCGTACGTGTCCAAAAATACAATTCTGGGTACCCATCGTGTAACCATATAAAAAGTTTACCTAACATCGTTGAGGGAAGGTCTGGCATTTGGTTAACCACCGAAAGGTATCAGAATGGGGCCCAGAAAAGATGGGCTTGCTTCAAAGTTGACTCTTCCCTAGTACACCTGTATAGAAATTATGGGGTTCCACAAAGCACCAGGCCATGGCAACTAACTGCATGGAAACTTTTAAACCACACAAGCCTCCGAAACAATGAATCCCCACCAACCTCCTATCACCTCCATCTTCTGTGTAACCAAAGCTAAATGCTTTGTATGCGATCAACACAATGAGAATCCGATATCACCCACCAATTTGTGTTCCTGATATAGCCAATTTAGCTATGAATTCCCAAACTCATTGCATACACGAGCTAGAATTTGACTTCCATTCATCTATAAGTTCTTTCATCAACCTTTGGAACTTCATCGCTTGAGACCCAGGTCTAACAATGTTAGCGTTGCCCCATTGAGAGCATGGATCCATCCACCAACTATTCTTGCCAGAGCACCAAGCCCCAGGAACAGCCCTGTGCTGCCCACGTTGCAGTATCATGTTATCAATTTTATCTAGCACACGATCACCATGATGGAACTGTCTAGCAAAAGGCACTCCACTCTTTATCATCTCATCATAATCCGTTGTGTTAAGATAGTGAGGCTCCATCACAGGAGGATCATCCCACACCATATACCTTAGATCATTGTTCACTGCCATGTTCTGAAAATCAGGGGAGTTGCACATGACTGAATGAAAATAACCTTCCTGGGATAATATCACATTTGTGAAGTACAAGAGGAGCGACCGAGGCAGATTGTCCCAACCTAGTATACAGTATTCTACAAATGATCTGCTCAAGATAACCCATGGTGAACCTGCTTAACCACAAATTGGAAAAAATATATCATAATTTGCTCATGCAGAAGATTAAAGCATAGTATTATAGAATATAGGTTAAGAAAAAGGAAATGCCTGTGAAGAACGTGAAAGATTCAGGGGTGTCCCGATTCTCTGAAGCTTGAAAAAATTGGTTCCTCTTTGCCAGGTAGATTCCTGCGTCAACTATAATTGGCTGAACCCTCTGGTTTCTGAAAAAGGACATAGTGCTGAGAGTTAAAGAATGCCATGTGAATGTAACCGCAATGTCGAGTTAAAAATGTTCATGCTTACTCTTTCCATCCCAGGTCACTAGTATGATCTACAAAGCTGAGGTTCCGTGGTACATTGGAGAAAACATAAATCAAATCTGCAATAAAGGATAAAGAAAACTGAATGTTTAATTCCTGGGAAGCATATAATGCTAATGGTCAGAGTGCTGTTAACGTCAGTAAATATTGGAAATGCATAAATCAAGTGCTGCTGCAATAAACACAGCCTATTGTCGCAGCACCAGACTACTATGCTTCAGACGATGTATAGCAATCAAGTTGGCCTGCTAATCCCAGGTATACAGCTGTTGCAGAAAATACATTATATACTTTGCTAATTAATCGGAGGGTCCAGGGGTGCAATAGGGGGGGTGCATGAATGCATTTGGAGCTGTTCATTTTATCCATGCTCACAGAAATTTCAGTTTGAAATATGCAAAGATAATTTTCACATGTAGAATACTACATCACATGAAAAATGTCACAATGTTAATGAAACATGAAGAGCGCCTCCTAATGCTAGTACCAAAAAGGAAAGGACATTAACCATAGCAATTGTAAAAAGATCAAGGTAGGGGAGTTTCCTAAGTTCCAAGTTGAAATAAAGAATACAGAAATTAAGATTGCATAAAAGAAGAAGCTTTTATCGGGGTGGTTCTACTGAACTAATAGGCAGTTGATATCTCAAATCAATCTAAAGAAAGGTGAAGAAAGGAAATCCAGCTCATTATAAAAGAAATATGATACAATAAATGTATCACCCTCATTGATCAGATAGCAGGTAAGTTATAATGGCAGCAAAACCCTAATTAAGGTAGCTTATAATTCAGTTTCCTACACAAAAATCAGAGGCATAAACCTAAAAAAGCTAGTTATGGCAGTTGAAGAACATATATGCATCTTCAGAAAGAGCCTCCTAGAAAAGCATTCTGAAAATATGCAAATCTGAGAAAGAAAAAGGAAAACTTGCTGCAGAGCAGAAAGATCAGAGGCCAAGGAACTTGCGTGAGCTACAAGGGAAAAGTCTTAGGTAATGCAGCTTAATGCTCACATTCCTCAATAAGGATGTTAAATATACTATAAATAGAATAGACTTCTAAATAAGGAGCAATTATCTCTGACGCACTACTAATAGGATTGCTAATAATTTGTATATATTTGAGCCAACCCTGCTGTCTCCTACTCGTGCATTACAATTGACAACTAATAGCATCTCAGAGAAGATTGTTAAGAGCGAGTGAGAACATCAAATGAGACCAAGAGGATTTATTCAGCGGAGAAATTCATACAGGATGTAGGTGCAAAATCGAGTCTAATAGCCCCATATCGTGAAAATAAAGATCCAAACTTTTTAGGGAAACATGCTACAAAGGCATCGTCTTGAAAACAGAGATCACGTACCGTCTTGCGTCATGAGCGGATAGTCTGCTGCGTTCAACGTCATGAACCAATCCCACCCTCTATCAAGCCGGAGGAGTGCCGACGCAGCGTGGAGCGTGGCGGCAAGCCCAGACGAGCCCATCGGCGTCATCGCACCCCCCCTCCCGACTACATCCACGTTCCCGAAAGCCCGCACGGCCGGGATCGACAACCAGACCCTTGCGGCGAGGTCAGCCCGCTCCGACTCGGGGGCGTCAGCGGAGATGTGGAGGAGGTAGTGGTTCCTGGGGTGGTAGACAGCGAGAAGGAGACGGAGGACGCGACGGGAGTCCCCCCGGCCGCCGGAGATGTAGTAGGCGAAGGCGGGCAGATGGGCTGGCCCGCGGTGGACGTCGGTGGCAGTCGGGCACCGGGAGAAGAAGGCGGAGGAGGCTGTGAATCCGGAGATGGCGGAGAGGAGGAGGATCACCGCGATGAAGGAGATGGAGACGAGAGGGAACATCCATTTCTCCACGCCCACCAAGCTCCAGCCTCGGCGGCCAAGGGTCGCGGACAGGATCGAGGCCGGAGATCGGAGCGCCATGGACAAAATGCAAGGATTGAAGGTGGCTAGGAAATCATTCTGGCTGAGATTAGGGTTAGGGATTGAGGCAGATCCAAATGGAGAAGAGGAGAAGAAACGGGAAGAAGGAGAGAGGGAGGGAGATCAGCAGATGTTGTCAGAGGTAGACGGAGAAGGGAGAGGGCGTTACGTCGGCAGGGAAACCCCGAAACGGGCTGCGGGTAACATATCGGTTTATCCGAAACGTGAGAATATAACGTCCACTTTCAGTACCACAATCCAATAACTTAAATTTATTGCGGGGTTAATTATATCAGTGAATAAAGCTTGACTTGGAAATCTTAATATATCAACTTACTTTATTCCCAATTAACGTTTTCCTTGTACTAAAACATCATTTTAAAGAAACTTAAAATACACTCCAAATCTTAGTCAACTAATTTGATTAAAACCCTAAACTTAATTCAGTAGTAACCTAATCCACTCCCACTCATGGATTAATTATTCTAACTTGGTAGACTTTTATGGGTTGTCTTAAGCTTTGAACGAAATTTTGCTTTCCCTTTACTAAAGATAGCAAACCCAAGCGATCATTGCTGCAGTTGATAAATCCTTTTCATTTGCATCATAGCAACGTAACTTACAACTTAAGCAAGAAAAGGCAAATATTTAACCAGAAAAAAAAAGTTGCATCAACAGTGGTGAGCAACTGAGCATGATATCACACACATTAAAAGCTTGCATTCACTAAATTTACCAGGAGGAATTGTTTTTTTTTTACAGGAAGTCTCCTTGTTTGCTGTGAGTTGGGAATTAAGAAAGCTGGTAATAACATCTACCTAAAATTTTGTGCCAAGCTGAGAGTGACAGGCGGCCAACCAGTGGTTATAATAACTTAGCTCACTAATGATTGGGATAGCAAAAGAAATAAGCTAATTGTTTGGGCACCTGCTCCAAGTTCATGCATGAACACGAAGGAGAAATGTTTATTAGTTTTTCAGTACAAAGCAGTGGAAATTATATTAAAAAGCAACCCAATTCGGAACAAAACAAAAAATGTAGCAAAACAATCAAGAAGGCGAAGAAAAGCTAAGAACTCCTGCATAAAAGGTAAACAAGCTACAGAGGAAATCAAGGCATAAGATTCATATGCCGTGGCATTTCAGTTTTAAACTGAATTCATTTCCTAGAACAGGAAAACAAATTTGCAAGTATGACTCTGTAGACAAAGATGCAAGCAGTTATTAATGCTGCAGCACATTTCACGTTCACCAGCTACTAGTCTTTCTTCTGATTCCATTAGGCATTTTGGTTTCATCATATACACCTTGTTAACCTTAATATCTAACTGGAAATATCACATGCTACAGAAATTTCTAAATGCTCCTTTGGCCTCGAGAATGCATTGGGTGGTGTGTTCAGCCTCTCAAACAGGTACATTCTAAGTTATACAATACCAAACTTCAACAAGTTCAACTCAAACACCACAAGGTTTCTTTACGTTGAGATACCAAGCCTGGTTTGATGTATCATTCCCTATCACCCTATCTGAGAAGTTATGAAACAGTCGGGACTGATAAAAGGATCGATGACCATAATAAACCAACCTAGATCAAACAAGACAAGTTTTATATATTTACTGCGTCCGGTGCTTTTGCTTGGTATCATACCAGTCACATCAACATAAGCCAAATATAGGAAGACAAGAAATTCAACACAGAAACAGAAAAAAAACTGAAGGTACAATTGATAAAATTTAAAGTACCCAAGTTACACAGAGATTTACTTAGCTCAGAGAATCTTAATGTTAGATCATCATCATATCAACCCCTAAATCAAATAAAAGGAAAAAAGTAAGACACTTAAAGAAAGTATTTAGCATATAAACAACTGGAACTACATCACTTCAGCATGGCAAAAGATTTTCAACCAACATTTAGCCAAATTGTCAATCCTTATATAATATACAATACTATTTACTCAAGTTATTGGCACAGTACAACTTCTAATCATTACATATGATAGGCAATAATAAACACCATAAGTTGTAGGCCGATCAACATCCTTAAAGATGAAGAATTAGGAGAACCTACCTCAGACATAGGAAAGCAGCTTGAAGTAAATAGCAAGATAGAATGAGAGAGACACCACAGCACATATATGCTGCCAGAACAAGAGTGCTGAAGACTCTTTAACAGCATAGCTCCTCAAGCTAGCTATGGCTCCCAACAATATAGCACTTGGCGTACTATACTGCAACAAAAGAACAAAGCGGTACATTTGGTCATCTTCAATCAAGAGATGCAACTTATCGGCCAAAGCCACCACCCCAATCCCAAATAATGGAAGAATCAAAAGCCTAGCGACAATTATGCCGATCATGGTTCTGATCCCAAGAGCTGAATCATTAGGACCTTCTGCTATCATTCCCCCAAGAATTAACATTACTGAAGGAACCATAGCACCTGCTAAGATATCCAGGCTGTCTGTAAGAAAAGAAAGTGGTGCATCATACCCAAACACAAATTCTTTCAGCACTGGAACACTTCCCACTATAAGTGCCAATAAAGAGGCAATTGTTGGGGGCTGAAGGATGTGCTGTATTGGAGTCTGTTCTGCAACAATCCTAATCCTCCGGATAACCTTTGGTTCTGCCAAGCACCTAAGGGACTTTGGACTGCTGGGCCCAGCCACTGCACCTCCTTCCTCAGAGAAATCAATATCTGGGAATGTGCTTTGAGAAGACCCAGAGATGCTCGTAAACACTCTGGCTATAAATGGTGTCTTGGAATGTTCTGTTTCTTTATCTACCATGCCAGGCCATTCGGCTTCATGAAGCAAGGGTCTGCTGATATTACCGATTGGTTCTTCCTCAATCTCACCATTTTCTTCTGATACTATGTCATAATACTGCATTGGTGGCTCCATCATGTGGTAAACTAATGTGTAAACAAGGATGACTGCAACCCATTGGGCAAATGATACATAGGCAATTCCGCTTCGGTGGCAATCAGATCCAAACGGATTGTCCGAGCTATGACAAACTGATTCAACTATGGCAATTGGGAGGTTACCTGTGTTTCCAAAACCAGTCATGATCACAGTGAAACGGAAGAACTGAGGCGGCGGGCGGCAAATGATAGCAACTATGAATCCAAGCGCACATCCAATCAATGTGCTAATGAGCACATTCACAGGCACAAACCACCAAAGCAGTACTTCATCAAAGGTGATCGACTGGCCAAGGTGGACGAAAATGAGACAGGGGAGGAACAGGGCGAAAACAATCTTGCTAAGAAGTCTGAAGGTAGCACGAGGAACAAGTTGAGTTCGAGGGTGCGCAAGGATGAGGCCAATCACAGTAAGGCACAGGAGCTTGAGGAGGGGCACCACCGCCGAGAGCAAACTGTAGCTTCCATTGGCCATTCTTTGATCCATTCTAACAAAAATTACCAAGAATTCTGCTTTCTTCCTAAGTATCGGAAGAATCACCAAGAATCCGTTTGCCTTCCCCTTTGACTATATTCAATAATTTCCACAAACATCTGACATCACATGACTGTCAATTAACCCTGCATAGGGATTTATTTCATTTGTGTAAAAGCTTCTGAATAGCATGTCAACAGCTCTTATCCAAATTCCATAACATATATACTTTTTTAAAAAAAAACACATATTTGATTTAGGAAAACCTAAGCAGAGCACAGAATATTAAACTATAAATCAGCTCAGAAAAGATCAAACTTTTTGGCATAAAAACACATCTATAGACAATGAACCTTCGATATTCCAAACAAACAGTGAAACCTTGTCGAGAACCAAAAATTACACGAGGCGGGTCAACAAAAAAAACCAGAGAGAGTCCGGAAAGATGACACCGGAAAGCTTAGTAGCAATCGAAGGATGATGAAAGGTTGAGGAGGCTTACCAAAGCGAAGTCCCTGGGCAAAGATCCACCAAATGCTTAGGTTGATGGGTACCCAAAGGCAGAAGCTTGGGTGGGTACCAAAGCGAATCCGTTTGCCTTCCTCTTTGACTATATTCAATAATTTCCACAAACATCTGACATCACATGACTGTCAATTAACCCTGCATAGGGATTTATTTTATTTGTGTAAAAGCTTCTGAATAGCATGTCAACAGCTCTTATCCAAATTCCATAACATATATACTTTTTTTAAAAAAAACACATATTTGATTTAGGAAAACCTAAGCATAGCACAGAATATTAAACTATAAATCAGCTCAGAAAAGATCAAACTTTTTGGCATAAAAACACATCTATAGACAATGAATCTTCGATATTCCAAACAAACAGTGAAACCTTGTCAAGAACCAAAAATTACACGAGGCGGGTCAACAAAATCAACCAGAGAGAGCCCGGAAAGATGACACCGGAAAGCTTAGTAGCAATCGAAGGATGATGAAAGGTTGAGGAGGCTTACCAAAGCGAAGTCCCTGGGCAAAGATCCACCAAATGCTTAGGTTGATGGGTACCCAAAGGCAGAAGCTTGGAAGGGTGTGCCTGCACTCATCTCCCCTGCTTGCCCTCTTTGTTTGGTTGCTTCCCGACCCATGTGGGCATGTTAAAAGCGAGGTTTTTTTTTTTAAAATTCTTTTTGATAGCATTAAAAAGGAGGGACATGCTTGTCATTCCACAGAAAAATATTTGTCAAAAGAATTGTTAATTAAGTCCCCTTATTTTCTGAGCACATCATTAAATAAATAAAATAACAACTGACATCCCACTGCTAATATTTCGAGAGTAATTTTATTAATATTTTTTTACACAAAATTTATGAAAATTATGAATTCAAATTTTTTGGTACAAAGTTGAAATAATTAATAATTGCAATTATTTAATTTATATGTGTTATTATTCATTAGCACTTCATGATGGTTATGTGGTCGGACTTGAACCGGCTTTAAGTTTGGAACCAGACCACATTTGATTGGGCTCGATATGAGTCCAACCCATGTTAGCCCACATCTTCCATTTGACTAAAACCCAGCGCAGACCGCAGACTTCCATCGCGCTTATACGCGTTCCCGTGAACACAAACAAACAAAACGACGCCGGCGCCGCCCACGAGTCTTCGCCGCACGCCTTTTTAGAGGGTTTTAATTGTCGAGAGGGTGGACGAACACAATCGATCGATCACTCGCCTTTGTCCGTCTCGAGAGGCCTCGTCTCTGCCGATCCTTCTCTTCGTTCTCCTATCCCCTGGTAAGGTTCTACACTTTCTATTTTCGTCTGTATTTTGGGTAATTTCCGGTAATTCTAATATAAGGACGCGGATCTTGTGTCTTACCCATTTCGGCGTTTGCAAAGATCGAGTTTTAGGTCGTCGTTTCTCTGTTTGCGCGGTATGGGGTTGTTGATTGAGGGTTTCCTAAGTCCTTCTCGTTCACTTTGTCTTTTGCAAGGATTTTAAATGTTGGATCTTTATGTCAGAGCTGTAAGTTTGTGGGATGTTTGACAATGTTAATTTTAATTTCTTTTTTCAGTTATTATGGAGATGCACCTTTGATTTGTTTGCATTCGTAATTGGTTAAGATTGATTGCTTTAGCCTTAATCGGCTTGATGTTGTGTTTAGCTTAAGTTTTAATTGAAAAAGGACATCTAATCCCGTAACTATTCAGTTGAATGATTGTGTCGATGATAGGTAGAGTGATTATATGAATTGTCTGCTTTATTTTCTTTCAGTTAATAGTATTGAGCTAAGAATGCTAAATATAAAGTTTATGCTTGACTTTTTTGCTGATTCTTTTATCAGTTTTATTTGTTTATGATGGGGAGGTTAGCATGATATGGTTTAATTGCTGATAATCTTGTTTCTTTTATTCTGATCAGCTCACTTTATTTGATGTACTGTGAAATGTACTGCTGGATTAGTGTCTCAGCGTTCTCTGTTTTATGCTACTGTAGTGCTTCATCATTTTGCTGAAAACGGAGGGCTGCTGCTATTTGTTCAAGTGTACATTTTGATTCTGCAGAAGGTACTTTTGCATAAGGTAAAAAGTTCATTTTATGTCTTCCTTTCAATCCTTTATAATCTTCCACTGGGATTAGTTTCTTTCGCTGTACTCCTCAATTTGCTTAGCAGGAATTATTTAGCATTTAGACCGTCAACATTTGTCCTACCTCATCCAAAGTTGGCGTACATGATGATAAAAGGGAAATTGTTTATGAGTTAATACAGACCTGTCCTCGTATGATATTTGCTCTATTTAACTTCTATTATTCACTAGGCTCAAAAGCAGTTATTTTATTCACTGTTTACTACTTTTTGTCATCAATTTTGCTATAGATTTATTACTTATTATTCTATGAGCTGTGGTTTAGTGAGTATCCGTGGTGCTTGCCGTTTCTTTTAAAATACACTATAAAAATTAAAGTCTCATGAATTTGCACTTTTGATATTCCTGTCATTGAATATATAGCAAATTAGTTTTCTTTCTTCCACTGATCATCATGTCAGGACATTTTATTTCTCACCAATTGTCCTCACCTTTTTCAGTAAGTTGTACCGTCGGACATGCATATTTTGTGATATTGAGTTGCTTGCCTTATGAGATGCTAAAAGAACTAACGTCGATCTCTCTCTTTTATGAGATGCACTTCCTTGCATCACTCGATGGATATGCAGGTTTCAAGTCGGGCTTGTATAATATTGAATGGATTGCAAAAAGTTCTTGCAATTGGTCGAAGAGAAAAAGAAGAAAATTTTGGAGAAGAAAGAGGCCCCCTTGAAATGGGAGCAGAAGCTGGAAGCTGCAGCCAAGGCAAAAGCTGATGTTGAAGCGAAGAAGAGGAAGACGAAAAGCTCCAAGCACAACCAAAATACCAACTATGGATCAGATTATGATAGCGATTCTGACGGTAGTTATTCAGATAGGAAGCACAGAAAGAAGAAGATTCACAGGAGGCACCGGAAATATGGCTCGGACCCAGAAGATGGTGCAAAGCGAAAATGCAGATCCAAGAGGATGACCTCGAGCTTTAGCGATCAAGATAGCAGCAATGAAGATGATGGGCGAAGGAAGAGACACACTCACAGGAGGAAGCACAGACAACACCTGAGTACAGACTCCAGCAGCTCATCTTCAAGCTTGCTTGAAGATGATGAAAAAGTTGGCCGGAAGAGCCACTCAAGGCAGCCTAAGCGGCATCACAGATCGAGTGATGATTGTTCTAGTTCAGACTCTGTGCTGAAGAAAAGAAGCTCAAAAAAGCGTCACCGTCAGTCTACAGCAAGTGATTCCTCCGGATATGATGAAGAGTACGAGTCGAGGAAGCCAAGAGATTCTAGGAAATCTCATCGGAGGCATGGCAACCGCCACCACAATATCAGTCATTGTCACCACGGCGAAGATCATGATTCAGTGGTACCAGATATGGAGCCTTCTGGAGCATGAAAATCTAATGGCCAATGGAGCTTAACCAACCTGGGAATTCTTCGATTGTTGGTGACCAAAATCTGCCTCATATTTGGCTTGCTTGCGATGGAGAGAATAAACCAATTAATAAGGTTCTCAAAGGCAGCTTATGCCTAAACTTGACTGTTCCGTGTATAATCCGTTAGAAGCTATGATTTTTCTGTCTTAGAACATTTTGCACTTGTTTTGTTGAATAAATTTTTATTAATTTCTGGTTATCAAAATCTGCCTTGCATTGTTCGCTTGCCACTGAGAAAACACAACAATTAACAGGGGGTCAATATGTATTGAAACTTCATACCTCCATGTTTCAAAGTTCTGGCTGTGTGTGCTAAAACTTTATACTTGTTTTACGACGACGTGATAGAATGATTCTGACATGTTTAATCCATTGTCAAAGGTTCTTTGGCTTGTGAAAATGTAATTTCCGTTCAGAGTTTGAAAATAAGAAATGCTGGTTCTCCAGCTAAACTGGATACTTATTAGTGTCCTCTTCGAGAACCCCATCGCATATTGAAACATAAGGTGTTAAAGAGTTGAGAACTAAATCTCTTTTAAGTATTATGATTACATTCCTCAGGGACTCTCTGATTGTAGTAAGTACCAATCACAACTCAAAACAAGTTGATCCATTATGTATCCATTATGTTGCCATGTCCTTGGGGATGGTGGAGGTGAAAACTCTATCCGTCGCCTTCTTAGCCTGAAACCAAAGGAATTAAGCAATCAAAAGAGATTGGAGGAAAAGAAAGAAAGAAAGAAAGAAAAAACTTTATCCCTCTCACTTCCTTCTCCCAGTTAGTGAAATATGTAATAGTGGAATACATCAACGCTTGAACCAGAATACCACAAACTATTCCCATCCAAAGCCCCTGCAGCGTAAAGCTAGCCATTTGAAGGAGCCTAAAAAAGAATATAGACTAAAAGCAGCACAATGCATCTCCTCCGGAAGAGAATTAATCAGTTACCTTTCCTCCAACATGGAGGACAAATGCAAAAACAACTGCTGAAGGAACTCCAACAACGTAATAAGCTCCAAGATTAACAAACGCACCAATCTTTTGCCGCCCACATCCTCTTGTAACCCCTACATTAATCATTACATAGTCATGGAATTAGTCCCCATTACTTTCAACCTTCAGAATGGCAATAAAATGCTCACTCATGCAGTTACGTTGAACAACTGTACCTGCGAGCACAGTTTGAATGCCATCAAGCATGTTTCCCGATGACATAATTGGCATCATAACTGCTACATATTTTACAACTTCTTCCACATCACTGTAAAGATAACCCCAATAATTCCGCACCAGAATCATGGCTGAGCCAAGTACTAAACTCTGTGTGATAGCCATGAAAAGCACAACCTTCACTGCCAACTTAGCTGCTTGTGGGTGGCCAGCTCCAAGTTCATTTGAAACTCTTGTACTAACAGGTACCAAAGACAATGTCCATCAGAGATGTAACAAAGGGCGCAAATAGGAAGAAAGAAGCAACTCCTCTCACCTCACTGCAGCACCAAGCCCAAAAGGTACCATGTACACCAATGCACCAGAGTTCAGGCTGAAACATCAACAACATACTTACTGGTGTTTCAACATAACTTCATCGAGCACAATTGATTTGTTGACAGAAGGCAAAACCCCAATTACCTTATTGACAGCACTGACGTTTCCAGCTTTGGATTCGGAAGGATGCCCGAGAGAAGCACAAGCAACTCGAACGACCAGAATTCGAAACTGTTGAAGATTGTTACCTCCATAAGTTAAATCTTTGACTGACATCATTGTTAACCTGGATAATATGGTATAGGATGCTTACCAGACCATGGTGGCCGATGGAACAGCCAGTTTGATGAACTGGGAGATGTCATGTAGAGCCTCTCTGGAGAAGCCAATCCAAGACTTTTTGCAGGCAGGAGAGAGCCTCACATACAGTGCCAACAGTAGAACGTTTGTCCAGTAGGAGATGCTGTTCGCTAGAGCTGCACCTTTGCTGCCGAGGCCGGATTTATTCACCAAAGCCCAGCACACAACTAAATGTAGCATAGCCGTAACAGCAGAGCTCAGCATCATGGGGAAGACGATGTTCTGGGTCTGCAGGAACCTGATATGGCACTGGAGATATCCGTATGCGAAAAGGCTCGGAATCATCCATCGAGAATATAATCCAGCTTGTGCGGCTATTTCTGGATCTTGCCCGACTAGTCTAAGGATCGGACCGGTGTAGAACCAGATCGCAGCCACGGGAATGGACACGAGTGTTAGAACAAGCATCGCCCTCTGCATGTGTATGCCCAGCATGTAGTATCGTTTTGCACCAAATGCTTGCCCGCATAGTGTGTCCAACGCAGTGCTCATTCCCAACTACATCGCCGATGATTATTGATCAAAGATAGTGAGATTTTGAAGGAGAGTAAAGGGTCACGTTACGTACCAAGAAGCTGAAGCCGGTTACTCCAGCGAAGGAGGTAGCCATGGAAGCACCAGAGAGGGCGAGCTCGCCGAGGTGGCCGACGAACATGATGGAGATGACCTGGAGAATGTTCTGCAACAAGCTCGCTGCTATCAGAGGCCCTGCCAGCCAGAGCTGCTTCTGCACCTCCGCCCAGAACTCTCCTCCTCCTCCTCTCTTCGATCCGGCATCGCTGCCGCCACCGGAGGATGGTATGAGAGGAGCATCAAGGTTTGGGTTCTCCATCATGTCCTCTGCACTGCGGAGGCGCTGTTTCTTTCCTCACTCGCTCTCTCTCTTGCAGCTTAAAAGGACTGCTGGCCATGTCCTGTCATCGTTTCAGCACTCGTTTGGGATTACTCAATGATGTACTCCGTCGGCAGTGTGGCTTGATATGATCTGGGGAACCTTCATTTTCTCCATCCCTAAATGCGGGTATGTTAATAAGGTAGAACATCGGATGGGTTTGCTGAATGGTTCTTGTTTTTTTGGCAAATGATGGTTCGCCATGGATGATATGCGTGACAACCTGCTTTCCTGATTTAACTTTTAACGGCATCAATTACTTTCTAATTTATATTAGAGATTCAACTAAGGTTGAACCACCTATGAACCACACTAGCTCTATAAAGAACGGCTTTGCTCAATACTACTTAGGTGTGTGTATGGTGTTGGATCTTAATGTTATGACCCAATGACAGTATGACACTAACTTACAGGTTTATTATGTGAAATGCTCAAATTATTATAGTACAGGGATGATTATTTTTACTTATCATACTGATGATTTTGGTTTGATCTTTTATTACTTCCTCTTATCACTCCTCCTTTGCCAGTAGATGCATTGTGAGTTTTTTCAGTTTGTAAGATCATCTTTATTGTTTCCTCTTATTGCTCCTTTGCCCATAGATGCATTGCGAGTCTTTACCTTTTGTAATGTTATCTTTTATTGTTTCCTCTTATTGCTCCTCCTTTATCCATAGATGAATTATGAGTTTTCCTCTCTGTAAGATGATCTTTTATTGTTTCCTTCATTGCTCCTCTTTCACCGATAGATGTAGTATTTTTTCAAGTATGCATAATGTGACCCAAAATCTCTATTTAGAATAGTGACTGACTATTTGTTCCAATCTTGTAACAATAACATTGTTTAGGATATGCTTTCAACCAAGTCTTAGTTTTCTTTTAAAAAATCTGTGACAACAAACAATAATATCTGTGAGTTTATACCCGGGAATTAATCATGATCTAAGAACAAAAGGATTTTGATCCAGTAGTATATTACTCATTCCATATGTCTCGACAAAGAAAATTATTGAATCACCTTTTCATCTTATAAAAACTTGAACATAAAATTTAGCATCCTCTTTGCATCGTCGCATCAACAGCTCTATCTCTCCCTCTCTCTGATAGCAAAAATTGGAAATGTTGAGGTGGATGAATGATAATGCTGATGAATTAAAAGTCATTTCATTAACATTTGCAGATCGAGTGAGTTGATTCATCTTGTCGCCGTGTCTACTTTGGGCAGGCTGGAGCTGAAAACTCTATCGTTCGCCTTTTTAACCTGAGAAAAGGATCGGCATTCATCAAATTAACAGCAATTCTATCAACCTTCATTAACATATCTGGAGAGGAGTTCTTACTTCCTTGTCCCAGTTGGTGAAATATGTGATCAGCGAATACGACAATGACTGCACCACAAGGCCGCATATTATACCCAGCCAAAGCCCCTGATGTGGTTTAATTCGTCCACAGCAAAAACATAATTAAAGAACAGCAAGAGGGATTACTTAATCGATGGATGGATCGATCGATGGCGTACCTTCCCACCGACATGGAGGAAGAACGCAAGAGCAACAGCTGAAGGAACTCCAACCACGTAATACGATCCAAGATTCACAAAGGCCCCGATCTTTTGCCATCCACCGCCTCTCGCAACCCCTTAACACGTACGCCGGATAAATAGAATTAGTTCATGGTCTGAGCATGCAGTTGATCTGTAGATATATATATATATATTTTACTGTACCTGATAGCACGCACTGAACACCGTCGAGCATGTTTGAGGACGCAAGAATCGGCACCATAATAGCCACATACTTCACCACTTCATCCACATTGCTGTATGCGTAACCCCAGAGGTTTCTCACCAGTATCATGATCGAGCCGACAAGTAAACCCTGTGTAATGGCCATGAACAGCACAACTTTTACGGCTAATTTTGCTGCTTGCGGACGACCAGCTCCGAGTTCATTCGAAACTCTTGTACTAGAAGATTCAAAAGAAGGAGGGGTTAATTAGGAGTTCTAAAGAGATAGGGGAAGGAAGAACAACTCATCCTTGCATATCTAACCTCACTGCAGCACCGAGCCCAAAAGGGATCATGAACACTAACGAAGCGGTGTTCAGGCTGAAACAAAAAGAGAACAATTAATAGTCGGTGAGGGCTTCTTCTCTAAGAGTTCACAGAAGCCAGAAACATGTATACCTTATTGACAGCACTGAGGTTTCTAGTTTTGGATTTGGAAGAACGCCAGAGAGGAGCACGAGCATCTCAAACGACCAGAATTCGAAACTGTTGCAGGTAATAACAACTAATCAGTCCCTTTTTCCTAGAGTCGGAGTTTTAATTTAACCAATCTGACGATTTATATGTGATGCGATGCTTTACCAGACCATGGTAGCCGATGGAACGGCCAATTTGATGAACTGGGAGATGTCATGCAGAGCTTCTCTTGAGAAGCCAAGCCAAGTCCTTTTGCAGGCAGGAGAGAGCTTCACATACAGCGACAGCAGCAGAACGTTCGTCCAGTAAGAGATGCTATTCGCTACAGCTGCCCCTTTGCTGCCGAGGCCGGATTTATACACCAGAGCCCAACACACGACGACGTGGAGCAGAGCCGTAACGGCAGAGCTCAGCATCATGGGGAAGACGATGTTCTGGGTCTGCAGGAACCTCGTGAGGCATTGGAGGAGGCCGTACGCGAACAGAGTCGGAATCATCCACCGGGAGTACGATCCGGCTTCTGCGGCGATCTCCGGGTCTTGTCCAAATAGCCTGAGAATTGGATCGGTGTAGAACCACATCGCCGCGACGGGAATACACACGAGTGCCAGAACAAGCATGGCCCTCTGCATGTAGACTCCCAGCATCTGGTGCTGCTTTGCTCCGAAAGCTTGTCCGCACAGCGTATCCAACGCAGTGCTCATCCCCAGCTATGCAGTCAAACGATAAGTATACATATACCGAGCTGCTTGCTCCAAGAAGAGCTAGGAGGAGATGGAGATCATATGTATATATATACCAGGAAGCTGAAGCCGGTGACTCCGGCGAAGGAGGTGGCCATGGAAGCGCCGGAGAGGGAGAGCTCCCCGAGGTGGCCGACGAACATGACGGAGATGACCTGGAGGATGTTCTGCAGCAAGCTCGCGGCTATCAGCGGCCCTGCCAGCCACAGCTGCCTCTTGACCTCCGCCAAAAACTCTCCCCCTCCTTTCTTTGCTGACCCCACTCCACCGCTGCCGCCATCACCACCGCCGATGGAGTCTCGAAGCAGAGGAGCGTCAAGATTTGGCTTCTCCATGGTGATCTCCTCCTTCTGTGAAGACTGAAGACCACTCGCTCCCTCTCTCTTATAGAGGCCGGCAGGCGGGGTTCTGGCATTCGTATCGACACTCGTTGTTGTTTAACCTTACGTTGTACCTTCCATATCAGTGGTTGAATCCGGCAGCCGCCGTTGGTGTTTTGAGACGGGGCGGGTGTCTTCGTAGGGTAAGCCGTCATCCGGTGGGAAAATGCTGTGGATTTAAATTATTAACACAAGATGAGTTTGACCGAGTTCATATTTTGGTCGGCTTCTTCAATCTGCCCCTGACTCGTGCTTTTTCTTCGAGGTATTACTACCGTGTCTGCATCCGGTCCTTTAAATTATGAGGCTTTTAGAATTCTTCCCAACTTGGATCCCTTTAGTTTTTTCATTAATCTAAGACACGTATTATCTGCTAGTAATTAAGCTAATTGCACCGTAAATTAATTTAAGCAGAAAACAAACAACGTGGTCAGCAAGCAAGATGGCATGCTGAGGAGATTGAATCACTGGGACGCCTTGGTGCCCAAGGAACACGTTGATTCATCCTCAATTCCTCCGATCATCCTCTCTCTCTCTCTCTCCTCTCGAGTCTAAACTCCAAAACACTAAGCAGATTCATCCGCTTTAAGTAAACATGTTAACTTGTTATATTTGGAGAAGGAGATGCGTGGAATGCAGATGCTCAAGTCGAATGCATGCACTGGGAAACTTGAACAGTATCTGTCGTCGTCTTCCTTTGGACCAAGTAACCACACAAAACACCATATGTTCTGATCTGATCTGATCTCTCATTTATATATAGATTAAAGTCAGAGTTGCGGTTGTGATGTTTGAGGGGGAATCACTCGCAAGCGACAAACATATGAGGTGGTTCATGTCTTCTTCCTGGAAATTGGAGAGACCTGCAGAGTTCTTTCACTTTCACTGAAAGGAGATAGGCATGGTTACTGCTGCGCGTTTTGATTTAATTATTATTTAAGCCGAAGAAAAAAAGCAGAGCCAGCTTTGCTTAGAACCAGCCCAAGCATGAGCCACATGAGACTGGATGTTCGGCCCTACAGAACGCAGAGGAGTTTGTGGATTTGATCAATGCAGAGATCCGCCAAGGGCATGGATGGAAGGCCCAGGCCTTGCTGATGAAAAGAAAGCTGATCAGAAATTTGAGCACTGCTACACGGATGCACATGTTTGGTGTCATGGCTGCTTTTTAACTCCAATTACAGTGGAGCACTACTTGACAAGGATGAGTTTTGGATTTTTCGTCACCCACCGAGATGCTGTTCCTGAAACCTAATAATGGAACCTCCCCTACTCTTGTTCCTTGCAAAAATAGATTGGAAAGTTTCTGCAAATAGAGAGATTGAAGCCGATGACGGCCTCAAAGATGGGGAGCAAAGCAAAGTTATTGAGGATGTTGAGCAGAGTGGAACCTCAGATGACCCTGAGCTTTGTCATCTTCACGGGATGCCTTCTCGTCTCCCTGGGCCTTCTCGTGGTCTCTGCAGGCTCTTATGTCTCCCTTCCAAGTTGTGAGAGAACTGCAAAACTTTCGCTTCTCTATATTCCAATATTTCTACCACTGTTGTTGTTCAACTTTATCTTGGTCTTGCAGTGAGCTCCTGGCTGTCAGAGCCGGCGGCCGCTTCTCTTCCTGGGGCCCCAAGAACGATCAATCTTCATCAACCTGGTGATCACATTATCTGATTCCCTCTCAAGACTGAAACTTTTTATAGATGAATCATGCATCATATTGTTTCCTTTCACTTTCGTTTAGGTCATAGCACTGTGATATGTGTAGTTTTGGGGGATTATTATTCCCCCCTTTAGTGAACAAGGAGGGAATTTTTTTCTTGCAATATGCAAATGAGGTTGATAATTTTGCAGGATTTTGGTAGTTTTTGCTAGTTTGGATTTTAATCGCTTAATTTCTGGGTTGCAGAGGTGATGAACCGATTTGACAAGCCACGCAGACCCTTATGCGATACTTCAGATAGTAGAGCAGATATCTGCGATATGGAGGGTGATATCAGGATCCGTGCCAGCACTTCCTCCATCTTCTTCATTACTTCCTCGGATCGGAACACCACTGGAGGACTGCAGGAATCATGGCGGATAAAACCTCATCCTCGGAAGGGAGATCAAGCTGCATTATCGGGTGTCACAGAGATATCAGTAGGTTATCTGAGCACCCTTGAAGATGATGTTCCGGAATGCGACATCAAGAGCCAAATCCCTGCTATCATATTTGCGACCTCTGGCTATGTGGGCAATTTCTTCCATGAAGTGTCTGATCTTATAATCCCCCTTTACACAGCATCTCATCAGTTCAACGGAGAAGTCCAGTTCCTGATAAGCGAAATGCTGCCATGGTGGATTGAAAAATATGAGCTACTACTGAAGAAGCTCTCACATTATGAGATCATAGATTTTAACAGGGACCCTCTGATTCGCTGCTACCCTCGTGTTATTGTCGGCCTCGCATTCCACAAGGACATGAGCATCGATCCCGCAAGATCAGGTGGTGTTACAATGTTTGACTTTGGACAGTTTATGAGGAACGCTTACTCATTGGAGAGGGAGAAAGCAGTTGAACTTGGAACAAACCAAGATAAGAAGCCTAGGCTTCTAATTATAGCGAGGAAGTCAACGAGAAAGTTCACCAATGTTGAAGAAATAGCTCGAGCAGCAGCACTGGAGGGTTTTGAACCTGTAGTTGCAGAACAACAGAGAAACCAAAGCTTGGCCGAATTCGCACGAACAGTGAACTCATGTGATGCAATGATGGGAGTGCATGGTGCTGGGCTCACTAATCTTATATTCCTTCCAAGAAATGCGGTGGTAATCCAAGTTGTTCCTTTGGGCGGATTGGAGAACTTTTGCTGGTCTGACTACGGAATTCCCAGTTTAGAGATGAAGATGAACTACTTGCAGTACAGCATAAGTGTCACGGAGAGTTCGCTGGTAGATCAGTACCCGATAACTGATCTAGCAACCATAAATCCGCAAGTTGTTCTTGCTCAGAAGGATGGCTGGCGCAACTGGACTGAAATATACTTCTTTGCTCAAGATGTGAAGCTGGATGTGAATAGATTCAGTAGTTTTCTGAGACACGCCCTTCAGCTGCTTCATCAATAAAGGAGTAGCATTTTAACTACGAAGTTAATTCCTGATGTATATAAGTTCTACAAAGTCCATTCTTTGATATCGTCATCACTGAAAACCAGAAGTTAAATTGCCGAGAAAGTTCAGTAAGAATGGGAAGAAATGATACATGAAATTGTCATTGTGCTTGCTGCAGTAGGTTTACCTACCAGCATGATGTCGTGATACAGTGCACTAGTCTTTTTCTCGGTTGATCGATTCGGTACGTTGAATTGGATGGGTCCACAGGTACCTACTAATTATTGAGAGGCTCCAAGGATGCAAGTCAAGGAAGTTTGATCGCAGTAATGGGCGATGGCTTCCTTCCTGGAGAGAGTTTAATTTAGCCAATAAGCTTCTGTTAGCATATTGCTGCAATTAGGTGCAAAGAAATTGACAGCAAAGAATAATAAAAGAAGTTTCCTCTGCCAAAAAAATGAAAAAAAAAATTCAATCTTGAGTTCTTGAATAATGAATAGCACCAAACTCGCATGTCAAAAATTGGAAAAATCTGAATCCCTGATGTCACAAAAACCAAAGGCAGTCGAGAGAAAAAAAATCTGAATCTTTTTGGTCTGGTGAGATGGGACATCGTCCTCTCAAGTAATACATGTGGACATCAAAGTGAGTCAGATGGCTTTTTCAACCGACATCTTTTTTGGTTGAGCTCTGCAATTTTCCATGCAGCTTCAGCTCGGAGCAGTGAATGGACTCTCGAGCGGTGGATTGTTCGCAGTCACATTAAAGAAGACCGCACATAAATCTTCTGATTGAGTGCTTCTTCGTCCTCCATTGGGAGTTCCTCTCGAGGCTTTCTGTTCTTCTCCATTTTGATCTTTTCTCGGGCTGTATCGCAAACATTACCCGAGGAGGAGACACTCGTGAGTTGTGAGAGTAATATTTAGAAGAAGGCCGAGTAAGAGAGCTGCGAGGAGATGGCGAAGGTGTTCAGGAAGCCCAACCGTCCAAGGCCTCGGAACTGCGGAATAGGGTTGCTTGCAGTCTTCATCTTGCTCTCCCTGACCTACGTTACCATGTCGAGGAGCAACCCGATGCGCTTCTCCGTGGGTAAGACCGTACCATTTTCATCGAGTAAACCTGCGATTAGCAAACCCTAGTTCTCAAGTTTCTTCTGGGCGTCCTGCAGCAACTCCGCAGCTGCAACCTTCGCCGGAGGAGAAGCCTGCCTCCATGGAAGCTGATGCGTCATCTGGGAAAGAGGATTCTGTGCAAGGTAAGTGAAAAAATTAGGCATCTGAGTCATCATCAGATCTGTTCCTAAAACGAAATCATCATCTTTGAAACCATGATCTGACCAGGGAATAAAACTAGTAGTGTGATGCGTTTCTAAGAGGATAAGAATCTCTTGGTCTTTGGCAGAACATTTTACTCTTTTTTTAGCAATTTCTATCCCGTGTACATCTGTGAAAGATTTTCTTCTTCCTTTGGGGGGTAACCTTCACAATGCCTGAAAAGAGCATGTTGTCAAGGTAAACTAGAGTAAACCAAACCTCAAACTCATTTGGGATGCTTTTTTTTTTAGGAATTAATCTCGGATGTTTGTTCATCACACCGAAAAAACACAGAAAATGATGGGGCACACTTGATCTGAGTTACGATGACATGCATTTTTTCTGGTCTTTTCAGAATCTAATACATTTTTAATCTCCAATATTTTCTTTGGTGGGTGTTTCTTTTCCCTTTTTCTTTTTCACCATTTTGAGGAAATAGTTTTTCTGTCTAGTTTACAAATTTGAAATTCTACATGAATGCTGCACGTTTCGTGAAGGTGGAAGAAGTGAAATTGTGGAGCCTGAGAAGAAACCAATTTGTGATAATTCAAACAGGAAATCAGACATCTGTGAGGCAGACGGCGATGTTAGAATTGTTGGCAGGGACACCAGAATGGTATATGTTGCTTCTCCTCCGTCTGCTGGTGTCAAAGAAGGGGAATCATGGACGATCAAACCTTATGCTCGAAAATGGGATGCAGGATCAGGAGCTAAAGTTCGGGAAGTGACACTGAAAGTAGTCAATGGTTATGCAGAAGACACACATTGCTCTGTGAACTACAGTGTTCCTGCACTTGTTTTTGCACTTGGTGGTTGGAGTGGGATCAACTTCTTCCATGACTTTGTCGATGTGCTTGTTCCTCTGTTCGAGACAGCCTACCATTTTGGTGGGGAGGTTCAGATCCTAGTGGCCAACATGAATCCTTCTTGGATCAACAAGTACCAACTGTTCTTCAAGAAACTCTCACGGTATGAGCTCATTGATTATGACAATGATGATACCGTTCGTTGCTTCAAGCACGTTACCCTTGGCCTAAGGTGCAGCAGCATTGAGGACTTTCAGATAGAGACATCAAAATCTCCACATGGTTATACCATGTCTGATTTTGCAAAGTTCGCAAGAAGAGCTTTCTCCCTCGATAGAGACTGGCCATCAAGGATCAGTGAGCAATCTGAAACAAAACCAAGACTGATGATCATAACAAGGGCCAGCACAAGAAAATTCATGAATGTAGAGGAGATTGTGCAGATGGCTAAGGAGGTCGGCTATGATGTTGTGGTGACTGAGGGAGATTCTGACCTCGCCAAGTTCTCCCATGTCGTGAACTCCTGTGATGTGCTGATGGGTGTTCATGGTTCAGCTCTTACCAACATGGTCTTCCTTCCAACAAATTCTGTGGTGATCCAAATCGTGCCCTGGGGCAATCTGGACTGGATAGCTGGTCACTATTTCAGAGAGCCTTCCAAGCAAATGAAGGTGAACTACTTGGAGTACAGCATAAATGAAGAGGAGTCAACTCTGACAGAGCTGTATCCGAGAGATCATGCAGTGTTCAAAGACCCTATGTCACTGCATCCTCAGAATGCAGATTGGGATACATTCTTCAGGATCTTCTTAAAGGAGCAAAATGTGAGGCTTGATGTGGTAAGGTTTAGGCCTTTCCTCGAACGTGCTCTTCAAATCATGCGCGAGCAGCAGAGAGATTGAACTGTGTTGAGCACTCTGCTAGGCCCCTGGATGAATTAAGTGAGGGTCGTTTGAACTTTATTTATTTATTTAGAGGAGCATTCATGTACAATCCCATAGTCCTGTGATTTCTTCTTTTGAGATTTAAACTATTCACATCCGATATGAGATTAAATGATTCAGCTTTTCTCTAAACAGAAGACTTGATGCAGTGGGATGCAGATTTGCTGGATCTGTGCGTCCCATCTTTTTCTTTTTGAATACAATACGTATTGTTGCTGCCAGTGGTCCACTGATTCAATTTCTTCATCTGATGGCAATAAGGAACTTAAGCTTATACTGACACCAGGCATGTACATAGATCTGTAGTAAATCCTAAGTGACCAAGTAAAATTACTGAACAAGATCTGTGTATGCTCAGGCCATATATCATTTGGAGAATCTGCATCTGCATCCAATGCTCAGCATTATAATTTAGAGCCTTATTTCTTCTTCTTCAGTGTGAGCTAAAAGTTGTCTGCCCTCAGGCAGACCTAGTCTTTATTGCTACATTATTCTTGCCGGTCCACAGGGCCCTCCAAAGCTGACCTTTTTTTTTGGCTTAAAATCTTTTTACCATTACCCTTATATAAAGTCAGTTTGTTCATCATGCCTAGTTGTGTACCAGCTAAACACTGCTGCTTCTTTGTGGCAATTTCTTTCTTATTTGTAGAAAAAGAGAGTTAATTTAAGCTTGGATTTATCCTTGACACAGAAAGCTACCTACTCCATATGACCCCTATTATAATACAGTATGTGGTCTTCTGCAATTGGTGTTGGAATTGTCTAATAACTCTAATTTTTATGACTTCTTCTTAACCACTCCCCCACATGCCATAACTGTGCATATCTGATGTCACACTTCTCGATCATTGAATAATTTAGCGAATTGAGATTTACAAGCCACCTTCCTAGGTGAGAGAGAGAACTGGTCAAAATTGGTGAGGGGTCCATATCACCAACTTCAGAGTTTAATTAAGGCATTTTCTTGGGAGAATGGGATACTTAATCACCTTTCTTTTCAATTTCTTCAATAAACTAGGTAATAACTAATTACTAATCAAGCTGTGTGATGTGATCTCTCTGCGCTTGTCTCCTCCTCTACCACAATATTAGATAAATAAAATATAATGTAGCAAGTTTGCTGGTTTGGGTCCTTCTTCCTACTTTGCTGATTACCTCTCTCATGGTTGTATGCCCTCAAACTTGTCAGCCGAATAATTAACGGGCCTCGTCTCCCCATCTCTGAATCAGAGATGAACTGCTGCTGAGGAAAATAGTAGAAGACCTGCAGGCTGTAGCTGGAAGGAGGAGGAGAAGATGGCGAAGGGGTTCAGGAACCTCAATCGCGCAAAGCCTACAAATTATGGAGTAGGATTAGTTGCAGTGTTCATTCTGGTCTCACTGACCTATCTGACGATGTCGAGGACAAACAAGATGCGCGTTTCCATGGGTATGTTTCTGTTCTTCTGGTAGCCTTCAGCCTTTTTTTCAGCTTGTTCTTGTTCCTCAGAGCTCATTGGTTTTGCAGCAAGCTCGCAGCTTGTGCCAGTTTTGGGTGCCAACACCACCTCCGTCACATCTGATGGTTCCACGGGGCAAGAAAAAGGTACAGCCATGATTTCTTCCGATTTCTTTTTCTCAAGTCATTTGGATAAGTAATCTAAGTTTATGATATGGCAGTTCCAGAGAGCCAGAAGGAAGCGAAGCTGGAGAACTCATCTGCTGATCATGAACAGACGCCAGCAACAAGTAGCAGCAAGGAATTAGGTAAATTGCTTGCCCTCCAATTTTGACCATATTTATCGAACAAGTTGCAATCAGAAATCTTGATTGAGCAGGGCAAGCTCTGTTTTTAAGGGGATTGGATTTAGTCTTTTTAGATAAAGAACCAATTAGGGTTTCTTGGAGTAGAAACTCATTCTTCCTCTTTTGGTTCTTTTGATGAAGAAGAAGATGGTCCCCCTTTTTTTCTTTCTCAGCTTTGTTGCATCCAATCTCTTGCTTTCAGCTTCTTATCATCAATCGACAGTAGTTCTACGAACCAATTTGTCCTCTGACCAAAGATTGATTAGATCGAGATACTTTTGTCAATTGGGGGAAATTGAGAACCTCCAAGTTCGAAACCTAAGTCAACTGTTTCATCTTTTGCGAGTAAAGGTGGGATGATGAAGCTGGAGAAGAAGCCAATCTGCGATCTTTCGAACCGGAAATCTGATGTCTGCGAGGCAGAAGGCGATGTCCGAATCATCGGCAAGAACACCAGAATGGTGTACGTTTCTCCTTCCGAGTTCGGCGACAACAAAGAGGGCGATTCGTGGACGATCAAACCCTACGCACGCAAGTGGGACGCAGGATCAGGTGCGAGCGTGCGAGAGGTGACCCTGAAGCTGGTCAACGGCTACGGCGACAGCCCGCTGCCCTGCGCCGTCAACTACTCCGTCCCGGCGCTGGTTTTCGCCATCGGCGGCTGGTCCGGCATCAACTTCTTCCACGACTTCGGCGACGTGGTCGTCCCCCTCTTCCAGGCCGCGCGTCCCTTCGGCGGCGAGGTCCAGCTCCTGGTGGTCAACAAGAAGCCGGGGTGGGTGGAGAAGTACAAGCTCTACTTCCAGAAGCTCTCCAGGTACGAGATCATCGAGTTCGACAAGGACGACGCCGTCCGCTGCTTCAAGCAGGTCACCCTCGGCCTGCGATGCAGCAGCATCGAGGACTTCCAGATAGAGCCGAGCAAGTCCCCGCAGGGGTACTCCATGGTCGACTTCACCGAGTTCACAAGGAGCGCCTTCTCCCTCGAGCGCGACCGGCCGACGCGGGTGGGCGAGAGGGGCAGGAAGCCGCGGCTCATGATTATAACCAGGGCGAGGACGAGGAAGTTTATGAACGTGGAGGAGATCGTCGAGACGGCGAAGATGGTCGGCTACGAGGTGGTGGTGACGGAGGCGGAGGAGGACATCGGGAAGTTCTCGCGGGTGGTGAACTCCTGCGACGTGCTGATGGGCGTGCACGGGTCGGCGCTGACCAACATGGTGTTCCTGCCGACGAACGCGGTGGTGATCCAGGTGGTGCCGTGGGGCAACCTGGACTGGATCGCCGGGCATTACTTCAGGGATCCGGCGAAGCAGATGAAGGTGAACTACTTGGAGTACAGCATCAACGAGGAGGAGACGACGCTGAAGGATGCCTACCCGAGGGATCATGCCGTGTTCAAGGATCCCATGTCGGTCCATCGCCAAGGATGGGACACCTTCTCCAGGATCTTCCTCAAGGAGCAGAACGTGAGGCTCGACGTCAACAGGTTCAGGCCTTTCCTCGAACGTGCCCTCAACCTTCTCCAAGAACAGCAGCAGCAGCAGAAGCAGTGAGATATGGTTAACCCAGCAACCGACTCACTGCAAGGAATCCAATCCAGTTCTGCCGATTGATTTCGTTATTATTGTTGTTATATCTTAGTTTTCCTGTCATAAAGCAGAGAAGAAGAATAGCATTTCAGCAACCTTAATTGTTTCTTTTTTTCTTTAATTTATATATTTATTTTTTTTGAAACGCACAGAACAAATCAAACATGTATTATTTCCTGTCCGTTTTATATATGTTGCGAGAAGATTGAAGAGACGGTGGAGGAACTAAAAGCCATTTTTGATATCATGGGGACTACTTAACCTGTTGAATGCAGTATGTTAGGGTGACAGTGGCTGCTGCATGGTCTTTGAAGAATAAAGAGGGGATTCGGTGGGTTGGCATGCAAAATCAAATCCATGGCTAATGATCATCATATGCATGCATGTGGCCGGAGTTAGATTCCTGGAAAGTTTTATGCTTTCTGTAGATGGAAGGAAGGATGATTACACAAAGAGCAGAACCTTAAGCCCCTAGATTTGAGTTGCTATTTTACAGCTTAAACGGGTCCTGCAAATAAATGTGGCCGTAGGCAGGATGGGGGACGGGGACGAACCCAGACGCCGGCCCATCACCCATAATAAGTGTGGAACAGAGTACGCTCTCCCATTAATTAATTCCTGATCCATCGTCAGTCGAATAACTACAAATCTGTCAAAGTTTTGTTTTTGTTTTTGCCTGTGATTCCTATTCAGCAGGGACCCGCTGACTGAGTTGTTAACATTCTCCAATGGCGTCCATCTAGAGCTAGAGCTGACAATTTTGACCGGATGTTGCGTTTAGGTTTGATATAGTTTGGTTCTTATTTTTATTAAGGAATAACAAAACCCAGCAATGATTATATACTGAATCTTGATATCGAACTAAGAAGTTTGGAAGGGTTGGGGTTGAAGGTTGGGCAAGCAAGTAGCACCTCCTCATTAATACTCGTATCGCCCCTCACACCAACTGCTGCCATCACATGCCACAAAGTTATTCCATTTCCCATTTGTGGGCTTGGCTTGCTGACAAACTCTTGATGACAAAACTATTTTATCTTATCTTCAAGATTTTTCTTATTTCTTATCAAGGCAGCCATGCATCCGTCTCCACTGGATAAAATTTATTCTATATTTGAGATGACAATGAGAACGGATGTTTGAAAATTCGGAACGATGGCAGACAGTACAAAACTCTCACCTCCAGTCTTTGACTTTTGATTTCCATAAATGGGGCCCTAAAAACTAAGGACCTCCCTAGATTGGAAGAAAGAACCGGCACAAATTGAGCCAAACAGGAGAGAGAGAAGAGAAGGTTCTTCCTTGACTTGTGAAGCTGCAAAAATTTAACCTTGCAGTTGTGATAAAGTCGAATTCACTTACATTTCAGCCAAATACAGAGTCTGGAATGTGTCAAATCCCGATCCAACGCAAAAGATTCACCGCACACATTAATTATCTCTTGGAGGCACCTCTTGTATTATTTTTCAGGATCAGTTTCATGTTTTTCTATACGTCTCGGTTGCCTAATGATGCTCCTGCTGGTGAAGCTGACAGCCGAGCAGCTTCGAAAGACAAAACATTCCAGTTCGGGGCTACGTTTACAGTGCACGCAGATATATTTATTTTCCACATGAACGATGTGCTTTCCGATGACTGCTTTATTACTTTGTTCTCCGCCCTCTCCACCGCCAGGCGAGCACTGGGAGGAATTCATCCTTGGATGCCTAACTTTGGTGGAGAAAGAAAGCTTGTTGTCGAGCGCAAGGAAGAAGAACAAGAAGAGGAAGAAGAGAAGAAAGAAGAGCAAGTCAGATAAGTGGTTGGCTCCAGTTCATCATTTGTGTCTTACTGCTGCTGCTGGGACCATCGAACCCCCTACTTAATACTTTTTATCTAATACGAAACCCAATTTGATTCAAAACAATTTAGCAGTCGTAATCGGTTGCCGCTGTCTTATTGCTACTCAATCTCTCTCTCTCTCTCCCCCTGCACATCTTCGCCATTGGAAGGAAGCAAAGCCAATATTCTCAACCCAAGCCTCTGGTGGCAGACTCGCTCACCGCAACCATCCGCCGCCGGCGACGATGGGATACGATAATTCGAAGATGGGGAAGAAATTCCGACGGTTCGAGCCTCGAAGTTTTGGCTTCGGACTCATCGTCGGATGCCTCTTGGTATCCATGACGTATCTTTCCATATTCAGGACCGACATGGACCTTTTCTCCCTCCGTGAGTTGCTCTGATGCTTGGGTGTCTTTCTGATATTGAATTAATGATCAAACTTTGTCGTTGTCATGACTCCTTACTGGTTTGCAGTGAATTCAGCGCGGACGGCGCCAACCAGTAGTACTCAGAACAGGCAATGGCTTCCACGATTGGGTATGACCGATCGCCGGAGGATTTGATTTTTTTTCTTTTTTTTAGTTACTTGATCGTGGCTGCCTTAGCTGATGAATGATGATCTCGTTGGTCCTTCAGGCAGAGAGCGCGTAGAGGTAACGCAGGAGGGAGAGCAAGATTTGGGGGTGATGAACAATGATAAAAGAAAAGTGCTGCAAGAACCGGCCTACTCTGTTGATGCCGTTAAAGCAGGTACAATTGTTAATTTTTGGTCTGTCGTTGTTTTAGTTCAGTGGAGTTCCTAAAACTTGATCCTTATGTATGCAGAGGTGAAGCATCAGCCCATCTGTGATCTTTCCCAGTACAGATCAGAAATCTGCGACATCCACGGCGATGTCAGAATCGTAGGGAAGGGTTCGTCCACCGTGACGCTAGTCAATCTCCCCGGCGGCGGCAGCCAACCAAGTGATTCATGGGAGATCAGGCTTTACGCTCGGAAAGCTGACCACGCAGTGATCGACAGAGTCCCAAAGGTGAAAGTGAAGTCCTTGCCGAAGGACCGAGAAGACGAGGCCCCCGCTTGCAGCGTCACCCACACCGTCCCCGGCGTCGTCTTCGCCACCGGCGGCTACATCGGCAACATCTTCCACGACTTCGCCGACCTGCTCATCCCTCTCTTCCAGACCACCCGCCAGTTCGACGGCCAGGTTCAGTTCATCGTCGCCAACAACCAGACGTGGTGGCTCTACAAGTACCGCCACATCCTCGCCAGGCTCACCTCCTACCCCATCATCGACCTCGACTACGATGAGAGAGTCCACTGCTTCGACCACGCCATCGTCGGCCTGCACGCCGACGACGACCTCCAGATCGACGTCTCCAGCTCACCGCGGGGCCTGTCGATGGTGGACTTCGTCGAGCTGGTCCGGAGCGGGTACTCACTGGGGCGAGCGCGGGCGGGGCCGGAGCCCGGGCGGCGGCCGCGGCTGCTGTTCATCTCGCGGGGGGGGTCGAGGAGGTTCGTGAACTTGGAGGAGATTGTGCCGGTGGCCGAGGAGGTGGGGTACGAGGTGATCAGCGCTGAGCCGGACTTCTTCGACGTTGCCAGGTTCGCCGAGACGGTGAACTCGGCCGACGTGATGGTGGGCGTCCACGGGGCGGGTCTGACGAACATGGTGTTCCTCCCCATGGACGCAATCCTGATACAGGTGGTGCCGCTGGCGAAGCTGGATTGGATCTCGGAGCATTACTACGCGCTGCCGGCGATGGGGATGAAGCTGCAGTACTTGCAGTACAACATCACCGTGGAAGAGAGCACGCTCATAGAGCGGTACCCTCGAGATCACCCCGTGTTCACCGACCCCGATTCCATCCACAAGGGAGGCTGGCAGACGATGGGCAAAGTTTACCTCGTGGAGCAAAACGTAAGGTTGGATAGAGATCGATTCAGGGGCGTTTTGGAAGACGCCCTTCGCCTTCTCAGGGATCAAGAAATTACGCAAACTCATGATCAAGAATAACCCAAACTACCTCTTCATTCGACTTCAATTCTTCTTCCTCTTCTGCGATGAATAAGTTTGCACCTTTCATTCCTTGTTAATAATAATAATACTAATTGTGATATTCTTCTTCTTCTTTGTTCTTTACCAGTGTTAAAATCTACATGCTTATGTAATCGACTGAGATGTGAATCAAAGAGCGTTCTTTGCTGCGTGTTCATCCCGCATTATAAATTATCGGTCCCCTGGATCCATAGGCTGACGAGTCGCATCAATCAAAATCCATCACTCCGCATTTAGATTGTGTAACGCATGCAGACATCAATCACGTTTTGGATGCGATGAGATCTTAATAATTCTTTTTTTCTACGTAGCGCAGTGATCGAAGGCGCATTCATCTGAATACAATAAATTTTCAGCTACCTCGAGCTCGATCATACATGATAATTAGATTCGGGTCCGAACAAAAAATTGATTGCTCTGCCTAACGTACCCCGTACCAGAGAAAAATCTTGTGCTCTACAGCCAGCTTGATGAAGTAATTGAAGCGATGAATATTGTCTACAGAGACTAGTTTTAACTCTTGGAATATACAGAAAGCACAGGCAAGTTGCTCTTTGTCTATGTTCGTGTCCTCCTTCCTTTCTGCCTCAATTGGGTGCATTTTGTCTGGTGAGGAAGAAGACAAGTTTAATTTATCATGGAAGAGGATTTACTCCCTACCCACCCTGCTTCAATTCGCCCAATGATCAATGCGTGATTGACTGCCGTGCATTTTAGATCGCAGTAATATTTTACTCTTGCAGTTTGAAATCGCTCCCGTCCCCGTCATCTCCTGGTGCCTTTGCCTGATGCAAGAGTCCAAATCTCGAGCGGAGGGAGCTCTGTTCTCGGATACCAATACCAAACCCTCCTCCAATCAATCATTCATTCAATCATACATGTGAAGACTTGAATGCTGATGATGGTCCACCAGAGGAGAAACACAGAGCCAATTAAGTTTTCCTCAACTCTTTGCCGGTGATTGAATTTTTCAACAGAGGATAACCGCGGTTGGAGGCTTGGAGCAGCTCATCGATCCATTGGTTAGGAAAAGGGAATAATTAGCTTTGGTCTTTGTTGGCTGCACATTCTCAGGATTCCCAGAAATATTAATCTTAGCCAACCGACAGGGGTATTGATTAGGTGCCTTCAGCCCTCATGCTTGCTATATTCTTTGCTCAATATTTTACTATTATTATTTTTTCTTTTCACTTCCATCCCTGGAGATGAGATGAGACCTTGGAATAATCAATGCAGAGGTCAAAGCAAAAGGGAAAACGCCGTCCTTTCCATTTTAATTTATACGGCCTCCTTTTTTTTTTTCTTGTTGAGGAAGATGCCGTGTTTCTGGTAACGGGTCGAAAGCTCAGAAGGTAGCGCGCTTAGCAGGATGAAGCTGGCGAAGAAGATCCGGCCGCCGGTGGAGCCGCGGAGCTTCGGCTCGGGGTTGATCGTCGGATGCTTTTTAGTGTCCATGACCTACGTGATGATCTCAAGGAAAGAAATAGGCGAGTTTTCCTTTTTCTCGTCCCCCCAAGAAAAAAGAGTTTTTGTTAGTTGTGCGGCTGATTTTTTTCCTGAACCTGGCTGTGTTTTTTTCGCTGTAGTGAATTGCCTGCCGTCGTCTAACTTGTTTCCTTCCTCGTCGTTGAGTGATGCAGCAGCGGCTCCTCTGAATTCTACCACCGGAAATAGCAGAGATATGCAAGTGGTTGTCTCCGGTACTACCAAGCAAAAACCATCCTTTTTCTTTCTCCCCCTTTTATTTTGTTCTTGACGAATTGCCTGCCAAGTTTCTTGAGTATTTGATGATGATGAATGATAGGACTCAATTATTGCTTCGATTTCCTGTTCGTACTCTTTCTTCCTCCAAAAAGGAAAAGAAAGAATCTTTTAAGTGCGGAAGCAATGGCCCCGGTGGAATATAATGTCTGCTAAAGAAAAAAAAAAGAGAAAGAAAGCAAATAGCAAAGACAAGTAACGCTTTCTTCTTTTTTCATGTGATTTATCTTGAAGGACACGAGAAGGCGACCCAGTGGAGTGAATTAGATGCAGAGCTTCATGACGATCCTTCCTCCGCAGCATCAGCATCCACCCATAACAAATCAGGTGACTAATTTACCCGTTCCTTTTATTTTTTGTTAATTCATGATCATGTCTATAATCGATCGCAGGTTTTAATGAAACCTTTTTTTTTTTTTGCAGACGGTCCACCTGAGAGGAGCAGCAGCCGTCCAATGTGCGATCATTCCGGCTACAGATTCGACATCTGCGATCTGCAGGGGGACATCAGGATCACCGGCAAGAACCTTTCTTCCGTGATGGTCATAGCTGATTCCCCTGTCACCGACAGCAGAGACGCCAATGAATCGTCATGGCAGATGAAGCCTTACCCTCGTAAGTACGACTTCTCCGCCATGGCCAAAGTCAAGCCGCTGAACTTGAAGTCGCTACGCGTCGATCAAGAAGATGAAGCCCCTCGATGCACCGTCAATCACACCGTCCCAGGGATCCTCTTCTCCACCGGCGGCCATTGCGGGAACTGCTTCCACGACTTCGCCGACGTCCTAATCCCGCTCTTCGAGGCCGCCGCCCCGTTCGGCGGCCAGGTCCAGTTCGTCATCGCCAGCTACCAGGGCTGGTGGATGCACAAGTATCGACCTTACCTCGAGAGGCTCTCGTCCTACGACGTCATCGATTTCGACAACGACGAACGCGTGCACTGCTTCGAGCACCTGACCGTGGGACTCCGGGCCGGAAGAGACCTGATGATCGACGCCGCCGCCGCCTCGCGGGGCAACTCGATCACGGACTTCGTGAACCTCACGCGGGCGGCGTACTCGCTGGAGCGAGACCGAGCGTGGCCGGCGGCGGCCGGGGCGGCGAGGGGGAAGAGGCCGCGGCTGCTGTTCATAGCGAGGGGCGGGACGAGGCGGTTCGTGAACCTGGAGGATCTGGTGGCGGCGGCGGAGGAGGTGGGGTACGAGGCGGTGGCGTCGGAGCCGAACTTCTTCGACGTGGGCCGGTTCGGGCGGGTGGTGAACTCCTGCGACGTGATGGTGGGCGTGCACGGCGCGGGGCTGACCAACATGATGTTCCTCCCGGCCGGCGGGGTGATGATTCAGGTGGTGCCGCTGGGGAAGCTGGACTGGATAGCGAGCAACTTCTACGGCGAGCCGGCGGCGGCCAGGGAGCTCAAGTACTTGCAGTACAACATAACGCAGGAGGAGAGCACGCTGTCGGATCTCTACCCGCCGGATCACGCCGTGTTCCGGGACCCCGAGTCGATCCACAAGGAGGGCTGGTTCAAGCTCCTCGACGTCTACCTCCGGCAGCAGGACGTGAGGCTCGACGTCGACAGATTCAGGGGCGTGCTGGAGGACGCGCTCCGCCTTCTCCACGAGAACGATCGAACCATATCTACAGTCGAAGCAGAGTAGGAATCAATCTCTCTCCACCATCGATTCTTTACAGAAATCTCTTGTAATATCGATTCATTATTCGATTTTGACATGCGTGAAAAAAAATTAGGCAATAAGAATCCAAAGCCCAAACGTAGTTACTGCAGAAGAAAAAAAAACAAGATCTACACGGCATCGTCGACAGCGACTCCTCATCACAGTAGCGACCATTTTTTCTTTTCTTTTCTTGAAAGCCAGAAGACGTGGATGCATGCAGACGACTCGATGCAGGATCTTAACTCAGAAACCATTAGAGCATGTTCGCCGTCATTTTCCATCGACGACGAGCAGAAAAGTCAGCAATAACTCGAATTAATAGTGACGTGGAGGGATGACCCCCGAGTTTGACGTGCCACATGCAGCTGGCACCTTCCGGCCGATAGAGAGATGACACGGACAGCTTCCATCAAATACACACGCACACGTATTGAATAAATCTAAACACATTCGCTGGCTTCGTTGCTGGACTCTTCCGCAGGCGAAGGCCCACAGGAGGAGGAGGAGGAGATCATGTGGGTTGGCAAACTTGGCACCGACTCGATGCAGATTAAATAATATGGAAGAAGAATGGGAATCATGTGAGGGATTTATACTTCTTTTTTTACCACGTCGTTTAAGGTTTTGAAAGCTGAAATATATATTTCTTATATCGGGGATTCACGTGGGTATTTTGGCGTTTTTTAGGCATCAAATTTATCGAGGGCATGGGATGATGCCCTTGCAGAAGCAAGTGTGAAAAAATCGTCTAAGTAACAGTAAAGGAGGATGAGGTGGGGGACGGGAGGGGCTCCCCTTTCTCGTGTATTGGGTGTGTAGTCTTTGAGGGATGCCCTTGCCGACACTTCTACTTATATAGTTTAATCAATAATTGAATGTTAAATAGTGAAATAGGTGCAGAGGAGGATCTTTTTCTTTTTCTAAAAAAAAATCATGATTTTTTTAATCAGGTCGTATTGGCAGTGGGTCCGAGGCCTTCTTTATATGATTATAAAATGTGGAAGGGGGCACAACTAGTTGAGCATTGCTTTCCGCGAATGATTGGCCATGCACGACTGCATGTCCCCTACCAACATCTATATAATATGTATTCATATACACACACACTCGTATACTTAAATATACCTGCACCTGATCATTAATCAAGCAATTCAATCGATTAATTCATCATGCATCAGTCGCTGTTGCTGACGCTAGATATGATAACAATGTATATAATATTAGCACCACTCCCATACTCTTTTTATAAAAACCTACCTTTTATAGTTCGACGATAACAAAGATTTCTATAAGGCGAAGCCTTTAAAATTTTAAAAACCTAAAGGGAGTTGGTGGGACTAATTCTATTACCGCCCCTTAAATCCGTGGGCCTTTTATGGGTAAACAACGAAGGCCCGTAAAGGGGGATTCTGCCAACTTGGGAGAAGCAGCCTCGTGCGTCCCTCGCACGCACATCCCCATCGCTTGCCGCTGCCCGCACATCTCCGTCGGCCGCATCGCTGAGGACAAGAGAAGGCCTCGGAGACGTGCATGACAAGCAGACAACTTCCATCCGTCGACCTATAAACGCTGGAAAATAAGTCTGCAGAAGCAGCCGCGGAGAAAGTGACGGACTGACTCTGACCTTGTGTCGCACATTTACACATTCCTGCTAATTATTCAGGGGTGGGTGGGTGAGGAGGATGAAGAGCAAGTTCGGGCAACCGGGTGGTTGGGATGGCCGTATATGCTCGCCGAGGAGGAGAGATCGAAGGGATCGATCGATCACATGCAGCGGCGGCGGCGGCGGCTCATGGTTTGGGGGGTCTTCTTCGATGGTGTTTTGCTTCCTTCATGCCCTGAGGGAAAACGCAGACATCGCTGATGGCTCCAGGCCACCGAATTTGATGCTGCGGTGGCACTCGTGCATTGGAGTTGAGTTGCTGGCTTACTTTTTCTTCTTCTCCATCCCCCAGGGAATCCAGCAATTATTGCTGCTGGTCTTCGCTGAAAACTGAGCTCTCTTTGTGCTCTCTCATCATCGCCTTTGAACTGAGGCCGGGTCAATAAATTGATAGCCCAGAAATAAATTCCATTTTGATCGATTCAGTTAAACTATTCATCTTGCCTGCTTTTTCTAACAGCCTTCGACCTAGTTAATCATCAGCGTTCTAGGAAAGAAGAAAAAGAGAGGGAGAAAAAAAGATGAGGACCTTCTCTCCTGTTTCGGTTGCAGAATCCTTGGCAGGTGAGCAGAAAAAAGCAGATACTTCCAAGCTCTGCCTTACTTGGATGGTGCCGACTGACGTTGGATCCTAAATTAAGGATGGATGATGGTAGATGGATATATGTTCAGTTTACCAATACGTAACAGAAGTAGTACGAGTCACATATTGAGATGTGAAAACAAGTTCCTTTTCCTTTATTGATTGATGACATGAACATGAAACTGCAATCTCATCACACGCCAACTTCTTGGCATTGGAAATATATATAACTCCGTTTCCACTACACCCCTGGTTATTTTTTCTAGTCACAAGGTGTGTAAACATCACTTTATAACTTATATATACGTATATATCTATGTACTCGCCCACCTATCGATCTACCTATCTATCCAGCTTAACTTGTTACAAGAAAACAATCAATTATGAGTGTCCAAAGAGAAAGAAATAAAGCAAAACATTAACTGCGGGATTGATGAATTCACCGAGCCATCTTGGAATTGTGCGGCAGGAACTTGAGGGCTTCCAGCAGAGTGAGCCGCAGCCTCCCCAGATGAGGCTTCACGTTTTGGTTCTCCAAGTACACTCTGCTCAGCTCGTCCCATCCCTTCTTGTGGATAGACGGGGGATCCGTGAACACCGGGTGGTCTTTGGGGTACTGGTCGGCGAGCGTGCTCTCGTCCGCCTGGATCCGGTAGTCGAAGTACTTGAGCTGCATGTCCGGCGATGGATTCGCGAACGTGTCCCTCGCCAGCCAATCCAGGTTTCCCATCGGTACCACCTGGATGAACACCGCCCCCGCCGGCAGGAACACAATGTTGGTCAGCCCGGCGCCGTGGACGCCGATCATCACGTCGGCCGAGTTCACCAGCCGAGCGAACTTGCCGAGGTCCGTCGTGATGTCCGGGTCGGCGATCCTGACGTCGAACCCCAGGCTCATCGCCATGTCCGACATCCCCCTCTCGTTCAGGAACACCCGCGAGCTCTTCCGCGAGATGATCAGCAGCCGCGGCTTCTGCCGCACGTCCCACTGGTCGCCGGACGGCTCCGCCGCCCGCCTCTCGAGACCGTACGCCCTCCGGAGCATCTCCTTGAAGTCCACGATGGAGTAACCGTTAGGGGACCTGGCGGGGTCGACGCCGAGCTCCTTGTGGAAGTCGAGCCCCGCGATCACCTTCGGGAAGCACCGCACCGCGTCCTGGTCGTTGTCGGCGTCGATGAGCTCGTAGTTGGAGAGCTGCTTGAGGAGCAGGCTGAACTTGCTCAGCCACCAGGCCTTCGCGTCGGGGATGATGAACTGAACCTCGCCGTCGAAGTGGCGGGTGGTGATGAAGAGAGGGACGAGCACGTCGGTGAAATCGTGGAAGAGGTTCCCGGTGTAGCCGCCGACGGAGAAGATGACGGCTGGGACGGTGTGGTTCTCCGTGCAGGTTGGGGGCGGCTCTTGTTCCGGGAACGGCTTAATTGTCCATTCCTTGATGTTAGCGAGAGCGCCCTGGTCGTGCTTCCGGGCGTATGGCTTCATCTTCCATTCCCGGCTCGTCGGCGAAGGACTCACGAAGACGGTCTGTGTGCTCCCTTTCACCCTGACGTCGCCTTCTGCATCGCAAACATCGGATCTCCGGCTCGTTTCAACGCATATCGATTTCTCCCCACTCACCTTCTCCAGCAATACCCTGTTGCCCTCGTCTTCGCCATTCCCTACAAAACCAGAACGAAATGTTTGAGATGCATCCGCCCTTAGCCACTAGAGTTAGATCCTCTGATGATTTTGGAGCTCCAATTACCTCCTCTGCCGGCGAAATCTCCAGTTTTGGCTGTCAACATCTTGATAGCTTCCATGGTTCTTTCCAATTCCGAGGACTCCCGAGATTTCCCTGCAGCAAAGGATAAGACTAATTAGGCATCAACAACTTGAAGAAGAAGGAGGAGAAATTGAAGGCGCACCATATTGGGTCTTGATAAGAGAGAGGACGCAGAGAGAGAGAAGCATGGACGCAATGATGAAGCCATTTCCAGTTCTCCTTGGCTCAGGCCTTGGATAAGACCTCACAGACTTCATCTCTTCCTCTTCTTCCTCCTCCTCCTCCTCCTCCTCCTCTCTAAGAGATCCCTCTTTCCGGCTTCTCCTTTCTTTCTACCTTTTGCGTCCTTATACTAATCGAGAGAGGAGGAGCAGTTTAATTTCTGGCGACTGTGAACATGGAACCCCATTCCGAATCAATGAAATAAAGCGCGGTCGTCTACAGCAAATTAATTACATTTACACACCGACAGAGCAGCAATTTATTACTGCAATCTGCTTCCCATCAAATGATACGGATATGATTGCTCTCTTTCACCCCATGGTAAACCACCGCGTTAAATCCCTTTTCTTTTGCATGTCTGAATTTTCGTTTCTTATGATCGATAACGACAGCTCAACGTCGGCGATAGCAGCCCCTAAAAGATCCAACGCAAGATTCATCAGCCATCCCCAGCAGATACACGCTCTTTTTTCCAAACCCATCCGAATACGAAAATACGCATTTAAGTTTCCTCGAATCCCAGTCCTTCCGCCGGAGTTGTTGGCTGTAAAGGTTAAAGAAAAAGGAAGACGACTGCTTCGATCTTGGCGGCTTGCAGAAACAGATTAAAAAAAAAGGAATACAGCAGTACTAAGAGCTAACATGGATCGGGGAAGCCAAAGTTGACATTTTTGTAGAGAATGCCAACCGAGAGACTTGTCGGTGCAGATTAGTCTTTAATTATGATAAAAACTTATTATCATTCACACACATTGGAGGAATTCTTCCCCCATGAACAATACAAAAACCACACACACAGCTCAACCCTTCTCATTCTCCATGTGTTTGGTCTGCAGCTCAGCAATCATCTGCAGCATTTGCGTTTACTCAAACAACTTGACAACTCATCACCCCTTATACATCTCTGCACAAGGCTTCTCTGCAGTAACAGGTTGATTATAAGTACTGCAGTTGATACAGCAAAGTAATTATCTGTAGAAAGAAATGTTCTTTTGACCATGGTGAAGTGAAGGATGAGCTAGCTGGGTCGTGGTCCTCCCTAATCAGCCATCACGTCATCTTTTAGGGGGTTGTGGGGGCATTGACATGCAGCATCTGCAATTTGGCCTCCAGTGGGGCTTTAATTAGGTGGAGAATTTTGAGCTACTTTTTCCTCCTCCCTTCTCTTTCTCGCCCTATGATAAAGATGGGGTGGTAATTATTGATCATCCCTGTAATGATGGATTTACGTAACATTTTAAAAAAAAGAGGAGGAGGAGGAAGGAGAAAAAAAGAAGGAGAAGAAAGAAAGCAACTTAAAGCGTTTCCCTTTTGCAAAAGAGTATTTATTAGTCCCAGAGGACCTTGTCCCCCCTCCTTCTCCTTGTTCGCAGATTCTTGCAGCTGATGGGGGCTCAGAGTTGGTAGCCTGGACCCCCGTCAGGAACAAACTATACGGTCATGAGTCATAAATAGTGCGAGACAACTACCTTTCTTTTTTCTCATTGCGAGCAGAAGAAAGATTGATGAGTGATGATCCAAGCTTTATTATCAAACATATATATATTCTCATGCTCAATTAATGTTGAGACCAGAAATATTACAGGGGGTGGGGTATCTGTGTACAGTTAACTATCTTTACATTGCATCAGCAGAAGTTTCAAGAGACAACTAACCCAACTATGATATATGTCGACTATTATTGCCTTCAGAAACCCACTCCTAAATCCTTATCGCTTTTGTAGTTAAACAACTCTTTTGGAGCAACTTTAGTTAAACGACCTAACCAGCAACTTGCCAAGGCAACTAGAGAGTTGTCATGGAGGCGTAAAGGCTTTCGCACTCCCGTGGGGCTGCAATGCAAGAAACGGCTTCAGAGGAGCATTGGACTCGAAGCTAAGCTAACAAATGGACGGGCCATACTACGGGCTTGACCTCAAAACCTAAGCCCAATTCATATTAAACATATTTGTTATTTTCTTGAGTTGGAAGGTAAATTCTTCCCCGTTGTCTCGGGCGTGCATAAAGGGCTGAGGGGCTCTCGGTGAGTTTAAGAAATGAAAGTTAATGCTGCGACTCAAGCAGTGAAGCTGCTCCTTTTTCCATATGGCATTGGCGTGGGAGAAGATGCCACCAGTATTTTAACAGGATGATGATGGCTTGAACCAAAGGAAAAAAAAAAAGTGTAGGCCAAGAGCTCGAGTCGGAGGAATATAGCAAGAGCATTCAAGATGATGTGCCTCAACCATTCGAGTTGTTCTCCTACTTGACTTTGAAGATGATGTTCTATGAAAAATCCAACTGAGGTTTATGATACAAAAAGTTACAGAACTCTTAGTACAGATGGTTCATGCTTGCTTGAGGATCATGATACAAAAGGTTACAGAAATCTTGGTACAAATAGTTCATGCTTGCTGTATCTCACATCACTGATACTTTGTTCATGGATTCGACTGAATCGATTCATTAGCCTGGACAACCGATGAGGAGACAAAAGGTTTAGGAGGCATCTGCAGGCTTTCCAGGCTTCCCGTTAGCATCTGAAGCACTCTGCTCATGGTAGGCCTATCCATCGGACTCCACTGAATGCACCACAAGGCCACAATCGCGAGTTTTTTCACTACTTCTTCTTCCTCCCTCCCATTCACCTCCACCGCCAATTCCAAATCCTGCCTCTGGATCAACCTCTCGTACACCCACTCTGGATAATACACTTGACTCTCCTGGCCAATCTCCGGATCGAGATTCTTCCTGCCCCCTATCATCTCCAGCACCAGCATTCCGAAGCTGTACACGTCCGATTTGTAGGACACCGTCCCAAAGTTCCTGGAGTACATCTCCGGGGCGATGTACCCCATGGTGCCTCTCGCGGCGGTCATCGTCACGATGCTCTGCTCCTTGGAGCACAGCTTTGCGAGGCCAAAGTCGGAGATCTTCGGGTTGAATTCATGGTCCAGGAGAATGTTGTGGGGCTTGATGTCGAAATGGAGTATCCGCTGCTGGCATCCCTGGTGCAGGTACTCGATGCCCCGAGCGATGCCCACGGCGATGTCGAGCAGTTTCTCCACGCCGAACGGGTGTTTGTCTTCCCTCGAGAAGATGTACTTTTCCAAGGACTCGTTGGGCATGAACTCGTAGACGAGCGCCCGGGTGGATCTCTCCGAGCAGAACCCCAAGAGGCGGACGACGTTGACGTGGTGAATCTTTCCGATGGTTGCGACCTCGTTGATGAACTCTTCGCCTTCGCCCTTCGACCTCTCGAGCAGCTTGATCGCCACAGGAATCCCGTTCGGAAGTTCTCCCTTGTACACGCTGCCGTATCCGCCTTGTCCCAGCTTGTTCTTGAATCTTTTGGTGATCTTCCTGATGTCGTCGAAACTGTAGCGTGTCGGCTTCGCGTCGCCGTATGTTGCCAGGAACTTTTCCACCTTCAACCGTATCCTTTTCTCGTGTCCAGATTTCCTTATAATGTAGAATGCAACCGCTGCTGCCGATGCAAGCAGAATAAATCCACCAATGGAGAGGCCTGATCGATAAGAAAATAAGCAAACAAAATGAAAGAAATTTTCATCACCGCAGTATTGAAGACCTTGAATCGAAAGGTGCTCTAATTTGCTTGAGCACTAACCTTCTATGAGCTCAGCTCTTGGACCTGCAGATTAGCAGAAGAGAAGAGATCATCCATTAAGAGGAACTCAATAGACAAGAATATCAATTCAATAGTCTAGAAATTGGAAGCTCACCGTGTGGCTCGACATGATGACAGAAGGTTTGGTTACTGGTGCGTCTGAAGCCGCAGACCTTTCTTTCCTGCCGACATCTGGTGCAGTTTTGCATCTCGGGAGTAGTCAAGTTCAAATCCACTTCCCTCTTTTTAGTTAAATTCTCTACCCTTTCTTTCCATGTGTATCTATTATCTTCAGGAATCTCACCGTCGGTTGGCCTTGCCTGGAAACCAGCAGGCAGAATGTCCATGGGCGTGTCCTCCGCGACTGCATAAACAAAGCTGCCTTCGCTGCTGAGGCACGTGATCGGGCCGGCAACTTCTTCGACGTCGTTTTCGGGAAAATTCTTCGAGTATATCACCAAGTATAGACGAGTGCTGCCGTACGCCGGCTGATATGTTGCGGTGGTGAGTTTGGTGGAGTTGAGAATTTGGAGAGGGCAGTTGGACCATGGGTTGTCCGGCAGCTTCACGGTGATGATGCCGGAGCCGTAGTCGATGGCGGTCACCTCGCAGGATCCCAAGGTAGGAAGGCTGAGGACGGGTTGGCCGGTGCTGCCGGAGCATGAGATGGTCATGCCCGGAGCACCGCAGTATGGAGGATAGGATTCGAGTCGGAAAGGGTACCTGATTTCTATGCTTCCGCAGTGCTGTTTGTTTTGGGGATGGCAAACCGTGAAGAATTGATCTTCTTTTTCTTCTTCTTCTTCAACTCCTTGATGACCTGCGGAAGATTGGATTACCAAGAACAGGAGGAGGAAGCAGGGAAGTAAGGATCTACAGAAGCGGCGAACCATGGCGATCAGTGAGAGAAATGAAGTTTCCCGAAGGTAAACGATGAGAGGAGCGTGCTTTTATTTTATGAACATTTGCAGTCTCTTCGTTTTCTAGGGTTGACTTGACTCACAATGAATGGATCCTGTTTCTTCTCCACATGTGTGGATATAATCGCACTAATTCAGGAACAGATGCATTAAGTTGACTGACTTAGGGTTGGGATGTGGAATTTTTTATGCATGGGAAAGTGAGAGTTTTAATTTCCCACACGTCGTTGGCCAATACGTGTTTAGAAAAAGTTGCCACCAAGTCAAGGTCAACTAAATCCCAACTGCAAGCATCCGTTTAATTTAATAAATACAAGTATATGGAGAGCAAGAAGAATTGTAAGATATGTACATATATTATGTCCTACACCATGATCATTTATTTTAGTAAAAAGTACATAAATTAAACTATTAAGATCGATAAAATAAAATACTTATAATAATACTATTAGTGTGTTCTAAAAATAGTAAACTTTACAAGAGTAGTAGTAACAGATAGATGTTAGGATGAGCCTAAAAGAGAGAGTAAAATATTCTCTTAATATCATATTTAGATATGAGGTACAGGGAGTTTTTAAATTTTTTTGTGAATCTAAAAAATCTGTTCATTCTAATGCTTGAAATTTTGATCAGAATTATATGCAGAGGTTTTATTTAAAACAGAAAAGGGGAAAAAAATCATCTTGCAGCTCCCTGGTATTTAGTTTATTAAATTTGTTTAGTACACATAACATATTTAATTAGCTTCATCAACTGAACAGGAGAGAAAAGGTTTAGGGGGCATCTGCAGGCTTTCCAAGCTCCCCGTTAGCATCTGAAGCACTCTGCTCATGGAAGGTCTATCCATTGGATTCCACTGAATGCACCACAGAGCTACTACTGCAAGCTTCTTCACCATTTCTCCTTCTTCTCCCTTCATCTCCATCGCCAATCCCAGATCCTGCCTCTGAACCAGTCGGTCGTACACCCATTCTGGATAGTAGATCTCACTCTCTTTTCCAATCTCCGGATCAAGGTTCTTCCTGCCGCCCACCATTTCCAGCATCAGCATGCCGAAGCTGTAGATGTCCGATTTGTAGGAGACGGTGCCAAAATTCCTGGAGTACATCTCCGGGGCGATGTACCCCATTGTGCCCCTCGCAGCAGTCATTGTCACGATGCTCTGCTCCTTGGAGCAGAGCTTCGCGAGACCGAAGTCCGAAATCTTAGGCCTGAAGTCATGATCCAGAAGGATGTTGTGCGGCTTGATGTCGAAGTGAAGAATCCGCTGCTGGCATCCCTGGTGCAGATACTCGATGCCCTGGGCGATGCCTGTCGCGATGTCGAGCAACCTCTCCATGCCCAGCGCCGCAGGGCTCCTCGGCGCCCCCTTGTCCTGATCTCCCGAGAAGATGTACTTTTCCAGGGACTCGTTCGGCATGAACTCGTAGAGGAGAGCCCGAGTCGACCTCTCCGAGCAGAAGCCCAGCAGGCGGACGATGTTAACGTGGTGGATCATTCCGATGGTGGCGACCTCGTTGATGAACTCGTCGCCGACGCCGATGGATCGCTCGAGCACCTTGACCGCCACGGGGATCCCGTTCGGCAGCTCGCCCTTGTAGACGCTGCCGTATCCCCCTTGCCCCAGCTTGTTGCTGAACCTTTTGGTGATCTTCTTGACTTCGGCGAAAGTGTACCGAGTGGGCTTCGCGTCACCGTACGTCGCCAGAAACTGCTCCACCTTCCGACGTGTTTCTTGGTCGCTCTCCGATTTCTTTAAAAAGTAGAAGAACAGTAGAACGATCGTTGCCAATACGACGACGATGACTCCAGCAGTCGTGCCTGAAACAACGAGAAGAGACGATGAGGAAGAAGTCGGACTTGCCTGAAGAATACACTGCTTAAATAGAATGATCAGAGAGCACTTACATGCTATAGCCGCGGCTTTCGGTCCTGCAAATTAATGCGAAAAGAGAGCAGTCTCAGTAGCCCGATTTCATAAGAAAAGAAGAAGAATTGATTCGGCTCTCACCGTGGTGCCTGTTTATGCAGAAGGTAGAGTTGCTTAAGCGGTTGAATCCACAGTACTTCCCGGCGTTTCCGCATTGAATTGCGCATGCATCCCTCTCTGGCACGTTAAGGTAGAGGAGCATTTGCCGCGTTTTAATGAAGCTCTGAACTCTTTCTCCCAATGGATAGGCGGCAGAGACACCGTCGTAGGGGATCTCACCAATAGCTTCAGTGGTCCGTTCGCAGTCGGGAGGGAGCTCGTCCATGCTCTCGTAAACAGATGCTACATAAACCAAGTGGCCGAGGCAGTCGATGGGTCCGATGATCCATCTCGGATCTGGCTGTATGCTTCCTGAGCAGTTTACTAGAACAAACGTATCGCCGGAATAGTCATAAATCGGGTTGGTCATGTTGGTGGAACTAAGGTTTTGCAGTGGGCAGCGAGCCCAGGACTCTCCCAACTGGATTAAGAAACTAAAAGTGAAATAATCGATCTGTTTGAGCTTGCAGGATCCGATCTTGGGAAGCGTGATGACGGCCTCGCCGCCGCCGCCGCCGCCGCCGCCGCCGCCGCCGCCGCCTGAGCATGTGACCTCCAATCCTGGAACGCCGCAGTATTCCGGACTGGATTGGAGCCGGAACGGGTACCTGATCTCGAGTCCTCCGCATGTTGAGTTAATGTTTTGGCAGTCTTTTATGAACTCGTCTTCGCCTTCCTTGTTCGCCCAAGTCGTCTTCATGTTTGAAGCTCGGAGGAGGAGCGCAAGGAAGAGCGCTGCCGCACGGAGGAGTCGATCCATGGCGAAGAGGATCGTAGAAGGAATGAAGGATTGAGGACCCGCAAGAACAACGACTAAATCATTATCTTTGTCAGCATATTCCAGGAAGCCGAACTAACTTTTTTCTTATTAGAGGACCGAAATCTTTGCACTGTAATCGATCTTTGCAGCGAGTTCCAGGAAGTTGGCCGGCGATTGACTCATCTAGATCTCTTTACTTTACTTTTTCCTGGAGACTGAAATATTTGACTTTGATAATTAATTTCTCCGCGCTGACTTCCACCCCAAGAATTACTCCTCAAATCGCATGATGAGTCGTGGCTCATGTTCATCTTTTTCTACGGGAAGTGGGCCGAGCATGCCCGCAGACATTTATTGAGACGGAGAAAGTAGGAAAAGAGACCCCATTAATTCATTAATCAGCTCGTTTGCTTCAAAGTACTTGGAAATTAATTAGCGTAGACGGCTACGCTGATGCTGTCTCGCACTCGTAAACTTTGCAACAGTTGAATAAACATAAGAGAATTATACATGAATCGCCATAAAAATATATAGTTGCAACTAGAAACCCTTGATTAGTACAGTAGTAGAACTAACTTATTATATAACTAGATCTTCAGAACATGCGCGTACAGCCTTAATCACGCAGCATACTCAACCTTAATATATATATATATATTGATTTAAACCTTACGACCACATCAACAGCAGCGCGGCCGCTACCCACGCCGGGAACCACAACAAGTAACTCAAGCGAGCCCCGGAGGAGTCATTATCTTCCTGCTCCGGGTACGTTCCTGGATAGTAGTATGGTTTCGGCCATGGCCACAGTGGCGGCGGATAGTATGGCGGCCTTGGAGGGAAATAAGGTGGTGGAGGCGGCGGAGGCGGGCATGGTAGCTGGGGCGGCAGTGGCAGCGGCGGCAGTGGCAGCGGCGGCTGAGGCGGAAGCGGAGGCGGTGGAGGCAGAAGCGGAGGCGGAAGAAGAGGCGGAGGAGGGTAGTAGACCGGCACACAGGGGGGGCCACATGGAAAGCAGGGGCAGTACGTCCCCGGCGCCGGGTCATCATCCGGGTCCTCTGCCTTGGTCGTCGTGGACACCGCAGTGACGACCTCGCGGCCGTGGGCGAGGGACAGCACGAAGGCCAGCAGTATGGCCGAGAGATTAATCGCCTGGCGTGGTGGCTTCTTCAGCTGGAATTGCAGCATCCATGATCCTGTCATTGTTGCGGATGCTTGCCAGTAGTGTACCACAACTAATTAATCCTTCTCTTCTTTTCTTATCGGCGATATATAGATCGATCTGCTAGCTCTTGAGAGCGTGGGTTGATAGGATCTCTTCGACTGCATCTGAGAGCTAGAGATATGCATGTGTGTGGTGGAATTGTAGATACAGCATCGGTATTAGCAGAAGGGTCCACCGTCAACTAGAATTGGCCGATGGACGAAAACATGCTGGTCTTAAGTGGCGATTGATATATCCACGGCAACCGATCCGAGAGAGCCATGCACGGATGTTCTTGACAGAATATTAATAAAATTTCCTCCAACCAGTTTTCAGGAAACTGGGAAGATTAGGATTGCAAATTAACCAAGGGAGTTGCCTGTCTTCAGGATTACGACTGTGCTTTGAAGACAACCAAGGCAGCTAATTAATGTAACTGAGATCATCCAGTCTATTTTCCAAATTATAAGAGGATGAAAAAAAAAGATGGGCGAGACGGAGACCTCTCACCAGCAACATTTTGTTCGCTTAAAGGAGCGAGAGGGTGATGGACGCAGCTCGAATAAAAGATGCAAAAAGAGAGCTAACACTACTTGCTGTTCTACAGTGATTGATGGAGAATCAATAAGACTGACCACCCTCCTACCAAATTATATTCGCTACCCTTCAGCTGAAAGAGTTGCTACAGTTAACAACTTGCAGATACACAAAGCACATTCTTTTATATATAATTATCTACATGCTTTCACTATTTTATATCGCTCATTAATTAGGTTTTGAGGGACTGTGCCTAACTAACTGAAGCTCACGAAGCCTGACCTGCCATGGCCGGTATGGGAACTGATAACTGATCTCTCAAGCTAAAGGGAATATAAATTAACCTAATCAAAGGAGCTCCGGACATCCAGAAAGCAGCGTAGTGGAATATATTCAGTTCTATCGTAATTAAGCTAATCCATACATTGACTATGATGCAGTCCTCAGCTCTGCTAATTATCTTGCTCCACTAATTGATACCTTGCACGTTATTCTTGTAGCCGGCTGGGAGCATCATCGATCGACGATCGATCAGTCTACTTTTTCTTCTCCTTTTTCAAATATTCCTCCTACTAAGCCTTCCTTTTTATGTATATATCTCACGACCATTCTTGCCTCTGATGCTCACAAAGCCGCTCAGTGAAGGAGAGCGAGATAGAGAGATGGGCTGCTGCCCTTTGGGGAAGTTTGTGCCAAATCCACTCCGAAGGCGCAGAGGTAATTACTTATACTGCGCTGCAATATTAATCCACTGCTATATGTCTTTCCCTTGCTAAGGCCAGTCAACGATCGATTGCCAGGGAGGAAGAGTTACAGAGGCGGCAAGAGGAGGACGTACTACTCTCCGCCTCCTCCGCCACCGTACTCGTATCGAACTTCGCCGCCCTTCGGCTTCCTCAACGATCCGGTCGTTGTCGTGCCATCGGATCCCCTCCACGCTTCCAAGAACCAGACTCCGCTGGTCATCACGCCGTCATCCCAGGCCGAGATGGTCCAACCCTCCCGGCGGTCTCGCGTCCGGTTCGCTCCGGGACCACAGCCGGACCAATCGGAGGAGGAGGAGGAGGAGGAGGGCCTTCATCCTTATCCCAGAGGAACTGGACCGGTCCACTTCCGGCTCGGGTATGAATCAAGCGCCGGACCGAACCGGTCCCGCGAGGTTGGCTGCCGGTGCACGAGGTGGGAGGACGGCGACCGGCGGAGGGAGCACTCCGGCGGAGAGTTCCAGTACCACCCGAATCCTACTCCTGGCCGTGAGCGAGTTTATTACGGTATTGCCACTGACGGGAATCAGATTACCACCATATTTAGCGAGGAGAATCCCAACGCTTGTAGCATCACTTGAGTGCACGTGTGACGTGTGATTGTGTTTGTGTGCGAGTAGTTTTACTTTTACTTTACTAACATCGTAATTTTAGTTAATTTATTTTTTCCCTTTTACAAGCATAATTATCTAATCATAATTTATTTTTTTTATAAACCACCTAATTAATATAATAAAACTTATTTTTATAATATGTTTTCAAAAATGATTTTTTGGTATTTTTTAAATAGGAAATATTTTTGTAAAGAACTGCCAATTGGGCCCAGCAGCACGTGCCTGGTTCATGTCCACGTGCTGCCGACGGGCCGCCGAGCCTGGAGATGGATGAATGGACGATTCTGCCCTTCCGCGTCGGACCCGTCGCCTTCTTTAAATCCACCGCAATCCCTTCTCACTTTTTTTTATCTCCGTTGAGTTAAATCTCCGAGATTTTTCTCAAACTAATTGAAGCGATCTGATTTCACGTTGCTGCCCCTTCATCTCCCTCGATTCCCCTGTTTTACGTTGTCGCCACACTCTCGGGTTCGCTTGGTGCAGGTCGGGAACCGGCGGATGCCGCCGTCGTTGCCTGTGGTGCTGGGATCTGGTTCCCCACACGCATCAAGTGAATTCGAGAATACTTGGGCGAAAAGGAGGCTCCTTTGTGAGATTTCGGCGTTCGATCCTTCGAAATGGTCATCTCTGGTAATGACTTTCTCTTGTCTTTATATGGTGTGTTTTCTTCGCTCTAGGATTTCTTGGCAAAAGGTGGATTCTTTTGCAGTTTTTTTTTTGTTTTGTTTTTTTGACCTTCATACTGATCCCCTCTCGATTGTCATTTAATACTTTTCATTGTGTTATTTCAGTTTTTGGAATAAAAATTATGCCTTGATGAAAGATAATGTGAGTTCACGTGCCTTCGCTTTCACTGTTTGATTCAGATCTGGGTGGTTCTACTTTTAGCTAGTGAAACAAGTTGTAGGACAAAATGAGGATCTGTACATTGAAGAAGGGACATTTCTGTAATAGAATTCCTATTTGAGGAGTATCTTCCAGGTTGGTCATACAATTTCAGAATACATTACCTTATTCATTTCCGAATGTTGTCAAATTTTAAGTTTATTGCTGGATCTATACCACCATCTTGGTGTGGATAGTTTCAAAAGTTGCTTGTTTTAGACATAACGCATATTGTAGATATTTGTTCTCGAGAAAAGGAAATATGATTTCCAAATTTTCATTTCAATTTGAAATGTAATGCATAGCAATTACATTCATGCTACTGTGTATCCGTGGTAACAAAGCCCACCAAATCTGTCAGAGAATATTTCCAAGCTTTTGTAACCTTTATAATGATTAACTGTCTCTTTGCATAAGAAGGGATGGGTGTGAGTTCAATGATACTCTTTCATACTACCTGCTAATATAACGAGATACTGCAAAATCTTTTATCAGGATTTAACCATCTTGTTTCACTTCAGTAAAAAATGATTGTTCTGGTGAAGGTAAAGAGAGAATTAGCATCCCGTCTGCAATATTAAATTAGCACCGAAACTTGCTAGGTTTTTGTTTTTCAGAAAAGAGTTATTTTTGGAAAAATCCTTTAAGCTAAATTGGCATGCAATCATCATGGAAACAGCCCTTTTGCTATGTATAGGCGAAACTGTGTATTGACCTTCTCATAACAACAGCCTCTTGTGTGGGGTTTGATATTGATTATCCGGCAGGTAGCTCAAGTATATAAGTTTTTGTTCTGCAGATTGATTGTAGTGGGCTGGACAAGAATTTTAACTCCCATGTAAAACTTCCTTATAAGGAAGAAAATGAGAAGCTAGGCAATGTTCGTACGCACAGTTGACCTGGCAACTTACCTGAAGGATCAGCGGTGATGAGGATGACTTGTTGCGATGCAGAGAATGCTGATTTCTGATTGACATCCATCCCATGAAAAGAAAACCTGTTTCTGTAGGAAAAGAAAATTTACTAGTTGAGGTGGAGCAAACAGCTAAATGTGGTGCCAAGTGCCAACATATGGGTGTGCATCAGTTGTCTCCTTCTCTGTTAATGGCAACACAGCAGAATAATGAGAGTGCATGAAAGCTGGCAAAGGCTCCGAGACCTGTAACTTTCTGATATGATGAAACTTTAGAGGATCATTTCTAGAAAATCTATGTTTAAATGTCATGCACTTTGGTGTAACTTTTATGATTTGAACATGTTTTCATGCTGAGATTAAAATTGCGAAGGCCCTCAGCTTTCATTTTTTGGAATATGCTTGCAGTTTTTATCTGACAAAGTTTCACTGATTTACTTTTTTTTTTTTTACTTCAACTATTTCAGTTACTTGTCTTTTGTACAAACACACACATGATAGTATAATCTGTCACTCAATCGTATACTCCATTTTATATTTTCAACCTGTTAATATTCAAGACCGATGCCCCATCTTAGCTAAGACCTCACGTATTAGCACATGATATATACGTATATCACTGCCCTACCTTGAGTTTTCACACATAGCAAAGCAAAACAGCAAAACATGTAGTGCACACGACAAAAAAATATCATACATGTCTTTGTTTTCCAAAACAACAATATTTTATGATGCAGTGATGCTCAAAGGCTTCAAAAGGAAATGCTTTGGAAGAGTGTTTGGAAAAGGCTATCGCGGATCCATCACTGACATTGTAACCTCGTTTACAGAATGCATATTTATCGAACCAGATTTGAATGACTTGAAGGAGTCCAAGACCTTCAGCCTAGATGGTGGCTCATTTGGCAAGGGCATAGTCGTATGCCCACTCTTCAGCGTCAGAAGCACCGAGGACATGGTCGGCCTGTCATCTGGGTTCTCCTGCACACACAGCAACCCGACATGGAAACACCTGCAAGCTTCCTCCATTTGACAGCATCCTCCAAGCAATGGATCCATGAATTCATACACCTTGTTCGTGGCCCACAGCCCCATGCCTGCCAGAACTAAAACAAACATTAATACTTGGTACAAGAAACTAGACGAGCTTATACACGTACATGTCTGAGTAGGGTTTGGCCATGTTGCGGAATGTGTGATCCACCGTTCCTTTGCCCACTTAGGATCTCCAGCAGCAGAACTCCAAAGCTGAAGACATCAGACTTGATGGAGAATGTGCCTTCCATTGCATACTCTGGAGCCACATAGCCACTGTTTATAAAGAATCAAGTTGAGAAGAACAGCCAGCAGCTATAACCTACATGCTGCTTAATGATACATCAACTTACTGAGGTGCTCATCTGGTAGTTTTCTCCTTCAAAATTTTTTGCCATGCCGAAGTCTGATATTTTTGGACTCATCTTATCATCTAATAGAACAATGCTCGCTTTCAGGTCCCTGTGAATTACTTTGAGCAAGGAATCTTCGTGGAGGTAGAGTAGGCCTCTTGCAACTCCTACTATTATCTGATATCTCCTTCGCCAGTCCAACTGAGATCGCCTATTTGCATCTAAAAGAGAATCCAAGCTTCAATATGTAAGATCATTCCTCTCACCAACTAGAAAAGCATCAAGGTTACTAACCGAACAGAAAAGCATCAAGACTTCTATTGGGAAGATACTCGTAGATGAGAAGTTTCTCATCCCTCGGTGAGCACCAGCCCAACAATCTCACAAGATTCCTGTGCTGAAGTTTAGCAATCAACTCCGCCTCATTCTTGAACTCCACATTGCCTTGCCTGGATTTGGCCGACAGTCTCTTAACTGCAACCTCCTGTCCACCGTAAAGCACTCCCTGCAATCATTTTGATGAGGCAATTAATTAGACACCATATGCTGGCCTTTGTTACTGCTGATCAATTACATGAAGGGCTCCTCAAAGGAAAAAGTTCAGTTGCTCTGTAAACTGGTCCGAATCCGCCTTCCCCGAGTTTATTGTCATCGGAGAAGTTACCTGTAGCCGCTTGTATTGTTGATAAATCCATCACGGACAAGTCTGAGCTTGATATGTGTCCTAGACCCTCTATCTGAGCTCGTCTCGCAGCTGATGCCATCAACAAGAGTATTAGTTCAGGTAATAGCACATATGCTGGTAAAGATGTTTTGAAGCCATGCTGGTTACCTTTGCGTCTTCTCCACCTCCAGCAGTATATGCAGTAGATGAAGGTGCAAAAAATAACCACTACAAGAACTGACACCAGGATTTGCACTCCAGATGAACTTGATTTCCCCTGATTCCCTGTTGCACAGGACGAGGTCAATTCTGCCTTCAAACCAGGTAAGCACAAACATTCAGAAATCATTTTAGGATCACGAAGAACCTCCGTTGGTGGTTTTTGCCGGTTGAGGTGAATCCATCAAGCTGCGGCGTTGCCGATCGTTAGCAGCTAAAGAGTCCCAGCTACCATCTTCATAGTTTTCAGTGCGTGGTCAGAGTTGTAGAATCATAAAGACAAGTGTGACGGCCTTCAATAACATCGTCTTCGATCATGATAAAGAAGGGGCCAACTGTGATCCTTGGTTAAGAAAATGAAAGCAGCCTCAGGAGTCGTCTGATGGAAAAAAAAGTAAAGAGGGCAGTGAGGAGGTTCATCTTCAAAGGCATTGTCTCAGTGCTGCGTCACACTCTTTATCTGCAACAAAATATTTTAGAGTAGGATGACTGCATTAAATAAAGAGACGGTCTTTCCACGAGTTTCACCTTTGGGCGGAGGAAAACATGGAGTAGTAGTAATCGGCGGTGACAATTTGTAAGAGAAAAATGATTTGCACACTTTGAGCATTCTATTATATTATACAGATTGATGAACACCTTTTATATTCTCAGCTCGATGCATTATTTTTCTTTGATTGAAAACGAATCTTACTAGGAGCTAAGAATTCAATGAGGAATGAGGAGCGTTGGTGGTGCTCTGAGACATCGCCCACAACCTCCAAAACTCTACGAGGAATGAGGTAAGTAATCTCAAGGATCAAAAAAGGAAGTATCCTTTCCAGGAGAAGAAAAAATGATACTTCTAAAAACACCGTATAAAATGAGTACCGTTGGGAAGAGGGTCGAGGCCATGCACTGCAAACAAGGACGGTAATGGAGTGGCGAGCAAAGAGGCGGTGCTTCAAAGGGCAGGAGTGCAGGACCGACCGAGAAGGATTGGACGTAATTGGTGGCCGGCCCGATCCAAGTAAAATGGGCCCAATTCTACAAAAATTCCAACTATTGGTGAAGGGAGGGAGCGTACGAGTTGTCTGCCTGAACTGCGAAGGTCGAATGGCGAGCAAAGTGGCGGCGGCGGCGTCGAAAGCCGTGGCGGTGGCGCGAGGGGCAGCGGCGGAAGGCTACCAGTATCCTTGGAGGGACAAGTTGAACAAGTACAAGAACGAACTCGCCAAGGGGGTGTGGGGCTACTGGGAGCTCGGGGCCTGGAAGCCCTCAGCCATCAGCGCCCGCAGGCGAGCCCGCTTGCGCAAGGAGGTTCTTCTCGCTGGAGAGTTTGTCCCTTTCGCTACCCGATCTTGCTTTCTTTCTTCAGGTTTCCTACAAAGGAGCATTTTTTGAATCTTGCTTTGGAATTGGGTTGTTGTTAGGGATTGGACCTATGATCCGCCGAGGAAGGAGATGAGAAAAGTAAGGAAAGGGCACAAATGCGATCGTGTTGCCGCCGAGAAGTGCGTTTACAATCCTGGAGCCCAAATTCCTTCTTCTCGTTTTTTTGTAAGAGAAAACATGCTGGCTTTCTAGGTCATAATGTTGATGCTTTGTGTTTAAATGTCTTTGAAATAGACGTGCGCATACTGCTGAGTTGATGAAGAAGATGCCCGAAATGCTGCTGGATTATAAGGTTAGCACTCGATGAGTAATTTGATTTTGGATTTCCTTTTTGCATTGCATAGTCATTTTATGATATTTTACTTCAGTTGTGGGAAAAAGGCATTTTGCTTGTATGTAACTAATAAAAGTGTTTTAAATGGTTTCTCTGGAAAACAAGTGTTTCGAATGCACAAGCATGGCAATACGCTTCATCTTCTATATAATTTGAGCTATTACGTATGTGTTTAAACCCCCCTGTTCAGTGACAAAAATGTTTGGAGGAATTCAAGTATTGTATGGACACTAGACTTATGGCCTTCCCCTTGGAGGGGGAATTTACATGTTGTGGGGGCATTTGCTAAGCATGAGATGTTGAATTATTTACTCATGACTTGAGTTATTATGAGTTGTGGAGTTGATGCCTAGCATATGTTAATATGTGAGTGCCTACAATTTGTTTCAAAACCGTCAAGTTAAAGAATAGAACTTGTCTAAAACTCATGTATTAGTTTTTAATGCTGTTTACATGTATGTGCCTCATGATTTTGACCCCATGAATTCGGTAGGCCTAAACCTGCCCAAAGTGCTAAACATAAGTTAACTGAAACACTCGTCAAGCTTAGCACAATCATCTTCAAGACTTACGGCTTGGCTCAAGTGCAACTCATAGCTCATAGACAAACATAGTCAACGGCATGTGAGACACAACCCTCAAGTTCAGGTCAAGTATCCAAATTACCCCCCTAATCAAGCTTAGGATTACCTCCCTAATCCCAATGGTGGTGAGCTACTTGTCAGACATCATACGATAGTATGAACCATCCTCCTAATCTGAGACTAAATTGGGGTGTTTAATGCCACCTAGTGGAACTGTTTGACAAGAATAAGATTGTGCTTCTCACATGTAGATTCAAGCATGTGATTATGTCCAACATTGTGCTTCAAAAAGTACCATTAAGTTAGCAGGTAATTTTGTAGGTCATCATGTGCATTTTTTCCATACTCTTACTATAATGGTTACCTCTGACTCAGCTCGTACAGTTGTACACAATCCCAATTGTTCTTTGGAGCACCCCATTCAGCTCACTAAAAGGAGCTGGCACTCAGGTCCATGAGTACTAACCTCCTTAAGTCAATGTCGGGGCATTTTGGACGTTATGGAATCAGAGCTAACAGTAGCACCCCATTTTGGTTGACAAACTTATCCTCTTGCACAGATAAAAAAAGATCTTAGACATTGCTCGTTATCCAGATTAAAAACACTTCATTTTGTAACTTCCGTTGGAACTAAAAAATCCATTACTCTTATTCTCATGAGTTTAAATTTTCACATGCTATTACATTGTCTGTTAACTGCTCGTGCTTGCTAGCATAAGCAGTTAAGCACTTTGGTCAAATGGTGTATAATTTCAGGTAGGCCCGTCCCTTATTACATATCATGAGTTGAACATATTTATCTGTTCAATAATCTATGATTCACATGCCATGAGTTGGTGGGCATAAAAGTCTCTCTTTCTTGAATTCTAGGTTCTAGATATGCAAACTTATGTCTCATGATGTTGAAATTCTTGCTTAAATGTTAAAACCCTCCTTATTCCTTCTAGGTGGTTTTGGTAATAAGTTTTTAGGATTATCTCTATATATCCCTTTTGGTTTCTAAAGTTCAGATCCATCACTTTCTATTTAAATTCCACAGAAGCGCAGATGGGAAAAGAAGATGAAACAGGAAGAAGATAGGAAAAAGGATTGAAAGCATGTGGGAGAAGCCCTCTCCTTAGTCTTCCTGGAAGGAATAAAAGTTATGAGATCTACGGCTACCGCACAATCTATTTGAACCTTCTTCTCTTGGGTGGGCTGTTACTGAAATTACTACATGAAGGAACAGGTGCTACTTGCTCAAAATTCAAAACATTAGCTTTTACTTGTGATTCACAACACTTGGTGGTTGTTGCTACTGTATTTGTCATACCTATTTGCACAAGTACTTCGAAAATGCTCAAGCGTTAGTTGACAATCAACCTTGCTTGTCTGCTCTGGTAGTTTACAGGATGTTCCAATGCACTAGTTTTGTGTTCATAAACACAGAATTTGTATTGATAATGTTCACTGCCCCTTCTTTGTTTTCATCTACATTTTGCTTTAAGCCAAAAGCTGTCGCTTGCAACCGTTCAGGAATGAATCTTTTACCATGATGATTGCATTAATGATATTGTTTGCTGTCCTCAACACTCATCAGTTATCATTTATTTTCATATTACTTGTATATATATTCAAGTAGATGTAACCTTACAGCTAAATTTATATGGCATTCACATAGAGCATCGTCCTTCACGCTTTTATTTCGGTGCAGCATATTAATGATAAAGCGCTGGCAGTTTGTAGTTGGGCAGTGGGACAAATTAAAGCTGGATGCCTTTTTATAGTTCTTCTCACATGCAGTAAGAATGTAATGCAATGGAACTGAGGATAGTTTTATCATATCTGGCACCAAAAAGGGGAGGACAAATTGGAGCTGAGAGATACAAAATCAAAATCAAGACTTCATTAAGGTCTAATTAAGATTATGTTAACATGGTGAATGATAATACATAATTGTAGTTGTTGCAGCTACCTACTGAAACAAAGTATTTATGCTACAATTTTATATCAGAATTAATTGTTGCAATACCTAATGTAATGTGGGATAATTATAGAAATTATTTTGAGAAATGATAGTTGTAGATATTACCAATCAAAGTTAATTTTTTTATATAAAACTCTAATTTTAAAATCTTTTAAAAAATATTTCTATTATTTTTAGAAGAAGAAACGTAATCTTGACTGTTAGACTCTCTTGTAAGTTGTTATATTTCACCAACTTCACCACTCGTGCAGTACAAAACAATCATCAAATGGATTAAAAGAGTAAAATGAATTAACTGAATGGATTAACACAGTAAAAAGAATTGATGAAATGACGGCAGCTGAGGTAAGAGATCAGCTCTTAAAATAAACTTTGTTTTCACAGTTTTGTTGGCAAGCAGTAAGTACAAGTTCAAAGAAAAAGTTAAAGAAAAAAAAAGGCCAAGTATTTGCTTATGGCTGCATTGAAGGATGCCCTCCAATTCCATCAGTCCACCTTAAACTCTGAGGTTAGCAGCACCTTCTTCTCTTGGACTTCCTAAAGAACATTCTTAGGGAGAGAGGGAAGATCACAAATACCGGGCTTTTGGATTCCGACACACTGCCAACGAAATGAAGCAATATAGATTGATCGCTCATGTCTTATTCATTTGTTTGCACAAAACAAAAGGACTCGTACCATAAGCTGCTTGTTTGGACTTGAGAAAACTCCGTGTTGAGAAAGCCATGCTGTGTCGCCGGCTGGTGTCTGATGGCAAGAATCCGACAGTTCAGGCTTCTCGTGCCCGTCCGTGAAATAGGATCTCTGCAGATTGCTTTATGATCTTTTCCAGGATTTGTATAACGATCAATTCGATGAACTTGTTTGTTAGGATGATGACAGAAACTCTTACTTGTAGAGAAAGCTCTTGTCATGGAGTCCCACTACGAGAGTAGAAGCTTTGGTGTCCAACACAGTTGAAACGACCATCGCCCCTTTGTCGCCCTCCGTCACAACGATCTCCACTTTAGCCTGCAGTATTCATCTCATCATCCCCCTTTTTTTTCTCAATTTTGGTTGGTTTAATTTCAATTCACAAACACAAGAAGAACGCCTGGTTGATAAAAGCAAATCGATGTCGAGAGGGCAAGGGAGAGGAAATCTTGATGCTCCTTGGAAGCGCACGCACCTCGGCGATGCCGTTGCAGAGTTCCTTGAAAGAGAGAGCCAACTGGAATCCCTTGAGCCGATAATTCCGCTGCTTCCTCTTGGATCGCGTGGCCGGGCAAACGTAGAGGAGAGTGATAGAGTCGCCGCAGCGGATGAAGTTGCGCACCGCCCACTGGAGGGCGGCCCGCGCCGCTTCCCCCTCTTCCACCACCACGACCACCTTCTGGCTCTCCATGTCCACGGCCGGTCTCCTCTCACACTCTTCCCGTTAATTATATCATTTTTTTTCCTACTGTTCTTAGAATATGAGGCAGCAGAAGGAGAAAGCCGCTGCGACTAATTGACCAACACAACAAGACACACACTCCCACAGGAAGAGATGAACTTTTATGGGTGGGTGGAGGAGGAGATGATACATTTTACATGTTCCTTAGCTTTTATCCGATTCCGATCACTTCCCATTAATCCTGCATGTTTTGTTGTCTGTCGATGCCGACCTTTCCAAGCTAAACAAATCATGAAGCCCCCAAATCAATATTTTACTTGTTGTTGGAGTGGATGAAGAATGACGTAATCAGTAATTAAGTTTTATATTTATATACGTGCAGGATGATGAACAGTTTGACATCATTGCATTATACATAATTAGGAAGAAGTTGATACTTACCAAGTTAATGCCAACCGATCTTTCTAGCTCGAGGATGAGAAAGAAAAGATACATGTTGGTTCCTGCAAACAGCAGCTGATAATAAATTGGAGGCCCGAGGGAGGTTGATGCCTGCAGAGAAAGATGGATGGGATGCTGGAGAGCGAGTGACAACAAAGGGAGAGGACAAGAGAAACGACGTCACACCAGCGAGTCTTCCTCCTCCTCCTGCCGTCTGATATCAACACAATCCGGACCACCCCATGGATAAGAAATTAAAGAAGCGGTCGTCACTCCTACGAGACCATCTATTTGTTTTAGCTCTCTTGGGGGAGTCCTTTAATATCTCACTAGAGCTATGACTAAGCTATATGCTAACCTGGTGTCTCTCTCAGACACTAGGAATCTTGCCGAATCACCAAGAAATCTCATGGAGCTCGGGAACTCTGCTGAACACAAGAATGAAGTTAGTGCTGAAGGATATATATGTGTTCTGGCATATCTTTTTGCTCAAAAAACAAAAGTGTGAGCTCAGATGATGTACTAGGATTTGATTCCTTGACCTACTTTTAAGAAAAAGAAAAGTCTCTGGTCTCACGCAAAACATCCAGTGTCCATGGAAGCATCCTGTGTTAGAAGAAATGGATTCATTCCTATCTTTGCATTGCGATGCATGATCTGTACATTCTTCTCTTGTTCAGTTTGCCTTGCATCAAAGATTTTTTTTCCCCTTTGTTTCAACTCTCAGCTAGTTGTGCCCCAAAAGCTGCCAAACCAGAAGAGTTCTTCATCTATCAACTCCTCCAGCACCTTCTCAGCTTCCAAGATCGTGTTATTGTCACCATTGCACAAGTGCCCTTCAGCAAGGTCGTAACCTTGTTGAACTGATCCAAATGCAGTCTTTTCCCTCATCCATCCGGTCCCTGCGGGGCTCTTCTTCAACCCTTTCCGGAGCCTCCTAAGCACAATCCTTCTTGACTTGGCTGCTAATTGCCGCGGCAGTCTGATGAAAAGGAAAACTGTAACTTGGAGGAGCAAACACGGGCAGCAGCAACATACCACGACGCAGTCGACCGCAAGTAGGCTGCAGTCCTCCAGACTACTACCGGACATTATGTTTTGATCTGTAGCAGAGAAGAAGAAAGGGCAAGGAGAGGCGCTCCATTAGAGGCCATTGCTTAAAAGAACTGCGCGGCTCAATCGGATGGAAACAAGGAACAAAACTTGCAGAGCCGCAAGGCTTGCTTTTAAAGTCACTTGAGGAAGGATACACGCCATTTTATAAGGGATACTTCTCCCTTGTAAAGCAACCTGCTATTTGATTGCCCAAGGGAAGACGTAATCTCGATGGCATAAGATGGAACGGAAGTAATCATATCTATACATATTTCTTTAGCTGCAGTTTTGTTTAGGCGAAGTAATGTGAAGAAAAATGACAGTTTTCATAGTGAAACATTCAGAAGATGTTAATTCGGCAAACTATCCAAACTATTCTGAATATGGTGAACAGTGTTAGTTCGGCAAAAAGTATATATACGAAAGGTAATTTGAGTTTATTGATTGCAAATAATTGCTTGCAAAAAAAATGGACATTAGGTCTGTGAACTGATATCTGAGCACCACAGTTTGATGGCGGAATACATCAAAACTGCAATGTTATCAGTTTGATATTTACATATAATAAACAAAATCAAAAGAATACAAGATTGAATTGCTAAATTAACTGTACATATGTCCTCAAGTTGCTGACTTTACTACTGGTCAAGGATTCTTGGCCTTGATCCTTAATTTTCTCGCTATTTGTGCTGCTCTCGGATGGAGAAGCTTCTTGCTGTCATATTGCTCCAACTCTAACCAGTTAACAACCCTTAATATCAGTGATTGTGGGCAGAAAGCTGTCTTCAATCCCTCACCACCAACTTTAGTCTTCTTTGAACTGGATTCCAGCGCCGCCTCTAGAAACTCCATGAACCATTTGCCTGATTCAATTCGGATCTTCTTTGCCAAGTTCAACGAGCTGCCCAAGGTTGAGAGTGGCGCTTTATCCTCGTTGACAATGTAGCCATCCTCCTGTCTTCTTTTATCTGGAGCACACTTGTGGTTGTTTCTGCTTGATCTTGGGTGCATGCTAAGGCTTACTTTAAAGTCATTTGTATCGAAGATAAATGATGCAGATTTTGATACTGCAAGAGCTCTCCTCTTCGTTGGCATTGCAGTCGATTGCCCATTTTCGTTACACAAGTTGCAATCTTTCTCATGCAGGATGGATGGATCATCGTTCTTGATCGATCCCTCTCTTACGGTAGTGATTGGTGCAGCTGCTTGAATTGCTTCTATATCTACTATCGTCTTCACTATCTCTTGATGAAAGCTCAGAAACTGTTCGAAGCAAGCAGTTGGTGTCTCTGGTTTTGCGATGCTGCTCAATTCTGAAAACATCCTGAGACAAGATCATAGCCAGATTGAGACGAATCATTGAATGAATTCTAGTTTCGATGATAATGTTTATATCTAATCCCTTACTCGACAACCCGGATCACAGTTTCTGTAGCAGAAGCATCACGGAGAGCCTGCAGGGCCACCTTCTGCGCTGCATCTCTATTTTCCAAAGCCTCCTGAAAGTGAACAGATTACGCATTATTGCCTGATTCGGACTTGCAATTAAACCGAGCAGAGGTTGGAAAATTCGCACCTTTCCAAGGGTGTTCAACTTTCCTGGCAAGATCAAAAGTTCACTGGGGCCGTGCTTTGTAGGAGATTGATAATCTGAGCTCTCGACTGTAGTCGAACTGCTTTGTTCATCAGTTAAACAAGAGAAGCCCTCTTCAGCTCTTACAGAGCTTCTGGACTTGGCCAAAGGAGTGCAGGATACGCTCTTAGTCTGCATCAAATTTTGGGAAAAGCTCGTCAAATTGGCTCATAGATAGCCGCAGAATACTCTCAAAAGAACCTCAGACCGTACTCTACCTACAGTAGCAATGGGACGCTTCGGTATCTTCGTATAATGCTTGGCGAAGGTGCTGCACCTCGAGAAACTGGAGATGCTGCAGCTTTTACTTACCGAAGCAACTGAGCTTAATCCTGTGGTAATTTTGCTGCCGTTCTTGCTTGTCGGCCTGCTTGATGGTGACGAAAAAACAAGATTTTGAGCATGGCATCTCAACGGTGTTTTCTCCCCAAAATCCAATGCTGTCGATTTCACCATCGAAGGAGAAGGACCGACCGAGCTCTGCTCCCAGGAGCCTCTTTTATGGATAGAAGAAGCCTCGCCGCAGCCTCTGTCACGAACAATGTGTTCCTGTCTGCCCACGAGGGGGTGTCGACCAGGAAGCGGCTTCGCGCCCATGATCACCGGAACAGGGGACGCTGGCTCCAATCGATCGACGTAGATGAACTGCCCGAGCTGCAACTTGTTGCTCAGCACGAGGTCGTCTTGGTCCACGGGGAGGGTGGCGTAGAGGGAGTGGGACGAGTCGGCCACTTTGATGTGGAAGCCGTGCTTTGGCCAGAGATCGTTCTCGTCCAGGTCGACGGGGACAATATCGGTGATCTGCAGGAGAGCGCTCCGGTGCTCGCCGACCGGCTTCTGGGCTCCCGTCTCCATGCCGTTGAGAAGCTTCTGCAGGATTCCCGGCGCTAGCGCTGCCATGATGACGATGACTATTTCGATCACAACCTCAGCCAAATGTATCGACGCAGCTTCAAGACAGAGAGAGAGATGCCTGCCCAGGAAATTAATCACCGAAACAAAAATTAAAGAACTTCCAGTTATTGGATGGTCAATGACTAAATCTTGTCGGATATGTTAATCAATACTTGAATTCTGAAGAGGAAAGGCAAGAAGGAATCACCTGTAACCGATCTGAATTCGTTCTTTGGCCTTTTGACTACAGCGATGAGATCTCGGGCGGCAGAGAGATGAGAGATGTAGCGGACAGAACCATGGACGTAGGAGGAGGAGGATGCGAGAAGGAAGATTGAGAAGAAGATGTGGGAGGATTTCTTTCTTCTCGCCTTTACCGTGTTGAATTTGGGTGGTGGGTGAAGGTGCGGAAGGGGGGAGGCGGCGGCGGCGGCGGTGGCGGCGAGGAATCGTTCAAGGAAGCGAAGCGAGCTTTCTTAATGTTTCTCTTCTCTCGCGACAAAGTCCATAAAAAATGGACTCGCAGAATACACTCTACCCGACGTGTTCATGAGAGATCGACGGAGCGCAGACGTGGGGCCCTTCAGTTAGTTCAAATCGTCACGCGGGTAAGACTGGGGGTAGTTTGCGTCGTATGAATAGAGAGAGCGGGGAAGGCTCGGGCAGAATTTGGAACGTTGAGCAACGGTCAAAAATCGTTCATTTAATACAAGTTAATTTTGCCATTTGTTTTTTATTTTAAATTATTTGAGTGGTTCGGTTTTTATTTTCAAAACTTTTTTAATATAAAATAAAAAATATTTTTACTGCTTTGAAAAGAATTATCTAATATATTAAAATTATTTATTTTTAATAATCGCCTCAACCATTATAATATATATATATATATATATATATATATATATATATCTTTAGGCTTATTGGGCCAAAAACTAAAGACTAGGAAGAAAATTGAGTCCAAATAATTTTTTTTTCTTTTAAGACAATTATACTGATTACTCTACTATTTATCCCTAATTATTATATATCTCTTTAAATTTTACTATTATAATAAGATTCTCTTTTAGGTTTTTAATATTATAAATACCTTCCTCATAAATTTTTTTATATTTTGATATTACTGTACAATCCCTTTGGATTGACTAATTGAATTGAATTCTATAAAAAGTACTTACCAAGTTTTAGGATTAATACTTAAAAAAATATTGCTATACAACCCTAATATTTATTTATAATTAGCCATGCATATGAGAAAATTAATATACTTAACTTTTATTGAAAAAAGAGAAAATGGATAGCTTTTGTTTCAGCCTGAGAATAAGATGATACATGGTGAAGTAGAAGGTTATGATAAAATTTGGACAAGTGTGGCTTTCAAGGACAGCAGTCAGGGCAATTGAATGCTGACTCGTTTTGTTCTCTGGATGATGTTGCAGTCTCTCCTGCCTTAGTTGGCCATGGGTTCCATCATGTACCGAAATGACCTGGCATTATTAGATAGCGTTAGGCATTTATCGAGCTTAGCAGTGAGAAGAAATTTTATACTTCCTTACGAATGCAAAAAAATGAAAGATCAGTTTTTATCAGCTTGTTCCAGTTGGACCCAACCAGAACAATACGATCATGGGACTTGCAACCTAACCATATCAAGAGTTGGGAAATCATGTACTCCGCGCGTTAGCTGAAGGAGTTGCATTGATTTGGCACTTGCGGAGCTCATTCGTTGGGTTTCACTGAGATGGAGTGACGCGACGCCCGGATGGACCATCAATTGAGACAATTTCTCGTTTTCTTTCCTTTTGATTCTAAGTGGTCTTTTCAGAACCTACTGCTGAGTTATTTTCTCAGCACCGCCCACTCTCATCAATCATCATTTTGGCTCGGGGAGGGTGAAGGCATGAAGGAAGAGGATACCGGGCATATATGGCGGTGGGAGAGAGGTCGCCTTCCTTCTCCATTCCCATTTGTTTATTGTCTCCGATTTCTTCAATTCTGAATTGATATTATTAAATCATGAGGTCGGCCGTGCTAAGATTGCTCTCGGTGAAGAGGCATTTGAGCACAAGCTTTGGAAGCTCTGTGACGGCGGAACTTTGAGAGCTCGAGGTCCATCCGTCTTCTCTGTTTACTTTTATTCAACCTATCTTTAATAGCTATTAGAGTTATTGTTTGCTATCAAGTTGTTCTTTTATTATCTTCCTTGTTCTTCCAAAGAGTAGCTTTTGATATCTGGGTTTGCCACTATTGTTATGTTTAGCACAAAAACGATCTTTTCACTATTTTCCCCTCTGCTATCCTTTCTGTGCCAGTCCTGCTTTTTTTCCTTCACAAGCTACGAATTATAATGGAGGAAACAGCCATGAATGAGATTCCAACTGATTTGAATTCTTCTGCCACGAAAGAAGATGCATCCACATCAAGACTGCAGGGAACTTCTCCAAGCACAAAGAATGCTTCAAGTGAAACGCTGGGGCTCCCAGCTATGATCAGTTGCAAGATCCCCTCCATGGAGCAGTTGTATAAGAACGTCTGTGAGATGGAGAGCACAACCAATGGTTCATTCTCTCAATTGAGCGTTGGTTCCCTTGGTGAGGAGTCAAGAATTGATTCAGAGCTCTGCCATCTTGCTGGTGGAGAAATGAAGGATGTTGAAACGATAGAAGCAGAAGAGGACGGAAGCGTCAACAATGTCGAGGCCCATGCGGGAAACGGGACAGCTGAGAAGAAGCAAAAGAGTTCTTCTAAGACCAGTTCTCGAAATCTGTCTTCTAGGTCAGCCAGCAACAGGTCGAGAAGGGTCCCCCATCATCCTCAATCGAAACTGAGGTCTGATACATCCGTAAAACCCAGCAAAAAGCAGAATACAGTTAACGGTAAAAAATTGTCAAAACTAGTCTCTCCAATTGAGTACATGAAGAAACTGAACAGAGAGGTACACTTTGAGAATGGAACTGAGGATTCATCTGAAGTGGGGCTTGACAACCCGGATCTTGGACCTTTTCTTCTAAAGCATTCAAGGGATTTGCTTGCTTCCAACAACGCGAAAAGAGCTTTGAAGTATGCCCTTCGAGCAGCCAAGTCTTTTGAGAGATGCGCTGGTGGGAAACCCAGCCTGGACCTGGTTATGAGCTTGCATGTTACTGCAGCAATCTACTGCAACCTGGCGCAGTATGCGGAAGCCGTGCCTGTTCTTCAGCAGTCAATAGAGATTCCAGTTCTAGAAGAAGGCCAAGAGCATGCTGTTGCCAAATTTTCTGGTTACATGATGCTCGGTGACACTTATTCCATGTTGGGCGACCTAGATAGTTCAATACAGTGCTACGCTCAAGGATTAGAGCTCCAGGAACATGTGCTGGGTGATACGGATGCACGAGTAGGTGAAACCTGCCGTTATTTAGCTGAAGCGTATGTCCAAGCACTGCAATTTGATACGGCCGAACGATTCTGTCAGAGAGCTCTTGACATCCACCGGGGCAAAGGGGAGACTGCCTCTTTAGAGGAAGCAGCAGATAGGAGACTCATGGGCCTAATCTGCGATGCCAAGGGAGACCACGAAGCAGCTCTGGAGCATCTGGTCTTGGCGAGCATGTCAATGGTGGCCAATGGCCTGGAAAAAGAAGTCGCGTCGGTCGACTGCAGCATAGGAGACATCTACGCTTCACTGTCGCGGTATGATGAGGCAGTGTTTGCATACCAGAAAGCTCTCACTGTATATAATACCACCAAAGGTGTAAACCATCCAGCAGTGGCTTCAGTTTTCGCACGCCTTGCTGAATTATACAACAGGATAGGAAAGTTCAGGGAATCGAAATCCTACTGTGACAGTGCTCTTCGGATATACAGTAACCCAATTCCTGGAATCTCGTCAGAGGAAATTGCTATCGGCCTGACCAATCTCTCATCCATATATGAGTCAATGGATGAGCATGAAGAGGCACTCAGTTTACTTCAACAAGCATCGACGCTGTACCGCAATTCCACTGGCCAGAAGACCACCATTGCAGGAATTGAGGCGCAGATGGGGGCGCTGCACTACATCATCGGAAACTACGAGGAGTCTTATTTTTCCTTAAAGAACGCCATCGCAGAATTCCAGGCATGCGGAGAGAAGAAGTCTGCCTTCCTCGGATTTGCTCTGAACCAGATGGGCCTGGCTTGTCTGCAGAGATTTGCCATTAATGAGGCTGCAGAACAGTTTCAGGAAGCCAGGAGCATTCTTGAAAAGGAGTACGGTCCATTTCATGTAGATACGTTGGGAGTATGCAGCAATCTTGCGGGAACTTATGATGCCATGGGAAGGTATTCATGCTACTGTCGGTGGCCTTTTTTACTGCTTTAAAATAGCACCTGTTCTAACGATACTTCTTCCTTTTGGTGTGCACATCTAACAGGTCGGACGAAGCAATTGAGATCCTGGAAATGGTTGTTCGGACAAGAGAGGAGAAGCTGGGAACGGCCAACCCAGATGTAGAGGACGAGAAGAGAAGGTTGACTGAGATGCTTGAAGAGGTTGGTAGAGTGAGGAGCCGCAGGCCCAGGTCTCTGGAAACTTTGCTCGACGAGGATCGGCAAGCCGTAAACAAGATCAGCGTCGGTGCAGTATGATTCATGTGTGTGGACAACCTGAAATTGCTGAACATTTTGGTTGTATATTTGTTCTTGCAACGGGATGCTCCGTTTGCTGCTGCCTGAGTGAGAAATAAGATTGTACTAGATATATTAGATTATTATCGTGGATTTTTCTATGGGATTCACATCCAAATGCTACAAACTTGAAGGAAGCTACGCCAAGGTCAAAACTGGGTGAAGTAGAAGCTGCACAAGCGTAAAGAAATGCTTGACACAAAGGTCGTCGTCCTCATTTCCTTGATTAAGAATACACGTTTCCCTCGATTGGGAAGAAGCTCCCTGAGGGTTTCATGGAAGCTTCTGCCGTCGAGAAGAATGCAAGCTAAGCTGGTAGTGCCAGAGGAGCATGCCGTGTGCGTAGGGAAAAGGGAATCCGCGAGTAAAACTTAAAAAAATTTGAAGGGGTTTCTTCTGCTAGCACGTGTGCGGTGGATGTTATACTAAAATAGATTAATTATATATGCTGACGAGCCGATCAAGATGGACTGTTTGGATCATGTACCGTGAGTCCGTGATGCTTTGAGAGATAACACAGTCAGTGCGTGGGTGCGTGCGAAGGGGCGAGGAGAGCGAAGGGGGCGAGAGGATGGAGTCGGAATCGTCGTCGAACCCTCCGACACGGATAATGATCGGAGTGAACGAGTCGTCCATCAAGGGTTACCCGCACCCTTCCATCAGCAGCCGGGCCGCCTTCGAGTGGACGCTGCAGAAGATCGTCCGATCCAACGCCGCCGGGTTCAAGCTCTTGTTCCTCCATATCCAGGTTCCCGACGAAGATGGTAATACACGGTTCCGTATCTGCCGTATTCCCCCTCGCTACTTGCCCTTTTTTTTTTGCTGTATCTTTTAGCTGTACCCGGATTTCTTGCTTTAGGGATTCGATGATCCTGGATCTGACCTCTCGCCTTCCTCGCACCCGAATTTTAACTAGGATAGTGGTAAAAGAAAAGAGTTCTTTGAATACGAAATTTAATATGTTCACCTTGTTTTCTTTTTGTAGCTCTTTCGCTCTTCTTCTCTTGATTCTTTTGTGGTGATAGTCATAAAATCTCACCTTTATCGTCACCTAAATTTAAAATAATTTGAGGTTAAAAGGCATGCTTGGCTGATATGTTTCAGTTTATCAAGCAAAAGTAGCTAAAGTTAACTTCACAAATCCTAATGCCATGTTTTTGCAACCATCATCATGGGAACGGCAAAGTGAATCTACTCGGTGAAGGATCTCAAAGCGAGAAAGAATATTCTGGTTGCCAGTCAGTTGAGTCCAAATCCATTAAGCTGCTGCGCTTGAATTTTTCATTATTATCTGAAATTTCCTCCTACTTAGAGTCTCATTTCAGAATTGTCCTGGGTTTTCGAGTACCAGTGAATATGAATCAGTAAAAAAGAATAAAAGACTGACAGAAACTCAACCCAGGGTCGTCGAGTATCAACCAATATGAATCAATAAAGAGCAACAAAAGACTGACAGAAACTCAGACTCAGAACATTATATTTTCAAAGTCATCCTTATTGTTAGGAAATATTCTTATAGCTTAGTCAAATCAATCGGGTATTGTAGATATCAAAAGTTAACATGAGGCGTGAAACCAAATGAATCAAGATGGTCAAAAACTGCTGAGACAGATCTAGAATTGAAATTGTCCCGACTCAGAGTATCTGCTGAGGAATCTAACTGTGCTTCGGAAGGCATATAGATAGTATAAAATAGGGTCATGGGTAACCGCATAGTGTAGGTTATGTGGAAGTGTATATGCAGTCTATATTAAAAGTATATAACATGTATTGGACCTTGGTGAAGCAGCAACGTTTACATGGTCATTCATTATTGTTTATTATTCAAATTCTAATAAGACCCAATTCATCAGTAAAGATAATACAGTACCAGAAATGAAGCTACAAAATTTCAGTGTTGATAATAGGATAGGTTTCATATCTTTCATATTTTATAAGTGTGATTTAGGGACACATAAAGGCCTTATGCTTGTCTATGTTTCACCTGCACACATGCAGCGTTATATGTATTGAAGCATCGTTACCATTTATCTGTATGGTGTATGATCCTTGCATAACCAATGAAGAACATTTTACAGTTTAGTTTTCCATGTGAATTAGGCCATGCGTTTTTTACAGGAATAGTTCATTGGCCTATGTTTTTCAAATTTTTTGCAGTTCCTTTCTTTAACCCTTAATTTCACATAAACGATGGATTGTCTACCAAAAAAGAATCATTAAAATAATCAAGACAGTGAGAATCCTTTTAGTAGCCACTTGAATTTTTTGTGCATGTTCAGAAACAAAAAGGATCACTGTTGCCTCAGCCTGACAATGTTTCTCTTCTCTGCAATGAATAGGATTTGATGAAATTGACAGTATCTATGCATCACCTGATGATTTCAAGGACTTGCAACAGAAAGAGAAGATAAGAGGGATTCACTTGCTGCAGTACTTTGTAAACTCCGCTCATCAGTTTGGGGTAGTAGAAATGGGCTGAGGCCTTATGTCCTCCAATTCTGTTAATGAGAGTATTACTTGGCTTGTAAGATGGAATGATAGTATGAAAGCAATATGCTTATCGTTGACGTATGCGCTACTGTTGCAGGTACAGTGTGAAGCCTGGATAAAGAAAGGTGATCCGAAGGAAGTTATATGTCAAGAAGCAAAGAGAGTGCATCCAGATATTTTGGTTCTGGGAAGTCGTGGGCTTGGACCATTCCAGAGGTATTGCATCATTAAGTACACTGCTCTCTATTTTTCATTTGATTAATTATTATCATATATCAGTCTACATACTTTATGAAGCCACAATTCTAAAGGGCGACCTCTATTTGATTTGTTCCATATATCAATATCTATCTGCATCACCACATGATGCTCGTGCTTTACATATTAAAAGCCGGCTCGTCTTTTACTTTATTAAAAGAAATTGTTCTTACACCCAGGCCTTGTCTTTTAGTTCAGCCTTTTCACCTTGTTTACTTGGCTTAATAGCGATGGCCCTTTTTCTGGCATATGTTCCTCATTGTTTTAGTATTGTAAGTAGCCTTTTTTTTTTTCTAGAAACCCTCAGCGAAAAGGGGGCCTCTTTTTTCGTAAAATACCCATCAGAGTAGTTTAACTCGTTGCACTTTTTGCTCTACAATCTCCTCCAAAAAGGTTTTGCAGCTCAATAGCGTCATCTTGAAGTTCCCCAAAGCCATAGGTGATGCCAACCTGTAGTTTGTTCATTAATTTTGACGTGGAAATTATTCTTCTCGTGATAGGGTCTTACAGATAGCACATTACTGCTATACCCACCGAGCTGATTTAAGTGGCCAGTAGGAATATTATTTCTTGAGCATGTATACCATCAGCTAATACTTGGAAAGCACTGGCCACTTCGTACATAGCGGATTGTGGAAACTTAAATTTTACCTGGACCATCTACATTACTGTTTCTAGATCCCCTGATCCACTGGATGTTTTGATTTCTTCTACGTAGCTGGTATTATGAAGTTAATTTAGCTGCTAGAGTTCCAAATGCTTGCTCATTAATTAAGGATCAATACAAACATGTCCTTGCTAAAATGTTTAAAGCTTTATTTGTACGCAGATCAGACCCCAACTAATTATTCAAATACGCAATCCTTTTTCAGGGTTTTCGTGGGCACGGTGAGTGAGTTCTGTGTGAAGCATGCAGATTGCCCAGTGATCACCATCAAAAGAAACGCTGACGACGCTCCTCAAGATCCCATCGATGATTGATTTGCTTAATAATGTACAGGAACAATGTGGTAATGACGGAATAGCACATTTCTCATTAAACTCGACTAAAGATGGTTGTGTCCTTGTTTCCTCTCACGGGCAAAGATTGGTTTCTCCTTGCTCCCCGGACATACGGTGGTTTGAGGTTTTCGCATTGGAATCTGCCCCTTTTGCTTTTAGAAAAAGAGAAAAAGTTACCATCTGATTTCATCGCACGGTTTGTGATAATAAATGGATACATCGGTGCTGTATACCCAGTACCAACATCAAGTATCGACTTACTTGATCCTCTCTTATCCCCTGTTCATCTTCTTTTTCCATGGATATTTAGCACATACAAGGTCATCATCCAACCGTTCTTAGTAAGCAATATAAGAATATATTCTTGCGGAGAGATATCACCTTCTGTGTTGGCGGATTCTTTAAATAGAAATTTTATGGGACCATTTCCATTTGTGCATGAGGCATATGATTTAGCCTTTCGCTTTGAGCTCTATACATCTTTTTCACTCAAGTGCAAGTCAAGTGAGATTTCTGCATACGTATTGTGTATGAACTCAGAATGGAAGATATGATTGAGATAGCATGTTAGACGTTGGCAAAATCTATTACGCAACATCGACTGCTCATAAAATAAATATACATTTTTTATTTTTATTTTTTTAAAAAGGAAAATTCTTTATTTCACAGTATTCTTCATCAGTTATACCTAAACTAGCGTTAGATTAGATCATTAGAATGATGAAACATTCATGGAATGTTATATAATTATTCTCCTTTCTAATTTATTGCTTTCTTACAAAATTACGAGACGATCTCCAACAACATTTGTAAATTATATTTAGCTTATATTCCTTAACCTGTGTGCCACTACGTGGACACAGCTACCATCATCGTATCTTGCATCCTACTACTTAAACTTTCTTCTATGGTCGGATTAGTTTATCCTTAAAAAGTTCTATTTGGTTATGAGTAATATTAAATGGAATCTTATTTCAACTAAAACCCTAGTTTAATTATGGCAAAGGTTTTTGACCCAAACAAGATTCCATCAAATACTATTACTTCCAATCAAGCAACCACTTAAAACTATATGATGATGGAATAAGAACATAATTACTCAGTGAATTTAATTTTTTATCTAATTTTGTTTTCAATTTGTTGAATTGTTATCCTCCATTGATCTCATTATGCACAGATGGAGAACCTCCTTTCAAAGGAAGAAAAAAAAAGGAGAGAGGGAGAACATTAAGAGAGACACAAATGGCATCTAATCATGATGAGTCACCACTAAATGATTTAAAGCATGAAATCAACAGCTTCACACACAAACATCAAGCATGTGTTAAGTCACACTAAAAACATTTCAATGCAAGTGCTGCAAGTCAGTCAACATATGCAAAAACTTAAGAAGGAGAAGGAGAGAAAATGATGGAAAGGAAAGATTAGAATCTCGGGCGCAAACACATGCAGTGACTTGCAACTTGCAAGTGCTGCTTTCGAATATAATGGAGGGATTTATGTGGCTCACGAGCGCCTTAAAATTAGAACCAAAGGGAAAGCGAAACGATGAAGGTGAAGGAAGGAAGGAGAGACAGGATAATGAGCCACTTTGAGGGAAGAAACAGTGAGTGTCGTTCACTTTTGAGGAACTGTTAAATCTTTTTTTTTTCTTTAAAAGAATTCTCTGCTCTTTCTTTTTTTCTAATTTTTTTTTGCAAGTGGATTCTCCACTTTAATTAATTCACTTTTAAAGTGCCTTTTCATAAGGTTAGAATTGTGTCGGAGTTGATGATTCAAGGTGACCTAAACCTAAAACCCAACCTGTAAATTAATTCATATTAGATAAATCTTAAGCAAGGAATTTAAGGTTTTTGTTAAAATTAGGGATGCTAATCCCGGTCAGATAGAGGTGGAGGGAGGTTGTGGCGTATATCAATTGTTTGCCCACTGAGGAAGAGGGGAGAAAGAAAGAGGATAAGTACACAGCGGTGGCAATCACCATGATGAGTGTGTAAAGAAGAGAAAGAGAGGAGCACACACAGCCAGTGGTCGTCCAAGAACGCCCCCACAAAGACATATTATCGAACTCCACATGTCGGCAGAAAAGAAAAAAAAAAAGAAAGGTGAAGCTTGTAGTAACCTCTGACTTAGCTTAAATTAGCCTCATCATGTGGTAGTAGGGAATAGAAAGTGAAAGAGAAAGAAAGAAAGAAAAAGGTCAATCATCATATTAATATTATCACCAAGGATTCAAGATTTGATATCCAACCAACCTACCCTACCTTTTCTTCACTTGAGTCACAGTCCTCCGTGTCCGTGGTGGTGGATGATGCCAGCAGCATTTGTAAGTAAAAGTCAACAGTTTCTCGTGCTAAATATTTTTTTTTCTTCCAAGTAAGTACAGATGTTGTGTTTTTGTTCTGTTTTTTTTTTAAAATAGTCAGTCAGTCCTCTGTCATGATCATCTGATAAAAATCTTCTTTCTTTGTTTGTTTCTTTCTTTCTTTTTACACGAGATATAGAAGAAATGAAGAAAACCAACGTAAAAGAAGAGGAGCAGCAGGAATAGCATACATACATATATATGTCACGTTTGGGAACTGGATTCCATTAGTTTTACGCCCTCTAACTCTACGGCAGCAGCAGAAACTAGAGGCAGCACTGGAGGACAGCAACCCCCACACCTTTTTTTTATATATCTATTTACTACGTTTATTATATTCTCAGTGCCTTCTCTTTCAAGACAAGACTAGCTGATACTAATTGGACGGGGGATGGGAATGGGGCTGGCACCTCCTAATTCAGCCGGCTAACCTACCTTGACCACATCACTGATTAGGGTTTCAGAATAAGTTGACTTACTTAGACGGCTCAGCTTTGTTTTTTGGTCAACTAGTTAAAGCTATCTATCTATCTATCCACTTAAATATCTACCGCCCTCCATTAACAAAAATGATAATGAATGAGTGATACAGAACCTACATAATAATGCAGGTGTACTATATATATATATAGTTATTAATTACGTGAAGCAGATTACATCTTAAGCAGTGATCTGGAGGGAAAAAAATGGTAATCTGTTAAACCAAGGAGGTGGGGTTTTTTTAAGGGTGGTAGATCTTTGGTGATCTTGTCAACTGTTTTGATTGGTTAACCCTTGACCTGACCTAATCCCACCCCATATTGTTATTAGTGTACTGATTAATTAATGCAGTCATATCAATCAGAAAAGATTTCAGGTTTATGACACGCCACAAACGAATGATGAATTGCCTAGCTGATCCACCAACTTGCTTGTTTGCTTCCTGTCTTTTTTTTGAGCTCCTCCTCCTCCTCCGCTCTTGTTTGATGGCCACCACTACCGATTACCGAATTGGATGGAGCACTTAAATCAGTGGCTCTTGTTCTAATTAATCAGCTAAAAAACGCATACAAATATGTTGCAGCAGTAGGAGATTATGAGTACTTCGTTGGATGGAGATCGGATTCAGTGCGTTCGTCGTGCGCACGCTAATGCCTTGCTTTAGACCATGTGCTCAACGTGGGTGTTTAGACATAATACGAATTAAAATGGGAGGAAGAAGAAGGGAGAAAAGAGAGTGAGGGAGTTGTTTGGGAAGCAACCGGAAGTGCCACCACAAGGCGATGCCGGCCGGCAGCTCCATTTGCAAAAGTTTTGCCCCTCCCTCACTGTTGATGCTGCTGTTGCTGTTGTTGTTGGAAGCAACTGGGCAAACCGGTGGGGGATGTGGATATTGAGGAGACCTGTCTTCTTTTGCATACTCCTACCGAACCAGCAGCCATTTTACATGTGTTTTTTCTTCTTCTTTTCTGAGCTGTTAATCCAACAAAATAATGATATATGTATAAACATTAACATGGTAAGATAAATATTAAAAGGTTTCAATATTATCACTTGTTAAGACTTTTGACCATATCTTTTTTTTTCCTAAAAAGATTTCCATTGATTTTGGCTACATGGATGATTTTTTGTTGTTGTTGTTTTTATAGCAGCAAGTCAGTGGACTACTGCTTTGCCATGTGGATGCAGTAACCACATATTATTGACACGAGAATGTAATAATATGGGGATGGATGGAGATAAAACATTGCGTCACACCAAAAAGAACATTATATAAGGAGGGCAAAGCTGCCTCCCATCTCCCTCAAATCAATCCAACCTGATCGATTACCTCCCCCTCCTCCTCCTCCTCCGTAGTAGAACCAAGTACTGTTTCCAAGTGATAACCCCGGCCCCATGGAGGAGGAGAAGAAGACTAGGAAGAATCCGCACGACCACGTTGATGCTGAGGTGCAACAGCAGCAGAAGCAGGAGGAGGAGCAGAACTGGGTGTTGGATTCCTCCCTCGACCACAAGGCTAGGGTTCCTCGTCGCTCCTCCACTGGCTGCTGGAAAGCTGCCCTCTTCATCGTCGGTAATTAATTCCTCCCTTCTCCTTCTCCTTCTCCTTCTCCTCCTTCTTCTTTGTGATCAATCTTGCTGCTTGTGTTTGGTGCAGTGATCGAGTTCAGCGAGAGGTTGAGTTATTTTGGGCTGGCGAGCAGCCTCATCATCTACCTGACGAGGGTGCTGCACGAGGACGTCAAGACGGCCGCGAAGAACGTCAACTACTGGGGCGGCGTCACCGCCATGATGCCCCTCGTCGGCGGCTTCGTCGCCGACGCCTTCCTCGGCCGCTTCTCCACTGTCGTCTTCTCCTCCCTCATCTACATCTCGGTAATTCATTCATTCATTCTATGATCAGTTAAGCTAATTTAAGTGGATAAAAAAATAATTAAAACTAAGGAGGAAGGACAATTTCCAATGATTGAAGTAGTAAAGTAAACGTAAAAGTAAAAGTGGGTTTAACTCTGTGCCCTCTTTTAGATTCCAATCGATCAATCGACCATCCTTAATTAACCAAATAGAATCCAACATTTCCTTATCATTCCAGCAATGAGTATTCGATCCTCCCTGCAATAATGGGTAAAGAATCAAATCCACTCACAGGTTTGCAAGTGGCCATGATATCTACCTAAATGTGTTCATATATAAATAAACACACAAAATAACCTCAGAAGGAGGAATCCTCCCTCTTTAGGTCAATTACTTTTCTTCTCTTTTTAAAAAAATATCGGAGTAATTTCATAGTTAGGTCTTAAATGGATGCCATTATGTATGTGTAGTCAATTTGGTGTTATATTGATGGCTTTGGATTATGCTGACCTTTATAATAAATAGGCAAAGTCAATGTCAGTGTTCCAACCAAGACCTGTTCATCACTCGTAAGAGCTGATTGCAACTTCCGGTGTGCAAGTGAAACCAATAAAAAAAAAGACATTATATATATTACTATTATATGGTAATTTTGATCCCTCTTTGTTTTATAATTTTACGATAAGAAGTTGTCATGATAATTATCCATCAAATATAATTTTGAATATTTCCTGAGATTTTTAACTATTTATTTATTTTATACTGTTTGACGAATAATATTAATACGTGCAGGGTCTCATCGTGCTGACCATGAGTCAACTCGTTCCGAGTCTGAAGCCATGCGGAGATCGCAACGCCTGCGATCGGTCTTCGAGCGTCCACGAGATCATCTTCTTCCTGGCGCTCTACCTGATCTCCGTCGGCACCGGCGGGCACAAGCCGTCGCTGGAGAGCTTCGGCGCCGACCAGTTCGACGACAACCACTCGGAGGAGCGCAAGATGAAGATGTCCTACTTCAACTGGTGGAACTTTGCCCTCTGCAGCGGCGTCATCATCGGCTGCACCGTCATCGTCTACGTCGAGGACTCCTTCAGCTGGTGGCCGGCCTACGTCCTCCTCACCTCGGTCATGTGCCTCAGCCTCCTCGTCTTCGTCGCCGGCCGCCCGCTCTACCGCTACCGCGCCCCCGCGGGCAGCCCATTCACGCCGATGCTGCGTGTCGTGGTGGCGGCCTTCGCGAAGCGCCGTCTCCCGCTGCCGTCCGACGACGGCGACCTCTACGAGGTCCCCAGAGCAGAGCGACCGGAGAGGCGGCTGCTCTGCCACACGAGCAAGCTCCGGTTCCTCGACAGGGCCGCCATTGTCGAGAACAGGCACGACGCGGCCGCCTTCGCGGCGGAGGAGCGGGACCCGTGGCGGCTGACGACGGTGACCCAAGTGGAAGAGCTGAAGCTGATCCTCTCCATGTTTCCGATCTGGCTCACCGCGATCCCCTTCGGCATCTGCGTCGCGCAGTCGAACACGTTCTTCATCAAGCAGGCCAGCGTGATGGACCGCCACATGGGCGGCGGCGGGTTCAAGATCCCCGCGGCCTCGATCTTCGTCCTCAGCGCCATCGGGATGATCGTCTCCGTGACGGTCTACGACAAGCTGCTGGTCCCGTTCCTCCGCCGCGCGACCGGCAGCGAGCGCGGCATCAGCATCCTGAAGCGGATCGGGATCGGGATGGCGCTGTCGACGGTGGCGATGGTGGCGGCTGCGACAGTGGAGAGGAGGCGGCTGCGGGTGGTGGGCGCCGGCTCGACGACCATGAGCGTGTTCTGGCTGGTGCCGCAGTTCACGATACTGGGCGTGGGGGACGCCTTCGCGCTCGTCGGACTGCAGGAGTACTTCTACGACCAGGTGCCGGACGGGATGAGGAGCCTGGGGATCGCGCTCTACCTGAGCGTGCTGGGGGTGGCGAGCTTCACGAGCAGCGCCCTGATCACGGCGGTGGACCACATCACGGCGGCGAGGCGGGCGAAGGGGAGTTGGTTCGGCAAGGACTTGAACGGAAGCCGGTTGGATCTCTTCCTCTGGTTGGTGGCCGGCATCAGCGCCGTCAACCTCGCCGCCTACGTTTACCTGGCGAGGATGTACTCCTACAAGCGGGTGCAGCGCAAGGTCGGCATCACCAATTCGCCCGACCCCCTCGACGATGCTCTCTAATTAATCCGTTCACAGATCAACTTAAGTAATTTAAATTCTACCATCTATCTGATCCATATAATATACATAGTTTGAACTTAACTTGGACTCAAGGAGTTCTTCTATCAAATTGTTCCAGCTATACTCAACGTAAAAAAAAAAAAAAAAAAAAACTTTCGGCTGCTATGAGTGTCCAGAATTGTCTTTCGGTGTGCGTCTTTATCTTTTTTTTCTTTCCTTTTGATTTGATCGGACAATATGATTTAGAATTATTGCATGTTAGGGAATCATCCAAAAGGACGGTATCTTTCAATTCAAATTAAGATTTATTGTGTCCCTTTTGCCTCTTTAACCCACGCATTTATATATGCTGCGACGGTGGAGGCCCATTAATTTGGAGAGAGGGGGGGAGGAAATAATTGGCTCAGTTCAAGTGCGAGTCAGGCTCCGATTCAAAGTACCGAAAGCAAGTCCGCTTTGGCAAAATCTCTTTTGGGCTCGATCGAACCGACCCGACCGCCGCGCGCCGGACCGGCCCACCCCTCGTCGGCAATTGATAAAGGCGTGGATTTATCGCTCCCTCCTCTCTCGACCTGATGCGACGTCGACCACTGTGCGAGTGTGAGTGGATTATTAGAGAGAGAGAGAGAGCGAGCGAGCGAGCGCGAGAACGGAGAAAGCTTTTAAAACTTGGCGCAGTGTCGCAGAGGTGGACCGCGCGGCCCTCGGAATCTGCGAATCGACGGAAAACTCGGGCGCCTTCCCCTCCCTCCCTCTTCCTAATCTCCTCCCTGCCACGGCCAAGCAAAAGATCTCCCTCCCCGAAAAGAAAGCCAACAAAGCGACCCAAAGCCGAGTAAAAGAGACTGATAAGCAATACCTCTTCCTCCCCCCCCCCCCTCTCCTGCCGCAGTACTACCACTGCTGCTGCTGCTCCGCCAGTCCAGAGACGACCGACGTCACCCTCAGCGAGATTAGGCTTAAGCAGGGGGAGCGATGACAGCGGCTCCCCAGTGAACCCCTGTACGAGCTGCGTATAGGCGGTCGACACGCACGTAGAGTGTTCGACGTAATGCCGCATTGACGCCCCGGGCATCATCAACTACGTAATGAACCTCGCGGTGGCGACGGCGTCGGAGATGACATGGAGGACCGCCATTGGGAAGGACTTCGCCGGCTGGGCCCCGCCACAGCTCATGGCGGATGGAACCTCTCCTTGGCCGTGGGTCCGCGCGCTTCGAGCGGCACACCCACCCACCTGAGACTGAGAGGGCCTGAGAGCCACTTCCGTGTACGTCAACTACGCCAGCAGTCACCTGCGAGAGAAGGGGAGAGTTGCTGCGAGTGCGAGCGAGCGGGCGAGCGAGGGGCGCCCACTGGCCGAGCAGTTCTCTCCTTAATGGCGTTCGCTTTGGCAGTCAAATCGTCGAGCAGGTTAACTGCGTCCTTATGCTAATGCTACTGTGCTTAGAAAGGGTGGCAATAATGGAGGACGTGTTATTTATGGGGTTCAGGGTGGGTGGATAATGCTAAGGAACAGCGTCAGGAGTTCAATTTGTCTCTCTTTCACTGTGCTCTTCTCCAGTTCTCATCATATCACAGCCTATATTCTACTTCTTCCTTTCGCTTTCACTGCTCTCACTATTCACTCTTTTTTCCCTCTCTTCCCTTTTCTTTTTTGTCACTTGCTCTGTGCAGGAAAGCAGGAGAACAAACAAAAAGCAAGCTGTGAGCTGCTGCCTTCTCCCCCCTTACTCTCTCCAGTTCAAGAAGGAGGAGGAGGAGGAGAAGAAGAAAAAGAAGAAGAAGAAGAAGAAGAAGAAGAAGAAGATGACTTCTTCGGCGGCGGATAGATTCGTGGGAGCCGGCGTCGGAGGAGGAGGAGGAGGGGAGGAGCAGATGCTGCTGCACCACCCGCAGATGTACTACCACGTGCCGCAGCACAGCCGCAGGGAGAAGCTACGCTTCCCGCAGGAAGAGCCACCGCAGCCTGCAGCGGCCGAAGCCACGGCACCGCTGCTCCTCCTCCATGATCCTATCTCCGTGGCGCAGCCTCTTTACCCGGCGAATTCATTGACGGCCTTCTTCCCATCTCTCTCCTCCTCGTCTGCCGCTTCGCCTTACTTCTCGCAGAATCCCGCCCTCGGGTACGGCGGCGGCGTAGCGCAATTCGATGAGCACGTCGTGGACGCGCTCCCGATCCCAGCGGCGCAGCCGCCGCCCCCGCCGCAGCACCATCAGATCCCCAGCCAGGGTTTCTCCCTCTCACTCTCCTCGTCCTCCTCCCCTCGCCCACCGCCGCCGCGGCCCCACCTAGCGGGGCGGCCAGCCCCACTAGGTCCTTTCACGGGCTATGCCGCCGTCCTGAACCGCTCTAGGTTCGTCGACCCGGCGAGGAGGCTGCTCGAGGAAGTGTGCGGGGTCGGCCATGCGGGGCGTCAAGCGGCCGGTGGTCGCGATATGCTCCTCGACGCGGATCCACCGAAAGACTCACTGGCGGAGGACGGCTTCGCTGACCACGGCATGAAGGAGGACCGCCCGATCTCTTCTCAGCAGTGGAAGAAATCGAGGCTCCTCTCCATGCTGGACGAGGTAAGAGATAACCTCGCGGCTTCAACCAAAATAACCTTTAGAAAAAAGAATCTACTGAATTATTTCTCTTGATCGTTCGTTGCTTCTTCATCTAGATGCTTCATTTTTTCCCCCTAAAATATCTCGATCTCTTCTTGGATCGATCCGCTTGCCCGAGCAAGTTTCTCGATGGTCGAGTTTACTGTGCCTGAATGGTGTCGTGTTCTTTCATATCAATGGTTTTTTTCCAGTTACTGTGGGAGATGTCAACTTTAACGCTCGTGATTCTGCAGCTACGACAAGATTAATATCCTTTATTTTTCCTGATGAAATGACAGGTTTTATAGTATTTTTTGACCTAATTCTTTTCCTTTGACGTGGAGGATAATAATTATATATGCAGTTCTTTATCCTAGAAATACATCGTTTAGCTGATGAGAAGTTTAAATGATATTGAGTTTTAATTTAGTGTGTTTAATGCTGGGCTTGAAAATTCTTAATTATCAACTCCTGATGCATGCATGCTTTTGAAGCCAAACTAGGGATTCTTAGTGACATGTTAGTATGTGCTTAATTTGTCATCAGTTCGTTGAGAAATGATCTTTTTGTGCAGAACATGTCATGGCTTTTAGTTGCATGAGCTAGCTGTTTCCATTAAAATTAACTGAGTTCTTAATTTTATCCTTATTAAGTAGTTGCATGCCCATCATTGTTCATCAACTTCGTCTTGATGCTCTCAAAACAAGAATGCTAATTAAATTAGGTTTTCTTTGTTTTTTCCTTTTTCAACTTGCATTTGTATCTCTAACTAATCCATACTTGATTCACTTCAAAAAAGATAAAGAAACTAGTCCATACTTTATTATATAGTCTGAGAATTTGTGATAGAAATCTATGACAGATCAGTGGATCAAGCATAATCAAATTTGGTCACTGAATTGCACATATTTCAATGTAAATGCTAAACAACTATTTCGTCGACCTTTCAGTGGCCAGTTAGCTATTCTTCTATTTCAGATTTGTTGTTTATGTTCATTTTTTTGCAGGTATATGTTGCTGAGTGTTATGTTCTGTATTGTATTCTGGAACTAGCAATCATTCTAATTTATTTACCATGATGGAATTGATCCTCTTAGATAAAGAATTAGATTAATTATGGTTTCTAAAGTTAATCACCTTGAAAACAATATCCTACATCACCTTGAAAACTTTTTGTTTTTTTTCTCTATTAAATACTGTCATCCTAAAAATGCCCTCTTTTTCGTCCAAATGATGTCTTTCCAGGTATACAGAAGATACAAGCAATACTACCAGCAAGTGCAGGCGGTTATCACTTCCTTTGAATCTGTTGCAGGGTTGAGCACCGCTGCGCCGTATGCCTCGATGGCCCTCAAGGCCATGGCCAAACACTTCAGGTGCCTCAAGAATATCATCTCTGAGCAACTTCATCAGGCGAACAAGGGGCTTGGAAACGAAGGCACCGGTCGAGCAGAAGAGATCTCAAACCTCGGCCTCCTGGAAAGCACTGGCTATCTGCAGAGAACAACAACAAACAGCGCCGGCACATTCGCCCCCCCGCATGTCTGGCGACCCCAGAGAGGGCTTCCTGAACGCGCCGTCTCGGTGCTCCGGTCATGGCTCTTCGAGCACTTCCTGCATCCGTAAGTGGCCCAACTCTTTTGTGCTAATTGAACCAGTAGTCTTTTCATATGATAGCACGTCGATTAATTGCTCAGCTACCACTGCTTGTAGAAATTTCTAGTCTCTGATTCATGCCTTCAATGCGATCTCCGAAAACCTACCCTTCTTAGATGCCCATAACTTGTAAAGGAAAGAACAGGCAATTACTACTTTTTCATCATTAAAAGAACGAGCATGAACAGTGATAAAGATTCAGCACTCTTACGTGTGATCGATGGATATATAGACACTGAGAGCACTGTTGCAGAAAGATAATTTAGTGTTCCTCTTTCCTCTGTATAAATTTGATTATTCGGAGATGCTTTATAGTTGATCAATTTTCTCTTTTTTGTTTCTTGGTGGTTATAAAAAATATATACATACAGCCAAAGTAAATTGTGCAAGCAAGATGCATAAAGTTAGATATGTGAATTTGCCATGGGACAAGATGGTATTAGTCTTTTGCAGATTATTTAAGATATATGTTGGCCTTACTTAGGACGTCTGACACTCTGGCTTAGCTGGATTCTGCCGACACTGTTTCCAATCATTCTTCTGTCCCACAAAAGATGGGAAGTGATATGGCGTGGTTAAATTAATCAATTATAGCAGCTGCGCGATCCCTATGAATGATGCTTATTGGACCCCTAGCTGATGAAGACGTTAATTCATTAAATAATCATATCTTAGTTGTGAATTTTTATTAATTTTCCAGGTATCCTACTGATGTGGACAAGCAGAACTTGGCCAAACAAACTGGTCTCACAAGAAACCAGGTAACGAAATTTGAGCTTCTTCTTCATAAACATATACAGCAGAAATTTTCCAGGAGAGTAAATTTGTGTTGCACTCTTGACTTGATCAGGTCTCCAACTGGTTTATTAACGCGAGGGTAAGACTTTGGAAGCCGATGGTCGAGGAGATACACTCTCTGGAGATGCGTCAGAAGAACAAGACGTCGTCGGCGGCAGCAGCAGCAGCCACCGACAACCACCGGAGCCACCACAGCGAGGAGCAAACGCAGCCGCAGCCGCCGTCGTCCAAGATGAACCCGTTCGACCACCACACGATGCTCCAGATCATGAACACCCAAGGCAATCAGTTCTCGGCCGCCAAGGGGGTGAGTCCAGGAGAGCTGACTCCGATGCCCCACCACTTCCACGCCCACGGAGGCTTCGACATGTCGAGCCATCAGCACGTCGACGTCGGCATCGGCGGCGGCAACGGCGTCTCGCTGACCCTCGGCCTGCACCAGAACAACGGAGGGGTCCGCTTCCCGGAGCCGGTGGTGCCGATCAACGTGGCCCGGCGGTTCGGGCTGGAGGAGTGCAATGAAGGCTACTTGGTGAACGCATTTGGGGAGCAGGAGAGGGGGAGCCGCTTGCTGCATGATTTTGTTGGGTGAACCAGAGAAAAAGAGAAAGGGAACAAAAAAAAGGAGAAAATCCTCAAAAAAGTAATCAAGTAGCCTAATTAATTAAATTAATCAAATCCCTCTGTAAGATGAACATTTGAGATCAATTGGGCGAATCAATATCTTCACTGATGTCAGTTGGTGTATACAAAAACAAAATTAAGTGCCTTCCAAGGTTCTTTTTTGCCTCTTGACACACTGAATTCAATTCAATGCACTGCTTATATTGTCTTTATTTAGTCATGCACTGCTTCTATCTAAGCATTCAATGCCAGGGAAATCAGTGTCTTTATTTAGTCACACAGCACGCACTGCTTTCACTTGAGTATTTAATGTTGATATAAAACCTCACGGCCAATGCATGCAAGAAGCAATTTTCTTATATATATATATTCTTGATATATTACTCTCTCAACAAATAATTACTTGCTCTTGCCAAATGCCGAGGACTTTATTTTTTTTTGTGAGAGTAGCTTCGAATCGATGCTCATCCCTTTTGATGCATCTCTTCATCGGAGGCAGATATCTTTTTATATTTTTATTTGACTTTTTAACATATCATTAACGTTGATAACAAGCAACCTAAATCCTTGCTGCCTGGGTATGCAGAGAAGGGGGGAGAAGAGATGCATAGAGAAGAGAGGAGTGGGGCTTTCAATAACTGCGTCTTAAATATTCAAGGGATAATTAAGTTCACATTCTTTTTTATTTATCAATAATTATATAAATCTTCCATCCCTAATAATAGTCTGAAGAAATTATTATCTTTCTTCGAAATAATAAAATAGAAATGAATTATGTGCCAGCAAGAATGTGGGATGATGTGGTATCTTGGAAATGACATGGTGTACTGATCACGCTGTAAGTGTGTGAGTTTTAGAACGAGCTCTCTTTATCGGAAACCACAACATATACATATAATATGCCTACAATGAGATATCATCGATGCGGTGATGGAGGAGATCAGGAGATGCGATCGTGATAAAACCACTCCTCTCTTTTTATTTCCCGCACTTCCACTTCGCGATCGTTTCGAGGTTTAGACGAGTCTCACGGGAACCGGCCGAGTCAGGTCCTGACTCGGCGATCGGCAATTATCCACAGACCGCACCGGGCCGGGCGGGACGGCCCAAGTAGAAAACGTTACGTTACGCAGTTTGCTCGTGCCGGACCGGCGGTCACATTCGAACCGACACGAGACGGAATGATTCGAGGCCGATCCGTCGCACCGAAGACGCGAGAGGAAGAGATTTTTTTTATTAAAAAAGGGGGAATATAACGGGTCGGCCGAAGTCGCGCTCGTGGCGTATTCTTGTCCTCCAAGTCCAAAGCGTCCGAGGCGGCGCCCGAGGTTTTCGTAGGGTTTTGGGGGTTGGGTTGGATTTCCAGCGCGGCGGGGGGGAGGAGGTAACCGGAAGCTGCTTCTCTTGCCCTCCTTTTTCTTTTTTCTGCGGCTCTTCGAGGAGTGGACGGTGATGCAGACGGAGGCGAGGGTCCGGGGGGTGGTGGCGGTGGCGGACGGCGGAGGAGGGCAGAGATCGGTGCTGTCGGGAGGTGGGCGTCATCGGAATGAGCAGCAGCAGGTCCGGCATCAGCCGCAGATTGGGACGGTCGCGCACCTCCTCGCCGGTGGTGTCGCGGGAGCCGTCAGCAAGACGTGCACTGCTCCTCTCGCTCGCCTCACTATACTCTTTCAGGTCGTCGTCGTTTTCTTTGATGATTCGAGGACTTTGTTTCTTTAATTAGCTTTCCCTTCTTTAACTTTTCATAGTGATTCGGCCTGTTGGATTCAGGACGATTGGATCTTAATTTGTACCCTAAATTATGATTTCTTTTTTGTTTGGCTAAAGTATTTTCTGCATTTATATTTGATGGAAGGATCTCATTTTTCAAACCTTAGTTTTCTCTTTGGTAATGCTTGCTTCGGTATGGTAGCTATTTTTTTTATAGCTTTAACCGAACTTGGTATTGCTGCTAAGATCAAGATCAGAAGCTCTCAGTTTATCCCCTACAGCTCTATAGAGACCTAGAATTTTTTTTTCTACTTTTTGACTCTAAACTATCATTTTGTCTCATGACCACTCAACGTGAAATTTCATACCACCATTTGGAATTACACATGTACTTGCGTAAGAAATTAAACTTCTAGTTATTGTCAATCTTTGAAATGATGCTATAAGTTAATTTCTTCAGTTGTTTATGTGACATTTTAATATATTTTTAGGTGCAAGGCATGCACTCTGATGTAGCAACTCTTACCAAAGCTAGTATATGGCGTGAAGCTTCTCGCATTGTTTACGAAGAAGGTTTTAGAGCATTTTGGAAAGGGAATTTGGTGACAATTGCTCATCGTCTACCTTATTCATCTATTAGCTTTTATGCTTATGAGCGTTACAAACATGTACGTCTTAAACTTCATAGGAAAGTACATGATGGAGCTTCAAGCTCATTGCGTAATTTTTTTTTTAATAGGTGATCATGGTTTCATTTTTTTTCATGCAGCTATTGCAGTTAATTCCTGGTTTAGATGGGCGTAAAGGTAATGTTAGTTCAGATGCATGTGTACGATTGTTAGGTGGTGGATTGGCAGGAATAACAGCTGCTTCCATCACTTACCCACTGGATCTTGTGAGAACTCGTCTTGCAGCCCAGGTAAGTTTATCATCTCTATATATCCTCTACAGCTGTACGTCTGCTTTTATCTACTAAGTAATGTTTTTGTCTTATTTTTCTTGTATTTGTTGTTTTATCGTCTTGATTGGACCGTCTATTCTGAAGCTCTACTCACGTCATGTTCCGTCAGCCTTGGGTGGAATTAATTTTTCTTTTTTTAATTGCTGTGGATGTTAAAAACTAAATTTCAGCTACTTTCTGTTTTAGGAGTAACGGAGCAAAGCCCCAGATATCTACTTGGGTTTTGTCAATTCCTTTTGAATGATAACTATCACATGTGAGTGTTACTATAAGGTGCTCGAGTAAGTACCTAGGTGCTAAATCCAGGTGAGGCTTTGTTCTGATGCCAGAAGTCTCTTCAAAATGGAACTGCATGAGGCATTCCTCAGCAGGTGCCTCAGATTAGGTGTTCTCCTGGCCCCTTTATTGCGTTAGGAAATACTCAGTGATGCACAAATGTGTGAACAAGTATACAATTTTGTCATATATATAATGACTGACCACTATTTGTGGTTGTAGCTACTACCACGTGTGGTATCATGTTTGATTTTAGCATTATATGCCATTCTCCAATTTAGCTACATAGAACTCATATTTGACAAAATTGGTCATTTTAGTGGTTTTTAGTGGTTATATCTAATCTTAAGTATATACTATGTTTTTTTTCCCAAAAGATAGGCACTTTGCTTCCCTTGGGTGAATGCCTAGGTGAGCACCTTGTGCCTTGGGCAATGTATAGGAACCTTGACACCTTAAAGCACCTTGCAATTTTCACATCACAGGTACATATCACTATGCACCGTAGCAAAATAATTTGGATGCTTCTGGTACCTTCTAGTTACAGCAATCACCTGGACAATATATGGTTTTGGTATATGCATATTAACTCCCAGTTGAGACTATTATTATGTTCCATGCTTATCACACATCGTGACTAATATTTTGAAGACAAGTAATCTTCTTTTTTTGTTTTTTGCTTTTGAGATCAGACAAACATAATGTATTACAAAGGCATCTCGCATGCACTTTATGCTATCTGCAGAGATGAGGGTATCAGGGGGTTGTACAGTGGTCTTGGAGCAACATTATTGGTATGGTTCTTTCTATATTATCTCAATCACTTATGTGTCGTTCTCAGGGTAGTGAGTGTTGCTATTTTGATGGATTTACAGGGGGTTGGACCTAGTATAGCTATCAGTTTTGCTGTTTATGAAACCCTGAGATTCCACTGGCATTTGAAAAGGTGATTGCCTTGTGTTGGCTTACTTCATGTGAATGGATCTATTCTTCAGTTGTCGGTACTGATTAACAATTTTTTTAATAGGCCATCTGACTCGACTGCCGTAGTTAGCCTGACTTGTGGAAGTCTTTCTGGCATTGCCTCTTCAACAGGTGTGCAACAAAGAAACTTTGTGCAATTCAGTTGAATTTGACATAAAAAAGCATTGCATCAGAAACTGGATAAAAAGAACAATGCAAACTAATTAGAGTTGACTAACTCAGATGCCATCCATTAACTAAGTATATGCATGCAGAAAGTTTTTAAATTGGATCATGATAGGAATCAACCAAATTACTCCACTCCCACTGGATCATTTATTATTAAATTGCACATCGAATCACAATACCAGTTGGGTTGTAATACTATCTTCAGTTCTATCATCAAGTAAAGCACCATAGACTTAGAAGCGTAAGAACTAGTTCTTACGTGGAAGAAGTGCCCACTTTAGACGTTCAGTGATTGTTTTGGCATCCATTGCTAGTGAATCCATTGCTAATGAACTAGGGTTTATCGTATTATTAGAGTTTTGTTATACTTGAATAATTTGCAGCTGTGAGTAACCAACTTAGCATTCAATGTTGCAGCAACCTTTCCACTGGACTTAGTCAGACGGCGAATGCAGTTAGAAGGCGTAGCTGGAAGGAGCCGCGTCTACACCACGGGCTTATTTGGGGCATTTAGGCACATTGTCCGCACAGAGGGGCTTCGAGGCTTGTACAGAGGCATTTTGCCTGAATACTGCAAAGTGGTTCCTGGCGTCGGCATTGTTTTCATGACATACGAGGCCCTGAAGTCGTGCATCTCCAGCTTAACTGGTGATGACTAGCACAGCAGACTTAATATTTGAGGACTCAGCTATCGGAATTTTTCGAAGCAGTCGTGTATCTCCAGCTCAACTAGTGATGACTTGCACAGAATACTTAATATTTGAGGACTCAGCTGTTGGGTATTTTTTTCGAAGCAAAGCCTTGAGAGACCACCTGGTGGTAAGTTTTGCCCTGCGCTGCTGCCGCGCTATAAACGAGTTTGTGTATAAAAAGACGAAAGGAGTCAATTGTATGTACCTTTTCATACACATCGTCGTCGGTCATGTTTCCGACCATCAATTTATTACTAGACATGTAACCTTTTTTTTTTTTGCTTAGCGGATCAAATTTGATCGATATTTTTTCTAATGCTTGGATCAATTACTGACAAATGAGGAGTCATTTGATTTTTTTTTATTCCCCTGCCATGAAAATTGAGGAGATTATAACATAATTTTACGCTACTGTTTTGTATCAAATTTTCATTACGAGAAACCGTAAGATGAGGATGGCAATTATTTTTCTTCCTCCTCTTGTCCTATTGTCTTGTATTCCGGACATAAAAGTCCGTTTCTGTATTTTTTTATTATTAATGTTTATTCAAACATGAATTATTAAAAGCTAGATGTTTTAGTGATAAAACATAAGTCCGTTTCTGTAATTTTTATTTAATGTTTATTCAAACGTGAATTATTAAAACTTAGATGTTTTATTAAAATTTATTAAAAATTAATCTCTTAATTAGATTAATTGAACTCTACATGGCACAAGTCCATATGAACCTTAAAAATAAAATAAATAAAATCAAAGATCAGATGATCTTAAATCTCAGATTATCTAGTGTCCAGGCAGCAAATCACTCTTAATTTACAGTTACTTGTAATATTTTAATTAACTGTGCATTGACATTAAATGCCACCACTCGGATAATATTTTAGCATCAACAATCCAGGTTAAAAGGTTAAAATAATTAGGCTCTCTATGGATTGAAATCAACAATCCAGATTAAAGGTTAAAATAATTAGGCTCTCTATAGATTGAAATAAGTGCACAAATAGTAATTGAACTCTATGTAGAAGGATCAGGTCTTGGGTTCAACACTCATTAAGTTCTAAAACAGAATATTCACTAAGTTCCAAAAAAAAATTAGAACTCCAGTTTTTTATTCTATAATGAGCCAATTAATTGCCAAAATCATCCGGGAGTCATCTAATAAATTAAAAAATCACGTTCACTATCACTAGCAAAAGCTTTTACAATCTGATGGCCCATTGCTCATTTAGAAGTGAAACTGAGAAATTTGCTTTATGTATCAGGCGACAAAAAAACACACCTAAATTTCAGGTACATTTTAACGCTGCAACCGGGGGCTTATTGTTGGGAGAATTAAGTGAAACAAGTTGAGAGAGAAAAGCCTTGAAGAGTAAAAATCAAACCAGCTTTCCTCATTTCTTGCAAGATATTGAATGCTCCATCTGATAGCGGGTGGTACCTGCATTCAAGGAATGGCTTGAAGAGCAGAAGAAAAAAGTTGAATGGAAAAGACCAGTTTGATGAGTAAAACTAGACAAGCAAGTTAATTCTGCATATACATTGTATTGAATTTCTTCCTAATTGATCCCACCATGCAGGACATTGCTACTCGCTGCGATTGCTTTCTATGCGCTCAAAGCAATCAAGGAAACCACAGATTGGATTAGATGAAGCCCCGCCTTTGCTGAATATAGTTTTCTCAAGAGGAAATCTCTAACCTAAATCTTAACCCATTCGAGATGTAATTAGATGGTCCAATTCTTAATATGAGGTCCTTAACCCGATGTTTTTTTAGTAATGAAACTTTTATAGTTTGTGCAACCTCATCCCCCATTCCCTTAAGCGGCTCACACTACACTATCTTGCTTGCTATATGTCTACAGGGCCAGATTAAACTAAAAATGACATGCCGAAAATAACTGAAATATATGAATAGAAGCAACAGCATCCTGTTTTAATGAGTATTTGAAGAAACAAGGCAAATGTTCCAAGAATCAAAAGAGGCATCTGTGGAATTTTCTAGGCATACCAGATGGTAATAAAACAGAATATTACCTTCGTATGCAGTTACCTTAGGAAAGAACAGTTGATTAGCAGGACGTTGGAGAATTATAGTCAAGAGAGTAAATTTTAGTAGAAAAAACTGGCACAGGACGTAACTAAAAGAGACAAACCAGTAGAGAACGCATGCGTTAATATGGATGTGACGGGTCAATACTTGAAGCAGAAAAGCTATTTGCTATGATGAACTCTGGCTTGAAACAATATACTTTTAGGTTATTTTGCAAAGAAAAGCAGGAAAATGCATACCATTACTGGACGCCACTCCACCTGGCCCAATCAACGAACTGCATGCCCCCATAAATATTGTTGGCAAACCGAACACCAACAGTGAAAGCCATTGCGACAGATGGGCTTTGTTTTGCTAAAGATGAAGCCTCAACCATCCGCTCCAGTCCATTTATAATCTGGTAGCGAGTATTAGAAGAAACAGCAAGGAAGACACCTGTGAATCCAAAGAGACTGGTGTAAGTAATTAAGCTTCAGGCAACATCTCTAAGAGCAGCAAAGCAATGAAAGAAACCAATATAGTGCTGTTATGCCATATTAATCATCCTAGAATAATATGCAAAAATCAGTTACCGGCTAAATATACTGTACAAAATGACGGTGTTCGTTAGCTGTAGCCAAATTTAGTGGTAAAATGATGTGATTTCCCCAAATTAGGTTATCCACAAAATCATGGAATCAAACGAGATCTCTTTGTTTGCTGAATCGTTGATGCCATATTGCATTCTATGCATGAAGAAGGAAATGGTACTGGATAACGAAAATGGCCAGTGGATTTTAGTCTTGTTTCCACATTACAAGTTTATGATGAAGATTGCATAACTATTCCAGTAACCAAGATTGACCAAAACTTTTTAAAAGGCTATATGCACCTGTACAGCAAATTATGGGCATACGTATTTTACTATCTCTTAATTTTCTGTCACTACTGAAAAACAATTATAACTGGAATTGGATGTACATGGTAGCCTTTATACTTGTCGCATGCGGACACTCAAAGTTCGGTATTTGCTTTATAGTAGTTTGTCAGAAGACATACCCCAGAGGGCAGCACTCTGAATGAGGGGCGGAACTGGAATATCTTCTTCTGTTTTCTTCACAGTCCTGCATATAATTTAGGAGATCCAATTGAACGATATATTCAAAGGATTTGATAAGTAAAACTGTACTAAGACAACATGTATGCACCAAAAGTCTGCTTGAAGTATACAGGAAACCTTCTAGTGTTGCATTTTTTGATAAAACTTGTAGTATAGATACATGTAGTCAACCAACATTACCAGGATCATAAACTTTTTTTGCGCAATTTAAAAAGGGTTGCATCACATATGAACTAAGAAGCTCAAGAATATTTGTCATGCAGTAGAGAAAAATGTCATAGCCACCAATTATGTGAGCATTTGGCTTTCAATCATGTAATTCACAATCAGCAATATCTGTAGATAATTATGATTAGGTCATAAAAAATGTTGTGTTAGTTTATGCTTGAGTAGTCAACTAGATAATGCCATTTAACGTGCAAAAAATTAAGTATATCAGTTTTGTGTCTCTTGAGTGCATGGGCTGCCTTACTCAGGTAATACCATCAGTTCACCTCAATGAATAATATCTATCTAAAATTTTACATGACTTAATATTCTGTAGAAATTGAAGTTACACAAATATTACAATTATACAAACAAAACATGATTCTACCACTGTTACATACATTTAAAACCAAGGCCAAGCAGTATGCTCATTTTTGTTAAGGCATGTAAGCTTCAGATACTTATTATGTCCTTATTATGATTCTGTATGAAGCTGGAGTTAATTCTGATAATAATTTCAGTTAACAAATTAGGTATTGCAAATTGTTGTAGCTCAAGGAATTTTATTATGTCCCCAAAAATGCTAATCAAAATATGTGGGCATAGCATTGAATATTCTCTACTTACAACTGTTTTCTAGAAATAATGTAGGCTAGTAGTTGCACTATTAATCAGGAATTTTTTTAAAAAATAATTGATGCAGTTCAACAAGCCTTATTATTCATATTTTTGAAATGATGAAAAACAAGATCTACCTCATAATCAAGTTAAAATTTGCAAGAACCACATTGCACAGTCCTCTTCATTTTTAGGAGAGTGCAGTACCATGTAGATTATTCAATATAAAGGTAACTTCAATTGACTTCACATACAGACTCACATTAACTTGGAAACAAAATTGGCTAACCTTTTAGCAGTCATAATCAAATTTGCAATGCCTTGCCCTATGAGGCCACATCCAAATCCAACCACACCATATAGAATACCCTGCATCCAGATTATGTTAAGTATCTCTGGGCAAATAAATGTCAAGTGCATGAAAATAAAAATAATGATGATGCTGAAAAGTCAGAGTAACACCCCAAAAGCTGAAAGGAATAGAAGTAAACTTGATTAACTATGCTAATACCTTATAGAAATAAGTTGCAAGTCTCTGTTGAACTGAAAATTTGCATCCTGGTCTTTCAGCTTCAAATACACTATATTGAAAATTCAGGATCATTCAGTGATCTTGGGCAGAAAAGTTTTAGAATATGACAAAAATGCAACGATATATGTAAGTTAGACACCAGGACAATCAGTCGAGGACCTCTGATGAGGATAAACCTTGCAGTTTGAGACGATTGATAAATAAAATTTCTTGTAAGATGGACTATTCTTCATAGATCCATCATATCACTCCAATCAGATCTAATAAATTATATGTCAGCTAACTAAAATATTTGGATTAAGAAAACCAGTAAACTTTCAGCCTCTCACAAATAATTGCAAAGACAAGTGCTCTTCTTTAGATATCAAGTCTTAAAAATAACCGATCTTCATATGGTCACCTTAGCAAATGGTTCCAGCCAGGAAATCAAGGAAGACTATCCAACAACTGTTATAGATGAGATCGATTTATGCCTGCCACAAGACTTGTTTGATGGCAATATCACTAGAAAACTTTAGGACTAATCCTATCCTTTATCGCTTCCAATTTTCAACAAAGACCCGACTGATTCCAAATTGACTCTTTTGTTAATTTCGACCAACTTGATGTACCTTAGCAATGTAATTATAGATGTATTATAATTAACTTTAGCAGGAGGCATTAATTACTCGTATATCAACCAAAAAAATTGCATCATTGGCAAATCAGGTCTGTTATTAATCTTTAATTTGAATATAAAAATTTGCTTGAGTTCTTACAAATATATCATAAAGGCTCAAGCTCAAACTATGTCCAACCTTCGGGTGATTGGTTGTAGAATCCTTACACTCTCAATGACAATGGCCATTGTAGTATACGTACAAGGGTGATTGGTTGTAGAATCCTTACACTCTCAATGACAATGGCCATTGTAGTATACGTACAAGGAATAACTTGAAGGATTATTGGGAAAATATTTCTAAACTACATCGAGTTCGCTTGTGTGGCATACGGGATTGCAAATTTTGAGTAAAATAAAAAAGATACTACCAACTTCTTACCTGCTAGGGAGAGCTCCATAAGCTCGAGTGATGTGTCCAAGGAAATTGTTTGCGGTAGACATCTGCCCAAAACGAGCATATGGTGCTAGCATGCCAACTAAAGCTACATTAACAACAATGCCTACTAAAAGATCAGCAGTGTACAACTCAAACTCTGCCCAGAAATCTTTGCCCCGCTTTTGAACTTCAGCAAATGTTGCACAGCATGAGTCAATAATTATCTACATTATTCAAGAAAGTAATAGCATCAAGATGATAATCAATAATACCTTCTAAGAGTCAGAGAGGATAAAGATTAAGCAGACCTCAGTTCCAACTTTGAAAAGGAAAGATGGATCAGCAAGCATCCGGTTACGAAACATTGCACATGACTTCATAGCAAAACCAATAGGCCAGGCTGATGCCTTTCATTTTGACACAAAAGGTTAAAATAAGTCTAATCTGGAAAGATGCTATTGTTTGGTATGATCTTGCAATCAGGAAATACCTGTAAATCCAAGTATCTATAAAGGAGGAGTTCCTGGATCCCACTAGTTTTTGCAGCCTCTAGCATATCAGAAGGAAGACTTGCGCCTCGAGCCTCCACTTCTCTTAGCACTTCCTCATATCTCAACAGCGGCCCAAATTCTTCTTCTTTGTATTCATTAGTATTATCATCATCATCTGCTCCCCCTCCACTTCCTCCTCCTGGTGGAACTTTTCCGTCACCACCAGATCCATCAAAAATATCCTTTTTTCCATTTCGATGATCATGCTCCGCATGATAACCTGACTCTACATATAAAGTATCCTTCTTCGAAGGAATATCACCGCACTCTTTTAAATTACTAAATTTCGTATCTTCATTGCTGATGTTACTGGAAGACTGTATATCACATCTAATCCCAGTCATAAGCCTCCTCTTCCTCATAGAAACTTCACTTATTTCAGCTCCAAAGGAAATGGGCAAGATGGATGCTTTCAAGTGTAAACTGCACTGAGTTACTGGCCCAAGCTGATGTAACAATCCCCTAAGTTCTACAGCCACATTCCTGCTCTGGCAATTCATGAGATTGATTCCAGAAACTCCGTGACCAGACGAGTACAAGGAGACTGAGCCCAAATTGGAATAATACAACGACATTCCTAGTTTGCACTACTTGGTATCACCTAAATAGACCACCTCTGTTCCGGAAACCCTAACCTGATCAAAGAACAAAAAAGAGAATGTTTGCTCGAGTTGGCTTAAATAGCTAAAACTTAAGCAAATATCAAGTGTTGAAGCATAACAGCAGAGAAGAAATTTTAATTCGGGATGAATGTATTAAAAACAATGGAATGCGCTATCATTTTATAAGATCTATGAGCGAAGACGGAACAAGTACAGAGCTAGAAAGCAATCAACAGCGAAATCTAACAGAACAGCAATGATGAAGGTAACAGAGGCGGATGAGGGTCAACGCTTTGGAGTTTGGCTAACCAGGAACAGGGAGGAATCGTCGGGAGGGGTGGTGAGGCGGGCGACCCGGTGGTGAGCGGCGGGCGGCGCGATGCGACGCCGCGCAGCGCAGGAGAAAAGGAGACGGCACCTCGAGCCGGCACGCGCACCGCACACGCGATTTCTGCCGAGCGAATAGGGCGGAGATCCAGTCCGTGGACGGTGCAGATGTCGGGAAAGAGGCTGATGGACGGTAGAGATCAATAGTTGGGAGGAAATCCTGCACTTTGGAGATGGTATTTAAGAACGTAAGCTAGAAGACCACATCCACATGTTTATTCCAAGACGCGCGCACCGCCGCCACGAGAAAAGTAAGGCCATTTAAATTATTAAAATATTCTTCATTCTGGATTTTGAACCATATTCGCTATATGGGCTTAGCCCGAATCCGTTTTCAGGGCCCCATACAAATGACATCGAGCCCATTTCAAGTCTTGTTCGTGGCGATGGTTCACCGAGATGTGTAACGTTCGCTCCCGAATCCGAACTCAAACGCAATCCGAATCCGAAATCGAAACCGCCTGAGCCTCTAGGGCACCGTGGTATAAGCGCTATCTTTTGTTTCACATTTTCCGATCGTGACCTCGAGCGGCGGCGTTGCGAGAGGAAGAGGACGAGGAAACCCTGAGAGAGAGAGAGAGAGAGGGAGAGGGGTGCGTCGACGACGACGATGGCGGTCGACATGGGGAAGCTGCGGTGGGGAGAGCTCGAGGACGACGCGGAGGACCTAGACTTCCTGCTGCCGCCGCGCGTGGTGAAGGGGCCCGACGAGAACGGGGTGAAGAAGGTAATAGAGTACCGGTTCGACGATGACAACAACAAGGTCCGCGTGATAACCACCACGCGCGTGCGCAAGCTCACCCGTGCTCGCCTCAGCAAGCGCGCTCTGGAACGCCGATCGTGGCCGAAGTTCGGTGATGCTGCCCATGAGGTTGTCGGTGCTTGCCTCACCATGGTATCCACTGAGGAGATCCTCCTCGAGCGGCCTCGCGCCCCCGGTTTGTCCATTCTCCTCTTGCTGTTTTATTTGTGCCCTATTGGTTGCTTTGTACTTTCCTGGATTTATGCAAAGAAATTGTTTAGATCGGTTTTGTATCAATTTCCACTTTGTTATACTGCTGGTGGGATAAATTTGGATGTCTTTCTGTGCAACTCCATCTATCCTGCATAGGGAGTTTGCTGCCTTCTGGATTTATGATGCAAATTTATATACGAAGGCATTGAAATAGGAGGTTGCCATGCAGGGTGATTTGGAGAAAACTAAAACTTCATTGTTAGTTGGATATCCTTTGATTGAATAGGTTTGTTAAAACTAATGGCAAAATTTTGGTTCTGTTAAATCCAGCTTTCTGGATGGGGCGTTTGGACCAGGCTACTTCTTGGTTCCTTTAGATTATCTTCTTCTCCATTATATCGTAAAGGATGGGCTTTAAGTTCCAGTTGAGCTAGGACTTTTATCTGTCAAATTGCTCTGACGTTTGACAAGCAACAATAAAAGGAATGTTCTTTTAGTTATATGGTATTTATACTAGGAGTAGTTTTTTTTAACTAAGTTCTTCCAGGAATGTTGAAGTGTGATTGCCTTGAGTTGGCATATAAGAGGGTAGTTTTTCTGCATGTTACCTAGACTTTATGATAGTGGGCTTATTGGCTCAGCTATGCCATTATCGTCTTTCCTATGTCAGTGTTATTGTACCCCTACGATGAAGTTATGTTCTGTTTAGCGGTACAGAAATAATATTTATTTGTGTTCTTTTTTTTAGCTCATCTTTTGCTTAAAATTACGTAAGTTTAGTGTTTTTTTCTTGTACTATATTCCACTTCAGATGGTATGATATGATATTCGAGGCATCATCATGAGGAGAAGTTACAATTGTCAAAGTTACTGTAGTTGTGCTGGATTGGCTATATTTACTTCTTCTTTCTGCATCAAGTTTTAGGTGACCTGTACAGTCTTATTCCTACCTATGTAATTTGTCATTTAAAATTTCAGTAGCAAATTAGTAGTCAAAGCAAGAGTCTATAATGCCGGTTGAAGTGCAACCCTCTATCGGGTAGAAATTCTTGGTTAATATGTTCACTTTAGTTTTTCTCCCATCCTTTGTTGGTCTGGAACTATGAGAGGAACTTCCACTAGGTATGTTTAATCATTCATATTTCATATAGTTGAAGCATCCGTTGCATCTGTACTTCTCCAAGAATGCATACATGTTTTTCATAGTCCTTAATTGTTGTTTTTGTTCTTATAGATAATTTTTATATCCTATGTCTGTAAGTTTTAAAGGTTTAATTCTTAAATGGAATTGTAAAGATCCTCTATCAAGCTCTTAGTCCTGATCGAAATTATTCATTAGATTGACTGTGTCTGGAACTTAGAGAAAGAGACCCTATTATATATCCTTTTTCTAGGTTTTTAGGTTCTACATAAACGACGCCACTGTGATATTCCTGTTGTTTGGTTTCTTTGCTCTATATTTATTTGGTAATGTTTGCATCTTTTATTCTGATGACAAGGAAATTCATGAAGATGCAAACATCATTATTATGTTCTATTACTAGCTTTCTTTTCCTGTATCCCTTGAGTAACATCTGAACTTTTACTGCTATGGAGGTTAATAATAGCAGCACTTTGAATTTATCGCGCCATTACTTATTATCATGAGATGCCTAAGCCATTACTTCTCCCTTACCCCCTTCAATAGGCAGCAAAACAGAAGAACCAAAGGCTGCAGGTGATCCATTGGCTGCTATGAGCAAAGGAGGTGCCGTCCTCATGGTGTGCAGGACTTGTGGTAAGAAGGGCGACCACTGGACATCGAAGTGCCCATACAAGGATCTCGCCCCACCAACCGACACCTTCATCGATAAGCCCCCTGGTGCTGAAACTGCAGCATCGGCCGCTGGCCCGGGCAAGAGTGCTTATGTGCCTCCTAGCTTGAGAGCAGGCGCAGATAGGAGTGGCACTGAGATGAGGCGTCGCAACGATGAGAACTCCGTCCGTGTTACCAATCTCTCGGAGGACACTCGTGAGCCAGATCTGCTGGAACTGTTCCGCACCTTTGGCCCTGTGACTCGTGTTTATGTAGCTGTGGACCAGAAGACTGGTGTGAGTCGAGGATTTGGGTTTGTCAACTTTGTCAACCGGGAAGATGCAGAAAGAGCTATCAACAAGCTCAATGGCTACGGATACGACAACCTTATCCTCCGAGTCGAGTGGGCAACTCCGCGCCCCAACTAAGAATATACTTGAAACTCTCTTGTTGAGAAGTGCTTTTGTTCCCATTTTATGTTATCCTAAAACATCCCATTTCTAAACGTGTAGAAATTTAGCGAGACTACATTTGCTCTTGATGCTGTCTGTCGACTTTTATTTGGCTTTTGTAAGGTTACACCATTTTCAATTTTGTTTAGTAACGTGTCTCTTCTTAAGAAAATAAATGTTTTTGTTCCGCATTTTAATTTTTCCGCAGTCTTTTTAATGATAAAGGAGAACACTTACATTTGTTTTGGGGGATAATGCTTACCGAGAACTAACCTGATCGAAATATCGCGATTAAAAATACTAGGCCTTCGATCTGCATGCATCTTATAGGATTAATCAGAAAGAAAGAGTATTATATACTATATAATACATCTAATGATATTAAATCTTTAAAATATATTTTTCAAACAAATATTAAAAGTAAGTATTCAAAAAAAATAAATGTGAAAATATATTATTTTTTACGATAACATAGTGGAATTCTGTGATATTAAAAATAAAATATAAATAAATTACCAATTAAAGTTATTTTATTACATAAAAAGGGCCTAATGTATAATTATAGGATTATGATGATCGGATGGACATCGCAAGTTTAACCAGATCGGGCACGCAGACTAAGTCCTGATTTTTACCTACGCAAATAAATTATAACCTACACCTGAGCCGTTCATTTATAATTTAACGGCTGAGATTCCTGATCTATGCGGGGCCTCGAATAGGCGTCGCGCTTCATCGTGCCGCCTGCCGAGCCGCTAAACACGGCGATCAGGAGGGGATATAGACGGCGGCACACCCTCCTATTTATTTAGCGCAGCAAGTCAGTCTGCTTTCAGCATCGGCGGTCGAACAGGTGGTGGGACGACGACGGCGACGAGGAGAGTACCGCCACCGCCATGGGAGACCTCAATAACGGAGCATCCCAGTTTTCCTCTGCGCTCGCTGTCCCAAATTCCGTCCCCGACGACAACAACAACGGCAGCGTCGAAGAAGCCGCCGGATCCGCCCACAGCATGGTCCGCCGTTCCCGCGGCCGGCCACCGGGGTCCAAGAACAAGCCGAAGCCGCAGGCCGTCGTGGAGTACGACAGCGCCAACGCGCTCCGCTGCGAGGTCTTCAAGGTCAGCACCGGCACCGACGTGGTCGCCGTGATTGCGGACATCGTCCGCCGCCGCAAGATCGGGGTCTCCATCCTCTGCGCCAGCGGCGCCATCGCCGTCGCGAGGATCCGGCAGCCGCCAGGCGTCGCGTCGGCCTCCCTACCCGTCGGAGTCGACGTCGTCCGTATCGCGGGGGAGATCGTGACTCTCACCGGTACGTGCCTCCCGGCGACGGAGACGATGCCGGCGGGGTGGCTCAACCTGACGGTGCACGTGGCCGCAGGGCAGGGACGTTTAGCCGGCGGGAGCGTGGTCGGGGAGATGCTGGCGGCGGGGACCGTGGTGATAGTGGCGGCGACGTTCAGCAGCTTCTCCTGCGAGCAGCTGTCGGCCGCGGACGTCGACGAGACGGCGGCGGAGCAAAATACGGGACGCAATTATGGCGGCGGCGTCCCAGCGTTCGATCTGGCTTCGTCCTTCGCTCAGCCCTTCAATCTGCTTCTCAGCGGGAGGCAAGACCCGTTGGGCGGCCCGTGGGATTCCCCGGCTCCGCCCCGTCCGCCTCGTCCTCCTCATCCATTTCAATCTTGATTCGGCCTCCGAACAGATCATATCCATTTCTTTGAACATATTATATCCACATCCATTTCTTTGGACATATTATATCCACATCCATCTTGGATTGACCAGATTATTAGAAATATAATTAGGATTAGCATTACAAAGATCCATTATTCAGTTTCTGTTATTAACCACTGGATTAATAAAATATGAACTCTTTGTAATAATTCTCTGTCCACATTGTGCTCTATACGCGGATAGACGATTTATTTTTTTAAACAAATAGTAAATTTTGAACTTTCAAATTTTACTATTACAGTAAGGTGTCCACTGAAAATTAATCTTAATAATTTAATAAAAATATTATTTTTAAAACTTGATAAGAGAAACTAATATATTTAAGTTTATTTAATTTAATGAGTCTTAATAATGTACTTAAAATTAATATTAATAATTTAATAAGTTGTTTTTTAATTCAGTAAATCTTATCAGATTTCTAATTAGATAACTATAGAAGTCATTTTATTTTACGACTGGTTATTTTATTTCACGCTTTGTATACTTAAATTAAATTATTTTATCACAAATTAGTTTTTTTGTATACTTATTTTGTTTTTTAAATTAACTCGATCCAAGTATAAACACTAACTTTGCGTACTCGATCAATATCAGGGATGCAGGGTTCAGTCAAAGTCAAAACACGGTGTTGCCGACTGCCAATTCCATATACAGTGATTGACTAAAGAAAAAGTATAAAATATGCATAAATTAAGCTGAAAAATTAAAAATAAATTCACCAGCTATTACCCCAACAGTCCAACATAAATCGCCTCGCAAAGATAACCCAATTCTTCCACCCCAAAACCAAAATTGACAGTCAAAAACATGAACAGTGACCCGCCGCAGTCAACACATTTGGACGTTTTCTTCACATGCACGCCTTGCCGACTTGGATCGATTCATATCACCTGCTCTCATTTTCTTTAATCCGACTACCTCTTCCCTACCACCCGCTCATTAATTCCCGCCGCCCGCAACACCGAACCGAACGCGTCCTCCTCGATAGGAGAGGAAGCCTCTCGGAACTGGCCGTCGTCAACTCCTCATCACCACCTCCTCCGATCCCCCCTCCCTCTTATAGTTATACCCCTCCCTCCCTCCCCGACCGATTCCGATTCCAACACTTCTTCTTCTTCTCCTTCATCATCATCTTCTTCTTCCCCTTCTTCTTCTTATTCTTCCTGCTGTCTTCTTTCTTATTCTTCCTGTTGTCTTCTTCATGGGTGTTCCCAAGGTGCTCGCGGATCTCCGGACCCGCGTCGTCAGCATCGAGCCGGAGCGGCCGGCCGTCGGAATCCTCGCCTTCGAGGCCGCTGCCGCCATCTCGCGCCTGGTCAGCCTCCACCGCTCGCTCGCCGACGACGAGGTCCGCCGGCTCCGCAACGACATGCGCGCGCCGGGCGTGGCCTACCTCACCTCCAAAGACCAGGCCTTCCTCCTCCGCCTCGCCTGCGCCGAGTTCGTCTCTGAGCTCGATCGGACCGCCGCTGCCGTCTCCCGACTCGCCGCCAGGTGCAGCGATCCTCTGCTCGGCAGCTTCGACCGCCTCTACGCCGACCTCAAGTCCGGCGGGATCTCGGACGCCCTCCGCCGTGGCCGCGCCGCCGAGCTCGAGCGCCTCGGGCTTGGCGCCAACGAGAAGGTCGTCGAAAAGCGGGTCAGGAAGATGGAGACGTACGCGGCTGCGACGTCGCGGCTTTACGCGGAGATGGAGGCACTCAATGAGCTCGAGGCGACGGAGCGGAGGATGGAGCTGCAGTTGCGGCGGCACAGCGACCCGGTCCCGAAGCAGAAACCTGCGCCGCCGGCCGTGCTGCTCGAGCTCCGGTCGCAGCGGCAGAAGGTCCGCCGCCTCAAGGAGGAGTCGCTCTGGAGCAAGAGCTTCGATAAGGTAGTCGATCTCATGGTCCGCGCCGTGATCACGGTCTTCTCCAGGATCTGCGCCGTCTTCGGCCCCCACGTACTCGGCCTGCCGCCGTTGCCGGAACGAAGCCACCGCAGCCCGATCTTCCGCGGCACCCTCGAGTTTGCCGGCAAACATTCGTCGGGGCCGATGGGGCGGCCGGCGGCAGCGGACGTCCCTATCTTGAGGAACTCCGCGCCCATGTTCATGGCGAAGGAATCGACCGAGAAGCCATTCGAGCGGCTGAAGCCCTTGTTGGAAGCCGGCCCAAGCACCGTCGGCGGCTCGGGCCTCTCGCAGCGGTACGCCAACGTGATCGTGCTCGCGGAGAGGTTACTGACGCGGGAGGTGGCGGCGAAGAGAGAAGCGGAAGAGGACGAGGCGGCGGCGAGGGAGGAGCTGTACCAGATGATGCCCGCGAGGATGAGGGGGGCCGTAAGGGCGAAGCTGAGGGAGTGGTGGCGGCGGGAGGGAGGGACGGCGGTGGACGGGCCGCTAGCGGAGGGGTGGAGGGAGGCAGTGGGGCGAATTCTGTCGTGGCTGGGGCCGGTGGCGCGGGACACGCTGCGGTGGCAGGAGGAGCGGAACATGGAGCGGCAGCAGCGGTTCTACACGGGGCCGCGGGCGCTGCTGCTGCAGACGCTGCACTTCGCCGAGATAGAGAAGACGGAGGCCGCTGCCGTCGAGGTCCTCGTCGGACTCAGCTGCGTCCGCTGGTACGAGGACCGGCGACGCGACGACGACGACGAGCAATCCGTTAGCTTTCAATTTCCATTACAGAACTGAAAGCTTTTAAGCTCTAATTCCACACAAAACGTAAATAGGTCGCCGATTTATTTGATTCAAATTCATTGTTGTTCTTCAATCGATTGTTTTTGAGATTCCAAGCTTCATCTTCGTCTTCTTCTCTACTGTTAATTATTAGAATCAGATGGCCGAAGAAAAATGCCGGATTGTTTATTGTATTAGAAATAATAATAAAATTTGTTAAGCGGTGATCGGTGATGGAGTTGAAGTGGTCTCTGACTTTTTGCAAATCCTAGTCAAAGTTTTCATCCCTAAATCACGTTGAATTCGTCATCGCCCAAGTTTTTCTCGTGGCCGAAGATGCACGTCATGCCAAAATATATATACGACCTGTTTTTTCTTGGGCCGATAAATTGCTGTACTGCAGTTGGACTCGATTATTACTATTATTATTATACCAGAAACAGATTTATCACGTGCCTTCGACGATTCTTTCCACATTTCTCTGGATATTTTTTTTGGATCGAATAAAAAAGCGGTCTTTATCCCTCCGATTTCGATGGTTGGATCGGACCAGATCCAATTTGGATCCGATCCGACCCGGCCCACGGCGAGCCACTTTGGGGTTGGGCGGCAGCAATCGCGGCGGCAGTCAAAGTCCCACGGTCCACCAACGCCGCCTCAGATGCAGACACGTGGCACTGGCCCTTTTCTCCGGATGCAAACCTATTTATATTCTTCGCTTAATTCCGAGCTCTCCCGTCCGCGGTCTCTCCATCCTTCCCCCCTTTCCCCTCTCTCTCTCCCCCCCCTCGCTCTCCCTCCCCCTTTCACTGCCCTCCGAGCTCTCGAGCCGACAGCACGCCCCTCCCTAACTCCCTCCCTCCCTCCGCCGAAGCCTAACCGCGAGCCCCCCCCTCGCCGACGCCATCTGATTCCTCGCAGGGAGATCCCGGCGCCGCTGCCGAGGGCGATCCATCGCTGGGAATGGCGAGCAACGTCTCCGCCGTCTACATCCACGTGGTGGACGACGTCATTAGCAAGGTGCGCGATGAGCTCGTCAACTACGGCGCCGAGGATAGCGTTCTGAACGAGCTTCAAGCGGTAAAGTTTTTTTCTTCTCTCCGCGCTCGCTGAAGCTCGATCTCTCTCGAATCTACCCGTTTCTAGGGTTCCTTCACCTTTTTGGGAAATTGATGACGAGTTATATATGCATATATTTCGATGTGTTGTATTTTCTGGAACCAATCCAGTTGTGGGAGATGAAGATGGTGCAGTGCGGCGCCATCAGCGGCAACATCGAGCGGCCGGCTGTCCAGAAGAATGGTGCGCCCACCCCGGTGCATGATCTAAACGTTCCGTACGAGGGGCCGACCCAGGAGTATGAGACCCCCACCGCGGAGATGCTCTTTCCTCCTGTGAGCCGCTGTCTTGATTGTTTTGCGTGGATTTGAGCTCCGTGATATCCTGTTCCATCCGTAATTTGGTTTTCCTGCAGACTCCTTTGCAAACTCCCATCCAGACTCCTCTTCCTGGAACGGATACGGGAATGTACAACATACCAACGGGTCCTTCTGATTACGCTCCGTCTCCAATATCTGATATCCGAAGTAGTATTGATTTGAAATCTGGAAGACCTAGTCCTTACATGGTATGATATTGTAATTTAAGAACAGGTTTTTTCAGTTTATTTCCTGTAAATCTTCAGTACCATGCCATTGCTTTACCTTTTGTGGTAAAGCATGCTCTCCTTATGAGTATAAATTACAGAGAAGTTTGAATTGACTTTCATTACTTCATTTGTGCAGCAACCACCTTCTCCTTGGATGAATCAAAGGCCTCTTGGAGTTGATGTTAATGTTGGTGAGTATTCATGCATTACAAGTATGCTTATTCATATCTCTCTTTATCAATTAGATGGTTGATTTAGTGGCTTCTTTTTGCTATGGTTCTCAGCTTATGTTGAAGGGCGCGAAGAGCCTGACAGAGGATCCACTCAACAACCCCTGACTCAGGTAACTTTTTATTCTCCTCACATGTCCTTTTCATCGTCTTTGAAAGTATACAGCAACAAGTACTTTAGAAAGATTACTTGTTGAAATGAGTTATCGTGGAGACATCACTTAGCTTCATTCCTCTTGCAGTATTCAACTTTTCATCTTACCCCTTTTCCTTATATTGGTTGTGCCGGCAATATTTTTTTATTCCATGCATTTGGGCGCAGGACTTTTTTGTGAATCCCTCAGGTGGCAAACGCAAAAGGGATGACTATCCTTCACAGTTAAATTCAGGAGGTTATATACCACAGCAAGATGGAAGTGGAGATATGACAATAGAGTTTTCTATGCCGCAGGTAAGCATTATTGACTTGAACAAGTATTAAATTACGGATGTTGCAGGTAGCACTAAGTTCAGGTTTTTGTAAATCATAATGTTGTGCATTGAAAAGCAAGAGATTTTAATTAGTCAAGAACTTGGCATGTCCTGGAATAGGCTTCAACACCTTCCGTAGTGTGTCGGTTTTGAGTCTTTTGACCAATATGTGATGATGAATGCCGGTCTATCATCTACTTCAATTTTTTATTACTGATAAATTGATGCCTATTTTGCAATACTCATAGGCTAAGTATGTTCATGATTCTACATTGCAAGGTATTTGAATATGCTACATTGTGTCAGCAAAGATTTCAATCAATTACATGGTTCTTTGTTATGTCCTGTAAGCATGTGTCATTCGTGGGATATAATTGTTATGCCAGTTGTTACATAAGTTCCTTTCCTCAATCATGTTCCTGTTTAAATCGTGAAAAATGTTTAAACTTAATTAGTTCAGATGAGTGTTACCATTCCAATGACATTTTGATGAGTTCATATGGTGTACAAAACTGAAAGGTTGCTGTGGAGTATAAAAGAATTTCTTACGTGAATATCATAATTCTCGTATATCAATCAATTCATTGTCTTATAAGCTTTTCTAACTAGAAATATCTGACAACTGTTGACATCAATCCTATAACTGTGAGAATTATCTTTATTCTTGTTTTAACTCTACATCAACATTTATGTCTTTAGCAACTATCGTTAAACATCATTTTATGCAATTGCATTTATCATTCCTGATTGATGATAGTGGCTCTTTCGGATTGTTGGCATTGGGGGATGATGATGTCATAAATTATACCGTATCTTTTAGCAACATAAATTCCCACTTAAAATTTTTTAAAATATGCTGTGCATGTATCTCACCATATAACACAGTGGACTAAATGTCCTAACATGCATTGCCAACATCAGTATACAGAAACCTGTCTGAGCTTCAAACATCTTTACTCAGGAAATATCTGAACTTTTGGGATTTGAATGTCTATCTGGTAGTCATTATCCATCTTTAATTTTTCATCTTTCTCCATCACTTTCTATCTTCAATTTTCATCCTTCTCCATCTCTTTCATTATCTTTGTTGAGCCATCTGTTACTTATTTCTAAATTAAATTTGGGTATGCGATTGTTTATAATTGTATTTTTTAATTTTCTTACTTACAAATCAGAAGTACCATTTCTGGGAATGACGTTTGTGGTAATTATCTGGTCTCTTGTCTAGTATGTTATCGTTTATATTGTTGGACCCTTTCCAACAAGAAGTATTTCATGTAGGTTTGGAATTCTATGCTATTTAATATGTACTCTTCCCTCCTGAGTGCAGATTATTAGGGACTTAGATTGCTTGAACAGGATTGTGGATACGGTTTAATTGTGATGGTCCTAGAACAATTCATTATCTGGAGATGACTGGAAATGTTGAGGTGTAGGTTAGGGTTATCTAGATATCCTCCAATAAGTTTAACCGCGCTTTTGAATTAATATTTATCAAGTCAAATCAAGTCAATCTGACACCATTTGCAGTTTGAAGAAAGGTGATGTTCTAATTCTAGCACTCAGTATTTTACCCTTTTTTGTTAATTATAATTTTCAAGATACATTATTCCAGTGTCTGCCTTGCTGGTTATTTGCTAGTAAAGCAAATTTAACCTCTTCTCTATCAATTGCATATGACATCTATTGGACTTGTGCCTACCTTGTAGTCAGGTGTTACTGATTTGCCTGGTACAATGACTGCCTTACTGGTTCTTTCCTTGTAGATTAATAACAATTGTCAAGTTTTCTTGGGCTTTATTGCCAACTTTTCTCAGCTTTTATTTTTAATGCCCATACTCATTCATATTGCCATGACAATATTGGACTGACAAATATATGTCAGTGGGGAATCTCATCCTTCACCAGGTATTATGCTCAGTTTGTGTTCTGTTGTCTCTTTAGCATGCTACTGATGGTTTCATGCATGTGAGGGCTTAATGTGTCGATACTGATTTTGTACTGCACGCCAGATATTATGCTTATACAATTTGACACTGAATATTTCTGCAATCACATAGCTGAATAAAAAACTAAGATTGTGTTGACCAATAAGGTGTTATCCTGTCTCATCAGAACCTGCTGTTTATTTAAGTTTTGATACTTGGTATTTCTGTTCTTGCTCACATTATTCTTTTAATGTTTTTCGTACCTCTTTTGTGCTTAGCATGTAAATATCTGCTCACTTTTCTTTTACAAGGTAGTAAGCCTAGACCAGAAGTCATCACTTAGATGTGAACAAGGAAGTGCCTCTTCTAACTCCAAGTCCCTTCTTGATAAAGAAGGAAAACAAAATCCAGTTATTCCTCAGCAGGACGGAGTACATGATGAATATGATGATGTATTCAATAAACTTTTCATGGTCTTAAACTTAAATTTGCCTTACCCCTGTCTTATCTACTTCATTCTTGGGTTTCCATTTTGAAGATATTTCAATTCCAAGGAGTCGCTGGTGAAGAGTACAATACACCTGGAGAGCATGGTAAATTTTATAATCTGAGATGGGATTTTTTTACTTATGATAAATTTTATCCTTCTTCCTGATGTGTAATATTTACTATGCATTTTAGTTGAACTACGTGCTGCTACTCCCTCTGTTGGCACACCAAAGCCAGGTAAAAATGAAGCAGCTGAAGATGATGATGAGCCACCTCTTAATGAAGATGACGACGACGACGATGAATTGGATGATCTTGAACAGGGAGAGGATGAACCAAATACACAACATTTGGTTCTAGCTCTGTTTGATAAGGTAGTTGTTAAAAATGGAGCCTTTTGCAGCATTGGAAATTTATATTTCCTGTTTCATTTGATAATATCGTGTTCTGTAACAGGTGACTAGGACAAAAAGTAGATGGAAGTGCACCCTGAAAGATGGAATAATGCATCTCAACAACAGGGATATTCTTTTTAATAAGGTATTGTGTTATGGATGCTGGTTAATCAGATTGAGTCTGTCGTGATTTTCACAATTTACTTAATTGATTATCTATTTCAACTGAGTTTTTGAAAAAATAGCTTCTTTTGTTGATTTTCTATTAGGTAATTTTTCATGACTATCTAGTGCCAAAAATAAGCTGGACCCATCTCAACTTTAGTTAAGCCAAAAATAAGCTGGGCCCATCTCAACTTTATGTGGACTGATTGTATGTAGTTTTAATGTTTTAGAGTTGGTTTTTTATTTTAGTGCTTGGAATCTTCGTATTGCTGCTACTTGGCATCTCTGGATATTGTCACAAAGGAAATCTCATATTTGTATGTCTGAAGTAATTTCTGCAATCTGCAACAAAAGTTCTTTGTGTAGGTAGAAAAGTTTAGCCCGTTAGTCCTGCATGTGGAGATTGGAAGTGGGAGAGGGCTTTGATGATTTACAACATAATTGGCCTACTGCTACTGTTTGAATGTGTTTTTTGGTGACACATGATTTCTCAAAGTCTGTTAGATCAGATTATGACGTATGCTGCTTTGTTGTGCCAGTGATTGCTGCTTCTTTCATAGGCCTAGAGAAGTCAAATGATGCAAAGTCTACTACTGTCTGGGAAATGGAATTTTCTTCCTTGAATATTGTTGTCCTGGGAGACCTTTTATATGATAAATGCAGCAGCTTTGCTGTTAGACCTTTTTTTGTATCTAAAGGTATTTAGCGGGTTAGGTAACACATATATGAGACCCCCTTGGGTATGTTAGGATTGTCAAAAATCTTCTTACATGTTTAACAGGTGGATAGAAGATTTAGTTGTATAGAGCTTGGATCCACAAACTGGAGAACATTGATGATCCTAGTTGGTTTACTTTGTGTCAATACGAAACTACTGGGGACCTCCTTTTTGCATGCTGCATGGCTACGTTTGTTATACAGGCTGATGGCGTTTAACGTGTCACGAAAGGATGATAGTGCAAAGTTACATTTTTCGTGGTTTCTTTCAACAGCATAAAATTATTCATATGTGCATTTTGTTTTAAAGTGGTCTTATAAGCATGCGGTTCAATACTCTCTTTTTTTCCCTCCCTCAAACGTTGCCATGGGAACAACTCAGCCTTTCTTTGATGGAATTAAAAATTTCAGTTCCTACTTTTGCTTCCCTACTCCTTGTTTGGTACATCTAGTCTTTTGTTCGCCACGTGCTTGATTACATAAATCAAAAGGGCATGTTAATAGTGCTTTTTCTTGGAGCTCAAGTGGATACTAATTCATCTGTCAGGCTACGGGGGAGTTCGAGTTTTAATTTCTCACCCGGAGATGTTCCAAGATCAATGGAAGCTTGCCCGCGTTATTAATCCTGGAGCTACGTTGGTTTTGTGACACCTGGGAGACGATGTTAAAGAAAATTTTACAAGCACCAGTAGTTACTTTTCTTTGTAAAGATGCTATAAATTACTCGAACCTTGTAAATTTGCTTTGTCCCCCCCTGGAATTGAAGAGTGAGTGAGACCAGCTCAGAACACATGTTGTATTGCAGTATTTTTACCATTTCGATGTTAAGCACAACATTAAATTTAAAGCTGCTTTATTTACCATGTTCTTTTGCTAGCTGCCGACAAGTATGCTGATGAATCATTTTCGCCCTTTCTTTTGTCTCTTTCTTTGATTCTTCCTTTTCTGTTAGATTGTAAGAGAAGCGAAGGCGGGATTTGATCTCTAACCTTCCCATCGACCCTCTTTTTCTGTAAGTTCGGATGTCAGAAGCGTGGTGAATCGTGTGTTTTCCTCTACACCTTTGCTTGAGATTTTTTTTTTTGCCGTATTTGTTTGGCATGCACAATATTTGTGCCACTAACAGTATTTTGTGTGTAAATCACGTGTGTAAAGACGTACAATATTGGACTTTCTCATATATTGTAGGTGCGACGGGAAAAAAAAGAAAGTATCAAAGCGTGCAGATACTGTTTCAGTAATTTTCTAATAAATTAAGTAGAACATTGGGACCCAAACAATGGCACCAAAGCCGCCGGATCCATCAGCGGCACCGGCAGAGCCGGGTGACGCCACCCCTCCGCCGGAAATTGCAGCGACGTCGACGTCACAGCTTCGCCACCTAGTTCAATCTCCTCCTCGGCGGCGACGCCTGCCTCCGCCTCTTCCGCAGGAGAAGGCACGAGCGGCGACAGTAGCGGAATCGCAGCAGGAGCAAAGCAGTCCTCCTCCGTCTTGGCGTCGACGAGGATCTGCAGCGATCGCGGCGCCCTCTTCTGTAGGCGACTCCGGGGCCTCTTGGATTCTTCTCCTTGTGCGGCTCCTCGTCCTGGAACGTCAAGAGCGTCCATTGAAATGATTACATGATCGAACAGCGAAGATACAATATTTGAAGACGACAGCCAGTGTGTGTATATAAGCGTATGGTGAGAATTAATTGACAATATACGCCATTTGTGGCCCGCCATTGGAGAGGGGAGGTGGTGAGCGGTCCGGATGTTGCGAGGAGGAAGGTGTGTGAAAGTGAGGTAAGATAGGGAGGGGAAAGGTTTTAAATTTAAACTAATTAATTGCGAAAAAAATATATAATTTGGTAGATTGATTAATGTGGTCTTGGGATCCAAACAAAAGAACTACAAGTACTGTAATTTTGATCCCTCGTCGGCTTGTGATCTGATGCCAGTTGAATTTTAATGCTCTAAATCAGGGTTTTCTTACAGCCATATGGGATGTTTCTTTTCTGAAACAAAAAGATGATATTTTATTACTTAATGTTATCAAGTGATTAGCTTATTTATTTTACTCTTCGTGGCCATCGATTTAGTTAGCTGGTTATATTTATGGTTCGTCATGCTGCCACTTGATAGCTGAAATAACTAAATCATGGGTTAATCTATCTGGTACATTCGAAAGGGACAATACAAATATAAAAAATCTTGAAATCGTTCATATAAATATATAAAGATTACATAGGCATTCTCTTCTATCAAATAATATATAAAATCAACTTCCTTTTTCCTAATGAATAGATATATATCTGTGCGACTTTCGTTTTTTTTTTTAAACTATTATTTAGCAGAAGAAAATGGATGTGCCGAAATCTGCATCCTCCCACCCGGCATTCTCGTGATTGATCTCGGAAAACTTGATCTGGGCTAGTGGGGCTTTTCTCAAGTTAACAGATAATTATTAGTCATGGAAAATAAGCCGTAGTTCACATGCATGGCCGAATAAATTTGTAATGACTACGCCGTATACCTTTTAGTTTCGAAGTACACCCAGAAAATGATGGAAAAATTAATTGCATTCCGATAATATATTAGATTTCTCCATAAACCTGAAGTTTCTATATTGCTCATGAGATGAAAATGTAGCAGACTAATGGCGATGTCGATAAGGCTGCAAGGTAGAAGCCAAATAGAGAGACTACAAGGAGCCAACAGTTCCTATCCGTCAATAGCACTCAATTGGAAGCCCTTCTTTACTAATGGTTAGTAGGACTTCCATCCGCAGGCCCCGGCCCCAGCAGAAGCGGACTCGGTTTCTTCTTATCGTCCCCGGAGCTCGAGTTTGCCGATTGCGGTTGTTTTGCTGCCCAGGCACGAAGTGGTGGCTCAAAAAATTTGCCGGCAACGTCGGGTAGAGGCTGCGGAGCGTCTTCACCGTGAAGCACCAGGAGGCCCTTCTGCCGGAGCGAGGATGGTTCGTTGTAACATGTGTTCCAGATGGAATCGACGAGCTGCCTCTCCTCCCGGGCAGCTCCGAGGTCTTCAGCTGACATCGAGCTGATGCCGTCAATGCGTTCCTGAAGGACTTCCCTCAGCTTGGCTTCTTCAGCTAAGGCGGCACTGCTACCGGACGTCCTGTCCCGAGCAAGCTCTAGAAGACCCCCGAGTGCAGCTTCCCTCACATCGGAATCATCACTGGAGGCAAGATGCATCATGAGCCGCGGGAACCCGAGTTCCGTAACGACAGCGCAATCTGCGGTGTTCTCGCGGAGCAGATACTGGATCAAGTTGAGTGCTTTCCTGTAAGATGGCATGGGAAGCAAGTTTGATGATTGCAGGTTACAAAGATGTGGCCCCAAAAGATCAAAACTCACAATGATTACGAGGAAACAAACCTTTGGAATCTGACATTCTCTGAACTCAATGCATCCCTAAGTCCAGCATAACCATTCGATAATCGGAAAGCAGCAATTCCGGCCTTGCTGTTCCGAATCAAAGCTAACACGAATCGGAACCAAAAAAAGGAAATAAGAAGCATATCCAAGGATCAAGTCAAGATGAGCTTTGTGAAAATACAGATAACCAAAGGAACTCACAGGATATTGCACCAAGAGCCTTCGTACGAACAGTTAAATCCGGATCTGATGTAAAATTTGACAGTAGAGGTTCGAGACCACTGGCTTCCATCACAAGTTGCTGACTACGGGGATTGTTCTGCACGATGGTGGTTACGACATCAGCAGCCTTCGCTCGAATACCAGCGTCAGAGTTTTTAAGGTAATTAAGCAGAGGACTTAAGCCGCCAATTGAATGCAGATCTGGTGCATTAAAACACAACAATGATTAGTCTAACTAAGATTCAATGCCCATGGCTAATTCTGAAGGAAAATGTAACACGGTGATTGACAAAAAATTACAACACACAAAAAGGATCTCTATAAACCCATGCTCAAGTGCTTTATACAAGTCTATATTCAAGTTCCTGAGAATCATTATCCAAGTTCACACATGATGTCTTAAAAGGACAGTTGATTCACGATCATGAAAACTAAGCTCACCAGTTTATTGGCTTCACAAGATACATGATAACTTATCGTTTAGTGTGGTCATTTCAGCATTCATAAATCTGAATGTTTCTTTCAGACACCATCACGAATGTATATTATGAACCAGGACGGTCAAACAATATTCCAGATCCTACATTTAAGATATTTTTCCCTCGTAAAAGATTGGTTATATTTTCAATTAATTATCATTAAAGAAATGTTTATAGTCTGTATACAATAAATAAATTAAAATATACAGAGCTTGTCTAATTATCATAAATACCTTGAATGAATAAACTAGATGAAAATTGGTGGCGCTATTCAAACTTTGATGGATATGAAAAATATTAATTTGTTTAAAATTTTCAGCTGTGATCACCATAAGTGAACCACGGTAATCCGACTGCAACAGAGTGTTACATCAAATGCAATTATCCTTTGCTAGAAAAGAACATTAAAAGTCTCACCAAAAGAACACAAGCAACAAAGCATATAATCTCTTGATAGTCATTGTAGAGATTGTGAATTATGTTTCCTCCTACTAAGAAGTACAAGGTTGCTATCAAAAGATAAAGGAAATTGATCGCCTAAACTTACCATTAGCCATATCAATAGCTTCAACATGCTCTTGAAGCTCATCCAACATTTCTGCAAGAAAAAAAAAGTGAATAATAACTACGCCACAGCTAACCCTTCAGCAGAAAAGTAAAACAATTAGTTATCATCGTGTTATTTACCATCTATTTATACAGAAAGTGAACTAAAAGGAAAAGAATAAGCTCAGCAGCTAGTGCGATCGAGCAATTAAGTCTTGATATCATTTTGATAAGCATCAAACCCATCAACAATAGGTGCTCTCTTAGATTAAAAAGATCATTTTCTTAATTTGGGGGCTATCTTGTTGCCTACAGGCAGAATAGAACTTCTAACATCTTTGAGGTCTTTAAGCTCGAAATAGAAATGCACCAACAATATAGATGGCTTGTCTTGCCAGTACAACAGCATGGAGCATGGAAGCAAAATTTTAAGTTATTGTCAATACTAAAGATGGCCGTATTTCATAGAGGACTGTTTCAGAGCAATTTTCGATTAACGTATATTCCCACAACTAGGACGTGGAAGTGGTTTGAAAATCACACCTACCCAGCACTATCCAAAACACTACTTGTTCGATGAGAACAATATTTGCCCTTGCTGTTTTTTTTTGGAATCTTTTACTGGATTTTCTAACAATTAACATAAAATACACGTTACAATTCCAAGCATAAGCAAGAACAACAGATAGCAATTTCTAATTATATAATGGAAAATAAATGCGAAAGGAAAAATAGCTGGATCATCTTAGAACGCCAATCCAAAATTAAGTTAGCATTTCTAAGTTAAAAGCAGCATATGGCAGCTGCAAAATTGTAAGCCGTAAGCATGGGAAACCAGTAAGAACTCGCGCATTGGTTCCACCAGAAAAGATCTCAGCATCAAAAAGCTTTAATTGCATAAACTTTTGCCAGAAAACAACAGCCTCGGGAATCTTACCTACAATATCCTCAGGCTTGATGCCCTGAGCCTCCAAAACATCCTCCGGGGTATTCATCACAAGAGTGATCTCCTTCATCCGCTTAACGACGTCCACGGTCTGCGCTTGCATCGCTTCCATGAACCATTGCCTGTCCTCCTCACTGTCCAAAAATGGGAAAAAGGCAAAGAACCGACAAACATCAACCCTAAAATCCATCGATTATACATACACGGAAAGCTCCCTTCAAACCCATCAACAGCCCTACGACAGGGGAAACTTCCGATCCATCAGACCCAAACACAAAAGCATAAATCAATTTGCAGAAGCAAAGTGAGACCGGCGAAGTACCTCAAGTTCCGAGCAGAGCCAGTCCCATCGGCATGGGAGAGGCTCCACTTGAGCAATCCTTCCCACTTCAATCCGTCGCCCGCCATTACGAAGAGCCGCAGGAAACCTACAACGATCTCCAATTCGAGAAGAAACGGGATCCCTTTCTCCGCAATCGAAAACCCTATTTATAATCTTCGGCCCCGAGGGGGCGGAGAAGAGCGACTAGGTCTTCTCGAAGTCGCTGGAACTACGTTGATAACGGATCGGATCCTTTGTTATTTTCTGACACCGCATCCGGTCATCCCTTCTCGAAGTCGCTCGAATTATGTGGATGTAGTTCGGGTCGGATCAATTTCCGTCTTTTGACTCCGGGAAGGATACAATCTTTTTATTTTTCTTTTCCTTTTCAATTGGGCTTCCTTTATTTTTGTTAGGAGTAGTGGGTAATTGGGCTTAAATTTTAAAATTTGTGACCCGGTCCACAGTTTATACTACTTCTGAGGATATGGGTTAGGATCCGAATCCAAGAATAGCTCCTCAAATTTTAATGACCTTATCATATAATTTGCCACGTTATAAATAATTAGAGGATGATTTTTTTTCATCTATCTCTAAATACAGATGAGAGGGAGATCGAATGATTACCTTTAATTCTTCCTTATGGAATGGGGTTGTTTAAGGTATTGGATGAATGGAGTGGCACTAATCTTCCTTGCTGGGAATTTATGACACTGGATGACAGCTATTGAAATATTGAGGTGGATTGACATATATATCAATCAAATATTTGATGGATGCCTTCCGTCGCAAGAAAATGCTTAGAAAAAATCAATGTGGTTCTGGATCACCATTATTAGCCTTTTTTAAACGTAGAATAAGAGGTTGAATTTGACTTAACGATTCAGCTGATTCAATAATAAGGAATTAATAATATATTTTAAATTTTGATATTATTATTATTATTATTGTTATATATGTTCTTCAGTAGGCTCTAGCTATGCTTAGTTGCATGTATACTTTAAATCACATATTAAACTGCACATGTTAGAGAACAATTGGAGACCAAGTAGGATCAGCAGGGACCAAGTCATGCTAAATTACATGAAGAAGAATAAACCCTAGATATTTAATCATTCCCCACCTGATCAATTATATTAATGGAAAACCCTACGCATCGAACCACCCTCACTTGCCCCCTTTGGCCTTTGCTAATTAATCAAAACCATATTAATTAAAACAACAACAAAAACATATATTATAATCACAGATATCCCAATAATTGTTTAAAGTAGCTGATCAGATTCTTACCCTGATTACTCATTAATATATGGATAAGGAAATGTGAGATAGCTGAATTGCTGTGCCTATCAAAAATGAAAAGGTTACTACTACTACTACTACTACTACCTAACGTGTTATAATCCTTATAATAAAGTGTTAGGAGGAGCTGATGGCTTTTAAGCTGGCATTCCACCTTTAATTGAGCCATGCGCATTAATAATTAATTAGGAGCACAATTGAACCGAGGAGGAAGGAGGAAGGAGGAAGGAGCACTCGCCATCAGTGGGGTCTCTCTCTCTCTCTCTCTTTTTTCAATTCATAATTTATAATTTTACGATGCCTTATCCCATATGCAACTAACTAACACAACCCACACACACACACAGCTTCTGCTTAATTAACACGTACCAATTTGTGTCGTGCTAAACACCGGTGATGTGCTCGGGAAGAGGATAAGCGCACGGCACACGTGTCAAGTCAACCATCCTTGGAGGGAGGGAAAAGAGAAAAGTAGGACCTAAATATATCTATATATTTTCAAAAAAAAGGCACAAAGCTAAAGAACAAAAAAGAAAGAAAAAGAGGAAGAGACTTTTCCCGTATGAGCTTCAAAGTCGAAGTCCTCAGCTAAATTTTCTTTAAAAAAAAATAAAAATAAAAATGAAAGGAGAACTTTTTGTTTTCTTTTTTTTCTTTCTCTCTGGGTAAACGCCTTTGAGGAAACCTTCGTGCATTTTCCAAGAACCTTCCACGAACCGAGTCCTTTAACTTGACCTCTCTGCCCCTTTCACACCCTTCACAGCCTACCTTAATTTAATTTTTAATAACATATTATTACTACAGCTTATTATAATTTTATTAAAGAATTAATTAAAAGCGTGTTTGATTTTTTTTAAAAAAAACTGAGGAGCAATTATTTATGACTGAGACTGAACTCACGTTAAATACTTGATTTGATATTAATTTAAGAAACATAAATAAATCCATTCAAGTATAATTGGATTTTATTTTTTATTTTTTTTAAAAAAAAACTTTTGGGGGAGGAGTTGGGAAATGAAGGCGGGCGGCGGAGGAGGAGACCGGCGATATCCATTCAACGCGTCGCCGGGATCTATTTAGTATTTACCAAGAGGTCTAACTTTCCCCACTCGATCTCTCCGCACTCACTTCCTTACCCCTCCTCTCATTGGGCGGACCCGAGCTGCTGTCAGTGGCACCGAGGCGGGACCCGCAGCTCGTAGCGTCTGCCTTCTCCGACACGACTCGCTCTGGATTTGACCGACCGCCTCGGTCAACGTTGCCGCCTCGACGGCGCCAGCAGTGCCCGGCCAATGGACGACGACCACGTAGGCGGAAACCGATAGCACCGATCCGCGGAGGGGAGGGGCGGAAGCGTCCAAAAATTCGCCATGACGCACGCGGTTCCGCCCCCGCTCCCACCTTCCGCTCCTCCGATTCTTCGAGCTCAGGATAAAAACCCCCAATTCGCCTCTTCCTCTTCCTCACCGTATCGCTCCCTTCCTCCTCCTCCTCCTCCTCCTCTCGAAGCGGCTGATCGCGTGTCGGCGAAGGGAGTTGGTGGATTTTGAGGGTCTCGAGTCGGGGGATCGCTCGATTCTTTTCTTTTTGAGGGATTCGTTCGAAAGATCGGGTTTTTTTGGGGAGTGTTTTTGCTGCGTTTTCTGAAGGAAAGCTCGGATCTTTCTCTGCCTTCCTCCATGGCGACGGCGTCGTCGTACTGGTGCTACCGCTGCAGCCGTTTCGTCCGGGTTTCGCCGCAGGACGCCATCGTCTGTCCCGACTGCGACGGCGGCTTCCTCGAAGAGGTCGTCTCCCCTCCTCACCGCCTCCACCCCGCCGTCGCCGAGCCCCGCCGCCGCCGGATCCACTCGACCGCCGCTCACGCGCTCGCCGTCGACGGGCCCGCCGCCGGTCCCCTTGCGCGCCAGCCCTCCGACCTCAGGTTCCGCCGCCACCGCCGTGCGTCCCGCGGCGACCGTTCTCCTTTCAATCCCGTCATCGTCCTCCGTGGCCCGACTGAGGCCGGCGCCAGGGACGGCGACCGGTCCCCTGCCGCCGCCAGCTTCGAGCTCTACTACGACGACGGCACCGGATCGGGGCTTCGCCCCCTGCCCGAGAGCATCTCCGATTTCCTGATGGGCTCCGGCTTCGACCGCCTGCTCGAGCAGCTCGCCCAGATCGAGCTCAGCGGCCTCGGCCGCGGAAGAGGCTGCGAGAATCCGCCGGCGTCGAAGGCTGCTGTCGACTCGATGCCCACCGTCGAAATCGCGGACGTCCACATCGGCGAAGACTCCCATTGCGCCATTTGCATGGACGTCTTCGAGCGCGGCGCAGAGGCCCGGGAGATGCCCTGCAAGCACATCTATCACGCAGACTGCATCCTGCCATGGCTGTCGCTGCGGAACTCGTGCCCCGTCTGCCGCCACGAGATGCCGACGGACGCACAGCGGCAGGAAGACGAGGAGGAAGCGGCCGGCGTGGCCGCGGGCGGGATAGAGGAGGAGATGGTGGGGCTCACGATATGGAGGCTTCCGGGCGGGGGGTTTGCGGTGGGGAGGTTTGCCGGCGGGAGGAGGGCGGGCGAGCGGGAGCTTCCGGAGGTGTACACCGAGATGGACGGCGGATTCAACAGCGGGGGAGCTCCGAGGAGGATACCGTGGAGCTCGGCGAGGAGTAGGTCGGCGGAAGGCGGCGGAATCGGCCGGGCTATTCGCAGTTTCTTGTCGTTCTTCGGGCGATCGCGGCCGTCTTCATCCTCCCGGAGGCGTACGAGCAGCAGCAGAAGCAATTGGGATGCAAATGCAGAAGCAATTGCTTGACGGCGTTGCTGTTAAGTTATAGGAAGTTCGGAATTTTTTTGTTTTTTGGATCATATGTTTTGATGTAAATAGCTTTTTATCACGCCTTGAATTCGTGTCAATCTGTTGAGAAGAATCAGTTAGATCTTTTGTTCATTCATTGCGAGAAATTGAGAAGGTTAATCAATTCAACCCCCCCGCTCTGCTCACGGCTCCAAGTTCCTTCGTAACTTTCTAAATGGTGTAAAAAGGTTCTTGAGAGTTGACCGTATATGACTCTTTAAACTTATTTACAAACTAAAACCATGTATTTTTGGACCCCCAATTCTGTTCAATTAGTGGGCTTTAGGAGCCAGCCCATTGCTTTCGTTACAGTTTCGAGCATGACGAACGTGGAGGGGATGGCGGATTATTTTTGAAGTATATTTTCTTACAGCATTAAAAAAAATCCTCAAGGGATTTGATAAATTGAAGAAATTCCCACATACTTCTATAAAGTATTATTCTTCTTATTATTATATCACGTGAAGCGCTGCGACAAAATAAACTATAAATCTCCCGCGCCAGCACGCTGAAACGCACAGAAGTCAACGCCACATCTGCCGCCACGGTCGCTTGACCTCTGACCGTCCACGTAGGGCACAGATCCTCTCCGCCACTCTCGACATGCCATGTCTGCAGGTCAACTCCCGCCCATTAATGAACGTATACGCATTGCCCCCCCCCAACTTAAAATCAATTAATCAGCCGGTAGCGTTCTTTTGTTCCCATCCAAAAAGTCAACCCACGCAAGTACCTAAATAAAATAATCCCTCTGAGCCGAGAATAATCGCCACATTTACTAGTATTAAAAGTGTGTGTATATATATTTGTTATAATTAATATTGTTGATGCTTGAGAGGGTCGGCTTACTCTTTTAGGGCGATTAATTAAATGACTTCGAGAGATGGTGATGCGGAAGTAGGTGAAGGGAGTTAATGGGCAGATGCCTTTGTTTCCGTGCTTATGCTGCTTCGGTTGCTTGGTGGAGGAAGGAAAGGAAGGTAAAGGAAAAAAGGAAGGGAGAAGGAGAAGGTGAGAGGTAGGGGGGTTGGGTTGGCAAAACCCTACCACCCTACTGCATGCATGCTCCGACCCCACTGTGCTGTACACCACCCCTGTGGTTTTAGGGCAGTCTTACTTATATAAATTTCGTGCTACTTCCAAGGCACTTGTGAATTAAAAAAATTTCCAACTCAAATCCAGACTTAAATCAGAAAAAAAAAGAATGCATGGTAAAGGAGGAATTTAAGTTAAGAGCTTTCGGATAAAATTATATAACCGTAGTTGAACTGGTTTTTTAGGGGGCCTCAGTTATGTGACGGTGGTACAGACCGGGTTGCAACTATATGCATTAGTTGAATGGTCCGTCCATCAAATTATATATTCTACTTTTTAGACTTTAGTGGTTGACTACTGGCATTACTTAAAATTGACACCGCTGCTTGGGTCTCTATCTGCGAAGGTTAACAACACCCTGCATTCAATTCAGTAGTAATTAAATCCATCCTCATCGGTTCCACAAAAGACTTCCTGATTGAGAGAGAATAACAATTATTATTATTATTATAGGAAATCTCTCATGCTAAGGAAATTAAGATGGCAGGTCTCGCCGTGCCTTCATGCTATAAAAACATGAGCATTCTTGCAAGCTGATCACACAAACCCCCAAAGAGAAACTCCTCTCTCTCCCTCTCTCTCTCTCTCTCTCTCTCTCGAACATCGCAGATGATGGAAGAAATCAGTGGAACAGAAGTGAATTGGCTCCACTGTTCAGTGGAAGAAGAGCTGATGAGGGAGCTGTGGGATGAGAAGAACCCTCCTTCCTTAACCCCCACGCAGGCCTCAGAGCCTGAACCCGGTGCGCTTGAGTCAGTCATCGACAAGCTCATCTCTACAGTCTACTCAGGTCCGACGATCCGCGATGTCGAAAGTGCACTCTCCACGACATTCCTGGCCTTCTCCAGCAGCAGAGAGTCCAAATGCAGGTGATGGTATATGCATATGAAGAAGTTCGATGATTAGTTCTCCTTTCTTTTTTCTTGATAAATATGCTGCAGATTTTCTCCGCAAGAGAAGAGTTTTGGGAAGATGGACGGCAAGCACACGCTGAGGATGAGGATGTGCGAGAATGGGAGCACTGATGATGGCTACAAGTGGAGGAAGTATGGGCAGAAATCCATCAAGAACAGTCCCTATCCCAGGTGCATTCTCGTGTCCATCATGGACTCCATTTCCAAGCAGCATCAATTATTTTTCATTCTGCTGTTCTCCTATTCACACACCAAAAATCCAGAACAAATTGTTAGTTCCGAAAAAATAATATAGTTGTGAAAATAAATGAAGAGACAAGGAGAAAACATCATAATAATTCCTCTTTTCCCTGTTAAGATGCAGTATCTCTTTTCGAAGCTTTACTGCGGTTAGGTGAAGCATCCTGATAAAAGGAGGACAAATTTATCATTCACCTCTCCCACATTTATAGTAAATCTTGGGACAAATGTATTTCTGCTTAGCATTCATAAAAGACAAGTCATCTTCTAGCTATGTAAAAATATTATATGATATGATGATGAATCATGATGCTTGTTGCTATGGAGTACTATTCTGGATTTCATGTCCAAGCTCACAAATTCATTTGGTAAAAAGTAAATGCTTCAAAGGAGAATTAATACAATTCAATGTCCAAATTGGTACATTTTGATGAGAGAAAATTAATTTAGAGTGGATAAACAGTTCTGCATAAATTTCCTATCAGTACTTTGATAAAGAAATTTCAATTTATAGGTGCCTGAGCTATATAGATTTTATAAAAGTAATACTTTATAAATTAGCTCATGGAAGGTGACAGAACAATTGGCACATCATCATCACACAGTTAAAAGCACCATCCTAGGTGGTCCATTTTAGCTAGAGAAAATGTCAACGAGGTGAAAGTACTATTTTTCTTAAAAAGGGGACATGGAAATATAGAATTAAATGCAAGAAGTAAAGACGTCATTTTACTCAGTTGATACTTTTTCTGTCAAAATAAGCTACCTAGGCCGCACTACCAGCTACATAGTTGATATGAGATATTTTCCTTAACCTTATGTGAAAAAAAAACTATACTTGTATATTAAAAATTAAAACGCTGGTGAAAGTTAAGATATCTATGGTTTTCTTTTCCTTTGATGATGTATGTAATCTAATCTGCGTGAGACTTATAGCCAACTGTTTCATTTGTTTTGTAATAATGGTTTACTAACTACATTTCTCTAATAATAGTGGACAACTTCAGCCTTGTAGCAGCATGATAGAGCAACTATACCTACACCTGATAAAGATTCTTATCTATTTATAACTAGAAAAAAATGGCACCTAAATTTATTTGATAATCAACCTTAATAAGCAAGTTTCACATAGTCAATTTCATAAGCTTTTCACTTAATAGTGTTCCTTCAGAAATTGAAATGCTTCCATAACCATGTCGACAGGCATTCCCTACCACCAAAGGGTCATTAAATGCCTAAAATAAGTTTTCTTCTTACAAGCATCTAAAAGAAGGAAACCATCTCCCTCACCAGGATCTTTCATTTCCTCCTCACCTAGATTTCTCACTGACTACAGAAGTTCATTTAAACCTGCACCTTCCACGACTAAAAATATAGCTCCAACATGAACAGAGGAATCACTCAATCCCTATAAACCCTTCACTTTCCTGCAGTAGGTAATGTGCATTATACCACCATATTCCAAACAAAGACATACCTAGTTACAGTCACAACAAATATATCATTTCCTGCTTAGCTTACCAGTACAATGAAATAAATACCTCAACCGCACCATCCTTCAGTTTGATAACCTGGTACTAATTATGGCATGTTCTGCACATGGAAGAATTAAAGCCTTAATAAAAATAAACACATGTACTTGCAGTAATGTGACCGATAGCTTCATCTGAGAGCAAAATTAATCTGCTTTACCCCTGTACGCAGGAGTTATTACAGATGCACTAACCCACGATGCAATGCCAAGAAGCAAGTGGAGAGGTCCTTGGAAGATCCGGAGATGCTCATTGTAACATATGAAGGTCTCCACCTGCATTACACCTCATACTTTCACTTACCTCGATCCCAAGATTATTTCACTGCTGGTAGTCATGTTGCCAAGAAGCCAAAACTCGAACCAACAAGCCTTCAAGCTGAAACTCCAGATTCAGTTTCAGTGGAGCATAAAGTGCTGAATCCATCAATTTCGTTGACACAGGAATCACAGCCTGAAGCAGATGGAGCAGGAAGCCAAGGGCTTGATAAGAGAACAGATACTCCCGACAGTAAGCAGCATGCATTATTTGAGGATGTTGAGAATAAATCACAAGGGCTGCTAGAAGATGTTGTGCCTCTACTGGTGAGAATGCCTAGAAATCCAACCACACCTTCAAATGACCAGACCTTTTCATCACAAGAATCTTCCACATCATCTTCCACACTTTCTTGGAGTCCCAGCTCTTCCTACCTTGATTTAGGTATACTTTCCAGCATCTTCTGAATTATAACTTAGTAGATGCTAGGATAAACCCACGAATTATGTGTGACAATAAAGTAGAGGAAGTAACACATTAAACATGTCTAAATATTAGGATTGAGAACTCAGTGTAAAATGAGATTTGCCCATATTATTCGTGTCTTTCTAAGCAAGAAGCAGGAATGTAATGTAAAACAACAATCCCTGATATGCTTAAAGAAATTCTGATGTGCATAATTTAAATAGATTGATATGAAAGCAAAAGCATGAGCTTATCATTTATCAGCAAGCAACACTAATATCCACGTTAATCAAAACTCAGCATAATCAACTGAATGAATTTTAATTCATATATCTATCATCGTTGGACGTCGAAACACATGCCTCTAATGAACAACAGGAAACAACAGAGATGCATTGAACTCCTATGCTCATCTTAGCTGGTTAGGTGCCCCTGCTTTAAAATGCTGCTTATGATTGTTGAATCACTCAAAAAGCTTATCTGCCTGGTTTTCTTAGAACAATTTTATGCAATAATAGAATCTTCTTGCCAAAATTGTCTTCAGGATGTCTTAAACCAATTTTATCTGCTTCTAAGTTCAATCAGCAGTACAACTAACTTGACAAAAATGTCCATTGTATTGTCTTCTTTATGACAGCGGACCTACAAAAAGTAAGGCCGTGTTTCATAAATAAAACAACGAAAAAAAATTGTTTGTCAAAAATTTTGAGGATTGATTAGGTTTGTGATGCCACTGCATCTAGACCCTGGCATATACAAACACAACTTCCATGCTCTCCTGACTGGTAACCTCTTCTTATGATCAAAATCTAGATTCCCTGGATTTCATTTGGCTCTACTCCTTCAAATACTGCTACTTGCACATCCGGAAGAAGTCTAACTAAATTTGATATCTAGATCAATATCAGAAAAGCCTCAGATAGAAAATCCTTATTTAACTTCGCATTCAATGATTGAGCACTCATGCCACATACTTGGAGGTTTTACTCCAAATGTGAAGTAACCTTTATACAGAGCAGCATGTGCATTGATCATCCCAGGCAGTACACATCATCTAATCACCAAAAGATGGGAACATAATTTAATCCCAAGCAGTACTCAATATAAAGCATGTCTGTCAACACAATCAAAAAGTATTTGGCCTAAACAAATATAATTTTTTCAATAAGTTGAAAACTAAAAGAATGGATACTGGTCAGCACATAAATATCATAGTAGACAGCCCAAAGATATCTTTTATGAAAAAATCTGAAATAAAAAAAACTTCCATGCATGTCTTGAGAAAAAAAAAAACTTTGAGTTAGTTATTTTGAAGCCAAAGATCTCCCAACCAAATTACACATCTGAAAACAAACGACCATTGTGAAGTTAAAAACCTTCCCCAATTTACATAGCTAACAACAAACTCAACTTTAGTAGCAGGTTTTGGAGGAAGATGGAGGGGAGACATTCTGACATAAGTATATATGTAAGTTCATAGCACAGCTCTAAAAAAGAGAGAGGCATTTGAATGTGACACATGTCTGTCTAACTTTTAACAAGAGTGAATGAGTACTTAAATCTGAACATTTGCTGCAAGCTTGATGGTACACTAAATGGAAAATTTAAAGAAGGTTCGTCAGCTATAAGAGTACAGGTTACATAACCTTGGAAATAAGGAATTGACATTTGGAAGTCCTAGCAAAATGGACCTCAATTTAGCAGAACAATGAACAGTAAAAATGATGTATATTGTTGGCCACTCAACTGTAGGTTATTCATAGAATTAAACTCCCACATAGCAAAAGAACTGACTGGTAAGATTCTCTGATTTACTTAGTTGGCGCAGTTTTCAAAACGTAATTTCCTAAGCTTATCACAACAATAATGCTAGGAAGAGAAAATTTCAAAACAAAAGCTTTAATACAAAATGATCAGCCAAAAGCTGTGAATTGTCATTCTTTTCCATACCAATCTCAACTAAGAGAGAACAAAATTGTAATACACCGGAAACCTGATAATACTGCAAACTACATTACAAGTCAATACACGAAAGGAATCAGCCTATATCTGACCTTGTTCATGTACTCTGTATACCTCTCCCCGAAGGTTTCCACCATTAGCGTTTCCTCCAACTCAGCCTTCCGCCCGTAGTACGCCACACAGACGGCAACAAGGAACAGCAAACTGAGAGGCGCTCTCAGAGTGATGCAATGCAGCGCGAACAGCAGCATTGTCGAAGCATAGATGGGATGCCGCACCCACCTGTAGGGACCGAACTGCACTACCTCCATCGGCACGGCAACCTTCTCAGAGTACTTGGCCAAATACAGAACTGAATGGTACCGCATGAAGAGCGTTACTGCAACCAGAATCCAGACCCCTGCATTGGCCCATCCACCGGAGATCATGTGCAGTTCTGGCCCTTCGTACGCTGCAAGCCAGTGGCCGACCAACACGAGGACCGCGAAGCCAACCTGGAAGGGACGGGGAAGGCGGACGTCCCACTTTGGATCATACTGCCGGGGGTAGAGGTCACCGTAGAGGCGCTGGCGGACGGACGACTCGAAGAAGAAGAAATAGTGGTAGATGAAGAAGAGGGCGATGGGCCAGCCCTCCAGGAAGCCGTTGAAGTGCGCCGGGGGCACGACGGTGAGCCAGGCGACGGCGGCAGCGACGATCGCGAGCTGCTGGAGGACTGAGGCTTGCCCGAGGAAGTACCGACGGTAGCAGTAGAGGCCGAAGGCGGCGAGGGCGACGGCGGCGATCCAGGGCCAGAAGATCCAGGTCCAGCTGAAATAGGTCCAGCAAAAGGGATCGAAGAGGAGGGCGACAAACTTCTTGGCGGCGGCAAGGGCAAGGGCCACGACGGCGGACCACTTGCAGACGGCGAGAGGATTCACGCGGTCAAGGTCGAGGGAAGGGAGAGGGAGGGAGAGGGGGTTGGTGAGGGCGTTGGGAGGGGGCAGAAGGTGTTTGTGGGAGAGTCTGAGAGAGGGTTTAAGGGGGAAGGAGGGGTTGCCGGAGAGAGAGAGTGAACAGAAGGATGGTGCGAGGGAACGGCAGCGGATCGAGGGAAGGGTTGGAGGTTTGAGACGGGGAGAAGAGGCGAGGGATGTAGGAGGAGGAGGGAAGTGGAGGAAGCGGACGACGGAGGCGGCCATGGCAGCGTGAGAGAGACGGAGGAGGAGGCAGACGTTATCTGCTACTGCTTGGGCTGGGCTTTCACTCACGCGAAGGCAATTTGACCTGGTTCGACTCCAGTTCATCAACTCAAGGTTATCTTTGTACATTAGACAATAAAAATAGGATGATTACCCGGGTACCTTCTTTCGATTAGTATACGACACATAAACGTTCCGTGTTAGTTTAATTTATTTAACTATCCATCAAACTAAATATCTATAATAAATCTAGAATGTCATGATCGATTAATTGTTTTAATAAAACTTCTAGATTTAGGTAAACAAGATTTAGCTAAATTTCTCCGGTACAATTGATATTTAATGGGATGATGCATTTGTAACTACAAGTTAAAACTGCAGTATGTTTCTAATAATAAGTCGTATTCTAGTTGATAATATGCATATCATATCACTGGGTCACAATATTATGGGCTGGCGTAGTACACTGGGTCTACCTATGATTTCTTGCCTAGTTGATAATATTGAAATTTAAATGTAAATAAGAAATAGGGTTTTAGTTTTTTTAAGTGGTTTTAGTAATTTGTACTTGGGCCCTTCTTCTTTTTTAAATAAAAAAAAAATTCTCAGTGTTAGTCTAACAATTGCAATTAGTGATTTCTTTTTCTCCGAAAAGTAGCTATCAACCAAATTTGTTTAGAACTCTAGGTATTATCATATAAATCACCTAGTAAAGAAAATAGACCTTTTATTCTTTATTGATACTTCTGTTTCTCTCAAAAAGTCTAGTTAGTTTAGAGATTAAATACTGCAGTCAATTAACATCCAACCTCTCCCCTTCAATGTTTAAGGAAACCAAAACAAACAGCAAGGATACTTAAATATGCCAATGTATATTCTAAACCTTGTTTAAGCGAGATCATTGCAGCTTAAAAAGAAATCTGACATGTGTTACTGATCTTTTGATTGGCTGCTTTATTAAAATATTCTAGTTGATGCCCCCATCACCATCAAGGAGCATATTTTAGTGTCAAACATGCAAGATAAGATCAAACTCAAACATGCAATTAGAGCCTCTCAACTCTCCTCAAGAGAGTGGCTGATGCAGACAGAACTATTACACGAGCATGATGTGCAGTACTACCGTGTACAAATATAAAAACAGCAATATAAACTACTTGGCTGATGCAGACAGGACCATTACATTTAATTTGACTGTTAACTTCTCAAAGCTCAGACAAAAAAATACAAAGAATTATTGCAAACCATCCTAAAAGATTATAAGATTATAGCCACATCTCTTCCTCTTACCAGCAGCAGCATCTGAAAATTAGTTCCCGATCACAGTGTATACAAATCTAAGATGTCTTGGTCAACAACATTGATCTATAAAATCTATTAAACATCTTGTCAAAAAGTAGCTCCAGTTACCTGCACCACATCAAGCCATAAAACTAAGCATAACTCGCATATTACTCTTTCAAAAACATAAATATTACGAAAAAAGAGAAGGAAATCTAATTTAGGGTCAAAATGTTTACAGCATTGGGAGTTGGTTAAGTTGATTCAGGTCCAAATGGTCGAGTTGAGTATAAGGAAGCAAGTTGTCTACCTAAGCATGCATGTACAACTTCGTGGAAATCCCAAGATGACTATATGATACTATGCTCCACTAGGCTTCCATGCAGATACCGCATAGATGATCCTTCCCTTCCATCCCTGAATCAACCATCGACTGTCTTCATCAATGACAAAATCCTTGTGGTAGCTGCTTTTCACTTTATCCTTCGCTTTCTTCATGATGTCTGGGTCAAGAGGAAGCTGCACGAACCCAGCCCTCAAATTCCTTACCTGCCACTGCTTGTAAGTCTCAGGCCTCTCGACTCTTTCTGAGCCCTCGCACGCTATAACATTAAGAGCCTCCCTACCAAAGAGATCCTTCTCAATCAGTGATCTCTGTTCATCATGGCGTGGCACGTTTGCTTCAAGCATATCAAACAAAGCTGAATAGTGGAATAGAGCTTCACGGAAGCGTGTTACGAAGAAGGGGGCACTGTAAGATCCATTAACAACTCCATGAATAAAGACATCTGGATTCATCCTCCTTATTGTGTTGAGAACCCTATTCCGAGGGCTATCCACAACAACAGTCTCATCAATAAGGTTTCTGAAGCGGTACAAACAGTTGACAACCACGACCTCATCTTTAGCAATGTGAAGATCCTCGGCCCGAATCGTCTCCCATTTTGAAGCTATTGCCTGATACTCAAAAGGAACATTGAAACTTTTTGCATAATCTGCAAGCCTCCTGCCTGTCTCTTCAATCCTCTCTGTGGGACGGAAACCTGGCTGGGGTACATCGATCCCAGTTATTCGCAGTTTTGGTGGTCCACCTTCCCTAGTGGAGAGACGCTGGATGAGGCATGGCCATTGAAACCCAAAATAGATGCCAAAATCAATTATGTGCACTTTTGATGCCTTCTCTGCGAGAGTAAGAATTGTCTGATTAGAGAAAAAATGTGAGATTCTCTTGAAAGGGCATGCTGCAAGATACAAATGATAAGCCTTCAAAATATCGGTTGCAGTTGTCCTTTTTGCCACGAGGGCACGATAAATCTGACTTCCGGTGCCAGCTAGGCGAGCTTCGAGACCATCAGCAAAACAATGTGCCAACCTCTGTGACCCATCTCCATTTGGGGAAGCATGCTGTCTAATCTGCTTCAATAGTTCATTAGCAGTCCGTCTGTCATCAGTTGCCACTGCTTGCGCACAAAGAATAAGAAGTGTTCTAAGATCCACCACCTCTTTCTTTGTGTGCTTCTTTCCACGTGACTTGCCACCACTTGGACCTTTTGCCACAGCAATCTGCGCATTCTTGCTTGCTTCATTCTGCATTGCTACTTGTAGATCAGACATCTTCTTAGAGCAGTTATCTCCCTGACAGAGCAAAATCAGGTCAAATATTTCAGACCTAACCTCCCCTTCAGAGGAAACAGTTGACTGTTTATTACTCCGGCCTTCTGCCAGATCCAATTCCTCATTGTTTGGCTTTTTTCGAACTCTGGAACCGAAACTATTAGATGAAGAGTCCTTTGCCGTCTCTGCCTTTACATTGAACGGCCTACCATCCCTTTTGGGCACTCGAGATGATGAAGCACCATTCGACGCTACGTTGATCACCAATTTATCAATGCTGGGAAGGAACTTCTTAGCTTCCTCGACTCCTCTCTTGAAATGCCAAGCTGGCATGTTCCCGAAAAACATATTAGGAGATATGACACTATTGGTGAAGGGCTCCTCGGTACTATTTAAGCTATTAGAGGAGATTGATTGAGTCGGCGACAAATAATCAGCAGAACCTGCACAAGGTACTGATTGCTGGTGTCCGGAAGAGTCACAAATGGAACTACCATCCGCAATCCCAGTGCTGCTACTTGTCACACCTCCGTTGAGATTCATGTATGGAGCAATGCTTGTGTGGTGATGACTCTCAGATATGTTACAAGCATCAAGCGGCGGGTGATCAGGGGATGGCGGGTACTTCTGACCAAGGATGTCATAGAAGGGCTTCTCTGCGGCCCGAAGGGCTGACTCTTCCTTGTATGAACTAACCTTTTCGTCTATATCCTCCTCCATGAGCATTCGATTTATGTAGTTAAGAGCCATATCCGAGTAGAAAATATCACTATCTTCATTACTTTCCACCTCTGCATTTGTGCTAACACTCGATGCAGGGTTGCTGCTCGGGATGATTCCAGTGGACATCTGTGCCAACTCCAAGAAGCTGGCATGACCTAGAGAAGGCTGCGACTCTCCTAGCCCTAGAGCCCGGAAAATGTTTTGGTCAGAGTAAAAATCATCATAACTCAGTCCCCTCATCATGCCAGACAATTCATGGAGGCCAGATTCCATAACCATTGAACTAAAGATTTCCTACCCAAACAAGCCCAATTCTAGACCAAGAGCTATCCTACAGTTCCTGAGCACAGAGCGCGGACAGCAACCAGAACAAGATTCCCAAAATGAAACTTAATTTTTCATCAACCGTCGCAAGGCAAACAATTTTTCCTTCAAATGCTGGAGGAATAAAAAAGGTGGAATCGGGAAAGCAATCAATCTGCAATCATCCATCATCAACTCCCGCAATTCAAAATTTGCAGCAGTATCCTGCCCAAAAAAAAAAAAAAATCAAATCCTCCTGTTAAGTCAATCAGATCTTTGACATTAAAAAGCGAGCTGTTTAAAGGGTGGGGAAAAAAAAGGAGAAACAAAAAAATCTCAGAACAAAATCATGGAAAAACGAAAACTGAAAACTTTCCAGTGTAGAAGCAGAGAAGCAACAAGCAAACAAAGAAAAACCCCGGACGCTCACCAGGCCGCATCATTGAGTATCAAAAAAAACAACGAGAAATCCACAGGATAACCGAACTGTGGATCGAGGAAAGGAAAACAACAAAGATCGATTCCATTATGGAAGGTACCGAATCCTGGGAGGACAAGGAGAGGAAGAGGGAGAAGGAAAAAAACATGAGGAGGGAAAAAGAAAAGAGAGGAGGAGAAAGGCATACCTTGTAGGAAGAGCAGGCAGTGGGCCGGCGAGGCAAAGCAAAAGGCGAAGAGGAGGGAGACGGACATGGAAAGGGAGGCCAAACTCATGAGAAAGGGTGGACTCCCCTGCTTGTCTGCCTTGGCTTTTGGAGTTCTTGTCCGCCCTCTCTCTCTCTCTCTCCCCCTTCTTTCTCGCTTGCGAATAAATCCAATGTCCTCGGAACCGGATTGGCCCGCCTGGTCCAGATAACGAGACCTGATCGAACCGGCCAAAGCTCCGACCGGTTCCATTCGTTATTCGAATTTATCATCATTTATTATCTTTGTTATTTATTCTGAAGTTTACTGAAAAATAAATTTCATCTAATAAACAAATTAAAGAAGCTATGGGTTCAAATCTAAACTAACATTTTCTTAATAATTCATCTCAATCAAACCCTCATAGTTAAACTTTTTTTAATATTATAAATATGATTATTATCAAATTTTTACTCTTATCGTATTAATATAATTATACAACAGTAATAATATCTTTTATCTATATAATAAATAATATTTTAAATTAAAATTTATTAGTAATTTTTTATATCATCGGAACTAGTGTAGAAACATCCACTCACCACGTATAGAAAAAACAAAATCAGCATTGAAATTTTATTCGACCGCTTTAGCGGTAAGATCATGACTCATTCTAAATTTAAATATAATAATAATAAGATTTAAATATAATTACTTAAATTTACTTTTTCTATGCTAACTATATATTTTTTTTTACTAACTTAGATAAATCAAATCGGTTCTAAGTCATTTTTTAAGAAATAAAAATTAAACTACAGTAAATCAAGTTTATATTCTAATCTTATTTTTACTGTTTATTTTTATAAATATAGTCATATTTTTAATGTTATCGTATTAATATGATTATATATATAAAACTTATGAATAAATTCATAAATTTTTTACATCATTGAAGTGTATAAATATTCATCTATTAAGAAAAAATAAAATTAAAATATAAATTTTATTTAAAATCTTTATTAATAAATTATGGCTCATCTTAAACATGATAATAATAATAATATATATTAAATACTAATTTTAAAAACATTAATAATGTATTTAAAATCTATATCAATATATACATACATGATAAAACTATTTTTTATTAATACTGTATTACTTATTATTATACATTATAACCTATAGTTTTTTATACCATCGGAACTAGTGTAGAAACATCTATCCACCACGTAAAGAAAAAAACAAAATCGAAATATAAATTTTATTCCACCGCCTTGACACGAAGATCGTGGCTCATTGTAAATTAAAACATAGCAATAATTTTTAAATAGTAAAAAAATTACTAGATAATTTAAATTTATACTAAAGATGTACATCTCCCTATGTACTCAAATAATAAAGTGATATTTTAAATTAATTTCAAACTATTTTTATTTTAAAATACAAATCTAACATGATATTTATAGAGGTTAATCAAGTTTTTAATCTTATCATTTTAATATAATTATATATATTGGTATTTTTATCGGAGCAATAAGTACTTTAGAATAAAATTTACTAATAATTTTTTATATCATAGGAACTAGTATGAAAACATTCATCCACCACATAAAGAATGGACAAAACTATAATATAAATTTTATTCGACCGCTTTAACGATGGTGACTTATTATGGATTATCTGCTCAGGATGAATTAAATTTTTACTCTTTATCATATTAATATAATAAAAAAATTATAAAATAATTTTTAGTCAATAGCTTAATTGTAAAGGGGCTATTGATCATACTAAATTTAAATATACCTTTACCTGTGTCTACATATATATTATTAATTAAGCTAAAATAATTAAAATCTCTATTGTAAGGTACTCATACTTTCATCCTAATATTGTAAATCTAGTTAAGTTTTTCAATCTCATTATGATAATATAATTATATATTCACAATAATACTTTTGTTTGTATAGTAAATACTGAATATTTTAAAATAAATATGTAGGAACATATCTATATCTACGTATAAAAAAAATTAAATATATAAATAACTTATATCCATATCTATACCGTAAACATTTATATAATGAATTAATTCAAATCATATTAATATAATTATACATAAGTACTAATATTTTTATCTATATCATCCGAACTAGTGTAGAAAAATCTATTCACAACATAATGAAAAAATAAAAATTGAATATAAATTTTATTCGACCGCTATAATAATAAGATCATGACTCATTATAAAGTTAAATGGAATAATAATAAACTTTAAATATTAAATACTAAATATTATAACCTTAAAATTAGATACTTAGAATTATTTTAATTTACATACAGCGTACCTATATATGAATCTCTTTGTATATATCCTTATATATAAAATAATAAAGTAATAATTTAACAAATTCTAAACTTATCACCTCACGGCAAATATACAAATGATTGACCATGGGTATCTAAGAAACCTGAGAGTTAAATCGGATCGGAGTCCGATATTAAAAATAAATAAAATTAAAAACTAAGCGGGAGGAAATCAAGTGCGCAACAGTTTATAAACGGAAGGACCATCTCTCCCAACGACACACTGCCATCTCCTCACGATTAAAATAATAATAAAGCTCCCTATATTTTTCAGGTACATGCACCCACAGATCTGCTCCCCCTCCATTAAAATACTAAGCTTCGTACACAACTCTAGAAGTAGCCTTTTCACTATTTTTACTGCTCCTTTCGCTAGATATCCCACGTCCCTTTTTCTAAAAGAAGAAATCATCAGGCAACAACTCATCAGCACCGAAAGCCCGAGCCGCTGATGACGGGGGTACACCGCCGTTAATTATTTTAGGAATCGACGTGTTAGCGGTCGGAGCCACAGCTTTGGGGCGTAGTTTATTCATCGATCCCGCATCAAATGGGTGCAAGGGAGGAGTTTTTAAATATAAAAAGCGGTACTGAAGAAAAATAATAATAACGGTAACTCCCAACTTCCTATATCGATGGCGGTGGCGGTAGCAGCAGTAAAGGGAAGCGTGTGCGGGGGAGATGGATGCGCTGCGCACCCGCATGCGTTGCATCCGGCTCATCGATCGAAGATGGACGGACGGACGGACGGCTTGGATTTATTTAATCGAGGAGGGAGAGGGGGGGGGGGGTCTCGTGAAGGCATGGTGCAATTTGAAGTAGGTGGCGACGGGGGAAGCGTCATCTCAAGCCCACGCACGTAAAGTTGTTTGCACCCAGCCATCGCTTTCCCATTTATTTATTGCGAGCGTATGAGCAGCGTGTGTCCGCTGTTGCAGGTCGGCTGCTCTCTCTCTCTCTCTTTTCTTTTTTTCCAATTATTTTTCCCCGATCAGTCAATATATCTTTAATTATATTATTACGTGTGATTTAGATTGAAATCGAGGGTTGCATTTTAAAATCATCGTGTGGATTTAATGTTGGTATATATATATATATATATATATATATATATATATATATATATAACTCTTATCCAACGAAATGTCAACGCAACGAGTTTTAGATCACGACGGTAAAGAAGAGACGAGGGCCATCCGATGAGTAGAGGTTTTCCCTTCCTTTCCGGAGGAGCTGAAATGATGCTCCGCGTTCCTGCTTTCCCCTTCTCGGTCAATGGATTGCGAGAGCCGAGAGAGAGCACGGAAAAGAGGTCCAGAGGTCGTCGTCGTTTGAAACCTGGACCGGACTTTCTTCTCGGGGTTGGTCGAACCGGGTCAACCCACTCACGTGGATTAAAAAGAAACCGTATACCTATCGTTAATATTCAAACCCACCACTGATATGGCATCTTTATATCATAAAATAAATTAGGTAGGATTTGAAATGCAATTTATCTTTAAATTATATTCGAATCGATCCATTTTAGTTCAAGAATCGCCACCTCTCTCTCTACTTAAATAACAATAATAATAATGGGTTCCGTATCATCATCATTAGGTTGCATGTGCCGCCTCATCCTGCGTACTACCTGATAAGACCGTGCAGATATACACAGACCTTGATCGGCACGTATCACCCCCCGCTTTTATTTACCTTTAATTTCCCGGAAATACCATGCATTATTATAAACTAATTACCATCGTAACCAGGTTAAAGAGAGAGAGAGAGAGAGAAAGTAATGGGAGTGGTATTTATCATTGATTTGTTTGTGGGGTTATTCTATTTTTAATTTTTTAAAAGGAACGACGATGCGTTATTTGGAGAGGGAGGGGGGCCGTTTTGAATAATAGGGCTGGGCTGGACTGGCCCAAAAAGAGTCATTCAAACGCATCTTACTGTACATGCAAATAATGGATCCCCAATAGCCCGTACCGATCGAATCAAATCCGATGACCAGCATATCATGCACCCACCAAAAGCGGGAAAAACCCCTAAAGCCCCCTTCCCGGCGTCGTCGGAGCAGCGCGGCGGCGTCCTCTTCCGGTTCGACTCATCTCCACATGCGAGTGCACAGGTAAGGCCCTTTGCTCTATCTTCTGATCCCTCCGCCCGATGCTTGCTTTCTCCTTTGTAGGGTTCTTCTTCTTCTTCTTCTTTTGTCCTCCGACATCAGCCGCGGAGGTTGAGTCCAGAGTGAGAGAGGGAAGCTTCGGCGCAGCACCTCTATTTCATTATCCGGTTGCTTGCTTACTTTGCTCTGAATGTTTCGGTGTGTTAGCATAAATAGAATCTGGAATTTTTCAGTAGACATTGTGGTGCCGCGGCATTGCGAAATCACATCTTAATCGATCGGGTCAACATTGCTCGAGCAAGGAGCGTAGATGATGACTAGTTGGGGGATCATGCTTTTGTAGGTTCTTTCTTGGGTGTTTTTGTACTAAATTTTTCCTTCTTATATATATACATATATTCCACATTTTTATGTCTATTGACAATCCATCGTGACCTGGGAACCGTTTAGAAACATTTCTTAAGGTTAGCATGAATTCATCATTTTATTGTTTTGAAATCGGAGATGTTATTGTTGCTAGCTCGTCGTTAATTATCGGTGCTCTTTTTTATTTTTATTTTTTTACTTTCGTTCTTTTATATTGTTTCAGATTTACAGGATCAAGAAGATATCGAGTCGGCAAGGGTATAACTTTAGAAAATTAAATTCATTTATGACATCATGAAGTCATGGCTGGCCTGGGCAATCTACTTCCCTTTTGCCCAATCACTGAGGAAAATTATCGGCTTCGAATTAAAAGGAAACTCCTTTCTTCTTGTGTTTTTTGATCGCTTACATTCCTTTGGACATTATGATCAGATATTGGTATATTGGGAGAACACAGATTGTGTCGGTCTTCTCACTTTTCCGGCGAAGCATTCCCTCATCTCATTTCCCTCGATGCAGTGTCGCATCACATGCAGGAGTCTTAGTACTTGAAGAAGAGAATCACGCACGAAAGCTTCTTGATTTCGACTCTTATGCTTATGCACGAGCATATCAGGATTGCATCACCCAAAAAAATTGTTCCAGAGGCAAAGCTATTCACGGCCACTCCCTCAAGAATGGCAACTGTTTGGATTTGTTCTGCCTTAATATCTTGCTGAACATGTATGCAAAATTTGATCTCTTTGATGATGCATGCAAGTTGTTTGCAGAAATGCCTGAAAGAAATATGGTTTCTTTTGTCACATTAATTCAGGCTCATGCTAAGTGTGGCAGACTAGTTGAAGCGGCTCAGCTTTTTCTGAGGCTTCATCGAGAAGGCCATGAGCTTAATCATTTTGTGTTCACCACGGTTCTAAAGCTCTCGATCACTATGGAATTGCCAGAGTTCGGTTGGTCTGCACATGCATGCATTTATAAGCTTGGTCATGAGTCAAATACATATGTTGGTGCTGCATTACTCGACACATATTCATTTTGTGGCAATGCAAGTGATGCGAGGAAGGTGTTTGATGAGATTGCTGGGAGAGATATTGTTGCTTGGACAGGGATGATTTCCTGCTATTCTGATAATGATTGTGCTGAGGCCGCCTTACATCTTTTCTCTAAGATGACTGTTTCTGGTTTGCGACCAAACAACTATACTCTCACTAGCATGATCAAGGCGGCTTCCTCCATTTCATCGTTAGCATTAGGAAAGAGCATTCATGGCTATTCAATCAAAACTTGCTATGAAGCAGACCCTTTCGTTGGTGGTTCACTGCTTGATATTTATGCAAAATATGGAGACATTGAGGATGCTCGGACAGTCTTTGAAGCAGTTCCCCAAAGTGATGTAATTCTTTGGAGTTTTATGATTGCACGTTGTGCACAAAGTGATCAAAATGAAGAGGCATTGGAAATTTTTCAGCGGATGAAGGAGTCCTCAATAGCTCCCAATGAATTCAGTTATTCTAGTGTTTTACAGGCTTGTGCAAATATTAGAGGCTTGAATATGGGAATGCAAATCCATGGCCATGTTACTAAGATAGGCCTTATTTCAGAGTTTTTTGTTGCAAATGCTCTGATGAACGTTTATGCCAAGTGTGGTAATATGGAAGCCGCGATGGGGATCTTCTCTGGTTTGTCCGATGGAAATGATGTCAGCTGGAATACGCTTATTGTAGGCTATGTGCAACAAGGCTTTAGTGAACATGCACTAAGGCTCTTTTATCATATGCACGCTGCCCAAGTGCCAAAAACTCAAGTCACATACTCTAGTGCACTTCAAGCGTGTGCAAGCATAGCTGCCATCGAGCAGGCAAGGCAGGTACATGCAATGATTGCAAAGACCACACTGTATGACGATGCTGTTGTTAATAATTCTCTGATAGATGCCTATGCCAAGTGTGGGAATATTAAAGATTCTAGGAAGGCATTTGACATGATCAAGGAATGTGATCTGATCTCTTGGAATACCATGATCTGTGGATATGCGGTGCATGGTTTAGGAAATGATGCTATGAGCCTTTTCAGTAGAATGAGGGTCAACAAGATCAAGCCCAGTGGTGTGACTTTTGTTGGTGTATTGTCTGCATGCAGCTATATGGGTTTAGTGGATGAAGGCTTATCTTATTTCAACTTGATGACCGAGGAATATGGCATTGTACCAGGCATGGAGCATTACACTTGCATGGTTAAGCTTTTAGGACGTTCTGGTCGTCTGAATGATGCTGTGAAATTTATCGAGCAAATGCCCATAGAACCTAGTGTTATGGTTTGGCGTGCCCTTCTGGGTGCTTGTTTGGTGCACAAGAATATCCAGCTAGGAAGCCTATGTGCAGAACGAGTGCTTGAGATGGAACCCGAGGATGAGACAACGTACATCTTAATGTCAAATTTGTATGCTGCAGGAAGAAGTTGGGAAAATGTGGCTCTTGTCAGGAAATCCATGAGAAGTAAAGGAGTGAAAAAGGAACCTGGTTGTAGCTGGATCGAGATTCATAACGAAATTCATTCTTTTTGCATGGGAGATGATGCCCATCCTGATACACGGTTGATACGTGGAATGCTTGCATGGTTAAATATTGAAGCTAGCAGAATAGGCTATGTTCCCAATGTTAATGTGGTCTTGCATGATATTGATGATGATCAGAAAGAACGTTTAGTCTGGGTGCATAGTGAGAGGTTGGCCTTGGCGTTGGGGCTTATAAGACTTCCAGCAGGAAGCCCGATTTGTATAATTAAGAATCTACGATTTTGCCAAGACTGTCATGCTGCCTTCAAGGTAATATCCGAAATTGTTCGGCGTGAAATTATTGTGAGGGATATTAACCGATTTCATCATTTCGAGAATGGGATTTGCTCCTGTGGTGATTATTGGTAATTTATTTGCTCGAGTAATACTAGGAATCTAGCAGTTCAAGTTCCAGAAAATAGAAAAATCCAGTGTGCAGCATGAGTTAATTTAATTGACACTGCGGAGAAACGATGACAGGACATGTAGGAAGGGAATGCACCTTTATGCCATCGCTGCCGCTCGCGTAATATGGAAGGTGGAATATAAAACTGCTTGTAGTTGAGAGAAAACATGCGGAAATTGGATTGCATTAAACTAATTAATTGTTTATAGTAAGAGACATATTTTTACGTTTATTTTTTCTGTAACTTCAACCTGTAAAAGTACCTTCATGTTATCCTTGATAGATCCAACTTACAGATAGAGGAAGTCCTGATCCAGAGCTCTTCGTGCCATATTCATTCATCATCGCAGGTACAAGACAGCCTTTTCTTGATACGTACATCAATTTATAGTGGCCTATTTATTTTTCTTCTTAATCAATATACGTACATCACTAAAAATGGATTTCCAAAATAAAAGAGAACATGAGGAGTTTGTTGGAGTTGTAATTCCATAACGAAAAATTCCAAAAAAAAAACTTGCCTATCGTTCTTGATACTTGTTTTCTGTTTATAATGTTATCTTTCTGGAAGGTTCTTGTACAGCCTAGTGTGATGATTTTTTTAGTCGTTTTGAAATTTTAAAAGCAGGAACTTCAGTAGAATTTACGATCAAATATTCTCATCAGTTTTGGAATTTAAGAATCCCATATGTTTTCCTGAACAAAACTTGCCTAGCAACATCATGGAGCTGAATGGTAATATTAATTTTCTTTCTTTTGGGAGCTAAGTATGCAGTAGGTAGCTTGGTCTTCAATGCAGTATCTACCTACGAAAATAATACTGTTTCTCAAATCTCTTGTCTATAAATGACCTGCTTTTGTTACTCTTTGGTCTTGTAATTGGACCACCTTGGTGGTTTCTGTTGAAGGGCATTTCTTTTGTTCTCTTCTGTCAAACCTGTTCATTCTACTGAAATGTCCAAAGCCTATTCTTCATAGTGGGTGTCTTTTCTGAATCCACCTGACCCAACGCTAGCTGCATTCCTTAGAAGACCCATAGACTGCATTCTCATCCATGGTTGATTTGTAATGTTTATTACTGAACAAACAACTCAGAGAAATCCCCACACATGTGTCTGCTATAATTTCACTTTTTATGCACTTGTTACTTCACCCACTTATTTCTTTGTGAAATGATGCCGATTAAGACTGATCAAGATGCTTTGAGGACCCCAATAAATAATGTAGCTACTAACAGCTATGAATTATGAACCCTTCCAGGACAATTTGGCATACTGATCGTCAACAACAAATAAGGAAGATAAGGCCACTTCGCAAAAGGTGTATTAGCTCAGGATGAGGTGTTACACTCCTAAGCCTGAGGACAAACAGAGGTTAGGATGCTCTACAGAAGGTGTATTAGCTCAAGATGAAAGATGGGGTGTTACATCCCTAAGCGCAAATGTTACGATGAGACTGGCCATGCAAGGTTGAAAGCATGTTTGAGATACAAGAATTGTAAGAAAGTTTTGTTAAAAGAAGCATCTCACGAGGGTACTGTAGTATAGTGCATGACATATAAACACTTAAGTGGGGCATGTTCACGATGCTATTGCCTTGACTAGAGTGTAAAGTGAAAGTATAGGACATAGGACATGCACAGATAAGCTCGAGTTCAATGGTGCATATGCATGGATGAATAGGTGTAGATGCGCTCACGGAGACAAGTGGGGAAGTGGGTGTGCGTGAAAAGCAAAGCGAAACTATGTTTTAGCTCGAGCCTATTGAAACACTGGAGTTCAACAAAGAGAATCATCTAATGAAATTAAAATTAGACGAGTTCAACAAAGAGGATCATCTAGTGTTGCTCATCCAGATTTTTATATTCCGATGAAGATCATGTAAAAGACCTAAACAAACTCTGATAAAGTAGAGAATCAAAGTAAAAAAGATAGAGGGATAAAATTAGTGCCAATAACTATAAAATCATTTTTATTCTAACATTAAAGGAAACAGATAGAGCGCTTAGACTGTGAGACTGCGTAGGAGTTATGAATCACCGATATATTTTTCCTATATTAATAATTCACTTCAGATACAATCCAGCTTTACCTCTTCTTTATTATTATTATTTATTTCCCATAGGAAAATAAAAAGGATGATCGACACAATAAAAAACACAGCAAGGGTCATTGACAATGAAGTGTGAAAGGTAAAAGCAATATCCCATCGTTAAAGAAATACTATTTCAATCCAAAGTTGTCAATCTTATATATATATATATATACATTCATCTGGAACGGCTACATGCAACTTATTTTTCCCTGGATTGCCATTTTTTTTTCACTGAACACCGACAGCTCCGACCCTCGCTCATCACTGGTCTAAGAATCCGATCCGGATCCGTCCAAATTAACGGGTCTATTGAGAAGAAAAAGCAGCATGGGATCTCGCCCGCAAGCGTCACACGTGCCGGATCCGGACCCACGCGGTTTCACTAACGGGCGACGTCGGCTTCACTAACGGCCGTCGCCTTCCCTCCGTTCTCTTTCCTCATCCCATCTCGTCGCATCCGCCTTCACCGTCCATCCGTCCATCCCCTCGCCAATCTCCACGATCTCCCACTCTTTAATTATTTACCCCTTAATATACGTACGCGTATTTAAATTGACCTATATTTTTAAAACATTTCATTTAATTTAGTACATATAAAATTAATTTCTCATTTGGCATTTAGTTAGGTAAAGAAGTTGGTCAAAATGAATTAAATCTCAATAAAATCAGTACAATTCAATTAAATGTAAAATTAATTTACTCGCCCTTTTAACCCATTTCCTTTCATTTTAATGAATCTTCATATAAAAAGACTAAATTGGTCCGGCCACCGTCAGATGACCCGGCCGGTTCGACCCGACCAGGTTCCGGTTCAAATCCGATCCCTGCGGTGCCTCCCCCCACTCTGCCTCACACCCACACCGTCACTCGCTCACTGCCAGTGCCGCACACTCACTCCCTCCCTCCCTTCCGCCATTATTAGCTCGTCCTCTTCCTCACCTTCCTCGCTTTAAGTACTCCACCTGCCTCCCTTCCTCCTTCTCAATTCTCCTCCTCCTCATCCTCCTCCTCCTCCTCCTCCTCCTGTGTTCCGCTCATGGCCTCCCACTTAGCACTGCTCCTCACGCTCGCCGCCTCCGCCGCTCTCCTCGCCGACGCCCGCATCCCCGGCGTCTACTCCGGAAGCTCCTGGCAGACGGCCCACGCCACCTTCTATGGCGGCAGCGACGCCTCCGGCACAATGGGTCAGCGCTCGCTCTTCACCAACGCCGGCCACCGGCGGGCTGGCATTTTTTGGTGCGTTAGCTAAAATTGAGGCCTGGCTGCTTCTGGTTTTTAATTATTGCAGGCGGAGCTTGTGGGTACGGAAATCTCTACAGCCAGGGGTACGGCGTGGATACGGCGGCGCTGAGTACGGCGCTGTTCAACGATGGGCTGAGCTGCGGGGCGTGCTTCGAGCTCAAGTGCGCGGACGACCCGCAGTGGTGCAAGGCGGGGAGCCCCTCCATCATCATCACCGCCACCAACTTCTGCCCCCCCAACTACGCCCTCCCTTCCGACGACGGCGGCTGGTGCAACCCGCCCCGCCCCCATTTCGACCTCGCCATGCCCATGTTCCTCAAGATCGCCGAGTACCGCGCCGGCATTGTCCCCGTCTCGTTCCGCCGGTAAGCCCTCCTCCATTCCCATGCTCGATGGCTACAGGCGTGCACGTTAGATGTTTTGTTTATTTACCTCAAAGGGGGACCCGCGCGTCCTTCCGAAACAAGGAAAGGAACATACCATCGAGCTCAAGTGGATCGACGGAATCCAATAAATTAGAAATAAATGCGTCATAAAAGGGAAGGGAGGAAGACCCCTTCCCCTCTTCCTCCTCCGTCCTTCGCAAGCTCATTCAATGGTCCCTCCTCGCTGACCACATGCCATGTTCTCCAAACCACACCACATCATATCCCTCTTCCCCCACCCGTGATTATTGTCCCCCTCAAGCCGCGTGAAACATGGGAGAGCGAGCTTGCTCTCGACAAGGGCATGTGCCCCCACGCCAGTGAGGTGTTCGATGAAATGACCGAGCGGACGAGCCTGAGCAATTTTTTTTATTTATTTTGGGCCTCTACTCGTGCTGCTCGCAGGGTCCCGTGCAGGAAGGCGGGCGGCATCCGCTTCACCATCAACGGCCACATGTACTTCAACCTCGTGCTCATCACGAACGTGGCCGGCGCCGGCGACGTCGTCCGCGCGAGCGTCAAGGGCTCCCGCACCGGGTGGATCCCCATGTCGCGCAACTGGGGCCAGAACTGGCAGTCCAACGCCGTCCTCGTCGGGCAGTCCCTCTCCTTCCGCGTCACCGGCAGCGACCACCGCACCTCCACCTCCTGGAACATTGCCCCCGCCAACTGGCAGTTCGGCCAGACCTACTCCGGCAAGAACTTCCGCGTCTGAGCTCCGACGTCGTTCGCCGCCACCCGTGCTTGAAGGAAAAAAAAGAGTGTGTTTTGCGAGTGCAGCGGGATCGATGAGCAGCAGCTGAAGTGGCTGCAGACCAAAATGGGTGCGTGTAGCCCGCAGCTGCTCAATCAATCAATCAATTACATTAAGATGTCATCACTATTTTTATAACTATCATTAATTGCGTGGATTGCCCTACTTTGGAGGAGCCTCTTCTTTGCATCAATGAATGTGATAAGCCCTGATTATGACCGATGCTTTGCTGCTACTGATCAATTAACTTGGCATCTTCCTTTTCTCTTTGCGCGATGCGCAGACGAAGTCAATCGAGATATAAAAAAGCTCTGTTTGGTGCAGCAAAGGGAGGGCATGTGAACCCCTGCGTAGGACCATCCATGCCCCTCCCTCCCTTTGCGTGTCCTTTGCGGCCCTTCACCTTCGATAATTTTTTGGCCCTCCGCTCCACCCACCGACTCCCCCAAAAGACATTTTTGTTATATATATGCCAACACATCCGTTGCTTTTTTTGTCCCAAGAGAAACTTCCCTTTCTGCGTTGGTTTGCTATGCAAGTATTCCAAATCCTACAGAGAATGTAGATTTTGGAAAAAAGATATCGTGCTGTTAGTTCATCTGCTTAGGGTTTCTACTATCATCGCACCCATCGATACATCCATTCTCACAAGATAAATACTTTAACGATGATGATAAGGCCTAATATTAAACCCTGAACGAAAAAAAACCTCTTTTTTTTTCCTTTTCCCTTATATAATAAAAATAAAATCAACAGGGTACAAAATAATTAGGTCAACATAAAAGGCGAAGAGTTTAGAAAGGCGGTGATGTAAACCCAGATGGTGTCCCTTTTCACACCACACGAGGAGCATCCAAAGTCGCTTTTTTAATTTCGATTGAATTATATCGAAGGCAAACAAAAAATAAATAGAATTTTGAGATTATTGAGTGGGCCATTCCTCCTCTGCAGGCTACCCATCTGCACACCACACTACGTTGGAAATAGCCCACCCCGCTCTACAGCGTCCGTGGTGGCCCACCCTCACGTCGTCGTCGCCTCCCTCCCTCCCCCCCTCGAACAAAATAAAAACCCCCATGTGCTGCTCCGCCTCGATCCGCACCCACACTGACCCTCCCGCGTGGCGGTTGGCCCGTCGCCCATCACACTTTTTATGCCGTGCTGCGTTCATTTTTACATCAAATCTCGGTTAACGTTCGACGCTCCATCTCAGCCGTAGATATTAATACCTTTATTCCTCCCGTCCCTTTTTAACTTAAAATTACGTTGCTATTAACCTGGATATATATATATGTATAAAAGGACCACTCCACCTTCTCCCCCCCATGTAGCAAGGGCAGGGGAGGTCCTAATCAAAGAACAGCCCATGTTCCAATCCTGCGTCTATTTTGTTTGCGCCCCTCCCCCAAAAACCTAAGAGCGGCGAATTAGGCCAAGTCCAGCACTGACTCTGATGGGGATCATCATCCACCGTTTTTGTTGTTTAATCAATAAAGAGATCGATAGATAGAAATAAGAATTCACTCGTCGGACCACCTCGACCAACTCCCTTCCCTGCTCTCCAGGAAAAAAAAAACTATCTATGTGGAGGAGGATCTCTGAATTCTGATTAACTTGGTTAAAAAACAATCTGTGGTGTTATATCAGAAATAGCACATGAGATGTGTTGTCTGTAGTAATAATGATGGTATATATATATGGATCGCCGAGGGCTTGTCAGATATGGATTTTTTTTTGGATACCCCAAGAAGATATAATATCATGATAGAACTCTCTTGGAATCAAGCCCTGCATTTATATATAAGAGAGAATGAACTGAGCAGGGATAGGAGACCAGCACGGTGCGTGCGAGCATTTATAATTTCCACACCATTTCCTGCCCAATTCAATCATTTCTCTTTCCTTCTCTCCCCCACATCCCCCCACGCACATGCACGAATTATGAGACGAACAAAGCCATGTGTGAGAGCAGAGCGGAGGAGAGAAAGGCCATGATATATATATATATATTGGGGACGCACGCAGATTGGTGGTGTGCATCTTGTGGGTTGTCTTCTCCATTAATGTTTCTGGTATGGACGCTGCAGTTCTCGATTGCCGTTGCAATCACGTTTATCCTGATATATAAATTATAATTAAATATTCGAATGAAATGTGGTTTCCTAATACCCGATACCAAACGCATCCTAAATTTAATTTATCGTCGGGTGATTCTGGATCGAGATTACGTTGCCCGACGGCCGAGCGGATCGACCCCCAAGCGACTGAATCCAGATCCGGCCCGTCCGACTCACGACGGCGGTGAGTCGAATATCCAGCCGTCCGTAGGCCTCAGCACGACCGTCAAAGCCGTGCACGCTGAATAAAAAAGCGCGATGAGCACGAGAGATTACCTGTGGCGCCGGACCGAGTCATCCTCCGGTCCGACGACCGTTTACTGGCTGGCTCACCGAGAAGCGTCCGCCGTCCGTGGGCTTCCACACGAAAATTAATGCTCTATCAGATGCGGGCCGAGTTAACCCGACACGATCCGTTTGGCGACTCAGCCGACACGAATCTTAAGGCATAATTGAACTATGCAGGATGCAGGCGATCGATTCCGGACCTGGATCGAGTTTCATGGTCTGGTCGCTCCTCGCCACGTTAAGTGAAAGACTGTGGGTGGATATCTCAGCCGTCCGTTAACCACGACACGATTCTTAGGGCTTGATCGAACGACGCACACATCATAAAAGCGTGATGAAAACGAAGCTTGCTTAGTAGCCAACGCCACGAGTCTCTCTCTCTCTCTCTCTCTCTCTCTCCCTACGTGGGTGTTGGTGTCGCCGGCGGTGCCTGTCGGTGGAGCGAGAGGTAGATTCCGGCGGGAGGAGGAGTACTACGACCGTGAGGAGGCGATGTTTACCCAGTTCGGGGCGACGGCGGAGAGCCTCAGCAAGGCGTCGTCGCTGGTGCTCCGCATCGGCACCGACGCGCACCTCTATGACGATCCCGACGATGTCAGCATCGGGCCACTCCTCGACAGCCGCTTCGACTCTGAGAAGATCGATGCACTCAAGCGACTTCTCGCCCTCCTCGCCCAGGGTACCGACGTGTCCCAATTCTTCCCCCAGGTCTGGATCTGTTGTGCTCTGCTCTTTATCTCCTCCTGCTCATTTGTCCTAACCTGTTTGATTTCGGTGGGAACTTGGATTTTTTTTTCCTGAATTCCTTGTGTTGGATATGGATTAGGTCGTCAAGAATGTCGCGTCGCAGTCGCTGGAGGTCAAGAAACTCGTGTATCTCTACTTACTACATTACGCCGAAAAGTACGTTCTCTTTGCAGTTCCGATAATTTATTGGATGCTTAATAGCCATAACTAGGTTGGATTTTGTGAAAATAAAATTATACGGGTTCCGTTGTTTGTGATTTTTTATGCTGTAGTCTGAATTGCATTGCTTGTGCTGTTTGATTGTAGTCGTGCTGCTTCAAAATGTCATGCGAAATTAGGTTACAGACTTGAGCGATGAAGTAGTTACATGTAGGTTCCTTTTCTCCCTTTTTAAACAGTCAACTGCAGCAATGAGAGAAATAAGAGCATTTCCAAACTGTTACTGATGATGCGAGGACAGTACATTTCCCTTACACGCTTGGAAATATTCTTCTCTAGTCAATTGAGTTGTGTAGTACATTTCCCTTACGCTTCGAAACATGCTCTTTTCTCTCTGTATTTTGTATTTAGTTTTGTTTGCTTCTCCGTTCAAGGAGATGAACAATATGAAAATCTAGCATTTAAATTCTTAACGTTCTTTTTCATGGTTTTATCAGACGACAAAATGAAGCTCTATTATCTATCAATTATTTCCAGAAAGACCTGTCAGATACAAATCCTTTAGTTCGTGCTTGGGCCCTTCGCACGATGGCTGGAATTCGTTTGCATGCTGTAGCGCCACTTGTTTTAAGAGCTATTGCTAAGTGCGTTAGAGATCCATCTGCTTATGTCAGGAAATGTTCTGCCTATGCAATTCTCAAGTTGTACGATTTGCACCACGATGAAGACATTACTTCTTTTGAGGAGGTTAGCTCACTCCTGGCCTCCCATCCCCTCCATGCAAGAAGTCGCCTGAATTATACGAACAAAGTGTTTGCTTGATTTAATTTTCTTAATAGTCTTTTCTTTCTTCTTTATACAGCTTGTAGATATCTTGTTAAACGATCAGTCGCCTGGAGTTGTTGGAGCTGCTGCAGCAGCCTTCAAAGCTGCTTGCCCAGCTAGTCTGTTTCTTATTGCTAAAAGTTTTAGAAGGTTGTGTGAGACACTCCCAGATGTTGAAGAGTGGGGTCAAATTTTCCTAATTGAGATTCTCTTAAGATATGTCATAGCTAGGCATGGACTTGTTAAAGAGTCCATTATGTTTAGTCCAAATTCGATGTTAACTCCAGAGGATGGTGAGGATTTTGCTACTTCTGGTGTTAGGTTGGATAATCAACAGGACTCTGCAATGGGCATCTCATGTGATCCTAATATGGTTACCCTAATGTGTAAATGTTACATTGAAGGACAGACGGAGAGTTTAACCCATGGTGGATGCACAAATGGCGATGATGATAATTTGGACTTTCCTTTAACTTCCAGCACCAATGATGATGTCAGCATTCTGTTGCAATGTACATCACCTTTACTATGGAGTCATAACAGTGCAGTTGTACTTGCAGCTGCAGGGGTTCATTGGATTATGGCTCCAAGAAAGAAAATTGAACTGATCATCAAGCCCATTCTGTTCCTTCTAAGATCATCTGAAGCCTCCAGATATGTGGTAATTTTTTAGGAAATTTTATTATTAGCAAATGGCATTATGATTGTTTCTCAAATTTGTATAGTATACATTAGTCCCATTGGTACATGAAGACATTCTTTTATTAGTATAGACGAGCTGTCTTTTGCTCCACCTTTAACTGTGATTGGGACGAGGCAGGTTGATCTATTAATTGTTCTTTGTTGCAGATTCTTTGTAACATATTGGTGTTTGCCAAAGCAGCTCCTTCATTTTTTTCACCGTATTATGAAGACTTTTTTGTATGTAGCTCTGACTCATACCAGATCAGAGCCTTAAAGCTTGAGATACTATCCACTATCGCCACAGAATCATCTGTAACAAATATTTTGGAGGAATTCCAGGTACTCTCTAGTTGTGTGTTTCATATGAGACATTAAGCTAGTATATCCTTTTGAAGAATATGCTTCTCCTTCAAGTGTAGAATCAGTCAAATGTGAAAAGATCATAATCTTTCCAGGTATCAGAAACTTCCGACTCACTATATCATGCTCTACCATGTCAAGGACATCTGTCTATACATAGATTTGATAACAGAAATTAGCTATGCCACCAACTTAGTCAAGAAGTTGAACTATTATTCTTACTGAACTTTTTGGAGGGTTAACTGAAGCATACACAATTTGGTAGTATAGTACCAAAGTGAGCTCATGAGTCATGATTATCTGTACTTTTATTAAGCTGGATATATGTTCTTTACTTCAGTTATGACATATTTAAAAAAGAATCATAAATAAATACCTTGGTGAAGAACTGGTGCACAGTTTTATGAAGCAGCAAGGCAAAGAAACAAAAAAAAAAACTTCCTAGTAAAGGTTTGGTGGGGCTAAAATTACATAATGGTAATCCACGTATTAATTTTGAAGAGGTCTACAGATCGTGTATTGCATATGGAAATATCAAGGCAAGCTATTTTTTTCTCCTTATTTTCATTCCTTTTTCTGTTTGAGGTTTATCTGAAGCAAATTTTTAGAACATCTTTTAGTTAAATGAGGGTTAGAGCATTATCTTGAGTTTTGTTTACTTTGCAAGCATTTGAAAATTTAATTTCCAAGATGATGTTTTCTCTTATGAGAGTGTTAAGAACTGAAGAATGTAAAAGTATAGATTAAGTCCTTCCTAATTACTAGTGCATTTTGCACCAGTGTTTGTTCAGTCAACCTTAACATGATATCATTATCATAGTTCAGAGCTTTGAATATTACAAAATTATATATTTAAATAAATACCCCCTGGACGTTAGGTGAGTTCATGTATAGGGCTTGGGCCACGCCATCACATATGCCTGTCCACACAGTAGGAAGAATTTTAATGATAGAAAAGTATAATTAGTGCAATTTATTAACAGGTCAAACTTTTAGGATAAGTGCTCATCTGGTCCAACTTGAACGGAGAGCTCATATATTCGTTCAGTATCTATAGTAGGTTAGCTGGGGAAAATGTGTTTTTGTTTCAGCAATGTGCAAATTTTGTAGCCCTTATTACAACATTTTTGATAGAAATAATTCCTGATGTCTATTTTTCTAGTTGTGCTGTTAGGATTATATCAAGGATCCAGATAGGAGATTTGTCGCTGATACAGTAGCTGCGATTGGTTTGTGCGCACAAAGGTTGCCTATGATAGCATTTACTTGCTTAGAAGGGCTTTTGGGACTCACATTTCATGGTAACTTATACATTATATATGGTAGCTTAAACAAGTATATAATAACTCATCTAATGGCGGCATGTTCTACTCACCCTAATTTGGATCATTTTGTAGAGTCATCAATAGGCAATTTGAGCTTTATCGATGGGGAAGCAGGTGTTTTGGTTCAAGCAATCATGTCCATTAAAGCTATAATAAAGCAAGATCCAACTAGTTATGAGAAGGTAGAAGATCTTTAACCATAGTAGTTTTCTATTTTCCAGTATGTGGCTAGATGAATGAAGTTTATGACCTACTTACCTTTGCAAATTTATTTCACAAATGCTCTAGAAAATTGATGAGAGGACAGAACTAAAACCATGCAGCTTGATTTCACTTAATTTATCTTTGTATACCTTATCGATAATAATTGCTTAACATTAGGCTTCTTTTGGGAAGCAGTAATAAGGGACGAGGGAGAGGAAAGGAATTGGAGGTAAGGGAAAGGATAATATGTTCATCCACATTGGGTAAACTGAAAAGGCTATGTGATGGAGGGGAAAGGAGGGATATTCACATTCATCCCTCCTTCCCCCTCAGTTTTATATTCATCCTGTACCATTTTAGTAAAGTTCGAACTTCGACTACTAGAATTTCTGGTTGCATCGTGGTATATAATTTTGTATTGATCAAAACTATTAAATAAATTTACAAAAAAAAAGAATTGTAAATTGAGTGTTAGTGAGCCATATACTCGAATTCTACTAATAGTTAGAACATTGAAGATCCTTTGATTCATTTGATTGATTTTTCAAACATTGCCTTTGATATGATAAAACACAGTTTTTTTTTCCCAGTTTGAGTGGCAACAACAAAAATCTGAATCCATGTTCTGCTTGGTGTTGCCTTGTGACTAGAAAGCCTTAGAATCTAGGATTAATTTGGAAGGGCAACTGCATGGTTGTAGTTTGTCAAGGTTACAATATAGGTGTTGTTTGCAGTGGTACCATCTAGCATCTGTTGTTTGTTGCACTGGGATGGTGGTATACCTTATGTAGGTGTAGTTGTAGTTGTTTCTTAATGCTTCAGGCCAAAGTTGATTTGTATTTGACATTTATTTCCCTTATAGATAGTGGAGATGTCATGCATATTGACGGAACTCTTTTCTCATTTTCCTGGATCTGACCTGCTTCTGTCGGTAAATGCTTTTATGGCTCTAAGATAATCAACTAGTTTTAAATGATGGATGACCCTCTTCAAGTTACTAAACTTTTAGAAAAACATGTACAAATTTGGGTTGGGTCTACAAAGCACTGGTCAGGTCTTTTTTTCCCTTAAACCGTTTCTATGTGGTTTTAGTTCATATTTTCAGTATAGTTGCTGTAAAATTTATTCATTACAAATATTATTATTGTTAATCCTGCTGATGCAAGGCTCTTGTTAATGACCGTACCTCGAGTACTTAATTTTCATTTGTGCATTGAGAATTCTATGCTTATGTCACTGTAACATTACATCTATTACATGCTTTTACTCTCTTCATTTGTAATCATTGAAGGTGATTGTCCGATTGGCTTGCAATTTGGACAGAATCAAGGAGCCCGCAGCACGTGCATTGGTTATTTGGATTGTAGGAGAGTATAGCTCTGTTGGACAGATTATTCTCAAAGTGATACCAAGTGTACTTAAGTATCTTGCATGGTCTTTTACTTCAGAGGAGCTTGAAACAAAGCTGCAGATCCTAAATACAACTGCTAAGGTTGACTTTTAAGTATCTTTTTTTTAGTGTTACATATGAATGGGTTGGTTGATTTTCTTCTTCAGGCATAAACTAATTTGCCTCATGTATTTTCCCCTTGTACACATTTGATAAGTCACTTGAAGTGGAAGTATTATACACACTGTTTGTTCTAGGGAATAGAACCTTAACAATTTTCATTCATGTATAATTTTATGCTATGAAGGTTTACCTAATTTGCATTTTGGGGAAAAAATCCAAATGATTGTTTGTTTAATTTTCTTATTGTTTTCAATTCTACTTTTAAGCGTTTAGCTTGCCTACTTTCTAGTCCAAATCACTGCCTTCAAAATCCAATGTGATAACACATCAAAATAAAGCATGCAGTGTATTTGCAACAAAGCTACCTCCTATTGGCATTACTCCCGCTTTATGACATGGTAAGTGATGTGATGCCTTGTCAATGAAGTTTCCAGCCTAATTTGGTTCACGTTGGCATTACTATGCAGGTTATATTACATACAGAAGGAGAAGATCTATTGACATTCAGAAAGATTCTGAGCTATATTATTGAATTAGGAAAGTGTGACCAGAACTATGATGTCCGTGATCGAGCACGTTTTATATTTAAACTTGTGCCTCAGAGTTTGACTTCTCCATCTATTGAAGAGATTGAGACGTGTAAAATGCAGAATGAAAGAATGGATCATAAATTTGGAGAAAACATATTTAACGGAAGAACACAATCAACAATATCCTCGACAAAAGCTTTTCGGATTTACCTTCCAGGATCTCTATCACAAATTGTTCTCCATGCTGCTCCTGGCTATGAGGCTCTTCCTAAACCATGTAGTTTGCTTGATAGCACCCTAAATCTCCGAGCACAGCTCAATAATGAGATGCAAGATCCAGCTACTAAAATGGATAATTCAGTGGGAACAAATGATCCTGATATGTCCTCCGGATCTTCAATCGATGAAAGTGGCTCTGCCTATGATTCTCATCATTCTTCCAGCGCTTCAGATGGTGAAGGGTATGAATCTGCCAGTGATCCAAATGAAATTAGCCAAGATGGCAGAGAAAAATTCCTAATTAATGCTTCTGACACTAATGTTGATTGCGATCATACAAGTCAAACTTCCAAGGGAAACTTATCTGCATTCATCTCCACAGATCTGGCAGCATTAATGTCTAAGTCAGCACTGGAATCGTGGCTGGATGAGCAACCAGGTTCAGCATCTGTGCAGCAGAAATCCCAACAGACTTCTTCTGGAAGAATATCAATTAATAATCTCAATTGTACTGTTAGACCAAAGCTTCATACTCTGCTTGATCCTACAAGCAGTAGTGGCTTGAGAGTGGAATATGAATTTTCATATGAAACTTCAACTATATCCCCAACATTAGTACTTGTTGAAGTTATTCTTGAGAACTGCTCTTCTAACCCATTGGTTAATGTAGCATTGGAAGATGGAGAGACTTCATCAGGTGCGAAATCTTCAGACCTACAGCTGGGAGGACCTGAAAGGTGCTTTCATGCTTCATTCTCACCATAGATTATTTATTTGCTTATATATTTATCTATCTTTTATGATATCCACTATGGATCTGAAGCCACAACCATTTGGTTAAGATCATTTTGCTTTAATCAATTGAGCAATGCAAGCTGTACATTTCTTACCAGAGATTTTTGTTATGTATTTTGTGTCCTAAGGGGGCAAGATTTAAAATTTCACCACCAGTAGAAGGATGGAGCTATACGAAATAGTTTTATGTATCATATTGTTTATATTGATAGAAAAAAATTAAGTAAATAAAAACAATATTTTAAGCTGATTGATGCATCATCTTTAAGCATTGAAATTTCATATTTTAACCATTGGAGCGCTTCAGTTTCTTTGTGTAAGGTATTTTATATCGTGTACCAGTATTACCTCAGAACATAATACTAACGGTGCCTAGTTACAGTATTTAAAACCTTGGTTGGAGGATGCATTTTATGGATTTCTTGGTTGCCTGTCTTATCACTTCTATGCTCACATGATCTTTTTCTTGTTCGTCTGTAGCCTGCCTCCTGATAGTGTTCCAACTATACTTTCTTTTGAAGAAATCGCATCTCTAGATCCAGGTCAGAGGTTGAAGAAAGTTGTTCAAGTCCGCTTTCCTCATCATCTTTTGCCACTTAAGTTGGTCCTGTTATGCAATGGGAAAAGCTTCTCGACAAAGCTTTGGCCCGATATTGGGTATTTTATTAGACCACTCTCCATGAGTATGCAGGCATTTGTTGACCAGGAACGGCAATTACCAGGGATGTTTGAGTATTCAAAGAGGTCAGTCAGCTGTCTCATTTTTTCTGATTGTAAAGTTTTCATTGTTGGATATACCCAGGAGTTGATTACTTACTAATTCGGATGGAAGAACACTCAATTTGGTGACTATGTTGGATCAATGCCCAAATTGAGTTTAGTAAAGAACAAATCTTCATTTTGAGATAAAGCCAGACAGTGCAAACATCATCCATCCCTTTTAAACCAATTGTGCTTGTAATTTAGACACCCAAAGGTCAAAGTAGTTATAGCACCAGAAGAAAGCCTTCGGATGATGTTCTTAAAGATCTAAATGAAATCTTGTGTCATTTTTTAAAATATATACTACCAGTTAAAAGGTTAGGAATTGACATCAGGTTCACACCAATCAGTTGTTTGACTTTTTTATGTTTGTTTCAATAGTAGTATAACTCTAAGCACTAGTGTTCTTTTTAAAAAGAAATAATCGTATCAAATGTTAGCCCCAATGAATAGTCATGATACTGATGACCTTCTTCGCCTCTCAAAATTTTCGTTTAGCTAAACTTCCTGAAATGATGTGTAACAGGTGCATCTTCAAGGATCACATTGAGCAGATCGACCCTCAGAAGGATGATAACATTATTTTAGTATCTCAAATGCTAGCATCTAAGGTTCTCAGCAACTCTAATGTTTTCCTTGTATGTGCGGACATCCCAGTTTCTTTTAACATCGATGACGCATCAGGCCTGTGCATACGTTTCAGCGGGGAACTAATGAGTAGCTCAAAACCGTGCTTGATTACTGTCCTAGCTGAGGGCAAGTTCTCCGAACCATTGGATATCATGATCAAGATCAATTGTGAAGAAACTGTTTTTGGTCTTAACCTGTTAAACAAAGTGGCAACGTTTTTTCAATGAAAGCAGCCTCCTCTTTGTGGTACTTCATTGTGATCTCCGACAAAGCCACGTAGTTTTTTATTTGGCGTGTTATGTTGTTGAAAATATGAATCTGATGGACGGATTTTTTTTTTGACCGAGGATGGAACTTTATTTACATTTGCCAGAATATAGAACCAATAGTAATCGAATTTGTTTGTTCTTAAGCTTCATTTATTTTGAGTAGTTTGTCAGTGATTCATCTCCAAGTAGACAGTATGGACGTTGCTTTCCCTTTCTCCAACTTCTCGACATAAATAATAGTACAAGATAATTTATCATGGATAATAGTGCCAGTTCACATTTTTTTAAAGAACCTTTGTGCTGTCCTCAAAATGATGTTAAATCAAGTTTGTTATTACTAGATAATTAATGAGTATGGTAAGATCCCACGCTAAGATATCTGATCTCGTGCGCAATGACATGCCTGTTCTGGATTGTGTTCCTTCCAAGAATTGTTCTTAAAATAGGTTGAGCTGTGATAAATATTAAGAATCTAAAATATTCATTTTTGGTTCATCTTGTTTGATAATGACATGAGCTCCATAAACTAAGATCTGGCACAACTCCATTGGGAGGCCCAGGAGTACATGCAAATCTTCAAGATGGATTTTGCTTCACAAATGATGTGCATCACCATTTCTGAAAAAAGAAGAAAATGGGCGTTCCACTAAACTGATCGAACAGCCACTGGTTCTCTATTCGGCTTCCAAAACAAGTTACTCTTCAAACAAAATCTTTCATTTCCTCCCCATCTGAAGCATTTCAGGCATGTACGTCCCCAGTGAGGTCTCAACGGCAGCATTCTAATTCCTAGATTTAATTTCCATGGGTATCAGATGGCCACGGGCATGAGTTGAGGCTCAGAAGCTGAAGGCGCAACCAGCGGACTCTTCTGGTGCTCATTCCTCAGTTGTCCGCACGCTGCACCTGCGTCGAGCCCGCGCGTCTGCCGGACGCTGACAGTTATCCTTTTCGACTCCAGTGCCGCCGCAAAAGCTAATACCTTCAAATGCCACAAAGCAACGGAACCAGCTTCGTCATGAATTCTGAACATGAAGAATTGCGCAGTTTTCTTCGGCCAGAATAGAAGCATGGATACAGAATCCGACATCAAGTTAAGAATTCAGAAGCATACCGCCTTTCTATACGGCCTTCGGTATTCAGAGCCTTCAATTGGATTGAAAGGGATCAGATTCACATGATAACCTCGACCGCACCCGCGAATCAGTTCAGCAAGCTCTGTTGCATGCTCCGTTCCATCATTAACACCGGCTGGTTCACACAAGTATGAAGAAGACAAATGGTCAGTGTCAGTGGATCACAACTCGGACTAGTTTTCTTCGTCACTATACATATATATATAACCAGATGTAGATACAAGATTATCTCAAGTACCCAAGAGTGTGTACTCAAACGTAACCCGGCGTCCTGTTTCAGCGAAATAATACTTGCAGTCATCCATAAGCACATCCAAGGGGTAAGACTTTGCACTCGGGACTATTGATTGCCGGAGTTTCTGATTAGGTGCATGTAAGCTGAAAAATTGTAGTGGCATATTAAATAGATCAGTTGGAATAAGAAAAATAAAACCAATAGGTCAGATGAAGATAAATTCCAGAAAATAGCAGCGCATGAAAGTTGGACAAAACTAGTCATGCCTAGTTGTTCTGACTCGTGGAAAAGAAGTCAACTGGCCTGCTAGGCATTTACCAGCCTTTAATACAGCAATGAAGATGGCCAGCATCCACAGCCTAATAAGCGTACTGTCCTTACTTCTGAAGATAAGTAGGGAACTACCTCACAGCCAATGTTGATTGGAGCTTGTGTGTTGCCAGCATCTTTATTGTGTTTGGTACACCAACTGTTGATATTGTCATCATCCTTTGCCCAATTTGCACATCCTTGCGAATTAATAGCAGTGAGAAACAGGATCACATAAGCTCCTAAATTCACTGCAAGATCTTAAGAGATCCCAGTACAGATTCAGAAGTTCTAATTTTGGAACTGCAAATTCTTTGCCATAATTCAACTAACAGAATCTAGAGAAATATGTGTTTGAAGAAGAGGAACTGCATTTAATTACTTCTTGAAGAACACGCATTTAACTAGTGTGTTTTCACCATTATATCATCGACTAAGCAAATAAGTAAAACCTTATTCAGGCATGTATGTGCTCCAAGAACAGACTTCAGATTCAACATCGGTTCACCCATGCCCATGAACACAACGTTTGTGACCCTATGCTTGAAGAGCTCCTCAATAGCCAATACCTACATCCTCAACAAGGTTCAGTAGAACTCAACAAAGCAACTTCTACAATAAATCCAGCTTGTATACAGCAAAAGCATCAGAGGCAGATTGAGTCACTAAACCTGCTCAACAATCTCATGTCGTTGGAGGTTCCTTGAATAGCCGCCCTTCCCAGTGGCACAAAATGAGCAACGCAAGGGACAGCCAACCTATGTTTTTATACAGAAAGAGGAACAGAAGAAAAGGTCAAGGTTGAAAACACCTGAATACTGAAAAGGAGATTAAAATGATTATTAGTCCATATCACAGGAGTAATAATATTCTGTTGGAAGAGAAGAAAAGAACAGAATGGTTAGTCATCCAAGACCAAGCCTTTTACCTGGGATGATACACAAGCAGTTAGACGAAGTGAGCCACCATCGTCTCTGGGTATTCCTACGGTTTCAATCAATCTGTTGTCCTCCAACTTTATGAGTATCTACATGATCAAAATAGGATGACCAGTTAACAGAAGTAAGCAACATGAAGTAGATTGTGACATTAAAGGAGAAACCTGTACTTCACAATGTACAATTAAAAGAATAAATTACCTGATTAATAGCTCAACCTAGAATGAGGGAAGAAGCTAAAACTATAGTCACAATTTTTGTATTTTCAATAAACATTTAGTATAATACGGATTACAGCTATCTCCAATGCACGTTTAGCAAGGAATGACAATGGACTAGATACCTCTGTAAATTACTTGTGTAGATCATTTTGTATTATTTTACCTGAATCAGAGCCACAAAGTTATGAAGGGGCATTCAGACCTCAAGCGTTAACAAGAAACACAACATGATGGAAACATTATCTCTAGCCGGTCTCAGAAGAAATTGATACCGCAACAACACAAATGACGTTCTAGCTGTCAGGGAGATCTAATTATGGAAATAAGTGCCATTATTTGTATTTTTTGTTGCAATAGTTTTCAGGATATCTCAATTGAGTGATCCACATGTTCCAGTATAATCTAAATTCCTAAATAACTAGACACAACAAATGTGAATCACTCTTATGGCTCAGCCTGCAAACCAATGAATCAACAAAAATGAAGGAAAGGAAGCATATCTTGCCAACCTTAAGAGTGCCATCAGCTGAAGAAACTACATGATGAACGGGGGATCTCCCCACACTCCACCCAGCTTCCCTAAGAATGTTCCGAAAAGCCTGCGGCACTGACACAGCAAAAGATACATATTTCTCTCAGTCCATGCGTTAATGGAAGGAATAAAAATAATCAAGACCACAAGTTGCTAGTTCTTAAATTAAAAACAACATTAGAGATCATCTCAGTTCGTTTTCCACAGAGACCAAGCACAACTCCAAAGATACACACTCACAGGAGACGAAATCTTGGATTTCCTTCGCCTTGATCTTGTACAGATGATCATGGAGATGCTTCCCGCGGTAGCTTTGCTGCACCAAAACAAGCTTAATGAGGATAATTAAGAGACAAAAATAGAGAATAAACCGCTGCAGTTTCTCATTGAGGAATAAAAGCAAACAGCTGCAGGTATCAGGTCGGCCCAGATCGATCACCTGCCCGAACTCGACGGCAAGCTGGCGGAGCTCCGGCTCGGACAGCCCGAGCAGAACGCGGGATTCGGGTCGGGCCAAGAGCGCCGGAGCGGAGGAGGAGATGGAGGCGGCGCGGGAGCGCAGGGCGCGCACGAGCGGAGCGGAGGCAGAGCAGGCGTGATGAAGAGATGCCATGGGTTTGGAGGGGGATAAGGGGTTATTGGGTATTTAAATATATATTTATATATACATTAGGAGATATTTTATATGGGTTATTTTTTTCCATTTAGGCCCAAAATGAGGCCCATGTATAATAAATAATGATCCAATTAGGGATGACCCGTAAATCCAAACCCAATTCAAATTGATTACTAATTTTGATTTTTTTTATAAAACTTAGTGAATATTAAATCCATAACTTTATATAAAATCTAATTACATTGAGATGATACATATTAGCTGCTCAAGCAATTACTTATATAAAAAAATGTTTTTCCATGGAAAATTAGGGTCAATATGAAACTGAGTGAATCTTAGAAAGGCAACCGCAATTTTTGACAGTGAAATAGGCAGCCATTTTATTTTTCTTGGTTTTTGACTTTTGAAGTAAAACTTGAACGCCTTCTGATGCTACTTTTTCAGGCACCAAATTAAGACCAAAATTTCTTTGTTCATTAATTTTGAGACAGTGGAAACCGATAGAAAAGTCAACTAATTATCCCGGACACATTTTGATGAGCACCTTTCAATCTTTATGCCACCACTTGTGCTTGACGATGAAATAGAAAGATGGAGAGATCAAATAGCAAAAAAGGTGCAGGAAAAGATCTGGATTTTTAATACCCGTGCAATGGTGAAGTCACATACAAACACCCTAAGAAAAGGGTGATACTGATAAGGAAAAGGAGGAAACCTGTACAGGAAATGAAACACGTCGAGCTTGCGAAAGTACATAAAGACAAACAAAAGCTTTTAGGTTCCTCTTTTCAAATCTGCTATTTCCACCAGAAAGTTAGAAAGTGTCCTCCGAGACATTTCCTCACTTGGTGTGAAGCGGGGAAGCAGAGGGCGTGAGATGAGGAACTTCTTTTTTGACAATTTCTTCTGATCTCCTCCTCACCAACCTCTGCGGACTGCTGCGGATGGTTCGGCCGTTTGGTTTTTGCTCACTCTGAGGGTTCCTCTCAATGTCTTTGGCATCCTGGAGTTGTTCTAATACGGACACCACCTGGTCCATGCTCGGCCGGTACTTCGGTTCGGTG